>JAAXNY010000001.1:4089280-5452373 GCA_013420905.1 Collybia mongolica | reverse complement strand
TACCACCCACATGGTGAAGTGTGACTTCACTGACCCCTCTTTGCTAGCAAATCACGGAGATCCTTGCGAAGATCACAACCCTTTACCATCATCAAGCGTCAAGGGTCGAAAACGAGCAGAGCCTTTTTCTCCCCACAAAGCCCCTCAGACAAAGAAAACGCGCGTGGACGTGAGCAATGGGGGTGCTTCAAATCAAGACGATGGCATGGATTGCACTTCGGTAAATTTTGGCAGCAAACCATCAACTACAGGTCGGATTGGCACTTTGTCGTTCATCAATGTCGACATGTCTTGTGCGTATATTTTTTTGAACAACTCCGGAATTTTTTTTGATTTACACGTGCCATAAAAGATCATTCCCTCAAAGGTAACAGTCAATTTCCTACTAATAGCTTTTCTGATATTCCAATCCTCCTCCAGATTATTTCTTGCATGAGTTTCCCTCAATCCCACATGCTACTGACCTCCTGGCTGCGATGGAGCAGGATCCGAACTTTCGCAGAGGGCCAACACCGACCGCCACGACGGACTTTCTTTCCCGGATCGAGACGGCCGATCCATATGCCCCCGATCTCTCCGAAGACGATAATGGTAGCTGTTGGGGCCATTATCAGTTCACAAGTGGAGGTATGACTTTGACATCTGTTCTTCAGTCCTGGGATTCTGTTGGGACGACGGACATGGCACGTCAACTGATCGCGGCAACCATCAAAACTTGCAAAGTGGCGCGGCACATATGTTTCGATCAAGGTATCAAAACCAGCAGTTATCTGAGCGATGCATACCTGCAAAACCTCATTGAAGTACTCTGGAATTTGTGGAACAAGGCAAAGGGATTGGCAGTATGTTTTAAATCTATCTTTGTTTCAATGAATTGTTATTGATTTCATCTAGACAGTCCAAGCAAGACCATCGGCACCCTCAACAAACCTGCAAGCCCGTCCGGTGACACCGCCACCCATCCCTTCATCATCCCATGTGTCGCCGTCGCCGCCACCGCCACCTTCTTCCCCAGCTCCTTTGCTGGCGACCGTCCAGACTGTAGAGATGACTTCCATCGCGAACTCTTCGTCAAACACAAACTCTTTGCCGACACCTTCGATGTTAGGTACCACAGATGGCCCTGGCATGACAACCCCGCCCGTTCCTTCGCAGTCGACTTCAGCACCGGCGCCGGCCAATATCACAACTGACTTGAAGGCTAGTCTCTCAGTACGTGCTTGGCCCTCACTTTATCGGACTTTCACTGATCAATCGATCTTACGTTGCCATCAGCTACTTACAAAGGAGGAACTGAAGCAATGGATGATAGCCTCGAACCTCACGACAGCTTCGACCAAGAAAATGCGGACCAAGGATGGTAAGTGGATTTGATAAAGTATACCATGAAGTCTTGTAGCTGACTGCATCCTAGATCTGTTGACAGCAATCCTCGATGCTCCAGCACACCAACGACCTTCTCCCGAGTATATCGCGAACATCCTCAAACAGGTAAGTGAATTCTTTTTCAAGCGAGTGCTTTTTTACTTATGATTTTTGCAGCGCAAGGCTAAGAGAAGTGCACAGAAGGTAGCAGGGAAGTCGAAGGCCGGTGGTATTTGAGTAGCGCAGCGGTATTGAATAACCCTCCCCCCCCCTGTTTTGATATTTGCGCCCAATGATTAATATTTATTCAACCTGACCCCAGCTTGACCTGAGCCTGACCTGAGTCCGACCTGAGCCTGACTATATTCTAGTCGAGTGACTATAAGACGACTGGAGCAGGACCAGCCCAGCAGGACTGAATAAGACTACCACAAGACTAGAGGTGGACTGGTAATACGACTATTACAAGACTGTACTCGACTTTTGACAAATTTTTTTTCTTTTGGATTTTCAGGCAACCTGACCTGACAGGACTTTTTGATGACTTTCGCAGTCAGGCGATCGTCACTAAACACGGATTTTAGTCGTGCTTTTAAGGGACCTGACAAGACTCGACTAGGAACGACTTCAATCAGACCTTTACCTGACTAATCCTTTTTACTGAGCATCATCCCTGAGTTAGACACAGCATCATGTAGTGATTGGACCCACAATCCTCTAGCAGGTTAGGTGATTTAGTTTGTGGGTACCACCCAGCCTCGAGGCGCCAGTAGGCTTGACCGAATCGAGTGGCCTCCTTGTGAGGCCGGGTAGAGTTGCTACGCGCGCTCAGAGTATGCAGTACACGGCTTTTAACATGCAGTATCCAATTCGATCTGACGTGTCCACTGCTCACATCAGAGTACAAACAAATGGGGTGAATCATATGCCTGCTAACAAGATAGTATAGAAAAATTGTATGTTACGTAGGTATGACTCAAGTGCTTATCTCACGCACGGTTGTACCGTTATTGCGACCGGACTAGATCGGTTAGTTCACGGCTCGATTGACTCTCACAGGGCAAAAACATTATTACACTGCAACAGACCCATACAATCATTCAAGTCCAGGTCTCCAGTCGCTGGCATGTTCTTTATTTAGGAACAAGGTTCCCTATCTCAATTCTGAGTCTATTATAACTGTCGTCGTGACACTCAGTAGAAACTGTTCTAACTAGTCGTACGGGAGGTTGTCTGCTAACGCGCACGGCAGACAGAGTGGACGTCCGCCAAACTTGCGCTTGAACAGGTACGTGGGTGATAATCTCGGGTAAATCGAGGGTGACAAGATATGCCACTGGGTGGCGCCCGAATATTGATGCGTACGATCACTTCATGGGTTGGACCATGTTCTCCTCTCCTATACAACTTTAATCCGCAAGTCTACTAAGACAAATATATGTCGACTTACATCCCCGTGAAATAGATGCATTAAATTATCTCGGGCCGCAGCAACGGTATTGATTACGCGTTCTCCAACAGATTCATCAAGCTTTCGAAGACGCCAACGCGCAGTGGAGATATTTAGGCCATCTCTAATTCTATACCACTGGTGAAGTGCCTCCTGTGCTGTAGGACGTATTTGAGGATCGCGAATCATCATAGTGTCCGTCAAGCTCGTCAAAAATTCGAGCCCAAGGTATTTCTGAATAATATTAGTCAGGGATGCATGACACGTTAGTGATTGATTTACCTGTTTGAAGTCCTTTAAAAAGACATTCCCGAGAGTGAAGACGTCTAGTTTGAAATGATCGAACGATTTGCGTTCGAATAATTCTGGAACATCGTTATCGCGCCCTCCTAGGCCATATATAACTGGGCTTTGTCCCGGGTGAAATTGGATGGAACAATCAAAATCGATGAGGTAGTATCGAACAGGGTTGTCGATGCGCGCGAGGGGCTTGAGGACATCACGGCCGTCTGGACTGAAACTAGGAGAGACGAAGTGCCATCCTCGAGGGAAAATCGGTAATGCGTCCATCATGATATTGACCCCAGTGAGATCCCTGGAACAAATCACATTGACAGGGTGGAGTAAGTAAAATTCGGTTAACGCACCCATGCGAAATCCTGTGCTTGTGCATAAAAACCAAACCCTAGACGAATGGATGAGTGAATTAAAGACGGAGGGCTGTACATGGTTGCGAACCTCGAGAGTCTGTGTTACAAAATCAACCACCTCCCCAAGGGCTCCAAATTCGGGATCATCAAAGGGTCGAAGGAGCGGCATAACAATATAACTTGTGTCGGGTGAGTTCGGATCCTCAAACGAACTAAGGATGGGTACACAATGATTTGCCTTGTCCTGGAGCAATTGTTTGGATGTCAAATATCGTCCAACGGCCGTTTCTCCCGTTCTCCTTTCTATACGTTTGATGCATACGCGCTGGCCATCCTCGTTGCCCGCATCCATTAACATTGGCATCTAAACAAGGGGCGACTCTTAGTGGAGGACGATGATGCACCATTAGAAACACACGATGGGCCGGATAGAGTCTTCGCAATACAGAGGGTCGAGAGTTGTGCCGACCCATGAAGCTTTCCAATCTGGATGGTATCGAGGGCGCAAGGTGTAGCCGTGTTTCTGAAAGAAATAGTAGCGATCGCGCCAAACGGATTCTTGCTCACTGAGTGTGGCTGGGCGAAAGAATGTGTCTGTTGAGTGGCTCTGCATAACAACGTTTGAACTGTCTTTAGATCCATTTGAGCTGTACTTTTCTCGGGGAGCAGCAGCTTGCATTCAGAAAACGTGTACGCTGTGTGGATCTCAGGATGCATGGCTTGACTCAGAGCAGGTCATGTTTGAACACGTTCCCTCACGCGATCAGAAGCTGACGTAAGCCATTTCATTTCCGCATAACACTCTTAAATTGCCAGTGCAGGATACCGACATGCAAAGCCCTACCCCCCTACCATACTGCTGTTATGGATAAACAACCTGACATTTTCAACTATTATGTTGGAGGTCTAGCTTTGATTAGCACCGTCGCTTCCCTTATCCTTTATTCACGCACCTACCTGCCCACGGCCCAAATGAAGGTTCTCGACGCTCTATCACGCGAAACGAGGGAGATATATGAGAAGTCCTATGCGGATGGTTTTCTTCCAATCAAATTTCAAAGGGAAGTGGAAGTGAGATTGACCGAGTGAGACCTTATACCACTCCTCAATTATATTGGCCTAACGTGCGCTTACGCAGGTTAGAGGCAGGAAGAGAGGAGCTTCGCGAACAAACTTACAAGGCAATAACAATCTTCGATCAATATATCGCGACTTTACGGGGCCTCTCGGACAATATAACTCGACTTTCAGATAGTGTGAAAAAATTGCGATCGCTTCTTGTCGTGTGTAGATCTGGTGTTTTTACTTCGAACATCGCGCTTATTTACTTCCCAGACCACAACTGAACAAAACAAAAGAGAGAGAATGGCCAATAGCGTTGCATTACTGTTACGTTCCAATCAATCTGGCGATTTCACAACTTCACATTTTCCTGGTTTGTCTGAGATTTACCCGATTTCAGAATTCTTATAAATATATTGACAGAGTCTTGCGACATTACCGATTACCACCACACAAGCACCCCTCTACCCCCAACCCACAACGATACACCCCAGTTACATTCAGATTCCAATAGATCTAGTTTTCTCATTGCGTCGACCGAACAACCAGCATGCAGACACTCCGATCCGGATTTAGAGAGCATCACTTCTACACTTGTCGATCGTCGTCGAACGTTCTTTAAACCTTGGACTTGGATTTATAAATGTAGGGGGTCCCGCCAAAATGCGAACAAGCCCTCCAGCGGTTCGCAGGGTAGTTCTCCCGATTCGGGGTGGCTACCTGTGTAGACATTAGTCTCACTTACCACTTTGAGGCAGCCCACCAGTCCCCGATCCTCAGATCATTGGTGGTTTGGCTTTTTTTTCTCCATATTTAATGTCTTTGCGCACTGGAGGCTGCACATATCAATTCCTGGTTTACACGTTTTCGATGACCTCAGACTTGATCTCTTTGGGATACTTACTGAGTTCATCATGTCTTTTTTATCACAGAATGCATGGCGTTCATGATCAATGGGGCGAGACTCAGATCCCTCTGGCCCCGTTTTTTAGCCATGAGGTGACCTTCAACCCGACCGTCCATGGTAATATATGTGCAGGAGATTCCTTACTTGATGCGTATTCGGATGGAGAAAAATGACCATGTGTTCGTGTCGATGTCATCTGGTGACTAAAGCAGCTTGTAGGGGCACATTTCGAGTACATAACTCGATCAGTATTTGGATCATTACGTTGCGGTCGAACCGAGTTAAATATGCGCTCTAACTTGATCGGATTGCTCAAACTGCCCTTGAGAATCGCTTCAGAGCAGCGGGAGAATTTGAAGAGGTATCCATCAACATCACCACTTAACTGAATCCGAGGCCTAGATTGACAATGTCCCCTTGTTTTGGATATTTTATAATTTTCACTACTCGGACGAATTCGCAGGTTTACGTATACAATTTAACTCCAGACCATAATTTGACTAAAGCCCAAGCAGTCACTAGGAATAATCCTGTCAAAAGGACGGGTTAGGGTCGTAAAGATAGGTTACGGTCCGACTGACATCGACTTTGTTGAATATTCAGCACGAAATTTTGCTGACAACCGTGATGGGGTTGGGGCATGCTCCTGGTAATGACCAGAGGGTTGGACCAGTATTGGTAAATGTTATTTGACCATCGATGTTCTATCAGGAATAGGACCAATCAGTATTCTCGGTGTGGGGGAAATTTTGCCTTGTATCCTGCTCACTCTATAAAGGCATCCAGGAGAAAATCCGGGGATTGCTGGGGAGTCGTAGCTAATTTGTGCATGAGTACGAGCACACCTATCGCTTCGATTAAGTATAAGGTAACTCACTTGCACTGAACTTGATTACCACTTCCCTGCCTTGTCAGGGTCAGCGTCCGCGTTTGCCCTTGGAAGAAGATCGTTGGGGCGCAAACGCCACAGTTCACAGCGGCAGCACCCGACGCCAGTGCGAGGAGGGAAAGAGCAGCGGTGGAGCAAAAGAGCATCGTAAAACTTTGCAGGTAGTAGCAGAAAGCTGGGGTAACAAGGAAAGTGTGGCTCCACTTTTAAAGAAATCCGTTCATTTTCAGGCCCCAGGGGCAACCGGCGGTGGGCCATCGATTATCTATTGTGAGTGGGCCTTAGAACGATGACAGGGAGACGTGCAACAGTTACTTCTAGGTCTTCCTGACAGTCCAAACCTTTGCATGGAGGCACCATCCTTCGAGGTCTAATCTGCGGCTTGCACCGATCGCATGGAGCCTGCAGGGAATTGAAGTAGCAAGCGGCCGCATAAGGTTCAATTACCGCCAGCGCAGCGACATGTGCGGTCAGTTACGCACCGCGGACAGTATATGTATTGATGCTCGAGTTTGTCAATCAATCATAGCCTTTGACAGTCCTCACCCCATGGCACTTACTTGCCCTGGTTTCTGGCCTGATATTGATGGGGAGTTTGGTCAGCTCCGATGACCAAGGGATCGCGTCCTGTGAATGACTGAATAATAAGATTTTGTTAGCGGTGTTAGAGCCCTTCAAGGGAGCCAGACCTCTTCAAAGTACATACAGCGTCGAGCGCAGAAGGCTTAGAATAGGAAGTTGGATGGCGCAGTACGATTACTGCGTAAGATCAGTTTAATTCAAGGAATGACAGGCCGGTCCGTCAGCGGTTGGTTTTGTCTGCTGAAGTTCACATTTTAAACACCGCACAATGTTCTATCAATCGCCCCAGCATTTTTCCTATTGCATCTCTAGCGCCTCGGTGTCATCCGCACCTGCTGAGGAATTCCGAGCCGTTCCCCCAATCGTGGAATTGCGCGAGTGATTGGAACTCAAGCGATTGCTTATTGCGGGAAGTGAAAAATCCTGGTTAGAAGGATCATACATCTTGATATTTAACGTGAGGCGGTTTATCATGATTGTGGTGAGCCTAAAAAGTTAATGTGAATATGGAATAGAGAGTATGGCATGTAGCATATACGCACGTTGATGAAGGTCTGTAATGTAGATAGGTGAGTTTATTTGCTGACTGTTCGTGAAAACAGGCTTACAGGTCCAATAAACCTGCTTGCAAAGTCGTCTGGTAAGGGAGTGTCAAACATGGTTAACGATAAAATATGGTTGAACTTACGCCTGAAACAATATTGGCTATTAGCCATGCATTATTCGTTGCAAATAATGCAGTAAAATACAATAATCCATCCCGTACAATTAACTGGCTTAGCGAGGCCGTTGTTTCAGGCAACCTGTAACGGTGGAATAGGCCACTAATCAGGAAATATATGACTATAATGTCAAATCCTATCTCTGGGGCAATAGTCACGATTCCGATAATCCGGTTAGCTGTGGGAAGAGCATAGCACTGAGCCGTTGGAGATGGCACGGGATAGAGAACTTCATAGGCGAGGTGAACGTGCGAGGTCAAACTTATGAGGAAGACATGTAGTTACATATAATTGGACGGCGAAATTGTTCTGCCATTAGTCCAATATGTGTCGTCCAGGCCAATAGAAGGATCCCAAGTACAAGTTTATTTTGTTTGTGAACGGCGTAAACCCTGAAAACGGTAGTTATAAGAGTATAGTATTGCACTTTCCAAAAGCCTCACCTTATAACGAGCATAGCTTCGGCAATGATAATGGTAATAAAGAAATGCCCGAAGAATAATGTTCCCTGACTATACTGAAATGAGTTAGAATAGTTCGCACCCTTGCAAGTTAAACCACGAACACCTGCGTCAAAAATGGTTAGGATGAAGCACTAGTTAAAGTATTTGTAGCACTTGCGTTCCAGCCCCACACAAGAAGAGAAGCGACGGGAAAGATTAAAGCAACGAGTGCGAAATAACGATTGACGAGGAAAAGTATACCGACTTGTGGTTCCCAATTCGTCAACGGTTAATGATTGAAAATATTATGGTGAAGCTGAAAGCCTACAAGGCGTGAGTTTCCTTCTCCATACATATTCTACCTGACGGAGTCACATGTGGGTCTATACGTGATTTCATCGAGAATTGAAATGGGGGTACATACTTAATCGGACAAAGTCAAACAATGATCAAATAACAGAACAGTAAACGTTGCAAGACTATGAGACTCAACCTGTTTTCAGCTCGGAAATTCTAGTGGTTCAATCTAATAACTCACACGAAGAAGTTGGCTAGGGTGGTCGTCGGGTCGAATAAGAAAAAGATTAGAAGAGATGGTATGAAAATTTACTTGGCTGATGTTACAGCAGCGAGCGACAAGCATAATGGGGCATATGGCATGATGCGGGAGGTTTGTGGAGTATTGCAGCTACAAGGGCTCACACAGTAAAGACGGCGTTGAGCTTTTGAGTGAAGGGAATGATGGTCAGTTTTGACGCTTGATGATGGCAGGTACATTCTGAGACGTGATGAGCAGATATTGTTAGAGCTCCATCATTACGAACGCGGTTCAGCGGAAAATAGTGAGGTGTGCTATTCCTATTGTGGACCACCATGGGTACGAGCGCAAGCGGATAAACGGCAAGTGCGTGCCAGGCCCAGATTGTCGTGCCATATAAGAAGCCTCAAATGCCGGTTTCCGAATGTTTACATGGAGTAGCATCTAGTGGTATGTGTATAGGCTGAGTATTGGCATCCAAGCAATAGCGCGTGTATGAGAGAATTTGAAGAGACTTATGAGGCTCACATGTTATCAGTCTCTGGTCCAACAATCACAAACCGATGGAGCAAGAAATATACGTAGCACTGCGGCGAGTAGGAAGAAATATGATGTGAGAACATGAACAGGCTATGTTGCATGATTTTTGTGTTCGATTTGGATTCGGAACAACACGAAGTTTCGTCACGTGGCACGTTTTCGACATCAGCTGATTGACCGTTGGAGTAAATTTTGGAAAAGCAGTTGGTGTTGTGTTGTCTGCGTCAGTGAGGCTATTCTACTAAGACCCTAGCGCCGCGAGTAAGGAGTACCTATAATCAACTGTAGTCTTCCCGAGCCCCCCGAATAAACATCCTGTATCACGTGCTATGAGTTCGGAACCGCTGTTGGATTGCCGTTGACGGTTGGATGCTGTTTGATGACCACTATCTGTTGAACTTAGCAGCAAGGGAAGGAAAGAGCGAGAAATAAAAGAGTGAATTGAGATAGTAAAATAATGTACATATTTCCTCGTATATATACACAAATAATATAACTCCTATAGTAATAGTAAATCATATGTGAGTCCGATATAAAAAACAAATGCGAAACTAATATGTCCATGTGATTGTACATGTCATGTGAAATGTCTGTGTGATGTGACTAGTAAGCCGGATCACCCTATTCTAACACTACAGTTCCGGACAAACAAACACGGTAAATTTTGTATCTTCTAAACAAAAATTTTTGGCGCAAAACGGACTTCAGAAATGGATTCAGCGGGTCAAAATACGTCAGAAAACACTTTGTTTATATTTTTCCCACGACTTTTTGGGGTGGCCAAATTTTTTGGATCAAATTTCGAAAAGTTAGGGTGCGCGACCAGGGTTGAGAACCGCTTCCAGGGACATCATGGCCCGGTTAGACACCTGACGATGTTGGCGCTGCTTCCTGACGGCCCATGCAGCAGCATCACCAGTGAGTCCTTTCCGATATGCACTCATGAAACGCCAGGACCGATTGATAAATCGTTGAATCACGTCCACAGGGCAGGCATCAAGGTACCTCATGGCAACTTCTTTTGCCTCGGCAAAGGTCTGCTTTGGTACCTCACGATACCGATATTTAACCCAACCCCAGTACTGTACAGTTCTTGAGAATATGATAGTTGAGAGTGCTTGGACAACACACCATCTCAATAGGATTAAGTTCACAGTGGAACTTCGGCAAGAAAATACATTCATGCCCTGAGTTCTTGATTAAGGTCTCTAGCATAGACTCCTGGTTTAAGAAGTCAGCTTGTTTACTGAGCAGCCGCATCATACAGCAATCAGTATTTTCAAATGGGCATACTGGCACACACTTAGCACGCATCCTGCTGACGTCAAAGCCACGTTCCATAAGGACACGTTCCAAGCCTTTTGGGCACCCATCAGGGAGCGTCATCTTCTGTTCCATTCCTCGATATGCTGGATGCGGATTTGAGTCAGGAATGACAGTGTCACGTCGTACTCGTTGTTTTCCACCATCTGATTTATTCATCTCAGAGGCTTTGAGTGCGTCGGGTCCGAGTGATGCATGAGCTGAGGATTGATCAAAAATGAAGAGTGCGATGCAATCTGGATGGGCCTTCTCAAAGACCTCGATGGCATGTTTGACTTGCACAAGCAATTGGTCTGTGTCCCACCATGCATCACCATTAGATCCAGGGTAGATGATCTTGCGAGCCTCATCCACGATGTTCATGTCTTTATCGTGCAGAACCAAACGGCCAGTTAAAGGGGTGATGAACTCAGAAACATGAATGAGGTGACCACGCCCCTTCTTCTGCAATATCCTTTGCCCCGGCCCAAGCCATGCTGTTGCTTTGTAGTCGTTGACTGTGAGGCAGCTCTCATCGTGAAACAGCGGAACGATCTCCTTCTCACCCTCATTCAGGGTTGGCAGAACCTTCTGAAGTTCAGCTCCCTCAAAGTGGGTCATCCGAGCTTCAAACTTAGCCATGGCAGGAAGAAAAACCTCGTTGCGATACTTCACGACATCCTCCCGTTCATGGCCGTCCATGTAGACACCTTTCTTGAGCGCTTTTAGCCGCCATCCCAACTTCAGCAGCCATCTCCTCGCAGTGCGCTCGCATAGTGGTTGATTCATCGTTATGTTGATGGATGGAAGGATTTCATTGTTCAGCGCATGCTGAAAACGGCGGGGAGTGACTTCGCCAGCTTTCTGCGCAATAAGCCACCCCCGTGCAGCTACTTTGACACGCTCATCAAGCAAGAGACTTCGACACATCTTCTCGCCACCACGTTTCTCCCTTGGCAACTGTTCAAAGACTTGATAGTGCCGTGCGAGTGCCCGAACCTTCCTGGCAAAGTACTTTCCCTCGCCCTCGTGCCATTGAGTTGCAATCTGAAAGCTAGCTGCAGTTTTCGAGAATCCTTTCGATCGGAGAGTCGCAAAGTTTCGCAAGATAAGCAGTTGGTTTATCTGAGTTAATGGTAAGGTTTTCGAACTCTTTTGCAGATCCTCTTTGATCTGCTTTCGCAAATCCTCCCAGCTCTGGATTTCGACGCCTGCCCGTACGCACTCATCAAGGTCATCCTCCCAGCCATGCCTTTCGCTTTCGGCTTCCTGAACTGGTGGAATCACTGGCTCGACACTTTCTTCACGAAATTGGGGCAGTATCTCGATCTCAACCGACTCCTCACGGATTCGGGGTGGTATCTCAACCTCAACAGTCTCCTTGCGGATTGTGACTGGAACTCCCATAACATCATCAGTATTTGTATCCTCGACATCGATCTTCACATCTGCGCTAATTTCATCATCCACCAAACCAGGAGAAACCTTGGGCATACACGGTGCAGGTGTGTGACTGGAAGAAAACCCGAAGCCATCAAGACTGGTCTGATTGTGGTTGGCTTTGCGATAGCGGCGCTGGGTGCGTTTTGATTTGCTCATCACGTCGGGTCCCTTTATGTATTCCTTCGGTCGTTCTGTGTGACATATGGTGAGTCACCATTGATTAGTACTCATACTTATGCATGAACACGAACCAATCCTGCGTTTCTTTTTCTTCAGTTGAGGTGGCAGCCAGCTCTCATCTGCGGGATCATCTCCCTCCTCCACCATTACAGCCAACAGATACATCCTTTCCTGCAGTTCCTCATCGTCCCAATCTCCTGAATCAGACAATTCTTCAAGGTCTGGTTCTGATTCCATTCCATCATTATCTTCATTGATGAAGGGTCTCGCGCTGTCGAAATAGACGCCCAAATCTGTTTCCAGGTCGTCATGTGAACTTGACTCGGTTGGGACAGGATTACTCGTTGGGTATTCTTCATTTGGGAATGGTGGTACCGCCGTCTGATGCTGATTGCGAAGCCCTCGGGTATTTCGTACGCGTTTTGAGGGCCGACCACGCGCCATAGAGGGGTTGATAATTACTGGTGGGCGGGTATTGTTGATTTTTTTTAGGGCTCGGTTCCCAACCAATTTCAAATTTTTCAACGTCATCACGTTCAGCTAATCGAGAACTGTCAATTTCCGATTTTTTCATATTTTTCCTGATTCTTTTTGGGGGGTGGCCAATTTTTTGGGGTCTCAACCCCAAAAATCTTCGAGATGGGAAAATCGGCTCGTTGAATAATGTCAATTGGGATCAGATATACACGTTTTTACGGTTTTTTGGTCTCTCTAGCATTTGTGGCAGTGTCTAAAACTCAGTCGAGAAATTTACCGTGTTTGTTTGTCCGGAACTGTATCTCATCAGGCTTTCGACATTAACCTCTAGACGAAACCTCGAAAAACTTGCTCAATTTTATTTTGGAGCTTTCTTGGGTTCCTATGCTGCATGTATGGGGCTTCTCTACCCCGATTTCTTCCTCCAGGCATCAGGATTGCTTGGGATTGTGCACTTGTTGTAGTAATACACTACACAGCACTGTGAGATTTGTGGTCGTGAGTGTGTTGCGTTCTTATTGTACGTTTATCTGATGATATTGGAACGATTCTACATTTTCCGTACGACGGACTAATTTATGAGGCTAGTGTAACGTCTGCACAGCCCATAGCCGGACCGACATCACATCCGTCATCAATACATTATCAATGGCTCTCACTTTCGTTAGTCAATCTGTTCTGCTATTGCTTATCCAAGACTTGATAGGTACGGATCATAATGGATACATAGTGGCGGACTCGAGTCATCGGGTCTCAGCCGTTAACCCTTTCTTGGTTTTGTATGGGGAGCACATACTGGGAGGCTCGCGCAGCAGCGCATTAAACGGTGCTTCCAGCAAGGCACGGGTCTATGCTCACTCACCCAGAAACAAGGAGAGATACTTGGAAGCATACTATCCCCCTCCATTGCTAATATTCACGGTTTCCTTGCCTAATTCTGATATATATCTGTGATGCAAAATCCTGTCCACCGTCATGTCCGCACTCCACGCTATAAAAGTCCGATATATATACCAGAAACTGGGAATCGGACCGGTGTCGTACTCCCGATACAGGCGCTTGTTGGAAAAATACTCAAAATACTTAAAAGCCCTGTGTCAAAACGACATCGCTCAGGTACTGATCACGAGTCACGACTTGTATTAACAATGGCCTTCCGTTTGGATATGGCGGGGGTGTTGGCCTTCTTTCTTGAGGCCTTCGTTTACGGTGAGTATGATTCGGCTTCGCCGTTTAGAAAACTCATGACAACCTTCCTCAGGCATTTTCTTCACCCTATTCTGGATTCTGATCGTTGTTTTGTATCGTCGAGGGAATGGAGGTCACATACAACGTCGAGCTCTCATTCCGGTTGCCGTAATCATGCTCCTCCTCGCAACCACTGTATGCCTCTGCACCGCCTCGTGATTTCCAACACTGACCTCGTACTAGCATCTTATAATCAATTTCATTCGTATAACGCAAGCTTTTGGAATCATGCACACCAGGTTCAGAGGAACTCCGAGCGAGTACTATCAAGTATTATCGCACCCCCTCAATCTTGCCAAACTGGTCACCTATGTCACACAAACGACCATTGGAGATGCAGTTGTGGTCTGTCTGTCCAGATTATCCCCCTTATCATTTTTAACATTTTCTTTGGCAGATATGGCGATGCTTCATAGTATACAACCGAAAGTGGTTCGTAGTACTTCCCAACATACTACTTGCAATCGCTAATGCTTGTACGTATAAAACTCCAGCCGTGGAATTATTAAACTCTGAAGCACAATATCAGGTATTGGCTATATTGCTATCTGGTATATTGCGACATCCGCTTCAGGTGAAAACATATTTGAGATATCAGGCGCTGATCTCATCATAACATTTTTTGTCCTGACCATGTCGACGAGCCTCATCTGTACAAGTACGTTATTTTTCATTGATGATCGGGGCTGCACTCATATGACCGTTACACTGTAGGTCTTATCGCGTGGCGTCTCTGCTTCTCACGTCGCCGTGGGGTCAAGACTTCAAAATGCCTCGTCGCCGTTTTGATTGCTATTGTCGAAAGCGGTGCGCTTTATGCAGGCAGTGTTCTGGCACTTCTCATCGCATTTCTTCTCGGTTCGAACGGACAATATCCGGCTCTAGAACTTGTGACGCCCCTCGTGGTAGGAAACTTACAGCCTTTTTTCTCACGTATAGCTGATATAATATCTGACAGGGTGTCGTTTTCACGTTGATAGTTCTCCAGATACAATTCCACATAGGGTCAGACACGCCACCCATCACTACCGTTGAGGTGGAGTCTATCTTAAATCAGAGGAGGCGCACTGCAGCTTTTACTACGGCTGATGACGATGGAATTCGTTATTCGATGCAACCTCTAACAGTTCGTATAACCAAACATTCAGGAATTAGAGATCCTGGGCTCGCAAAACGGTGAGGCGCGTGTTGGGCTACATAGACGAGTACTTTCTAGTTGAGAGCTGGGCATAAGTGCCCAAATAAATAAACTCTTAGATTAGGCTTCCTATATTACACTTGTCACTTAAAGTATACTATCTATTTTTCTCCTGACCCTGTTAGTGAAATTCGAGGTGAGCTGTACGTCACTGCTCTAATAGCCTTGTCATAGGCTGAATGTGGGTAGGTGAACCACACTGAAGGTCTAGAATCGAATAACAAATCCAATTAGGTGGCTTTCCCAATGTATCAATGAATACTGAACAAGTTAGAGCACAGAACAAGGAAAACCGAAAGTTCGAACTACGTAATGAGATGTGATGTATCATTCCACCGTTTTTCTCACTGGAGCCAGTTACGGGTGGGTGAGTATTGTGCACAACGGGATGGGTAGGTCAAAGGCTAAAAACCGTTTAACATGATAATTTGGTTCAGATTCTGGGGCTGAATTTGCTAGGAATTACTGTCGAAGTGTTGTTTTTTACAGGGACGCGTGGTTGCCGGAGGCCAGAGTTTATTGCCCAAACAACTAGTTCAATCAGACTAAGATCTCTTCAAGTCAGCAGGCTCAAAAGAACCAATGAACGAAATACTCACAGGCAAAATAAGAAGAGAAATACAAGTGCTATGACTATCCGCCAAAATATATTGCGACATAAGTCGAGTAGAGATGCAAAAGCTCGTTGAAAGTACGCCGTAGCATTGGGTCGCCTCTCGTATGATTCGTTGAACCTATTGCGAAGGTAGGTGAATATCGAAACGGGACGTTGCGTTTCCAAAAGAAGATCAATTTCAGAAATGGATATCGAATGGACTTGAGTAGTGATTGCTTCAAAGCATTGGCGTATATTGGTCTCGGGGCGGCTGGCAATTATCCAAAGAATAGGAAGATGTTTATGGGAGGAAGCTTCCTGGATGATACGAATGACTTCCCGCTGATAGCCCTCGTCAAAACATTCATCGAGTCCATCAATTACAATAACGGTAGGTGGGCCTGCAGGCCTGGGATGTGGGGTCTCGCTGTCGTCAACGGGGCTGGACAGGAATGGTGCGATGACCAATTTTCGCATCTGGACTGCGAGCGGTTTCTGAAGAATAGCTGGGTCATTTTCTACAGCCTCGCCAACCTGTAATCGTTTTTCAGATTTGGAAACGGCGAGTTGGTAAGCCATGCTGGCTACAAGGCTTTCAGGGGACGCTCGGAAATTTCTGTTGAAGAAGAAGCTTCCACCCAAAATATCGTGAACTGCACACTGCGTTGCTATGTCCTGCGCGATTTGGGACTTTCCGGTACCAGGAGCACCGTAAATCCAGCAAATATTCGTGCGGCAGTTGTTGATCCAATCAAATGTATCCTGAACAACAAGTTTGTGGGTAATCGCACTGCCTCTGGTATTTGGACCATAATATTGTGAGTCGTAGGCAGCTTCAGGGCAAGTATACTTGAATAATACCCGAAACCCTTAGACGCATCAACCCAGCTTGTATGAAAATCCTGTAGCGAATCCAATACAGAAACTAACCTCTTTCTCCTGGCTGAGATGCATAGTTAATGAGGTCGCCACCGACGTCAGTGAATGTGCTGCCTTGAATTGTGAAGTTGCTTGAATTTGCGAAGGACATCCCGTGTCGCCAGCAGCTAGAGCGCAACGCAAGCCTTGAGAGATGGTAAGAATGTCGAATTAGCAGTAGGTGGAATTAGACCTTGGTTTACAGCTTTGTTCCCAAAGTAACCGTGGCACTTATTATTATTCATGATCAGATGACAATCTTGTCAAGTACACATGTCAGGACGTGACCCTTGAAAGCTGTTTGTGTGAACTTTCGGCATAAAGGTGGCCTGGGCGACATATTGCTTACTTGTAATTCCAAAGAGAGTCGGGCATCTACTAAAACGTAGATGAGGCAAAGCAGGTAGGTAAGCTACAATGTAACGTACCATACGGTCCAGCGGGCGTATACAATGTAGTGTATGGTACGGTCCGCGGACGCTACATTGTCCGCTACAATAGAAATATGTAACTACATGTAATCGTACCATGCGGTTCTGGCGGACCACGCACGGCCCCAACGGATAGATATGTATTTCCGCGTGGCCGTACGGTATTCATATTCGGCATGGACTACATGTAGTCCTCGGCCATGCGGCAATGATAGTGGGCCACACACGGCCCCATCCGTGTGGCCATACAGCAATCATATTCGGCACAGACTACATATGAGTCCTCGGCCATGCGGCAATGATAGTGGGCCACACACGGCCCCATCTGTGTGGCCGTATGGCAATCATATTTGGCACAGACTGCATATGAGTCCTCGGCCATGCAGCAATTCTAGCGGGCCACACATGGCCGAATCCGTGTGGCCGTACGGCAATCATATTCGGCACAGACTACATATGAGTCCTCGACCATGCGGCAATGATAGTGGGCCACACACGGCCCCATCTGTGTGGCCGTATGGCAATCATATTCGGCACAGACTGCATATGAGTCCTCGGCCATGCAGCAATTCTAGCGGGCCACACATGGCCGAATCCGTGTGGCCGTACGGCAATCATATTCGGCACAGACTACATATGAGTCCTCGACCATGCGGCAATGATAGTGGGCCACCTACAGCCTATCCGAGTGGCCGTACGTCAATCATGTTTTGCACAGACTCGGCTTGTGATGATTAGCTTTGCAGTCTGAAATTGGTGCCGAAGTTCGGCCACAATGGAACAGACCCTCGGCACATGACTGTTGGCCTTGGAGCATACAATTGAGGTGAAAATTTGACCACAGTATATAATATAATAAATCATAGGTGCAATTTAGTAGTTACAATTACTGTGCATATACAACAGGTTCAGCTATGGGAGGCCTCTTGATCATTTTTGCTATCCACTGAGTTCCGGTATGCAATGGCTTGGGAAATGTCATCCCGGATAGCATTGAGTGCCTTGTAGGTAATGTCCTGTGCCTTTAACTTCTCTACTTCAGCCAGGTAGAGGCGATGGGCAGCATCTTTGTAGCTGATACCCAATTGCTGTTGCATGGACAAAGCCTCAGCATGTAGAGAGACCATTTCTCTGTCTGTAAGGCTCTGATTTTGCATGAAACAGAATGAAATTGTAGATATATTGAGAAGGCTTACTGGATCTATGGGTACCATCACAGTCCCCTCGGCCACCATGCTGCCATACACTCCAGATGGATTGAATGGCTGTGTTAGTGGTGTAAATAATGTGTTACAGTTCAGGTTAGGTTAGAAGGTGACTCACACCTCTGCTGGATGCAAGATCCAGGCCTTGTTGGACTTTCTTTGCTGCTAGGGCATGCTTTGTGGCCGGCAGCAGGTACTTTGGGATGATGACTGATTTACCATCAATCATATAAGTTGGTATAATGATGGGATTCCCATCTGCATTGGCTATGGTGGTATATCCAGAGGGTGTATTCATTCTGGATGCAAAGGAAGGGAGTCGATCGGATGATGGAGATCAGACGGCTGCAAGTAGAGAGGCCGAACGGGTCACGTGATACTTACGTAATGTCTGTGTTTTTTAAAAACTTTTGATGCTTGCCGTTTATCTTCAACCGCCACAAGCTGCCGTTGTAATCCCTGCCGCCTCTCATCCATCAAACTCAGTATGCAACACATCACCAAAACTTCTGCAATCTCCTTGCTTGACAAGAAGATCCGATCCACAATCAAATCCGGGACACTTGAAAATGAATATGACCGGATCTGGCGTGAGGTAAAAAGCATCAAGGCCGAGCTGACAGGATCCGTCGGCAACACAAACCTGTTCATTTTTGAGTTTGTCAAAGAGGCTGTAAAGCGACAACCCATTCCTGTCCTGGCATCACGATTACCAGCAATCCTAAAGGAGTGGGAGCGGAATCATGAGGGTAAGTGGCAAATGAACATATATATAAATCAAACATGTTCATCATTTCAGACACAGAGGGTCCAGTACAAGGCCTCGGAACAGCCAGCCGGGCGCCCACGGCTATCGGATTGCATGGCCGAAACCAATCCGAGGCCGACACCAGGCAATCCGTGCCCCCCAGCCGTGGCCGAAACCAATCCGACACCAATGCTAGGCAATCCGTGCCCCCCGGCCGTGACCAAAAGCAATCCGACACCAATGCTAGGCAATCCGTGCCCCCCGGCCGTGACCAAAAGCAATCCGCACTTCCTGGCCGTCGCTCGGCCAGTGGTGGCCGACATTCTGGTATTAGGGGGAATCAATCCGACGAGAGCGGGAGGATATCCATGGGTGACGGAAGGGCGTTAGGAGCAGGAGCAAGGCAATCCAGTAGGCGAGGGAAGCAATCCGATCGTGATGGAAGGGGCTTGGAAGGCGGCGTGAGGCAATCCGGCAGGCGTCAAAAGCAATCCGCAGTTGAGGCAACGCAATCCGAGGCTGGCGAAAGGCCATCCGACGACTCCGGATCCATTTACATTGCGCCTGGGAAGCAATCTGCTGGTGCTAGGCAGCAATTCAGAGCTGATGGAGTCATGGATGAGGGTCGTGCCAGAACCAATCAGCCCCGTGCTCCTCGTCGTTTGCAACCACGAAATGCGAGTCCTGGCCCCTCCCGTCACCGGCAAAATACCAACATGGAGGTTGATGAGGCCCCATTCCGGTCATTTCAGGAGCTCGCTATGCTCTCAGAGGATGAGGAAGAGGATATACCGGATGTCCAGGGCACTGCCAGAGAAACCGAGGGGGAGACAGAACCGACACAGAAGAAGCGACGGATTGACAATAGGCCACGGCGCCGAGCTCAGCGGACAGGCCGCTACCATGCCGAGAAGTGTCTAAAATGCATACGAAGAAATCTTCCATGTGAGAAACAAGCCATGGGTGGAGCGTGCGTTGCATGCTATGAGGCAAAGACGAAATGCCTCCATAGCGGCCCAAGAGGGGGGAAAAAGAAGAAGGTTCTTGAAGAGTCTGAACCAGATTCAGATAATCCCTCCGATGTACAAGAGGAAGTGGTGGAACAGGCCAAGAAACGGAAACGAACAGGGAAAGCGGCGGCCCAAGGACGTGTGGACAAACCCCGGCCGGATGAAGACACGGACGATAGCCCCTCAGAGCAATGGAGGACGGAACGCCGAGCGGAAAAACGTAAGTTGTTCCCTTTCCACACACTACAATGCTTACTGAAATGCACATTGCAGGGCCACAAGACAAACACTTTGCTGCCGGTCAAACCCGCCGCGGCCGTGTCCCTCCTCGTGAAAATGCCGACATGTCGCTCGCGGAGGCCAGCAGACGCTTAGTTGCTGCCTCATCTCACATAGGGGCATTATTTGCAGGTACAGAGGGAGCACCTGGCTTGGCAGATGTCCCCTCCCTCCTTGGTCATGCTATGGCACAAATTTCAACTCTGGAGAATCAAGTTGATGCCTTAACGGTCGTCTATCGTGATATCGCGGAGTATCTTGGATTACCACTGGAAGGTTTGCCACGGGAACCGCGAAACCGCTACGACGAATTCCGACGGCCAATTATTGTAACGGATGTACGGCCAGCACAGGAAACACAGGAATGGGTAAAGACTTGGCTACAGTATGGGGGTGAGTTTGACGATGGGGAGGCATGGTTGGAGCGCAAAACAATGCAACGCATGAAGGCGCGGCTAGCTCAGGCAAAGTATGAGAGGGAGCAATCAGTTGAGGGCGTCCAAACCCCTAGGGTAAGGGAAGTTGACACTCACAACCAACCCCCCCCTCTTCTGCGGAGTAGTGATGCGGGGGACAGCCCCTCGAGGCAGGCCTCCATATTGGCCACGGAAGCACCACCAGTAATGGTGTCGGGAGCGGCTACTGACATGGATGTGGATAGTGAACCGGCCACTGAAGCTGCACAGGCCACTCAGATGGCACCGGAAACGGAGGTGGCTTTGGCCACCAGGATGCCCACGGCCACCACCCCACCTCCTTCGGCCACCGCCCCACCTCCTTTGGCCACCACCCCACCTCCTTCGGCCACCGCCCCACCTCCTTCGGCCACCGCCCCACCTCCTTCGGCCACCACCCCACCTCCTTCGGCCACCACCCCACCCGCTTCGGCCACAACTCCTTCGGCTGCGGCCACCACAGCACCTCCTTCAGCCACAACACCTCCGGCCACAATACAAACTTCGGCAGTGGCACAGCCCAACTCAATGGCAGAACACGGAATGGATGCAGCATCTACACTTGAATCCTCAGCTGCATCGTCCAATCCAATTGTGCAGCTCATTCCTGCAACCCCAGCTACATCACAGGAAGTGCCTACCGGTCCCCAATTGCTTGTTCCACCATCACTCAACCCCCCACCAATGCCTCACAGGCGTTCTCCCTGCCTACATGCCAGAAGTATTAGCCCCCAGCCAGGAGATGAGGGCACTCCAATACGGTTATCACCTCAGCCTGGTAAGCGGCCTCTGGAGCCCAGCTCTTCGGAAGTGCCCTCCACCAAAAAAATTAGAAAGTAGTTGATTTCTTGTAGACATATTTGTTCATATCTTGTACATGTAAATATCAGTGCTCATCAATATACCATACATGTAAATATATTTCTAATCATAATCTGCCCGGAGTTTCTTCTGTCTGGTCCGCTTGGCAGAAGTTCCATATTTCTTTGCTTCCTCAGCAGCCAGTGCATCAGCATTCACCATCTTTCTTGAGACTCCTTTCTTCCTTGGCATAGGTCTATTGGCCGGTGGTGACTGTGTGTCAGGCAATGGCAGGTGCACCAGGTGTGGCCGAGGGGTCGGAGGTTGCTCATCAAGCTGAATGGCCGGTGGTGACTGTGTGTCAGGCAACGGCAGGTGTGGCCGAGGGGTCGGAGGTTGCTCATCTAGCTGACTGGCCGGTGGTGACTGTGTGTCAGGCAACGGCAGGTGTGGCCAATGGGCCGGAGGTTGCTCATCAAGCCGAATGGCCAGTGGTGACTGTGTGTCAGGCAACGGCAGGTGCACCAGGTGTGGCCGATGGGCCGGAGGTTGCTCATCAAGCTGAATGGCCGGTGGTGACTGTGTGTTAGGCAACGGCAGGTGTGGCCGAGGGGTCGGAGGTTGCTCATCTAGCTGACTGGCCGGTGGTGACTGTGTGTTAGGCAACGGCAGGTGTGGCCGAGGGGTCGGAGGTTGCTCATCTAGCTGACTGGCCAGTGGTGACTGTGTGTCAGGCAATGGCAGGTGCACCAGGTGTGGCCGATGGGCCGGAGGTTGCTCATCAAGCTGAATGGCTGGTGGTGACTGTGTGTTAGGCAACGGCAGGTGTGGCCGATGGGCCGGAGGTTGCTCAAGCAACTCAGGGTCAATTGGAATAGTGACCTGTGCTGAATTTGCCGTCATGCCTGTCGTAGTGTTGTCGGGCACGGCATGCTGAGAGTGTGTATCTGCAATGGTGCCAAGATATTGGGTCATCTGGCTGGAAACTAAATAAAGCGGTTCTCCATCATTTGGGCCGTTGACAGGCAGCATGTTGTAACCAGCGCCTTGCAATCCCATTACCTCTTGGGTGCTACAAGGCCAATAGAAACCTTCTGCCGCTGGTGTTTCCACAGCTGAGGCTCCTATGGCCAAACTTTGGGTTGCTGGGGGTTGGACGGCCAATGTTTTTGTGGCCGGGAACTGGATGGCTGCCATTGTGGCCACATCCTTCGGCCTGGGCTTCCTGGGATTTACATGCCTACCCTTGCCCTTTCCTGTGGCAACACTGGGGACTCCATCATTATATAGGGTGGTATACTCGGCCACACATCGGTCCTCTCCATATACCACATGGGAAAACCGGAATGCTGCCGCAGCACCATACAGGACTTGGTGCTCATGGATATGCTGTAAAACATCCAATATCTCCCCCTTTCGCATGTTCTGTGGGTCTTGGATTTTTATGTGGTCTGGCAAGTACTTGCTGGGAATGTACAACTCTGGATTCAATATAACTTGGCGATAGGGGACATGAGTAGTACGGTTGTTGGTTGCAAGCTCTATTATCAACATGAGATCTCTAACTTCTCCAAACTGAAAAAACTGCTTCAAGTACTCACTGTAGTGGTATCCCCAGTAACGCCGTAGCAGGTCAGTGAGTTGAAGTTTTTTGAGTGATGTGGATTTGGATATTGGTGACAACTCTGGGAAGGTGTTTGGCACTTTGATATCCAACTCTGGTGGGATGGATGGCTTGCCCACCCCATCACCACCACTTTCCCGAGTACGAAGTGACTTTACATAGTCCAATAATTTTCTTTTGAACTGCAAGACAAGATCCTTTTCTGTATCAAGAAACGTTGGAGATGGTACACCCATGTTTGTAGCCATCTGGTCATTCCTTGTAGTACCTAGTCAGTTTGAAGCAACTGGTATAATGTGGAAAATACTTACGCATCTACCACTAACCTACCATCTGTGGTGTGGTAGACCATGAATGTAAGAGTCAACATCCCCATTTCCAGGTATCGTTCCATGGCCCATTGCTGGACCCGTTTATCCCCCTGTTTAGCAGCCAGCCTAGCAAACAGATGAGCATAATGTCATGCCAATCAACCACATTGCATTGGATTGGATTGCCCACAAGATGTGCCGATCGGCCACCACGGATTGGATCGGATTGCCAATTGCGGCCACCGCGGATTGGACCGGATTGCCAATGGCGGCCACCGCGGATTGGATCGGATTGCCAATGGCGGCCACCGCGGATAGGATCGGTTTGCCAATCGGCCACACGGATTGGGTCGGATTGGCCAGAGTTGGCATGGACTCACTCATTTTGTTTTGTTGGATCATGGCCCTGCTGCTTAGTCTCTTCAACTTTCTGCAAAATCACATTACGGGCCGTATCATCCATTTTGTCATACACTGCTTTTGCTGCCTTGTTTTGTTTCTCAAAAAGTTGTTCAGTAGTTGGTTCACCTTCCAGTCCAAGTATTTCCTTGACCTCCTTGCAAACCTCTTGTGGATGGAGCCTCCAAACCATATCTAACCGTTTGACATGGATTGTGGGTTTTGGTAATGCATGGTTAGCTTTTGTCCGCCAATTATTGGATATCCAATTTGCAAGGTTCTACATTGACAATCAGTCCTGGTGTGACATGTGCAATATGTTTATTCACCCTTGCCCGTCCCAACCTTTCCTCCTCATTACTACTTTGCTCGCCACGCATTTCCCAGAAATTGAACATGGCTGGCAAGATTTGTGACCTTAGTACATTACCTCTGCCAGCTCTGTCCATTTGCAAGAAATATTGTTCCTTAAATCCATCAAGCACTTTGCGTTCATCAGGAGTGTAGATACAATCTTTGCGGGCTTTCCGTGGAGAAGTTGCCATGTTGTGCCTGAGGAAGAATTAAGGGTTCCAATTTAAGTCGGCAGGGTGGATTGCATGCTTAATAAATATGCTGGGTGTAATCCACATGATCGGAAAATCTGCAATCAGATAACAAACCATGTGGTGATGATGATGAGATTAAGTGTCATCATTGCCCCTCATGACCGGCCTGATTGATTGATTGGCCCTATTGGCTATTTCTAGCTTGAGGTAGTAATGATAAAATGGGTTTGATAAAACATATGTGCATTGCACACCTATCCCCACCTCAATTACTAGCAGAACACAATGTCCCATCCACCTGCAAAGAAGAGACGCATCAAGAAAAATGTCCTGCATGAAGATGATGATCTTGCATTTGATTCTGTTACCATAGAGCGTGTACAAGTGAAAACACAACGAGGCATTGTGGAGAAAAAAGTGGAAGTACCACTACGTCCAGCAATACATGGTGGACAAGGGGTATCAGGTCAACCATGGGTTGAAAGTGTAACTGAGACATTGATTGATACTGGCAATGACCCAATTGATCTGGATAATAGCCAGCCGGTGGCATCACAGGGGAAGGTAAGTGCATTATGAAAAGAGTCTGAAACATACTAAATGCATAGCAGGACCAATCATATTACTTGCAAGAACATGCGAAACATTGGGAAGGTATATTACAGGCTCTCCTAGCACGTGAATCTTTGCCAGAAGGCAAATGCAATGTATGTGCCGAACGGGAGGCTCGCTGGCGTTGCCAAGATTGTCATAGGGGCCGGATGATGTGCCGTGGGTGTTTCCGACATTACCATCAGGACAATCAGTTGCATCGCATTCAGTATTGGACTGGGGAGTATTTCCGGGATGCGGCACTCTGGGAGGCGGGTGTCTACATGTTGGTTCAACATCAAAATGGAGCACCAATATGTGAGGCCTTAAAGAAGCAGATGCACACTCTAAACATGTTAGAAGAAAGTACTGATATTGCTGAGGAGCAAAAGGCATCTGAGGCACCAGCTGGAAATTCAAGATCGGCATCAGCATCGGCATCGGCATCGGAATCGGAATTGGCATCGGCATCGGCATCGGCATTGGCATCGGCATCGGCATCGGCAACTCAGTATCACAGGGTCTCGGATTGCATGGATTTACCATCATGGCAAAGAGAAGATCATGATAATGAGGCAGATAGAGACACTATGCTCAAAGAGGATGATGAAGAACACATAGTGGAAGATGAATTGGGCTTCCGTGTACCTGCCGTGCCAGATGTGGCCGAGGACCTGCCATCAGTCAATCCGGCATCCAAAAATGCAGCCAGACGGCCACCTCGCCAAGATGCTCTGGTCAATCCTTATGTCCGCGTGGTTCATACAAATGGCATACATCACCTGGCACTTGTTTCCTGTCCATGTCAGGGATCGGATTGCCTTCCATCAGACCTTGTGTTTTCCGGTCTGATGCCAACAAGCTTTGAAACAATCCGGACAGTGTTTACACTGGCTGTCCTTGACGATTTTCGTTTCTCTAGTCTAGAGCTTAAAGCTTCAGCATATCAATATTTTCAGCTGCTCAGGCGTTACACAAACCCCATGGCTCCAGCAATGGTACCAAATATATACCATGAACTGCGTAGGCTTTCTCGTATTTGGCGATGGATTAAGAAGTTGAAGTGGGCCGGATTCGGCCATGGAAAGGCCAATCCGGAGAATCCGGCACCGGGTGAAATGGCCATATTTTGTCCCACCTGCCCCCAACCTGGAATCAACCTGCGTGATGATTGGAAAACAGATGAGAACAGGTAAGATACAATCCAGTGTCTGGTTCTCATTGCATAACCATCTGTGGGGTTGCAGATGGGTATATCGGCCATCGCTTACGGCTGATGGAAACTTCAAGGCTGACCATGTGCGGCAGAAGGGCATTGTGAAGGATGTCTGGCTATCAGAGGGTGGTGGAATGATGGGGAAAAGAGCTGATTATGAGCAATTTTTGCTCTCTGCTAGGGAACGCAAAACGGTAAGCCCCTTTGCTGAAGATAAGAATGATTGAAAAAACTGCATATGCTCAGAAAGCACCATGTGAAAACAAGTTCCGGGCAGTAGAACAGGCTCTCCTTGCATCTAAGGCATGCGATATCACAGGAATTGTGGCTATTGCATGTGCCTGTCATGGATGTTTTGTTCCAAACAGTATTGCTAACCTTTACCAAGGTGAACAGCAAAAAAACATTGATTGGTCATTTCTCAAAGCCCTGGAGGCTTTTGGGATTGATCCAGATCAAGGTGTGACATTTATATATGATATTGTCTGCCAATATTGGGTTTATTTACACTGGCGGATCGGCCACTTGCTACCGGCCGGATTGCAAGTAGATCCTGCAATTGGTCTATTTCATGTTCATGGGCACAAGGAACAGTGTTTTTTTCGGTATGCTACCTCATTCATAGCAGGTGCTGGAATGGTTGCAGGGGAAATTCTGGAATCTCTGTGGGCAGGGCTGAATTCGGTATCACCGGCAATGCGAACGGCAACGCTGGCACATCGGGCTGAAATGATGGATGATCATGTCACAGATTCAAATCACAAGAAAGGCTTGAACATGGGTGTGTACATACTCCACTAGGCCAATCTTGTTGCTAAATATTTTCAGTGTCCTCATTGTGCAAACAATTTGAAGAGGCCCAGACCATGGCAAAGCATGCTAATCAATATTTCATGAACATGACAGATGCCATCCCAATAGAGAACACTCAGGTGTGGGAACAGGAAATAAAGATGGCAGAGGACCAGCATTGCAATAACCCAGCCATGATGGATGTCCTTGCAACACGGAAAGTCAGTTCGGATCCGGAAGCGGATTCGGCCAATGTCGGATTGCACACTGGCACAAGTGAAGGTGAAAGGTGGATACAGTTAGCGCTTAGCATTGAGGAGCAACAGTGTGTTGTAAACCTATGGCTTGCAATTAAAATACTCAATAACCTATTAGGCTGGACTTACAAGATCGGGTTCTCCGCCTCCGGAAAAACCCACGGGAGGACAATCGGCAAGAAGTGGAACGGCTTCGGCAACTCTTGGTTGCATTGATGGACAGTTTGGACAGTGTGAAAGAGGAAATCCGCATAGGCTTTCACGAGCTACGCAGATTTGAGGACAGCAATATGCTCGGACACTTTGAAAATATTGATGGCATTAGTTCATATTCCACAGACAACAATCCACTGGCCAGTGCAGGGATTGGCCTGGAGGAGCCACTTTTGATTCCGCCCGAAGATAGGGTACTGTCTATGCCCTCGACATGCCTGCCATCCACCCATCCGTACTGTGTAATGGAACTCCGGCAACGGGAAGAGATGGCCGATCGGCATCTATCTGCCCTTCGTGCTGTGATTGCAGACAAATCCTTCCAGTATTCACACGTCATCCGCAATGCTCCACGGAAGGCAGTTACAACCCGTTCACGGAACCAGATATCCAAATTAAATGATCAGATTGCACTGCATTGCCGTGCATATGGCCGATGCCGTGCGGCCATGATCCGGCTCGGCGCCGATGCTGACACCCTGAAAAAATATCAATTATTGCAAAGGGAGGATGTAAAGAGCAGTACTGCTATTTTGGACCCAAATATACCAGGATCAACCAAGGTGAAGCTGTCATGGATCTGGCAATATCATAATGTCAATGATATGGATGCAGCATCACTTCTTGAATGTAAGTATGCTTGTAAACCAAGCCGCACAGTGCTAATTAATAATAATCTAGTTAACCGTGTGCACTGGCTTCGCGCCCGAGCACATAAACATCGCTGGAATGAGGAAGCAATATTAGTTGGCTATGAGATGGAATGGACAGTCCGTTACTACCGTCGACAAGCAGACATCTGGAAGGAAAGACGAATAGATACCAGGAACTCAGCTGGCGCTCAGGCATACGCTGCACGGAAATCGGCCACTTGGGTTACAATTGCCGAGGCCGCTCAATGGCAGTTTGAGGCCGTGAATCCGAACTTTGAGCGGATTGCGTGACCGGCTTATGTAACAGCTGACCATACTGATCAATATTGATAAAATAAAATCCTTTTCTTATCATTGTGCCTACAAACTGTCTTAAGATGCCCAAAGCTTACCTCACTCTGTTTGACCCCCTCATTATCAATGGAGCAGATACTTTAATTGAAGATCTGGATAGTCTACAAAGGGTGATCTTCTATTGTGAATCACGCTTCCGAGCAGCACTATCTGCCATTGCCCAAGCATCCAGCAGGGCACAGGAAGCACTACAGATTAACCTCTTTAATGAGTTGGTATGTCCCCTAATTTGGCATGTTTTTGTGTACATTCCAACAAATTTTCAGGATTTTGCTTTGGCATGCATCGGATCGGCCACTGCCACTGGCCGCAACATACAGATCCCAATCATAACCAGATCCCTTGCTGCCGCTCGGTCACTCACCACATCCGATCAGCAAATGCTTGACTACTCAGAGCCATTCAAGTTGTTACTTGATGCTAGCACCACCTACAACGATCCTACTGCAGTTGTTGCCAAATATCAACTGAGCTGGTGGGTCGGCCGTGCAAAACTGGCAAACCCTTCCCACTATATCAACAGCAAGACTATTGGAAAAGCGCTGAGGTTCGATTTGAAGTATCGTTCTGAAGTGGCCCAAGCAGCAATACCATCTGCCGTTGATATGCCAGTATCAGCAAACACATGGCCGATCGGCCAATCGGCTCGGCTTGATTTCCCAATGGCCCTCCAAGGTTTGCAGCGTCGGGTTGATGCTCACATAATCTCTCAGTACAGCCAAATGAGACAAACTATCCGGCGCGCTTCTGGCTTTAATGAATTATTTGAAGCTGCCGTGTTGAAAGAGACTGAATCCGTGTTCAGGGACAATCCGCTGCCAATGCGGCAGCGAGCCACCCTCGGCCACACTGTAGAGGATGAAGCCCGTGCAGAACAACAGCGGCTAGAGTCAGCACCACTCCTCAAATGGTCCGCTGGTATCACTCTATCTATGGATGATGTCCGCCAGCTTGTGCGCTCAGATAACCGTGATTTTGCACAGCCACATTCTGGGTATGATGCAAGCCTGGCCGATAGCGCGGAAAGTGGCAGTTATTCTGATGCCGATGAAACCTTCCCTAGTGATGTACACTTCAGCCCACTCAGCAAGGATATCCAGGATCCTCCTGAGCTGTCCCCCCTTCAAATACCATCTCACTTTTCTTTTTGGCCTTTAAGGTTTGGAAAATCAGGACACAGTGGCAGGTATCCATCGGGAAAACTCCCTACTCACACTCCTGGTCTGGATCTCCCTGGCATGCCGAGCTTGGCCATGCTGGCCGTTGGTTCAACTGCACCGTCCCCCGCACCCCATCCTACCCCATTAGCACTAAACAAAGATACCCATATGTCCACAGATAGTCAGGCAGGTCCCTTATCCCCCCAAGCAAATATATCTTTCATTTCTTCCACTGACATTCCGGCGGCCGATCGGATTGCTTCCTCACTGGCACCAGCGCTGGCATCTCCCATGCCTACAATTTTGCCTACTCCTTCGGCCCCGCACCACCGTGTGTTTATTAAAGCCCGGCCAGTAGATCAGGCATCTTCAGATGATGAATCAGCCCCCCCCCAACGTATCACGCAAGCCCCAGCCCGTGTACCCACCATAGCTGCAGCAGCCACAATGTCGGATTGGGTTGGTGATGCCGCGTCGGCCACTCCAACTTCGGCCGTGGATGCAGTGGCCATGATATCATCGGATGAGGGAAGTCATCATGGCTCCGCTTCAGCCCGGGATGCTGTGGCTATGATCTCATCTGACGAGGGAAGTCATGGGGGTGCAGCCAATCCATTGTCAGCTCTTGCTGCATTGGCTATGATCTCGGATGCGGAAAGTGGTGCTGCTTCGGCCACTCCAATTTCGGCTATGGATGCGGTGGCCATGATATCGTCGGATGAGGGAAATCATCATAGCTCTACTTTGGCCACTGCAATTTCGGTCCTGGATGCAGTGGCCATGATATCATCAGATGAGGGAAGTCATAGTGGCTCAGCTTCGGACGGGGAAGGTGGTTCCGCTTCAGCCGCTGCAATGTCGGCCATCGATGCAGTGGCCATGATATCTTCAGATGATGAACCACTTGTACATCCAGGTCCATACAATGCGGAGTCTTTTAGAGATGTTCCCGACACCTGGCTGGACTATACAGGTTCTGGATCTGATGGGGAATATTTGTAGTATATATGTATGTAACTGTTGCTGCTCTCTCAGTATTGGAATACAAATCTAGCCGTTGGCCATCGATGCTACACTATTGCCATATGGCTCAGGACTATATGTAGTCCGTGCCGAACGTGATTGCTGGATGGCCGCACAGGAAAACATGTCTATCCGTTGGGGCCGTGCGTAGTCTGCTGGAACCGTATGGTACAACTTGGTGTACGGCCACACGGATGGGGCCGTGTGTGGCCCACTATCATTGCCGCATGGCCGAGGACTACATGTAGTCCATGCCGAATATGAATGCCGTACGGCCACGCGGAAATACATATCTATCCGTTGGGGCCGTGCGTGGTCCGCTAGAACCGCATGGTACGATTACATGTAGTTACATATTTTTATTGTAGCGGACAATGTAGCGTCCGCGGACCGTACCATACACTACATTGTATATGCCCGCTGGACCGTATGGTACGTTACATTGTAGCTTACATATGTGGGCAAAGAACATCCAGAAATAATCTTCATCGCTTTGTAGTAGACACGGAGCCAGGGACTTCAACACAGCCATTTTGATCACTACCTATCAGTCACATGTCACGTGCCATTCTGACAGCACCGACGCGTTGGGTAGTTGGTATTACTCATCGGATCATTCTCTTTGAACTTGGCTTGTAGGTTACGGCAAAGGTTCAAGCACCAGGAGACCCAGAGTGCGCAATACCATGCGCTAAGTTTCCGATGTAACAAACCCGTCGACAGAATATGAGCAACTTACGAACTCTGTTATTTTAGTGTTGAAACAGATTTTCTGAACGGAATCCATGGAATTTATCATGTATGATATCAACGCCCTCGAAAACAAAGCACGTCAACTAGATATCTTGGCCATTGTAACGTTCACGCAAAGTGGACTAAAAAGACTGATGGGAACATATTTTTCTTGTCCACTCCACCTGAGGGATCTCCCGAGGTGCCTTCTCATTCGAAATTTGTGTCAATAGCGGACGGAGGACGGGTAGATCATCTGAGTAACGGGTTCTACAGTTGTGCGAATACCTAGGTCTTAGACTTCTTGGGAGACAATAATAGGATGCTGATTGAGGAAATAGAGCACGACACAAAAAGTAAACAAAAATAAAACTAGGAAATCTATTCATACGACTTGCATTGAATTAGGTATTGCAATCTCGGTGACTTGTTGCGCTGAGCAGATTGAAGCCAGGAGGTTTGAGGATGAGCAACATAGTCATTACATCAAATACTCCATCAATTTTCAGGGTTTTCATAAACGATCAGAAGTTCCTCCTCTACTCCTTCCTCCTCCCCTGCCCTCATCGCAGCAAGGGTTGCACGAAGAGGTTTGAACACAGGTGTATTGGGGGGAATGTTATCCCGTGTTACCGGTTTTGCTTGCCTCCAGCGTTTGTGTTCATACAGGCGTGGATGCTTCTCAGCAGCAAGCGCCGCCTTCAAGTTATTCCGAGACCATGTGATGGCATTATTGGCCCACTCAGCCAACTGTTTGTGATTTGGAGTCCTATTGAGGGCGGTATATGCGCCTCCTTGCCAATTCTGAGGGGGCGGGGTGATATCATAAAAAGTTTCAACATAGGCGACTGGCATGATAATGCTAAAGTCCTGAGAAAAGGATCAGATGAGAGAGTACACATTCAGTGCGGAAATGGTGCACAACACCTTGACGAGGTTTTAGGCCTTGGTAGCTGATTTTTAGATGCTGTCAATGCAGGAGAAAGAAGATGTTTGCATAAGAGAGCAGGAATGGGGCTTCTATGAGATGAAAGCTTACAAGTTGTTGACAAGACTTTGAATTGTGGGGTGGGGGGAGAAGCGTAAGGGGAATCTCTTCTCGTTTAAATGGACACTTTGGGCTTGCACATGTGTACAATATACCTATACCAAAATCTCTTCACCAAGCTAATCGTTGACGTCTTCCATTTTTACTTCTCCAGTTGGACAACATCAATTCGAAGCTTGGAGTACACCACAACGCATTGCATTGCATCGTCTAAACACAAAGGTTCGCACTCATGACTATACGATTTAATCTGAGATAACACCACATGCGGACATCACTTACTGGGTACACATCGAGCACGCGGATTGTTGGCCTTAAAAGTTGTATAATAGACAAGAAAAATTAGTAACGAAAGCAAGACTTACATAGGAGTCAGGAGCATCAGAAAGATCGCATGCATCCGACCTGCCTGGCGCCGAACCGTGGGCAATGCCGGCATTATTTATATATAAATGCCTTCTAGTGAGCCTCTCTTAACGCTAACCTCGAATTTATGTCCTTCAACTACTCATCATGACGTATACAATGGTTGGCATGTCGGAGTTGTATCAGGCATAGTAATCGCCGTTTGTGAAGGTGTAAACTTCAATGTAACGCCCTCTACATCCAGGCGTTATCGCTCACCGGCTAGCGGACAGGAAACGGGTAAGGTTTAGCGTCACCTACAAACACTTGGCTCTTTTCTCCCGTAGCTGCTTCACCAGTCTTTCTGATTATCACCCCTTTCTTGCTCAGTGCTTTTGTGCATTGAATACCACTATCATCAAGGAGTTGAAGCTGAACAGCCAAATTAGCTTTATACACTGACTTGCTGATGGAGAGAACGTCGGGTTGGGCAAACACTTAACTCAGATGTTAGAGGATACTTATGATTCTTCACATAAACGATTGCACGCTGAGTGACCGGGTGGGAATTATGAGGAATATTGGAGAATTGTCCGAGGGCTCCTGTAGGTAGTGATGTTCCGGCCCGGCTTGGCCTGAAAGCCGGGGCTTCGGCCTGGCTTATTAGGACAAGGGCCTGCCAGATACTCAAGCCAGGCCGTCGAGGACGGCTTAGGCTTGGCTTGGTCTTGGGACAGCTCAGGCCGGGGCTTATTGCACAAAAATAATACTCTAGTCAAACTCTGCAATAACAACATCAGGAATAAAGGAACATCTACTAAATGAAGGAGAGACCACTTACTGCAAGGAGATCCAAGAAAGACTCCACTCGTCCCCATTCCTCCTCTGACAGTGAAGGTCATTGAGTTTCTGTTGCTTGGTGCGGTCTGTCTCAGCTGAGACCAATGCCGCAACAAACTGGTCAACAATCTGATGTACCATATAGTTGAAATGATATAATTTTGAAATGGCTTGGGGGAACACTACCTTCTTCAGAGAAGCAGCACGTTCAAGCATTACATACATGGAAGACCACCAAACAGGCATGTTTTAGGCTAACCCTAAGCCGCGGCCTGAGCCTCTGGCTTGGGCTTTGCTGGAGTGCAAGCCAAGCTTTCAGCCTTCACTGAGCTGTCTCAAAGCCCGGCCTGGCTTGGCCCAAGAGAGCTCGGCCCTGACGGCTCAACGGCTTTGAGCCGGGCCTGGCACATCACTACCTGTAGGCTTTGATAGTGAAATATGTAGGCTGTATGAGTTAACTTGAGGAGGAAAAAAATACACTCATCCGAAATAACTGCTTTTTGGGTTGCTCGTTGGCTGTTTGCTGGCCATGAGGAAGACTTCCACGGCCATTTGTGAGACTTCGGTGATCCCGACTTTGTTCCGATGTGAAAAAGTTAGACAGATTGACTTTAGAACTGGGCAATGTCTCAATGAACCTTGTGGCTTGGCCACAACCTACAGGGAGCTGTCATATGGTCCGTTCCATGAATGGGGAGATATACCGTCAACTAGTCATTGTTGATGATCAGTGGAAGAAAAGAAGGCGAGATAGCAAAGTGTCAATCGCTTCCGTCAACATGCTGTATGAAGATACTAACAGTGATTAAGAGACAATTTTGTCATGAGTTGCCTGGAAGGCCCGTTCAAGGCTTATACAGCTTGTTCTGGTAGGATATTGTCATACCCAAAAGTCCCTTATGGAAATGTTCATGTCATCTCCAAATAGCTTATGGTAAACGACAAAGTTGTCTTGAATGCAATAACTCACATATGAATACGGAGAATGCGCACCAGTAGGTGAGTGGTGCTCTTTCCATTATTTCTAGAGTTTAATTGCCAAAAAAATGGTATGGCAGTGGTGGAATGCTAAATCCCATGAAAACGGGGCGCAGTCCGTGCCAGACTTTGTACAGCAATTAAATAATCTATCAAACTTGGTGTTTGGTAAAGTTGGTGATGGGCTCTGGATTGGATTGTTTCACCTACATGTCAATGAGTCAGAGCAATCCACAATTTTAATGGAGGGAACTTACCTGAGCCTCAAGAAGGAGACAGGGATGAAGTCTATTGGAAACCATGACAGCCTCATGGACAGAAGTTGTGCAGAATTTCCTTGATAGATCTATGATATGCGCTGGATTCTAGGCTTATGGGGGAAGTTGAGGGGGTGCACTTTGCACTTAGCACCACAGAAGCTCCCAAGGGTCTTGATCCACCCTTCGTTTCGTTGTTTGAACACATAGAGCTCTGCCTCTGGTGTTATAAAGGCCGTCTTGACTCATAACCAAGGATTGAGGACCAGTGACCCATGTTGCGGGGAAATGTATGGGGTTGTGAAGGTCCGCCAACACAATCATCACAGTAGATGTATTCTGATCATTCAAAGGTATCGGTCAGTTGCAGACCCCACATCTTGTCATAGTCTGCTATTGACCTTTGTGATTCTGTTAAAAGGCATTTAGGAGGACACAATGTACCTGTTAGCGACACTACACAACAGCCTTATGAATGTCGATGTCAAGTTATATTTGTTACATGCAGAATAGGACCCCACCATAAATAGTGATGTGCCAGGCCCGGCTCAAAGCCGTTGAGCCGTCAGGGCCAAGCTCTCTTGGGCCAAGCCAGGCCAGGCTTTGAGACGGCTCAGTGAAGGCTGAAAGCTCGGCTTGCACTCCAGCAAAGCCCAAGCCGGAGGCTCAGGCCACGGCTTAGGGTTAGCCTAAAACATGCCTGTTCGGTGGTCTTCCATGTATGTAATGCTTGAACATGCTGCTTCTCTGAAGAAGGTAGTGTTCCCCCAAGCCATTTCAAAATTATATCATTTCAACTATATGGTACATCAGATTGTTGACCAGTTTGTTGCGGCATTGGTCTTGGCTGAGACAGACCGCACCAAGCAACAGAAACTCAATGACCTTCACTGTCAGAGGAGGAATGGGGATGAGTGGAGTCTTTCTTGGATCTCCTTGCAGTAAGTGGTCTCTCCTTCATTTAGTAGATGTTCCTTTATTCCTGATGTTGTTATTGCAGAGTTTGACTAGAGTATTATTTTTGTGCAATAAGCCCCGGCCTGAGCTGTCCCAAGACCAAGCCAAGCCTAAGCCGTCCTCGACGGCCTGGCTTGAGTATCTGGCAGGCCCTTGTCCTAATAAGCCAGGCCGAAGCCCCGGCTTTCAGGCCAAGCCGGGCCGGAACATCACTAACCATAAAATGCAGGATGTGTCCACATGACCACTATTTCTGGCCTGTGCCCGAAGTGGTCTTCAACTATACAACCAGTTTCTGCTGTTATCCTTAGCATTGCGTACATTTCTTGTAAGGAGTTGTGTCTATGATGTGGGTCGTCCCCATAGAGGGTGTTCGGGCAGTACTCCTGACACAACCAAGCCTACTATCCAGCCTTTTGTTGACAGATAAAGGCTTAGAAGATCAGCCAGGGCTCATTGCCTATACAAATATTCTTTCTGCCCGGTTTTTATTACATCTTCTTTGGTAAAAAAAATGTTGTCGCCACTGTGCAGAGAAGGCTGAAACGCCGAAGTGCAGAGCACAAACACTCATCACGCGTCACATGTCACACAACATGGTCAAAGTCACGGGTCTATCCATCACCTTCACGTGCCAGAAACGCATCCCCGATCGCGTTCCTTTCCCCCACCTATCTACGTCATCGTTTCTCTCCTTTCTGGCCAATCAGCGTACGCGGGCGCACGTGATTGAGTGTTTCGCGCGTATACAAAAGGCGCGGTCTTTCTCGAATAGAGAACAAGACATCCTTTCCCCCTAATTATATGTTAGTTTTCGGGCCAATTGAACATGCGATTAAAAACGCTTTACCCCACCGATTGCGTCACCGCAGGACCCTGCCTATGACGCCTCTCCTTGGATCGACTTGCGCGTTCCAAGGTCTTTTTCACTCTTCCATTTCCTGGAATGTACCCAAAGCCATAGGAGCCAACCAGAATCTGCTGAGTACCTTACACATTAAGTAGTGTTCTGTGTATTAACAACTAGCCCACATTTGGAGGAATTCAACGGTGGTAAAATTGAAGCCAAAAGTACTGGACCATTACAGTGCTTCCTGGAAATCATGGCAATGGCTTTTTTTCTGATGGAAAATGAAATCCGGGTGTAGCTGGAGGAGGACAACTGAAAAATGCAATTGCCATGACTTTCAGGAAGCGTTGTAAACAAATTAATTTCAGATTCACATATTTAAACAGAGAGGGCACTCAGAGGTAAACGACCCTCTTGGAGATGCTGATTGTAACCCTCATGGTAAGTTCTCTTTTCCAGTCAACTTACTAATTTGTTGGTTTCAAGTTCTTGCTTCACTTGTCCTTTGTGTAAAGACAACCAAATTACACATCCCGTGGAAAAACCCTCTTCCCGTGATAAGGCACAACCGAAACACATTGGGCCAATTTCAAACAAAGTGAATTCAAATCTATTTAAAGAGACAACACTTACGGGTGAATGAACCGAGATGATCAAGGCTTCCAAGTACATGCCATAGGATACAGGTTGTAGGAAGAGATATGCCATGACTCTGGAATGGTGTAGTACGCGCTGGTTGACATTTTTATTAGGTCCGAAAATGACGCGAACCGTCTGGTTGTAGATCGCCAAGTTTAACTGAAAGTCGACATCCGTTAGGTTGCTCGTCAGCGACGTTCTACCTCCCAGCATTTTATATATTTTGTCTGAAAAGTAAGCGAGGTTCAAGAAAGATTTAACTGTACAGACTTTGCCAATAAGCCGGAAAAGCCACTCCAACACTCGTGGAGACATCGCACCACAAAAACAATGGCCCAGTCTCAACGAAAATATTCTAGCCTTTCGCGAGTATAATTGCATTATTGATTGAGCAATTTTTTAGTTAGAGACAACGCGAAACTTGGACTGGCCATCTTCCAATTCTCGAAGAATGGAAGCTGCTCGGAAATCGCGGTATGCTTGTGGTTCACATGGACCCGGAGCGCCCAGCCCCACTCAATCTGATCAAGCTCCCCGCGCGGCCAGCAACAGAAGTCCATTTGGCCGTGTGATTATCCATACATAGGGTTTGACATAGACATTTCTCGAGGTCCACACGTCTTATAGCATTCGTCCTGCCGCTGTCAATTAGAAACGCGGCATCAGGAATCCGTTGTGGAGATAGTCAACCAATTTTTGAAAGAAAAAGTCAATTGAAACGGTGGCTGTGTTATCGGCAATTGTGCCTGGAGTTACCCCGGATAAAGCAAGCCCGCGTGGACGTTTGTCACGATCGATGCATCGATGAACACAGCTCCCACCACCATACAGCATTCACCATTTCACTATTAGATACACTCTAAACTTATTCCAAAGACTAACTAACATCCCATACATACACCTATTCAGAAGTGAGAACTAGCTCATTCGTCATTGGAGCTGTCACTGACTTTTTTCATGTCCTAGCAGGCTAATGGCACCGAAGTCACCAACAACGACGACGGGGCCGAAAAAGGGTCTAAAACTGCGCAAGGCGCTCAAATCTGCCGCCAGGCTGCCGTCGCGCGCGATACCCACACGCTCTCTGTCTGGCCTCAACCTCGGCCGCGGAGGGCTGGGCAGACGTACAGCGTTGGCACCACTGCCCTCTGAGCAGGCCTTTGTGTACCTTCGAATCAAAGTCATCTCTTGCACGGCGCTGGTCGCAAAGGACAGGAATGGCTACAGCGACCCATTTGTGGCGGTCTCGGTTCTGAACACGAGGCACCAGACACCCGTGGCGAAGCGGACAGTGAACCCCGTGTGGGAGGGCAAGAACGGCGGCGAGGCAACGTGGAACTTTCCGATCTGGCTGTCGCTGGCCGACCAGCTGGGGGCGGTGGAGCTGGTGGTGTGGGATAAAGATATGGTGGGGAAGGATTACCTTGGAGAGTCGGCGATAGTCTTGGATGAGTGGTTTGGGAGGGAGGGTGAGGGCGAGAGAGCTTTTGGATGGGATGACGAGGCGAATGTGGTGAATATTCTTCTGTTTTTTCCTTTCTTTCTCTTTCAGCATCGTGTACCCCTGAGCGTACCTGGGCTCGTTACCACTCGTTGGAAGTACGGTGGCTTTCGGGTATTAGCAACTTGGACTAGCTTACGTGGTGACGCCTTTATCATGATGACTGATTGCATCTCACAGCCATTCACACTACCTCTCGTATCAACTCGCGCAGGCACCCCTGTGACTGGCTCCGTCCAGGTCAAGCTCGGCTTCGTTTCGCCCCCCAATACGTCCAACCTGATGGAGTTTGATGAGATCTTCACGGAACTCATCAGGCGCTCCCGCCCTTCCTTGGTCTCAGCTCCACCTGTATGTAGTAGCTGCACTCGTATATGTTCTGTGAGGCTGACTATCTACTTTTTGGCAGACTGAAGGTGTCGGTACAATCCGCTCTCACCAAACTGGGGCCGCATTCCAGGACGACGGAGGGCTATCTTCGGATGACAGCGACGACGAGGAAGACGGAGAAGGGGACAACCACGATGCGTTCCTCGCTCCACCGGGCGGGATGTCGGCCGCTTACGAAGGTTTGTTTTCATCCATGTTTCTTTCGGTCTTCGGTCCCCTGACTCATGTGCATCCAGGTGGTAGATCCACGCCCTCAACGCCGACCACCCCCCTCTCGGACATCTACAAGCCCCCAGGTCCGCCCCATCTGACCATCCACCCCTCATCGCCCGTCACGCCCACGCAAGGACCAGACACCAAGACACCCACTGCCTCGCCATTCTCTACCACGCCAACCTCGACTGCGCCAGGCACGCCCAGCACAGGGGCACCATCGCCGACCGTGCCAGCGAAGAAGAAGAAGTTGTTCCCGATCCCACTGCCGCGCAGGATCTCGGGCCTCGGGTCTTCCTCGTCAAACAGCTCAGTAAGCATGCTGCCTTCGAGCTCGTCGGGGGCGCTGAGCACACCGGCATCGAGCCTCCCGCCTGCGACGCCTGTGGTTGATCCCACGACTGGGGAGATAGTGCCTGGGACGCCTACACTGGCGTTGGGGTCGCCTGGCGCTGGGGGCGAGGAGGAGGGCAAGAAGGAGAAGAAGGGGAAGAGGTTTAGGAAGAGCTGGGGTGCGGGAAGCGCGGCGGCATCGCTGGTGGCGCAGGAGTCTGGAGGCAGTGGGCATGAGTCGCGTAGTGGGAGCGGGAGCGATGTGAGGATGGAGGGGGCGAAAGAGGAGCGGGTGAAGAAGGGTAGGAAGAAGAAGGTGGAGTATAGCTTGGATGCGGGGAACGATATCGTCGGGATCGTGATGCTGGAGATACAGAGTGCGGAGGATCTGCCGAGGTTGAAGAATAGTGAGTTGTTCTCTGCCTTTGTTATTCGTATTTGACCGTTTTCGTGCAGTGACACGTACAGGGTGGGACATGGATCCCTTCGTTGTGATCTCCTTCGGCAAGAAAGTCTTCCGGACCCGCGTCATCCGACACTCGCGCAACCCCGTCTGGGACGAGAAGCTCCTCTTCCACGTCCGGCGGTACGAGACGTCGTTCAAGGTCCAACTGACGATCCTCGACTGGGACAAGCTCAGCAGCAACGATCACATCGGGGACGCTAACTTCGACGTGGCGAAGCTTATCAGCCAGGCGCCGCAGAAAGATCCCGTGACAGGCTTGTACGACAAGAGTGAGGACGGAGAGCATGACATGGTTGAGTTCAAGTTGAAGCTGGAAGGTGGGACAGGTGGCGTTTGGGAGGCAAAACATAACCCTGCGATCAACATTCGGTGCGTTCCTTTATTCCTCCTCCGAAGCTGCCATCCCTAATAGCCTTATGACGTCCGTAGGGCGAAATACCAACCATACGACGCTTTGCGCCAGCGTTTCTGGCGGCAGTACCTCAAGCAGTACGACACCGACGATACCGGGACCATATCCCATCTCGAGCTCACGTCCATGCTGGACTCCCTCAACTCGACCCTAACGCGCTCCACTATCCGCTCGTTCTTCACACGCAACGAGAAGGTGCCACACCGTGACGAGCTGACGGTCGAGGAGGTCATCCGCTGCCTCGAGACGGAGCTGGGCCGGCCAGACAGCGAGAAACGGAGGGTGGACGAGGAGGAAGGCGAGGGCGTGGACACCAGTGTCAGCGCTACCCCCGCACTCGGCGGCAGCGGTATGAAGCTGGAGCTAGACAAGCTCGACTTTTCTGGCCCGCCCCACGTGGGTGCTGACACTGGGGATGGGAAGGTAGACCCGCCGACACCTCACATAACGGAACCTTCGGAGATACCTTTGGTCGACGTCGCCGCACCCGTCGGTAGAGTCGGTCTCATTGCACCCGTGAAGCTTGGGGAGCAATCGCGCCAAAACTCATACTCAGAGTACTCGGAGTCGGACGATGCGGAGGATGGGGGGCTGTCTTCGGGCTCCGCGGCTGTCGTCTCGGGGCCGGAGGTCATGGACGCGGCGACGGGGAAGGTGAAGAAGTACCGGTTCAGGAGGAAAGGGAAGGGGAAGAAGAGCAAGGTTAAGGAGGGTTCTGGGTCTGGTTCGGGCGATGCGTCGGAGGAGTCGATCGAGCGTGTGATCAACGTCAGGAACTGCCCGCTGTGCCACCGGCCGAGGATGAACTCGAAGGCGGAGATGGATATTATCACCCACATGGCTGTTTGTGCGAGCCAGGACTGGGAGAAGGTGGATCGGATTGTTGTTGGGAACTTCGTCACCGCGAGCCAGGCACAGAGGAAGTGGTATACGAAGATCATCAGCAAGGTCTCCAGTGGGGACTATAGATTGGGCGCGGTATGTGGTTTTTGAAATTTGATAGCTCAACGCTGACGTTGTCGTCGCTCGTAGAATTCAGCCAATATCATTGTGCAGAACAGGATGACGGGGCAGTTGGAGGAAGAAAAGATGCAGGTCTACGTCAGACTTGGTATTCGCCTTTTGTACAAGGTGCCATCCTTTTTTTTCGGCTCTCTAAGTCCTGTATTCATTGCCTCTTAGGGTGCGACGAGTCGGATGGAAGGTGGACGTGGTATGTGTCCTGTGTATGGTCTGATCTGCCTCGGGTCTTGACCCACGCGTTCGTTCTTTAGCACGCCGACTTCTCAAATCCCTTTCTATAAAACAAGGCATCAAATATGACGCACCTGAATCGGCACTCGACATCCCTACCTTCATTGAGTTCCACGGGTTGAAAGTAGATGAGATTCTGGATCCTATAGATTCCTTCAGTGAGTTTCGCCCTGCAACATGAATTCAGACTCTAATGCTCCCGCTTGATTTTAGAAAGCTTCAACGAGTTTTTCTATCGGTAAGGCTACCCGCACCGTCTCTCCAACCATTTTTCATATTTATTAAACCTCACAGCAAACTCAAACCGTCCGCGCGACCCATTGAGAAGCCGGACGACCCTTACCGCATGGTCAGCGCCGCTGACTGCCGCCTCATGACCTTTGCTACTGTAGACGAAGCAACGCGTTTATGGATCAAAGGGCGTGAATTTACTGTTGCCCGGCTCCTGGGGGACTCCTACAAAGGCCAGGCTGAACGATACACTGGCGGTGCTCTTGCGATCTTCCGTCTTGCTCCTCAGGACTACCATCGGTTCCACTCACCCGTCGAGGGGACAATTGGGCCGATGACGTATATTGCTGGAGAGTACTACACGGTCAACGTAAGTCGACTCGCCTTATCTCACCGTTTTGCCAATTGCTGAAAGCTGTGAATCTGTAGCCCCAGGCAATCCGAACCTCACTGGATGTATACGGAGAGAATGCTCGCAAGATCGTCCCCATCGATAGCCCCCATTTCGGTCGTGTCATGGCGGTCTGCATCGGTGCTATGATGGTAGGGAGCATCATGACTACGGTCCAAGAGGGAGAGTATGTACATCGTGGCCAAGAATTTGGATACTTTGCGTTTGGTATGCCATCTCTGACTTTCTCAAGGAATAGCTTACCCATTTTTTGAAATAGGTGGATCGACAATCGTGATCCTTTTCGAAAAAGGCGCATTAGAGTGGGATGAAGACTTGCTGATCAATGGACGTGCTTCACTAGAGACTCTTGTTCGTGTTGGGATGGGAATTGGGACTGGGCGTCGGGGACACGTTCACGCTGAGTGAGCTATAATGACGAACTGAAATGCTCCCATGTTCTTGATCGTTTGCTTTCTTGGAATGTACGCTTTCGTTCGCAACGGACTCTTACCATTTGTACTACTACTCTCTGCTTCATGCTTTGGAACTATTCTCGCAGGTCCACCGGATCGCATTTGCCATACGGTTTTCATAAAAATATAAATAGTAGTAGTTCCCTCATACCGTTATTAAATCCATGTCGTCAAAAAAGTTATATTCTGACATGTTCTCTGCATTGGAGAGATATGACGATATTTCTGACTCTGAATCTGTTCCAGAGTCCATATCTACTTCAGTGTCAGAGGCATTGTCATCATCGTCCAAATAAAATGCTTCCACTGGACGGCTAAAGTCTTCCAGTCCCCCATAGTCATCGATTCCACATCGCGCATTCCATATCTGAGGTTCCAACGGCTCTTTGCAGTTATCTCTCCGGAAGATAAGAGTTTGATAACGACTCTCCCACCAAACCAGCTGGTCTGAGGGTGGTGAACTAAATGACTGCCACCGATGTCCACAACACGTACTCAAATACCAAAAATAGATATAATAAAAATGGACCACGAGCAGCTGAGCGATTTCACTGGCACTCCTCGGGCTTGCATATTCTGAAGATAGATCGGGATCAATGTACAATAAAACTTCTAGGTTATGGGGAGAGCACCGTGATAGATGCTTTTACCAGTGTTTCAAGACATATCGCGGTGGTACTTCATAATCATACATTTGGCTCCTGGCAACGCTATGAGAGGCGCCTTCTTCGGTTGGGAAAGGATAACCTACCCTCCGATGAAACCCCGGGTTATTGTTTGGATACAAGAACGCAACATCTTTGTATGAGCAGTGAAGAAAAAAATCGGACTCAAGAAATATTCTCTGGATCGAGTCTCATCAAGAAGGAACTTGAAAAGTTCCTTATCAATGTTGAGGTATTCCTCGGTCGGAAACAATTTCCAAACACAGAACGCTTCTCCCAAGCCGGGATAATAGTCCTCCAGAGTACCCATGTCAACATCTTCAGAGAGTTGTTGGCGCTCTTGAAGGTGCTCTGTTGGGCTGAACACGACGTTGGTAGGTAGTGTTAAAACTCGGTCAAGACAATGGTACGAGCCGTAGTTCGAAAGGCAAATCAAATAGCACAAGTCTTGTTGGCTAGTAATTAAATGGCTGAGGTTCCCTGGAGGATTGTGTATATCCAAAAGGTCAAGATTCGTATATCAGAATAGAATCGAAAGTATGCCGGCGGGGACATGAGAATTACCGATAGCCACTCAATTGCTTCCCTCAACTTTGTTCTCCGTATCTGAAGTCGTATTGTGGATTTCTATCTGACAGGAAATCAGGAACTTTTTGAAGACCGTAGATGAGTTGTAGTTGGTCTCCGAGCTGTGCAGCCTCGCGGCAATGGGTGACCCAATTGTGGAAAACGAAATTAATGGCGCGTTGATTGGCACCAGGAGAAGTCCAGCTTCGCATGAATTTCAGGCAACTGTGAACAATATGCATACTGAATTTCCCAGAGTCTACATGAAATTTCCCGGAGCGATCGTGGCTGAACAGAAAGTCTGAGAAAGATGCATAAATGATCCGGATGCCAGCTTCGTCAGTCGCAGGTACATCCAAAAGGGGATGCATTTTTCGCAACGTTAACTGGATGTCGCTTGTACGAATGCTAAGAAGGGCACTGATGACCGCCGGAGAGTGGTAATCCATCTCGTCATGCGAACTGTTTGTGAGCAGTAGGATGTATCCAAGTGTGCGAACGAGGAGCTGGGGATCGGAACCGTATAGAAAACCTGATGATACAGCTGAGCGAGCGCGGCGAAAGGGTTTGATTGGCCAGATAAAACCATATCAATCTGGTCCGGGGGCCACTCGTCGACACTATTGACGAACTGTAAAGCCGTGGCAGCGTAGATGGAATACCTGGACGATCTATGGACAAGAGCTTCGATATCCTGTTCGGATTGCCAGTCATCAGGGATGAGGGCACTTGTGTAGGGGTGGTACTGCTGGCGTGTTTTTATTTCGAAAGCCGCTCCTAAGGAAAATTCGGATATCGTCTGGCGATGACTCCAGGACAATATGGCGACTGATCACTGGGAGGGTAGGATCTACGGTGAATGAATGCCAGATATGAGGCTCAGGCCGACTGGAAATCAGAAATGTCAAGGGAAGACTATGCAGGTAGACCAACCTCGCAACGTGGTTAAGAATCACGCAGTGTGCCGTGTCATTATGACACTCGTCAAGACTATCTATGACAATCAGGAATGGTTGTCGATAAGAGGGCCCTGTGGAGTTAGTTGTAGATTGGGCCAGTTTCCGAGGACTTTCCCATTGAGACACTGTTCAAGGATAGCGCTATTTTTGGCGACAGCTTTACCGATTTTGAAGCGCAGATGATGGTTCGAGGTTGCAAGCTGGTGAGCGATTGTCGTAGAAACATAGTTTACCGCACTACGACGGTCGTTTCCCCAAGCGAAAAAGAAGCTCGTTGCTAGCGTCTTGGCTTCTGCGCAGAATTCTGACATAGTTTGGGCTATTTCAGACCTGCTGGACCATAAAGCCACAATACTCTCTTGTGATCTTGCGAAACACCGCTGGTCGATGATATCCAGTCATGATTTCAGAGAGAATGATTCTCCGAGTTTCAGGGTGGCATTTTGGGGGTGGAGCACGTTCGCGTGAATTATGGAACGCCTCGATTATTGTCGCCTGGTATAGGCATCGATCCATACACGCTTTGAGACATGTGATAGACTGTGATAGCGATGCCACCGACCGAGCTCAGATGTCTTTGTAAGGATCTAGACACGAAGTAAGTCTCAGATGTGCGCGCGAGAGCGAAGGCAACAGCTAATGTATATTTACCTAGACACGAAGTAAGTCTAGGGATGGGTCAAGTAAGTAACGAGAACTGTAAGTAATGTAAAGGGGAATATTCACCTCAGATGTGCGCGCGAGAGCGAAGGCAACAGCTGAGGTGAGAGGACGAAAACTAACGGGTATTTCTGTGAAAAGGAATAGGGGTTGTAGGGAGATAACGGGACTAGCAGGGACTATACGGAACGAGGGTAAAGGTTGTACAGTACGAATATGAAATAGAAAAGGTGACGCGCGCATGGTATGACCTCGCGCGCGGCTTGGCGTTCGGGCGTCGGCACCCTTGTCAATCCAACACTCCCCCTCAAGGTGACGAGAGCCCGAGTTGTGACGCGAAGTGCTTGACTTTGGCAGACGGCAGGGCTTTGGTGAGAGTATCGGCCACCATGTCTTCGGTGGGGCAATAGACGAGACGAAGGGAGCCACGTTCGACGATCCAGCGAATGAAATGAAAACGAACGTCGATGTGTTTAGTGCGGGCGTGGAATTGGTGATCGCGTGCCAGCGCAATGGCAGACTGATTGTCTGAAAATAGCGTGGTAGGGTCGAGGTCGGACGGGAATAACTGGGCGATAAGGGATCGAAGCCACAAGGCTTCTTTGGCAGCGTGGGTGAGTGCAACGTATTCGCTCTCTGTTGTTGACAACGAGACGATTTCCTGTCGTTTAGCACTCCACGAAACAGCGCCACCGTGAAGCAAGAAAGCATACCCAGAGATGGCATGACGGTCTTCGGCCATGCTGCCGTCAGCATCCGCATAGCCAGTTAAGTCACGGTTCCCACATCCGAACGACAACCATAAGTTGACGGTCCCTTTCAGGTAGCGAAAAATTCGCTTGACTGCTTCCCAATGCGCAGGACCAGGTTTCGTCGCGAAACGAGAGACCGTCTGGACAGCAAACGAAATGTCCGGGCGCGTGCCGAGGGAGGCGTACATGAGTGAGCCAACAGCCTCATGGTACGGGACGTCGCGCATCTGTGCGAATTCGGCGGTGGTGGATGGGGATTGGGACAAGGAAAGGCGGGTGGTGGTTTCCATGGGGGTGGACACGGGTTTCAGCTCATGAAGCCCGTAACGGCGCAAGATAGAGTCAATATACGAGCGCTGGGAAAGGTGGATGGAGCGGGCTTCGCGATCGCGGCGGATTTCGATGCCCAAGAGCCAGTGGAGCTCGCCGAGGTCAGTAATCTCGACATGCGTCTTCATTTGCTCCTTGAAGTTGACGATAAGGTCCATAGACGACGCGGCAATCGTGCAGTCGTCAACGTGAACCAAGACAATGATTTTCGACTCCCCGTCGTGGCGAAAAAACACAGCCTGGTCGACATCGCACCGGGAGAAGCCCATCTTGTCGACCATGATGTCGACGAGCTTCTGGTACCAACGATGGCCGGACTGCTTCAGTCCGTAGAGAGTTTTGACAAGACCGCAGACCTTGCCGGAGGAGTCGGGCGCATGATAGCCAGGGGGCTGGCGCATGTAAATTTTCTCGTCGTCGGTAAGTTCTCCATTGAGATATGCGCCCTTGATATCGATCTGATGGATATCCCAGTCAAGGGCAGCAGCTTCGGCGAGGGTGGTGCGGATTGACGCGAGTTTGGCGACGGGTGCGAAGGTGTCGAAGTAGTCGACGCCCGGGACCTGTGAGAAACCCTGCGCGACGAGGTGAGCCTTGTAGCGCACAACGTTCCCGGCGGCGTCCTTCTTCGCACGGAAAACCCACTTCGAACCTACAATGTTTGCATCCGTGGGCGGGTCAACAAGTCTCCAGGTTCCGGCCTCCTTGAGTAGCGCGAGCTCCTCGTGGATGGCTTTCTCCCACAACGGCCAGTCGGGGCGACGCTTCGCCTCAGCCAACGACCTAGGCTCTAAAGCCTCGGCCTCACTGATCTCGGCGGCCATCGCATACTCCTCGATGAAGTCAGCCGTCATCATCCAGTTCGCGGTACCCTCCCCCTCAAGCGTAGTGTTCTCGGGGACGGTGGGCATGGGTACACCGCGAGCAATGACAGGATCAGACGGACGCGCTGAAGTTACGCCGTGTCCGTCAATGATGGCTTGAACACGGGCGCTAGGGCGGCGCTCACGAGGGGGGCGGACAACTTTGTCGATAGGTGGAGGAGCAAGGGTGGATGGACCGGGGGTAGAGGCAGGAGTTGAAACGGATGGGGCATTGGCAAACGGCACGGCAGAACTAGTATCCTCCCCCTCGGGACGTTCTGTGGATGCCCTAGTCTTGTCGTAGTAGACGTTTCGTTCGACGGTGACGGATCGAGTGTCTGGCCAGTAGATCCGGAAGCCGTTGCTCCGATCATCGACACCTATCCAGCGACCCTCGCGAACACGCCCTCCCAGCTTATCACCCTTCTCCACACGCACCCACACCTTTTCACCCCACTCGCGAACTTCCCGAAGGTCAGGTTTGCACTTGAAGAGAGCCTCGTACGGAGTCATCCCTTCCATGGCCTTCGTCGCAGTGCGATTCATCAACCAAACGACGTGCCGCGCAGCTTCCCCCCACAAAAACTTCGGGAGGCCACTGGCATGTAACAGGGCACGAATTCGTTCGACAATGGTGCGATTGCGACGCTCTGCGACGCCGTTATGCTGTGGGGTGTCGTGGACGGTTAACTTCCGGGTGGTGCCGCGTTCCTTGAGGTGGACGACAAAGGCCTTGCCCATGTATTCGCCGCCACGGTCAGAGTGCAAGGTTTTTATGCGCACGCCGAGGGCTGTTTCACACCATGCCTCGAAGTCCTTGTAGGACTGGAAGGTTTCAGCCTTCTCGCGAAGAAGGTCGAGATGGGTCCAGCGAGTGTGGTCATCCACAAATGTCACGTAGTAGAGTTTTCCGCCCTTCGTAGCAACTGGCGCAGGCCCCCATAAGTCTGAGTGGACCTCGCCTCCGAATTTTGTTGCCCGCTCGCCTGCGCGAGCCTTGCGAACAGGCTTCCTGGTTGCTTTGGCATAGACACACGACTCACAGAAGACCGGATCACCACTAGGAGAGGTTTCGAGACGCACGCCAGTCACGAAACCTTGATCAACTAGTTTCTTTGCGACCTCGGGAGTTATATGGCCCATACGCCGATGGAACTGGTCGAGGCTTATTGCCTCAACCGCGGCGTTAGCCTCTTCAGGTTCATGCTGAACCCGATACAGGCCGCGTTGGGTCTTTGCGACCTCGCCGACTTGATTCCCATCAGGAGCGCGAATCACGCACTTCCCGCCTCCGAAGGTGGCAGAGAAACCGTTGTCATCAAGACGGCCGACAGATACAAGGGTGTAGCCCACCTCGGGGGAATACAACACCTCAGTGAGCCTGAGCTGGGAGACATCAGCGCCGTTAGGGACGTCGATCACCATCTCCCCCTTGCCAATAGCATTAAACTTTTGCTTGTTGGCGGCTCGAAAAGGCCTCGGAGTAATCATGGTATAATTCTCGAAGGCGTCTTGGTACGGGGACATGTGACGGGAACACCCTGAGTCGTACACTTCGACACGAGGGGCATCTTCGGTGTTGTTGCCAGCATCGACATTTGCTGCAACATCCTCTGTGGCTACATCCGAGTCTGAGTCAACACCGGCGAGCGAGCTAATCTCACTCCAGCCGGCCTCAGATAACTCCTCGGAGTCCCTGCCACGATCCGATATGATTTCCCTGGGCGCTTCCCCAGCATGGGGTGGCCCACCATCACCTTCGTCATCACTGTCCCAGTCTGAATCGGACAACGCGTACAATTCAGGCATTTGCCCATCGGACTCGTCCTCGGAGTCAGATACAGGCTGTAATTCGGGCATTGACCCGTCCGTATCCCAGCCGGACAAGTCTGTCAATGCCGTTGACACAGAGTCGCAGTCCGAGTCGGATTCCATTGCGAAGGCACAATCCTCGCTATCGGAACCAGAGTCCTCAATGGCGGCATTAGCGGAGCCGCTCGCTTTCGAAGGACCCTTCTTGTCACCACTGGACGACTTCGCGGGCTTGGGGCACTTGTCCCGGAAGTGTCCTTTGTCACCACAATTCCAACATTCCCCACGCGGCCGTCTCGAGGGATTACGGCTCCTTCCTGACGAGACAGATAAAGCCTCGTCTTCAGCTTTCGACTTCGAGCTTCCAGCACGGTGCGATTCACGTTGAGTGATAACACGTTCGGACTCCTCGACGATCAGAGTGATCAAGATGTCGGGGTGTATGGCTTTTATAGTGTGGCTTCCGTCGAGAGGGATTCGGGAAACGGCTAAGAGCTGGGCAGCGAATCGAGAGAGATGCTGGGGTAGGGAGTTGATGATAGTGGAACGGTAGTCTTCGACACTAATAGTGACACCATAAGTAGTGAGCTTCTCCTTTTCGGTGCGTAATGATTCCATGAAAGCACGAACGTTGCCCTTATCAGGGCACTTCATATTCAGGAACTTCGTCTTCAAGTCTGTCTGTGTATAGACTCCCTTCTCGGTGTACTCAGTAACGATGGCATCCCAACGGTCCTTGACGAGAGCTTTGCCATGGACGAGGATCAACGTAGAGTCAGGGATTTTCTGAGTAAGGAGGGATTTCGCAATACGCTCGTTCTTGGTCCACAAGGCATGGGCAGCTGTCTCGTCGTCCGACGGAGATGACATCAACGTGGGGCGCGGCGACGTGCCGTCGAAATGGCCCCAGTACCCCTTAGCCTCAAGAGCATCCTTGAACCGCATATTGAACACAGTCCAGTTCAGCCCAGTAGCTTCGAGCTTGGGTACGGTGGAAGGAAGAACATCGGTGGTGAGGGAATGCGAAGAAGATGACATGGTTACGATAGGAGATGAGATAGTAGCAGTGTCGGGGCCCATAACCTGTAAGGATCTAGACACGAAGTAAGTCTCAGATGTGCGCGCGAGAGCGAAGGCAACAGCTAATGTATATTTACCTAGACACGAAGTAAGTCTAGGGATGGGTCAAGTAAGTAACGAGAACTGTAAGTAATGTAAAGGGGAATATTCACCTCAGATGTGCGCGCGAGAGCGAAGGCAACAGCTGAGGTGAGAGGACGAAAACTAACGGGTATTTCTGTGAAAAGGAATAGGGGTTGTAGGGAGATAACGGGACTAGCAGGGACTATACGGAACGAGGGTAAAGGTTGTACAGTACGAATATGAAATAGAAAAGGTGACGCGCGCATGGTATGACCTCGCGCGCGGCTTGGCGTTCGGGCGTCGGCACCCTTGTCAATCCAACAGTCTTCTCGTCGGTGAAAAACTGGGCCTCCACTTGAACGTTGTATTAATTACCCCGCACATCGATAAGCGTACTTCCTTGAATAATTGGGTTAGGCGATTGCTCAAAGTACGGCAATGCTCAAACCAAGATTGATTGCCAAGAGGGATGACGGTGAAAAGTGGGGCGGCCGAACTATCAACGTCGATGCGTTTGGAATATAAGGCAGCTTCAGTTGACGGCCCCTCACGCTCATGGCTTTTCTCTGGACACGTGAAACATGAACGTCTCGCGAAGACCTGTCAAAAGAAGCACTGAAAACAAATGTATTAGATTTGGACAAGTAAAAGGGTAATGTCGAACTACGCGGATAGATCAAGTCAATTCGATATTTTTAATGAGGCCCAAGAGTGCAGGGATCTGGGATGGGCTCCAACTGGACTCTGCATCCCAGTTGCAACCAAAGTGTATGATTTGGGTTTTGCTGATCAAATATTGCATTTCAGGCTTGAGGGAGGCATATTGAACTGTCTTTCGATGCCAAAAGTCACAATCCCATGTTTCTCTCATACGATTGAGCGGGTTGTACCTGCTCTGTCCTCGTGTTTTGGATGAGTTTGGATGGGGAAGCGAGAATATTTTCCACACGTGATTCCAGGTTTGGTAATCACGTGCTGCTAGTGACTTGATTCGATCTTTGACGTGGTTTTTTGGCAGGACAAAGAATCACCCCAAGAATCACCTATCAAGAATCATATCACACTCGTCTAAAATGTGGTTACGGAATGACATACTCAGGCGATTAAATTTCAGTGTTAGTAATGGACGTGAATTGTCGATGAATATCAGTATTGATTGCCACTTAATAGACTCCTCGACCGTTTCTATTGAATGAATGCTAAGGTTTGAGGATTTGGAGCCGGAGCTCCTCAGGAGCGTACCCTTGCAGGAACCCAGGGTACTCTCCAAGGAGAGAACCTACTATTCTAATATCCGATGGTGTCTACTTCGCCGGCTTCTGGTCCATTTCAGCCTTTCGCACCACTTTTGGCCCTTCCTGATTTCATTTTGATGAAACTGTATCAAAGTAATTATATTTGGACTCGTACTTCCTCGTGATGCTTATACGACACCGCTCGCGACCGGACTATCGCCCAAGGCCGCCCAAGGATACCAAGATCAGAAGGCTCTCTATCCGCCTGCCTCCTTTAGCACTCACAACAAATGACACAGCCGAATTAGAACTCTTATAGAGAAGTAGCCCAGATGATGCACCAAATTTTGATGGGAAGAACACTGCTCGGATGGCAATCGAAGCTCGGATTCAGCAAGTTGTTTCAGTATAGCAAATCATCTATTCCTCAGAGCATTGAGGTGCGGGACGTCCTTACACTTTGGTAGGTAGGCTTTCCTTTGCACCGTTAAATCGCTGGTCTGCTGGGGTCGGACATGTGCTTGGCTATCTTCAAAAGTGAGTGAAATTTACTTCAGTTCACTCGAGTCTCACTGATCAATTTCAATAGCTATAATTGAGCGTCAGGAGGGTGTCGTAAGGTGTAGATCCGTGCATTTCCCCGTGGTTCCAATGTACTGGGCGGTCCTGAGGCTCCTTGTTGTCGCACGAACGGGCCATAAGTACGCCGCCAATGGACTAGCCAAATACATCCTTCAGTTATCTCTTCGGTATTGAAGCTAATATGATTCTCTCTTCGGCACGGAAGAACCAACTTCGGCGACTACGAAGGTGGAGTAATATTGGAATCAAATTCAAGGTTACGGCCTTCTGGTCAACCGTGGAGCACGGACACAGTATAACCGGTGACCTCGCACACGGTTCGCTCTCATTTCCTTACTGGATTTAATTATGGCAATAATCTTAACGTGCCTCCAACTGAATATAAGGAGGGAACCGCAGACCACCAATACAGCGCTCGTCTACAACTAACCCCACAACTCGACCACTGGTGCTTCTCTCTCCAAAATATGCAAATCTTCCCTCTTGCTGCCTTATTCGTGGCGTTCGTCCACACAGCCTACGCCTATAATCCCATCGGGCAGCCTTGTAAACCCCAAGGTAAATTTTGAGGTTGTGACTCATGACTTCCTATTTGCTCATCCAATGTTACATTTAAAAGGTGGTTTCGGATGCTCGGCAGATCCGGCGCTCAATGGCGGAAACGCGTTCATCTACACGTGTGGTCCCACCAACACGTTTGTGTATTCTGCGGGCTGTCGTTGCCCAACCTGTTGTCAAGCTACTGTGCAAGGCGCTTTCTGTACTTGAAACTGTATGTTCGTAACGTCTATCTACACTTGTAACGTGCAGCTTATTTATTGTGCTCGGTACAGGAGCGTCTGATGTCAGAAAGTTCATTGAGCACGACAATATATATCTAATACACAAGCTGTGACAATAGAATGAATATGAAGTAACTCTTATATGGGATGGGACTCCGATGTAGGAGAAGGGTTATGTGCTGAAACCGGTAAAGATTTATGAACAGCCTTCTAATCTCTACCTCGCTTTTTCCAACCACTGCAAAGTTTCACCGCGAGGATAAAATACGACCTAGGGCGTCTTATAAGTCTAGACACGAGATGCCACAACCCCGACTCACCAACCCACCCGTAGTCGATGTGATTGATGGAATTGGCCTTGCTTTCAGTGTTCCTGGCAACGTGAGATCATTATTATTATCATTAATACCATATAACTCACAAGGCCATTCCTGCCTCAAAACAAATTCCTATTCTTTGGGTCATTGCCAGTTGGCCTGAGGCTACAATACGTCAATCCATTGATCCCATTGCCTCCTCGATATCCTTTGCTGACGTTCATTGCTTGGTGGAGACACAACGCCGTATGACATTATCAACGTACCTTCTCAACAGGTTGTACAAGCACGAGAAGTACCGGCTAGTTTGATGTGTGTACTGGCGGTTTATGCTTGGGGGTAGCTGGAAACAATTTTAATTTCATCTTATTCCAATCTACCTACCCCCTCGTGTATGTGGCACACATTATTCTTTGTTCCGCGCCCTTGGCTCATATTCGAGCGGTGAGGCTGTATTTTCTTGGAAATCATCTACAATTGTGAGTGTTGGCTTTTGGCACAGTGGTCAGTTGTAACGGGCTGTCACGGCGCACTGCGACGCGCTCTTGGACTATATTGCGCACGGCCCGGAATCACGTGATCAATTTTTCAAGCCGCGTGCTCGAAAAGTTCATTTCCACTACTGCCTTTGCAACGCCAGGATCCATCGTCATACGAAATTATCTCAATTGCAATGCACAATGTAGAAGGTCCCTCTCGGACTATATATCTAGTCTACACAACCCTCTGAAAAGTCCCCAAGATCAGAATGGTCACGATCCAGAAAATGAGCTGCGAAAGGACGCGTCGAGTCGGCCCTATGGGTCAAGGTCACGGATCACTGACAAAACTGTGGAGGTAGGCGACCCACCTAGAATAATTTATTACCTAAACTATTTAAAAGAATTGTGACAGAGATTAATGGGGAATTCAGGCGATTATACGAGAAGCTATGGTCGGTACGCTGTTCCCCTGCTTTTTTGCTGTGTGAACAACCGAGTCCATTGGCCCATTTTTTTTAGGTAGTATACGAAAATTTGGCGAGGAAAAAAGGCAGATGCGGCTCATGTGATTGGAAGAGTGCATCTTCTTGACTCCAATATCTTCATTTCCAGCTTCACCCTCGAATTCTACAACCGCAAGATCTGAGCCACCATCGAGGGAAGCGCAGACCCGTTTCCCACACAGAGGGGGTGAGGTCTGGAAACAATCGTGACTGGGCTGAGCGACAATACGTTTGGTACGTGATCGATGAGAATGGCCTGTCCATGTCTCTTGGTGTAGTGACTAGTCTCCATAATATTATTCAGATCCTTTTCAGCGCCTACGTTTATTAGGTGGGGCTCAGTTTCTCAGGACGCACTCTCGCTTAGTCGACCTATTGCGCGCCTAATCGTCGAACTCATAATCTAGATCTTCGTACGTTATTTGCTCATGAAGCCCTTGAATTCCCTTCCTTGTTCTCCTAGCTCATGTACCCGCCACGTAATCTCCGCTTGCCTCGTATCCAGCCATTGGCCTATCTATGGTTTTCTGGCTCTTGCTTCCGAGCTACTTACTGCTTTAAATTTTCCTTCGCTTATTCCCATCAGTCAATCGGACTCTCTCATTTTCCCATCGCCCTCAAACCCCATATAGTTTCCTCATTGTCATTATCTTTTGACAGATGGCACTGAAGGCGCCTCTGCAAGCGCCCAATCCTACTTATTCATCTAAATTCTCAGGGTCCGTGACTCCGTGGACGAAGTATATCATAACCTATTCAGGAACCGCTTCTGTTAGTTTGGAAGACTGCCGAAGGGACCATTAAAGGGACCATTGTTGGTATGTCTCAACGCACGGTGTTAGGGAACATTGGTTGGGTTATACTCTTTCAAACAGTAACATAACAGGATCTTTGTTTGTTTGGTGTCACATTTTGAATTGACGCGCGAGCGCTTCCATGTCACGATCAGGACATAACATCAGGAGGTTCGGAGTGAATAAATGTCCAGGGGCCTCGAGGTAGCAGAGCAGGTCTCTTGCACTTGAATCTATCCACCCATGTCTACGTGCCAGTTTGACGGTAGTCCACCTCTCAACACTGATATTGCTGGGATTGGCGTACGCATTTCCGTCTATCTTCAGGCCTTTCTTGCTAGTGAGTCATGACCTTTATGGAATATCTCGTGCTCAACTACGGTCAGTTATCACTATCACCGTATCCCCATCGTTGGGGGAAATATATAACCAATCCTTCGCTTTCATGATCATGAACATTGCTGTAATTGCTTCTGCCCTGATCCTAGGATTCTCGTCTGATCCTCAGATCAGTCTGCAAGAGTGGGTCATGCTATACCGTATGCCTACATATACACATCGATCAACTGATATCTTGATTGTAGTTCTGTCATCACCTGGTACTTCACCATCATCCCACTTATTGTTCTCCATATTTCCGGTATGAAATTACGGCATCGAAACAAGATCTTTAATGCTGTGAACTCGAGCGACTGGGACCTCATCCCCTCAATGATACTTATGTCGGTCATGTATATTATCTCTGCAGCATTTACGTTGGCAGTCCTCCGCCATCGCGAGACGTTCGGCAGCAATCCAGAATGCAACGATGGTGCAAGGTTGTTCTTCTTTGGCACACGCACGGTATCACATGGTTGGTTCGTGGGCATGGCTGTATTTTATGGGCTCTTACTCGCCCTCGCATTCATTCCGTTGATCGTGAAGCTGTTCTTCCTTATGATCTTGCTTTCGGTATTAAGGAAGCCTAGCACGGATGAAGAGATGTTAGAGGCAGAGGAACAGCGTAGACGCATAACGAAACTAGTAAGCTTAATATATGCTGACCGTAAGCTATTTTATATAACTGACCGCATCCAGGAGGAGACCCCGGAAAATGCTGATTTCCGTGCTGATTATCGCTGGGGCATCATTGTGTCTATCATACTCGTAATCTGGATCACTTTCACAGAGCTCACAGTTTCCAAGAACCGCTTTGCGCCACCCGATGGCCCGATCTGGCAATTTGGACAAGTATGTTATTTGTCGTAATCGGCAACCCTATGACTGATGACCAGGCATGGCGAACACTTAGATTTTCCCGCTTTTCTTTCTTGCCTTGCCACTCCTCACTACAGCTAGGGCGCTATCAAACTTTATGCATGGAACACCGGAGGGCGGGAAGGCTCAAGCTGTACCAATAGCACACCGTGCAGGCCTTGTGGAGAGTGTGGCGCAAGTGTTGGGAGTCGACGAGAAACCTGGACGGGAACACGAACCAGAGGATAAGGTATGATGTATGATTAAAATGTCGGGCTGAATCGCAAGACGAGCTGCGGGTTGGCTGTGGTGGGCTTATATTACTTCTTTGAGGCTCAGGAACCCCTAAAGATTCTTTATACACGAGTCGTTAGGTATTGAAGAAACAAAACAAGAGTTTTTTTATTCAACGTTTTTCATTTTTTGACGTTGAGGAGTGTGGCGGTGAGGACGGAAAGCCAGATCATCCGGACTTATAATCAAGACTTAATTAATAATATAATATTATGAATCGGTTAGAATAAGATAATTATTACGTAAGATGTATGAACATCGGTTGCGGCAAGCCTCTCCTCCTCTTTTTTGTCCCTTCCTCTCGAGCTCTCAGATAGCAAGGTGTAGACTTTGCTCGCCCGTTTATGTACGCCGTAACAAAAATTAAATCTCGCTTATCAGAGGGTTAGTGGAACCAAAGTTCATAACAGGGTAAGGAATATCACCTCTTAGCTAGGCAACCCAGCCGGTGAGATGAACAGAATGATATGTCGTGAATGGTATGGCGTTGATGGCACGTCGTTAATTTGATGAATTATACTAATTATACCATACCTTCATCCGATCTCCTTTAGCTGTCATGAAGGACAAATGCTTAAAGTTTCCGACTAAACTACATGGATAGGTCACTCGGTAGTGGTATCGCTCCTAGGCAATCTACCCCTCCTAGAACGTTTCTCGAGACCAGACCATCAACAACGTAAAAATTAGCACCACACCTATTGCCACCTGCTACAGCGGTTACAAGCCCCGAGAGGCCGAGAACCGGATTCCTGGACCTTCGAAAATGAAGTAGTCCAAATAGTTCGGTCTCCATGCGGAGGTTGAAGATGGAAGACAAAGTCGAACTATGTTCCTGGCATTGGGAGCATGTACTGACGCATTAAAAAATTTAGTCCACGTCATACGGTCTCTCTCCGCTGTCATTGTGTTCAGATTCGTAATCCTTTTTTGTCTGTAGGAGATAGAACCTGTTAGTCTTGCAGTTCACTGTACGTCTAACAGTCACGGCACATTCGATACTTCTTCAATGTGTTTATTACTTTGTCCATGTAGTTCTGTGCGCACTAGCATCGTCGGATTAGTTTTCCATGACTAAACCAATCTTCGTCAATCAACTTCCCCCCGCCATGTTTCAAGGCAAAAAGCGCTTGACTGCGCATGCAAAAACACCACTATTATTTGACTTGTGAGTGATTTTCCATAAGAATGGATGCCAGATTGAGTAATCCCAGCCAGTTCTTCAAATTGGATGCAGTGATTTTACGCAGTATAGAGTATTATGGCTATTTACGATAACCGCTCTTCACAGTGCGCGGATTGCTAACGTTTGTACGGTGCTTTGTAGCCCATAGATACAATCAGCGCCTACTGATGGTTTTGAAACAGATCTTTCATCAAAGATGCCTTGGGGACAGGCTTCTCAACGTACAAGGAAATCGCACGTGTAGCTGACACATTTCAGTAGCCTTCTACCGAGTTGTGAGCGCCTCCTACGATATGACTCTTGCTAGATCCAAACACCTCGTCTTCAACTACAGTACCTTTAATGATGTACACGGAGACTATTACCAAAATGCCACGGCACTAGGAGAGCACGGTGAGCAATGAATTACAATCTGACGGTGGCGTTTATTGACTGTGAAATATACCATAGGAATTGCGCAACTTTACCGGGAGTCTTGTCCAGATGCTGTCTATGATTCCCAAGGACGATATCCACCTCCAAGGTGTCTTCCGAGTACTCGACAGGCCGTTTTGAAGGAAATATTTGAATGGATCGACACCAACCTTGAAAACCTTCTATGGCTTTATGGTCCAGCTGGGGTTGGAAAATCAGCAATTGCCCAGACCGTTGCAGAGATTTGTGCTAAAGAAGGTGTCCTGATAGCTTCCTTCTTTTTCTCACGTGACTCGCCCGGTCGGGATACATCGGGACGCCTTATTCCATCAATCGTGTACCAGCTGGCTGTTTCCATGCCTAAGAAACGTAGCATGATCGGGAACATGGTTGAGGAAGATCTATCAATTCTACACAAATCCGCCAAGGCTCAGGCAGAGGCGCTTATTGTTCCACTATTCTCATCAGACTCCGAAAGCAACTCTATGGCTAGGGAAACGCAGCACTTGCAGCCTTTCCTTATTATAATCGATGGGTTGGATGAATGTAAAGGCGATAATAATCAGCGCGAAGTCGTACGTATCATAGGCGAATTGGTACACAACTCCTGCATTCCTTTTCGCTTTCTCATTGCTAGCCGCCCGGAGCCTCAGATCAAGAGTGCTTTCCGTTTACTCACTGGGAGCATGCGCTACGTGTCTCTTAGTGATTCACACCACATGATACAAGGAAAAAGGGACGTTCTCGCATTCCTACAGGAAGGTTTCAAGGATATACTGGAAAAACACCATGAAGCGATGGCACATGTTCGAAGACCATGGCCAAAGGGCCTTGTTATTGCGCAACTAGCCTCTAAAGCAGGAGGGATGTTTATCTATGCGTCAACAGTCCTCAGGTATATTGATGATGATGATTTCCACCCGCCGGATCGGCTCAAGGAAGTAATCAACACCCCCACAGGACGAACTCCATTTGCTGAGCTTGACCGGTTATACAAACATATTCTGTCTGAATGTAACGAAATCAAGCTCCTTCTGCGCGTCCTGACTGTATTACTCCTTCAAAAGTCACGCAGGAGTGGTTTCTTAGGAGAATTAGAAATTGAGGTATTGTTCCAGCTTTCACCAGGGACTGTCAGGCGAGCCTTACGACGGATGCATTCGCTCATCGATATCACCGAGTCTGGAAAAATCCACTTCTTCCACGCATCCTTTGGGGATTTCATCTTAAACAAAGTGCGCGCAGAAACGTATTACATTGATAAGGCAGAAGGGCACGCCTTGATAGCAGAAGCTCTCATTAATTTCTTGGGAACTTGGTCTGGGTGAGTCGAAAGTGATGGTCCACCATTTTATTAGAAATACTGAATCCTTCTCGTTGAAGGTCCATCAATAATGTAGACCTCCTATTTTCCCAGATCACAGTGATGGAGTACGGCCTGGATCTATGGAGCCATCATTGTCGGGAAGCACATTGGTCGAAATACCCTCTTCTTTTAGAAACTCTTTTCACACAACTCGATTTCCAATGGTGGCAAGAACAGTCCATGTTACGGAACGAAGCCTTGAAAGGAATCAAGGCTGGTATTCGTTGGCTAAAGGTAAGTCCAAATTCATGTCAGAACCGTTGCAGAATGCCTATAAATATGATACAGAATCTCGACAGCCTTTCCCGACGATTTGAATATAATTCAATTTCCGTGAGGAAGCAAATCATCGAGACTTTTTGGTCTCGGGCATTGGGAAGAGCTGCGCCACCACTCCAAGCACAATCTGTTGTGTTATTCAAGGCTCTTGATGATTTTGTGGTAGATGGATTGATCATTTTTGAACATATCCCTTGGGGTCGGCGCATTGATTGGGTCAACCGCAGCATTCAACATCTTTCCAATTCAAGAAGTGAACCATATATAATGATCAGCGATGTCATATCACCTTCCAGATTTGCTGAAAATGCCGTGGCATTAGAGCTTGACAAGGTTATTTTAATGGAGTGTAATTTGGACGACATTGCAGAACTCATACATGATTACCTCGAGGATGTATCAATATCGACAAGCTATGCGGACGATGCTGTATGTGGCCACATCCGCATGAGTATCTGGTGCATTTCGGTACTTTCAAAAAACACCATAGGAAATACGGAAACTTCGTACGTTCCGTGAACAGACCTAATTTATTTCTCGTTTACCTCTAGACTTTCTAACCTTCCCCTGTAGCGCATTTCAATATGCTCGGAAGTACTGGACTCAACACATATCAAACGCCCCTCCAGGAAACGAAGACGTATTGAATTCCCTTGAAAGCTTCGATCCCGGAGTACTCCCTAATAGTGTGGAAAGCTCTGATATTTCTGTCATCCTCGGCTGGCTTGAAGTAAGTCCTAATTTCACAAAAATACGACATGATTATTATAGTAGCATGCATGAGCAGATGTCATCAAATTCTTCGCTTGACCTTACGGATCGGTGGAAACGATTAAATGATAAAAAGAACAAATTCAGCTCAATGATACAAAGACTTGCATGCGCACGCTGAGAACTACCGCGGGTAGCCGGAACAAGGCAGTCATTAACATTAGTCAACCCCGAGAAGTAAATGTGCGTTCTCCTCAAGGTCCTAGGTTACCGTATGCGATCAGGTTAGTTGAATGACTGATGGTGAAGACAGGCCGCATCACGGAAAATGAGGTAGTACTTGACTGCATAGCTGGTTCCATACGGGCTTCTCGTGGCAGTCCACCCTGGTCGGGGGGATCACCAGGAACATTGTGAGCTCGTCCGATGGACCTCAAAGTCAAGACACGACTGTTTGGGGGAAAATTGGAAGGGTATATTGCGGATGAGGGCCAAACAAACGGATGAGATAAAATTAAAGGGCTGGCGAAGGGTGCCGAATAGCAGTACTTAGGTGAGGCGGAAGAATGAAAAGTGATGGAAGTTGCAATCAATGTCCTGTTTAAATTTGACCCGCCCATCTGCAACTCCTTGGCTCAATTTCTGGACCTAGTTATCTGATTTGTTACTTCATAGCTTCAGAGCGAATGACTGAGAAGTCCAACATGTTTCTGATAATACGCACGCCATCAAATTGGCGTCAAGTCTCACGGCACTGATGTTTCATCAAGATCATGTTGTCAAGAATTCCTGTCGGTATAAACGCCTGTGTGTCATGCAGGTGTCAGATGGTCGTGAGAAACAACACTGTTAAACAGTATTTCCTTGCTCAATGTTCAGCGCTCAACATTTCATTGACGATAGGCAGGATGGCTTTTGCAAAATCAAGCAATTTTACTATCAATCACAGCAAATTTGTCGACAAAAGTATCATTAACAAAATCACCACCAGCAATGCAGGAAATCAGAGCAGCAACGGTGAGCTGAATTCAACACGGTAACCACTGACAACATGCTCACCAGCTTGTAGGATTGCAAAGGCTCTTATATGCTAGTTCCACAGAAGCCTCATTCAATTCTCAAGCTTGCTACCCTCCACCTCCATCAGTAAGATGACAAATTTCTTGTTCGCTTTTCGGCACTTTCCGGCACTTTTCGGCTTGACGACAAGTCTGCAAGTTTCCTCTGAAAGTTTTTCCTATGTGTGGCATCACAATACAGCTCCAATACCCAAACTAGGTTTGTAGTTAGTCTTCAGGAATGTATTGAGTATGAAGTTCACCTGTAAGTTGATCCTACATATCAAAAGTTGGCCCATAGTTCCGAATTATGTTGTCACCATCTGCGATGGCGACGGCAATGGTATGTAAACACAGCGCATGTTCTGTGCTCGGAAACATGTAGGTGAAGGCTGTGGGGATATCCTGAGACCAGTCAACATGTTGTTAAGCACACTACTGGAGAAGCAATAAATTTCAAACAAATTTGCATTGAGAACTTGTTGAAATTCAGACATAGCTTTTCAGCTGTTTGTTTGCACACTTTTTGGACTTGTACAAGCTTGTACAAGCATGTAAGCAAGCACAAAAAGAAATTTCTATAAACACTGATGTCGCTGCAATGAGAATACTCAAAGAGCCCTGATAGCACATATATTACAATGGATAGACTTGGGTCAAGAGGATATCCTCTTTCTCCATGGGCCTGCAGGTGCTGGTAAATCAGCTGTTGCCCAAACGGTGGCGGGAATTTGTGCAGACAAAAAGATTCTAGCTGGGTCTTATTTCTTTTTCTGAGGATCTCCATCCCGAAACACTATAACACCTCTGATCCCAACTCTTACCTATGATATAATCTCATCTACAGTTCAAAAGCGAAAGAAAGTCAAGAGCATTATGAAGGGGAACCCCTCAATCTTGGACAAGTCACCAGAAGTCCAGCTACACAAGCTCATTCTTGAGCCATACCAGCAATCACAGTTCAAGAGGAAATTTTGGATCAAACGGAAACAGCATTTTCTAATCTTTGATGGCCTGGATGAATGCAGCAGAGACAACGACCAGTGCCGTGTTGTAAAATTATTGTTATATCAACAAATCTTAATCGCTTGTCCAACACAGCATTGCTCAACTCTCCTCCATATTTTTGGGTTCATTTTCCTCTGGGATCCTGCCCTAGAAGAATTGTATGATGTTTCCCTTATTGAAGAACTTCTAGGCCTTTCTCCAGGGGAAGTGGCTGTCGTCTTGCGAAAAATGCACTCCATTCTTACTATCACAACCACCGGTTCAAGAAGTTCCATCAGCTTCCTCCACGCTTCATTTGGTGACTTCATTTTTAATGAGGAGCACTCAGGACAATATTTTATTGACCGCGAAAAAGAACATCTATTTCTCATGACAAAATGTATCAATGGTATGGATTGTCAGCAACTGGGAACACCATATAGGTGCGTTAGGGTATTATGTACCCGAAACGATGCTAACACTAATCATCACAGTATGTTGATGAGCAGCGGAGCTATGAGATATGCATGGAATTCTTGGTTTTATCATGGCAAACATGCTGGTGATTTACATTTCATGGACCTCATTACATACCTCCACAATAGTGATAAATATCTGTGGATCAAGGCATTGCCTGAACTCCATTACTGCTCCTATATAGATGGGCTAAACGCTGGTATTACATGGCTAGAGGTATGCCGCTTCTCCCCTGTTAGCAACTGCACCAATGCTGACTGTATAATAGCATCACAGTGCCAAAAGCTCTATCTGTTGAGAAAGGGCCACTTGTGACCCCTGCTCGTTATGTTCCAAATTCCCTCCTATACTTTACAATCACATAGTTCTCCTTTTGGCCACCTGACTTCCCAATCCATCCTTGCTTATACCTACAGCCTCTACAAAGGCTTAGCTACGGAGTCTTGGACTACGTTGGGCTATAACTTACTTATATACTCTCGGGTAGAGTAGGGGGGGCACCTCAGTCATCTTTCACCCACTTCGTGTGACTGACCTGAGGTGAGCCCAGTTCTGTTAACTTACATTTGCACCATACTGACTACCTGTAGTTACTCCTCTTTGTGATTCTCTACACTATCCATTCCATCCTACCTGAACTTTTAGTTGTGATAAAAGAATTAGGAAGGATACTATTCAAAAGTATGCTTGGCATATTTGTAGACCCAGGTATTGATTTCTTTGACCTTGAAGGTGATTACATGGTCAACCCAAAGTATTGGACTAACATGCCAGCAAAGAGAGACTGAGGACAGTCTACATTTGTGGTGTGGGGGAGATGATAGGGCCCAAAATTGTTTGCACTTATAAAGTCAACAAGTAAGGCTATTAGTATCATTTCTAATAACCAAGTAAATGGTAATAAAGGATTAGAGTCAAGCTCCAAGACGGCTAATCAGAGTGAACTAGTCTAATGGATAATACACTATCAGTACAGAGGACTATGAGTACGGTCTATTATTAGTCCTATTTACCATGCCTGGTGAAAGGGGGCTCCTGGGCTATAAGTGTGCTGATGCTATGAAATGTAATCCCTTACACACACACACCAAACCTAACAATCAACACACGAACAGTAGGAATTGCCTGTTTTGAGTTTGGGTTCAAGTGCTTAGAAGCACTAAGCTTTGAATAGTACTAGCCAAAGCCCTTTCCAATGATCTCTCAACGGGTTTGATTTAGACAAAAGCTTCAACACAGGTTTAAAAACCTGCTAGGTATATTTATAATATCTCTCGATCCAATAGACTGAGTACCAAGTGTACGTTCAATTATTAATGATCCCAAGCGGATCTATAAGTCCAAGTGACTTATCAAACAATACAGTGCCAAGTGCACTAAGGCCAAGTGCCTAGTAATTCCAACGGACAATATGGTACTAAGTTCCAAGTGAACTAAGTTTCTTTAATTCTGTGGTTCTTCAATCAATTCCAATCAAGACACGTTGAAGCAATCTGATCCTTAATTCGGGCATGCAATAGTGTTTTAACAAATGTGATTTGTATACTCTATAGTAGCGCGAAGTGGGGGCAAGATTCCTTGCCTTAGTGCTACTCATCTACAGTCTATTTATAGTGTACAAACTAAATATCATACAGAATTGTAAATTTTACACGGAACCGCGCTCCCACACGCCAAGGATCTGTATTCAATGCTGATGCGTCCTCTACAACTTGGCGCGCGTGCCATGCATGCCAATTATGCTGTTTACTGGTTACTTATCAAATATTGAAAGAGCTGGCTAAACTCTTATCAAGTCCCGACCGTGCGCTTTGTTATTTAAAACAGCGCGGTGAAAGGGGGCTCCTGGGCTATAAGTGCGCTGATGCTATGAAATGTAATCTCTCTCACACACACACCAAACCTAACAATCAACACACGAACAGTAGGAATCGCCTGTTTTGAGTTCGGGTTCAAGTGCTTAGAAGCACTAAGCTTTGAATAGTACTAGCCAAAGCCCTTTCCAATGATCTCTCGACGGGTTCGATTTAGACAAAAGCTTCAACACAGGTTCAAAAACCTGCTAGGTATATTTATAATATCTCTCGATCCAATAGACTGAGTACCAAGTGTACGTTCAATTATTAGTGATCCCAAGCGGATCTATAAGTCCAAGCGACTTATCAAACAATACAGTGCCAAGTGCACTAAGGCCAAGTGCCTAGTAATTCCAACGGACAATATGGTACTAAGTTCCAAGTGAACTAAGTTTCTTTAATTCTGTGGTTCTTCAATCAATTCCAATCAAGACACGTTGAAGCAATCTGATCCTTAATTCGGGCATGCAATAGTGTTTTAACAAATGTGATTTGTATACTCTATAGTCGCGCGAAGTGGGGGCAAGATTCCTTACCTTAGCGCTACTCATCTACAGTCTATTTATAATGTACAAACTAAATATCATACGGAATTGTAAATTTTACACGGAACCGCGCTCCCGCGCGCCAAGGATCTGTATTCAATACCGACGCGTCTACTACAGCTTGGCGCGCGCCATGCGTGCCAATTATGTCGTTTACTGGTTACTTATCAAATATTGAAAGAGCGGGCTAAACTCTTATCAAGTCCCGACCGCGCGCTTTGTTATTTAAAACAGCGCAGCACTGTCGTTTACTCCCCCTGATTGTCCCTGTTGTTATTCACGGTGTCCCGTCGCTTCCGGTAGTTAACACCAAGTACCCCTGACTAGGATCGGGTTGTGCAAGTCCCGAATTTACAATTACTTCTCCTATTAATGATGATCCCCGGACTAATGATATCATACTACAACGGTTACTTATGAACTAAGACACCGAGGTTGTAACCGGGCATGGTGAATAGGACTAATAATAGACCGTACTCATAGTCCTCTGTACTGATAGTGTATTATCCATTAGACTAGTTCACTCTGATTAGCCGTCTTGGAGCTCGACTCTAATCCTTTATTACCGCTTACTTGGTTATTAGAAATGACACTAATAGCCTTACTTGTCGACTTTATAAGTGCAAACAATTTCGGGCCCTATCATCTCCCCCATACCACAAATGTAGACTGTCCTCAGTCTCTCTTTGCCGGCATGTTGGTCCAATACTTCGGGTCTGCACGCGTCTAATCTTTCAGTACAATGTTACAACGGTTCCGCTTTTAGACAGGTAGGCGCGCGATGTTGGGATCGAGCCCAGAGGTTTTACTTCCCATCAGGATCGTGACAGCTATATACGTCTCCTGAGAGAGTACTTGACATTCGGACATCGCTTTACAGATATTTCAGTCATCTGGACATTTTTCTTGTTATGTTTCTGACACTTCAGCAAGAGATCGGTACTCCTGTTTGTCTTTCAGAGCTTCGCAATGCAGGGTTGTGCGTTTTAAAAAGCTCGCGTCCTTGCTAAGTTTTAGACAATTTGGACTTTATAGCCCATTTCTAAATCTCTTTGCTATCTGCATTGCTCAAACGCTCCAACTCTTTTCAAACAGAAATGTCTTCCACTTCCACTTCCGCCATGGCTCGTGCTCTGCGCTCGCCTTCCGCCATGGCTCGTGCTCTGCGCTCGCCTTCCGCGCTGTCCCTCTCGCTTTCTGCCGCGATTCTGCCGACTGAGGGCCGTTCCCCCACCATGGTCTATGTGGACCAGCCGATCCCTTCCTTCTCGGACCTCCTTGAAGATGCCGAGGGCGACGTCTTCGTCGCTATGGAGCAAGGGTGGATTATCATGGCTGAGGAGCTCGCGCCCCGTATGGACCACCAAGGTCCCCTTGACCTTGATGACTTGATCGACTTTGTCGATCACTGCTCCATGCTCATCGTACGCCCATCTTTTACTTGTTAACTCCTTTTACTTATTTACTGGTCTCAGGATGCCATCACTGGCGTGGTCCGTGGCGCGCGTTTCTCGCTGCCATATCCGGCTATCCTCCTCCTGCGCGCGCTTCACCTTCAAGTGATGCGCATCCCAGTTGACGCGCGCGAGGCTTCGTGGTCATCCTGGTGTACGGTCATATCGACTGACCTGGGCGCCAACTCCATTCTTCTGGTAAATAAATTGTTTACTTCTTTACTCTGCCTCCCCTTGTCAAGCTGACTACCTTGTTCTTTTAGGGCCAGGCTCCCACTGTGGAGCAAGTCCTTGACCAGGTGGGGTCGCGCTTCGAGCGCGACAATGGTGAAAGTATCTTTCAGGATACTTTCCTCGTCCCTCCTCGCATGGTGGGCGCACCGCGCCGTTACCATCAGTACCGGGACAATTGGTCCGCCGCGCCCTTGCCGGCGCGCTCCCCGGTCTTGGTACCTGCGGTTCATTTATCACTGCTTTTTATTACTTTCCTTCGGTGGTTGACTTATTTTAATAGCCCCTCAAGCGGAAGCGTAATGCTGGGTCCAAGGGAAAAGGCCGTGCGGTTCCCCAGGTATATCCTTTACTTTACGAGTTTCACATTATTGCTGACTTGATTTCAAAATTCTAGTCCGACATGTCGCACGCCCAGGGGACTGGCAGTGCTTCCGCGCTGCGTCCCTCGGAAGCAGGCCCGGTATGTCTCTTTCTGAAGTCATTTACGTTTACTCATCTTTATCTCCTTAGTCCTCTGGGCAGCCGCCGGTGAAGGTTGAAGTCCCTGAGCTTCGGCTCTTCGATGATGAGATCGCACGCCAGTTGGCTCAAGAGGGGTTTGCGGAGTTGTTGCCTCCTGCGGCCCCTTCTCCTCGTCGGTCGCGTAAGACCACCCGTTCTAGGGATAGGGCTCAGGCGACACGCCGCAAGCACGCGCTGGTTCCCAACCGGGAGCTGACGCCGCTACAGTCCCCTATTACCTCCCTGCTGGCTGACCTTGCGCCGCGGCGCTCTTCCGTATGTTTATTACTACTTTATTTCTTGTTACTGATCATTTTTTTACTAGGTGGGCTATCCTTGCACGATGTGCGCCACCCGCGGCGACATTGAGTGCACCTTCAACGGTTGGGGTAAACCGTGCGTTGAATGCGCCACCGCCAAGAAGGGGAAGTGCAGCTTCAGCCTCACTCCCCAGAAGCGCGCTAGGCTTCGTGAGGATCTGGGGCCGATGCTTGGTGCGGGCATTTCTAGTAAGCCATTTTCTTTCTGTCTTTTTGTTTACTAATGATTTTACTTATTCTACTAGCGGTTGCTGAAGCCTATGCTCAGCTAGGCGACGCGGACTCTCTTGCCGCGGAGGTCATTCAGGCCGCTAACCGCGCACTTGAAATGCGCAACTCCTTGTTGGCGCGCATAGTTGGCACCATCGGTAAGTTGTACGAGGAGGAAGGCCTGGAGGGCCTTCAAAACCTCTTGCTGACTACGCCAGCCACGGAGAGCGCTCTCCTCTTCTACACGGATTTCCAGAACCTCCCTTGGCCGCCCTTGGAGGAAGAAGCAGAGGTTGATGACGGTTCTTCGTCGTCAAGTTCCTCTTCGTCCGTGCCTGACAGCGAGGAGGAGTAGCCGCGCCGCGCCCCCCCCCCTATATTTTTTTTTTTATCTACTTGTGTTTTCCCGGGCCCCTGTGCCCTTACATATTACTTATTCCCCCGCCTTTCGTTGGGCTTCAATTTTATTAATTGAAGTCCAACACATGTTTCTACATACAGTCCCCTGGACTATAAACAATACAATTGGTTTACCTGTTGTTCTATTGTCTTCATAAGAAAGCTTCCGCCCTTGCACCGGCTACTTAAGTTATAAATATGGTGCAATTCTCTCGATCATTAAGACCGTGGTGCGATCACTGACTTTTTATAGACAATCTATTTCAATCCTTGTAACCTTGGTAGGTTTTTTCAAATCGATTTTGCTTATACCCATCTCCCCCTCAACACTGACAACAACTGTCCCAGTTGTCATGCGGACACTGCCGCGCTCCACATGAATTTTTACGGAGCTCCTTTTTCAATTGGGCCCAGCATTTCAATTAGGCACGCGTCTCGGACCTGTTCAGTTGAAATGTATAGATTTTTCTGGGGATAGAACGCGCGCAACGAATGAGAGACTGGGTAGCGCTTCTCTAGTCGTAGAGGTATAAAAAGGGCACTGGCTGTGCTTTTTGTCCCAAGACATCGCCCGACTCTATTATACTCTCTTTACAACGTTCTGGTTCGAAGAATCAATTTCCTCTGCATTATTATGACTAGCCCCCCCAACTATCAAGACATCAAGAACTTCAAGATGGTCCAAGCTCAGTGGCACACCTTTCAAGCTCGTTTATCGATGGACACCCTTGTTGAACAAAGGGTCAGCATCCGGAAGTTAGGTGAAACCGCGGTACACTTTTTACCAATTACACTTTTTAAAACGCCGTTTTTGTAACCAGGTTTTACAATTTACAGCTACTCCTGACTGAGTCCAAATTGGTTTTGACGGAGCGGTCCTGGCAGAATGTTATTTTTGGCGTCCGTAAGGCATTCCAGGGACTACAACATGTATACCCCGAGTTACTTCAAGAGCCTGTTTACCGTAATATTGTGACTCTGACTGCCGCTATTCACCGTCACCGTGAAAAGGTCCGCACTGAGCACCTGTCTCAAACCGCGGTGCGTGCTTTTTACCTCATCTCGTACTGTACTGCTCTTTAAACCATGGTTTTCTGGTACTAGGTCCCTGCTACTGGTGGTGAAGCGGATGGTACCACTATTCCAGGCGAGGTCATTGCTGGCGGTGAATATGATGGTGACATTGAAATGTCTGGTACTGACTTGGTATGTTTCTTTTTAGCTACCGCGCTGTCAGTGCGCGACATACTCAATGGCGTCTCTTCTTTACTCAAGAATATGGTCATTGATTCCAGCGCTACAGCTAGTGCTACTGTCTCTGGATCAGTGACTAGTCGTCTCCTTAGTGAAGGACCAATCACCCGTAGCCGCAAGGAGAAGGAGAACATTAAGGTTCCCCATGTCAAAAGGACTAAGGCTGAAAAGGCTGCCATCAAGGTACCCATTCTTGTTTTTGCTCTGTCTATTACTTTGTTTCTTATTCCTACAGGACGGCAAGCGTTCCGAGCTCAATCGCGGCAGCACTCTTCGTCCCAAAAAGCGTACGAGGCAAGACACCCCGGATGAAGATCCAAAGGTATCTGCTGAGGGTACGTTTTCTAATAATAGATGGTCCTAAATTTATACCGACTGTGCATCAGATACTCGTGTCTTTATTGACTTCCGTCCCTCCAAGGAGCACGATGTAGTCTTAGCGCGGGCGCGCTTGATTGCAGACGCGGGCGATCCCATGTCGCACACCAAGCAAGCCCTCGGTAGGATGCTTTTAAACTACCGCGCTGAGTTGGAGGAGATCAGTCATACAGTGTCCTTCTTATTGAAGCGTCGTGATGCCACTATGGACGAGGTTACTCGCCTCAATGGTCTAATGAACGAGGCCGCTCTGGAGGGAGGCTCTGACGAGGCTGCCACTGCGAGCACTACGGAAGTCCATGACCAGGATGACAATGATAAGGAGGAGGTAGCTCCGGCTGACTTGCCCTTGCCCGAGGTTGAAGACGACTTCATATCTGCTTGAGGACAGTCCAATTAACTTCCTCCTGAGTTATGGTGTCCCTCCCCACGCTCCTTTGTATTACTGTCTTTACTCGGCTTAACACTGTCCTTACTACTTCGCTTAGTTGCTTATACTGTCTTTACTGCTTCTGTTTCCATACTGATTTATCACCTATGCAACTTCCGGTGTGACATAGTAGTTTGTGGTAGCGCCGGCGCTATCCCCTCCTCAGTGTTCTCACTAGAGCTTGACTCTGAATCGGACTGATCCAATTGGACTCTGTCAAACGTATAGTCACGCTCCTTGTAAACTTGCCTATTAGCGGGATCTTTCGATTCCACTAAAGCATTTAGTGTTTTGCTAGAGATGTCTATTAGATCTTGCAGATTATCCGGCAGTTCAATTGTACTCCTAGCAAAATAGGGAATAACCCTAAACGCCCCCACTTTATGTTGCCACACCGATCCATCCATTTCGCAAACAATATAGGCTCCCCCGCGGTTTCGTCTAAGGACTATCATTGGTCCCAGGTACCGTGGCTTCAGCTTTTTATCGAGCGAACTTTCGACCTCGGTATTTCTAACTAGTACTAAACTTCCTGGTTTGAAATCATAGTCTCTGATGGTCGCGCTGTGATCCTTCTCATACTGTAATAGTCTCCTTCGTTTTTCTATATTGATACGTTTCCTCATATCGGCCACATGCTGGACGTGCTTAGCTAGAGCCTGCGCTCTAAATCCAATGAGTTCCTCTGTAGTCAATATTTTTCCTGGTAACTTTACTAACCAAGTGGCTTCGATAATATCTAACGGTAAGGTTGGGTGCGCGCCCGTAATCATAAAATAGGGGGAGCAACCCGTCCCTTTCCATATAGTAATTCTGTCAGCCCACATTACATGGTGGAAGAAGTAGTACCACTTCTTTACATCACCACCTGTAGCTTTGAAGACAGCTTGACGCACATCCCAATGTGCGCGCTCGGCGATCCCATTTCCTTTGGAATTGTATGGTGATATACTTATTCCTGTAATACCATACTTGGATTCCAGCCACGCTTTGGCTGCGACAAAGGCAGGACCATTATCCGTTACAATTTCCGTTAGGGAACCCCATCTACAAATTACTTCTTCAAACAGCCACCTTCCCAAGGTCTTGCCATCCTCAGATTTGAGGGGCGCGCCTTCCATCCACGAAGACAGCGCACATCTCCCTTGGACAATGTATTTATAACCGTTAGACGATGGGCTCATATACATGGTGTCCGCATGCAATACTTGGAATATAGACGGCGTGTGGGTTATGACAGGAGGGATTCTCAACAAAGTTAAGAGCCTTGTCTGACAGATGTGACATGACTTCACATACCATGATACATCGCGTTCCATTTCTGGCCACCAAAATCTTTTATCTATTAAGGATTTTGTTGCATAGAAACCCCTATGTCCAACAGAATCGTGAGACGCCTTCATCATATATGTCCGGTGATTTTTATCAACAACAAGCTGGTGCGCGCTATCGATATTTTTCCTATACATCCTGCCTTCTGGATCCAAAAAGAAATTAGACGCCTGCCTTGCAAACTTTAGGTAGGCGCGATCCGTCATTCCTTTTGGTCTCTTTTGTGGTCTTTTTAACCATTCTTTTATTAAAGGTAGGTTTTTATCCTGTTCCTGCGCCGTAGGTGTTCGTTTAGACTCGTCATATACTTCCCTTACATTAGGGTCATATTTAAACTTTTCATCGGGTATGACAGTAGTATTTACAAGTTGCTTTAGATAAGCTTCTCTTTGAATACCGAACCGTCCTAAACCTAAGTGCTGTTTTACTTCTCCAATAAATGCTGCTTCACCAGCCCAGGCATTGTTTACTTCAACTTCAAAATCAGAGATTTCCTTCGCAAGTTGGAATAAATATCCGCCGCGCGTGTCGATCTCCTCTTTAAAATCTGACAGCTCCAAAGGGTCATCCAATCCTTCCGTTGGGTTGATAAACCTTAAAGGACCTGAGGGTTCGTCGTAACCATCGTCTGGGTCCGGGTAGACAGGATCCCCTAGCCGCGCGTCTCGTCTTGACAGACCATCTGGGCCAAAGCCTTTACCAGCTTTATGAACCAGAGTAAAGTGGAACATAAGTATCCTATCAATCCACCTATTTACCGTTGCATTAGGTCCTAGACTTGGGTTTGATAACATCCCCTTAATGTACTTTGCATCCGTTTCCACTACCAAATTTCGTACTCCAATAAACCAATAATAACATGCCATTAGAACTCTCATCAATCCGAATAGCTCTCGTTTGGGTTGTGAGAAGCGCGCTTCGCGCTCATTCAGAGTTATCGAGTCAAATCTAGCATAGTGCTTTCTTCCAGGTATATCAGGGTCTTCCTGATAGATATAGTAGCCTACAGCTTTCCATGACGTATCTACTGACAATACCACTGGCGTATTCCAGGTGTAATTAATTGGACGGAGCGCGGGGCTATTTTTAAGTGCGTCTAACAATAGCTGCTGCGCTTCTTCTTGCTCAGGCCCCCATATCCAAGGTTCACTACTTCTAGTTAACTTTTGAATTGGTTGGCCTATACGGGCGAAGTCTTTAATGAAATTCCTGCATACACCAATAGTTCCCATGTAAGCGCGTACTTCACTGACATCTTTGCATGGTCCCCATCTTTCAACTACACCGATTCTATCTGTAGTAGGTTTTCGTCCTTCATAGGTACATCTATGTCCTACCACTAGAATTTCACTTGTGCATAACATAGACTTATATCCTGAAAATGTTCCTCCAGAATACTTCATTCTCTGTACGACGCGATTTACATTTTGCATATGTTCCCAGAAGAAGCGCCTAACACCTGGAGCACCAGGTAGCTCTTCTTCTGTTCCGTCCAGCAGTTCGTAGCGCGTTGCTGGACCGCGCACAGGTACATCATCAATGTAGGGTATTGTGACATGTGGTACCTCATCCTGTAGGATGTATGTGACATCATCATGAAATATTGGAACTGAATTCGTCCATCCCATAGGAAGTGTTACTAGTCTCAGCGCGCCAAACGGTGTTTGGAACGTGGTTAGATCGCGCGAGGTTTCTGCTAAAGGCCTCTCATCGTATCCTACATATAGATCCATCATTCCGCCACAAGCGCGCCCTGCGAAGTGTTCTGCTAGTTCTTCGGTAGCGGGTGGTAAGCCCGAGTGCGCTATTGTGACTGCATTCAGCGGTTCTAGACTATGTACAATTCTAAGCTTCTTTCCTGGGCCTTTCTTTAATACGGTAAACCATCTAGACCTATATGATGAATTGGATCTCTCATAGACTCCTGCATCAATTTTAGTTTTGATGATTTTACAAACATCTTCATAGATCCCTGGTGGGATTCTAATGTTCCTTTCTGTCCACGGCGTATGTGGGACTACTGGTATCTCGACGGGAGGAAAATATTCCTTCTTAAAGCTACCGTGCTCACTATCATTCCAGGCAAAACCATCATTATGTTTGCACATAAAGTCGTGGATTATATCCATCTCTTTAGGTTTTAAGAAGCTCTCTTCTTCGTGTACCCTTTGAAATTCCGTGCGCCTTTCCTCAGTATACCTTCCAGTTGGTTTAAACGGAGGTGGGTTAGGCGTTAGAACGGGTAGGGCCGCTAAAGGGTCACCCTTTATATCTCTGATAATTCTAAATTTATCCGGCAGGTCTGCCAGTGTTGGTTTTGTTTTCAAATGTACTGGTTTATACTTCTTTCCTACTAGCTGATCCATGGGCTCAATATTACACTTTTCACTTGTTGCAGTTCCAAGACCGCGCTCGTTGGTGCCAATTTGCCACCACTTTAATTTACTTAAAGCTTTATCGATCATGGGCTGTTCTTGAGCGTATGTCATAGGTCTAGTGGGTGTACTTGCTGGGTCGCTGCTGTTCTGCTCGTAGTTTATTACTGGTCCATCGCGCTCATCTACGGAAGCCAAGTACGTGGCTAGTAATTTGCGTTCAGGTACTGTACTATTCATGTTCACATCACTTCTAGACAAAAAGACATCTCTAAGTTCTTTGTGACCAAAATTCCGTTTATCAGTAGGGTGTCTATAACCCGTTATAATAAAGTTTCCGTTCTCATCTTCAGCAATTTCTACGGCTAGCTCTCCTTGATCACTTTGGATTAATTCATCGAAGGCCGAAAATCCTGCTCCGGTTGTCTTTTCAACAGCTTAGGCGGTGATCCCTTTGCATGGGTAGGGATAGTACACCTTCGTCCCGTGTTAGGGTCCGTGATAGTGACTACTTGTCCCCCGTCCCGAGCATTTTTGATCTGACTTTCCGTGAGTGTATCAAATGGTCTCCCGAGCAATACTTTGTATGCGGGTGAATTTATGATATGTACTTGGAGGTAGATGGCCATGTCATTAAACAAGAAAGGAACATTGCGCGCTAATCCCGCTGTTTTCTCAACTTGTTTATTAGCACTCTGCATGTGTATGACAACGTCCAGATCCCATGAAATATCTAAGTCTAAAGCCGTTTGTTTAGCCATTGATACTATTTGGGATCCCCCATCTAATAAAGATTCCTCCGTTCCTGCCCCATTTATTACTGGATATACTGCGCGCAAAGAGGCCGATTCTTTTGCTACATACAACTGTTTGGGCTCTTCCCCAGCTGGTAAAGATTCTAAATACTGTAGGACTGGGTCTCCGCATATTATAGATCCCTTAGGTATTCCGCCGCGGTCATACTCCGAGATGAAGAAAGACTGGAATGGGATTGACTCTACTGGTAGCGCGTCATGCCGTAAGTAGTTATCATCAAGTTCCCAGTCCCCTCCAAAGGGTAAGACGTCTTCCTCATCTATTCCGTTTATTTGCAAGTTAGCGTCCCTTTGGGTGAGGGACTTACGTCTGGCAGTTACAATATTCTTTATCCCATCTCTAATGGTTTTTGACGAGCCCATTAACTCTCCCGTGGTCAATGTGATAGGGTTGTCTAACACTTTAGCAATTATATCGCCACCTTTTAATTTTACTTCTATCGGGGACTTAGTTTCATAAGTCGGACCGCGCTTAGTGTTAAAATTAGGTAGCGGATCAACTGGTTCAGGGTTGCGTTCCGTTCTCCGGGGTATGTAGGGTACCACGGGCACATCGATGTAGGGTAATTCTTTTCGTACTGGAGACTTTACTGATGGTTCAACAAATTTTACTTTCTTTTTCCTAGGAGACGGCGCTACCAACTCCTCCTCGCTACTATCCCGACTACTCTCCGAATCGTTACTTTCTTGATGACTATTTCTGTTTTTATTTCGGTCCTCTGGCTGTCTCTTGGAACGCGACCTAGTCGTAGGTCTAGCGTGTTCCTTAGCCTCCTTCATCGGACCTAATTGAAACCCGACTCTTTAACCTTGTTTTGGTTATTGAGTTCTGCTACCTGCCCTAATAAAGTACTCATTTGTGCTTGTAAGGCTACTATGTCAGGATTCGGCGCGCTCTTTGCCGTAGGATTATAGTTATTATTTATATATTCCTGTTTCTGCATCTGAGGCGGTACTGGCAACGCAGTTTGCGCGCCCTGTTGTCCTAACATTTGTTGCGCTTGAAATTGTGCCATTTGTGCCATTATGGCTTTCAAGGTTCCAATGTCATTACTATTGTCTACTGCATTATGTGACTGCATAACGGACAATACTCCTGGAGCGGGTCCTTCCGTGACATCTCCGTAATAAAGGGCCGCTACCTTCTTTGAATGGAAGTGTTCCACTTTATCTTTCAATGATACCGTTTCTGGTTCTCTTGGAATATATGATCCGTCTGGTAAGCATACTCCTCCATTTGCGTTGGTTTTTATTTTCCCTTCCTCAAAATGTTTCTGTTTCTCGGGACAGGCCATTATGAAGTGTCCGGGTGTAAAACAGTAGTGACATTTATACGCATTTGGTCTTTGCGGTTGTCCTTCTTTAGGCTTTCCGTACTGATTCTGATACTGATGCTGCTGGGGTGCGCTATTCGTGGCATGGTTCTGAACAGTTGCTTGTTGAAGCGCTTTCATTACATCCTCGAATCCACTCCTCGTATTCTTCTCATTTACTTGGAGACGGTCTAACAAATTAACTATTTGTTGTTTTATTTCATCCATCTCTACTTTGATTTTGGGCGCTGCAGTTGCTGTTACGGACGTTATAAACGATCTATTTGTGTCTGGAATATTCATGTTGGCTACACCTTCAGAAATGCTGATTGCAGTTGCTATAACTTCCTCCAGATCGTACTGATCCCCTTTTCGTCGCGCGAGCGCGGCGGCTTCGGCAATAGTATTAGGATCTGCTCGGTTGTTTGTAGCAATGGCTTGTCCTGCCTGTGTAGCATTAGACTGATTATTCCCTAGCAGGGTTAGCCTTCCTTGTACTTGGGATCTGAAGACTTCGTCTAGACACCCCAAGAACTTGGTAACTAATTCTCGGTTAGAGATAATAGGTGGCCTAACTCCCAAGAGTTTAATAGATTCTGCTTTGAATTCATGCTTCAGCTTTTTCAGCGCGGCCTCATCGGTTACTCCAATACGTGGGTTGGCGCGACACACTGCTTCTAACTTGGCCACTGATCCTTCTACTTGATCGAGTGCTTCCGGATAACTAGAGATCAACTCTGTCTTGAAATCCGTCCAAGTGCCTGTCTTATAGTGGTCTAATGCCCTCCACTCATTCTCTGATTGTAGGTCTGCGTATTTTCCTAACATTAACTTCTTTTCTTCATCATTTGTAATGTTACACTCCTTCCATAGGACCTCCATTCGCTCCAGAAACCGGATTAAACCCGTGGGCTCTTTTCCTTTGAATACTGGTGCATCACGGACGCCTGGTTGGGGCATATATTTACGAGGGGGTTCAGTCATGATTACTGAACGGTTCTGAGTAGCTAACGAGTTTGGGTTTACTACTGGGTTTACTATGGACGATCTTCCGCGCGCTACTGGTTTACTAGTAGTCGATATGTTTCCTAAGGGCTCTGGAGTTCTAAATACTTGCCTTGGTCCTGAAGATCCAAAGGCTGGTTGTGAAGATCCTCATGTGCGCGCTCGCCTAGGAGGTGGTAACGACTCTGTTACTCCAGCGTTTTGCGAATTTTTAGTCTGCCGCGTTTTTGTAGCTACTTGTCTTGCAAGTGGCTGATTAGTTAGTCTGTTTGACAAGCTGGCTTGTGGGCGTGGCTCTTGAGACAGATTGACTAAACTTTCTCCGCTCTACTTCAATTTGTAGACGACGTTACTCGTCTTGGTATAATATTTTTCAAAGAAAGATGCTCTCTTTAGACTATTCAAAAACTCTGAACCCTCGCGGTGGGCTCCAGATGAAAGGGGGCTCCTGGGCTATAAGTGCGCTGATGCTATGAAATGTAATCTCTCTCACACACACACCAAACCTAACAATCAACACACGAACAGTAGGAATCGCCTGTTTTGAGTTCGGGTTCAAGTGCTTAGAAGCACTAAGCTTTGAATAGTACTAGCCAAAGCCCTTTCCAATGATCTCTCGACGGGTTCGATTTAGACAAAAGCTTCAACACAGGTTCAAAAACCTGCTAGGTATATTTATAATATCTCTCGATCCAATAGACTGAGTACCAAGTGTACGTTCAATTATTAGTGATCCCAAGCGGATCTATAAGTCCAAGCGACTTATCAAACAATACAGTGCCAAGTGCACTAAGGCCAAGTGCCTAGTAATTCCAACGGACAATACGGTACTAAGTTCCAAGTGAACTAAGTTTCTTTAATTCTGTGGTTCTCCAATCAATTCCAATCAAGACACGTTGAAGCAATCTGATCCTTAATTCGGGCACGCAATAGTGTTTTAACAAATGTGATTTGTATACTCTATAGTTGCGCGAAGTGGGGGCAAGATTCCTTACCTTAGCGCTACTCATCTACAGTCTATTTATAATGTACAAACTAAATATCATACGGAATTGTAAATTTTACACGGAACCGCGCTCCCGCGCGCCAAGGATCTGTATTCAATACCGACGCGTCTACTACAGCTTGGCGCGCGCGCCACGCATGCCAATTATGTCGTTTACTGGTTACTTATCAAATATTGAAAGAGCGGGCTAAACTCTTATCAAGTCCCGACCGCGCGCTTTGTTATTTAAAACAGCGCGGCACTGTCGTTTACTCCCCCTGATTGTCCCTGTTGTTATTCACGGTGTCCCGTCGCTTCCGGTAGTTAACACCAAGTACCCCTGACTAGGATCGGGTTGTGCAAGTCCCGAATTTACAATTACTTCTCCTATTAATGATGATCCCCGGACTAATGATATCATACTACAACGGTTACTTATGAACTAAGACACCGAGGTTGTAACCGGGCATGGTGAATAGGACTAATAATAGACCGTACTCATAGTCCTCTGTACTGATAGTGTATTATCCATTAGACTAGTTCACTCTGATTAGCCGTCTTGGAGCTCGACTCTAATCCTTTATTACCGCTTACTTGGTTATTAGAAATGACACTAATAGCCTTACTTGTCGACTTTATAAGTGCAAACAATTTCGGGCCCTATCAGCGCTTGAGATGTTCCCAAAGGTGTTCTATTGGATTCATGTCAGGGGATTGGGCAGGCCAGCCAAGGACTTGAATGTTGTTGTCTTCAAACCACTGTGTGGCCAGTCCAGATGTGTGTTTGGGGTCGTTATCTTGCTGAAAGTAGCGCTCACCATCCACCATTTCCAACTTCTCAAAACTTTCCTGAACTCCACTCTCCAAAATTTCACAGTATTGAACCTTGTCCATGTTCCCCTGCACCTCTATGAGCTTTCCCACTCCATTCCACCCCATACAACCCCATACCATGAGGTTTCCTCCTCCTCCATGTTTGACAGTAGGTGATGTTGTTCTATCAGATGGTGGTTCTCCCCTTTGTTTCCAGACATAAACCTTTCCATCTGACCCAATCCTATTGATTTTGGTCTCATCTGTCCATAGAACCCTTTTCCAGTCCTCCACAGTCCAGCTTTCATGATATTTTGCAAACTGGAGACGCCAGATGCGATGGGCTCGTTTGAGAAGAGGAGCTTTCCTCTTTGTAGCAGCATAAAATTGATTTTCCTTGAGTGCATTTCTGACTGTCTGGGGTGTGACAGGATTGGGGATGATGCCATTGATGAATTGGGTAGCCTGAACTGCATTATCAAGCTTCCCTGACTTGATTTGACGAATAATTGACTGTTTGTCACGAACAGACAGCTTGGAGGGGCGGCCACCAAGGTTGTTTTCTTTGTTTCCATCCACATCTTTGCTGATCCTACTGATGGTACCCTTCCCTAGACCAGTTTTCTCCTTGATTTGACGCTGAGAATAGCCCTCATTGAGGAGAGAAACAACAGTATTGTGCTGAGCAGTAGAAATGGCTTTCATGATGGTGGTAAGAGGTCAAGAAGATGATTGAACCAATTCCAACATGTCAAATTGATACAAATAAAGTCACATGACATTGTTTATTCTTCCCACAGTCCATAATGTTCTTGCATTGGATCATAAATGCCAGAATAATGGAAAATAAGATAAGGGTCAAAAAACTGCCCCAATAAGTAACCATTTTGTTTGGCTTATAGCTTAATGGATATTGATCCAAATCACATGATCCAGGGTCCATTGGAAAGCCACGATGTCATAGTATCTTACATAATTACCCCAGGTCCCCTGCTTATGTCAGCACTTCATACCATATTGATCTTTCAAAAATGTACAAACATTGGGGCAGTTTTTTGAGCCACTGTAAGTCAATCCTTGCTTTCCCTTTTGTTCCCTAAGTATCGACACAAGTGCTCGTGAGCCTCACAATCCCTCAAAGTCCATTGAATTTAGCCAAGGCCTTGTATTTGTACCATGACCATTACTAACATTACTAGGCCTCACTTTCATTACAATCACTTCACACCATTTGAATTGTGAGCCAAAAAAATACAATTTATTGCTAATAATCGTGTACAGGAATGCAAGCAACGAATACATGAAAGCATAGGTTACATGAGGGCACAACTTACGAGGTAGCAAGCAAGCAAGAGCATTGGAGAAAAGGAACAGTTCGAGAGAGCAATGCAAAGCGGTGAGCAGAGTGGAGACAAGGCCAGATGATGGAGTCCGAAGGGAAACGAGACTTCGAAACAGTGAGGGAGGGCATCCGAGGGGGAACAAAAATTCGTAGGACTGGGCATAGTGAGTTTGGAAAGGGATGGAGAGCTGTTGAAAGGATGCATGCGTCATAGAACTAGGCAGTGGTGGGTGTCATCATTCATCCTCATTTTGGCGTCATCGTGCAGCGCATTCCAATCGCACTTGTCTCACCTTTGATTGGCTGGAGTTGGGATCAGGAGGAGCATCGCCCTTGTTGCCATTGTGGCCCTTTGTGCCAAGGTTGTCCGGAAAAAATTTCCTGTGCAAATAAATATTATCAGACTATCTCGTGCAACACCAAAAACTCACTGGTTCCACCAAGCGAGTGTTTCTGCCGCCCATTTGTCTCCCTCCTGCTCAAAAAGCTCCACAATCGCATTATAGAACTGCCGGAGATTGAACTGGCCATCTTCTGCCCCCCACTCCTTGCACGAGGATAGAGCAAACCACGCCTAACATTGTGTCAAAGAACCAAATAGAGATAGAAATTAAAACATACCTGAGCCATCGCATATGTGATCATCAAAGGCATGACTTGTGCTAGCCCATTGATCTTGCTAATTGCTGACTTCTTTTTCTTGTCTGTCGCCTCGGAAAATCCATTGCCCATGAAGATACATTTAAATGACTGCAGGATTAATGTACGAAATGAAACATGAACTTCTGCTTTGCTCTCATTGTACAAGAAGTTTGGGAAGTTGTCAATGGTGACTTCAACCTCACCGCTTGTGATCCACTTGAGGAATCTATATAAATTGGTCACCATGGGTGAAGGAAGTGTTTGAGAACTTATGTTTCGTCATTGTTGAATGAATATATATATGCGCGAGGGCAGAGGGCGTGGGCGGTACTGACACGGTTGAAACCTCAGCTGGTCTTGTCCCTGGGAATGGGAGGCACGTCGTGTGCTTGATTTTGGGCAAAGAAATCGTGGATTCTGTTCTTCATCTTGTTGGTATCTTGTTGACGTACACTTTGTGAATCTTTCTCCATCTAGGGACATGGCAGATCAATGGCAAAGGCAAAAAGGAGGAGGATGGCATACCAAGGTGATGAGTTCCATGATTGACTTGTAGTTGTCCCTGAATTCCTCTAGAGTTTTTTTGAAATTGGGCACTTGGGTGAGAACACTGTGATAAAACTTGATATATGTGCTTCATTCTTCTTCTTTCATATTCCTGGCAGCATAGTAAGCAGTGAATATATGCATGAAAAGGTAGTACTCACCTGTTGTCTTCTGCAGTTCTGATCTCAAACACACCATCCTCCGCCAAGCCCAGACGGAAAGCCTCGTTGAGGTCGAGCCAGGGTCCATGTATGCGGACAATCTAGCGGCCAGCCTTCTTGTATGCTCTCAAAGCATCTTGTTTTTCCATTCTACAGATGTTTCAGGATGATGCGAGAATGGTGAGCATCAGTGTCACTCACCTAGTACAGCCACGCTTTTGCTTCTTCCGAGAAGCTTTGTGTTCAAGTGCATCTCGGAGCAGCTTGGGATCACATTTTCGCCTGTGGTGGTTTGCATCTTGCTTGCCTTGGTTGTCTTCATCTTCATCATCAAGATGGCCATTGCCACCACTGTTGCCGGAGCCTGGAGGTGGGGATGTTTCGGGTGGAGAGGGGGGTCGTTGTTGATGGCCAGAGGAAGAAGGATTGGGGTGAGCTGGCGGAGGTTGTGGGCGATGGTTGATGGTATGAGTTTGAGAGGTGAGAGGCGGCATGGAAGTATGAGTTAAAGAGAGAGATGCAAATGTGAGTGGGCGATGAAGAAATAGAATGGTCACCTGACCTGATATCAACACTCGATCGCCTCAAGTCCGATCCCCCAATCATCCTAAGTTTTCACTGCCCTCCCACAAGGTTCGTCAGGTTTTTGGGCATTCCTTTCACTGATTTTTGGGTTTAGGCACCTTTCGAACATTGCCACTGATACCTGAACCTCAACCGCGGTGTTGACTTGGTGTCAGCCACATAGAATCGACTTGGCGTTGTTCTATCTTGCATTGTTTGCCATCCTTCTATGTGATGGCCTTGTGTAATTGTTGTGGAACCATTCTTGCAAGTGGAACTTCTCGTGCGCTCAAAGAAGACTCTGCAAATCAACTTTACCATGTACAATTGCTGCCGAGACCAAGACACCATCAATGTCAGCACCCATTCTGATGTAATGGTCCTTGCAAATCAAGATGAGGATCCCGACAATACACATCCCTACTGGTACGCTCATGTGATCGGCATCTTCCATGCCATGGTCCAATGAGTGGGGGGTGACACCACATATGAACATATGGACTTCCTCTGGGTGTGCTGGTATGGCTTCAATATGCATGCGCGATCAGGTTTCAAGGCATGACGACTCCATCAAATTGGCTTTCTGGACAGTAACAATGATCTGGGTGCATTTGGTTTTGTCAATCCTCAAGATTTAATCCAAGCTGCCCATCTCATTCCTGCATTTGAGTTTGGAAAAACAACTCACCTTCTTTTGCCATCAATAGCTCATCATGAAGATGAAGGAGATGAAGATTATGAGTGGTACTATGTGAATATGTGTGTAGCATCCACTCTGTGAAGTTATGAATTGTACTGACATGTTTAGGTTCATCAATTGTGACATGTTCATGTGCTTTTGTGGCCTTGGACCAGGGCATCAAGCCACGTGTACTGTAACCAAGGTGTTCAGGGATGAAATAAAGTCAACATTTGGGTTATCTTGCAGCGACGAAGGTGAGGATGCGACTCTTGACATGGAAGGACAGCAGGCAGAGGGAGATATAGAGGGAGATCCCGAAGAGGAAGAAGGTGGTGACAAGGATGATGAGAACAGTGAGGAGGAGGAGGAGTGCGATGCTCAGGGAGATGGAGGAGATGGGGATTGGCTTGACAATGAGTTGGATTATGCTCCATTGTAAGATATTTTTGCAGCAGAATACAATGCATTGGCAGAACCTCAAAAGCAGACTCAAGCCTTGGATAGTCACCCAAGCCTGTTGTAATCTTTAAATGGATTCCAAGGGCAACCCCCCTCCATTAAAGGCCATTAAATCCCACCCCCTTACCCACAAATTGGAATAAATGGTGACCCCCCTCCCCTTGCAAGGGAATTAAAGGGTATCCAAGGCTCAGCTGCCCTTCTAATCTCACATGAGCATTTGGACACTTGGAATGTAAAGCCATAATTTAATTCTCAATTACAAGGTCTTAAAATACTTGAGTAGCCTTTGACAAAATTTTTTTCTACCAAATCCCTTGTGATGATTTTCCCTTTTTTGTGATGGCACTCAGGATGTACTCAACTGTGCAATGCACAATTGTTCAGACACATCACTCTTACATTACCCAAGTTTGATATGCTTAAGATAGGCCTCTTCATAAATGCCGAAGCCATGCCTCATTGACACCACCCTCTATTTAAACTGCCAGATTCAATCACCCTCTTCATGGCATCAAAACCTTCCAATGACCTATATCTCTTCAAGAACAATGCTGCAGATAATTGCTGGTCAGTTCCCCGATTTGCTGATGAATTCAAGAAGTTCCCCTGACACTATTGGCTTAGCCTTGACTAACAATTCCATATATACAATACCAGAAATTCTTTGACAAGGGCCCAGTAACTCTTGCTGGTGTCCTTGATGGGAATAGGGCCAACAAATTTCTTGATGTTGCTGCCAGCAGTCTTGCATGGACCCTTGACATGGCATGCTCAATTGACCCATCAACAGTTGAGCTTCATGCCTGTGACATCACAGCTGATAACTTTCCCCCCATGTCTGTTGCAGATGCATTTTCCATCAACACCTTCATTCATGATACTACCCAACCATTTCCAGAAGAAATGAGGGGCCAATTTGACATTGTCAATATGAGGCTCTTGGTATATGCTTTCTCAGAGGACCAATGGAAGAAGGCCTTGAAAAACATCTGTGATGTGTTGAGTCACTGTGTTTTATGGATAAATATACTTTATGATTCTAATATGACAACAGGACCTGGAGGTCACCTATTCCTTTTCAATTATGATATTATCTGGTTCAATGGTGCAGAAACTGACCCAAAACCAACTGAACCCTTGCTCACTTCACTTAATTGTATGTTCCTCAAACAAGCACAAGCTATGGGATATGTAATTAAGTGAGCCCTCCCCCACTTTGCACCCTTGTCTTTCACTAAGTAAATTTGCTAAGCTTGAGCAAGTGTTTACCTGTGGGGGTGGGCAATGCTTAGTAATTTTGTGTACTGATGCAAATAGCCATTGGTAAATAAACCTAATTGGACTGTAAATAGACTAACAAATTCACTGGAGAGAATGGTTTTGCATTTTCCAGCTTCCAAAATCACTTTAAACACTCAATTCAAAGACAAACTAACTCAGAGTGTTACTCCCAACAAAATGTTAAATACAGATCTTTTGAATTCTTTTTTTTTGTAGAGAAGTCATGCCAAGCAGGGCTGTTCTGAGACATTGCTGCAACATTAACAGCCAGAAAATCTGGATCCAACAAATTGTAGTCTTAATGTGTAGGAACAAGATTGATCAATGACTCAAGACCTAAAAATGAGCTGCTGAGGATATAAAGTTAAAAGACTATTTGCAAGGGTCTACATTGTTTTTGCCTTTATAAGATAGTGGTTCAATAAAATATATATCTGTATTCAGAAACATATTCTCCTAATGTATATGGAAAAGTTTCACTAATGGTATGAGAGGCAGCAATAAGTATTTGCAAAACACATTCCACATCCACTCATGTGTGCCACAGTGCATGCGCATGATCATCATGGCACAGCCACATCTAAATCAGCAAATCAGCAGCTCCTGTCATGCCAATGCTTTGCAACTGCCTGAGCAGTGGAAAACCTTGATAAATGTAAAGCATGTAGTTTATTATAAAGGACAGACAGCCCTCAGTATGTGTTAAGCACTGGAATGTACACCAGAAGAGCTGTGGGTCACCAAATTTAGCTGAATTATTAATGAGTTTGATTTTATCAATAATATTACTGATCAGTGAAATTTAATCAGTATGCAAAATTACTAAGCATTGCCCATCCCCAACATTAGTAACCTGTTAGTTACTAACCTTGGAGTTTCTTCCTGAACCCTAACCACGTTATTGGTCAGCCTCACTTGAACAAGCCACTGTTTGATCCAACAATGCAAAAGTAACTTACAGGCTTATAATTGTGCCCCCACCACAGCACTTGCTGTGCTTGGTCTATATATGAATGTCATCAGGCTTCCACACAAGGACACGGATTTATAGTCTAGCCACAGGAGACTACATTCAACCAGGCTCCAGCACTTGGCCTTCAGCTCATAAACAATAATCTTATTCAACCCAGTACTTACGGGTATCACTTTTTGCAAAGCAAATGCCACTTGTCTGTAAGGGCTGCAGCAAGAAAACACCTGCCACTGGTAGTACTGGATAGGATCATATTTTTCATGCCCAGATGCCTAGTACTATGAATGGCCCAACAAGTCAAGGACTCACTATGGGTTACTGTATGTCGAAGATGACCCTCACAACAGCCCCATTCTCAACCCCACAGCATGCAAGGGTTGCAACAATACTCCTGTGGATGTATGCAGAAGTTGAATCAATTCCTGGTGGACATACTATGGCATAAGTTATCTGGTGGGTTGCTCAATCCCATCCATATCTCTTTTTGACAGTGGTTGGGTTTGCAAATGCACTTTTTGCCATGTTGAAAATACTATTTAAATTTTCTATCTAAATATTTGCCTTCAACACAGCAGGAAAATGCCACATAAATCATTGCTGTGATGTTCAAAATGGACGAGAATGGTCCAAACGGCAATATCAAACAACACCATCACCATCCAATTGTTGATATTTTTCCAAGTTGGCAGTGGTCTTCGCTCCTTGCCCATCCCTCATTAGCCATAAACTCTTCAAGGGTAACAGTATTGGATGCTATTTGGGTTTATCCCAGCTCCATTGGCACTATCTCCTATTCTTATCTCCTTGCATATATCTGAAATGTTGGCTCTTGACAACTAGATTCCTAAAAGGACCAGTGAACTTGGGTTCTTTCCTCTGGCCAACAATGTTTCTCCTCCTTTTCTTCTTTGGGTGTGTGTCTCTCTATGTCTACCTCAAAAAGAAATCAGATAGACACCCTCCCCCCCCTGGCCCTCCAGCAGATCCCATCATTGGCCACCTTTGCCTGATTCCTCCAGACAACCAGGAGAAGCTGTTTTATCAATGGGGGAAAATATATGGCCTGTTTGTCCTTCAAACAATATCCATACTGAGTCAACTTCCAGGGGATGTCATGCACCTCCATTTCCTTGGGCAATCAGTCATTGTGCTCAACAGCACCAAAGCCGCTGTAGATTTAATGGATAAACAAAGCGCAACTTATAATGACATGCCACATTTCACACTATCTGAAATGTTTAGCCATCCAGATTAAGGTTCTTTCTGTGACTAATATATTTTCAGGATGGGCTGGACATTGACAATAACAATGATGCCATATGGGAAGCAGTTCCAAAGTCATTGATGAATGTTACAGCAGTACCTTACTCCAAATAAATGCCTGGACTACCAATCTATCCAGAGCCGAGAGGCCAGAGTCCTCCTTCAGAGCTTACTGGAAGATGGTAATAACTTGGACACTTTTTTATGGTGGTATTTCTTCTCCCACATTCAAGATATGATTTGCTCTTATACATCACAGAAAGGTTTGCAACAGCCATCATCATTCGAACTGCTTTTGGACATCAGATAACATCAGACAATGACCCATATGCTAAGATCTCTCAAGATTCTGGGCATGCTTTGAGCAATGCTGGTTCTCCTGGTAGCAGCCCTGTCAATTTTTTCCCATTGCATAATGATGTCAATTCTACTTGAGACTGACATGTAGCTAACCTGCATATGTCCTTTCCAGTCTGGCATTTCCCTTCCTGGTTTCCTGGAACATACTATGCAGGCTTTGCTCAAGACAATAAAGCCATGACTGACAACTTGCATGAATATCCATTTAAGGAGCTATCAGCCCAAATAGTTAGTATTTGTCCTTCAAAAAATGCACCATTCTAAAGACAAGTCTGACAGGCCAAAGGTATGGCAAATTTGTCTTTCCTTGCCACCCAGGTAGAGGCACACAATTGTGATGGCCTTGATGCTTCCAATACTCTTGATGATATAAGGGTGCTGCTGGAGCAGACACTGTGAGTGGACCTTTGAAGCCAATTGTACAATTTTGCCTAACTGTGATTCTTCAAAGACCTGGTTGAGTTTATCAATCTGCTTCTTAGTGATACTCCTCAATGCAGAACACCAAGCCTGTTAGAATGAGAAAGACCAAAGAAGACAGAAGTTCCAGAAGTGTCCAGATGAAGCACCAGAATGACCACAACAGTTGTATTGGCAACAGTAAAGCTAAGTCTAGTCTAAGTGGCTCGGTGATGTGGCATTGAGCACGTGAGACAAGAAGTCACGTGATACTAAATCTAACAAAGCCTTGGTTCAGAAGGAGATCGACACAGTAATCGGCCCTGGTCGTCTCCCTGAATTCGGGGATCGTCCTTCTCTTCCCTATCTTGAATGCGTATTGCAAGAAACGCTCAGGTACACGACCATTATTTGCCGCAATGATTCGCTAACTTTCTTGAAGGTGGAATGCTGCTGTCCCGTTATGTTTGAAATTTTACGATATTTACGTAGCGCGTCGTCTCATCGTTCCTCAGGTATTCCTCACTGGTCTATGGAGGATGACGTCTACAATGGAATGTTTACTCCAAAAGGCTCCCTCATCATCGCGAATACAAGGTGTCTGTTTTAGCATAAAAACATAGACTAGAATATCTCACTGACCGTCGAGTAGAGGGATAACTATTGACAAAAATGTTTACAAAGACCCATTTACATTCAATCTTTCCCGTTACCTTCCAAACCCAGAAGGTAATGGTGAGCCGTTCCCCGTTGGACCCTCTGGAATGAGACCGCACGTGTTCTCATCGCACAAAGTGATCCTTCAGATACTTATCGACAAGATTACAAGTTTAATACGAGAATATATAAGGGAGCTGTTGGAATAAGAGACAACGAAGAGTACCGGTTTTTGATGACAAAGATATCGAACGTGTTACTTAGTAGAATAAAACATAATATCAATGCTTAAGACCCTCATGGCGCGCATGTTCCCCACTGAGAACCAAGTAAGCCAGTGACCAGGTGTAAAGGATTGGTCTCACCTTCGCAGCAGCGACGTGTGCCGCAAGTCCGGCGCTCACAGTCCATGCAGAAACAACGAAATGATTAGTGCCTGAAGCCGGCTCATACCAGATGTTACCAGGATCCTGTACACCACGTTAGTAAATCAAAATATATTGCCAATGTAGACTTACCCCATTGCCGTTAGTAGCATAGTGTTCAACACCAGAGCTCTGGAAACATGGATGTGTTAACACTAATAGAGGTGTAAAAACAGAGTACATACCTGTGCATGCAAGAACCCCGAGTACTTGAACCTACGGTCTTCAGGGGCATAATCAAGGTAATACATGAGATGTTTCATGAAACAGCCCTACGAAGCCATGAATATCAGAAGGTCCGCCCATACATCAAAACGCAATGACCTTGAATAGTTGCGCATTGTGGTCACAATCGTACGAACCGTCACAAAGTTCTTTGAGGATGCCGTTGTTTGTCATTTGGGAGATAACAGCATCTATAGTTTTCTCGGCCTCATCAAGGTACTTCTCATCGTTTGTGAGGCGATAGAGGACGCCACTCGCTGAGATGAAAAGGCCCTGCAGGAAAGTCATTATAAACAATCAGTTTGAGCGGTACAAATGATCCGCACCTGATTGTACGTGTATTTCGTCTTACCATCTACATTACACTCGTCGCCATTAAGGTGCATGCCGTCGAACCATCTTAGATATGGTTAGTTCATAAACGAGCTGAGAGATATCAGTACCCTACAGGTTATCAGTATCCCGAAGGCCGGAGGTTATCACTAGAAACATCAGTCAATACTCATGTATGAGATTTTGAATAGAGTGCGTACTCCAATCCCAGTTCTAGGTTCACATTATTAGCGGTTCGCATTTGAGCGCGAGCTGTGACTTACATCTTTTGCATTGTTCAGATATGAGCCCTCGTCCGGGCGTACAAGGGCGAGCATGGCGGAAATGACTGTATATAGGCCATTGGTGACCGTGTTTCTAATGCAGGAGGTTGAACGTTACACAGCGAATGACCCTGGACCATAGCTCTTACTTGAAATCCCGACTACTGTCCCAATACACTAGCAGCAGTGGGTGAGCACTCGTCGATTAGATGTATTTAGGTCTTACCTCCTCCTCCACATTTGGAGTCACGGTGGTCATCCATGAAGCTGTAGAGAATGTCTTCACTAGACTGCAGAAAAAGAAATCAGTGGGGGGCCAGGATATCGGAGAGGAACCACTCACAGACCATCCATCGGTAGAAGAGTCACTTTGATCGTCACCAGAATAAGCGTCTAGCCGAAGGTACCTAGTACGGGCTTAATATCGATTATTGAAGTATCACTATGTCCCTATCTCACATGAGTATTCCCCAGCCGGCATCATCACATTTATCCCTGAGAAGAATTAGATGAGCCGAAAGCAGTCAAAGGAAACAGGACTGACAGATAATCTTCCGTTATGCTATGAGTGGAAATCTTGTCTAAAATACTTTCGTAATCTCTTCTTCCGGTGACTTGCATGAAATTGAAGATATCCTCGAGGATATTTGCATCCTCCCAGTGTTGGTTGCCCTGAGGAGTGGATCAGCGCCGCATTCATACACCTCAATTAATGACAGGAACCAACCTGCCAATATCCTCGGCCACAAATGCTGCCACCCCCGGGATCCTCAACACACGTTTTCTCCGAGACCCACGCATCCGAGGTCAGCCTCATGACCACACTCTATCAGCGCTAAATTAGTATCATACACAAGTAAAAAGTAAGGAAAAGAAGTTACTTCGGCGAGATCGACAATTCTATCGCAACTAGGATAGTAATCGCATGTAAATCCACAGTCACCCTCTCGATTGCCATTATCATAGAGACCCATATTGCAATGACCTTCGTCATCTGTCGTAAATGTAGTTCCCTTATAGGTAAATTCTATAGGGTCTGCATCAACGTTCCCAGCAGTGAGCACCAATGGATCGTGGAGCTGGGTCGGGAGAGTAACTGCAGTGTTCGCCTCACCAACAACGTGGTTGATGGTTCCAATCCTATCACCATTGGGATTAAAGAGGCTCAAAGTGAATTCATACGGATCTGTTGCGGGATCGGGCTTTTGAAACTGTGTTACATGGAAGGTACACCATCCACTTGATGTTGGAGGATTTTCAGGCTCAGGCTCCTTTGCGGGTGCCTTTTGATCGAAGGACCTATAAGAGAGTAAGAAGGGTTAGTCTAATATGAACTAACCTAATTACTTGCCAGACGAAAGTTCCACCAAAACAAGTACTTCCAGCAAAGTCTTTCTTCGCGCTTCAGGACAGTCAATATTAGGCCGACAAGACGAAACAACATTGCTCACTTCCAGGTGTTATCCTCATCGAAAGTGATCAGATCAGAGTCCTATATACTCGTGATGTCAGACACAAATGTTTCATGATCGTCAAAGCCAGGCGTCGCACATGCATGAAGTAGTAGGTTTGTGTAGTTGAATCTAATGTCGGGGTACCAGTGCCGAGAATATCGTCGACCTCAAATTGCGTCAAGTATCCGCTAGTGATAGAGCATTCGCCAGCCGTGCCGCCCCCATCCATCTGGGGATGTGAGTATGTGATTACTCTTCGGAACACCACATTAAGAAGTGCCTGACTTACGGTACAATTATACTTCCCGCATGATGCGGATGTGAGGTGGAAAGTACGGGCATACCATGCAAGTCCTAGTAAAATATTAGAAGAGGAATGTATATTTTCGCCTGGGACGCATACCAAGATTGACTAGAGAAACATCAGTGAAAGGCTTAAGGTTGTAGTAAATGAGCGAGAGTACTTACCATCCGCCAAATCGACACCAGCACGCCTGTATAAAAGTGCACTATCCTTCATGTCCAGGATAGAAGTGTGCGGGTTCGCGACTGAAGGCTGACCAGTAACACTTGACGGTTTTGAGACAAGCAATCATAGATAGAAAGCGAAATAGTACTTAGTGTCCCTAGAATATCACATTGTTAACGGCAGTACCAGATCATGTTGCAGGCATTGACGTACCATTGTCCATGATAATCGTACGCTAAGTAAAAAAAAAATAAGCCTCGCATCAAAATCAGAAACATGGACCTACACATCATATTGGCCCAATCCACGTAATTCATAATCTTGTCAAGTTCAAAGCCTTTCAAAAACCAATAACCACCAGGCGTAGCTAGGTAAAGAGTTAGAGCAAGGGCTTATACATTTCGGTATCTGTTTACAGTACATACCAACGGATATTAGAGCTGACGGTAGACTCGTCCTGAGTTCTTGGAAGAACGTGGTTAGCTTCGGCGTATCTGTTGCAGGCGCGTTGCGTTCAAATGCCCCTGGGTATTCTGATTCGTGACGGTCAGGGAAATTCTCAGTATAATTGTGTTTCAGGTACCAAAATCGATATCTATTCTCATCGTCAGATTATGAAAATAGCTGCAGGTTCCGACGTACCAATTCCATCCAAACCATATGTTTGGAGGAAGGACTTCACGGAAGCTATAAACGTTGCACGGTTGGTCGAGGAGGCAATCATTGTTGAAAAGAGATCTTTAGTAGGATCTTCCTCGCTGCATAAAATGTAAGCCTATTGTCTCGTTTAAAACATCCACAGGGGGGAACCTACGAAAAAGCCCACCCTCCGAGAGCGATGAGAACCTTCAACCCAGAAACTTCATCTTTCCTAGAAACCAGCGTTTCAAGTAGAGGAGAATCATCATTGGAAATGGCTATAAAAGGAGGTCATCCATATCTTTAACGATCCGGATAATCACAACATACTTACTGATCTTATAGTCCTGAGAGATGACGGCGAAGGCAAAATTAATATGTGTGAGTCCAGCAAGATCAATTTGGTCTGGGCCAACGACACCACAAGGGCGGCGATTAGCCCAGCCTGCGTAGTATCCAAGACTGCGTTTCGCGCTATCTTCACAGGAGGGAAGAGTGGGAATGAAGCAGTTTGAAAGGCTGTCTCAACGTTAGCCAACAATTTGTAGTCCGAACTCGGAAAAATTATACCAGGGGTTTGGTCCCTAAATAAATGAGTCACAAACTTATACATTGGTTTAAGCTCAACTTACTTCCGTACTACAAAATTCTTCTGTTATTCCACAAAAACCGAAGGCACTACAACATGCATTGAGGGGACAGGTTGCATTCCCAGGGCTTTCTGGTCCACATTGAAGGCTTGAGTTGACTCTATACCAAAGTTATCAGATTGTGCTGCATGGGAAAGGGGGTTATTGTTTACGGGACTGGAGGTGCACTTCCGCTTGATACGCAGATGTTCTGCGAGACGCTTCGTCAATGTTTGTCATTTTGATGAACTAATGGTCTAGACTTACATATCCCACTTGCAGGGCAGAACAGCTGGTCCATTTGTATGTTTTAGCAGCGTCGTTCCAAGCAATGATATTGTTAACAGTGACAGAATATCTCAAAGCTATCGCGGAACAAGTATCGCCGGACGCAATTTTATGCTAGTGGGAGGTGTCAATAAGGGCATTTTACAACAAGCATGTTACTCTCACAGCTTGGCAAGAACCATCTGGGTTAGGTTTTGTTGGCGGGGGGAGGGTTCCTGATGTAACACAAAGCCTTTGACCTTAGGGCAGATAAATGGCTCGTTTTCTAAGTTGATGTCATGTGGAAACACACCTATAGCAAGCGTATTGCAGTTAAGACCAGGGTTGAAGCTGATCAACTGAGCCGTCGTAATATGATTCTTGGAAGAAATGGCATCACAATAGTCGCCAGAAACGACGGTGTAGACATTGCAATCTGTTGGGGGTTTATTTAAATTTCTAATCGGAAGGGCAGAGCATTCCTCACCTGCTCGAGGAAATAGTTCAGCTTCATGCTCCCAGATCGCATCAGGAATAGCACGAAGGAATCGTGGGACGCTGGCATGCGCTGCCTGTGACGCTACAAACAAGATACCAGGGATCACGGTTGCGACCCTCATTCGAGTCCCTCAAGTAATACGGTGAGTATTAGTGAGTGTTGTAGACTGAAAACATATGGCTTGGTATTTATATCGACGCCAGCTTCCACCAGGAGGAAGGCATCCGGCGCATCCGGGCTAAATTTGAAACAAGACGACAGCCCTTTCTCGCAGCTCCAAATTCATTTTCCAGCAACAAAATGTAGATCGGGAGTCGGAAGCCGCCTCGGCTACCGTGACCCTATCACAAAGTGGAGTAAACGACGGGTCTCGGGTGCGAAGGCCTGGTTGAGTGCACTCGTGATGTGCGCGTCCCCTGGTGGCAACCTTCTAGCCACGCAATCGTACCTTGGAAACCCAAATTTTGAGTCCGGTGGACCGGAAATTGCATCGACAACGCCATTCCACGATGCGTTGGTTCGCGTGATCTGTTAATATCAATTACTTAACCTCCCGAATGATCGTCGTTGACCTATCAAAAACTTACGTAACAATAGAAGGAAGCACATGGCGCACACAACTCACCATCGCCAATCCAAGACTTCCACATGCTGGCGTTAAGTTGTAACGCCAAAACGTGATAACATTTTACCCACTTTTTCGTCTTTTCCGACTCCGAGTCAGGTCCACGAACCGTTTGTTGTCCTATTGGAGGTTGCCCGATCTGTTTGTGAGAGGCCATAGAAGACGGAAACAATTAAGTGAAGGGGCGGTCCCAATTCCGTTTAATTAGGGTGATCAACACACGGTATATCCCTAAACTCGTACGCGCGCCGATATACATTGAGGAAGATCAGAATGATGTTACAAATTGAGCAATCATTTGTAGGAGGAGAGCACCGGAACAACAGTGATGAAAGAAAAAGGACGGATGACCATTCCAAACTAACCAATCGCCATGTCAGTAACGTCTGAGATGTGTGATGTCCCAGATGCCTGTCCACTCCTAGGTCGCATGGAGAATATGACATCTTTGATTACTTGAGAAATGAGCCCATGTTGTGCTTCGACGGCAATTTTAGTACTGTTATGACAAGATAGATATTAGTAACCTGGGAAAAGTAACCGGATGCAATTGGGTAACCTGTCTTTCACGCTCTTTGCTAGTTGATTATCATCTTTTTTCTTTTCGTCTTTCTCCTTTTGCTAGGCGACAATCAACAACAGTGAAACGCCAACGTATACGTGACGTACTTTGCCCCCACCGGACGAATCTTTCTCTTTAAACGTGGGCACTGGTGCACGCGTGGCAGCTACAGATGATTGTGCCTTGGACAGTTTCTGATGTAGGTCAGTCAATTGGGATACCGAATATGCCCGATTCTAAAAGTGGGACGCATAGTGTCAGAGACCTCGCATGGAAGAGCTGCTTCAGAGTAACTAACCGAGATTAACGAGCTCTGGCTTAGAGTGTTGACCCAGTATTTATTCCACAACATTGCTAGAAGTTCATTGTCCAGAGTTGATTTGAAGATCTCGACGTCGACTTGATAGTATTGGTTGGCGTGGACGCCAAAATCCTCAATTTTACTTAATGGGATGGATTGATATTCCGAGGATGAAATGTTTGGTGGCGTGTAGTTTTCGGGATAGGTCCGGAACGCGCCAATGTCGACTTTTCCAGCGGAGATGGTACGGTTGGGATCGATCTAGAAAATGTAAACAGGTGTCCTGATTACTGTGTAACCCACACTCACAACAACCGCAACGAATGGGTCTTGGAACTTCTGATTCGTCATTTGGGTATTGACATCAATTCCAGAAAGCCAGCATCCGTAACCTGGGTGGGAGTGATACCAGCCGATCGCGTTTTCTAGCCTTCCGGCCTGGTGATAGGCAGAGAATGTACAAAGTTATTGATCGTGATTCCAGATCGGCGGCACTGACGCACCTTCTCGCTACCCTCGGTATATTCCACCATATACTCATTCGCTTCACTGGCTGCATTAACGCGTGTTTCTGTTCCTTGTACGGGCAAGGCAAAAGAGTCCATAATAACGATTGATTCGCCCATAACCTTTCCTTGCATTAAACCCATGATCTCATGTGGTACACCAGAACGCGCATGGATCACCTGGAAAGATCGTTGAGCTCTATTGAATGTGAAGTGTGAGCGCGAGTGAGAAAAGGGGGCGATCTACCATTTTGATGAGGGCTACGGCAGATATCTTGCATGATTTGAAATAGTGTGGACTGTAATACATGGTTCCATTGTTAGTCCTCGATTGAGCAGAGTGAAATGCGCACTCTTTAGACCAAGGTGCCTCTCGATTTATACGCTTATTTGCCTCGACATTAAAGCGATAAATCTCATCTTGTGGAGGAACTTCTAAAATGTCGTTCGTGAGGGAAAACGTTTGGAGCGCTGTGCCCGACGACATGGTAGCAGTTCTACTAGCTTGGCTGTGGCTCTGGACATTGTGTGTGTTAGACATTGACTTTTAAACCAAACAATGCGCTCATCATCTCCACCACGGAGAGTAGCATGTCAAATCACTGGGACTTGATTTTCAGGACAACGAAAACAGTCCATGGTCGCTTGAAATTGTGGTCCCGATGAACTGGTCAAATGCATCATCGATTTCTTAAAATATTCTGAAATATGCATTACTCTCAAATTACCCTGTGAACTTCCGAGCTCAAATCCTTGTCTCCTCTACCACAGCATCACTCATCCAAAACTGACACCTTGCAGCTTCACCAGTTGTGATTTTCTCCATGGCAGAGCTAGTGAATATGTCATCCCCACGAGTCAAAACCATACGTTGCCGACTGTCATCATCAGCTACAAACTTCAGCCATGGTGTTGAAGCCTCTTTTCTCTCGACAGTTGGGTCACCATTGGCGACGAAAGATGTCCAATATGCAATAGCTTCCTTGGACAATAGTGTTTCACTCTAATCCAAGCGTCATTTTGCAGGCATCAATCAGTAAGCGGAGACTTACGGTGTTGAACGGCGTGAAGGTATTACCTGCATTGGCAAATGTACTGTCTCAAATCAGTATCTCTATTCTGCCCCAGAAGCTTATGAGCATTTACTTGGTGCCTAAAAACTCGTTGAAACTAGATCGCCCAGAATGAGCCTAAACTTACCGGAAAAAAGGTAGTAGAGGTCTGAAGTATGCATCGCACCTAGGTATGGGTTGGCATTATATAGTACCGTATCTGGGGCATTCCAACTAATAATAATCAAACAATATTAGCGGCCCTCGGAGGCCAGATAATCCGCATACCTGTATGAGAAAACATTCTTAGCTCCTTTCTTCAGAACGCTCTCAGCGAAGAAAGAGTCCCTTTGAGGAGAGGCTATCAGTGTGTCAGACGACACAGAAATCAAGCGTTATGCAAACATGCAAGCAAAGACTATTTCTCCAGCCATGGTCCACGCACGATCCCACTGCGTTGGGAATGGACTACCAGCCACATCTGGAGCAGGATATAGTGCCAGAGCCTTGTTAATTGTAGCATTGGACTATGCGAGAAAGGTGAGTGGATAACCAATGTCACGAACCCATGATGTACTTACCACACCCGGCCATCTCGAGAACACAAGCCTCCGTATGTCGTCGTCCGTCACAAACTGTGTTGGCCTTCCCACAGCAAAGGTTTTTCCATCACCTGTACAGTGACCACCAAGATAGTCGACTGGAATAAATTTTCCAGCCGAGATGAGACGTGATGGTAAATTCGGGAGGAAACCCAAGGGTCCCTCTACCACCGGAGCAAATTCTCCATTGGGAGTACGATTGATCGCGCTAACAATTGCACCTGGAGACCAGGCAAGGTAAGACTAAAAATGGCAAGAGTAGAATGAAGGCTAACCCAGAGATGCCCTCCGAAGACAACTCATCGTAGACGTACTCCCATATGGGCATCCAACATAACCGACAGCATTCTCTGTTTACATTTTGACAAATATCGGGACAAAGTATGTTCTTGATGGACCTACTAAAGGTCTCCTCAATTTGAATCTGAGTTCGTGTTGGCCCAAAGCCAATTGATTGAGCGATCACGCGCTTGAAGGGGACAGGCCTTGAACCTGCCGAATACCTATGTGAGCGGGTAATATTGAGGATTGATGTAAGTTCTTTGCTGACCTGCATATGCAACGGCCTGCATCATCATACTCGCGCCCCCAGCACTTTCACCTGAAATGGTTACATTATCAGGGTTTCCTCCAAATTGGATAATATGTCGTTGGACCCATTCAAGTCCAGCTCGCTGATCCAAAAGGCCGGCATTAAGATTTCCGTCTGCAGCGACGGCTGCTCCACCTAAAAAACCTAGAAGACCCAATCGATAAGTGATTGATACACCAACAATACCCGTGGGGTGTTGCGCAACCCAATCATATAGAGGAAATCCTTGGGGTGTCTATCTACCATTGTCAGTAGGTCCAGATTAATCGGGGAACAGAGAAGCTAACATTTGCGTAAAATCCACCTCCCTATAGGGTTATAAGACATAAGCCGGGTATCAAACTAACACACATATCAAAACGCACGTGGATATAAACTATAACTGGAAGTTTAGCATTTTCGGACGCGTTTGTTGGTTTCCAAATGTTGAGTGTTAAACAATCTAGAACCGTCTGATCAAAATGAAGCCTTATAATTTGAACAGGAAGGCTCCACCTTCAGACCCTATCCCTACCACGGCAGGCCTTTGAACACAAGCGGATCCCCAATTTCTGGCATCCGTCACTTCACGCGTCACGGCATTCTCATTCAACATTGCTGGGGCCCTAAAACGAAAATTCCCAACAGGTGGTCGGGCGTAAGGAATGCCACCAAAGAAAGTGACAGGTCCATCTATAATGCCTGTGGGAGACGACATGTTCCCTGCGAAGGCAGCATATCCCAGGTCAATAACAGGACCAAGAGGAGAAGAAAGGGCCCGGCGAGTCTTCACGGAATCACAGTTTGTGGTAGCAATGAGCACAAGAATCTGTGCTCCTCCCAAAAGGTGAGTAAGCCAAGTCATTGTATGTACAGCCCTTGCGAAGCCATGAACTGTGTTATTTATGTGACTCGACTTGGGATGCTAGGGAGCCGGCCCGCGATATAGATAGAATTAGAGGTCATGGAACGTTGCGGGTGCATTCGGGCCGTCCCAATTTTATCAAAACGATTCATTAGTTTGCTCCGAAAACACAAAGGAAATATAATTATCAAATCGACAACTGCATCCTGTATGAACCTATTTTGAATGTTAGCGAACTCTCCAAGAACAGTACTTAAAGAAACTCAAGCATAGCCACCAAAGCACCAAAAACAAAGTACTATCGCTGAGAACATACACCCGCTAGTAGCCTTCCAATTCCAATGCTAACAAGTAAATCTCGGGCAAGTACTGAGGGTTCGAAGTCGGAAAGGAGTAGCATTTGATGGTATGTGGTTGACTGGTAGGTATGAAAATGAGAACCATGGTACAAGCTATACAATAACTTACCTGGAAGTTACCCTCCATACGTAGCACGTCGTCTCGTCCAAGCTTTAATCATCCCCCAAAGTTATGGCGGTCTAATTGCAGGTTTGAGCTGTTTTTGCTTTGGATATGTGTGGCAGGGAAATGAGCTGCAAGATCCCTCGTTAAGATGGACGGAACATTAATCAGGATAACACGACCTAGTAGAAAGCCTGCAATAGGCGAGGCGATGGTGACCGAGTTCCGAAAGTGGATTGCTATGCCGACATGCCGGTGATGGGGGCAAACGTAACTAACAAGCCCAAACACAGTGAATTTTGTAGCTCCTGGACAGGACAAGACTTGTTCAAACCTCAAGACACCGCCAGCCGACGATGTGAGTACCTATCGTGTCTCAGATCTACCCTCAAACGTCGTTGCTGCACACACGAGCCTCTAGTTTTGACGAAAAACTGGAGAAATTGGCTGGATGGATGGAGGGGTGGACGGATGTCGACGTTTTTCTAACTTGTTATTCTTTTGGTCACTAGAATGGGCCTTCTCGAATACCAGGTCGTAGGTCGTCACCTCCCCACTGATGTGGAGCCCACCCCCAAAATCTACCGCATGCGCATCTTCGCGCCTAACGAAGTCGTCGCTAAGTCTCGTTTCTGGTATTTCTTGAGGTGCGTTTCCTCAATATCGTTGGGATTCTACTCTAAGAGTCCTTTAGAAAGCTCAAAAAAGTCAAGAAGGCCAATGGTGAAATCATTGGCGTCAATGTTGTATGTATTATGATATATCCCTTGCAGCCCTCAAGAGGCAGGCGGAATGGGATTGCTGACTGGGCAACGTGACCCTCATTTTCTAGATCCACGAAAAGAAGCCCTTGAAAGTCAAGAACTTCGGTATCTGGCTCAGATATGACTCTCGCTCTGGAACCCACAACATGTACAAGGAATTCCGTGATCTCAGCCGTGCTGATGCTGTCAAAAGCCTGTACCAAGATATGGCCGCCCGCCATCGTGCCCGTTTCAGGTCGATCCACGTAAGTCTACTATATCTCTCCCTCCCACATCTTTGTTCTTACTGCATTTTACAGATCATCCGTGTTGTGGAGATTGACAAGACTGATGATGTTCGTCGACCCTACATCAAGCAATTGATGGTCCCCAACCTCAAATTCCCCCTTCCTCACCGAGTTGCGAAATCCCGCTCGACATTCGTGGCCCACCGCCCCTCCACCTTCTAAGCATGTCAATCGTCGCTTCCTTGGTATAGAGATTCGGAAGGTCTTTTCGCGTCGATATGTGGTATTTGTCTAAGAAATATGCACCATCTACGATATGCCTACAAAGGTTGATTTTCTGAAGTATACACTTTCGTGTGCATGAGACCCTGGATGCCTCATTTTGCGGAGATTGGGGAGTGCACCGCCATCATCATGCCTTTAGAGAAACTAATGGCGCTGGTTACCCCTGAACTTGCTTTTCTCTTACTAACTACCATTTTCGCTTTCCCACTGGTGCTATACAATGGGTGTCGAGGATATTCCATTTGATGTTTGGCTTAATATCGCACGATTCATACCGCCAAACGAGTTGCGACACCTCTACGAAGTGAACCATGTATTTTTCCATATTGTGATAAATGAGCGCTACAAAGTCGTGCGTTTTTGAGCATCGCCAGGAAATCTTTCGAAATGTCAATATATTGAAGTAAGTTTATAAGTTCATACCTTTTTCGTGACGTTCTGGTTAAATTTCCCAAAGGCACAATTCTTTCGCAGCCGAACGAGTACGCATACTCCGTATGTTGCCTCAAATAATCCCAACTCTTGCAAGCAGCGACCCGCATCTGCCTAGGTTAATCCGATACACAAATGACATTACCAGGATTATAAAAAAGAAGCCTAGTCCCACTCTTCGTGCTACGATGAACATGGCGCAGGTCATAAACGGAATGGAGAATTTGGTGGAACTTGACCTGATTCATTGTCAGCACTGCCTTGACCTGCCCGACCTGATCGCGTTTTTTACCGGTCGTGAAGATTGGCTGGGTTACGTTCGGGCACAATTTGCGGGCGGCGTTTGGCGTTTAATGTTGGATATCACACTCGAGGGTTGTCAATACATCCTATTTCCATCCCTGACTTTTCTTCGCCTCGAACAGCTAGCGTTCGCCATTTCTCAAGCTTACTGCACAACCGATGGTAAGGAAATGACGAGCAATATTCTTGTTCCTTTTATAAACAGCCATCGTCTCACCCTTAAATCCTTCGAACTCTCATCGTACGATTATCTTGATCTTTGTGGAATGCTTGGTGCTCTCCAACATTCTCCACTCCTAGGAAAGCTCAATGTGGGTATTCTCTTCGCTTCTCTACAGCAGACGAACACAGTTGGACTCCAACACGCTCTTGAATTACACGCCAACAGCCTACGGGATCTCAACCTGAAATTTAGCATCGTAAATTTCATAACATTTACACCCCCATCGCCAACCCAGTGGTTCTAGCAAGAATTCTCCGGGTCATTCTCCCAGGTTTGCAATCCTTGGAGCTTGGGATAGTCGACTTCGTTATCGATGTTGGCCGGACAGCCGAGTATCTTAGGCAAAATCAGAACACGATTACAAAGCTAGCCTTGCAATCCAAGGCGTTTAGTTTGCCAGAAGTCGATGTAACCGTCAGCGTTTTCGCCGAGGGGATATTCTTCGGACTCTGGGTATAACCGTTTCTGTATTTTGTCCAGCGTTATTGGATTTGCTATCGACAGGGCCCCGAGTTTGCAACATATGAAAGTAGAATTCGATTGCTTTTCTCAGGGACTTGAACCCATCGACCCCCCACATATATCACCAAGAGCACCCGGGCCCTATTCCCGAGTCAGCATTCCCTCATAGATTTGTTGTCGCTTGCATGATCCTGACTGATTTTGGCTTCGCTTCTTAGTTTTGTAATGCAATGCGCGGGCGTAGGTATCCCTGCTGGAAACTCTGTCACCTGAATGCTGTTCCGTTCTGACTATATTATGGGAGATGTAACAGAGTGTGAAGGTGTTATTAGCAAAGCCATACCAAGTCTTGATACTATCAGTATTGGGTTAAAAGGTTTAGGCCAAGCCTTGTGTAGAGTTCACCGGACAATCAACGGGCTGACGTACTTTGCCCTAGTATAGAATTCATGGGATACATGAGGTTCTAGCGTGACCAGACCTCACCCGCGACCCGAGACAATGATGGAGGCGGGACATGATGATGTCAAATACGAAAGGCAATGACCTGGATACCTTGGTATAAAATACCGTCGTTATCAATTTCTTCCTTGAATTTCTCAAGCAACTGCAAACGCCCCGTCTCTGTCGTAATTGGGTTCCCATACCCATCGTCAAGATGACCGCCAGCCAAGGCTGCTGCCAACACTCTGTCAACTATCATCTTTATCGATTCCCCGGAATATGCTTCATCTCCTTCCAGAGATGCGCCATTAATACTTCGGCAGGTTTTGCGCGCAATCCCAAATGGGACGAGAGCTGTGAGCTGTTCTTTAATGGCAAACGATTGGGCACGAAGCATGTCAGGCAAACGTCCCGGCAAGCTAAGCAGATGATGTTTAGTGCAAATGAAGTATTGAATAAGGCAAGGGCTTACTTGATGGCATACCCTATAGTTTGTGCATGTCTGAGAAATATGTTATTGATCCGCAAGAGCCAAGGTGCAACTGTATTCGAGTCTTTTTCTCTGCCGGTGTGGAAGGTAGTATCGAATTCATAAAGATATAGATGGCCTCCAGGTCCTGTTGGTGTCATTCGGTTGTGATATATGCCAAAGAAGAAAACGGACACCAACTCAAAACATCATAAACATTTTTCAAGGCCATTTTCCACTTGTCCTCCGTCAGAGCAAACACCAGGAGCCTCATGTTAACAACGTCGAACTGGGCCCTCATTTCTTCAGGAAACGGTTGTGTAACGTCATGAATGAAGGTGGTAATAGCAAACGCATCCGTAACCGACTTCGGAGGAAAGTTGTCCGCTGTGATGTCGCAACTATAAAGCTGAACCTTTGATGGTTCTACTGAACGCGCTACATCCAGAGTCCACGCAAGACTACCAGCGGCGACGTCAAGGACTTTGTTAACTCTGCCCTCCTGGAGACTATCAGAAAGGTTCATTGGGCCTTTGTCGAGGGATTTCTGAATCATGAGATATTGCTGATCTAGACTGTACAATGATGTTAGGGGAACTTCATGAACAATTCGAAAAACGGACCGAATGTTATCAGACTCATTGTTCTTGAAGAGATACAGGTCATTAGAGGGGCTTGGTGCCATAGATGAGTTTAAATTCGCTGGGTTAGGTACAATGAGTAGAACAGGTTTTGTTGTAGGGTATGTGGGTATATTCACTTTAAGTAGACCGGTTTAAGGGATTTGTGTGTGCCGACGGATGGGAACGCGCACGCTCAACAAGGCAGACATCGACGCAAATAGAAGATAGCGCAAACCGTCCGGACTAGCCATTTTTGCTGTCGGCTCCCTTTCAGTTTTAGAGTCGCGGGTCCGTCGTGGTAAATAGAAAGCCACAATCCAGCACCATGACGTGCTGAGAGCAAATGACAATTGGGAGTTCACACTGACTAGATATACGGCGTGGGTATAAACGTGCGACTTTAAAACAGGGATGACGCGATTGAGGGACTGAAATATATCAGATAGGGTAAGCCATTGGTGTGCTAAATTAGAGTGGCTGAGGTCTGTATCACATGTTCACGCAGTGGTGCAACTGTCATCTATGATGCTTAGAATGGATATGTTAGAATTGTGACGCGAAGTTTATTTCTACATGACTTACTTAAACTGGTGTGGTATTTGGAGGGAGAGGTGTGTCGTATGTCTAGGGGCCCTAGCACTAAACACGAAGAGCTGTGATTTGAGTAGCTTGGAACAGCACGTTGTTCTTATCAAGGCCTTGGCTGTTTCTCTCGATCAGCTGCAGCCGTCTCGATTCCGTTACAATAAGATTGCCGTCGCCATCATAGAGATAACGTCTGGTCAATGCCTCCACCGACGTCCTGTTGGCCACCATTTTGGCTACCTCTGCAGTGAAGACCTCGTCTCCTCCAAAGGAAGCATCACCCAAGCTTTAACAGGTCCCACCCGTTGCTCCCATCGGAAAGTAACCCGTGTGCTGCTCTTTGATAAGGAAAGAGCAGTTGCGAAGCATCTCGAGTTCGCGTTTGGTCAAGCTGATTTATGTGTTCAGTGTCAGAGGATAAGTGCACGTTAAATGGACACTCACTTTGGCACGTATCCTGTAGTCTCCGAGTGTCTGAGAAACATGTGATTAAGCGGAGAGAGCCAAGGTCCCACTGAATTCCTGGCAAGGTCGACTTCTTCACTGGTAAACCATGTAACATCGCCTTCGAACAGAAGCGAACGGCCTCAGGTCCTTCAAAGCGGTCAAAACATACTAGACGTACTACCTACTCAGCACCTCGTGAAGACTGTCCAGAGCCTTCTTCCGTTGGGCTTCAATTAGAGCGTACATCTTGAAAAACGTTAAACTGGGCCTTCATTTCTTCTGGAAACAGTAGTGTGACCATCGTGACTGATCATGTGGGAGGAAAAGTTGTTGGCTGTGATGTCACAGGCATAAAGTTGAATCTTTGAAGGATCTGTTGATTCTTGGAACGCACTACATCCAAAGCCCATGCAAGGCTACCGGCGGCGGCGGCATCAAGAACTTTGTTGACTCTGTCCTCTTTGAGGCTTCCTGCGAGAGTCACTGGACTCTGATCAAAACATCCCTGAAGTATAAGATACTGTTTGTCAAGGCTATCAGATTACTGTCAGGAAGCTTAGCCAAATCGGATTGGAAAACAAACCGAAGACTATCTGAGGCAGTGTCCTTGAAAAGATAATAATTGTTGAAATTTTCGACGACATACGTGTATCGACTCGAGTTGGTAAAGTGCGGGGGGTAGTACCGTTGATGAGCTGTGAATTTAGGTATTGCGGAAAGACCTATGTCAAGTGTGTTGGCCCAAGTGCGGGAGTAATCTGTGGAAGACTCCGACCTGGGAGTGTAGTATGGTGGAACTGTCGGCGTCATTGGAGCAGTGGTTTGCTGGTAAATATATATGATGCTCGCTTCTTCAATCATTCCGATAAATATAAGTTTCGGGTATCGCAAGGGCCACCGACCCGCTCAAAACATACCCAGCTGGCGTCGGTCAGTTGGTGATAAGATTCGTTCCTTTCGATACCCCATGACCGCCTAGGGGCAGTAATTATAGCTCAAAACACTACCTGGTAGTGGAGATTACATACAGATGTTAAGAGATCGCGACCAATCCGGATAACATGAATGCTTGGAGTAAAGTCAGATTAAAGAGAAGTGAGGTTGTTTGTTGATGCAGTTCCGTTGAACAACCATGATCAGTATTACAGACACACGGCGTGTGGTGAATACTACACATATTGTTGCCTACGTTTTCAGGTATGTCAGTACAACCCAAAATCGAATCAAGACACACCTACTCTGGCAAATCGCTCAGTATCTAGGCGGGGGTGCGTGGGGCACCCCGAGCTGAAAAGCTTGCTGTATCCTTATGACGCGGATTTAACGCTTGCTAAATACCACCCATCGAAGGCCCTCGTAGAGCTCGTTGATGTATTCGCGAATATGTTTACGAGTCTTCTTAATAACACGATGTTTCAAGGGATTGTGATCTGTATCAGCCTTCAAGCCGGAATGTAATCCTGTGTGCCAGGGTACCGCAACATGTTAGATGCCTCTGGAAGGACGATATGTACAAACTAAAGCCCAGCTAACCAGCAGAGACATTTGCATCTTGTTTCTCCTTCAATGTCCTCTCCATCTCTTCGAATGCATTCAAAATTGCGTCCTTTCGCTTCGCAGCCCCTCCAGCGCCGTCTCCAGACCACAATTCGTCCGGCCATTCTGATTCCGGTATATTCGATGTAGAAAGTGATGCACGGAGCGCAACAAGTTTCTCCTTGTACTCATCAAGGGAATCCTCGTATAAATCATAAACACAGACTGCACAGCCCGACATGCAACACTCTAGTTCATCAGATATTAGATGAAAGCCTAGCTTGATGGTCAAAGAACTCACCATCATCAGCCGGCATTTTCGGTTTCGTGGGTATCCTGAAACCTCGAAACATTTTCACCTTCTTCGAGGGCGAGGAACGCGCAGCGACCTCTCCTTCGATTGCACGAGGAGTTTCGAGATCCTGCAACAGGGCACCTTTTCCTCTGTGAGATTTCTCTAATCTCAAAAAACGTTCAGAAAGGTTCTGTCCGCCCCTAGAAGGATTCTTTAGCCTCTCGACGGCTCCAGAATGTCGGAATCGTTGAGAGGAGACACCAGCAAGTGGTCGGGTGAGGGTATATCGTGTAGCAGCGCAGGATAACATCTAAACATGGTTTTCCAGCGAAATCCGGTCGAGAACGTCCCCTAAGACCCGAGACCGTCGGTTAAAAGTGGAGATGAGCAAAAGAGATTGTTCCGAGGTATCACAAATATGGCATTTGTCAGCGTTCTGATAAATAGGTCCAGACTGCTGCCACTTATTATCATGGTACTTTAGCTCGTCCTCTTCTGTCATGACTGGTCCAATCACGAATCAACGATATCACTGTCGATTTCCAAACCTTTGGAATCGCGACATGAAATTACGTTCTCAAAATCAAGTATTGGTTAGAGTTTATTGCAAAAATGACCACGACCGGTTCAACAGTCCCAACGGTGGCCCAACCCGAGCCTGAGTATGAGTAGCTATCCTCTGTTCAATACTTAATGGGGCATGTGTGCGCTAGATGTAGCCAGTATTTCAATCCCCAACCGAAAATTGAACGCGCAAATCTGAGGCTCGCAGATTCCTTACGCCTTCCCCTTGCCAACGCCAAGAGCGTCTCGTGCCTCCAAGTCTCGTGCTCTAAGTCTCGACACTGAAGGACCGCATCCTCTTTGATCTCTTACCACCACCTGGTAGGAGGTTTGACACATAGTAAAGTTGCAAATCGCCGTTACTCCCTGGTTGAGCCCACCCGCTCCCACCCTTTCCTGTGCTGTATGCCTGCCTCTCGCTCTAAAGATAAACCTCCCAACCCTCCCGACCCCCCTGGGGGCTCAGGGATGGTTGACCCTGCTACCGTCTTCCGACCTCCTATGTCAAAATCTCCATCCCCCGCTATTAGCTTCTCTAGACAATCCCTGGAGCAGGCTCTACGCATTCAGAGGACGAAGCCCAGTAGGGCTAACTTCTCATCTGTCCACCCCTCTCCCGCCGGAAGTGACGAGGAGGGAGATCCTGAACTCGAGGCCGCCGATAACGCGGACTCTACTGTTAAGCAGACCACCAAGGGCAAAGGCCGCGCTGCTGCACCCACGGACGATGCCGAGATGATTGACGTCTCAGGCATCCCCACGGATGCATTTGCTGAAGGGAATGACACTGACCTGCAATATTCCTTCCAATTCCGGCGTGATCCAAAGACTTGGACCTCCAACACCGAATCCACTGCTTCCTCAGCGCGTGTGATCGCCTCTTTCCTTGAATTTGGTGCGCAAAATGGGAAGATGTGGAACACTTCAGAATCTGATGGTCTCGTTGAGGCCTCAGGTCATCTGATCCGTGGCCTAGTCAAACATGGGTTTGTCAGGAACTCTCTCCGTGGCTTGGACCCCCAGTCCTCGACATGGACGTTCATGGAAAGTGTCGCGACCTCCATTTGCACTGCCCTCGCGGAGGAACGCCAGGCCCACCATGCCAGGCACCCTCCTCCTAAAATCCCTCCCGGCCAGCTGCCTAACCCATCAAGGCACCGGTCCTTCGCTCATCGCGGCTCGGACCCCGCCGGCGCTCAACACCCTGGCAAGTTCCAGCAAACTAAACGACGTAACCCCGACAACAATCCTTTTAGGAACGGGATGTACGCGCCGCCGGCCCCGCTATACTTGCAGGTAGCAGGTGCCCCCCTGCCGGCCCCAGGCCCTTCCAACCAGAAGAAAGCCAGGACCACTCAGCATGAGGAGAGTTTAGTCAGGTTGGCCCAGGCCTTCCTGTACTCAAACCCGAATCAGGTCATGGGTGCGAGCGATCTGCTCACACCAAAAACAGCCGGTCTGAGCACTCCTAACAAGCGCAAGTCCACTACCCACGGCCTGTCACGCAAAGCGATGACAGTGTTCGCGTCTCCCGCAGTCCCATGGGACCTCAAACCATGCTGCGCTCCCCTGACTGATGCCCTCACAAAGGCACAGTCCAAACTCCGGATCCTGCATGAGGAACGATCACTTGGTAGCATTACTATCACAGCTGACAACATCCCGTCCGAGTCCGACATCAAGGTCATCCACCGCTGGTTCCAGTGGAACGCAGGACAGACCGAAGTCAAGGATGCCATGATCTACGTGGAGGCTGGCTTGTCCAGATCCTCTATGATGGTCGCTGACTTCCCCTTCTACGGCCTCGAACCCAAACTGGGGGAGAATGGCAAGCCAATCCCTATCTCTGGGCAAGACGCACTCAACGTCCTGCTTCAACGGTGTAATCCCAAACAGAGAAAGGCTCTCCGATTTTACCACTCTGTTCCACCCAGAGTAGTGAAAGCTTCCGGTCACGCGTCTAACGCGTACCTCTTTTTTGAGATATACGACTCGCGGGGCGGGTTGAATCTTAAAGTGCTCAAGGGAACCTCATTCCAGTGGGGGACCCATAGGCTCCGCTTCGCAGAGGCGACCCCCAGAGTTGGGGTGCCCCTGTGCAACTGCTGTTGGAGGTATGGGCACCGCTCTACAGCAGCGGCTTGTCCTTCCAAAAGCATCCACTGTCAGAAGTGTGGTGGCAACCACGCCAAGAACTTCCATTGTGTATTGGCCACGTGCTGCAAAGCACAGCCGAACGCGAAAACACCCATCGCGGCTACACCAGGTAACAAGCCGTGCCCTCACCCAGACAGGTGCATCAACTGTCGAACTGCCAGTCACCCGTCGGATTCGAGGGACTGCCCCTTCTGGAAGAAGAGATACAACGCCGGGTGGATCCTGGCTAAGTATAAATCCGTTAAAGTAGGTGATGCCATCATCGTCCCCCTTAGTAAGCTCACTGGCGCCTCCCCATCTCTAGGACCCCGTCCCCGAGCTGGAGAGCGTCATCTCCACGCTCAGCAAGCTAGTCATTAATGAATAAGTTGTTTAGAGCGTGCATATATTGTCAAAATGTAGCAAAGAATACACTTTGGCTTGAATCGCTACTTGAGTCCGAAAAACTTAAGTGGGACATACTATTAATCCAGGAACCCCCCTGGAAAGTCGTTAGACACACTGCGTCGCTCACGGCAAAGGAAGGCGCCCCGGTAATCGGGGGGCCGACCCACCCGGAGTGGACGTGCTTCTCCCCTCCGGGCATCGATGTAGATGCCCGGCCGCATGTCCTCACATACATGCACAACAGGCTCCATCCCACTAAGCCCGCGTTGAGACCAGACATTGTCTCTCATAGAGACATCATTGCAATTTCGCTGAAGGGCCCTGGTGGCCCGAAAACGATAGTCAACGTATACTCTGACGCCGAAGGAACGGCCATCAGACACATATCCGATCACCGGGACAGGTTCCGTGATGTGGGTTATATGGGTGGTGATTTCAATTGCCCGTCCCCGTTATGGGACCCCAAAGTGGTCAACAACAACCCTAAAGCCACCTCCCTACTGGAGGTGACACAAGACATCAGTCTCGAGAGAGTTGGGCCGCCCGCTAGGGTGACCACGCATATACCACGCAACAACGAACTCAGAGAATCTATCTTAGACCTTGTGTTCCTCGAAAACACAAGGACATATCAAGCAGAAGTCCGTGTGGGAGAGGCAGGAGCCTCGGACCACAGGCCGCTTACCACAGTCATCCCCATCAGACACAAAGTCATGGAGGGGAAGAAGCGCATTAAGCCCAAATCGGAGGAGGAAAACGACTTTCTCGAGATGATTGGGTTTAACCTAGACTCCATTGAGCTGCCGGAGGTGCCGTCAGCCGAGGGAATAGAATGCGTTACTGAATGGATAGCCACCATCTTCAAGACTGCGTGGGACAAGTTCGCCGAGGCCGGGCGCGTAAGCGCCCGATCCAAGCCTTGGTGGAATGCGACCTGCACAGAGGCGAAGGAGATGGCCATGTTCACTAACAAACGGGATGACTGGAGGGCTCTAAAGAGGGCCACCAGACAAGCCAAGAGGGTCTTCTTTGATGAACGCATAGAGGAAGTGTCTCACACCACTAAAAGGCCCTGGGACCTCATGAACTGGGTAGGGCCTCGCAAGATGCCTGCTGCCGTCACGATCAATCATAACGGCAACCCTTGCAACACAAACGAAGAGCTGTGGGACGCCATCCACAGTACATTCAACTCCGCACACGACAGACCAACCAACATGGCTGAAATGGGTGACCAATGGAAGGCCCCTGCAACCAGGGGCTGGACTAAATTTAGCCTCAAGGAGATGAGGGATGCCCTTCAGGGCACCTCGAACAGTTCGGCCCCTGGGCCGGACAACATCACCTGGAGGCATTTGAAACGGCTCCTCATAGGACCCGAAGCCCAGGCTGTCATAGTCTGGCTGGCAAACGCATGCTTGTCATGCGGACACTGGCCGGAACACTTCAAAGCCTCGCGCACGGTCATCATCCCAAAGCCAGGGAAGGCGACTTACGACACCCCTAAGTCTTATAGACCCATCGTGCTCCTAAACACGCTGGGCAAGCTTATTGAGAAAATGCTGTCCACCCGCTTGCAGTTTGAAGCACAAGCGGCGGGAGTACTACACCCGAATCAGTTCGGTGGTGTTCGTCAGAACTCCACCAAAGATGCCAGAGTCTTCCTTACCCACATTGTCCGCGAAGGATGGACAAGGAGGGTCAAGACAAGCGTGGTCGCATTTGATCTCGCCCAATTTTTCCCCTTGATCAACCACAAGGTGATGATCAACATCTTGGAAGGCCAGGGGTTTGCGCCCAAAATAGTCATGTTCTTCCGGTCGTACTTGGTGGGTCGCAAGACCAGATATGTTTGGGGGGATGATGAATCCCCCCCATTCGATTCGAGCGTAGGACTGGGACAGGGCTCCGCCCTATCCCCAATCCTGTCGGCCCTCGTTCTAGCCATTCTCATAAAAGAGTTCTATAGACGGAATGGGAATGAATCTGACCTCATCTCCTACGTCAACGACGGGACCATCATATCCCAGTCGAAGATGTGGGAAAACAACAATGATATGCTCAAGAGAGCATACAACATCATCTTCCTCATGACGAGAGCCATGGGCCTGATCCTTGAACATGCGAAGTCAGAAGGCTTCCATTTCAGCCTTCTAAAATCGGACGACAATCCGACCATAGATCTCGGCCATGCCCCCTATACAGGGGCCACCCCTCTGAAACCGGGGCTCCTGTGGAGATACCTAGGCTTCTACTTTGACCGCGTGCTTTTGTTCAAGAAACACGTGGAGATGTACGCGAACAAGGCCCTGACCTCAAGCAGGGCCCTGTTAGTGCTTGGAAACTCAACACGGGGCTTAAGGCCCGTGCACAAAAGAACTCTGTACCGGTCTTGTGTACTTCCAATTGCGACGTACGGATGCTGGTTATGGAACATTGATGGGGCCCGCATCAAAGGGCACCTCGAAGCACTCCATAAGATGCAACGAAAGGCTGCACTATGGATCACAGGCAACTTCAGGACCACCCCGAAAGGGGCCCCGGAGACCCTCGCAGGCCTTCCGCCCATCCACTTGCACATCTGTAAGTTGGTGGAGAGGAGCCATTACCGCGTCCGGACTTTGGCCAAGAGCCACGCGGTCAGGAACTTAATTGACGGACAGGCACACCTGTCAGTCAGCCGCATGTCTGTCGCCAAGAGGCGCAGAATCAAATCCGGGATAATGGATTCATTTGCCTGACTAAAGGATTGCAGCGATGATGCATCCCCAGTGTTCCCCCTCGCGCAACCGGGCAGTCAATTACTTGACTGGGCGGCCGAGAGGGTGGAGATCAGACCCTCCCCTCCCCCCGAAGAAGAGAAGGAGAAGAGGAAGAAGGCTTTCGATGATTTCGGGAAAGTTCTCACTAACCAAATCAACGAAGCTAAGCATGACCCAAAACGAGTCACGATCATATGCGACAGGTCCGTTCCGCGGTCCGAAGACCTCCAGGCTACTTCAGCCTGGAGAGTCTGGTCGGACGGTATACTGTATAACAGCATTGCCCCTTGTGGGAATGCCACTTCGGACGATGCTGAGGCCTGCGCCATCTCGAAAGGGGTGGACGAGGCCCTCAGCATCCCTAACCTAGACATCCGGAAAATTGATGTCTTCTCAGACTCCGTGAATGCAATCAAACTGGTCGTTGACCCGACACATCACACGGCACACAAATGGGCCGCCAACGTATTGGCCAAACTCGCTTACTGGCTAACGGTTAAACCAGATGCCAGTATCACTCTGCACCACACACCAAAGGCATGCGAGGTGCGCGAACACGTACTTGCCCACGAAGCAGCCTCCAATACGGAGATTCCACACGGAGAAGTAAAACACACATCCCTTGCTAAGGTGAGGGCGGACGCGGTCCTGCGTATGACAGACGCTTGGAGCGAATTGGCCAAGCAAAAGTCTTACATAGGGTCCCACTTCTTGCCGCTCCACAAAGGGAGTAAGCAGCTATTGCCAAGCCACCTGAAAGGAGGGACTTGGATCGGAAAGGTGTCCACCAACACCAGTAATACTGTCAGGCTAGCGCGGGCCCTAACGGGCCACGTGCTGATTGGCGCGTACAGACAAAGGTTCCTTAAGGAGAAGGAGACCTACGAATGCGACTGTGGCCTCGGAAAGGAGACTGTAGAACACGTATTCCGGCACTGTCCGCTATACCAGCAGAAAACCCGGCCCGGGAGGACGCTGACTCTTGTCTGGGTCAGCAACTTCCTACACGACAACCCGGAGGCCTTTGGGGTGTTCCGGGAGCCCCATTTAGAGTAGGGTGGGTGTACCGGGCGGTAAGTAGGTTCTTGTTGAGGGGTAGCTGCGACACCGAGGCATCAGTCCCGGGCTTTGGCCTGGGGTGAGCGGTCATGCATGGCCTCGGCCTCTCCGGACTAAGTCGACCTCCTCTTGAGGAGGTCTCCAGGGGGATGAGCCCCCCCGGTGAACCTGTCGGCAGGGGTGGCCGCACTAATACTTATTTATCAAGCGGATTGAGAGGTGCGGGGGGCGAGCCCCCCTGCTACAATGCCTGCTCTCGTTTCCCACAAGGGACTATTTTAAGGCCCCTCACAAGGGGGCTCACTCAGGGAGCGCTTCCAACCGGGAACGGGCGGGGCAATCCAGACCTGCCTCATATGACGGCCTATAATGGACATATCACGACTCGACTTGATATGACTACAGTTACACGTGACCGCTTCTGTACTTTTGTATTGCGGTATATAAAAACATTGAAGGAAAAAAAAAAAAAAAAAAACACTGAAGGACCAATGCGCCGAAGGCCGCTCTGCGACTCCTCGGAGGTCTACAGCTATCGTAGTCGCCCACCATGCGTAACCTAGACTCCTCCCATCTATACCCACCCGTCTGGTTTATTGCGCTAAACGCAGGAAGTTCTATTGTCAAGGCTGCACAGGTGTGATCTCTACAGTGGCGGTGTCCTACCTGAGGTAGGAAATACAGCACTCGCCCCTCACCTGGGCGGCCGTGTATGCAATGCAGATCAAGATATCCTCGCAGACACTCTCAACGGTGATTTTGCCTGGGACATTAGTGTTGAAATTGATCTTTAGCAGTGACCTTGAATTCTAACTGGCTACCGTGTATAGTCGGAGTTACACAAATGTAAATAAGAGCCCATTTGACTATCACCCTTACGCCTTTCCCAGAATCTCCTCCATCCCACTGGTAAGCATTGTACTCCGTTCTTGTTTATCATGCTCATTACCAAACATGATATACTTGTCATCATGCCTTCTCCCATCAGCATCCTCATATTTGGTGTCATTCTGCGGCCTCAAGAAGTACACGATAGAATATCTGTCCTCAAGCTGACTGTCTCCGGTCGGAGGGATCACCCGATGTAGGCAAGAGTTGAGCGTCTTTTTGCTCAGGAAACGCAGTGAGTCACCAACGTTTACCGTAGCGTGACCATGGGGGCGAGGCTGAATGAATTTCCACGTCTGTGTCTCCGGCGCAAACACTTGTAGGCCCCACTGCTCACTGAAGAGGAGAGTGATAGAGCCAATGTCGGTGTGCTTGTTGTGTCCAAGATTCTGGTTCCCCTCAGACTTCGGGTAGTGTAACATAACGAGGCAGGTGTTCATCTCTTTGCCATCATGATGGCTCTCTTCAAAACGGCCCACACCAATCAGACCCAATGCGTCGGAGAGGCATTTAAGAAGGGTGAAGTTGATCAAGTGAGAATTTGTTGAGCATTTTCTTTTCTAAAGACTGCGCAAAATACGTCTTCATGAATCGCAATACCTCTTGTTCATCTTCTAGGATTTTTCTGCCAACGTCGCTGGTCTGCAGGTCAAGATAGAAAAAGCCATGCGTAATACAGGCCTTCAGTAACCTTGCGACCTCGACAGGATCTCTGACGAGGAGACGTGCGAAGTCAATGGTTTTGAGATGTGCAACGTCAACCTCGCCACTGCCGGGGAAGGGAGGTAGGGTTTTGGCAATTGTTTCAGTAGACATCTTTTGTGAGAGAGCAATGCTAGGAGATTACTTGATTATCTGGTGGGTGAGCTGAGGACCTCTTATTGTTTTTCGTTGACCTTTGTATGCGATTCCTGAAGTGCTCTATTTTCAGCTTCGCGTCACTTGCGGTAAACATGGCGTTTCATGTCCGAAAGTTAGGATAAAATTAGCATGAGTAACGGACTAAAATCCGCCGCACAACATATCATTAACGCATTTGTAGTGTTGTGATTGGCTGAGATTTTTGGTGCTCTAATTTGGCATATTACTATCGCCATGCATCACGGCACCAAACTTCAAACCGTAAGCCGGACCCATAATTGCTGGCTCAATTATTACACCACTTCAGAACCTCTTTCCCAAAACTTCAACCTTCTGCCAGTAGTTGTGCACCGTAGCATCGAAATCTTGAAAATGGATTTCTCTCATCAGGCTATCTCTGGCAGACCGATACCTGACACGGAACCTGCGACAAAGGAGGAAACACCCTCCCCAGATTCCGGTTCCCTGGATACTCCACCCGATGGTGGCAGCGCAGCTTGGATGGTGATGCTGGCAGTAAAGACTTATAATTATATTCCCAGAATTCCCTTAATATTGGGCCTAGATCTTTGGCATGAACCTTGCTCAGGGTGGCTACCTAATAGCATGGGGTGTACGTACTGAACATCGAATGGGGAGTGCTAAGATTCACAGAGTCATAGACATTTCAAGCATACTACGAAGTCTCGCTTCTCAATGGAAATTCCTCTTCTGCCATGTATGCATTCTTGTACTCCCAGGGTTTATTTCTGATCATATGACAGTGTGTGGATTGGATCTATTCAAGTAAGCGGCTACTAATGGATATAAGTGAATACAACTCACACGTGATGTTACTTTTCCAGTATGCATTAGACTACACACCAGTTAGTACAACTTCGCTCTTGTTTACCCACCTTAACCCCACACCTTCCAGGGAATTCTGGCCGGACGCCTCCTTGACGCTGGTTATTTCAGAACCACACTAATTGCCTCATGTGTCGCATTAATGATCACTAACTTCTCAATTCCTGAATGCCATAAATATTATCAGTTTTTGCTATGCCAAAGCATTCTTTATGGCGTGGGTTACGGACACATTATCACTTGCAGTTAGCTTATGGCACATTAGATTGGTTCTGGTTTCCTATATACACCATGCCTTGCCATTATTTCCCATTGGTGTAAGATGAAAAATTTCCGTGCGAATTACTACTCACCATTTGTTTCAGTTCATACCAAGCGTCCAATTGCATATGCATTTGTCACGGCAGGTAGTGCAATAGGGGGGGTCATTTACCCAATCATGTTTCGACGTTTGGAGCCTGCTCTTGGGTATCATACTCTTACGCATTGCAGGGTGCAGATTACTGACTGATTATATTAAGCTAGCTTTCCATGGACATTGAGAGTTTTTGCCTTTTTTTGACTTGCTTTTTTTATCTTTGGAATCATGGTCCATGGGATGGATAATTATGCTACTCTCCTGGCAAATTTTTTGAATCCCCAATCACTAACAGATCTTTTTTTTTTTTTGGTCATATAATAATATTAAGCGCATGTGGGTTTGACCCAGCTACAGTGGCTCAAAAAACTGCCCCAATGTTTGTACATTTTTGAAAGATCAATATGGTATGAAGTGCTGACATAAGCAGGGGACCTGGGGTAATTATGTAAGATACTATGACATCGTGGCTTTCCAATGGACCCTGGATCATGTGATTTGGATCAAAACCCATTAAGCTATAGGCCAAACAAAATGATTACTCATTGGGGCAGTTTTTTGACCCTCTATTAATTTTCTATCTAATACTTTGTATGACCACCTTTTGCCTTTATAACTGCTTGTATCCGCCTGGGCATACTTTCTATCAGGTTTTGGCATACCTCTGGTGGAATTTCACCCCACTCTTCAGCCAATCTATCCCACAACTCATGTACTCCTTTGGGTGGTGTCGGATATTCTTTAAGACGGCGCTTGAGATGTTCCCAAAGGTGTTCTATTGGATTCATGTCAGGGGATTGGGCAGGCCAGCCAAGGACTTGAATGTTGTTGTCTTCAAACCACTGTGTGGCCAGTCCAGATGTGTGTTTGGGGTCGTTATCTTGCTGAAAGTAGCGCTCGCCATCCACCATTTCCAACTTCTCAAAACTTTCCTGAACTCCACTCTCCAAAATTTCACAGTATTGAACCTTGTCCATGTTCCCCTGCACCTCTATGAGCTTTCCCACTCCATTCCACCCCATACAACCCCATACCATGAGGTTTCCTCCTCCTCCATGTTTGACAGTAGGTGATGTTGTTCTATCAGATGGTGGTTCTCCCCTTTGTTTCCAGACATAAACCTTTCCATCTGACCCAATCCTATTGATTTTGGTCTCATCTGTCCATAGAACCCTTTTCCAGTCCTCCACAGTCCAGCTTTCATGATATTTTGCAAACTGGAGACGCCGGATGCGATGGGCTCGTTTGAGAAGAGGAGCTTTCCTCTTTGTAGCAGCATAAAATTGATTTTCCTTGAGTGCATTTCTGACTGTCTGGGGTGTGACAGGATTGGGGATGATGCCATTGATGAATTGGGTAGCCTGAACTGCATTATCAAGCTTCCCTGACTTGATTTGACGAATAATTGACTGTTTGTCATGAACAGACAGCTTGGAGGGGCGGCCACCAAGGTTGTTTTCTTTGTTTCCATCCACATCTTTGCTGATCCTACTGATGGTACCCTTCCCTAGACCAGTTTTCTCCTTGATTTGACGCTGAGAATAGCCCTCATTGAGGAGAGAAACAACAGTATTGTGCTGAGCAGTAGAAATGGCTTTCATGATGGTGGTAAGAGGTCAAGAAGATGATTGAACCAATTCCAACATGTCAAATTGATACAAATAAAGTCACATGACATTGTTTATTCTTCCCACAGTCCATAATGTTCTTGCATTGGATCATAAATGCCAGAATAATGGAAAATAAGATAAGGGTCAAAAAACTGCCCCAATAAGTAGCCATTTTGTTTGGCTTATAGCTTAATGGATATTGATCCAAATCACATGATCCAGGGTCCATTGGAAAGCCACGATGTCATAGTATCTTACATAATTACCCCAGGTCCCCTGCTTATGTCAGCACTTCATACCATATTGATCTTTCAAAAATGTACAAACATTGGGGCAGTTTTTTGAGCCACTGTACATGCAGGCATAAATACCTATTACCACTAAGTAATCTGTAATGGGCCATCAGGGTGGAGCTGTACACTAAGTTGCTCTCCAGGTCATATTACGGGTCTAGACTGAGGATACCTGCAGTCCAATGGTATTGTACTGTACCATGTCTGAACCTCCCAATGCCTTAAAGGTTTGCCTTCACTTGTTGGGGCATGGTCCCCTCCCTTCACATTGGTACCCCATTCCACTCCCCTCCTAGTATTTTCAGGTTGCCCTGGAAACCCACTACTCCCCCCCAGTGTTGAAGATAAATGTCCAATCTAAATGAACAACCCATACCTCAAACCTGCTCCCCCTCTCCTGAATCCCCCCTATTACTTTCCCCCCTGTTCCACACTGCTCTCCCAAAGTGACAACTCCCCTCCAAAATGAGGCCGCCAAATCCCACCATTGGTCGATAAACTGGTGTTCTCCCCAAGAGGTGTGCTCTGTGCAGGGACAGTAGCTGATCGGGGGCCAGACCCCTTCCTCTTTTTGTGTTTGGGTGTAGTGGTTAAGTGAGTACGAATAAATCGTCAAAGATGTTGGCAGTGACGCTCCCTAAGGATCTGCGCGAAGCAGAGTACTAGAGTTGTGGTGTCCTCGTGTGGCCTGGTAGTTGATGGGGTGGATGTGAACGGATTAGTGAAGCCCCCAGTACAGGCAAGATGAGATGACCCTGCAGATAGTCAGGATCAGCTCTGATAAGTTAAAAATTTGGATATGGTATAAAAGGATAGTGGCCCAGGCCAAAAGAGTGGTCTGATGAAAGGCAATGTCAATTAGGGATGAGGTGTTAGGTAGTTTAGGGACAATCTAGTGCAGGAGGGATGAATTCCCACAGTCGGATGGTGGTAGTAAAAGATCAAGAAGCATCAAATCACTAACAGATCATCAAACCACGTCGTCCTCCTCCACGTCAATTGCCCCGGTTGCTTGATGTTTGTGGAGTCATAACATCTCCGGCATATATCTCCTATGTCTTCGCTATTTTCCTTTCCTTTCTGGCACTCTTTACTCATGAGTAATGTTGAAAATGTGTTCATTAAAGTCTGACATCTGTAAGCCCTGACATTCATGACAGTTAAGGCCTTAAAAATAGGAATCTCAGCAGACATTTCCTTCTATCTCATTGCTATAGTTAACACAGCAACCATTCCGGGCTGCTTGCTTTGTGGATTTATTGCAAATTGGTTTGGTGCCCTCAATCTTACTATCTTTACTACCATATTGTCAGTGGGCTTTATCCTTGGATGGGCTATTACTGAGTCCCAATTGACATATATGGGGATGGCTATTGGCTATGGGTTTGTGCTTTTATTCATTTAATCTCTGGAATATCCTCATTTGAGCATTCAATATTAGCTTAACCACAGGAGGATTTCTTGGCCTTTTTGCTGTCCCTGTTGCTCAGATGGGTTCTGTGGAAGATGTGGGAAGGAGAACTGGTGTCCAAATGTCGATTTTGTCCATAGGTTTGACACTTATCCCTCCTCCATTAGTTTTCATTAACTTTACTACCAGGAGCACTTATTGGACTCATCAGCAAACCCTGATTTTTCTCACAATCAGCCGACAGACCTTGTAGTGCCCATAGTCATCCATAGATGTTGTACTGAACTCTGCAGTGCTTTGCAGTTGTGTGTAGAATCCACCCTGTCTGTCCTGATATCCATAGTGGCTCATACTTGTATACAGTTCTGTATATTTACTACCTTATCTGCCCAGGGATATGCTTGGTGTGGCAGATTGTGCAAAATTGGGCCGAACTTACTTAAAATTCAAAATCCAACATTATTGTATGTATGCAAAATACAGGTTTTTGTGCCTTGTCTAAGTTTACTTAGGATGCATACTGCATGATAGGGCAATGAACACTGGGTTGAACATCTCAAGATGAAGTTCCATTCTAAATTCTCCAAGACTAGTGTTGGGCATGGCTTGGTTCAAACCATGGTGTGGCAGGTACGGGTATGGTGTTGCCGGGCCATACCATGTGAATACCGCACCTGTCATGTGAAGTGTCGCGGGTCTACCGGCATCGGGTTTAACCGTATTGCCGTGTTGTCAGAGGTCTGAGGTGGCAATTTGAAGTTCTGTTTATGAGGCAAATTCCTCCCACCATACAATTCCACGTCTCAACGGTCAACAACCAGATGAGGAAGAACTCAGTATCTTGGACCAAGACTAAGGGTGTCTGTGGATCATGACACAATTCAGAAAGCTGGCCAAAGAAGTCTCCAGTGCTGGCAGGGCTGGGTTTACCATGGGGAGATGTCACCTTCGTTAACATCTACAAGTCAGGGTAAGCATGCTCTTGCACTACAGTTCTACACATAATAACCTGTGGCAGAACAGTCATATGGCACTGTATGATCAACCTGAGGCATCATTGGTAGGTGAACACTCATTTGTACCCATTTACACTAACTGTCAGAAACAGATTGCCCTGCACCTGCGCCTACTGTAGGTTAGTATACTCAATGGCCTGGGACTTTGTAATGTTATCGATTGACTGTCAGACTTGGTTAGAGTAATCCTCGTTACCTATTAAATTCATAGATAATAACCCCACCTCACTAAAAATATGGCAATGTAATGGAATACTGTCTGCCCTATTCTCCCGGACTGTACAAATCTCGAAAGCAAGGGGTGTGTCTACAGACTGGAACCATAATCTCTCATGCTCTGCCCAGTAAAAAGTGGAACTATCCAGGACCTCGTAGCACTTTACAGATGAGCATAATTTTAGCTATGACTGCTGAGAGCTATGGAGGTCTGCACAGAGGTGTACAGCAACAGAACCTACTCTATGGCATCTATGGCACTATGGGTGTCTATGGGTATCTATGCAGGGCTGCTAGCAGATCTTTGCAGGGGACCCAGGATTTGCTGATGCTGCCAATCTCTGGTGCCATCCAAGGGGATAAAGCTGATTTCACCATGGTCGGAGTATTTGCAGGTAAGGTCAATGAAGCTGTGACATACTCCTCATTTCATATATCTACAGCGGTCACCATGTTAGGATCAACCATTTTCATGGTTTTAGGGAAATGGTTTTTCCTAGGTAGCGTATTCAGGGGCTTTTTCTAAGACATAGAAGGAAATAAATGTATTAAAGCAATGTTGATATCTCCACACTACCTTCCTTATGGCATACTGGGCCGCAGTACACTAACTCCAGGGATCCAGAGGATTACATGCTATACTAAGTATGAAAATCGCCTACCATTGCATGCATGTAAGGATCAAATATCACACCCGACTGGTTCAAAAGGTGTGGCAGTAAGTAGTCCCCGACGGACAGACCGAAGCAAGGGTGCACCGGTGATAGAAAAAAAATCAACTTCAGGCCGATTTCTTTTTTTGGCAAGGACGTATCCTAATCTAGAAGGCACGTGATTCTGCGGCCGCTGACGCCCACCTCGCACCGTTCCCGAGGATGCGCATGCATCGCATGTATATCCAAGTCCCACCTACCATGTATCCTGGATCATTATTCCGATGCATACTTGGACCAAAGCCGAACCCGAAGGAAGATGGTCGTTCCTTCTATGGTCCCCCCCCCTGCACACCTTCAAACATCATACCGCAGGACCCCTGAAAATACACCGTCCTGAAAAATCACACTTTTTTCCTGACTTTATCTGGACAAAGTTTGGGCGACTTTGGACGATTTTGATCCGGTTTTGGGACGGCATGTTTTATCCGGATTTTTTACCTCTGAATAAATCATCAAAATGTTACGGAAATCACAATATTTCTCGCTTTGGCTCTATTTCTATGCCCCAACGTTGTAATCACGACTTTTCTGACCCCTTGCATAGCCTTATAAGCTCCATGAGCATTGATTGCCACTTGAGTTTCTGGAAATTTATATTTCGGCTGGTTGTGCAAGGGCGCACAAAATTTATCCGGATCCTCACCTGGCACACTAAACTAGGGCGCCGCGTTATCTGGACGTGAGGCCTTGAGGACTGGCCTTCTGTCAAATTTTTAACATGTTTTATCCGGTTTTTTTCGAAACAGACATGGCATCTGACAAAATTTTTGCTGATTTTTATCGGAATGGTGAGACGGCATTATAGGGTATTTTTAGGGGCCCTCATACCGCCCGCTGACCCAAGGCTGGCCCATTTCTTTAGGGCCAATCAATACCATTTGATTACCGTTCTTTCCAACCCCAGCACAAATAACCACAAAAAGACTTCAATGCGATCAACAAGTGTGCAAAAGCCTTCAATCTGATTAATTTAGATGCTGTGAGAACTTGGTGGAAGAAAGGAGTGAAAAGCGGCAGGGGGGATAAGAAGGTGGAGGGATTGAAAAGCCGGTAAGTTCCTTTCTGGGAAGTTAACGGCCCGAAGGGCTCAGGGAGTCGCGAATTCCGATCCTTTCAAAAATCCGTTCATGTCGCTGCCCCCCGATCCTAATGTATTCTTGACGGACAGACAAGAACAGGTCAGCCTTCTCGCACATGCATCGGACTCGATGGTATAAGGCAATGTCATACCGTGTATATGTGTGTACCTACAACCTTGAGGTTTTCCCACCAGCTCCTTCCTGATTTTTCGACTTCATAGATTACTCGTTCATATCATGGTCCAACTCCCTCCCCTCGACGGATCTCTGCACTTATGCGACTTGCTTGACTTTCATCTCACTCACAATCCAGAAACTACTATTTACACATTCTCCTATGGAGATGGGAACCCTGTCAACATATCATTTCAAATGTTTGGGCATGCAGTTCATCGTGCTGCACACACTATTCGCTCGCTCTGTGGGGGGACGGATAGAAGAGTCGTGGCTATCGTCGCAAATGCTGACATTTTGCTCTACTAGACAGTCACCCTTGCTTGCATTGACGCTGGACTTGTGGTCAGTCATCTTCTGATTTCTTTTGGCAATTTCTCATGTAAGGTTCAAACAGCCCTTTCTAATTTCACCTCGAAATCCCCCTGCAGCAATTGACGAAATGCTGAATAAAATGGATTGCTCAGATGTCATTATTGTATCATCCAGTCGGACTGATGTTGGCTTGGTCAGCTCACTGACTGTTTCTGGGCTGTCCATCCATGCAATGCCGACTTTGGCCGACCTTTATCGGCCAGACAGGGATGGGTTCTCTGCAGACATTTTACCACATAAAGCTTCTAGTATTCACCCATCTGACATTGCCTTCATAATCCACTCCAGCGGTAGTACCGGTTAGTCTGTTACTAGTCTTTCATTCTGTTGAATGATAAAAACCAAACCAATTTCACGTAGGGTTTCCAAAACCGGTTCCCCAAACTTTCGCAACAGCTCTACACTGGATAAAGTTCCGTACGTGGATATCTTAGGTTCTGCGCCTTCAGCTAATCCCCATTGCAGTCGACGTATCAGGAATCAAGGATGATGCCATTCAGATCTGCGCTGCCATGGCTATTCCTGGTTTTCATGCTTTCGGAGTCAATTTCCAATTACTTTATCCTCTTACGCTCTGCAAACCTGCTGCATTATTTCCGCCAATGACTTATGATTTTCGCACGGGTTTGTCAGTCGATTTTCTATTCCTTCAATGGAATAACCATCATGTTAGGTGAAAGTTTCAATGATGCAACCCAGATCTTTCCTCAGCCCTCGAACGTTCTCCAACACATTCAATGGACGAATGCAGATATGCTCTTAAGTGTCCCTTCTTTACTTACTGCGTGGCGGGTCAATCCGGCGCATGTGAAGGTACTCAAGTCACTAAAATGCGTTGTATGGTTTTGATAAACTACTCTTCGACCATGTGTCACTAATATATTCTCAGTGTTGCAGTTCAGGACCTCTACCCCGAGATGTCGGTGATGATTTGGTCCGTCAAGGTGTTCCACTTTGCACCAGCTATGGGGCCACGGAGTTTGGGATACCTACTTATCGTCTTCCACTTGACGATACTGGGCACCCTTCTATTAAGGTTTTTGCAAATATCACCCAGAGACTGAAAGATTGGCGTTACGTGTCATTCAATAAATACGTTACTCCCAGGCTAGTCCCTCAAACCGGTTCCTCAGACATCTTCGAATTACAAATATTGGTTGGTCCTTGATCGCGTCTGCGTTAAGTGTGCTTGCTGATGTGTGTATAATTTCAGACCACCGCATCGCATCAACCTTCAATCGAGAACTTACCGGACGCATGCGGGTATGCTACCCATGACATTGTGCAGGCACACCCCACGAGGAAAGGATTATGGCGAGTGTAAGTGGCTTCAGTCGGGAACCGTTCCAAATTTTTTAAATAGTGTTTGTATAGCGTTGGACGAACTGATGATGTGATTGTACTTTCTTCAGGAGAAAAAGTGGTTCCTACTCCCATGGAAGACAAAATTAATTCCGCCCCCGAGCTCTCTGGAGCACTGATGTTTGGGAGAGGACACCCGCACTGTGGGATAATTATCGAACCTCGAGACTCTGAGCGATGGTTCGGCAAAGATGCGGATTTGATTGATACGGTTTGGTACGCCAATCTAACTCAATTGTCGTTTTATTATTTAACGCGCGTGTATTGTAGGCCGTTCATCAGAGAAGCAAATTCACTGGCTCCTACTTTTGGTCGAATCTTGCATGAAATGATCATTGTTGCAACCCACGATAAGCCCATGGAGCGCGTCGGAAAAGGGAGCTTGGCTCTGCAAGCTACACTAATGAAGTTCGAGGACGAGATTACGGGTGCATACACAGGTTTCCATCCAAACACAGGTTTTAGGTCGCCTGCAAGCTGGGAAAGGGGCCATGTGCTTGCATGGTTAGAACAACTGACTGCCAGCTTGCTTCCATCGCAATACTCCAGTCTTCATGTCGATGACGACATTTTTAAAGCTGGGTTTGATAGGTACTTGAATTGATTCAATTCTTCGAGACGGAATTGCCTTACTGACCGGGAAAGCTAGCATCAGTGCTACATCTCTCCAATCACAAATCACAACGGCACTACCTGATGACGTCTTTTGCGCCCTCAGTCCGACATTCATATATGAGAATCCGACAATATATGCTTTGACGGATGCGATACTGAACGTGGTTGCCGGTAACATCTCTCAACCTCATGGTAGCTCTAAGCTGGACAAGCTGGAAGCTATGATCGCGAAGTATTCTAGCTTTAATTCACCGGAGCAAGATCATGTCGGACGTACATGCGAAGGAGTGGCAGTGCTCTTGACAGGTTCCACTGGCTCTCTTGGAAGTTATATACTGGAAGAGCTACTCCGTCACTCGGAGATCACGAAGATTTTTACTGTCAACAGAGAGAGAGAGATACACTCCTCTGAACGCCAAATCGAATCCTTTCGTTCAAAAGGTCTCGACGCCCTTTTGCTGCTGTCTGAAAAGGTGGTTTGGCTCGAAGGTGACCTCATTGAGGAGAAAAACTTAATCCAATGGAAGGACCACGTGGACATCATTATTCACAATGCTTGGAGATTGGACTTTAATCTGTCTCTATCCTCCTTTGAACCGCTTATTCGATCCACCCATGCTCTCCTTGAAGTATGCCGCTCTTCAAAATATTCCATCCACTTCTATTTCACATCGTCGACGAGCGCGGCTCAAAACTGGAACGGTGATCATGGATACGTCCCAGAGGCGCTCGTAGACTCGAAATATGCACTGGGAAAAGGATATGGAGAGAGCAAACACGTCGTGGAAGCTATTTTGGCAAAATCTGGTGTCAAAGGGACTACCCTGCGTATCGGCCAGGTTGCCGGAGGACTGCCTGCAGGGGCGTGGGCCAGTAGCGACTGGGTTCCCGCAATGGTAAAATCTAGTGTAACAATTGGCGCATTGCCTTCAGCGATCGGGGTGCGTTTTCTGTAATCATTCCGCCTTTTTGCATCGACTGACGTGATGTGATGTTTCAGGCTGTGTCCTGGATTTCTATGCCGTTTCTCGCTAAAGCTATTGTTGAGCTTCTGTTCTCTTCCTGCGAGATCCCTGTTGTCAATCTACTTCACCCTAATCCCACATCATGGGATTCCATTGTGAACCACATTTCTGAGCAGCTTTGGTCGCAAGGGATTACGGTATCCCAGTTGTCTGTCGTTCGCTTTAGTGAATGGGTTGGCCAACTGGAGGACAAAAAGGCCAGTGGTCATGTTCAAGCGCTCCCTGCAGCGAAAATTCTTCCCTTCTTCTGGCATTTTGCTATGACGGACGATGAGGCAAGGAAAAAGGTGACTCATTCAAAAGATCAGACCCACAAAGAAGCTGGCGGAAGGGCTCAATTTGAGCTCACCAACGCTCACAAGTATTCCTCATCGTTCCGTCAGTTGGATCAGGCTCCATTGGGACAGGAAGCTGTTGCGTTGTGGATCAAATATTGGAAGGATACAAATTTTCTTTAGATTTCCCAAAATTCTCGGAGGCGTATTACCACCAGCGCGGTCCCGTTGAGGAACAGCTGGCTTCCGTAGTACACACGTGCGTCACTTGTATGCTCGGAAATTGTAAATACAAGTAGTCTCATCCTCGTTTGAACAAAGGTTCCACCTATAGTTCCTTTAGCTGGCCCGGAAATTAGCCAATCAACGGATATCGTGGTGTAAGTATGGTTTTATTGATCTTTCTGTTCTCTTGAGGTTAAGAGCTGTTGGATTTGGTATTACAAATGTTCTACGAACGCTGTGTTAACGCCTGCTAAACGCGTCCCATCAAAGACCGGGCCTACGTTCGTTGCTGCGTTCGTGGAAACGGTTACGGCCTCAAGAATATAACTTTTCAGGGGATTGTATTCAGAATCAGCCTCCACTAGTGGTATGATAACCAGTTAGTTAGATGGTTCTGGAAGGGCGATATGTAAAAGCTTGGGCAAAAGCCAAAACCCAGGAGAAACACTTGCACCTTGCCTCTTCTTCAATGACCCTCTCAGTCTTTTTGAATGTGTTCAAAATTACGATTTTTTCGCTTCACAGCCCCTTCTTCACCGTCTGCACTCTCTCTGGCCATTGATTCAAGTGTTAGATGTTCACCTCCGCCTCCAACCCTCCTCCTCGAGTCCTCTCTATAGCTAGATCCGGTTAGATCGGTCTTATCATCCTTCACGCGGACACCTGGCTTATTTTCCTCCCCTCGAACGTGCTATTGGAGTGGCATGCATTTTTGTTCTAAGTTGTAACAGGACTCACTTGAACCGTTTCTCTTCGCACTACACAGAACGGCTAGAAGATCTTTCCAGTCTCCAGAAGTCGCATTTGCAGCAGTGTTAGTACGTCGTTGTGGAATCAATTATCGTGCTCACCGTTTATCATGATGAATTTTATGTACGCAAGATATCATCTACACAATTAAATAATTGATGTCCCACCTCATTGGAGTCGCTGATAACACCACGACTGCGGCCAGTACTTACCCGTCGACTCGTTGGAGTTCACTTAGCCTTCAGCCCGCCGCGAGGCCCACTCTGTGAATTCCTCAGCCCTTAAAGGAGGTCAGAAATCCAAAGGAGAATTCCATGTGACCTGGGTTTAAAACGCATGATATGCCGCAGTCACCCCTCCATGATGCATAACTGCGGACTCGGAATATGCTGCTTTGCAGGCTGTTGTTATAAACGGAACTCAGTGAGTTCAGTGGAGCCCCCTTCGCCCTACTTTCCTTACACCTATATCCTAGATCCCACCATGATCATTGTGCCCTCAGACGAAGCCGAGAGCGCGAAACGCGCCGAGGCGCAGGCCGCCCCCAAAGTCGTAGACATCCATTCAGTGAGTGCTTGACTATTTGTAGCTGCGTTCTTTGTGCGAGAAGAGGCCTAATTCGATATCAGGATGACCCGCCTCCGAGCTACAGTCCCCACTCACAGACTATTGTTCAACCACCTCCGCCCCCTGTCGCGGTCCAACCAGGGATCAAACCGAGCAACTTTGTCTCAATTTCACGCAATAATGGTTCTGTCAAGGACAGATGGGTCCTTGATCCCGGGCTTATGATCCCTGCATCCCAGTTACCCCCACTTCCGGCTGGAGAAACTGAGGACCGTCGCAAGAATCTCAACATCGAGTCGAGAAATGGGGAAATCGTTGCGGATGTCACTTTGGCCCAGCACAATCCCAATAGGGAAGTCAAGGCGCCCGACCGCAAGCGTGCTATCATTCATGCTAAGAGCTATAACGGTGGAATTACTACCAAAGTGGTATGTGATTGATCGCAGCGCCTGGTGCCAAGTTTCTTAAAATACCTTCTCCACCAGCATACGCCCCATTCTCCACGGCTGCCTTTCTATCTCAATGTGTTCGCATCTAATGGTGCGATCTACATCCACCTTCCTCGCTCATTCCGCGGCCTTCTCGTGATAAAAACGTGGAATGGGTCGGTCAAATTTTCCGCTGAGGCCTCGACAGAGTCAACGACGTTCAGCGATATCGACAAAATTCATCGATGTTTCATTGGTGATTTTTCCGAGTGGAAAGATCAAGAGTCGTGGACCGGGGACGAAGTCGCTGTTGAAGCCAGGAATGGTTCGGTCAAAGTTATGTTCGATGACGAGGTCCATGACACAGCGAAGTCCAGGGGGTTCTTTGGTCGTTTTTTTGGGCTCTAATGAGGTGATAAATGTGTGGAGATTGTGTTCTCGACTTATGCTAAATCAATTTGAAGCTTAACGTGTATTTCGATGAGACGTAACGAATCGGTGCTGAAGCCTGCAATGTGCTGTAATTCTAGCTACTCTGGCCGGGTTCCGGCCCATGCATCTCTGAGTAATTTCACCAACTTCTCCCTCTCCAACGGAGCAGGGTTTGGATAAGGACTTTTTGCAGCAATATCTGCCGCCTTCTCCAAATCTTCCTCCTTCATCCCGATTTCTTTCAGCGAGTAAGGTGCACCAAGATCTTTAGCAAGGTCATATACAGCCTGCGCAGCGTTCTCAACGCCCAGGCTCGATGCCACTTTCGCGATGGCAGATTTCGCATAGGGCGCATTGTATGCAATTGCATGGGGAAGGATAATGGTATGGGTCTCTGCGTGAGGTAGGTTGAATGTTCCACCTGTATGGTAGGGGAGTTGGCAGCAATTGCAAAAGAAAAAGAGGCTAACCGAGTGTATGACATAGCTTGTGGTGCAGGGACATTCCTACAGCACCCAAGCACGTCCCGCAAGCCCAGGCGCCGTACAATGCATCACTTCTGGCTTGAAGAATGTCCTGATCCTTTCCCTGTATCACAACCGGCAAAGCTTTCGCAAGGCTCTTGATGCCTTCTTGTGCGAGGAGGTCGATAACAGGATTGGCCTCCTGTGCGTACAGTGCCTCGACAGCATGGGCAATCGCATTCAGGCCGGACGTTATGGTCATTTGTGGGGGCAGGGTAAGGGTAAGGGAGACATCGTAGATGATAACTTCGGGAAGGACTTTCATGGTCTTCTGCGTCGTCTTCTGACCATTCTCTGTCTGGCCAATGATCGGCGTTGCCTGCGTAAAAGTAGTTTAATTGTTGGTGAAGCGCGGATTGTGTATGACATACCTCGGATCCCGCATACGAGGTTGGAATCACGATTTGCGGGAGGTCTGTACGAAGCGCAATGGCCTTTCCAAGCCCGGTGGTTGATCCTCCTCCTAACGCGACGACACAGTCGGCGCCGAGCTTTTGTGCGATCCCGACAGCATCGTCAGTGACATTCGTAGGGGTATGCATGGTGGCATTAGTGTATATGCCAACTGCTAGATCCCCGACGAGCTTCTTCAATTCCTCGCCCTCTTTCGCCTGTTGAGGGGTGGTAAGAATAAGGGCTTTGCTGCAGCCGAGCCGCTTGATCTCCTGGGGCACCTGATCAAGTGTTCCATTACCAAAGATGACCCGCGAAGGTAGGGCATTGTAGACGAAGGGCTGCATGATAAAACGTCCTGAGGAAGGTTCGTGTCGCAATTTAGCCCTGGACCATTCCACAGCGTGAACATATCGAATCGAATCTGCTCTGATTTGAAAGCAGACTTCGATCGGTGGGGGGTCGTGTGAATGGGTGTGAATTCTTATGCTGCATTCGTTACTTCATGATAGTAATAGCGTTCACGAGCTTTGGCGCGCCTTTCCTGCAAGTTATCCCAGTGGAAACCCAGAATGTGCGTAGGTCAGAGGTGTGCCGTGTAACGGCAAATCGGTCGGACATTCAACCAAGCACTACAAAATAAAATGTTTTCTTTTTTGTTTACATGGTTTCTCTCTGGAGTCCGTATTGATCCAAGCAGTCTGAAGGAAACGACAAGTAGTACATGTGAGTGCTTCCAAACTTCAAGCCGCCCTATATGATGTTGCAAATTTTATCTACATTGTCCAACTTGGATTCCCTTGGTTGACGACACAATGTTCATCTCTGATTTTTTCTTGCCCTGATGACTCGTCTTATTTTCCATTTTCCATGAACGAACTAACTGCTACACAGATATACTTCCCTCCAATTGAACCTCTACTTGTCACAGATTACACACTAATGTCATTCTCGTTAACGGCACATTCCGCTTTGCCGACTGAAAGTTTACGAAGTGGATGTACTGCGTCCCTTGTGGTTTGTGACTGACAGCTTTGAGCAGACCAGGAAGCTATTCTGGAACACGTAATGGCTCAGGTCGTCCGAAAACATCGGTTGTCCCCAAGAAGTCTTGAAGTGATTCTGGGGAGAAGGTTTGGGCGGCCATAATACCTGACGTGCGGAATTTTCAAGATCACGGAGGCACTATACAGCTGCAGTTACGTATTTCTATGCAGGAAAGGCGAGCTTGCAAATGATCCATACGTGCCAAGACCGCTACGTAGAACAATACTGCCTGGTATAAGCTTGGGTACTTACTTTTGAGAAGGGCGGAGTCAACTTATGTGTAATGAACCATTTCTATCTCGCATCTCGACCATCAGAATACTGATACCCATATCTACAGTAATTTAATTGGGTTACGCAATCATTCCACGAAGACAGGAAGGGCACGAGGAAAGGTACTCTGAGCCTGTATAAATACGCCGAGGCAAGACGTTAAAAATTCAGTGTTCCAGCTGCTCTCCCATACACAACACACTTCTCTAACGTCGTCAATGGCTGTAAGCATCTTTTCCGTGTTGTCTAGATTTTTCCTCCTTATGTGAGACCCTAACAGCATCTTGTCCCGAACCCGGCAGGTCTTGCGCCTTGCCTTCGATCTATCAAGGACGGCTCGTCCACCACTGTCACGTTCATCAACCGTTTAAGCGTTGAAGTCAAGGTCAACTGGATTGACTATGATGGGAAGCTAAAGCTATACAAAACACTCGCCCCCAACTCCCAGTATGACCAGCAGACATGTCGGCCACCCTTGGATCGTTTACACAGACACCGCTTTCGCCATTTTCCATCCCCTGTCTGATGATAACGTGAAGAAGGCTATCATCGACAACCAAACTCGCCCTGGCAGGAACAATAGCACAAACCTGATTCCCATTAACGAGATGGCAGCCGTGCCTTGCCTTCGGTCTCTTAACGGTGGAGCCTCCACCTACGTTACATTCTTCAACAACCGATTTGAGACTGTCCGTATCTATTGGGTAGATCAGGAAGGAAAAAAGAAGCTTTACCAAACGCTCCAGTCGGAGGGTTCATATCAACAACAAACTTACGTTAACCATCCTTGGGTTAATACCACTGATACTGATCCTGAACGTCCTGTATATATTTTCCATCCTACTGCAGCTCCCAATACCACTGCCACTATCTTCTGATATGTGTAACCTTTTACTTTTACTTTTTGGTAACGTCGTGTAGTACAGAACCACCAAGATATTACCTTTCTGTAAAGGCTTTGTCTACATGCGTATCTTCATTGTTGTCTATCGTTGAACGGTCGAGTGTTTTCTTGTCGTATTACAAAGATGTGTTCCATTGTACGTGCGCAGATAGGGGTTTATGCACATACGGGTAAACGATCAAGCTAAATCTGGGTTTGATCGAATTCACCTGGGAGGTAAAGTGATACTTAGAATCTGATTGCAAATGGAGTTACTGCATGACATTAGAAAGTTTTCTGATACATTTCCTTTTACATTTAAAAGGGCCGTGGGCGGCGATAGAGAGGATGTGGACGAGACCTGAAGGCCTGACGAACCGCTGGCGTCTTTGATGAGGTGCAAATTCATTAGTGACTTGCGCGAATATGCTCCTGGGAAACCAAGCAGACTGCATTGACTATGCGCCACACATGCACGGGTATTGGTAGCGAGCTGCAAGCTAGCAACACTGGTCGGTCAGGACTTTCCACTTCCCGTCACCATTACGAGGCTTTGTATACGGCCCTCCAATCGATGTTTGTCCCAATGACAGTGACAGAGAATACAAGGGTGGCAAATGTCGCAAGGGTAGGGATCGCGACAGTGACAGCTGACATTAAGCCTTTTTGATCCCGTAACAGTTACATTGAAGTAGAAGAGCATTCTATGTGCATGTTCGGACGTGAGGGACATCACTGTGGACATCTGTTGTCGTTCAAGTACAAATCAAGGGCGAAATACCTCGGATCTAACATACGATGTTAGGAACATGGTTTGAAGGGCATGTATGCAGTGCGATAGCCTCCCAAGGCCAATGGTTGGTCTCCTAGCGCAATGAGACTCTTGGAGTCGAGCTTCTGCGCGATCATAACAGTGTTCCATGGCGTCCATAGGTGCGTGTATGGTGGTCTAAACATATACGCTAACTGTGAAGAGTTGTTTTGAATCTTCGCCCTCCTTCACCTGTTGAAGGAGGATAGGAGAAAGGGTTTTACTGAAACTGAGCCTTTCGAGTCACGAGGACCCCAGATTCCAGCACTAAAGATGACACGAGAAGGTGAGCCCCGTAGATGAATGGCGGGATGATATGATATTCCTAGGTGGGTTCGCGTTGCAGTTTAACCACCGAACAGAGATATCCAAGGTAGCAAACTTCGAATCATGGGTGGTCAGGTCAATGAGTACATTCCTACACTAAATTCATTTTCCTCATGATGATTTCGGCATTAGACAGGTTCAGCATCCTAGAGGCATGACTTCTTGACCAAATAGTACCAAACAACACCTAGATTTTCTTTCTTTTTTTTCCCCTCTTCTTATGATGTTGATGACTCCGAGTCAAGCGATCTGGAAGCTAGTACAACCAATATAGTTCATGTGAGTACTTTCAGTTCTCAATATACTCTCATATGATGCTTCAAATTTTATCTACATTGTCTAACTTGGGTTTCCTTGGTTGACGACATCATGTTTATCCCTGATTTTTTCTTTGCTTATATTATAACCTACATCCCTTCATATATCGAACTAATTGCCTCTCTACTCAACAGACTTTATCTTTCTTCAGAATCTCAAAAATGATATCCTATATGATGACGAATAACACAACGATTATTTCGGTCGCGACATCTATTGCCCAAAAGTCTGTCAAGGATTAAGTTTGTGTCCGGCAGGACAATCTCGTCTGCGCCATTGATAAGCAGGTGTAAGGTGTAAGACGTTTTGAGGCCCGTTTGGCCAAGGTAGATGGAAGGACATGGAAGAATTGGATGGGCGATCCGACTTCTTGTTTGCCACCGTTGACCTATACGAATACGCGCAACCAACCGGCCTGGACTGACTTTGGACAGATCACACAGTTAAAGCGTGTACCAGTACCCATCAACTATAAATGAGATCTTACATCCTATCCTGTCTCCGCGACAAGTGCAGAATACGGCCTCCCAAACGGTGTTAGTCCCAACAATGTGTCCCCCCACAACCTCCCAATTCCCCTTAAATGGACATCAAAGAGCTGACGGGTGTGCTATTGAGAGCTGGTGGTGACGGAAGCCAGGTTGTGGATTGCAAGGTGCAAGGGCCATTAGTATTCATCCTGATGATCTATTAACAAATAGATGTAGATGAAGAGTTCTGACGTATCAATTCAGACAATGATTGACATCGTCGTGGATGTTCCAGTACTCTATATGTCGCGCACTGATTGTAACTATCCGCTTTGGTGGGGACGACTGATCACGGGATGATCAACGTAGATGACAAATATGGGCGTCTCCACTTTCAGCTATGGCCGGAACTACAATGAGCTCTCAGAGGCACCCACACTCAGCCTTCGAATAAAGACCCAGAACTACTGCACTTGTCTTCCCCCCCCCCACTCCCCCATCTTGTGATACCACTGGAAACTATGTCTATCCACAACGAACCCGCTCTTAAGGCAAATAAGATCGCAGCAAGCCATGGTATCGACCTCTCGAAGCTGCCGAAGATTGTGGATATGTCGGCTGAGTCAATCACAAGCAACGTCCATGCCATAAACTCGAATTGTAGGCCAGCCCTGTGAATTCTGTTTCATCATTATACTTTCTGACTTGGGCATGTCACAGGCCCAGACGAGAGGATGAAGTTCATATTCAAGAACCTTGTCGGTCATGTCGATTATTCTGTCCCTACATGGGTATTTATATCGCATTCGTCAGACTAATCACTTGCATGATTTTATTCGAGAAACCTCCATCACATCGGATGAATGGATGTAAGCCTCGCCAGTACCCCCGACAAGCCACCCAAAATTTTGACTATGGTTATTACAGGGCTTCGATTAAGTTCTTAACGGAAACAGGAAAGATGTGTTCTGACATCCGACAAGGTATATGGCCTGTACTTCTATGTGTCATGTCATAGATCCTTACCGACCTTTCGTAGAATTCATTCTCCTTTCTGATGTTCTTGGGGTATCCACCCTGATCGACACTTTAAACAATGCCAAACCACCCAATGCAACTGAAGCTACCGTTCTCGGCCCATTCTTCACGGAAGACGCACATGACAGTACGTCATGGCTCTAGTTTGGTCTCCAAATCAGGTACCGACGCTCGCGTAGTCGCGAATGGTGAATCTATAGCATCTGAAGGAAAAGGAGACTATATGTTCGTCGAGGGACGTGTTCTTGACACGAAAGGAAATCCAATCGCCGGTGCTGTCATTGATACATGGGAGACGGATGGATTTGGTGTATATGACACGCAGGTGAGCCCTCATGGCACCTACTCTAACTCTATTATTAAACCCTTTCCTTAGTACACTGTTCGCGAAAAGCCAGATTGTCGAGGCCGGTTGTATTCCGCCGATGATGGTTCATACTCCTTTCGCGCTGTTGTGTATGTCAAACCCCGTTGCAAGGTTGCGACTTTCCGATGTGCTAATTATCTATATCCCAGTCCTGTCCCATATGCTATTCCGAGCGACGGCACAGTTGGTAGCTTGATTTCTAAACTAGGACGCCATGTATTCAGGCCTGCGCATTTGCATATAATGATTAAGGTTTGTTCTGCTTCCTTCACTTGTTGCACAGGTTATGTATTTTCTACAGGCACCCGGATTCGAAAAACTTGTTACAGCACTGTACCTTAAAAATGACCCCTACATAACGAGTGATGCCGTTTTTGGTGTCCGAACATCGCTGATCGTTGTACGTGGCATCGTCCCGACCTTTCTGACTGAATCTCATTACTCTACACAGGAGCCAGAACTTGTAAGCGATATATCATTGACCAAGTCCCGTGGGTTCGCAGAGGCAAAGCCCCATCTTCTTCTCAAACAGGATTTTATCCTGGGCACACTGGAAGAATGTGCAGAGGTGAGGAAAGTAACCATGCCAGCGTTTGCTCAGTAAACCGTTTATTTGTTCATGTTGTATACTTATGAGAACGAGAAATGTACCACCTCCAGAGTCCTCACTATAAACCTATGATTTGGTATGACATACCCAGGTTATGACCATGCGACCACATCTGCAAGCTGCAAGGTCTTGACAACGATAACCCAGAAACTTGCCATATCATGACCATCCATTATGTAACTTGTAATTCTACTTTTTCCGATCACGAGACCTATTGGACAGACCAGATCGCAGATGTTTCTTCCGCTCGGTTGCGCGCAACCCGTCCTTCCAAATAAAACCTTTTAGATTGGGAACGATGCGAGCTTCATCATCATGTCCCCATCCTTGCCGCCCAACCCCCCGCCTGTGGGCAAGAAGTTTTACTTGTTTGGATACCCCATCGCCCACTCTGCTGCACCGGCACTACACGGCGCTTGTTTCAATGCATGGGGAGCAGGCGCACTAAACACTTATGAACTCTGGTCGTCCAGCAAAGTGACTGAAGATCTATTAAAAGTTTTGTCCAGTGATGATTTTGGTGGATCGGCGTGAGTACACCTCCCGCTTCTATTCCAAGATTTACTGAACAATGACAGTGTAACGATGCCTCTCAAGACCGATATGCTTTCATACCTTGACGAGATTTCGCCGGAAAGCAAAATTACGGGGGCGTGCAATACGATTGTCAAGGTTCCTACACCCACAGGCTACAAACTCGTTGGCCAAAATACAGACAGTATGTTGCAAATTCTTGTCAGAGCGAACTCTGCCGAATTCCATCATCTCAGTTCTCGGCGTCCGGAATGCACTCTTACGAGCAGTTCGTATGCAATTCCCCAAACTCACCATCTCCTCCGAGGCGACCTATCCTGCAGCTATCAGGGGTGCTGGTCTTGTCATCGGGGGTGGCGCAACGACGCGGTCCGCGGCCCACGCACTCACCCTTCTGGGGCTCAGTCCCATCTTCCTAATCAATCGTGATGTTGAAGAAGTTCGCGCTGTTCAGGCCTCTCTACCGCACCTCACTGAAAAGGGGTCCTTGATCTATCTCAGAAACCCAGATGAAGTCGAGAAACACCTTGCCCAGCCAGATTCTGTCAGGATCCTTATGGTTGTCGGCGCCATCCGTGAGCTTTCTCCTGCTGCTGCTATCAACCTCATTCGAACTTTTTACAGCCTCTTTTTCTCCGATCACACATGAGGAGCGTATGGTATATACAACTGTATCTTCGGTTCTCACGATACCATACAACAAACCTACTGAGACGTCGGAAACCCTACCTGTACTCGACAAACGTCTCTTCCTGGAGATGGCGGTAAGGCCAGCGGTCTACGTTGTTAAATGCGTGCTAACTGTCCTCTGGCAGTACAAGCCACGATCTACCCCAATGCTTCAAGTAGCCATCGCTCATGGCTGGCATGGGATCGATGGCGTGCAGGTAAACCTCAAATTCGCATATCACCTTCCCTGGTAATAAAAACGCTCTACAGGCCATGATCGAGCAAGGTCTAGCCCAACAGCGGATGTGGTATACCTCAAACCCGACGCTCGAGGTTGGAAGCGACCAAAGAATCCTCGGACACGTTGACCTCCCCGCTCGGAACATATGCGAAACTATGGGTGATGTGGCTGTAGTTGGTACTGAGGTGGACCATGCAGCGGGGAAAGACCCCGCACATCGGAAATGATATCTCATTCTTGTTGCATAATATTTACATATAGTTTTAATGACCTCAGACTATCGCATGTCCAATCCGGACCAGCAGATGGCGTCGCCTCGCCTTGAATTTTAGCAAATGAGGCGGCTGGACTCAGGAAGGTAATTAAAGTCATGAATCGAAGCACGCGTTCCCTTTGAACAAGACTTCGTTACAGATAGTTTATACACATGTATACGTATAACAATCACAATATACTAAACTACTACTACCCTCTTCTTGAAGCTTGTAATAACAAAATTTATGGCATAATCTTGGAGGTCAGTTAATACAATTTCACGAACAAAGATGGGGTCGTATATTAATATTCACCATATCCCTTAGTACCCAACCCAGCAATGATAGCAACAGCCTTATCGGTGAAGTAGGAGTGATGTCTCCATGCCTCTCTAGCATGGATGTTTGAGACGTGGACTTCAATGAATGGGATTGCGGTCCCAGTCAGGGCGTCTCTAATGGCGACCGACGTGTGGGTAAAAGCGCCTGAGGAAGCCGGTCATGGTCAGAATAATTAATATACTTGAAGCAACATAGACCATACCGACCAGGGTTAATGACAATTCCGTCTACGCCCTCGACTCCCGCCTGCTGAATTCTGTCAACGATAGCGCCTTCGTGGTTGCTCTGGAAGTCCGCGAATGTTGCGCCCTCCTTCTCTGCAGCGGTCCTGGTACGCGCGACGACATTGGGGAGAGTGTCGGTGCCGTATATCCCTGGTTCTCGCGTCCCGAGAAGGTTCAGGTTTGGGCCGTTAATGAGGAGGATAGAGAGGTTAGGAGACATGGTAGAACAAGGTGGTTCATTAGGCTCGTGTAAGTAATACGGTTTATGGGTGGTGGGGAAGGCTTCGGATTAAGGGTTAGCCTTTCCTCCCCTGGAATCATGTGGCTGATCGGAGAGTAGTTGTTCCCTCGATCTGAGATAGGCAGGGTCCTTCGGAGGTACGTCCCGGGAGATCCGATGATTTTTTCTACTACGATTTCACGAATGACACCACTGTTGGGAGTCTTTCATCGTTATGTATATATAAAGGAGGTGTGTTTCTGTAATGTCGCTTCGTCTGTATGACCTTTAGATATGCCGGACCTCCATTCACTCCTTGCCGGTACCCGTCCCGACCATGCAATCCGCAATAATGGTCCAAACGATCTTGCGCTTGAGCGCTTCAAATTAAGAGAGCTCGCGGAAGGGTGGCCCATGTATCGGTGAATACCCGCGTACACATTATCCAAAATGATTTAGTTTACTTATACCAGTACTGGGTACAGTGATGCTCGGGAGTGGGAGAATTTCCGCTCCCTCTTCCATCCTGGGGCATTTGTGTACACGACGTGGACGGGCCGCACGGCAATCGAAGATTTCATCTCTGCGTCACAGGCGGGCATGGACAATGGTGTCAGTATTATGCACCGCGTCCATGGGTCCTCCGTGGATCTTGCTGGGACTCGAGCGGTCGTGAAGATGAAAGCAACGATCACGCAGAGATTTGAGCTTCCGCCGAATGGGTAAGTTGGGACGAGATTTCGTGTTTATTCCCTAGCTAAAGATAATTCCGTTCCATCTTTAGAGTTGTTGTGGATGCAGAATCGGATTGCCGGCAAGTATACCACTCTATCCAGTGGCAATATACTAACCGCGTGTCCCTCAGTTTTTGTATGTTTTTCGAAAAAGATGAAGCCGGGAAATGGGGTATGCGCTTTGTCCGCCACTTTTACGAGAAAGACAAGCTCCTTGCTGTGGATCCACGACGTATTCCTGAGATCGACGACGAGAAACTGGCCGTCTTTCCCGTTGGGTATCGGTATCTGGCCTATTGCCAAGAAGCGTGCATGCCTGGGATCAGAGTAAAAAGAGATATGCCTGGAGCTCGGGGAGAGGAACATGACAAGCTACTACGTCAGGCGAAATCGTGGTTAGATGGTGTTCAGGTAGATCTTTAAGGGCACAATATTCTTTCATGTCTGTCCTGCAGTCTTTGTATTTGTTATTCGAATTTAATATTTCAGATGCTTCTTCCAAATACGAGAGAACGACCAAGATATCTGGTCAATTGAATCACCAGGTAATCACATTTTTTGGGCAGACACAGATGTTCGGTAACTGTTTGAGGTTGGGCTGCAATTCTATTAACCAAAAATTTGTCATCGCTTTGACTTGAAGTCGATGGTGATGTATTGAGGAAAGTCTAATTTGAATGTTTAAGCCCGGTAACCAAGCCCCACAAAATGAAATAACTTGAGAAATTGAAAGGCGGATCGGAGTTTCCCCACTGATATGCTCTAACATGTCTATGTCGGCGGCCTATTCCCCACTAAGGTACATAGGCGGAATATGGAATATATAACTGGTATCGCCAAGATACTCAGGCTCCTTCAAGTTCCTTCACCAGATCATTCCAAGATTTGATACCCCTTTGAGCATGGTCCCGCGGAACACTCTCACCCCCCTCGCCCATGGTCCTGGAGAAAATCTCCAACGAGACCCAACCACGGAAACCCAGCTTCTCAAACCACGCCCTTGCTATATCAGTGATCGGGAGATACCCACCTCGATCGGGTTCGCATGGGAATAAGCGCGCGTTGCGGGACCACTGCATGAGGGGCGGCTGTGTGGGGTCGAAGAAGGGGTGGGAGGGGGAGAGTGGCGGGGAGAGGCGCTCGGCGTCACTGAGCTGGACGTAGAAAATTTTGTCGACAAGGCCTGGAGTCGTTTCCATGAGGCGAACGGAGGCGGCGAGGTCTGCTTCGGCGTTTGGCTGCTTCCCAGAGGGCGATGTGGGGTCTGCATAGACGCGGCCAGCGATCTGGGAGGGGCATGAGTGCTAACCTGACGGGTAAACGCCATAAAAATCTAACATGATAGGTGTCCAGAACTGTAAAAGAAAGTTAATCCTAGGAGCAGGTGCCGGATATGGTACGTACCTGTTCCGACGTTGGGAAGGTCTACTTTTACGACCACATCCCAAACTTGCTCCCACCTAGATTGTTATTCCATGAGCTGGCCGAACCAAGATGGAGGAACATACAGGTTAATATAAGCCCCCCATGACAGTGCCTCATAGGCAAATCTAACGGGAGGCGTCTCCTTGAGTCCGAGTTCCCCGATTTCCTTGATATCAGCGACAATCTTCTCTATATTTCCAGTCGTTCCCTCTCGGTGCATCTGATGGCAAGGGTATCACTTTGTGACATTACCATCATAATGAGTTTAAGAGCTTACCTGGCTAGGAACTTGAATCAAGTCTGTGCCCAATACCTTGACGATTTTGAACCATAACTTGAGCTTGACAATCATCTCTTTATGGCGCTCCTCATCTAGCAGCCCCTCATAGTTTAAGAAAGGTTGAAGCGCCATGATGGTGAGCCCATTCTTATCACATAAATATCGAGCATATTGGGCGGCTTGTAACATAACTGCCTCATTTTTCTCGTCGGTGTCGGGGTCAAATTTCTTGGCGACCCAAACGAGATCTTCCCAAAACATTTCAACCCCCTTGAATCCTGCTTTTCCGGCCTCGGAAAACTTTACATCTAGCTCGTGGACCCAGGCACGTCCTTGGTAAGATATTGACATTATTTGGCGAATTAGGTAAGTATTGGGAACTGCGTACCTAGACACATTGAAGGAATTGCTATTGGGATAGAGCTATACGGAACTCTGGACGGCATAGTGGTCTCGACTTAACAGGCTCCTGGTTCGTGGTCCACTTAGGAGGGATGAGGATACGATTTCATGTGAAGTGAGAATTTGAGGTCGGGGTCGTGTGTTTTGGCTGTGGCACGTGTGATTCTGTGGTCTCGTTCCAAAACTCTTATCCGCAAAGGGGTCTATGAAGGCGTTACCCCACAATGTACTACCTCACTGATTCAATGATCTTCAATTTACGTGTCCTGAACACCGTAGGCAGCCTGGGGGCGAAAAGTTCGAGTTTTGTGTTCATGTAACTTGACTTGTGTCGAAAGATTTAAATTATTGTTAGGTTTGTTTTGCCACCGCCAGATTTTCGTGGCAGTCTATGACTATGACGTGCACCACGCTCCTAAATATTCGGAGAGAGCCTACCCCAGGAGTTGATGGTGGCGGGATATGTTGTTCCATTCTATGGGACCACGTGGGGATAAGGATGGTTGAAAAGTGGCAGGGTGGCGTTTAGGTGATCGGGTGTTGCCAGGAACGATCGGTGGATGGCCTCACATCTCCTCCTCAACTCCTCCCACATGACTGCGATACTCGCACCCGGAAGAACTGATGTCCGTCCCCGATGCCATTGGCTTATTTTGCACCACATTCGTTTCTTTTCCTCTTAGCTGACAGTCTGGCTACAAATAGCGGGTCATTTTTTCCTGGTTTTTCGTCGACTTCTTCCCACCGCCCACGTCGACTCTCCGCCACACCCAGACGCTCCTTTATCACCATGGGAAAATTCTCTCGGGTCGAAGACAGGCCCACGCCTTCTGAGGTGTACAACTGGAGAGTATACTTTGCAGCGATGGTGGCGACCTTCGCTGCTGTTATGATTGGGTACGTCGACATCTTATCTGTCAATAACAAACGATCATTGATTGTATCTCTTTAGTTATGACTCTGCGTTCATTGGAACCTCGATATCCCTTGCCAGTTTCAAGAAAGAATTCAGTCTTACAAACAAGACGACCACGGAATTTAATCTCATCTCAGCAAATATCGTTTCTCTATACCAAGCCGGGTGAGTATTGTCTGTCTCACTCGATTTCGGTCTCTTACATCTCACGCATTAGGTGCTTCTTTGGTGCTATCTTTGGATACCCCATGGGATATTATTTAGGCCGCAAATGGGGCTTGCTGGCTTCGGGGACCGTTTTTTGCGTGGGTGCTATTCTACAATGTGTCGCAAGGTACGCCCCGTCGCGGTCATTTCAGGTCTCATATCTCACATGCTTGGACAGCGCCTCTACTGGCCTAGGAATCATTTATGCTGGACGTGTCATTGTCGGCCTGGCAATTGGAGCCGCGTCCAACTTGGCTGTGAGCTTCATTCCCAAGCTAAGAGGGAACACGGGAGTGATAACCCCGCGTTCTTCAGCCCATTTATGTTGCAGAAATCTCACCGCCCGCCATCCGTGGGCGTCTGATTGGATTATACGAGCTTTGCTGGCAAATTGGTGGTGTCGTGGGTACGGTGGCTTCCATACTCATTATATTTTTCTACTCACGGGACTTGAAGGTTTCTGGATCAACTACGGCACACATCAAAATGTCAAACCCGGGCACAGCCAATGGCTTATTGCATTCGCCGTTCAGCTCATTGTAGGTATTCATGAATTCTTTGCATACATCCACCCCCAACCGTCTTTTACCAGCCTGGAGGTCTCCTCTCCATCGGTGCATTCTTCCTGGCCGAATCCCCTCGCTGGCTCGTGTCTCGCGACCGCAACGCCGAAGCACTGAAGAACCTTTGCTACCTCCGCCACCTACCCGAAGATGCTCCGTACTTGATCGACGAGTTTCGCTCAATCGAGGCGACTATTGCGCATGAACGCGGCCTCGCTGGTGCCGGATTCTGGGGACCCCTCAAGACTGTCTTTGCGAGCAAGTTGCTCATCAAAAGATTGCTAATTGGTGCGAGTCTGTTCGCATGGCAGAACGGCACTGGTATCAACGCTGTCAATTACTACTCGTATGTGGATGTTATGACTTCGCTCCACATACCTGATTTATCCCTCGCCTCCCAGCCCTACCGTCTTCAAATCCATCGGTCTAACCGGCACGAGTACATCTCTACTTACAACCGGCGTCTTTGGAATCAGTAAGAATCGTCGATCCTACAAACATAATGATACATGAACCTAAGTTGCCCCTCAGTTAAATTGATCGGCTCGCTGATCTGGCTGCTATGGCTCGTTGATTCCCTCGGGCGTCGCTACCTTCTGATGGTTGGGTCTGTTGGTGGTGCAATTTCTATGTATTACATCGGCGCCTACATTGCCATCGCCAAACCTGCAGACCACCCAAAGCCTACTTTGGATGCGGGAGGCAGGAGTGCAGGTACGTTGCTCTCACTATCGGTCGCGTTTTTTTGTTGATATCCTGTCGCAGTTGCCTTTTTCTACATCTGGACGATCTTCTACTCTCCTTCGTGGAACGGTACCCCTTGGGTTGTCGGTGCTGAGTTCTTCCCCCAACATGTCCGCACGTTCACCCAAGCTTGCATGGCTGCCTCCAACTGGCTCTTCGGGTGAGTTTTATTGGAATGACATGTTTCCGAGCAGTCCGCTGACCCCTTTTTAGCTTCCTAATTGCACGATTCACGCCCCAGATGTTCACCGATATGGGCTACGGCGTATATATGTTTTTCGCCAGCCTGATGGTTCTCTCGATCTTCTACGTTTATGTACGTCTCTCCTGCCTATCCCAACCTCTATGCGGATTGACGAGGACTCTCCTTCACTCAGCTCGTTCTTCCTGAAACGAAACAAATACCTCTTGAGCGTATGGAAGAGCTCTTCGCTCCCGGCCTCAAGCCCTGGCGAGCCCACGCAGTTGTCATGGGCAGAATCCACGATGCGAATGCGGCGAGAAAGATTGGGGAGGGGAGCCATGATTCGCTGGAGAAGGTTTCGAATGATCACAAGGAGCATGTTTAATAACGTCCTCTTTATTTAACGTAGGAAGCTTGTGCTTCGGTTATATTTAATGATTTATGGCATTTAAGCTTATGATGTATTAGTGTATTGATTCTATTTTCCTGGAATAATTGACCAGCGACATCGCCCATTTTGTAAATATGTGGTCCTCGCGGAAGAATTGTGGGAAACGCGACGACGTGTCGAGATATTATATTAGCAATATTGTATCAAGTGTGAAGCTCGTGCGGTTGACGGATAATACGGCGTAAATACCGGCGGCGCATTACAGGATCTTCAAAATATCCGCGCGCGCGAGGTTTTAGTGGCTAAAGCCTAATGTCCAATTCACATGTACATGCAGTGCCGCCACCAACATCTACTGCTCCTTAATATGAACACGTTAGAATTGTGACGAGAGATTCATCTTTAATCACTTGAACTGGTGCCATGGTGCCACTTTCAGCTTTCAGCTCTAAGTTGGAATAGGCGCGGGGGTTTTTTTTTTTTTTTTCCTTTCAACGTTTTTATATACCGCAATACAAAAGTACAGAAGCGGTCACGTGTAACCGTAATCGTATCAAGCCGAGTCGAGATATGTCCATTATAGGCCGTCATATGAGGCAGGTCTGGATTGCCCCGCCCGTTCCCGGTTGGAAGCGCTCCCTGAGTGAGCCCCCTTGTGAGGGGCCGTAAAATAGTCCCTTTCGGGAAACGAGAGCAGGCGTCGTAGCAGGAGGGCACGCCCCCCACGCCTCTCAATCCGCTTGATAAATAAGCTTAAGTGCGGCCACCCTTGCCGACAGGTTCCCCGGGGGGGCTCATCCCCTGGAGACCTCCTCAAGAGGAGGTCGACTTAGTCCGGAGAGGCCGAGGCCATGCATGGCCGCTCATCCCGGGCCGAAGCCCGAGACTGATGCCTCGGTGTCGCGGCTACCCCTCAGCAAGTACCTACTTACCTCCCGGTACACCCACCCTACTCTAAACGGGGTTCCCGGAAAACCCCAAAGGCCGCCGGGTTGTCGTGGAGGAAATTGCTGACCCATACAAGGGTCAGCTCTCTCCCGGGCCGGGTTTTCCGCTGGTAAAGCGGACAGTACCGGAATACATGTTCTACGGTCTCCTTTCCGAGGCCGCAGTCGCAGTCATAGGTCTCCTTCTCCTTAAGGAACCTCTGTCTGTACGCGCCAATCGGTGCGTGGCCCGTTAGGGCCCGCGCCAGCCTGACGGTATCACTGGTGTTTGTGGACACCTTTCCGATCCAAGTCCCCCCTTTCAGGTGGCTTGGCAATAGTTGCTTACTCCCTTCATGGAGCGGCAGGAAGTGGGCCCCAATGTAAGACTTCTGCTTGGCCAATTCGCTCCAAGCGTCCGTCATACGTAGGACTGCGTCCGCCCTCGCCTTAGCGAGGGATGTGTGTGTTACTTCTCCATGTGGGACCTCTGTAGTGGAGGCCGCTTCATGGGCAAGTATATGTTCGCGCACCTCGCACGCCTTTGGTGTGTGGTGCAGAGTAATACTGGCGTCCGGTTTCACCGTTAGCCAGTAAGCGAGTTTGGCCGACACGTTGGCGGCCCATTTGTGTGCCGTGTGGTGCGTCGGGTCAATGACCAGGTTGATTGCATTCACGGAGTCCGAGAAGACATCAATTTTCCGGATGTCTAAGTTAGGGATGCCGAAGGCCTCGTCCACCCCTTTCGAGATGGTGCAGGCCTCAGCATCGTCCGAGGTGGCATTCCCGCAGGGGGCAAGGCCGCTATACAGTGTACCGTCCGACCAGACTCTCCAGGCTGAGGTAGCTTGGAGGTCCTCGGACCGCGGGACGGACCCGTCGCATATGATCGCGACTCGCTTTGGGTCGAGTTTAGCTTCGTTGATTCGGTGGGTGAGAACTTTCCCGAAATCAGCGAAAGCCGTCTTCCTCTTCTCCTTCTCTTTTTCGGGTGGAGGGGAGGGTCTGATTTCCACCCTCTCGGCCGCCCAGTCAAGTAATCGACTGCCCGGTTGCGCGAGGGGGAACACTGGGGACGCATCATCATTGCAGTCCATTAATCGGGAAAATGAATCCATTATCCCGGACTTGATCCTGCGCCTTTTGGCGTCGGACATGCGACTGACTGACAGGTGTGCCTGTCCGTCAATTAAGTTCCTGACTGCGTGGCTCTTGGCCAGGGTCCGGACACGGTAGTGGCTCCTCTCTACCAACTTACGGATGTGCAAGTGGATGGGCGGGAGGCCTGCGAGAGTCTCCGGGGCCCCTTTCGGGGTGGTCCTGAAGTTGCCTGTGATCCAAAGTGCAGCCTTTCGTTGCATCTTGCGGAGTGCTTCGAGGTGCCCCTTGATGCGGGCCCCATCAACGTTCCATAGCCGGCATCCGTACGTCGCAATTGGAAGTACACAAGCCCGATACAGAGTTCTTTTGTGCACGGGTCTTAAGCCCCGTGCCGAGTTTCCAAGCGCTAACAGGGCCCTGCTTGAGGTCAGGGCCTTGTTCGCGTACATCTCCACGTGCTTCTTGAATGAGAGCGCGCGGTCAAAGTAGAAGCCTAGGTATCTCCAAAGGATGCCCGGTTTCAGAGGGGTGGCCCCTGTATAGGGGGCGTGGCCGAGATCTATGGTCGGATTATCATCCGACTTCAGAAGGCTGAAATGGAAGCCCTCGGACTTCGCATGTTCTAGGATCAGGCCCATGGCTCTCGTCATGAGGAAGATGATGTTGTACGCTCTCTTGAGCATAGCATTGTTGCTTTCCCACGTCTTTGATTGGGATATGATGGTCCCGTCATCGACGTAGGAGATGAGGTCGGATTCATTCTCATTCCGTCTATAGAACTCTTTCATGAGAATGGCTAGTACGAGGGCCGATAGGATTGGGGATAGGGCGGAGCCCTGTCCCAGTCCTACGCTCGAATCGAATGGGGGGGATTCATCGTCCCCCCAGACATATCTGGTCTTGCGACCCACCAGGTACGACCGGAAGAACGCGACTATTTCGGGCGCGAACCCCTGGCCTTCTAAGATGTTGATCATCACCTCGTGGTTGATCGAGGGGAAGTATTGGGCTAGGTCAAATGCAACCACGCTTGTCTTAACCCCCCTTGTCCATCCTTCGCGGACAATGTGGGTAAGAAGTACTCCGGCATCTTCGGTGGAGTTTTGGCGGACACCACCGAATTGATTCGGGTGCAGGACTCCCGCCGCTTGAGCCTCAAACTGCAAGCGGGTGGAAAGCATTTTCTCAATAAGCTTGCCCAACGTGTTTAGGAGCACGATGGGTCTATAAGACTTAGGAGTGTCGTATGTCGCCTTCCCTGGCTTTGGGATGATGACAGTGCGGGAGGCTTTGAAATGTTCCGGCCAGTGTCCGCATGACAGGCATGCGTTCGCCAGCCAGACTATGACAGCCTGGGCTTTGGGTCCTACAAGGAGCCGCTTCAAATGCCTCCAGGTGATGTTGTCCGGCCCAGGGGCCGAACTGTTCGAGGTGCCTTGAAGGGCATCCCTCATCTCCTTGAGGCTAAATTTAGTCCAGCCCCTGGTCTCGGGGGCCTTCCATTTGTCACCCATTTCAGCCATGTTGGTTGGTCTGTCGTGGGCAGAGTTAAACGTACTGTGGATGGCGTTCCACAGTTCCTCGTTAGTGTTGCAAGGGTTGCCGTTATGGTTGATCGTAACGGCAGCGGGTGTCTTGCGAGGCCCTACCCAGTTCATGAGGTCCCATGGCCTCTTAGTGGTGTGAGACACTTCCTCAATGCGCTCATCGAAGAAGACCCTCTTGGCTTGTCTGGTGACCCTCTTTAGGGTCCTCCAGTCATCTCGCTCATTAGTGAACATGGCCATCTCCTTCGCCTCCGTGCAGGTCGCATTCCACCAAGGCTTGGATCGGGCGCTTACGCGCCCGGCCTCGGCGAATTTGTCCCACGCGGTCTTGAAGATGGTGGCTATCCGTTCAGCAACATGGTCTATTCCCTCAGCTGACGGTTCCGCCGGCAGCTCAATGGAGTCTAGGTTAAACCCAATCATCTCAAGAAAATCGCTTTCCTCTTCTGATTTGGGCTTAATGCGCTTCTTCCCCTCCATGACTTCGTGTCTAATGGGGAGGACTGTGGTAAGTGGCCTGTGGTCCGAGGCTCCTGCCTCCCCCACACGGACTTCTGCTTGATATGTCCTTGTGTCTTCGAGAAACACAAGGTCTAAGATTGATTCTCTGAGTTCATTGTTGCGTGGGATATGCGTGGTCATCCTAGCGGGCGGCCCAACTCTCTCGAGACCGATGTCTTGTGTCACCTCCAGTAGGGAGGTGGCCTTCGGGTTGTTGTCAATCACTTCGGGGTCCCATAACGGGGACGGGCAGTTAAAATCACCGCCCATATAACCCACGTCACGGAATCTGTCCCGGTGATCGGATATGTGTCTGATGGCAGTTCCCTCGGCATCAGAGTATACGTTGACTATCGTTTTCGGGCCACCAGGGCCCTTTAGCGAAATTGCAATGATGTCTCTATGAGAGACAATGTCTGGTCTCAACGCAGGCTTAGCGGGCCGGAGCCTGTTATGCACATACGTGAGGACACGCGGTCGGGCATTTACATCAATGCCCGGGGGGGAGAAGCACGTCCACTCCGGGTGGGTCGGCCCCCCGATTACCGGGGCACCTTCCTTCGCCGTGAGCGACGCAGTGTGTCTGACGACTTTCCAGGGGGGTTCCTGGATTAATAGAATGTCCCACTTAAGTTTTTCGGACTCAAGGAGCGATTCAAGCCAAAGTGTATTCTTTGCTACATTCTGACAATATATGCGCGCTCTAAACAACTTATTCATTGATGACTAGTTTGCTGAGCGTGGAGATGACGCTCTCCAGCTCGGGGACGGGGTCCTAGAGGTGGGGAAGCGCCAGTGAGCTTACTAAGGGGGACGATGATGGCGTCGCCTACTTTGACGGATTTATACTTAGCCAGGATCCACCCGGCATTGTATCTCTTCTTCCAGAAGGGGCAGTCCCTCGAATCCGACGGGTGACCGGCGGTTCGACAGTTGATGCACCTGTCTGGGTGGGGGCACGGCTCGTTACCTGGTGTAGCCGTGATAGGTGGTTTCGCGTTCGGCTGTGCTTTGCAGCACGAGGCCAATACACGGTGGAAGTTCTTGGCGTGGTTGCCACCACACTTCTGACAGTGGATGCTTTTGGAAGGACAGGCCGCCGCCGTAGAGCGGTGCCCGTACCTCCAACAGCGGTTGCATAGGGGCGCCCCCACTCTGGGGGTTGCCTCTGCGAAGCGGAGCCTATGGGTCCCCCACTGGAATGAGGTTCCCTTGAGCGCTTTAAGATTCAACCCGCCCCGCGAGTCGTATATCTCGAAGAAGAGGTACGCGTTAGACGCGTGACCAGACGCTTTCACTACTCTGGGCGGGACAGAGTGGTAGAATCGGAGAGCCTTTCTCTGTTCGGCATTACACCGTTGAAGCAGGACGTTGAGTGCGTCTTGCCCAGAGATAGGGATTGGTTTGCCGTTCTCCCCCAGCTTGGGTTCGAGGCCGTAGAAGGGGAAGTCAGCGACCATCATAGAGGATCTGGACGAGCCAGCCTCCACGTAGATCGTGGCATCCTTGACTTCGGTCTGTCCCGCGTTCCACTGGAACCAGCGGTGGATGACCTTGATGTCGGACTCGGACGGGATGTTGTCAGCTGTGATAGTGATGCTACCAAGTGACCGCTCCTCGTGCAGGATCCGGAGTTTGGACTGTGCCTTTGTGAGGGCGTCAGTCAGGGGAGCGCAGCATGGTTTGAGGTCCCATGGGACTGCGGGGGAAGCGAACACTGTCATCGCTTTGCGTGACAGGCCGTGGGTGGTGGACTTGCGCTTGTTAGGAGCGCTAGGACCGGCTGTTTTTGGTGCGAGCAGCTCGCTTGCACCCATGACCTGATTCGGGTTTGAGTACGGGAAGGCCTGGGCCAACCTGACTAAACTCTCCTCATGTTGAGTGGTCCTGGCTTTCTTCTGATTGGAAGGGCCGGGGGCCAGTGGAGGGGCACCTGCTACTTGCGAGTATAGCGGGGCCGGCGGCGCGTACATCCCGTTCCTGAAAGGATTATTGTCGGGGTTACGTCGTTTGGTTTGCTGGAACGTGCCGGGGCGTCGAGCGCCGGCGGGGTCCGAGCCGCGATGAGCGAAAGACCGGTGCCTGGATGGGTTAGGCAGCTGGCCGGGAGGGACTTTAGGAGGAGGGAACTTGGCGTGGTGGGCCTGGCGTTCCTCCGCAAGGGCAGTGCGGATAGAGGTCGCGACACTTTCCATGAACGTCCATGTCGAGGACTGGGGGTCCAAGCCACGGAGGGAGTTCCTGACAAACCCATGTTTGACCAGGCCACGGATCAGATGACCTGAGGCCTCGACGAGACCGTCAGATTCTGATGTATTCCACATCTTTCCATTTTGCGCACCAAATTCAAGGAAGGAGGCGATCGCGCGCGCTGAGGAAGCAGCGGATTCAGTGTCAGAGGTCCAAGTCTTTGGATCTCGACGGAATTGGAAGGAGTATTGTAAGTTAACGTCATCCCCTTCAGCAAATGCATCCGTGGGGATGCCTGAGACATCAATCATCTCGGCGTCGTCCGTGGGTGCGGCAGCGCGGCCTTTGCCCTTGGCGGTCCGCTTAACAGTAGAGTCTGCATTGTCGGCAGCCTCGAGTTCAGGGTCCCCCTCCTCGTCGCTCCCGGCGGGAGAGGGGTGGACAGATGAGAAGGTAGCCCTACTGGGCTTCGTCCTCTGAATGCGTAGAGCCCGCTCCAGAGATTGTCTAGAGAAGCTAATAGCGGGGGATGGAGATTTCGACGGAGGAGGTCGGAAGACGGTGGCAGGGTCGACCGTCCCTGAGCCCCCGGGGGGGTCGGGAGGGTTAAGAGGTTTATCTTTAGAGCGAGAGGCAGGCATACAGCGCAAGAAATGGTGGGAGCGGGTGGGCTCAACCAGGGAGTAATGGCAATTTGCAACTTTACTACGTGTCTAACCTCCTACCAGGTGGTGGTAAGAGATCAAGGAAACTGTGTTAGGCGCGGGGGTAACTCCAGAACTCGGGGCTGTGCACAATCACGTGTCCAACATGACTTGACGTCTCGAATGCTGCCTTTTTTACCAGAAAATCCGGGATGTCTGGACCTGGGGCCATAACAACTCTTTCCACGGCAATCACACAGCTCATAAAAGCGCTGGGGTTGTCCAATTTACCTTCAGACCACAACTATACGCGACGGCGGAAGGTACCCTTTCCCAGGTCTCTGGCCACTTCTTTCCCGTCATAGGATAATGCAAGGCCCCCTCGATCAAGAATCTAGTCGTGCTCTCCTTTCATCCGAACCGAGTGCCTTTCGGTCCCGGAGATGAACAGAGTGCTATCCCCTTCGCCTGGACCATGTTTCGCACCCACGCTATTGAACTACATCTGACTCCTCAAGGTTTGCCGACCCCACAGAAATGTGCAAGCTCCGACATGTCTAAATTAAAGCGCGCGCTTCTTGTGGAATCATCAACTTCAAAACACTCGTGTCCATTGACATATTGCCCGGACCAATGAATCCGCAAGTCCGGGAGGCAATATTTTCTCTAGGCTTCTGCGACCTAACGGAAGACTACAGGTGTGACGAACCATCACCTACGCCTTTGTTCCCCCCGTTTGTGTCCTCCCTTGTTTGCATCTCAATTCAGTCGAAGACGAATGGGCACCAAGGACCATCACATGGCCTTTAATTCCGGATCTCTGCTGTTCTCTAAGGAGATTCGGAACATATATAGTGGTCAAGACGCCATCTTGCAAAGCAATGTCCAATAGCGAAGCCTTGATGATAGCAACCCGTATAACCCCACATGTTTGTTTCTGATCCGACTTCCGACTTATCATAACCGATCGTAGCGCCCAATCCTTCACAACCACACCTCTCGAGCTCACCTACCATGGCAAATGTATTCGTGAGTATGAGCTTCCGAGACCTTCGGGCCCACCACCAGCTGTTCTGTGTTTAGACAAGTGACCCATCTGACATATCCTTTCTCTGGCAGTTTGACATTAGTATCAATGATAAGCCCGCTGGACGCATCGAGTTCAAACTATATGACGATGTAGTGCCACAGACAGCCAAGAACTTTCGGGAACTAGCGATCGGCGAACACGGTTATGGATATGCGGGGTCTGCATTCCATCGCATCATCCCTAGCTTCATGCTTCAAGGTGGAGACTTCACAAAAGGGAATGGCACTGGTGGCAGATCGATTTATGGCGAGAAGTTCCCTGGTGCGATTGCCTCTCAGCATCCGTTTCAGCGATTATAATGCCTGCCCCATAGACGAGAACTTCGTGAAAAAACATACTAAGCCTGGTATACTCTCGATGGCCAATGCGGGCAAGAATACCAATGGATCCCAGTTTTTCATCACTACAATCACCACTGCATGGCTAGATGGCGCGCATGTTGTATTTGGTATGAGCGTCCTTCATCATCGACGCGATCTCTTATCATTGGTATATAGGGGAAGTCGTCAAGAATATGGAGCTTGTTAAGGAAATCGAGGCGCTTGGGAGTTCTTCTGGTACGCCCAAGTCAAGGGTAGTTATTGCTAAGTCGGGAACTGTTTAAACCCCTCGCGGGAAGGATATATGTCATGCATCATATAATCTGTTCGACGGTCCGACCGTTCCGCCACATTTTCACACAAACGAGGTGTTGTCGTCATGCAATGGATAGTAATTATAGCCTACAACATGGCATTAACGTCATATTTTCACAACGTCCATTAAGCCAAAATCTGGTAATGGTCTGTGCAGTCACTGAGTGAGTCTTTTCTCCAATGCTCACTATCACTGAAACCGTTTCCGTCTTACAAGCGACCCAATTCGACCATTACGTAACCCGTTTGTCTCATCGTGAGATGATCGGTAACAGCCGGATCTTTTATAACAGATAACATCATCGTCCTGATCTCCAAAACAGCTTTCTCTTCCACATCCACTCATCATGGCTAACGTATTTGTAAGTTCCCCGCTATTTAATATACGTGAAAGATACCTTCCATATTTTTTCGAATTCACCGATCGACCACGATCTGACCTACTTGTCACTGTTTTTATAGTTTGATATCACCATCGATGGCGCAGCCGCTGGTCGCATCGTTTTCAAACTTTACGACGATGTTGTCCCCAAGACAGCCAGAAACTTCCGTGAATTGGCCACTGGCCAACACGGTTTCGGATATGCAAACTCTGCCTTCCACCGTGTCATCCCTCAATTCATGCTCCAGGGAGGTGACTTCACACGGGGCAACGGCACTGGTGGCAAATCAATTTACGGGGAGAAGTTTGAAGGTAATAATACTGTTTCATTTTTGAATTTTTTATTAAAATATTTTCTAGATGAGAACTTCCAACTGAAGCACACAAAACCTGGTCTCCTTTCCATGGCCAATGCTGGCAAGAACACCAACGGCTCGCAGTTCTTCATCACCACTGTCGTTACGTCGTGGCTCGATGGTGCCCATGTCGTTTTCGGTGAGCAAGCGTTCAATGTATCATATGTTCGCGCATTTCTAACTGTTTTGTAGGCGAGGTCGTTGAGGGGATGAACATTGTGAAAGACATTGAGAAGCTGGGCTCGTCGTCTGGCGCAACCAAGAAAAAGGTCGCCATCGCTCAGTCGGGTATCGTCTAAGGGGAAAAGTCAAAAATTCAGAAGCCACGCATTAAAATTATCCTTCAGTTGTTGTAACGTACGATGAATATTCCGCACCGATTGTATGTACAAGTGATCATGGACATTTGATGCGATAAGATAAGATTTATTTTCATTTGCGATCGTCTCAACAAACTTTTCCTCCCCTGATGGCGTTCTAGATCTGTGATCAAAACTAATCTTAAGCCATACAACTACCATTGTACAGGAAAGGCATCTAAGTTCAGTCAAAATATCACCACAAGTCCCCTGCAACATTGTTCTGATTACTCCACGTGATCATAACCCATGTCGCGTGAACCCTGAAATTGGTTCCGAGTCCGCGATTTCCGTCACAGTGCCAGTGGCGCATTATCCAAGCTCTTACTCATTCATAAACCGACCATAGAGATATACTAATCCTAGGATAGCCAGGGATAGGTTGCAGCAGACTGAAAACAATTTGAAGGAAAAGGTCTATCAGACGTGAAAACCAGTACCCTCTGTTACTTCTAGGTTCATGCCAACCTCAACTGAGGACGACTCATCTCCAGGCTCAGAGACAGACCGGCTTTTGCAGGGATACGGAAGTTATGAAACAACTTTTAACCCCACATCCACCGTACCAGGGAACGCACTTGATGGGGTAGCATTGCACGGCGGTGAGGGCGATTGTACGAAACTCAACTTATTGCATTGCAATCGGACATTTTCATAACTGACCATGTCCTCTAATTAGTAAGGCGGAGAGGAGAATCATTCGACAACATTCCTATTCAAAAGCGACAGCTTGGTGAATGATGATTATTCTCAGCGATTGCCACGACCCCTCTAACGCCCCAATAGGCTTATTTAGTGTCGTTTTCCTCATTTTTAATCGGGTGATAGGAACTGGGTGAGTTTGACCATTCTATTTCGTTGTGGAATGCATCTAACCGTAATGAACTGTCTTGCCTGCAGAATCTATGCGACGCCCAGCGTCATTCTTCGGACTTCTGGTAGTGTTGGGGTTGCATTGGTGATGTGGCTCGTTGGTGCTCTTATCGCTGCTGCTGGAACGACAGTTTACATCGAACTCGGAACGGTATGTCCCATAATGTCTAATCTTCTCATAGAACCTTCCATCGAAGGGGTTCATATGACAGGGCCTCCCACGAAGTGGCGGGGAGAAGAACTACCTCGAGTTCATATACCGTCGTCCCAAGTTCCTAATGACTTGTGCGTTCTCCATATATGCCTTGATCACTGTACGCATACATTCCGTTATCATGTAGCTTGGAAGTGACCCACTTGTTACAGGGCTCCGCTGCGGCCAACAGCATCGTCTTCGGAGAATGTAAGCCTAAATTATTTTTGATGGCAGTTAAAATTAAGCTACAGCCAGATGTGGTGCATTCTCTCTCTCTTACTCCTTCTCGGTACAATACCCGCTTTGTTGCTTTCCTCTGTTTGACGTTCTGTCTCGTCATGCATGGTACTGCTCTGAAATGGGGGCTACGGGTCCAAAATACACTCGGGTTCTCCAAGCTTGTTATCCTCTTTGCGATTGCCTTGTCGGGTATCCTTTGCCTTGCTGGTATTCCGGGATTTACTGTGCGAGAGGGTTATGAGACGCCACGAAATTTTGAATGGGCCAAGATGTGGGAGGGAAGCGGAACTGGAGCAAATGGGTTTGTCACAGGGCTCTACAATGTTATATGGTAGGGCGTTACGTTCTTGAGTGTGTTCTCTTATCCATTGATGAATTATTTGTTGCTTAGGTCTTTCGTTGGCTATTCGAATGCAAACTACGCGTTGTCCGAGGTAAGAGACCCTGTCCGAACAATCAAACGCGCTGCGCCCCTAGCAATGCTCCTTGTAACTACTGTGTACCTGTTTGTGAATATCGCCTACTTCGCTGCCGTCTCCAAGGCCGATATCTTGGGAAGTCGAAGGATTGTTGCGTATGTATAGGGAACCCCGGGCCAGCATATCCACTAACTCCGACCACAGAGCACTGTTCTTTCGTAACCTATACGGCCCGACAACTGAAAGGGTGAGAATAGATCGCCTACATTTCCGCAGTAAATGCTGAAGAGATAAATATAGGCACTTAGCGTATTTGTTGCCCTATCAGTGTTGGGCAACCTTTTAGCCGGACAATTCTCTCAAGGCCGAGGTTTAACCCTGCCCTCGGGTCCGCTGTAATCGTACTAACGAAGAGATTCATTTCCGCAGTTATTCAAGAACTCGGTCGTGAGGGTATCCTTCCGTACCCATCATTTTTCGCCAGTAACAAACCCTTCAATGCGCCTTTAGCCGGTCTTTTCACTCAATATGTAGTGTCATGCGCTTTCATGATCACTCCCCCGCCCGGGGACGCGTATCTCTTCATGATCAGTCGTGAGTCTCGGATACCGCAATTCCTTTTGGTCTGAGACTAACTAACTCAAAATAACAGTGTCTTCGTATTCTCTAGCAATCATCAACGCCATGGTTTCATTCGGGTTGCTCCTCCTCTACACTTCAGCTTATCGTGAATGGGACTGGAAACCTCCATTCCGCGCTCCAAAAATAATCATAGGTTTATTCTTCCTTTCTAATGTGTTTCTCGTCGTCGTCCCACTTATCCCACCTGCCCCTGGATCGAGGGTCTATGATAAGCTTCCATATTGGGTAAGTCGTACTCCAATATACGATGAGCCCCGATTACTTGTATTCAGTTAACCCTTTTTTTCTCAGTTACACGTCTTCGTCGCCGTTATGGTGTCCTGGATTGGGATAGCGTATTGGTATGTCTGGTGTATATGGTTACCGAAGCGCAAAGGGTACAAGCTTCAGAGGGAATGGATGTTGCAAACCGACGGTGTTCCGAGATACGTCTTCCGCCAAGTCCCTGTGTCACCTATGACGAATTGAGAAGTGAATTTTCAAGATTTTAACGCTTCTCTGAATTCTATCCAAAGCCAAAATGTATGCTTTTTGGTGTAAGCGGGTTTCGAGTCAGGAAGGGACCCTTTGTTTCATAATGCCAGGGTCCACAGGCAGCCTGCCTCGAAATCGCCACTAGTGCAAAACTATTTCGTCACGATCAAAGGCAATACCGATTTCCTTGCGATCCTTGATTTCTTGGACAGGAACGCCGCCGATAGACAAGCTTAACTCACCGACTCGAGGAAACCACCTTACTACTGGACTATTATTTTCGTTGCACGTCGTAGTAAATTTGGAAACAGTCTCAGTCAGCACAAGCCCTACCTTGAAGTGACGTCAATGACCCGGTCCGAACTCGCGCGCATATACAACCCTGCCCGCCCGCTAGGAAGTAACATCCCATTTGAACTCGCAAGTCCACAGCTGATGCAACTTGGACCCCTTCACCTCCATTATAATCATCTGCACGTAACCTTCATAACATAGTCTCCATGTTTGTTGACACCCACCAAACGGCACAAGAGTTGTAAGCAAATAAGCTGCTGTATCGTCTATGTAACACTGCGCTCATTGGGATGTTTCCAATAGGCTGATCCGCAACTACCTCCGTGTCTTCGCCAACTGTACGTAGATCGACTGTGAGAGGGTTCGGGGCTTATTTCATCACATGGCATTTCCTAGCCATCCTGTTCTATGATCATGTCATCACTCTCGGTAAGCATGCGATTTGACTACTAACCCTCCTCAAGGGTTCCTAATGCAGATAACGTAGGTCGCGAGGTCGAATACATCTGGAGACGGCCGAAAACAAAGAGCTCTTGCTATTTTTTCTTAAATCGATACAACTCTCTTCTGGGCAATGTCATATTATTGACTCTTAGATTCACAGGCTTTTCGAGTCGCGTGAGTGGCAACTAATTCTGAGTTTATGACTAATGTCACTAATACCATCGCACAAAGAGGTCAGGATGCTGGCGCCCGTAACTACCTCGTCATAAGTTGACGAAAGGATCATCAATATAGTTGCAGATACTACCTTGTCCTGCGACAGATTTTTCTGGTCATAAACCAACTCATCACATGCTGTAAGATGAGTTTTCCACGTCCCACTTTTGAGGACAGTTCCATCCACTATATTCATTTCTCTACCTAAGTTCTACTATCGTTGAGAGTTTACGCGCTGTATAGTTGTTCGCGGCGGATACGGTCTTTGATGGTGTGCACTGGAGCATCTCTGTTTGCCATCGCACTGGTGCGTCACCTTCTCTCATAAGATACTTGTCATATTCTCGTCGATCTAACGAGTCTTTTTGCAGTGGTTAGCGTTTGGACAGGAGAATGCCTTGAAATCGAAATGTTATATCGGTGTCTCTAATGAAACGTCGGAATAGGTTATTTTCTGCCCTCAACCAACACTAATCAACCCTGAATATTTACAGGGCTATTCGTATGTTGTGTTTCCCCCCCTATCGAGTTACTATTGATCATTTCACCAGGCATGTCAAGTGCTTGGTGGGCCCTGTTCGTATACGACGCCTTTTTGTTCACTCTCACCGTATCCAAAACATGGACGATCAATAAATCCTATACTACTAGCGTCACGATCAGCCAAATCTTACTCCGAGACGGTCAGTCGCTATCGTTTTCCCCAGACTATTTTGTTCACACGTCCTTCAATAGGTTCCGTATACTTCGCGTGAGCTTCCCTAATATTCCAGACCGACCACCTTTCAAACGTCATGCAGTGTGATTGCTTTGTCGAATTTCGCAAATATATTGACATGTTACGTACGTGCAACTGGTTAATTCTCTAACCTGATATACATTTAACACTAATGGCTACCACAGTTATGTGGAGTATGCCGAATTCTTGCTATGATTACGACGAAGCTGACCAAAGTCTTGGCATAGACGTTCCTGAAAGGAGGCTTATCAACTTTTTCAGCCGAGTGAGTGTTTAACGTCTAGATGATCTTACTAAGACTTGATCACAATTTACAAATAACCAATATTGTAGCATTTCAAGCACCATGATGTCCCACCTCATGCTGAATCTCCACGAAGTGAGTTCCATCGGAATCCATACCACGATGGAAACGACTCGCATAGAACTGGATACCCTATGGAGTGGCACTCTCGATCAGGCTTCGGCAAGTCTTTCGGTAGCTTTTCATGATCCGAGAGCGGGGATGGATGACGCCCAGGAACCACAAGATATACATGTTGCCCTACCTCACATAAATCCATAATGTACCCTAGCCGCAACTTAACCTTGCTACAGATTTACCGTGCTTTCAGCCTTGCTTCAGTTGTAGGTAGGTGAATCCAAAGCGAGTCAGAAGACTCCTATTAACAACTTCCGAGGTGGTCATGTGGATTTGTCCAAGCCATACTAAATTTTTTTGATGCGAACCTGACCAAATCCCTACTTTTCAAGGCCGCAACGTCGACCAATCATTTCTTGATGAAGTTGCTTGGAATTCACAGATAAACTTACCCCGCCCTGCACACCCACCAGAGCGGAGCCGTCGGCCCTGGTTCTGGGTCGTTCTGCATATGTGAACACTCTTAAGACTTGATCGCTGTTCGCTTGAAGGCACTATAAAACTCCTTTATCACTTAGTACCTGAGTGACCTGAGCGTTGAACTCCGCAAATCCGCCTGGGTGTGTCGACGTCGACTCATGCCTATACAGCCCTGGCTGCCTTTCCAATATCTTGGAAAACTTGTACCTTGGAGTTATCAGCCCATTTAAATACTAATGCCTGGGCCCGATACCCCATCCCTGTTATCACCCGTCTACGACACCCGACGCATAGGCCGCATGCTTGTTGTCACCCCCGAGGCCGCGCGAGAAATGTAAGCCCCCTTTTCCTATTGTGTACGAAAACCTGCACTTATCGAAATACTCCCAACTTCCAATAGAGTGGCTCATGATTACCTTCATATTTTTGCGGCCTGTACGTAAAAAAATGTTCTTGAGGGGAACTTGTTGACTTACCTATAATACCCACTTTCTAGCCATTCTGTTTTACGATCATCTCATCACCCTCGGTACGTATATGTCGAATGCTCTCATCAAAAGTCTGACGGTGTAGATCGTGAGATTGAATTCATCTGGAGGCGACCAAAATCGACGAGCTCCTACTGTTTCTTCTCGAACCGATACGGTGCATTTTCAAGTAATGTTACAGTAATGGTTCTTGGGTTTACGGCATTGCCGCCTCAAGTGAGTGACAACCTCACGCTGAGATTTACGGCCATTAATGTCCAACACTACCTCATTCAGAGGTCGGCATTTTAGGATTCAGAAATACGTTCTGCTTGAAACTGAAAATGTTTCTTCCACCCTACAGCTGCAGGCGCTACAATATCGTGCGTCAGATTCTGCTGATAATCAACCAGCTTATCATATGCTGTGAGTTGAATTATCGCATCTTATCTCTTGAAAGCCAAATCTGACGATATCTCCATCCAAGTTCTGCTTTCATTGAGGGTCTACGCGTTGCATGGTCGTTCACGACGGATACGACAGTTGTTGAGCTGCGTTGCATCAATCTTGTTTGCTGTTGCGATTGTAGGTCAACTCTCGGGAAACGTTTCCAACCTCTTTCACCTAACTTGATGTTCTCAAAGTGGCTCTTGTTTGGACAGAAGAGTACCCCTGCATACGGAACATCCGGATGTCATATAAATGTCTCTCATAAAACGTCTGCATAGAACTATTCTGTCCTCGGGAGCTGCCGCTGATTGAAATTGCGTTTTTAGAGCAATACGTATGGTTTCCATTGTTCTTACAATTGGATACACTCCTCATCACGATATCACGAACAGGTATGTCAGGTGCTTGGTGGACGCTCTTTGTCTATGATACTCTTTTGTTCACTCTCACCACGTCGAAAACTTGGACGACCAGAAAACCGTACGTTTCTGGCATCTCAATTAGTCAGATCTTACTCAGAGATGGTCAGTCGTAGTCAATTCTCGTTTGCCACTCTCACACGCCCTTTAACAGGCTCCATATATTTCGCGTGAGTTTCGCCTATTGTATAAACTGCTTATAAGTAAGCCTTATTTATGATTCATTTACAGTGTAATTGCTTTGTCAAATTTGGTCAACATAATGACTTACTATGTGCGTGAGGCCATTATTTCAACTAGCGTTGGGCACTCACGATTGTCACAGTTCTGTGAAGTACGGATTATCTGCCATGGGTACTACCAAATTTTTCTAATTAAGATCACGGTACAGACGTTCATGAGAGGAGGTTTGTCAACCTTCGCGGCCAGGTATGCATTTATTGTCAATATATATATAATTTCTCATCTACGAACAACCAATAACTTAAATTTAGCATATCAAGCACTATGATGTCGCGCCTTATGTTGAACCTTCACGAAGTGACTTGCATTGGCATCCGCACCACGGTAGAGGTGACTCACATAGAACTTGACACTCTATGGAGCGGCGCTCTCGATCAGTCTGTAGCAGCCTCCGCGACTTCTCACAGCTTCGGAAGGAATATAAACGATGAAGCACGGGAAACATAAGTCACTCTTTCAGCTCATCGTCTCATTACATTACCGCACCCATAGTTGCATTCCACCGACATTTCAGTCGTATTTCTAGAATATCAGGCTTATGGAATTGGGCCAATAGTTGTATGAAAAACAAAACACTCTTTTAATATTGTTGAGGTGCGCAAGCAATGGACAAGGCAAGATACATCCGATTATGGAGGGTAAAAGCTCGACTGTTACAGGCAGACAATGTTACAATATACGCGATTTACACATCATAATATGGACAGGAAATTGGAGACTCTGTAGCAAGGTGGGTGTCAGAATAAACACTTCCTGGGAGTGAGAGAAAATCACAAACTTATTTTTCAGCCATTTCCTTTTTTGATCAGTAGCACTGAGAGTAGTCTTGTTGAATGTCAGCACCGTTCATCTGCTTCGAGAGGGTAAGAGATACGCACAAGGGTTGATGACGTTGCATTTGTAAGGGCTGACACAGGCGGTAGGGCCAGTGTATCCAATACCACCGCACTGACCCCACTGAGGAACAGTGCCGCCGGTGGGCTGACCAGATCCAGAGGTGGTGGTGGTGGTTCCGGTAGAGCCTCCGTAGGTCGAGCCGATATCACCGAATTTGATGTTAGAGAAGGTGACGGATGCGTTGGGGGAGTTCTTCTCGACGTCTTCGGGTTTGCCAGAGGTGGTGGCGCAGGGTCCACGCTTGACTCCGGGAATAGAGGGGTCCTTGTCGGTGGGGTAGCTGCTGTCGAGCCAGAGCATGTTCGCTGAGTGGTCGTCCCAGATACTGAGCGCCAAAACCATGCCGTTGTTGAAGGCGTCGCCCATGGGCTTGAGACCGCCCTTGGCTGCGAAGTCGTTGGTGTCGCCGAACTTGGTCTTTTGCTCCTTGCAGAAGTTCTCGGTGATGGAGTTGACGGAGGAGATGCCGGGAATGTTAACGTTGGAGTTCTGGATGACCTTGCCGTTCTGGACGTAGATGCGGCGGATCTCTGAAAGGGCGCCACTGGCAGTGCCGTCGGCGGTGATGAACTGGGTGACGACGGTGATCTTTGACCTGGTATCGACAGTGCTGCCGGAACCCAAGAAGTTGGGTGCACCCATGCGGTAAGAGTTGAAGTCGCAACCGTCCTTGTCGCAAATTCCACCATATCTGTTGCTACCATCACCGCACTGGGTGCCGAGGCATCGGGTCTGACCCTTGGCGGAACAGACGTGGGGGGTGTAAGCGGCAGCGTTGAGATTGGCTTCCCAGACATCCATCTCTGTGCAGCACGTGCCGTACTGTCCAGAGCCCGCATTTACATCATTATCGGAGGGAGTCCAGCCGATGGTGTTAGCCTAAGATAGTGCTTAGTTTGCTATAGAAAAGAAATTGACGATTTTTCTTACCTCGCCGTTAATGAACTTGATGTCATGGGGGCACTGAGCATCGCAGTATCCGGTTCCGTATTTGGCACCAGCCTTATTGCCGGGGTACTTGGAAAGACCACCATCTGCGTCCATCTCGACGAAGTAGAGGGCACCGTTAAGACCGCAGGGAAGGTTGGACATGTCAACGTCGAAAGTGAACTCCTGGTTCTTCAATTTGAACATCTGGTAGGCCGTGTCGCTGGCCATGAGGTACACACGCGAGCCGACGTTCTTGCCAGTGACGAACTTGAGAGTGAGGGCGGTGCCGGTAGAGGTAATACCGTAAGTGCCAGCGTAGTCAGCGCCGTCTACAGCACAGTTCTGAGCGCAGGTGGTAGGATCGGGGCACAGGGCTGTGTCGAAAGCGTTGCCGGTGTAGCAGTTGGTGTAACCGCTGGTGGTGTGCAGCCAGCGCCAGTTGGCATCAAGCACGACTGAAGTGTTGAGAGTGGTGCAACCTCCGCTCGTCGTGCATTTTTGCGAGCTGAGCTTCGGGTGGGTCTCTACGACCTGTGTGCCGGCTTGTTGGGCCCGTGTCGAGGCGAGGAGGGAGAAGGCAATGAGGGCGACGGTATAATACCGCGACATGATGGAAGGCTAGATGGACAACATGATTATCACGACAGAAACAGGACTAGATCGCGTTTCTTACCATTGAAGAATACAGTTAATGATTTAGGGGAACTTGCAGATGAAACTCAACTGTTGACGTGAAAGTGTTAGGCATGGGCAAGAAGTGAGTCGCAAGAGAAGAGAACATACAAGAAATTCCTAGGCTGAGAGATAGAGATTGATGTCTGGCATGTTGCAGGTTTTATACTCCTCAGGACGCTCGGACCCTCCATCGCTAGGTGAATTAACGACTGCTGTCGCGTCGACCTGTGGTCAATCCAGAGGCGTAAATGGCCTTGGCGTAATGTCTTGGAGGGTCAGGTTGGGGTGGATAATCATCGGTTGTACGCCGCATTGTTTTACGCTTTTACTTCGGAAAGTTCGCCGGAGGTTTCTGGAAGCGATGGACAGCGTAAACGCGGCTTCGAGGCGGACGAAGAATCAGGAGACTTCTAAACGCTCGGTTACCCCATGCGGCAATTGAAGTGACGGCGGCATCACCTAATCTGTAATGCTGGAGAACAGGTAACTTTGGGTGGGAACACGGACCCGCCTATTTCGGAAACGCTTGCTGGCTTTCCTCCTGTCATGTTCCACGGTAAAATAGTGGCTATTTACTGGATATTTATCATGGGGCCACGGAAGCGAATGTGGAAGGCGTGCCTCGACCCGCTGGCGACGCTTATGGTAGGCTTAAACAGAGATAAGGCGTTTTTAAAGGTGTATGGAGAAGGTCGCGGGCGCCCGTATAGAATCCATGGTGATGCCTTCTGCGTTTCCTGGTCGAAACTGCCGCGTAAGATATATTCACGCGATGCTGAATGGTAGTCCCGACTCCGAGACGAGGCCTAGTCGGGCGTGATGATCATGCGATAACAGATAGGAATGGGGCCGCGGGTTTTCCTGGAATATCTGAAAACCCGTCGGTAGGGCGTTAATCGTCCATTCAGATAGTAAGCTCCCAACTGCGCAGAACGACGCGTGTTGTCGTAAACATCATGTGCGTCCTTTCTGGGTACATTTAAAATTAGGCCCCAAGCAGGTGATACCGATTGTGGTGCACGTTGTACACACCTCTAGTTCCACAACGCGGACAGGGACACCAAATTGGTGATTTTCGGTTGGAAACGCGGCGGGATTGATGTGGGGGCTTCTAAACAGTAACCAAAAGGTCACACTGACCATTCAGCTGGCTGAAACTATCTTGCACCTGAAGGAGCCGAAAAGTCGCGAACGGTAATTTTTGGTAAGAGTCAACTAAAAGTTGCGATCCATGATCGGATAAAATTTTGTGTTCCGGAAATTTTTACCCACAGCTACTTAGAGGGGAGGAGCTTGCATTGCGCGTCGTCTTTGGTATAAAAAAAGGCTTTCCTTGTAATAATTTTAACGCGATCAACAACGGTATGTACAAAATAGCTATAGGGTTCGTTTTTACTCTTACACTACATGGTCTACAGTCCAATGTCTGAGTGTCTCGAGGGGTAGTGAAGGTCGACATCTTAACCTGAATATTGCCCGCAATCATTCTGTATTCATTTCTTTCAGCTTTGCCTTGCATTCAAGTCCTCTTCTTGTCTGTCCGAGGAGATATATTTCAATGGCTCCCCGCTCTCACCTTCTTTCCATCGAACCCCTGCGTCGCGGATCGTCCGGCCCCGAACCCTTCTGCCTTAGAGTTTGCGTTCGGAAAACCGTCAGCCTGTCCGCCCTGGAAAGAGCCAAAGAACGGCGTGGCAGGACTGAGCGTCGAGGGCGTATGGGAGGAATAAGTAAGAGAAGGCGACACCATCGAGGGCGACGTCTGGTCGATTTCATAAAAGTTCGGATTCTGGTGATCGGGATATTCGCGCTCGACACGGTTGTGATGCTGTCGTTGTGCCTTGGCTGCGTCGTAGTGGTTATTATTAATTTTATTGGCCATGATGTCTGTGCGGTCAGTGTCATAGATGCCCGCATCGCTGATGGTGATGTTCTTGTTTGTGAAAATATTGCTGGCGTTGTGAGAGGGCAGGCTGGGCGTGTTGGTATTGGTATTTGAGTTCGGGATGCTCATGCTGCTGTGGTGATAGTGGCGCTGGTGCTGGTTTGCTGCGGAAGGCGTGCGATGCGGAAGCGTGGAAGAGCGCAAGTGCGCTTGCTGGTAGCGATGCAAATTGGGATTAGGCGATGGAACAAGCGACGGTGAATTTTGTTGTTGGCGTTGGTGCTGCTGTTGAGAAGTGGCGTGGTCGCGGGAGAGGCGGGCATTGACATGCGCAGGATGGATGTGGTGATTGTGTTTCGAGACATTGTTGGTAGGCTGCATCAAGGTCTGGCGGTATTCATTGTTGCGAGCTGCGGTTGCGTGAAACTCGTCCTCGTTCATAGGAGAAAGTGGTTGATCCATCAAGGATGGCGAGAGAGGGTGTTGTTGCTGCTGGGGAAGGGACACAGCTGAGGCCTGCGCCCTATATCCACGAACACCCATGCCAATGTTTACGCTCGCATCACTGTCGCCACGGCGGCGGACCAAATCCAAGGGAGGAGGCCTCCGTCGTTGCGCATTGGAGTCGGCGTGTGCTCGCATGATAAATTCCTCCGTAGCGGTATACCCAGAACGGGTAGGTACTGGCCCGGCGAACTGATCATACCCCATACCGTAGTCTATCTCAGAGGGGACACGCATCGAGCCACGGCCTGGGAGCATCCTATGTGAATGATCCTGATAAGCACTATGGAACGGCACCCCATTACCTCTTAGAGAGTCAAGTAAAGCGGCCATGGTTGGGTCCATACCCTGTATGCGGGGATCTGATGGTAGAGGTGTATGGTGATGGTATGGACTAGAGTGAGTCGGTGTGTGGGACCTAGATGCTTGCCTGCGGCCTGGTGCGAGAGAATAATCGACAGAAAAAGCGGGAGTCTGGAGGTATGCATTGGACGAGTACTCCGGGAATCTAGAATGCTCAGTTTGGGGACGGTTGAGGCAGCGATCAAGAGAAAGGGAGGGGATGGGAGGACGTGTTTGCGGGGCAGCGGTGATTTGAGAACGGAGTTCTTGGCCATGAAGGTTGAGGAGGGCTGCTTGTGCGATGGTAATGCGTGACGGCGAGTTATCTCCTTCGTGGGAATTCCTTTCGTTTCGCTTTCAATCCCGAGTAAATACAACACCTGAACGAGAAAAGTGGTTATTGACATACTCTGAGCTCCCGCTGTTCTGCGGTGTCGGAAAACCGGACGGAAATTCTGCTGCCAGCATCATTCCATCCTCTCACCATACGCCCATGTAGACGCTCGATGATTTCTTCTGCACCAGCACGCGTCTCCAACCTATTGAAAACATTGGTATAGCATTAAAGTCGCAGTTCTTTACTAACATACCTCACAAAAGCAATGATCCGTGGAGGGTTGCTGAGCCTCGTCTGGAAAAACCGACTGCTACTTATCCTATGAGGGGAGACTAGGGCTGCCAAGGTCTAAACAGAGTGATCAGCACATTGGGGGCAAGGATGAACAAAGTGGACCCACGGGTTCATCAATGCTCAAAGGTAGTCTAAACAACAGGAGTTTAGTAAATATGGTAAATTGCCACAAGAAAATATAAATCATGCTTACCCTTCCATATATAGGTTTGTGCTCGTCGGATCATGTAAGCTCTCCATCTTTGCTTTGAAAGTTGCATCTTCCCCTAAGTCTCCTCGACTTTCTTGTTCCCATCCAGCAAGAGACGAATTAGATCCCGGAGGCGTGGGGTGTAACTGAATATTCGCCTGCGAATACGCGGTTCCCGGGATCTTGTGGACCTGCTATATGCGCAGGTAAATGGGAAAGTTAAAGAAACACGTATATGTAAGATAACTCTCACCTTAGAGAATGTGGGATGGAGGTTACGATACCGCCTCAGTGACGTTATGCATTTCTCCGCGGCCTCGACCGTTTCAAACCTTACGAGAGGAATCAGTTTAATTCCGCCAACCATGGAGTTGAGGAACCTACAAAACAAATCCATAGCCACTCTCGCTGTCTCGTACATGCCTCGTAAACGTGCGTACACTTCTGATCTCGCCAAAAGGAGATGCGAGCGCGAACAGTTGATCTTCTGGAAAATGAGGAGGGAGTCCATTGATGTAGACGTTCGGAGTCTTGTCCTCATACGCATCAGGCTTACTAGTCACCTCGATTTCGGGACTCTTGATGAGCGCAGGTTTGTAGTGAAAAACTCCAGCATGCGGGCTGAGTTGCCGCTCTGTGCAGATGTCGGGGAGCGGAATTGTTGACTGGACCGGTGCTGGAGGCAGTTGGGGAGACGTGACAACCTGCGCTTTCTGCTCCGGGGAGGTAGCGGATGGAAAAACAGGGGATTCTTCAGATGCAGCTGCGCATTGTTATTAAAACGAAGAGCGATTTTTTAGTCGAAAACGTACCTGATTCGGTGACATGTACCTTGGGGACCGTATCGTCAATCCCGATCGAGGAAAGGTAGATTTCGATGTCCGAGTCAGTATCATCCAATTCACCTTCCTCAAGCTCGTAGTTTCCCTGATGAGAGACCCTCGGGCTCGTCAGGGGTGATTGGTACCGGGAGGACGATGGCGAGGTAGTGGGGGTCCGTTGTGTTAACTTGGTATGCGGAGAGTGGGGAGGCGATGCGAAACTATAAGAACTGGATCTGTTGGATGACACACCGGTGTTTGGCTGGAACGAGAAGGAGGTTGTAGGTGATGTAGGAGGCAAAGAATTGGCCAAAACGTTGCTCGAAGATGATTGAGCAGAGATCTCCACAGAAGAATGGTTCCGTGTTTCAAGAGTGGGAGAAGGTGATGACTTTGGGGGCGTTGGAGGTGCTCTTGGGATGGATAACGAAGCTGGAGTCGGCGTAGAAAGCGAGGAATGTGGAGAATCAGCCATGATAGAAACTAGCGGGATAAACACGAAGAGACTAGCTGAAAGATATAATAATTGAATAGCGGCGTGGTAGCTGGCTGGTGTAAAGGCTCGGATTTGGTAACGCAGGGCGAGGAGGATTGCGTACAAGTACGTATCGTATAGCAATACCAATAATTTTAAAGGATAATAGCAAGAAACTGGATGATAAGGGTTGAGCTTATATGCTCGGGACGGAGAAGATGCAAGTACTAACGAAAGGAACGCGGGCCCAGAATCAGACACCACAACATTTATATTCGTTTTGCCCCCGTTACCACAACCCACTTCAACCCCTCGGACCTGTCCATACAGCGATCGCCCCGAACCATCCCTCCAGCTAACAAGGGAGCTCAATGGATGAATTCGGTCGAGCTCCTGTCACGCTGGTGGGAGGCTTCGAACGAAGCCTGTTGCACATCGATTTTAATTTCCCAAAAGCCGAGCTGTATGAGGATAGCTTCTTTCTGTATCTCCCCAGTTTCGATAAGTCCTCATACCGCTCAAAGACAATCGTTCACAAGTCACTTCCAGAAGGTTCGAACATCACGAGTCATTCATGGTCCATATCTCGTATCACTGCAAGCTATATAGGATGCTTGAAAACCAGGTACAACCAGCCAGGAATGGAGAGTTTCAGTCATGTTTTCCAGGTCGCCAGGCCCAGCCTCGTCGCAAAAAAAAACACAGCCCAAGGAATTTCTGATGTTTGCACAATCAACCTTGTTCAGCAGTTCCTCTATGTAGTCCGGGTCCGAGGAATGGAAGTTTGGTACTTGAGGCAGGGAAAAAACCGTGGACCTTCTTTCAAAGGGACACGTGACACAATAGTATGGTCACGCTTAAAAAAAAAGTTGAACGCGTGCCCCGCTGATAAACCGACGGCAATAGGATAACCCAGGTCTGAGGCTTAGCCTTTAATTAGGGACCCAAGGCTTTACATGCACAAATCTTCACCCTACGACGCGATGCTGCATAGCGCTTGCTCTGGTCAACACAAAGTCAACACTACGATTCCAACCGGAATGTGAACAAACACGTTGTCGCCGCACATTTCATTTCCTCAACGGCTACTTATATTCTCTAATGGCCAATACCTGTCCCTTACACTCCATCTTCCAGGCCCGTCCAAGCACCACATATACTCTGTCAACGTAATTCTCCCCCGTTCCCCAGACTAATCCTATTCCAAAATCTTCCAACCATTTTCTTTACCATCTAGGCTTCGCGTTCAGTGATCTCTCGCGCTCTCTGAGTCAGAACCACCACATCTCCGATTCCGGCCCAAAAATATCTTTGGTTCTAAACTTCAAATATCGCATGGGGGGAAGCCGTGAGGTTAACCCGGTATAGCATGCCGGTTAACAAGGACCTACTTGTGGTGGCTCCAGTCGAGTATTATTCTCGGTAGCTAGAGGGGTAGGGGTACGCAAACGCAAGCCCAATTGTAACTCAGTTTAAACTCATCACCTGTTGCACAGCTGAGGACACAAGGCCCCAGCTAACCTGAGACCGATCGTGGGGCTAACACCAGCTCAAATATGAATCGACGTCAGACAGGACGTCACAAAAAAATCTGTAGTCCATCCTCGGACCAGCTTCCACGAGCAAGGTTGGCATTGGTCCCTTCGACCCGACGATGCCAGTCCGGGGCCGAGTGTTCAATTCTTCGATGCAATGATGGATTAAGGATGGGATGGTTATAAACAAACGGGTGCGAGAATTCCCCACTATCACCTCGGCGATGGAACAGCTGCTTATCGTCGATGAGTCCTTGATTGGCGAGATTCAAGAGGATGATACGTCACCTGGCCGCGTACGCACCAACATCATAATTTTGGAGGGTCACTAGACGCTGGCGCCTTCACTGCACAGCCTATAAATCAACTCTGTTCTAGGAAGTTCCAATCACACCTGCCTCATTGGCGTTCAACCACCCGGGCTCTTTCCTATTGGCAGTTGCCACCCATTCATTCGTCACCGTGCAATTTTGTTAGATTTTCTCGTTTATGTTCCTGTTGATTGTATTCCCGTAAGCCTCGTCCGCGGCGTGATCTAGGCCCATATCCTCGTAACCGGCAGTGTGAAAGTGGCTTTGGCGCCAACTACCTCCTGTAAGTCTCGGTAGACTTTTACACAGCCGGGGCTGAATCAAACAGTTTCAGAATTTCAGTATCATCTGGTAGTGTAACGGCATGAATCAATCATTACATTATTTGGCGTCCAGGAAAACAATACGTTACCAGATACCTATATATAGAGGTACTTCTTTCAACTTCCAAACCGCCGGGACATGGGAAGATATTAAGGTTGCGTCATGGTTCTACAGCTTAGAGTTGATGAAATCTATATGATTGACTAACTCGCCCCCGATGATACTCCCATCACGTCGTCTCCTCTTTCTCAACTCAAAATGGGTTTTTTCTCTCGACTGTCATTTTTCTTGACTGCATCCGCCCTTTTCTCCGGAGCACTCGCCAGGTTAGAGGTCACGAACCCAGCAAAAGACTCGTGGTGGGGTACGTACATTTTATATACGCCCGGCCTTGTCTACCCGTTTTTCCAACACATTGCTTCGACTAGTTGCTAATTCGCAGAACGTCCTGACGTGGACATGCAAAAATTCCCCCGTCGCAACTTTTACCGTTCTGTAAACTATCCTCCCATCCGTATTATTGCCAGTCCTCTGAAATCCTTCGTCCCACAGGATAGCCAATGAGGTCAGTGGGACCAGCCACAAGGATGGCCAGATAATTTTAAACATCATAACAGGTTCAACTGCTAGCCCCCCTTGCTCTGATTGCTATTCAAAACAATTTTGACTGCTCTAAGATCGTCCAGCCTGTTCGGTCTCCAGGGTTGGGGTACACTATCTTGCTTGCTAACCCGTTAAATTCGACCGAGGTGTGTGACTATTTGCAAACCCATTGTGTGTAACAAGTTAGGTCTCACAAGTTCCCTCACCAGGTTTACGCCACTTCTGAAGAATTCGAAATCAAGCCCTTCGGTTCTCCCTATCCAGTGCACATTTAGTAGCGTTGTTGATAGATTGTAAGTGTCTCGGATAATTTAGATTTGCCACCTATGTTAGATAGTGCTGTGCCACAATATGCTGGGCTCGAGTCAGTAGCCGAACGTGACTCTTCGGTCCGTTCCTGTATTGTGCACTGTATTGGCGATAAACTATAGGATTCAGGTGAGCTACGGATACATAATATTACACAATCATAGATTGTCCAGCTGCTAAGGTCTTGTCATGGTCGGATTTCTTGGTACAAGCCCCATATCTAACTCTACATCCAACCCAAGCTTTGTCAGCAACGAATATTTGTCACCACAAGTTCTCAACACACCTGCACTCCTGTTAGGTCCTCGATATTCATCTTCACTGAAACCAGTATTATAATGGCGTGACCACTGCGGGACATCTGTGAACTCCGTATCTTGGGTGCGAAGATCTACCAATGTGGAAACAACCTCACGGGTTCGGAAAACGGGCCCGGTGATTGACGTTGAGCGTTGAGAGCCCAAGGACAATTTTGGGTCACGTAGGTTGAGCATTAATCGAGTTATCATTATGGAAGATATCCTGTGTTAGGTTTCAATTTAGTGTGCAAAAAGCGGTTGAACGTACGCACACGTTCGTGAAGGTTGTTCCTACGCCTCGAGCGAATAACTGAAATTGGGGTTAGAGTGTGTTTGAGTTGGGCGTGAGCTACAATCAACTCACACCACCATACTTAGACCTTCGGTCGTGAGCGACAATTGGCTAGATAAAAGAATACCTAACTCACTACAAATGTCAAAATATTCGCGAGATTAGAGGCAATCATGACTCCGAAGTATATCGATCCTGCATGGCTTTTTGGTAACTTGAGCCAGCTTACAGAGTTCCTCAAGCTCACCATCTCGAAGCATTAACGTGAGGAGGTTCATACCACTCGTCTGGCGGAAGAGTAGCGACTTATAGACTGTCATCAAGAAGACCAAGGTGTCGAAAACCAACATTCCACCCCAGGCTGCGGCAAGTCCTATATATACAAAAATAAGTGTGATATTTAATCTTCAAGATTAGTGCAGACTTGTGGCGCTATCAAAGTGGGGAGGTAAGCCAGAATAATGATGACAGGTGGGGTCACTCACGCGTGATGAGAGAGCGATGCTGGACAACCCACGGGCAAAAAATACTCTGGGGTCGGTCCTTCCTCCTTTCCTGTAAATATTGACCACTGTAAAATCGACCAGGTTGGAGGAAATTGTGGCGAGAAGAGTGTTGGGTCTCACGCAAGCGACGATAACAGCGGTTAGTGCCACGCCAAGGAACAAAGCGAGAATCCGACGGCTTCGATCATAAAGAGCGTACATCCGCATGATCAACAAGGCTATAGAACTTGAGACCAGACTGAGGGTGTACACGCCAATCGGCACTTACTTGATACCCATATTTGCACGGTGACTGCGAAATATTGGTGATAGGACTGGAGGTCATGACAGCTAGTGGACAACGTGAGCTTGGCAGCAGAGATAGACGCAGTGAGATAACTGACATCTTTATTCGATGTTATAAAGAGTTGAATGAGTGCCTGATTACCACTTTTTTGATGACTCACCTGACGTTTACTGTCTGCCGTCGAATGCCAGAAAAATTCAACAATGACGGGCAGGTGGCCAAATAGGGTAAGATAGCGATTGAGGTAAAAAAAGAAGACAGCCCATGTAAGTCGTTTTGGACCCCAGAACCGCTCAACCTCCATCGTGAAGGTAAGGAAATATTCATGGATAAGCAGGGCTGACACAAACAAGGGCGAGAGGCAGATCCTGTTAGTTTCCGGCGGCAGAGAGTTAATAGATATCAGAACTGACTGAATGAGATGAGGGTCATATAATAATTTACGCTCCTGTTGATTGTCGGTCCGTTAGCACACCCCGTGTCTTTTGTGATCGGATTCGAATTATGTGCTCACAGGCTTTGGAAATCACTCACGGTCAGTTCAGTCATGGAATTGGCCGATCCGCTGGGTGCTGGAATCCGTTAACGTCAAACCAATCGTCAATGTGCAATCGAAAGCCCTAGAGCATTCGTAGCACAGCGTCCAACCCAGTGGGACGTAAATATAGGCAAAGGGGGAATAAACAGCGTTCGAGAGAAGCAAAAGAAGCACCTTCATAGGTTATAACTCAATCATCTTGGGGCTCTCATTTGGGGATCGATATCACGGAGCCCATATGGACGTAGGCCGTAGGGCCGAAAAAAAGCTGCTCTGATGAACTTGATGGGACTGTGATCTTGTAAAGAGTTGCGCTTTTTTCGACGCTGAGACGAGCGACGGCGCGGGTTGCACCAAGAGGAGTTCCAGGAATGACCAGAAATATGTCCCAGTTTCATTCAGAACATTACTTTGACAGATGGCAAGAATGGTGTGGACCCTGGACATTAGGCTCACTCCGAAAGCAGGTCAAATAGACCCATATAAAGCCACATGTCCAGGAACGCTGCAATTGCCAAGGGGCCCAGCGTGATCTTTGACGCCGATAGTCGAAAAAAGCATGATTCAGGAGTGGTACAACAGTGGCGTACAGGGGGCCGATATAGTGGGCATTAGGTAAAGAACGTGGGTGGCGGGGGTTGTACGGTACACTGTACCTGAATCGTCAGTGATAGAGGAACGGAGGTAGTAGCAGCAACAGTGAGGTACAAAGGATCACCATGGTATAAAAGGTCCTATAGGAAAACAGAAACATATCCTAAGCAACTACGAGTCCGAGGATAGCTCCGATAGCGGCAAAGCCAAAGCTGAACGATGTAAAAGAAGATGCCGCATTGGAGTTGGCGGGAGAAGTGGAATTGGATGAGCCGGTGGGTGACGTGCTATTGCCCGACGTTCCAGTCCCGGAGGGAGTCATTGTAGTGGGGTAGGCGGATCCCAGAGGCTTGATCTCAAACTCATCAGAGGTAATATATACCTGAAAGCTGGTTCAGCATTGAATCTTCCATGGATAACGAGAATGGGCAACCTCTGTAGAATTCAGGGGATTTGCCAGCTGAATTGTGTAACCCGTTCCTGCTGCTTGGCTCGCCTGGTCTTGAGTGATAGTTTTTGAGCAATCAAAGTTGTTTACGATCCCAATGAATGCCATGGGCGCAACCAAGATTTTGGGGTCCTATGAGAACGGTGATTAGGAGGCAGCGCATAGCGGTAATATAATCTGACCTTGTTAGCGATACTTCACAGAAGGTTGAAGTTTAAAGGATGCTAGTTTCATGGAAAAAGGAGAAATTCTCACAGGGCGGTGAACGTTGCGTGAGTGGTTTCCTTGCAATTCCATGTCAGTACATTCTGAGATCCAGCGACTAGATACGTTCGAGTGTTGAAGATGGAGTGATAATCAGACACTCAATTCTAATAAGCTTAAGGAGCTGACGTACCCCACCACGAGTCCTTTGAAGGGTTTGTGATTGCGAATTCTCCTAATGCGACACCGAATAGAGCAGCAGTAGTAGTGAGAAGAGCGATGCGGGATACCATAACCATCTTGGATAGAGGGTGATAAAAGAGCGTGAAGGGGGGAAGCTAGCTTATTATATGTGGGAGTGGGCTGACCTGGACGAGGACAAGGAAAAAACTAGCCGACGGCATTGACAGATGCGGAAACACCCGGACATGCCGCGCCACCCCCTAATCTTATTCGTCACCCTCAGGTTCAGTGAAATTGAATGGTACTTGCTAGAGGATCCATTGACCTTCACTGCTACGTCTTGTTGGTTTTGCAGTGTACTGGTCATTATTAACAGCTAACTTGAATTTTCTTGTTACATCATACTTCGAAGGAGTTCCAATACGTATGTCAGTCCGCTACAAGTCCACTATATTAAAGCAACGTGTTTAGGAAGTTGCGTAATGAAGATCTGGGGAAGTAGGCTAAGCTAGGCTACATAAGTATACTTAACCAGAAGCAGGAGAAGATGTGCTTGCCTACATACCGGCATTGTTTCCCGAACTGGTAGTGGAGACCTCAAATTTGGGGACCCACAAGACTCACTTTTAGAGTGCTCACTGTATGGATGGATCTATTCACTAACATACGTTTCTGGCCTCCATGGCGTGAAAGGACGGGCTTCAATCATTCCCCCCGCGGTGTGTCCTGCGAAAAAAAACCATTGGGATTTAGCAAGGGTCGTGCTCGGCGCTAGTACAACCAAACATAATCTGATATAGTGATCATACACGATAGGGTTGGTTCATTTCGCTTTAGCGATGTAGTATGCATGTCCAATGACGGATAATAAAGAGAACTTACGGTTTTGGCGGAGACACGCGACCGTGCGGCCATCGTGACGTGACCAGGCGCGAAGTTATTGTTTGTTTGTTTATTGCACTGCAGATTCTGAGTCTCGTTCATTCACACCTACCATAACCACAATGCAGCACTCAAGTCCTTTGCACTTTCCTTCAACGCCAGTGTCATCACAACATTCGAAACACTCAGTTCTAGCACCAAACTTCAGACCTATTAACTCTTCACCGCTTGCTTCACCGAGCACTCCAAAATCGTCTCCTGTGGCAGCAGTTCAAGCGCGACGTCGGTCACAATACAAAAACAGGACCCCTAGCACTCCCGTTGCGTCTTCATCGAATACTTTTCTGAGCGCGCGTGCCATTAGCTCGAGTGACGGGTCTGTGTTTTACAGCGGAAGTGCCGCGTCAACCCCTGTTCAGGACCCCCAGAAAAGCTTCCTTAGGGAGAAATTTAAGGCCAAGTGTTTTGCAAGGGCAGCAAAGGCACGGGAGAAGGCTATCAGGGGAAGGAGATATGATTTAAGCAGTGATGGTTTTGACGACACCATGGACGACGACGACGAGGAAGATGACAACAGCATCATGGACGACGAGGTGAGTCTCAATGGTTTCGGACTCGGGCCGCCTTCTCACGGCTTCTTAGCTCTTTCGCAGGATAATGTCTAATGTCAACCGGAAAACTCGACATTCATATAGAGTCTCTTATGCTCTTGACGTTGGGTCATCCTTTGACCCTGATATCGAAGATGTTAACGAGTGGGAACAGGAGCTTGCTGGTGTGTGGTACCCTCTTTCTTGTGTTCAACATACTGATCTGCCTTTTGATTTCTTAGATGCCCATACACACGGCTCTCAGTTGATTAGTGTTGGGGTCACGGAAGAACTTACTCCCGTCGACCTCGAGGATGAAGAACTTGAGGCGTATGCCGAAGAATGTGCTAAGCGTGCGGCGCTGGCCGACTTTGAGGATATTGCTGAAAAAGATCTATTCAATTGGAGTGATCTAGAAGAGGTAGAGGAGGTCGCACGGGGGCTTAATGAGATGGAGGACGTTGAGATGGAACTATGAAGCGGTCATAGATCTTGGAGCTCGGGCCTAACATGTATTTGTATCGTTATTGTTGTATTTACTCGGTTTATGCTCATTATAATATCATGTTATGGATACACGTTTGACAGGCTTTCAGACAATTGTTAACAAATGACAGAAACCTCTATTTTTATCTGTATATTGGTGGGTTCCGCACGTCGGCAAGTCATGACGCAATAACGGCATATCTGATATACAGGCCTAGGTCCCATCATTGTTAATTAACCACATGAGCATTGTACTAAACTTCGCAGACGCGACTCTAGACCACCCGCGAACTCCCTTCCGCCGCGATCCCACGATATGACCAGAAATCTCCACCGATGGCAACAACAAAGACGTTTTGCAAACGTAAAAAATTGCGACGTGATAGATGCAAGCCTTCCTATTGGCTAATTTGCTCGTTCCAGCCGCTTGGAATGCCAGAACCAGAGTAAGGCCAATTTCGTGGAGTCGCAAAGCGTCCCTAATATCTCGCTAACGACAGTGTCAAATTCGGCGACGTCGCGGTCGGTCATGTGGATACCGAATTTCGCCCTGTAGAGGGTTCTGTCAAACAACTGTATTGCTTTAGATTCCTCTGTATCCCATCGTACGTTGGGGCGGCTTTATCCTGACCCTGATTATCACAGAAGGTTAGGTCCCGGTGCGGCCGAACAAGATTGATCCATCTCACGGCCCCCTTGATGTGATTCCGCTAAGAAGTGTCGATAACATCCTAAAAGCCGTTACCCTTAACGATCTATGTCAGAGGAGTCAAGCGTTCCAAAACTATGGACCAGAGGCTGGCGTTCACCAAGCGGAGCGTAAACGAAATCAAAAAAGAATACCATATACAGGAAAACACGCCAAAAATGCCACCGCGGAAGCATCATAGTCGTGTCCACGACTTCACAGACAGCTCTCGATTACTACACCCAGCAAATATCGACATGTTTGACTCCGGGAACGCTTCCGAGAATCCCTGAAGCGATTGTATTGTCGCAGTGGAGGTTACCGTCCTTTGGGGCTTCCTATTAAGTCGGTTCCCATCACATCTCGTTCGACCCTCCATGACTCTCTATTCTGCAGTTATCTGTCAGTGAGCCCTGTACACATGTAGTGAAAGAAGGGTTAGATGTCTCTCCGCGGCTTACATTCCTAGAAGGTCATAATCCCCCAGTTATAAGCGACTTGACCTTTGCACTTCATACCCTCTAATTCTCCCCCTCCATAACAATACAACCTATCTTTCATCGGCATGGGTTCACAACTTTATCTATGTGTTATCGCGATAGTCTCGCTATTCTTGTGGCGCGCCTTTCGGAAGCGACCAGGGCTCCCTTTGCCTCCTGGTCCAAAGGGCTATCCAATTATTGGCAACGTCTTTGATATGCCCCGGCAATTCGCTTGGCTTGAATACGATAAGTGGTTCAAGGTCTATGGTATGTCTTCTCAAGTGAAGACCATGAACACATCATATTCACTGATTTCCGACAGGTGACATGGTCTACTTCCAGGTTTTTGGCCAGGGTTTTCTCATTCTTGGTTCTCTTTCCAAAACCACTGACATCCTGGAAAAGCGATCTGCCAACTACTCTGATCGCCCGTCGATGCCGATGTTGCTCGACCTGTAAGTTGAGCCTGTGGGCTAGTATATACATTTGGAAACGAGGCTTACTAGTAGCCTGATCATAGTATGAGCTGGGACTCCAACTTCGCCTTTATACCTTATGGTTCATGGTGGCGACGTCATCGACGCACATTCCATCAGCACTTCCACTCAGGTGCTGTCCGTAGATACCACCCAATTCAACTTACGGAGGGCTACGAATTTCTCCGCCGTTTGCTTGTGACACCCGAAAACTTCAGGCATCATATTCGACAGTGCGTTTTTTCGCTGTTCTCTGACCATCATGTGACTGAACCTTAAGTAGTCTCTTTGCGGCTATAATTATGAACATAACCTACGGGATCAAGGTGTCAGACTCGGACGACCCATATGTTACCACCGCCGAAGAAGCTCTGCACGGGTTGTCTCAAGCAGGTATCCCGGGCCGCTTTCTAGTCGATTTGTTACCGGTCTTGAAATACGTGCCAAGTTGGATGCCTGGTGCTGGTTTCAAAAGAGAAGCTGCTAAGTGGAAGAAACTGAGTACCGACATGGCATTCAAGCCTTTCACGCACGTTAAAGAAACCCTCGTTAGTCTGTTAATCAGTGCTCATAACACTACTGACTTTGGATATCAATAGCGCCAAGGTAACGCGGTACCATCAGTGGCTACGGCCTTGATTGAGGCATTGCCTGATGAGAATGATACGCGTCGCGCGGAAGAGGAGAGCATATCTCGGAACACCGCTGCTGTTGCATATGCTGGTAAGAACCCCCTCTTTCAGACAATTAAAAAGTAACAAATCTAACTGATTTACTAGGTGGTGCTGACACCGTAAGTTAATTCGTCCAGGTTCATCGACGATCTTAAACAACATGAAAAAAATGTTTAGACGGTCGCAGCTCTTCAATTCTTCTTCTTGGCAATGGCCATGTATCCAGACGTTCAGCGAAAGGCTCAGGCCGAACTCGACAGTGTCATCGGGTCGAACAGACTACCGGATTTCTATGACAGGGATTCTTTGCCATACATTAACGCTGTGGTTAAGGAGACAATGAGATGGCAATCGGTTGCTCCGATGGGTACGTAAAACTTCTTTCCTGAACGAGTTGATCTCACTTTGAAGCGCAAATAGCGACCTCCCATGTGTGCAGTAATGACGACGAGTACAATGGCTATTTGATCCCAAAAGGCACCATTGTCTTGGGGTGTGCCTGGTGAGGTCCGGTCATAGCTTACGTGTCGTGGTTTATTGATGGTTCCTCTTTTCAGGACAATTCTACATGATCCCGAAGTGTATCCTTCACCCGAGGAATACAAACCCGAACGTTGGCTCAAGGATGGAAGACTTGACCCGGATGCGCAGAATCCATCCGTAGTAGCATTTGGATACGGCCGTCGGTGGGTTTGGCGTCCCGATACAGCCTGACATCGATTGACCTCTCTTGCAGTATCTGCCCAGGGAGATATTTGAGCGATGAATCTTTATACGCCATGATATCGCTTGTCCTCTCTGTATACAATATCAAGCTCCCTGTGGATGCCCAAGGGAAGGAAATGCGTCTCGAGCCTACGGTGACATCGGGAATGATTGCGTAAGAAATCTTGAATTCCCCCATCCCATGTTATTGACATGCTCCTTTCGTGACCAGTGGCCCTGCCCCATTCAATTGCCGTATCAAGCCACGCTCAAGCGCAGCTGAAGCCCTTATCCGCGGGCAAGAAATAGAGTGAAGTTGTTTTGATGTAGTATCTCTTATAAAGAAAGGCCCTATTATATATCTGTATATATAGATTCGTTTGCCACAGTGAGCCCGTAGTATATAGAGTATCGCGCCCGTCGTTGCAGTATAGTAGGGGGGTCGCTTCCCTATAATTGGGATAGTTACTATTGTACCGCGCATAATCATACGTATCGGGTTCAGATTCCCAAGATCTGTGTAATACCCAAAATGACGACCAAACGCGTCCAGGTGCATCTGATCAATCCCACCAGGCGCGCGTGACGCGCGCGACTGTCACTCTTCATTTACGGAATTCGGAACACGGCGGAATCTGAACTCCTTGTATGGAACTTGAAAGTCACCAGTCGCCCAGAAATATCGACGTTCATATCCACAGCTCTGACGTTGAGTCGTCCTTCGATCCTGATGTTGGGGATGTTGATGAGTGAGAGCGGGCGCTTGCTGGTGCGTTGTATTGGCTTCCTTTCTTTCGCCCAGTTTGCTGAGCTACCTTTGGATACACATACACTCGTCCCTCATTCAGCCAGTGTCGACCTTGGATCCAGAAGATATGGAGCAAGTCGTACGCAGACTCGACAGTAGTGAACACTGAGATCGTCCTATGAAAAATAATTGTAATCATTTCGTTATTGTGGTATTTGCCTGGTTTTTGCTCATTCTGATACTTTGTTGTGTATTGCTTACAGGAGAGCCGTCAGACCACTGAAAGAATGACCAAATTCTTGCCTCCTTTTGTCTTTGAATGATATTCCGTCCAAATCCCTCTGGTGGGTTCGGATTAATCGTGACGCCACAAAGATACATTTCGTAGGTCCCATGTCTTATTACACGAATTGGCCACATAAACATTGCTCCAAACTTCGCACAGGCGCGACAAGACCGGAGAACTTCATCCGCGGACCTCCTTCCACCACGACTTCACGGTGTAACCCAAAGCTTTTACAACATCTCCACGAACCCAACAGTCTGTCGTAATAACAGTGTCAAACTTGATGACGACGTTCGGAGGTTTCCCCCCCCCCCCCCCCCGGCGTGTGTGTGTGTGTGTATGCAACAATATACCGTACATAGAGGAAATTTTTCCTCGATCTTGATGCACACGGTTTGGCAAGCTCAAAGCATTTTAGGAAACTCCGTTGTGACTGAATAGGGACAGACCGTCTTGCGGCATTGCTAATTTTAATCCCGCAGGAGGGGTCGACGGATTCGGATTCCCAATAGCGCCACCGTCAATTATTCATGTCGGAAGAGTCAGCAGGAGTTCAGTTAAATCTTCATATGTAGTAAAAGAAGGGTAAAGTGCCTATCAGCAACACTCATTTCCTGTAAAGGTCATGAGCCATCCGTTATAAATGACTTGACCTTTGCATCCCGTGTTCTCCACTTCTTCCCCTCATAGCAATACACCCTGTCTTCCACCAGCATGCACCCAAACATTCTTCTATATATCATAGTAGGAGTTTCGCTGTTTATTTGGCGCTCCTTCCGAAAGCGGTCAGGGCTTCCCTTACCCCCTGGTCCGAAGGGCTACCCAATAATCGGCAACTTCTTCGATATGCCCCGAAAATTCGCTTGGCTTCAATACGATAAATGGTTCAAGGTCTATGGTATGTCACCTCAACCCTTGCAAGTCGAAATCCGCAAACATGTTGGTTATCTGCGGCAGGCGACATGGTCTACTTCAAGGTTTTCGGCCAGGGTTTCCTCATTCTCGGCTCTCGTGCCAAAACCAACGACATCCTAGAAAAGCGATCTGCCAACTACTCTGATCGGCCGCCAATGCCGATGCTCCTCGGCCTGTGAGCAGGCCAATATATATGTTCAAAAATGAAGCTTGCCATTAACGTGATCTTAGTATGGACTGGGACTCCAACTTCGCATTTATACCTTATGGTGCATGGTGGCGACGCCACCGGCGCACATTCCATCAACACTTTCATTCAGGAGCCGTGCATAAATACCATTCTATTCAGCTTGCAGAGGGCCATGCCTTTCTCCGTCGCCTGCTCATGAACCCAGAGAACTTTATGCATCATATTCGACAGTGGGTCCTCGCTGACCCGCCCTTGACTGCCAAGTGACTAAATATTATGTAGTCTTTTCGCAGCGATAATTATGAACGTAACTTACGGGATCAAAGTATCCGACACAGATGATCCATACGTTACCACTGCCCAAGAAGCATTGTATGGTATGTCCCAAGCTGGTGTTCCAGGTCGCTTCCTAGTCGATTTATTACCGATCTTGAAACACGTGCCATGTTGGATGCCTGGTGCGGGTTTCAAACGTGAAGCTGCCAGATGGAGAAAAATGAGTACCGATATGGCACACAAGCCTTTCAAGCACGTCAAAGAAACTCTCGTCAGTTTGTTGTATCAGTGCCCACTGATAAACTGCTGTTAATTTTTGGATTCCAACAGCTTCAAGGTAACGCAGCACCGTCAGTGGCTGCAGCGTTGATTGAGGCCTTGCCTGATGAGAATGATATGCGTCGCGTGGAAGAGGAGAGGGTTGCACGGAACACTGCGGCTGTTGCGTATGCTGGTGAGAACCATCCCCTCTGGAGACTTAAACCATGGAACTTAACCAACCAACTAGGCGGCGCTGACACCGTAAGTCAAATTGTTGAGGTTCATTATCTTTGTGTTAAATGACACAAAAAATATCTAGACAGTTTCAGCTGTTCAGTTTTTCTTTTTGGCTATGGCCATGTACCCAGATGTCCAACGAAAAGCTCAAGCCGAAATTGACAGCATCGTGGGGCCGAATCGGCTACCAGACTACAGTGACAGGGAATCTTTGCCTTATGTCAACGCTGTGATCAAGGAGACAATGAGATGGCAATCTGTTTCTCCGTTGGGTATGCTAAATCACTCTCCTAAATGAGCAATAATCTCACCCTGAAGTGCAAACAGCCACTTCTCATGTGTGCAGTAACGACGACGAATACAACGGCTATTTGATCCCAAAAGGCACCATTGTCTTGGGATGCGCCTGGTGAGGTCCAGCCATCTCCCACATATCGCGGTTCATTGACATTTTTCTTTTGTAGGACGATCTTACATGATCCCAAAGTGTATCCCTCACCTGAAGAGTATATTCCCGAACGTTGGATCAAGGACGGGCAACTCGACCCGGATGCGCAGAATCCATCCGTAGTAGCGTTTGGATACGGCCGGCGGTGGGTCCAACCCTCTGCAACAGCCTGACATCAATTGACCTCTCTTGCAGTATCTGCCCAGGGAGATACCTGAGTGATGAATCCCTCTACGCTACGATATCACTCGTCCTTTCTGTGTACAACATCAGTTCCCCTGTGGACGATCAAGGAAATGTGATTTGCCTCAAACCTGAGGTCACCTCTGGAATGTTGTCGTAAGGAAAATCGAATCTCTCCGCTTCGCGCTGTTGACACGCTCTTTTCCTCATTAGGGCCCCTGCCCCCTTCCAGTGTCGAATCAAGCCACGCTCAAGCACCGCTGAAGCTCTTATTCGGGGGCCCGGGTTTGAATGAAATCGTATTGTTGTGGATTATCTGAGATTGGGATCGTTACATACTAGCGTACCGCTCAGTACCACCCCATCTCTCTTCCTCAGTCACACGGACTCAGGTTTCTAAATTAATGTACAGTAGCTCCCATTTGAATTATGGAGTGTGGCGTTTATTACACAGACTCGTAACAACGTACATGCAACGCCACACGTGACTTTGACTTCTATGCGAACTACTTTTCCTTGAGTTTTATCTCGGGTTTATCTCCATTTTCAATGAAGTACATTTGCTACAACAGGACTAGTGCTACATTATCTTTCCTCGCTTTGATTGGCCTTTACGAGGATTGCCGACTTTTTGCAGAAACTTTCAAATCTAATAACAAGGGACAAAGCAACATGGTTCGTCGGTCATAAATATGACCATCATTGCTGCCACGATTTTCACGACGGAAGATCACTATCAAGTCGAAACGTTCTGTCTCCTTCTATCCATTCTCTCTCCCACGCTCGAGGTTTCAGAAACCAGCATGATTTTCTTTTGTCAGGAGCGACACATATTATCTATCCCATTTGAATGGCCTTTCGTTTTCACTCTATTCCAGGATAGGGCGTTCGATAGTGTGAACAGGTCACCAGAAAACCTCAGTTTCCAGAGCCATCGTCCCCATACCCCGTGATGCGGGCACCAATGGCTTCATGGCGTTTAACGATCTTTTATCTCCGCAACGCATTATTCCATACAGCCACATCACAAGCTTCAAGCTTTCCACCCATATGTCCAAACCCACGAAATGGGGTTCAGATGCGAACCTCGAACCAACAGATCAAGTGAGTGACATTGCTTTGATGGGCGTGATTTCACCGATTGTGATTTACAGGTACTCCAATTTTCTGACCCTTGGGATGTATCAGAAGTGTTGGGATGAAGTCATCTGCGAATGGAGCATTTACCCGGTGATCATCCATGACTCAGCACAAAGTCCAAGCGCGGCCCTTTGCTAAGGTACTTATCGTCCCTGTTTAGTGTAACATTTCTACCACTGGTGGACAGAGGTTGTTCTGGTACTCGAAGGTTCTATGATGTTCAATCAACGAACGTGGCGTCCAGTGCTATCAGACCATTATGAAAGAATGGCCAAGACCTGACTTTCTCTTCGTCTTTGGTCAGCATTCTGTCCAGATTTTCTGGTGGGTTCCCCGCGTCTGCAGTTCATGATGCAACATGATGCAATAACGTTACGTGCGGTAGATCCCATGTATTATTAATCTAACCATATGAAATTGCTCCAGGACTTCTCCCAGACAAGGAGAACAGAAAACCCCATCCACAAACCTCCTTCTGCCACGCGATGTGACCCGAATCTACAAAATCTCCACCGATGTAAAGAATCTCGTAAACGGCCGCATCAAATATAGCGACGTCGATTATGTGTATTCCGAATTTGCCGCATTAAAGTGGGTCCAAACAACTGCGTCACTCGTACCTCCTCTGTGCGCCACTGCATTCTATTATATATTGTAGCTATTTTTTCCTGATCCCATGGAAGGTTCGGCATGTATGACCCGTCCCAATGGATCTCCGGAACCTGGTATGTCTGAAAAGGGCTGGTCCGTCTTACAACGTCTAGTTTGATCCCATTGAGGTCGGTAAATTCCCAAATGGTGTTGTACTCAACGATCACTTCAAAGGAAAAACTTGTACATGTAGTAAATAAAATGGTAAGGCATCATTTTCTCTTATCAGCTGCATTCATTCCTAAAAAGATCACGAGCCATCAGTTATAAGCCAATTAACCTTCGCATCTTATGCTCTCTACTTCCCCCCCTCATTGCAATACAATCCATCTTCCACAGACATGAACTCACACATCGCTCTATGTATCATTACAGCGGTTTCGCTGCTCTTATTTCGCGCTCTCCGGAAGCGAGCAGCCCTTCCTTTGCCTCCTGGTCCGAAAGGCTACCCAATTATTGGTAGCTTCTTCGATATGCCCCGGCAATTTGCTTGGGTCGAGTACGATAAATGGTTTAAGATCTACGGTATTATATCTCAATCCGTTGTTCAAGTGAGGATTTAAAAACATAGCATATTTACAATAGGCGACATGGTCTACTTCAAGGTTTTCGGCCAGGGTTTTCTCATCCTTGGTTCACTTGCTAAAACCAACGACATACTGGAAAAGCGATCCGTCAACTATTCTGACCGCCCGTCAATGCCGATGCTCCGCGACCTGTGAGTACGCCGGTGATTAGGTTTGAAAGCGACGCTCATCAGGCCCACCTTAGTATGGGTTGGGATACCAACCTTGGCTTTCTACCTTATGGTTCATGGTGGCGTCGCCACCGGCGTGCGTTCCATCAACACTTTCATATAGGTAACGTGCATAAGTACCATCATATCCAGCTTGCAGAGAGCCGTGCATTTCTCCATCGCTTGCTCGTGAGCCCGGAGGATTTTATGAATCATCTTCGACAGTGGGTCCTCTCTGATCTACCCCTGACGGTCAAGTGGCTCAGCCTTGTGTAGCACCTTCGCGGCAATGATTATGAACGTAACGTATGGAATTAAGGTATCAGATGCGGACGACCCATACATTACCATTGCCGAAGAAGCGTTGCACGGCATGTCCCAAGCAGCTGTACCAGGCCGCTACCTGGTCGATGTATTACCGTTGTTGAAACACGTCCCAAACTGGATGCCTGGTGCGGGTTTCAAGCGCCAAGCTGCTAAATGGAGACAGTTGAGTACCGACATGGCACAAAAGCCTTACAAGCACGTCAAGGAATCTCTTGTTAGTCCGTTAATCAGTGCTCACTAATAATACTACTGACTTTTGAAGTTCAACAGAGTCAAGGGAACGCGGTACCATCAGTGGCTGCGGCGTTGATTGAGGCATTGCCTGACGAAAATGATACGCGTCGTGCAGAAGAGGAAAGGATTGCACAGGCCGCGGCAGCTGTTGCTTATGTTGGTAAGGATTCTCCCTTCTGTTGAATCAATATATGGCACTTAAACAACTCAACTAGGTGGCGCCGACACCGTAAGTTAATTCGTTGAGGTTCATTCCTGGCTTTGTTTAACCAGAAAAAAATGATTAGACTGTCTCAGCCGCTCAGTTCTTCTTCTTGGCAATGACGTTGTATCCAGACGTCCAGCGAAAAGCTCAGGCCGAAATTGACAGTATCGTCGGATCAAACAGACTACCGGATTTCAATGACAGGGAGGCTTTACCATACGTTAACGCCGTGATCAAGGAGACGATGAGATGGCAGCCTGTTTCTCCAGCGGGTGTGCAAAGTTTCTTCCTGAATGGGCTCTGATCTTACGCCGAATTGCAAATAGGTACCGTTCATGTGTGTAGCGCCGACGATGAGTACAATGGGTATACAATCCCTAAAGGTACCATTGTCATAGGGAACACTTGGTGGGGTCTAGCCATATATTATGTGTCGTGGTTCGTTGACAGTTTTCTCTCACAGGACTATTTTACATGACTCCGATGTGTATCCCTCGCCCGAGGAGTTTAAACCCGAACGTTGGCTCAAGGACGGGCAACTTGACCCGGATGCGCAGAATCCGTCGGTTGCAGCCTTTGGATACGGCCGTCGGTGGGTCGGATGTTCTGGCCGTACCTGGCGTCGATTGACCTCTCTTGTAGTATCTGTCCAGGAAGATATTTCAGTGACGCGTCCCTCTACGCCGTTATATCACTCGTTCTTGCTGCCTACAATATCAGCCTTGCCGTGGATGATCGAGGAAATGTGATACCCGTTAAATCTGAGGTCACGTCTGGAATGCTGTCGTAAGAAATATTACATTTATCCATTTTACACCGTTGAAATCTACTTCCATCATTAGGGCCCCTGCTCCATTCCAGTGTCAAATCAAGCCACGCTCGAGCACTACCGAAAACCTCATCCGTGGACCAGAATTTGAATAAACCTCTCTCGCCGTACTCTCTTTAACTGTAAAGATAAACCCTATCATGTGTGTATTTATTTATTTGTCTGCCATTCAAAGACTTCAGAATTGCTCTGCCCATCGCGGCCGTCCGAGCCGTAGTCTACCTACCTTACCTCACTATAATTGTATCCATTTTGCCATCCATTATCGCTTACTGTACTCCAACCGCATTTATAGTGCCCTAGCCAGAGCCAACGCAAGTTCCGGAATGGTGGCTTGACCCCCGGACAGATGTGTATTTGGGAGAATTGTCAAAGAATTATTATGAGCGGATGTCCACGCGCGTTCGAACGCGATGCACGTGATGTTGACATTCATGACGGAACCTGCCTTTCTTTAGGAACCTTTGCAATGAAGGACATATTCTGCGACAGGACTTGCAACGTCCTTATCATAAATCTACGCGAAATTTTCGAGTAGCCCAATGACGTGAAATTGAACACGTGTCATGATTCATGATTCAATATTCATCATGATATTCATGCCTCAAGTGAGCTTGAGGTTGTCCCTGAGGCCTGATGTTTGGAGAATATATGTGGTCCGTCACGGAACGTTGTGTCTAGTGCCGTCAGACCACTGAAAGAATAACCTACTCGTGACCAATCTTACAATGAGCAGAAACCTCTATCGAGGGTTTGACTCATCAGAGATCGGTCACTGGTCTAAGAATAATGAAGGCCTTGCCCCTGCATTTGAATGGCATTCGTCCAGATGCCTCCAATGGCTTCTGCACATCGGTAAGTCATGATGCAATAATGGTTCATGCGGTAGGTCCATGCGCCTTTGATCTTACCATTTGAACATTATTCCAGGATTTGGACCTTGGTCGGCCCGACAAGGCCTGAAAAACCCCATCCATGAACCCCCCCTCCACCCTGATCTCTCGATGCGACTCAGAAATCCACAAAGTCTCCACCGGTCCGAACAATTTCTCGTAAACTACAGTGCCAAATTTAGCGACGTCAATAGAGCTCTTTCGCAACTGAACAAATTTTGTGGAGTGGTAAAATCAAGTATTCATATTGGCCAATCCACTCGCTCCAATCAATCAGATTGCGAGAACTGAAATGATGCCGGATTCTGTGTGGTTGCGAAACAGCTCTAATATGGGTTTTTAGCTCCCCTGCTGCTGTATGTTCAAAAGATATCGTCGTTGATGTTTCCTCTGTGTATGTGTTATCTCGACCATACATTAGAGTAACCTGATGCTGTTCCTGATGCCCACGGAAGGTCCGGCCTATATAGGCCAGCGCAACGCAGTTTGGGAAACCTGGTGCGACTGAACTGGATTTATCTATTTTACGGCGTCGATGGTTTGATCCCACTGGGTTCGATACGTTCCCAAATGGCGCCATTACAACAGTCTAGCCAGAGGGATCAAGAGTTAAGTAGTATTTGTACATGTAGTAAAAGAAGGTAAGACGTTAATCCCCCTATCAGCACCATCCATTCCCAAAAGGTTCATGAGCCACCAGTTATATGTAAGCCACTTGAACTTCGCCCTTCATGCGCTCTACTTCCTTCCCTCATCACAATACAACCCATCTTTCAGTGACATGAATCTACACACCACTCTATGTATTCTCGCAGCGGCCTTGCTATTCTTATTTTGCACTTTCCGGAAACGGTCGGGGCTCCCCTTACCCCCTGGTCCGAAGGGCTACCCAATCATTGGTAGCGTCTTTGATATGCCCCGGAAATTCGCTTGGCTTGAATACGATAAATGGTTCAAGATCTACGGTACGTCATTTTAACTCATGTGAGTGAGGATTCATAATAAACATAATATATTTACAACAGGCGACATGGTCTACTTCAAGGTGTTCGGCCAGGGTTTTCTCATTCTTGGCTCTCTTGCTAAAACCAACGACATCCTGGAAAAACGATCCGTCAACTACTCTGATCGTCCGCCAATGCCGATGGCCCTCGGCCTGTGAGTAGGCTTGCGGATCGATTCAAACCTAAGCTCACCACGAAACTCATCCTAGAATAAATTTGGACTTTAACTTTGGCTTTCTACCCTACGGTCTATTGTGGCGACGCCATCGACGCATGTTTCATCAACACTTCCATGCAGGTGCCGTGCATAAGTATCGTCATATTCAGCTTGCGGAGGGCCATGCCTTTCTCCGTCGCTTGCTCACGAGTCCCGAAAACTTTAGGCATCACATTCGACAGTGGGTCCTCTCCGATCTTCCCCGACCACAAATTAGCTGAGTCTCACGCAGCGCCTTCGGAGCGATTATTATGAATGTGACCTACGGGATCAAGGTATCAGACACGGACGACCCTTACATTACCACCGCGGAAGAAGCACTGTATGGTATGTCCCAGGCAGGTGTTCCAGGTCACTACCTAGTCGATGTATTACCGATTTTGAAACACGTCCCGAGCTGGATGCCTGGGGCAGGTTTCAAACGCCAAGCTGCCAGATGGAGACGATTGAGTACCGACATGGCACACAAGCCTTTCAAGCATGTGAAGGAAACTCTCGTCAGCTCGTTATATGAATGTTCACCACTAAATCGCTATTAACCAGTGGGATTTCAATAGCGTCAGGGTAATACAGTACCATCAGTGGCTGCGGCGCTGATCGAGGCCTTGCCTGATGAGAATGATATGCGTCGCGCGGAAGAGGAGAGGGTATCTCGGAACACCGCTGCTGTTGCATATGCTGGTAAGAATTCTCTTTTCTACAAAATTAAAACTATAACATCTCTAACTGATTCACTAGGTGGCGCTGACACCGTAAGTTGATTCATAGATGTTCATTAGCGATCTTAAACAACGTGAAAAATGTTTAGACAGTCGCAGCTCTTCAATTCTTCTTCTTGGCAATGGCCATGTATCCAGACGTTCAGCGAAAAGCTCAGGCCGAACTCGACAGTGTCATTGGATTGAACAGACTACCGGATTTCTATGACAGGGATTCTTTGCCATACATTAACGCTGTGGTTAAGGAGACGATGAGATGGAAGCCTGTTTCTCCCATGGGTATGTCAAATCTCTCCTTGAACGAGCCGATCTCACTCTGAAGCGCAAATAGCGACCCCCCATGTGTGCAGTAATGACGATGAGTATAATGGTTATTTGATCCCAAAAGGCACTATTGTCTTGGGGTGTGCCTGGTGAGCTCCGGCCATAGGTTACGCGTCGTTGTTTATTGATGGTTCTCCTTTGCAGGACGATCTTACATGATTCTGAAATATATCCCTCGCCCGAGCAGTACAATCCAGGACGTTGGCTCAAGGATGGAAGACTCGACCCGGATGCGCAGAATCCATCTGTAGTGGCATTTGGATACGGCCGTCGGTGGGTTGGGTGCCATGACACAACCTGACGTCAACTGAACTCTCTTGCAGTATCTGCCCTGGGAGATTTTTTAGTGACGAATCCCTGTACATCATGATATCGCTTGTCCTTGCTGTTTACAGCATCAGGCCCCCCGTGGACGACCGAGGGAATGTAATGCGGCTCAAACCTGAGGTTACATCTGGAATGCTGTCGTAAGAAATAACAGATTCCTCCACTACACGCTGTTGAAACTAGCCTCCATTACCAGGGCTCCTGCCCTATTTCAGTGCCGAATCTGGCCACGCTCGAGTGCTGCTGAAGGACTTATCCACGAACCAGAGTTTGAATGAACCCATTCCCTATTATACATACATATATTCAATAATTCGTTTTGCCGCTCAAAGGATCGCGGCAGACTGGCAGTTCGCCTGAGATTGAAATCGTTGTTTCTGTCGTACTACCCTCCGAGTTAGTCTCGATACCATCCCCTCTCTGGCCTCGCGTCTCCAACGACTCAGGATCAACGAGCCGGATTTCCCGTGATCACAACGCACATCACGTGATATTGACCTTAAAGCTTTCTCAGTGAGTGTGACCGTGACGGACTCTGCTTTTCCTCCTTTGAAGGTTTTCAAAATGGAGCGCTGCAATAGCACTTGCAACTTGTTTTGCATTACTCTACGCGGATATACCTATGTGAAAGGCTCAAAACTCAATATCAAGGAACAGTCAGCCCGATGACATGAACACGGTTCATCATTCATGTCACAAGTCTGAATGTCAAAGCAAAATGTGCTGCCTCGTTCGACCCTTTCTCTCTCCTGCACTTGAGGTTCCGGAAAACAAGCATGGCTGTACTTCGTCGAGAGCGATATATATTATCTATCGCGCTCGCGGTAGCCGTTCTTTTCATTCTATTTCAATATGGAGCATTCGACGGAGTGCGAGCGTCACGAGAAAGCCTCGTTCAGGAGAAGACACCTGAAGCCTCAAGGCATTCATTAGACCTCGAGAATGTAGTTTCCCCAGCAGACGGGTCATTCACCACAATACCTCGTGGTGCGGGTACCAACGGCTTCACGGTGCTCGACAACCTTTATCTCCGCAATGGAATATTCTACATCGTCACGCCTGAACCCTCGAGCTTTCCGCCCAGGAGGCATATTATATCCAAACCTGTGAATATGGGACCAGATGCTGATCTTGAACCAACAGATCAAGTGAGTGGGCATCACCTCTATCCGTGATATGATTTCATTAATCGCAGTTTACAGGAACTTCAATTTCTCGGCCCTCAAGAAGTGCAAGGAGTGTTGGGAGGAAGTCACATGCGAATAGACGATTTATCTGTTATCATCTATGATTCACCGCAATTTCTAAGTGTGCGTGCTATAAATTGCTTCCGTGTTCTTTAAGAATTTGATATTTAAGTACAGCATTTCTATCACTGGTGGGGAGAGATTATCCTTGGTGTCTGGAGAATCTGTTCCTCCCTTTCAACAAACCTGGCACCCTTGCCCATGCCTGCACGCTTTCTAATACCGGTTAGTGACGCTAGCTGTGATCTTGTTAGTGGCGGAAGCTGACTTTCTGGCAGTTTTCTCACGGCGGCGAGTGGAGGGATAAAGCAGGATTAAATGGTCCGCTCATGCGAGCTGCCTTTCCGCGCACATCAATTGAGCAATCGGAGTACTGGGAAGACCTCATCAAACTTAATATCACGGTAGTCTTTGAGCGTGTGGTACTGGTCAACCGCCACGCAGCTCACACACAGTATGTCAGCTGTCTCATGCACTTAGCGTTTCTAAATCTGCCTTCCTCGCAAGCGGTTATGCCAATCAGTGGTATAAAATGATAGCTGGAACCATGAATGTCACTGTTCCAGATGGCTTCTGGGCTCCTATCCAAAATTCTTTAGTCCAGAATATTCTGGGTTCTTTGCCAACCATCGAAGGTAGTGCCGTCGACGTGAGCCCACTTGAGGCCGTTTCGACGAAGCCACTAGTCACATACATCTCCCGCCAGGTAGCGGGAAGAAGACTCCTGGAGAAGGACCACGAGGGTCTAGTCGAGGCGCTGAGAGAGCTCGAAGCGGAGGGCATTTGTGATGTCCATGTGACAATGATGGAAAGGATGACGGTCAGGGAGCAAATAGAGCTTGTGGCCCGAAGTACGGTTAGAGTTCAATTGTTTAGCTGATTAACTCTCCCCGCGCTGACTTCGCTGTCAAAGATCATTCTCGGTGTTCATGGCAATGGCTTGACTGTGAGCTGCAAATCTGCGGTTATCTTGAACTCGAGAAAACCCCTAACTATTCGTGCTAATGATAGCACCAATTGTGGATGCCTCCATCATCTAGATCGACGATCATAGAGATATTCTCCCCCGAAGGTTCGTGCATCGCAAGAATCAACCTTCTATTCACCAATTTATGTTTTCCATAGGGTTTCTCTTTGATTATGAGATTCTTGCTAGGAATCTAGGGCACAGAGTCAGTGTTGAATTTTTGGCCTACTCGTCACAAATATCTATTCTTTTCTGTAGCACTATATCGTTTGGAACGACACGCTCCTTACGTATCCCAAAGGAATTTACCACGAAGTGCGTCCATGAATTGCTCATCAATCCAAGGCTAGCCCGGCTCATATCTCGATACAGGGGATCAAGTATGGGGAAGAATTTCACGGGAGTGAGTTCGAATGGTTGTGCCTTGAAGTGGCGAGATCCTATTTTTAACACCTATCCTTCAGTTACTATCCCCGTTCATGGGCCTTCCGTGGCACGGACAATCAGACAACGTCTTTATGGCCATAAATCATGATATGGTACTCCTAATTGCGCACAAGTTTAACGGACCGGAATGAGATGCATCTCTCGTTCTCCACTGGGCACGGCGTTCAACGCGATACACAGAATCCCTCTCCCTCCCCCCAATCTATGAAATCATTGATATAACATGTGGCCTCATAGATTCGCAAGTCTTCAAGAAGATCATATAAACAACATCATGCAAATCAATGACACTCTGAACTTTTGTTACGATCCAACACCTCACGATCGGCTCGCTCTCACGCACAGGTTTCTGCCCAAATCGATTACTTCCCTTATGGCATGAGCCAACAAAACGTATTCATGTTTAATCGTAACGGACGCAACCATGATCGGCTTTCTAGCTTCTTCCAGAACTCACCCCAGAACTCTCTGACAGTATCGCATTTCCTCCGCAGATCCCTTTTAGTTGTACCTTGAACTTCTATTCGCAATGTATCGTCTGGCTTGACATAAGGTGAACTGTACTGTGTCTGTTGAACCTCGTTGCACGCCAGAGACACGATGCTCTACAAGAACGCCATCCATCAGGCGGAACCGGAACCTTTTTCGCCTTTTTTTCTCTCGCTGCGATCGGTTCTCCTGAAATCGCCGGACCAGTGGGATTCCGAAAGGTAATAGGGCAGCTTCAAGAGCTTGGTCCCCCGGAGAGTTCCGGCGAGAAGGCGATAAGATTTTACTATTCTAGCTTGTTCGTTAGCTGACCCGTTTTTCTGTCCATCACGGCGCACATTGGACAGAGGTTCAATTGGATTTCATACAACATGGACAAGGAATACTTCCGCCTGAATCGCAATCTCTATATCTCAATGCTTTTCATTACTAACTCCTCGGATCGCCCTCTACATAAAAGACTACTAATGGTTACAATCGTTCTCTCCCATCTGCAACGCAGATAGCCACTCTGTCTTTACAATGTTCTTCCCATCGACCGCACACCACATCTCTTGGTGAGTTGTACGTGGCATGTGTCTTCGATGTGCACCGATATCATATTCTACAAGCCTATGGAAACAGCAGGAGCGACAGTCTATGATAGACTCCCTTCCTCCTATGTACTCCAGCCCACTGTCCCCATCTGACGAAAAAGTCCACTCTCTTTCCTTGTTACAACTTGTTACCCAATGCAAGTCCGGTCAAATCGCACCTTCTAAGATCATGCTCGCCTACGCAAAGAAGACTCTTATTGCGCATGCCTTGACCAATTGTGCGACCGACATCATGTTTGACGAAGCTCTGCGTATCCCGGCTGTCGTCAACTGGCCTCACGATGTTGATCTTGAACCCACGTCTGGTGTGGGCATGTCTCATGATCGCCCATTACTGGGCGTCCCAGTTAGCATCAAAGGTGAATACAGGTCGTTACTACAGGGAATGGACGCTCACCTAGCATGTACAGATACATTCGACATCGTAGGCCATGATACCACCATCGGTTATTCCCGCAATGTCAACCGCCCTGCTATCAAGTCGTCCGCCATCGTCCGCCTCCTCAAGGATTCGGGAGCTCTCGTACACGTCAAAACCACCACTCCAACAGGCCTGCTCGGTCTCGAGACGATCTCTGATGTCTTTGGTTGCACTACAAACCCCTACAAGAAAACTCACACTGTCGGCGGTTCGTCGGGAGGAGGCGCAGCACTTCTTGCTTGTGGAGGAAGTAAGATAGAAATTGGCTCTGACATAGGCGGCAGCGTCAGAATACCGGCACACTTTTGCGGGATTTGGAGTCTGAAAGGGAGTTCAGGGAGATTTCCAACATGGGGCAGCCATTCGTCGGTAGTTGGACTTGAAGGGGTCCCTTTGGTGTCTTCGCCAATGGCGGGAAGCTTGGCGGATCTCGGAGAGTTTTGGAAGCGAGTGGTTGAGGCCAAGCCCTGGATGTACGACCACACTGTAAGATTCGTGTATTCCCATTGGCAATATGCTAAGTACCTCGCAACAGTGCATACCGATGCCCTGGCAACCCGTCAACTTGCGCGAAGAAGGAAGGAAACTGAAATGGGGCGTCATGTTCGACGATGGTTTGCTTGATTCCTACAACCCGCCCCACCAATCATTAAAAGAGTTACGTTAGGTCTCTTCCCTCCATCCCCGGCCTGCCACCGTGCACTGCGAATGGTTGTGTCGGCTCTTCGGGAGCAGGGGCACGAAGTGGCTGAGTTGTACGTCGTGTTTCAACACCACCCCTCGGATTCATGTCGATTCTTGATTTAGCTGCCCACCTGACGTTTTTGAAGGCTCCAAGATAGGGTATCAGTTAGTATTCGCTGACGGAGGTATAAGAAATGCGGCTTTCATGAACGGTGTTTAACCATTCTCGATTACTAGGACAGCAATTACGGAGTACCCTCGTTCCGCCAGAGACTCTCAGTAAAGCCGCCTCATCTACTCTCCGGCTCCTTGGCCTCCCCCGTATCTTCAAACAAATACTAGCCTTCTTCCTCCGCCGAAGCGATCCCATTTCCGCTGATCTATACAATGCCATGCACTCTAAATCTGTGGTCGAGGTGCGCGAACTCGTGCGGCAGAGAGACCTGTATAGAGCGGCCTGGCACGAGAAATGGATCGAGAGTGGTCTCGATTTCGTGCTGACGGTCCCTTATCCCTTTCCCGCGTTCGAGAACGGAGTGTCAGAGAAGGCTACACTCTTAAGTGCGGGATATACGCTTATTTTCAGCATGGTATGAAAGAACATTGAATCTCTCATTGGATCGACGGCTCATTATTCCTTCCCGCAGTTGGACTATACAGCAGGTGTTCTCCCTGTCACTTTCGTCGACAAGGATATCGATGGCCTACCTGCTGATTTCTATTCCTCCAAGCCTTACAATAGCATGAACGCATTGGCGAAAGGGGCATATTCGATATATGATGCTGAAGCAATGCATGGACTACCTTTGGGTGTGCAAGTCGTCGGCAGACGATTAGAAGAAGAGAAGGTGTTGGAAGGTATGAAAGTGATCGAAGAGGCCCTGAAGAAGCAGGGAATGGTGTTCGTCGGGAAAGTGCGTGCGTAACTTGCGATTCGGACTTTTTGCGCTATAGTCAACTTCTATCCTTATTTTAAACCAGTTTTAACTTATCTTTCGTTCATTCTTTATTATTTTGATTCACCTCTCTCAATGTCCAGTGATAGCCTTTATTAGCGAGAATGTAAAACATACCACCACTATGTGGCTCGCTAATGTTCCGTCCTACTCATGATTATGATTATGGACTTCTCACCGCGGCGCGCAACGGCCCACTGACACTTCCGCACACCCTCCACACAACCATCTTTCACGGACGGGGCCTGATAAAGCCATCGGTGCCGCCGGGTGATGCTTGTGGGAAATGAGCCTGATTTCCGATCGTCCTTCAGACAAAGTTGGTGACCCCAGCTTTCAGCCTTCAGCCCCTAAAGCCTTGACCCTCCAACCACCAGGGGGATTTCGAGGGAAAGAACCCAGACTATAATTAGTGTATCAGAGTCTACTTTGGCCTTAATAAGTAGACCGGAGAGGAGCCATGAGTTGAAAAAGCCAAGCCCTTCTCGAATCACATGGACCTCTCCCACCTAACCTCCCACAACACGTTCCACGATGCCCTCTGAACGTCACTGACGTTTTTTGAGGCATAGACGAGTGGTGAGTAGCTGGATTAGCTTCCGTAATGAATGATAGATATCGAAGAGGACCTCTTCTTGGGTCTACGTCTTACTTTGATCACCGGGGATAGCGCGATATTTCAGTTTGAGCCGTGAGGAGTTACTGTTGAATCAGAGGATAGGAGGGCTTCAGTCTGTTAATCGCATGCGCCACAGAGGGGCGTTTGTTTCCACGCAGGGTATTGGTAACCGTAAGCCTGGAAGTAGGGCATGCCATCTGATACTGAATTTTGGTTCTAAATCAGGAACTCAAAAGGCTCGAAGGGAGGCGATGTTTGAGGTTCGTTTAGTATCAAAAACGGGTTGAAGCGCATCCTTATAAAACCATTCTAAATAGCGATCGTCAAGGTGGGTATTCTAGGCAAGGACGAAGATTTTAGCTCAGCAGCCAACGTTCAATGGCGGCCTCTTGTTTATTAACGCCTTTGCCAGAGAATTTCCGTGATGTGATTCAGGTTCTCGTACGACCGTTGTTGCACTTTCTATTTTGTTGAGTGAAGCGATATCATTCAAGAGTCTTATTAGTCGCATGGTGGCCATCGCTGTCGTGAAGCTCAGAAGACGGCAGTACTTGTTTTAGATATACTTACTACGGGATGTGATATTGAAGACAGACTAGCGCTGATATCCCTCGAGGTCGATGTGCGCTTTCATCTGGGGTGACTTGCGGCGGGATGAACTTGAAGAACGTATTGAAACTCTACTAAAATCAGCACAGCTTTCGAGTCAAAGTCCAGATCACATGGGGCGCGTCTACCACGTGACTGACGCGTCTACCGTCGACTGCAATTTGCCATTGTGATCAAACTAGTCCGGATTTTCCCATGACCGGGGAGGGTTAAGGGTTGAAAGCGGCGGGCGGCGGGGTTGATCTATGAATTTATAGAAACGCCTCCATTCTTAAGAATCTGTCAGGTACGTTATCCCGAAAGCGGTGGCACGCTTACACTCCCAAGTACGCTCAATCTGCCCGGGCAGTTGAATATTCCACCATTTCACAGAAGTCACGAACAAGGGCTTATGGACGAGTCAAGAGCTGTTGAAGACGTTTACGCCACTTTACAAGTGATTTGAAACTCCGTGGCCAAAGCGGCTGGCAAAGTGACATTGCCAAAGCGGTGCTTCCGCGTTTATAAAAACCGAGCGGGTTTTGAGCCAGCCACCTATACTTCTCACCGGTACTCTCATTCCTACCCCCCGACCTCCACTTTTTTTCTCTGCATTGACCCGGGGCGGCGATGCCCTTTACCGGTTTATCAATGATGACATCGTGCTCGGTTCACCGGCTGGACGACGCCACTCAAGATAATTCCTGGTGGCACGACGCAAAATTCGCGGTGGTACGCAAGTGGACAGTATCATAGGAACATCAGAACTACAAGATCGCCGTGTGCGAAGGCTAGGCCAACGATGGGGACTGCATTCGACAAAGCCACGAGGCCTAGGCGGACACTACAAGAGGCCAAGATTGACATATAAACCTCCGGTGGTACGCAAGTGAATGACGCCACAGGACCTTCTTGACTACTGAATCGCCATATGCAAAACCTAAACTGACGGTGGGGAACTATATCTGACAGAGCCACAAGGCCAGAACGAAATGAATATTCGTGGCAAAATTCCGCGGGCTGACCGAAGGCAGAACCATAAAACACTGGTCAGCAACTTAATGACAACAGGCTGGGGTACAAAACTTCTGGACTATAGGACGACGGCGTTTCTTCTTAGCGGTGGTCGGAATCGACACATTGCAGACTCTATTCCTCAGACTCCTTTGTGATGAGCCGACTGGAAAAGTGCGTTGAATTTCGTTATGCCACGTCCCGGTTTCCTGTCATGAGCTACGCCTCACTGGGCATGGTTGTTGCTAGGGGGATGTGTCGTTTCGGTGCCAGGACTCGGTTTGCTTTGCATTGAGCTGCGCCTCATCGAGAAACGGTTGTCGCTCAGGGATTTGTCGTTTTGATGCCAGGAGTCGGTTTTTTTTTGCAGTGAGCTGCGTCTCACCGAGGAATGGTTGTTGATTGGGGATTTGTTGTAGTGTACTTCCCGGGGGTGGTGGGGGTCGGCGCGGCGCTGCCGGCTCTGCTCCTCGTGCTCCCTTGTCGTGGGCCCCGGGCTTAAGGCTCACGTAGCGATACGTGGGCCGACTAAAAGCACGTTAAGAACACCTTATCCCACCAGTGCTAGTATACATCATGAGTTGGGTCTCATTGGGGGTTGGGTGTAGTACTGCGATTCGTAGTTTCAGTGTCAAATTTCTGTTTGCAATGAATTGCCCCTCACCGAGGATTGGTTGTCATCTAGGGATGTTTTGAGTGTATTACAGGAGCCGGGAATAGATCGACCTCGTGTTCCTTCGTCGTGGAATTTGAGTTGATTTGAGTTCTGCGCAGAGATATGGAGGCCAACAAATGCTCATTGAATCATTTGGAACCAGCTTCAGCCTTTATCGTTCGCGTCTCCTTGTATTATTGTCCACGTTGTCGGGTTTGCTATTGTAGTATGTATCCATGCAACGTCGTTACGTGATGGAGATGCGCGTATTTTTTGTTATTCGACAGGATGCCTTGTTCCTGTTGGGTTTCCTAGTAAAGCTTTGCCTTGTTGCTTTTTTGTACTCGTTTATTTTTGTTCGCTCGGTTATGAATGGTGTACGCAGATCAGAGTTGTGTAACGTTCACAGCGGCCCAGCCACGTCGTCGCGCCATTAACAATCCATTGGGAAATTTCGAGAGTCGACCATCTGTCATACCGCTGGTAAGGCCCGATCCCAGATCCTGTCCGGCTCGCTACGACATACGGATGGGCAGAGCATGGGGACGTGTAGAGAGGGTTGGTGGCTGTGCAGTAACCATGCAACTCTCCAGAGCCCCACCATGATCATATCAAGCCCCAATGACCAGACACCCTTCAGGCTTACAGGACATACTCAATGAATCCCTCCGAGATCGAAGGTTTTTGCAACGTGGCCATTCTCCAGAACTGCGAAAGGATGGCATGGGCACTCCTAAAGATCGGCATGATCCCAAGGCCATCGATGGCTGGTGCCTCATGATCATTTTTTGGACGCTTCGTCTCACATATGTTTTTCTTTGGGCCTCGCCGCCACGGAACCGTCTGCGCTTTTCCCGAGTTTGGATTCGCCTTACGCACGCCATCGTGAATAATTTTGGAAACAAAATTCGGATTCGGGGACCGCATTACGGAACAGGCGCGGAATTAGATCACGGCATCGAACTTTATACCTTCGGTCGCCGCAAATGACAATTATATATTCACTTGCGCGTTGAGCATGATATTGTGTCTTTGAAGGGGCCAGACACCGGGCGGAAGCTCTTCGGCAGGGGTACAGGACGCTCACAAGTCTACGACTTGTCTCGGAAGATACGGACAGAGTTGGTGCACCCGCTTGAAAATTTTACTTTCGCTTTTTTGTGGATGTGGATCCAAACCACTCATACGAAACACACTGATGCAACGAAACACTATTGGATAAGGTTCATTATCCATTCGTTACCTGCCTTCCGAGTCGTGTTCTAACTAAAGACTCCGTTCATCTAGGTCAAGCACGTTCGTTCATTCACTCCTCGTTGGTGGATTGCTGTTACACCAACCCTGGTTAGTGTCCGTTGGAAAGCGAACTGTTGCAATTCTTAGTCCCCGTAATCGGAGCGTTGACACCTTCGATTTGCTTAGGCTTTTTAGGATGCGACTCACAACCCTGCAAAATCCAGATTTGCAGAGGCGTTTGGGGTCCTTGGGTTGAAGGAACGCATTTTAGCCGACTTCATGTCATGAAGGGACACCGTGTGCTATGGCAACAGGGAACCGCCAGCTTCGTTTTTCGGAAAATACCGTTGTTTATCCATTGCTGATGCTAATGCCGAGGTATATTTATTCTCATATCCATCATTATCTAATATTCTATAATAATTAATTGCGGTATTTGGCAGAATTTGGTCGAAGGTGCTGGAACAGGAGTGCGCGCCGCACATCTCGCCGCCAAAGATAAACAGGTTCTGAACATGTTCAGTCTTCGTCGTTCACTTGGTACATGCCCCGTAATAACCAGCACAAACCACTTCGTAAGTTTGATATCATAAATGAAGTTAGAACTCCCCTCAACATTTCCAGCTCCTGATGATGACCTTTATCCGGTTGTTCACTATTACTGGCAGCTAGGGCTCAACGATAAACAAATTGTTGAGCATGCTCGGGACTATTTTGATCAAGACTTACATGGGATTAGGTGAGTCGAAGCATGATTTATGTTATTCAGTATTTTTTATTGGTGATTAGTATATGTTCAGTTGAACGGCGTCGTCGTCAATGGAATTTGCTTGGTACTCGCCAACAGAAACATACATTCACAACGATTGCGCCGTTTGTACAGGAAATTAAAGAACGTTTCCCAAACATGGGAGCTCGACAACTGGTGTCAACCCTGCGAAATGACTATGAGTTGAAAGTCTCTGAGTAAGTGTGGTAGTTCATTCAAGAATACTCCATTTCTCACAATCAAATGGCAGAAAAATTATCCTTCAATACCTTAACCTCACGGGACCACAAGCTGTTCAACGCCGAAAATACCAACGTTTCCGTCGAAGGCGTTTTTCGCAAGTACCTCGAAAGTTCACAAATACTGCCGACAATGAACGCGCCGAATTCCTCTCGTTTGCACAGCATGTTCAATATCTACAAACCAACAGGCGTGCATACGTTGCAGACTTCCAAGGTATGGGCCTCATAATCCATTTGGTCAAAACGGACTGAGCTCGAGCCGTTTTTAGGTGGTGCAACTCTTCTCACAGATCCTCAGATCCTTACAAACGGGTGAGTACTGCATTTAAACAAGGCGAATGTTCTCAAACGACAAAAAATATAACATTTTTAGAAAGCTCGGCCTTATCTTTGCAGAGGGAAACATTCCAAGTACATTCGGAAAGTTTGAATCTGACCATGTTTGCAATAAGTATTGCATATTTTTTGACCTGCCAACGGACTACACCAATTGGGATTCAGAGCCAGAAGATTTCCCTTTCGATAGCAACGATACGGACTAAAGATTAAAGTAGTTGGTATTTGGGTCGGGCCTTGCATGTTAGAGAAACCGAGTTTCCCTATCTTTTTGCTTTTCGTCATTCGTTGAAAACTATATTCTAATCTATCTCATACATTTTAATACAGTCAAATAGTTTTTAACACTATAGTAACCTGTCGGCTTGCGCACCGATGCCCTGTGTACCTGGAATTACTTCTGTTGATGGATTCCCCATCTTTGGTTTTGGCTACCACAGCTCCTGGATTTGCTATCGTCGTAAGACCACAACTATCCAGCCATCGCAATCTCGAGCACTTACCTCGACTTCCTTCTCCCCCACATCTACCAGAAGCCTGCTCGAGAGGATCCTGCTTCCTTGCTCCTGCACCCAGCGCTATCGTTTGCTGACCAGGAAACTTGTGTGATTTCTTCATGCAGGAGCCACCTGCATTATTCCCCGAAAGTGTCGTTTGGTCCATGGTAAGAGTTTGATTGCGCGCGAGGTTGGCCGTTTACATGCATTGAATAGATCTGACATTGTGGTGACTCGGACCTGATGTTACCAATCGAAAGCTGACTAATAATGGCTGCTCTTGCAATTTTTGATTAAAAATATATATTATATAATATTTCTGTTCGGCATCAACATCGGCATTGGCCAAACAATGATGGATAATTGACAACCGAAGCTGGCGGTTCCCTGTTGCCATAGTGTGCGACGTTCAGGACGAGTGTCACCAGTTGCCAGCCCGACTCCGAAAATACATTTCAGCTCCTCTCTGGCTTGGCAGACTTGGCGGGAGTCGACGTCACGAAGTTTTGACAAGTGCTTTGGCCTTGGCGAACGTTTATCGCTTGGCAAATATACTTCGCGTCGAGAGTTCCATGTTTCGATGGGCTCTTTGTGAGGTAATGCAGGGAAACCGAGCAAGCAGGGTCAAACGCGATAAGACATGGCAAATCACTGATTGATACAACAGTGGTATGCCCGAGGGCAGAGTATTTTGGCCACATACTTAGTCAACATTGGACTCGGATAACGACGTGCATTTCAGAGATAAGAACAAAGTAGTGGAGACTGAGCGGATTCAAGAGAATGCAAACGCCGTTCTGACACTATATAAATTTCAAAGGCGGGGCGGGGATTACTTTATGATTCACGGAACACGTGTTCCGAATGGGGAATACAATCATGGCCAAATAAAATAATATTTATGGGCGATCACGAAATGTGGGCGCAACGACTCCTTGATAACGACCGTGCAACGCCTTAAACTTCCTCACTAGTAATTTCTCCTCTTTATTCCAAACCACAACATCCAATTTCAAAGAACTCGCTATTTTTTCACTTACTCAAGGAATCTAAAACTGTTTCTGGATACTTCAAGGCACTCTCAAACCAGTTCGACTAGCTCGACCAACCAGGACAACCAGTCGACGACCGGTACAACACCGCTCAGCATACCTTTTCCAGCTTGAACCCTCTTGTGATGCATGGGAATGGTCACAAGCTATCACTGAACTTGAAGAAGGACCCCCCTTCTCCTCTTGTACCTCCGCTGGAATGGGACTGGGACGTAGAGCATGCCGATCGAAAGCTCGAGGCAAAACGTGATGTTGGTTTACATGGCGCCGCACCCTTCCAAGTCGACCGGCGAGTCCTCAAGGACGTCGTGCGTGAAAACACGGGCTTGGACGTCGGGAGGATCACATTCCTCAACTCTGGTGAGTTCCGGGCTTCGGGTTGCCGGATCTATAATTACTCACACTATGACCAACACACAGGGACTTTTCATAAGGTTATTATGGTGGATTAATGTTTTTTTCTTTTCATGGGTGCTGACATCTGAAATGACAGGCTTATCTCGTTACCCTGACCGATCACTCGGAAATGGTTGCTGGAGTTGCTCGACGCTATATGCCACGACTCAAGACAGAGTCGGAGGTCGCCACGATGAAATACCTCAGTGAAAACACCACCGTGCCTGTACCTACCGTGTATCACTATGACTCCAACCCGTACAATCGGCTAGGCGGAGAATACATCCTGATGTCCAAGGTAGGCGCCAATCTATGACACACGTGCATAGCAATGACATCCGATCACAGGCCTCGGGTGTGCCTCTTGCGAGCATCTTTCATTCGCTCTGCTACAATGACCTCGTTAAGCTGCTCGAAAATCTTGCGGCTATGGTGTTGCCCCTATTCGCGCATCGGTTCTCGGAGATAGGCTCCCTATACTTCGGCCCCAACCCCTACGGGCCTCTCTCGTCGTCTGCACCAACGCCAAAACCCATCCAGTTTCCTTATTCAGCGTTTCCTTTCTCCCCCACCCTGAGTATGTCCAATCTTGCGACTCCGAAAGTGACCGGGTTAAGGCACCCCCAACCCATCCCGAAAGAATTCCATGTCGGTCCGATTATCAGTTGGCCTTTCTTTGGCACAAACCGGGGAGATCTCACCCATCCCAACGAGCTTTATCGCGGACCGTGGTCGAAAACCAGCGACTACTTTGCGTCATGTGCCGAACGCGAGATTGCAGGCGTTGTGCGCGAGAATGAGGGCAGGTCTGCACCCCACAAGCTCCACCTTGATCCCGATCAGATACAATCATCGAGGCACCACAAATTACGGGCTGTACCTGGTGACGAGAGTGATGAGAGTGACGAGTGGGACCTTGAAGAGAGTGAAGATGAATGGGAGGGGCCGGGAGACATCATGTACCGTGACTACAGGCGAATGCAGAGGAGCACGTTCCTTGTGGCGCATATGTCGCAGCGGGAAGAACGTGTGAGGAAGGAGATGGCTCGGTGGATGAACATGATGGAGCGTCTCGTCAAGGTATCCATTGGCGACACAGTCGAGCAGTTTGGTTTGGACTTGCACGATCTGAGCCTTGAAAATATCTTTGTCGACAGTAAAGACCACACGAAGATTGTGAGCATTCCTCTTTGTCCAACGGCATCAGCGTGACATACTGACCACTTCTTACTCCTTAGACTTGTATCATCGACTGGGAAGCAACTACCACTCGCCCGCTCTGGCAATGTGCCCATCTCCCCGCATTTGTCCAGACAAGCCCTTTCATCGGCCGCCTTTTCCGCGAAGCCGTCGCCAAGGTTGGCAAATCCGCCGAGTCAGGCATACCAACACCAACCAAGCACGGCCGCCAGCTCGACCTCTCACAACTCGCGCGCGAGTGGCTGTTCTACGAAGCCGCAGGACAGCGACTGCGTATCGCGCACCGCTTCGTCGAGTGGGACGGCTGGGAGGAGGGCCTGATTGACACGATTCTCGGGCCGGAGGAGCACGATGAAGACTGGTTCCGGGACGTCGACGTCAACACGCACCTGTTCAACGGCCTCACGAGCCCGCCCGTGCCCGAGTTCAGCTCGCTCGCGCCCGAAATTAACGACGACGGGCCGAGTGTGCTGGTGTCAGCTGTGAGGCGGATTAAGCCAGCGGCGAAGCTCCCGTTCGCGAAGGAGAAGGAGAGGGAGCAGATGCTGAACACGACGGGGGACTATTGCGGGGGGCGCGGTGGCGAGCTGGGGCGGCGGCTGGAGGCGTGGCTGACGGTGAATGGCGTGGAGGAGGGCCATCCTGTGTCGCGGCGGTGGGACCACACTCACGACCTTCACCACTATCACGAGCCGAGGGAGGTGATGGTGGAGTGATTGTCTTGTGTACTGGATTGCGGCGCGACTTGGAGCCCCCTAATACTGTTTTTATCTTATCGTCGAGAGGTTAATGGCGGTGCCTATGTAACTATACATGCATAGGTTACATGCGGAGGCCCGTTCATACATATATTTTAAAGAGAGGGGCCTCGGCCGCGGCGCCTGGGTGGGGCAGTGATGGGTGTGGTTGGTAGAGGCGTTGTTGGGGTCTTTGGGCGGTGATGCATACCACCGTGCATGTGACTGGAAACAGAAGATACTGGTTTAGCATTTTTGTACGAAATACCAAGGAAGGCAATGTATATTATCTTCGCTGACTATCCGTATTCACACATGTAGAATGGCTCGTACCATTGTTCAAAATAGATTTAGATGATAAGCATCGTGGCGGTGCCTGAACTCAGGATATCGCTGTACCGGGAAACGAGGTCCACGGCGTGTATGGACTATTATAGAAACGCGGTATAACACGTAGGGTAGGATAAGAAGGTGGACGAATCATCAAAATATGCTCTGACATCCCCACCAGAGGCTTGAAACGACAAAGGACGAGATGGCGTCTGCAAGCCAACAATAAAAATAAGATAAACGAAACGGTAACTGTCCCATGCCACAAACTAGACTAGAACGTCCGCTGCCCATCATTTTCGTCATTCTCGCAGCGTGTTCATAGATACGGATGATTTAACGATCTGTAAAACCAGCAAAACAAAAGGCGTCAGAAACCAGCATGCCACCATAAAGGAGACAAATTAACGGTACCATATTCACCTATCATAAGCAGGCTCCGTACACACAACCTCGTCAACACGGCCCTTAAGCCACTGCACCACGTCCTGCCCCAAGCTCGCACAATCGTACAGCTCCAGCGCCTTGAGTTTCACAGGGTTCACGCCGCCCACCGCCTGCGCCACACTGCCGGGCGGTGAATCCGGGTTGCGCCCCTCCACCATCTGCACGAGCTTCGCCACGCCTTCGCTGTGCGCATGGCAGTTCCGCATCCCCAGCGACTCGAGCTTCGGGCATGCCCACGTGCTCATCTGGTTCGTGTCGTCGTCCGGCGGGCCGAGCGCGGTGAGCAGGGGCTCCAGCGGCGTTCCGCCGATGTGCAGGCTCTTCAGATGTGTCAGCTCGGTGAGGAGGGTGGTCCATGAGATCACGATCCCGCTCGGGCCATAGTAGAACGTGGACGAGTTGCTGGAAGAGCCGTAGGCGACGGAGAGATGGATGAGGTGCGGGTTGTTGGAGCGGGATAGGAGGTTGGATATGATTTCCTCGATGGGGTCGCGCGCTTCTATGTCGAGCGTGAGGTTGTCGAGCGAGGGGAGGATGAGGGAGTCGACGAGCTGGCTGAGGATATAGTGTCCCCCGATGTTGAACGTTTTCACTGATCGAAGTGTTGTGGGGACTAGCGGAAGGATAGCGGGGAGGACGCCCTGGAAGTGCAGCGTCAGCGACTCGAGAGCGGGGTTGTTTGCGATGATATATAGGATCCGATCGAGTGGAAGATGTGAGGTGGGAAGAGCACGGAGATTGAGCGTGCGGAGGTTCGTGCGAAGCATGGGTGAGGACCACTTGAATGGCGTGTATTGGAGGGTCAGCGTTTCGAGCTTCGGTAGTACGAGCGAGGCAGTTGGGGATGCATTGGGGAGCCATTGCCACTCTGGGTAAAATGCTGCTTCTGCACTTGATACCTCAAATTCTTTGAGAAGCGGCGCGTCACCTGTTCAGGTTGTGAGGAGAAGCAAGGATTCAGAAGGTGTGTGACATACCGTTTATCGATTTGAGTGCACTCATGGAGGTGAATTGCTTGTCAAATCTGAATATAAAGCGTTCCCAACGATGCATCTGTTCTACTAGATAATAAGTGGCAATGTGACCCCAATGCAAACTTGAGCGGGAAGAACTAGGTATTGCACGATCTGCTGAAGGATGCGGTGACGCTATCCATGGATCATGCCCACCTGGTGACGGGGGAAGGACAATCGGTGTATGGGGAGGTGGCAAAAAAGCTATACCCGTGCCAGGTGGATGCGGGATGACATAGTGACTGCCTATACCCTGATGGTGGGAGAATACAGGCCAGGGTGGTGGACTAGGAGGGGGCGATAATGATAACGAATGCCTCCGCCGCCTTGACAACGACTCAGAGCCTGTGACGCGGAGGAAAATTTCGATGTCCAGAGGGACAGAGTCGCCTGAACGTTCCAGCCACAGCCTGATAGTGTCTGCGGACGCGTGCTGTGTTGTGAGAAGGCGGATCTGTGACGACTGTCAGTTCAATGTGATCTGCGGAAATATCACAAGACCAGGGCGGGCGTCAGAGGATGGATGAATGGGGAACCGGCCGAAAGAACCAAAAGTCATTCTTTGCAAAATTTCGTAGTAGCCCAAGAGTAGCCACCCTATCGCCGACATCTCCTCCTTGACATGGAAGCAGATGGTGAGAGGTCTTTGTTATCCCACAATAGCACGTTGGGATCATTTGCACGATAATGAGAGCGACTGGTCTGCCGGACGGCCATAGCAATAACAGAGAAATAGTAACACACCTTCGACCATATTTTAGGCATCCTAAGCGCTAACCTTCTCCATGGAACACACACGCCCGCAAGGACCCACGCACAACAGGGGTATTCCTCAAAACTCCACATAAATATGTCCCTCAGCAACTCTATTGGTAGGCGTCGGATTGGACTCAAATAAGCCCTCGTTTGAAAAGCCTGCTCCTCGAGACGCGCACGCTCTTTCTGCATCTCGTCAATAACATAGCTGGATTCCTTCACTATCTCTGCCAAGGCCGCTTCAGCAGCGTCGATTTTGGACGTGATGTCGGAGACTGAAGACTGTGTAGTATTGAGCACCCTGCGCGCATCCGCCAGCGTCGCCTCAGTCGGCGGGTCAGGAAAGAGACAGGACATGGGTGAGTTGTTTGGAAAATTGGCTGAGAAAATAGACGTTGAGGTAGGAGCAAGGCGATGCTGCATTTGACTCTATTGCAATGTACTTTATTTCCTTTTCCAACTCCGCTTTGGGACAAAAAATCCCCGTTTACCCCTGAAAAGCGCTGTCGCATGGACTTATTTTGGCATAGAGATCAAGAATGGAACAATTATCCTCGTGGAGTTGCGAGGTGATGGTGAATATTGTCTTCCAAATTAGTTTCCAACTCGAGTCAAGTCAGGTTGTGTTCACAAGACAAGAAAGATATATATATACAAGAACAGCTTTTGGGTTACAAGCAACTCAGAAAAATAAAAGGTGATTGTTGACAAGGGCACGGACAAGAAAAATACCACAGCCACCGGAAAGACCGAGTCAGTTGTCTAAATTCGAGGGCAAGATAAAGTAGCACCTGGGTAACACGTCGCGGACGCCTGACAGACACCCCTCCTTCATGCAGTTCGGGTAGCGTTCACAAAAAAAAAAAAGTAAATAACGTCTGAATCGTACCATACACCCCGACTCCCTAGTTCTACAAGCCTCGCAAGGCCAAAAAACGCAAGGCACATCAAGTGCTCGACGATATGTAACCGCCTGCCATAGGTCATTTTTTCCCTGCCTCAATCGCATCTCCATTTTTACATGCAATAATCTTGATCCGCTGCGCGTTGACCATCTCATTCGACTCCATCTTGAACGATGGATTCTTCACGATGAACGTCCACACGTCGTCGCAGAGCCTATAGGTGTGCAGGTGCCCCTACCACAAGTATCTCCCGTAAGCTAGGCATGGTATAGAGGGGGGGTGCAGCAACGCACCTTCAGCGTAGTCTTCGTCTTCACCTGCTTCACCATTGTATCCGCCAGCGATTTGTCAAACTAAACAGCCGTGTATCAGTGTCCGAACTCCACTCCCGTCCACGTAAAAACCTGGGCACGCCCCCCCAACGACCTTCCGCGCGGCGCCCAGACCCATTTCCTTTATTGCACACAGAAAAATAAACGAACCTGCTGAAGGACCTTCATTGCCAGCTGTGGCGTAATTGCCCCACTCGTGATGAGTTCATCCAGGGAATCCGTGAGGGCCATGCCGATCCTACATGTGTGGCGTTGCCACAGGTTGCCCGTCTGATTTTAGAACAAGAAAGTGGACACAACATACGAGGATCCTCGGTAGAACTCGTAGTATGCGGATGCCATGTTTGCAACGAAAAAGAAAGGAAATTGACCAGCAAGTTTCTGGTCAGGTTGGCGCTGACTCAAGCGCCGTCGGTGGCGGCGTCGAGGTTGACCATAATCAAGTCACGTCACGGCGTGACCGCATTAATTATAATTGTGAAAGTCCTCCTCGTTCTTTGATCATTAGCTTCATTGATCAACTTTGAAAAATGCTAGTACCTTGGACTCCATTCTATCCAATCACAAGCTTCCATGGTGCTAAAGGCAGAAATACAAGAAGACGGAAGTGGCGATGACAGGACAGCGATTGCGCCATTATAAGAATCACCCAATAACGCTGGTACACGTACAGTATAGCTTCCGCGCTCAAAAAATTAATCGATATCATTCCGGAAGGTACGAAAATAAATCAATACCATATTCACCCAGGCCAAGCAAGCACAGGGCCAACCTCCTCGTTGGCATCGTTCCATATGATCTCAATGGAAACTGCATAGGTCCCGTGGCCTTTGTGAACCGACCAATGGCACCGAAAATAGGCGTATGTATCCTCAATAGAGATAGTCTTGATGTTATCATCGAATTCCTTCTGCCGTTGCGCCCAGCTGACCAGCCCGCTCGCCTTCCGACATCTCACGGCGTGATACCCATCATCTGCACTTGAACAATTTCAGACACGACTAAAACGACGTTTTTGATAATATCAATCTTGGTACGGGGCTCCTAGTGTTCGCAGATCATATTACAGTCGCACAATGGTGACGTGTTTGGGAGATATCTGCGTTTCTCCGGAGAACGCTTGCGAAAGGGTCTAGGTTATATACATGAAACCTGACTGATTTCTCAACGGGTAGGGCGAGGGAAGAGCGAGAAACAACTCGGGACGACAGGACAAAATGGGGTGATGGAGGCCGGGATAAAACTGTCGATCTCTCTTGGTGATTCTTAACCGTGGGCGTCGATGAACTCTAGATTTTATGTGGGGAAATCAGAGTCGGGTAGGGCGCGCGCTGAAGTAGTGCCAGGTATGTGCCTTTTCGCGCTGCTCGTGTCATAGTTCATGTCCCGATATTGTTGCGTTAGCACAAAGGGTAGTGTTCTCGCGAACCGTTCACTGCGTTACCACCTTGACCTTGATAAAGTTACCTAGTTTAGCCTAAATTGAATACAGTATTGAGCCATGAGCTCTTGCTTGGGAGAATTGATTTAAGTCAGTACTCACCTCCATTGACTTTGGTTTCGCAATGTTAGGGTTCCGGAAGAAATTCCTTATTTATTAACATCATAGTTTCTAACAGGTTAGTAACATGTTAGTTACTAATTTGCTCAAAAGGGTATGTTAAATATTGTTGATGACCAAATTAAAAAGCAGTCTCACAGATCATTTGTATCTATTAATTCCTATTGATGATTAATCACTAACCATCCTCAGGACTGCATGGTAATGGCATAATCCCACTTTTTGCTCAGTTTATCTGGACAGTTTTGGGCAACTTTGGGTGATTTGATCCAGATTTTTCACCTAGCCTCTGAAAGATCATTGGAAAATTATAGAAATCACAATTTTTCTCATATTGCTCTAACACTATGACCTAGCATCATCATCATCATGGCTTTCTGCCTCATGCATAGTCTTACAAACTCTAAAAACCTTACTTGACTGATCTTACATCTCCAATTTTTGTTAATATGTTCTCAGAGAGTTCAGGAGAGGTTAATATCACTCAGAAGAAAGTAACAGGGCCAGATATATTGCAGGAAGATGAAGGGGAAGGGCCTAACTGGGATTGGTAGGGGGAGGGATTTTTTCACAATTATTAACAATTATTAACAGTGTTAAATAACATTTCTAACAAATTTTAACATGTTACTAACGTCTGTGAATAACCCCCTCCGAAGCTGCCTTGTTAGTAACCTGTTAGTTACTAACCCCTATTTCGCATCGCGTTGTGTATGGATCGGACTTGTAATTCAAACTCAGTCTGTTGACTCCTTTTTCGAACTCTATTCTCCTAATACCTCCAAAAACGATGTCGACACGTACCTCTGAAGAGCCAGCGCGCGATATTTTCTGGCATGGATAATCTTACAAGGGGCTTTTTTTTTTCAAGTGGTTCCGCGTCAAAAGATTCTCACCTTCCATAATTCTGCCACTACGACCTAACGGGATACCATGACCGGTGCTCAACTCTTGTCCGAAAACTGAGGGTTTGCCCAGCGGTTTTTGAAGTGCTGAAAGGTGGATCTAAGCCTGGTCTCATGTGTACATCGTGGTCCGGAGACTCCTATATTCGCGCGCACGCCCTAGAATGTCCAAACGGCGGTCGAACGACCCCAATTCCGCAATGCTTAGAGAAAAAATCGGGGGTCGTACCCAAAAATAACCTAGGTTCTGGCGCGGTCAAAGGCAACACCAGAGACATCTTACTTGGTGTGCTTAAGCTTTCCTTTGGAAAACCGATCAGTCTTCGATTAACATCGAATAGGGTCTCCAGGAGGTCGATGGTCACGGCTTTGTGTGGGGCGCACCATCTTTTTATCATGCGAAAACGATAAGTGGGTTCGAAAATAGGTCCTCCAAGCACGTCGACTGAGACAGAATGGCGGAAACCCACCCAAAAGTTGCAGATCTCGGACCCCCGCCCCACATGTATGAGACCTTGCAGCATGGGCGCCTTCGAATTTTTGTCGAAGTCCCCGTTCTTGTCTTGACCTCCCGCACTCGCGATGTTCTCCTTTTCTGTGTTTAAAAGCGTGCCCATGTCGTTCACAGATGCTCAGCACAGTTTACTGAGCCCTTCACCCTCATACACTCCATCTAATCGCTCTCGACATGAAGTTGCAAATTTTTGTACTCACTGCTGTACTCGGGTTGGCCACAACTCAGCCTATCCCAGAAACTGGCGTAGCTCTTCAGGTATTTTATCGTTTTCCGTTCAACCTTTCCTTACTAAAGACCATACTAGCGGAGAGCTGGTCCCCCTAACGGTGGAAACAACGCTGGTGGTGTAGGTGGTAATAATGGGCCTGGTAGTAACGGTCCCGGAAGTAATGGCCCAGGAAGCAATGGTCCTGGAAACAACGGGCCTGGAAGCAATGGTCCAATAAACAACGGTCCCGGAAGCAACGGTCCTGGAAGTAATAGCCCCGGAAGCAACGGACCTGGAAGCAACAATCCTGGTAACAACGGACCTGGAAGCAACGGACCAGGAAGCAACAATCCTGGTAACAACGGTCCTGGAAGCAACGGTCCTGGAAGCAACAATCCTGGTAACAACGGTCCTGGAAGCAACGGTCCTGGAAGCAACAATCCTGGTAATAACGGTCCTGGAAGCAACGGTCCTGGAAGCAACAATCCTGGTAATAACGGCCCTGGAAGCAACGGTCCTGGAAGTAACAGTCCTGGAAGCAACGGTCCTGGAAGCAACAATCCTGGTAACAATAATGGACCTGGCAATAACGGGTCAGGAAATAACGGCCCTGGAAATAATGGTCCTAACGGTCCTGGCAATAATAGTCCAGGAAATAATGGCCCTGGAGGTTCCGGAAATAATGGACCTGGCAACAACGGTTCGGGAAACAACGGCCCCGGAAATAATGGACCTGGCGGTCCTGGAAATAACAGCCCTGGAAATCATGGTCCAGGAAATAACGGTCCAGGAAGTAGCGGGCCTGGCAATAACGGTCCTGGAAGTAACGGACCGGGAAATAATAATCCTGGAAATAACGGACCTGGGCGAGGTAATAGCCCTGGTCGTGGTCCTGGACGCGGCAATAGTCCTGGTCGTGGTCCTGGTCGCGGCAACAGTCCCGGTCGAGGTGATGGGCCGGGGCGAGGCAAAAGTCCCGGTCGCGGTCCTGGTCGCGGCAACAGTCCTGGTCGTGGTGACGGTCCTGGACGAGATAAGAGTCCTGGTCGTGGGCCCGGTCGCGATAACAGTCCTGGCCGAGGTGATGGTCCTGGTCGCGGTAATGGTTATGGTCATGGTCCAGGTCGCCATGAAAGTCCTGGCCGAGGCGATGGGCCTGGTCGTGGTGATGGTCCTGGCCGTGGTGATGGTCCTGGCCGAGGCAGAAGTCCTGGTCGAGATTCTGGTCGTGATAATACACCTGGTCGCGATAACGGTCCTGGACGTGATAAAAGTCCTGGTCGAGGCGATGGTCCTGGACGAGGTGATGGGCCGGGCCGAGGCAAAAGCCCCGGTCGAGGCGATGGTCGTGATAATAGTCCTGGTCGAGGCGATGGTCCTGGTCGACATGACGGTCCTGGTCGACATGACGGTCCTGGTCGACATGACGGTCCTGGTCGACATGACGGTCCTGGTCGACATGACGGTCCTGATCGTCACGATGGTCCTGGGCGGCACGATGGTCCTGGGCGACACGATGGTCCTGGTCGACATGATGGTTCTGGGGGAAAAGACCATGATAGGTTCCCGAAACCTTTCCCTGGTTTTCCCTGGAAAGGTTATACTAAGGGTAATAAGTGGGATCATAAAGATTGGGATGACAAGAAATATCCTAAGAAAGGTGATAAATGGGATTCGCACAAAGATGATAAATGGAACCCCAAGGACAAATGGGATAAAAAGTGGGACGATAAATGGAATTCTAAAGGGAAAGATGATAAATGGCACCATTGGGACTCCAAGAAATACGACAAATGGAATTCGAGAAAGGGGCATAAATGGGATGACAAGAAATGGGATGGGAAGAATAAGGGGGATGATAAGAAGTGGGACGAGAAGAAGTGGGATGGGAAGAAGAATTGGGATGATAAGAAGTGGGATGATAAGAAGTGGGATAAGAAGTGGGACGATAGGAAGTGGTCCAAACACAATGATTTGGATTAGAAAGAATTATTGAGTATATTTCAACACACTGTCGTTACTGTATGCTGTCTTTACTATTTCCATTGGACATTGGATTTTGATAATTTTATATTCCCTCCTTTTTCATCACCACTCTTTACGTTGAATAATAAATCTAATATGATTTATCAATTTTCGCTTTAAACCATTTTAAGTTTTCTCGGTCTCTAAATGTTTTCTTTTCTCCCATCTGTTATCTGTCGTCTTTTTCCATTTACCTCTTATTATCATTTGACCTTTCACATCAATTTAATTCTAATACAACCGTTTTCCACCTTGGTCAAAAGTGTGATATTCTGAAAACTTTCTACTGCAGTTTAACCACTGAAGGCAGGTTGCAGTTGATTCGTTTGACTATCCAGATCTACATTAATCTTCGGTTATGTTTATAATATACATCATGTGCCCCGCAATGCGCTTCTCTCTTTTCTCCCGCTCAATCGCACGAGGAGCTAACCTTGCGTAGTCCTTCCCCATGTTTTTCCCCAATCTATTTCACTGGAAAGCATGGTGAGGAATATTCCTTACTTTCAACTGAAGAGCTAATGAACCTCTCAACAACAGCAGAACTAAACAGCAAGAGCGAAGGCAGGTGGTTGCGAACCTTGATCCACGATATCACGAAGCCTTGGGGAGTAAGGATATTGCAATACTCGAACAGCCAGTAGCAGATCTGGTGGCTAGCGTTCAAAAAGGACAGACGGACCCTGGCGACATCCTGACAGCTTATGGCAAGAAAGCACTTAAAGCCCACGCGGCGACGAACTGTCTTACAGAAATCATGATATCGTCGGCCGCGACATGGGCGAAGGAGTGCAATAGACAAGGACCGTTGGCTGGGATGCCCATCAGTCTCAAGGATGTGAGTGTTGCAATGTTTCTTAACTGTGAATAACCTGCTTCGCAAGACCGTGGGCGTCGCTGGGTGGGATGCGTGTATTGGATACTCGGCTTGGGTGGGGAAGAAGCACGAGAAGGATGCGCCTTTAGTGCGACTATTGCGGGATGCCGGAGCGGTACCATTCGTGAAGACGAATGTCCCTATTACACTCCTTAGTTTCGAGTCGAACTCAGACTTGTTTGGACGAACGACGAATCCACACAAGATAACGCACTCTCCAGGCGGCTCGACGGGAGGAGAGGCTGCTCTTCTTGCTTATGGTGGCTCACGGATTGGTATTGGCACAGACGTAGCTGGATCCGTTCGTACACCCGCCCATTACTCCGGAGTATATGCTATCAGGGCATCCGTTGGCCGTTTCATGAAAATGGGAAATTCAACGAGCATGCCTGGACAGGAAGGGGTGGCCCCTGTGTACTCGCCTATGGCACGTACCCTTGAAGATCTCGAGACATTCTGGAAAGCAATCGTTAGCATGGAACCTTGGAGGTATGATCATTCTGTACGTACCGTATCTGAACTGAGAAGTACATCTTCTAATTCTGAGATACCAAGTGCTTGGTAATGCCGTGGAGGAGCATCGAGTTCTCTTCCGAGAAACCGATAAAGTGGGGTGTGATGTGGGACGACGGTACACATATACATATCTCCTTCCTTTTAGACTTCTCATATCTGTGTGTAGATGTCGTGGCACCGTCCCCTGCTTGTAAACGGGCACTTGAAACTGTTGTCAAGGCCCTCCGTAACCACGGGCACGACGTCATAAACATGTTCGTACATGACTTTACTGCGCTTGACGGTTGACTCATGAGCAATCAGTACCCCTCCGAGCCCTTACGAGGGCCTGAAGATTGCTGCACACCTGCTCATGGCTGATGGTGGTTCGTCTAGGGCTTTGCATAGCACATATTAAACGTCTAACTGATGTGACACCATTCAGGAAAAGCCTCTGTAGCACCCAAACGCTGGGGAGAATCGAACGATGTCGGTATGCGGCAAGCTATGACAATGTTCAGTATGCCTCGCTGGGTCAAGCACCTCTATACATGGTACCTCCGGTACATCAAGCGCGACGAGGTCTACGCAGGGCTCGTCGAAGGGTGGCATGAGAAAAACGTGGCCGAGTACTGGCCTCTTATCGCTCAGCGGGAGGACTATCGCAGGCGCTGGTTCGAGATGTGGCAGCGCGACGAACTGGATTTCGTGCTGACGGTGCCGAATGCCCTGCCGGCCGTACCACACAACGGAATGAAAGAAGGATTTAAGGCTTGTGGCTATACCTTCCTGTTCAATCTAGTAAGCCGCGCATTGACGTCCGTCCTTGATTATATTGATCATTCCATTTAACTAGCTGGACTATTCTGCTGGTGTGCTCCCAATCACACATGTTGATGCATTGGTGGATAAGATCCCGTCATCTCCCAAATTCAAGGCTAGGAACAGTATTGAAAAGGGATCATACAAGATGTACGACTCTGTTAGAATGCATGGGCTCCCGGTGGGCGTCCAGGTTATCGGGAAGCGACTCGAGGAAGAGAAGGTCATGGCGGGAATGAAGATTATCGAACAACTTTTGAGAGACGATGGAATGGCCTATGAGCTCTTGAAGACTTGACCGCGCCCGGTATTCTCCTATTGAAGTCCAAACAAGGGATCTGCACCAAACGAACTTTGTATGTATATGACGCGGAATTTATACCAATTTTACATGATTAGCTACCCAGCTCCTTGCCGGCATTTTAGACCTCTTGCATCCATATCCACGTGTTGATACCTCCTGTCCACGTCGTTTCTCTTGTACCATTTGGATGAGCGTCTCGCAGGCGAACTGACTGTTAGCCGGGGATCCGGACGACCCTATACGATTTTTTAGCTGATGAAGACCTTATATACGTAATTCCGGGGCTTATTCCTTACCACCATTGAATTGCAGGGCAGGCTCATGTCGTTTCTTAACCTCGCCCATCGAAACACATGGTACGGTTCGAAACTCGTCTATATTGAGCGTGTCGATTCACATTTTGCTGAACAGCGGAAACAAGCAGGAAGAGCGTCGTCAGCGTATAATGGACCTCGATGCACGGTATCGTGAATCCTTGGAGAGCAGAGACAACGTGATTCTCGAACAGCCAATAGCGATTCTGGTGGCGAATGTTCAAGCTGGACGGACGGAACCTGGGGACATCTTAACGGCATATGGCAAGAAGGCTCTCAAGGCTCATGCCGAGACAAACTGTCTTACAGAAATTATGATATCGTCAGCCGAGGTGTGGGCGAAGGAGTGCAACAGACAAGGGCCATTAGCTGGGATACCCGTTAGCCTCAAGGACGTGTGTATCCCTCTTTCAGGATCGTGGCTTCAATTAACGAAAAGCCATCTAAACAGATGGTGGGTGTCGCGGGGTGGGACGCGTGTATTGGATATTCGGCTTTGGTTGGGAAAAAGCACCAGAAGGATTCGCCATTAGTGCGGCTCTTACGTGACGCCGGCGCTGTGCCGTTCGTGAAGACGAATCTCCCCATGACACTCTTGTCTTTCGAGTCGTATTCTGATGTGTTCGGGAGAACGACGAACCCACATAAGAAAACGCATTCTCCGGGTGGCTCGACAGGCGGAGAGGCTGCCCTTCTTGCTTATGGAGGATCACGCATCGGCATCGGGACGGATGTCGCTGGATCCCTCCGCGTGCCGGCACATTACTCTGGCATCTATTGTATTAGGGCGTCCGCCGGGCGCTTTATGAAAACGGGTATCGTGACGAGCATGCCTGGGCAGGAAGGCATACCGCAGGTATGCTCACCAATGGCTCGCACCCTTGAGGACTTGGAGACTTTTTGGAAAGCGGTCGTGAGCATGGAGCCATGGAAATACGACCAATATGTAAGTGATATATTTAGCCTGAGATGATAAGTGACTCACGGCGGTCTATCAAGTGCTTGGTCATTCCTTGGAGAAATGTCGAGTTTTCATCCAAGAAACCTGTGAGGTGGGGAGTGATGTGGGATGATGGTACGTATTAGTATGTTCAACTTCCCTTCATGTTTTTCATATTGAGTGTAGAGGTTGTTGTACCTTCTCCCGCTTGCAGACGCGCGCTCGAAGTAGTGGTCAGCGCGCTACAAAGCCACGGTCATGAAGTTGTATCCATGTTGGTCAACGGGCATACTTCGGGGTATCACAAGGTTAACTAATTTTAAAAAATCCAGCACTCCTCCAAGCCCTTACGAGGGCCTTAAAATTGCTGCACACCTTCTCTTGGCTGACGGTGGTGTGTCTAATATCGTCATCACGAAGTTTGCTTCTGAAGCTCACATTTTGGTGCAGGCAAGACCTCTATGGCACCCGTCCGCTGGGGAGAAACGCTCGACGCCGGCGTGCAGCAAATCATGGCCATGTTCAGGACCCCGCGCTGGATCAAGCGCCTCTATACGTGGTACCTCCGCTACATCAGACGCGACGAGGTTTATGCAGGGCTTATCGAAGGGTGGCACGAGAAGACCGTGGCAGAGTACTGGCCCCTTGTTGCCCAGCGGGAGGACTACCGCCGGCGTTGGTTCGAGATGTGGCAGGAAATGGAACTGGACTTCGTCCTCACAGTACCGAATGCACTGCCAGCTGTACCACACAATGGGATGAAAGAGGGGTTCAAGGCCTGTGGATATTCTTTCCTGTTCAACTTGGTTACCTGCGTTCCATCGCCCGTTTGTAGCTCGAATTTCTGACGATTTCCCTACAGCTCGATTATACCGCTGGCGTACTTCCTATCACACATGTCCATGCAGCCTTGGATAGAATGCCATCATCCACGAAGTTCAAACCCAGAAATGCTATCGAAAAAGGAGTGTATAAAATGTACAATGCCGTCGAGGTGCACGGACTCCCGGTCGGCGTCCAGGTCATCGGCAAGAGACTTGAAGAAGAGAAGGTCATGGAGGGAATGAAAATCATTGAGCAATTCTTGAAAGAAGATGGCATGGCCTATGAGCACCTGAAGACCTAACTGAAGATGTGTTTATGACGTTCACCGTATTGACATCCACCTCGTGTTATCTGATGTACTGTAGACAATTTCTAAACCTAAGACAGATGTATTTATGTATGTATGCATGTACTAATCTCACTTAGCCACCTGCTTCGGCGTGTCCTCTACAACATTTCGCACCCCCTGTTTCCAAACACCAATCTCCTTCTCCAGCGCCACAGCGCTCTCTCTCGCCTCTCTCCCAATCTGCCCGCCATCATTCCTAGCCCCAAACCCAACACGCAGCTCATTCGTCGCTCGAACCAGCGTCTCATACGCCAGCTTCAGCCGTGCAGGCCCTGAGGGCGGGTACATCAGCGCAGCCTCTGCGGCGCTGGCTGCTTGTCGCGGCTGAGGCTCATCCACCGCGAGAATCTTCCCAAGCTCTGCCAGCGCGATCCCGCGCACCGGGTGCCCGTACGCGAGAACGGATGCGAGCCCTGTGCTCGACCGCGTCGTCGCCCGGACGGCTTCGTCCAGTGCATCCTGGGTCAGTGGCACGGGCAACGTAGAGATAAGGAGTGATTGGTGTAGGCGCGTGAGAGCAAGGAGCGGATGTGAGGAGGGTGTGAGGCCGGCTGAGGTAAGGATTGGGGTTAGGTTCGTTGTTAGCTGTTGAGCTTTGGCTGGGTCTGTTCATGAAAGTAGGGTGAGTTACTGGAGATTAGGAGGGGAGTCAAACGGACCTTTGAATTGGAGAGCAGTCGCTTTATCGAGCGCTTCTTGGCCGACACGGACGGCGTCTCGTATAGCATCGACATTTTTGACAACGGCCTTGCATTTCACGCATCGGGAGAGGTCGTCGTCTGTATAACAGTGAGATCAATGACGTCCAGTGATCGGAAGTAACATACCCTCAGCGGGGAGGGGACAAGTTCCTCCGCATGATTTTGGGCACCATATGGCCTCACGGGGGTCGACACCAGGAGTACTGCTGCAAAGTGTGCACCGGCAAGAGAAGTTGTAAGTTTCCTGTAGAGATGTCTGACGTAGGGGTTTGGAAAGCGTCGTGTCGATATAAGATGTCAAGACCTGCAAGAAGCTTGAGCGCGAAGGAGAAGGTGCGTCAGGCTAAAAATACCTCTTCTCCCGGGGCCATGGGACGGAGGGCGATGACTTGCATCATGGGCTCCTGATCCGAGGAGCGAGGAAATACAACAACAGCGTTGGGATCACAGGAGTGGTTAATTAAGGCGATGACGGGAGATATTGATGCTCCTATTGGAGTCAATGTTGGAGTTGTGATGGTGAAGGTGTTCGTGACAAACTATACACGTGAGATGAGAGGGTGGCGCAAGTCGAGAAACAACAACTCACGCGTGAAATTACATCCACGAGGTCCCCAGAGGAATTCAGTCCAAAATCAGCGAGTTCTTGGGGCGATGACAGGCCCAGGTAACGCACGAGCGCATGCGAAAGGTGGGTGTGTAGCTCATACGATGACGATTGTAAAGATGACCTGTCTGTACATCGATGAGAACAATAAGGCATGTTTCAAAGGGAACACTGACGTGACTGCAGAGCATTGATTTCCTTGGCCTGATTAAATCATCAGTCTCGAATGACAGAATTATTGAGTCCCAACGTACCCAATTGCTTTCAGGCTTTTGCTTCTGCATTTTCCACAACATTCGTCCTAGACATCTGATTGCATCGCTCGGGATTGACAGCTCGGGCGAAGGGGCGGATTGGGACCACTCCTGCAGCGCAATGCATTCTCGTTTGTGTTGTACCCAGTCTTTAGTTTGACATGTCTGTGTAGTAAAATCAAATGATGAGCACTAAAACCATCTTCATGTGGTGAAAAACTGACAGAGTTGCAGTACCACACTGTCCTGCATGTTGTACACCGCCTCAGACCAGACTCGGGCGCGGGCCCAAAACAATTTGAACAGTATGAATCCAGGTACTGATTTGAGAGTGCTGCAATATGAGGTTTCACGGCTAACACGACGTCACCTAATCAACAACCCAGTCAGAGGATGCGTAGAATAATAGTGTCGCGTCGACCCCAAACTTACCAGGCTTGTATAAAATCTTGGTCCACAATCCCCTGCCAGAGGCGCTCGATCTATGAACTTCGAGGCTTGAAGGCAACACATGAACCGTAGATTCTGGCACAGCCTCAAGTTTTATTGACTCTTGGCCTTCTGTTGAAGGCTGCAAAGGAATCGGGGTTGTAGTGACTTGTTGACTGTCATTGTTCGGTGTTACATACGATTTGGACTCTTTCGTTTGTCGAGCAGCTCGTAGGCTCGCAAAAGATAACATTTTTAGATGAGTGATATGTCAGGATCGTTTGATGTTTGCGAAGATGGAAGGTGGAGGTTGAGTGGGAACGTCAGATGTTGAAATTTGAGAGGTTGACGGGCGAGGGAAGGGCTGGGAAGAAGAAATTTCTAAGGTTTGCCAAGTGGTTTTCGTAATCTTATCAATAGTCTTTTACGGAATGACATGATAAGATAGTTTTGCAATCCATCACTACATAAGTAGTTTTGCTGGCAGTTCCACTCTACAACTTGTTAGAAGTAAATTTCGCACTGTAGTTGATAAAGTCTTTTGAAACCATTTCAAGACTATCCAACAAAATGTCATGAATAACATCTTCGACAGCTTCCAGTTTTCTTGTGCTTCTGATGGCCGGATTTATGACTTGCGGACTCTGGATCACGTCGTTCTAATGCAACTACCATGTAAGGCACCACCTTCATGTCAAATGTCATTGCGGCGAGGTTAGCGCTTATAACAAATCCTTTTCCCAGGCACGCGCTGTCGAGTTCAAGTTGACGGTGGCAAGGTCGGTGTTTCGGCGGCGAAGTCATGCCTTCAACCCGTCGCTATTTTGTGGCCCTTGCAGTGCTTGCTGCTATCAGTCTTTTCTTATACTTTCCACGGCAGCCCATCACCGATATTAAACACCGGACCAATTCTGCGAACAGCTCGCTGGCAGACATTCCCTGCGACAGACTTTCGACACCAGGTCCCAAATCCACACTGACTTCAGTTCAAACTACGATACCAGCAGGCAGCCTAATACATGGATTCGGGCTCCTCGATCGTCTGTACCTGCGGAAAGGCACGTTCTTTATCGTGACGGACAACAGTTCGTTATTTCCACCCAGGGAACATATGATATCATCCATGATGGATATGGGTGCTGGACATAACCTGAAGCTAACGGATAGAGTACATTCGTTTATATGGCTCAGGCCCGGGTTTGAACTAACTCATACACCTCTCTAGGAGTTGCGATTCATTACCTCAGATGAAGCGACGGAAGTTCTCGGAGAGAATGCAATTCGAATAGAGGATTTTTCGGTGGTTATCTACGACACAGAACAGTACATGAGTGTATGTTTTGGGGTTCTCCACAACGCAATTAGTAGCCTGAACATAACACGCAGCGTTTTTATCATTGGTGGGGAGAGATCATCCTCGGCGCTTGGCGTGTATACTCTGGCCTTCGCACCCACCCAGACAGTCCCTCCGTTCTTCCATTTCCTGCACGCTTCCTACTCCCAGTAAGTCAACCCTTACTACTGTAGTACCCACAGAATCTCATTTCAAATCTTACAAGGGTGTCCCCGGGAATGAGTGGAAGGACATGGCGGGGGTCAACGCCCCTCTGATGCGAGCATGTTTTCCTTCTGCTGCGATCGAAGGAAGCTATCACTGGGAAGACCTCATTGACCTTGACAGAACCTTCGTTTTTGACCGCGCCATGATCATCAGCCGCGAAACGGCCAACCAGCAGTGCGTTTAATGACCATTTTTTCCTATCACCCGCTGAACAATCTCGCTAGTCCTCTCGGTGGTCAATGGTACAAAATGATCGCGCCGACCATGACCGTGGATGTGACCAACGACTTCTGGGAACCACTTAGGACGGCGATACTGAAGAACATGATTGATTATATACCGGTTTTGAACCATCGTGGGCATGTTACTTCCCCGCCCCAGGTAGTCTCAGAGCGTCCCCTTGTTACCTATATCTCGCGGCAAGGCGGGGGTAGGAGGCTCCGACAAGACGACCACGACGGTCTCGTTAATGCACTGAAGGGGCTAGAGGAGCTGGGGCTATGTCATTTCCATGTCGCCCAGATGGAGAAGATGAACTTGAAGGAACAACTCCAACTCGTCGCAAAAACAACGGTAGGTCCATTTCCTCCAAAGTGTAAAGCGGCCCTTCGACATACCCCTCCGATAGATCCTCATTGGCGTTCATGGGAACGGCATGACGGTGAGTACTGCCACCTACTTGGCCCGAAGAAGGTCCTTGATTTTGGTTCAAAGCATCAGTTATTTATGCCTAGTTCCCTGCGATCTACCGTCATTGAAATCATGTATCCCCCAAGTGGGTAGGATCATCAGATACACCACTAACGCGATTCTGACTTAGTTCCTAGGTTATGTGTTCGATTATGAAATACTGGCGCGTAATATGGGCCACAGGGTAAGATTTCTAGTCTCATTCATGTCCAGCAAATTCCCAGAATTTTCTGATACTATGTTTTGTAGCACTACGCAGTGTGGAACGATACCTTGAATACGTACCCCAAAGGGGAGTACCACAAGGTAATCACCATCGACGCTCGTGATCCGGCATCCCCGCTGACTCGTGAATGATGTAGGGAGTTCATTACGCAGACGGCTTCCATGGCGGTGAGTCATATTTCTTCCCTTCCATCTCTCACAGCACCAACAACCGATGCATTGTGTAGACTCAATTCCAGTACATGGGCCTTCGGTCGCCAAAGTTATTCGGGAGCGGCTCACAGCGCGCCTCTGAATCATGATGTATATGCGCATTATTTTCAAGGGGTTTGACTCGGCATGTATTGCTATGCTGTATTTTTACCAAAAACAATGAAGGTGATAGAATTTTTCCCCTAAGAAACACACCCTTCTTACACAGGGGGATATACATTATAAATATTCAATTGAAAAGGTGGCAGTTAGTTGTGCCTGTTGGAATGATCCCTCAGATAATCATTCCATCGACGTTGATAGGGTGTAAACAATGCCCCATGATTTGGAGGGCAGAGGGGCATCGATATTGATATGTAACATCTTATCTTCTAAAAATACTACAAAAACAAACTGAATGGCATTGATCACAACTGATGTAGTAGAATAAAATAAGAGCTGATTCGTCCACAACGTGGCCCTGAACATACACGATAATACCCAAATCCACGTAGCATTATTTCGGAAGGGACTGCCTCTCGCCAGCGGACGTCGTATAGACTTGCTTTTCAGAGTTGAGAAAAAAAGAAAAAGAGCAGACGAAACCACATAGCAGAATTCTCCATATGAAACATGCTTCGCAACTCCGCAGCCTCAACACCCCGTAGCAAAGGCACGCGTTAAGGATCATGCACTAGCAGTGCAAAGGTAGTCGTTCACACGGCGACCGTGAGCGCCGTGAAGCTAGATCATCGTATGAGTGCGGAAAGTGTACGCAATCACGCACAGATGTTTACTGAACTTAGCCTAGGGAGGGGTATACGCCAAGTAGGATGAGGAATGAACAGCTTTAGAAGGCTAGACTTTTTTGGCAGCGGTAAGTATAAGAACCGGGGTTTTACGAATAGGAGGTTGAGCAAGAGATGGACTAGTTGGCATGATCAAAATAACATCCACATCCTGATGAATATTAGGATAACAACTACAAGTGAATATACCAAACTCACACTTCGGCGCATCATCGATGATGGGAACAGGGCTAGCAGCTGCGTGTCCGAAAACGGTAGTGAGACCAAGGACTTGAAATTTCATCTCTGCTTGGAGCATTGTAAGTGACAGAAGATGTTAGCACCTTGATTCGATAAAAAAAATAAAACTATACACTCCCGTTCCGGAATGTGTTCCAAGGCAATCTTTGGCGTCTCATAGGCAAAAGTTGGGGCTTCAAGGTAACCAAGTTAACGTCAAACCCGCCCTTGAGCCAGTGTCGCATCGAATCCTGTTACTAACCGTACCGGAAGATGGCAAGTTTACATCAAAGCTGGCAACTCAGGCGGCCTCAGTCCTGAATGTGAGGTTGTTCACAAGCCTAACCCACATTCTCATTTCTCGATTGTGACTGATGATCATTGGTTGGACGACCCTGACACTTGAGACCTATCTTTGATTCCATGTGGGCAACAAAATAAATCCTAGAAAAAGTAAAACCGCCGAAGCCCGACTATAGTCAGTTCATTATAATCTCGGTGTACGCGCCGGAGGTTATACGGCATCAAGGCAGCAGAGAGGAACAAAAACAATCAGAATTTGGGGCCACCAATCGTTTCGGACACATCTGGAACCGTGTGAAGTTGTAATGTGTGTTCCCAAAAAACTGGGACGACAACTCCCACATCCCATTCTAAGAGGTCGGCCCCACTACCTGGACATGGCAATATTGATAAGAGCAGTTCATGAGTAGGAGGTGATGCCTAGATGCCCATTGTACGAGAGGTGGAAGTCAAAACGGGATGCTGAGAACCATAGAAACAACTGTGTTTTCAATTCCCTGAACAAGAGTCCTAACGTAGTTCTCCACCACCTGACGATAAAGCAGGAATCTGAGCAATCTTTGAGCCGAGCAGGTCATACTTAACAGTAGGATACGAAGCGCAAGTTCGACCAGAACTTTCGGGCCGAACCATTTGGTAAAGTCCATGCCCCCGGCTGCAGCCGCTTAGTCAACTGAGGTCAACTGTCGTCGACAAGTTGTCGTTTTAGTTGCCCAAGTCCTTGACCAGCCATCTTTCGGTGAAAATCCTACGCTGTTCGCATTTTTTAGTTAACGTACAGACGGAAACCCTGCACGCCGATTTGGAAATGGCTTGCCAAAGCCTGGAATCAATTCCGGAGTGAGATCAATAGTTTCTTCAGCCTGATATTTACTTTCACTATGACTCGTAAACTCGAGGTCAGTGCAGCAGCATTTACATCATATTAATCATCTGCTCATAATATGTGTATAATATACCTGAGAGGAACGGGCTTTACACCTTGCATCTTTCCATCCCAAACTACAGGCCTTTGCTCGTAATTTCTCGAAATCAACGAGTGCCCTTTCAGCGTTCGTCAAGTATATATATCTACCATCAACACGGGGTTGACCCCCACGATACCCGTGACCCTTCACAACCCAATTTAAACCTACCGACCGTGGTACCTCGTCCTCACTATCTCCTCCATCAAAGTATCATGCGTGGAACGACAACTAATCTAATTCAATACCATCAATGGCTTCAGGTGCCCAAGTAATATAGTCTAAAGGTAGATAGAGTTCGACGTCCACATGGTAGCTATAACTGACTTCTGTACATCTTTCATCAAAGGCAATGATCACAAAGTCGACTTCTTCCGTGGGCCACACAACCCCCAATCCATTTCATGGATAAACTTAGACCGTTGTCCCATCTTTGCGATGCTCGAACACCCCCCGAGCTGTTTTTTTATACCGACTCCTTCTGTTGTGTGATATCCGCATGCGGCGTCTATATCTAATCACCATCTGGTCCGGACTTTACCTTGACGTGTAAATGCTCTTCTGTGCATTTGGCATGATGATGTATCAAAAGCCTGCCGCATCTGCCTCCTGTTCTCATCTGATTCACCCGTACAAGACAAGGTCTTAATAGAACTTGTTATTAAGCTGTCAGAATGTAAGGAACATTCCTCCCGTCGCTCCACACAATTTCACTCTCCAGCATGAATGGGACCACAAGCCCCTCCGAGATGATCACGCCGACGCTAGTGTTGACTCATATGTATGTATCCATATTGACTCCAAGGCTGAAAGTCTGATCACAGAGAAAGTCTGTCTATGAAGGTTTACTTGACTATTCAAGTTGCGTCGGAACATTGTGTTGACCCAAAGTACACTCAGACATACTACGTCGCCGTATTCACCCTTCTGGTGTTTGACTATTGCTTGACGTTTTCTGCGGAGGTATTGAACCCTTTCCCTTTGAGGAGCCCCTAAACGCTAATATTTCTGATGTAGGTAGAGCTTGCATGGAAGCCCAGAAAAACGCCTGGTGAGTTTGCCGCTGAGCGAAACAAAATATAGGTTGATCTTCTTGGTAGTTTCTGTGTTGTTCTTTTTGGTACGATACGACAAGATCTGCAGTATAACGCCAACCTTACCACCCACGGGCCGGACCTAGAATCGTTATATTAGTATCACATTTTCAATCATCGTTCTGATATGTAAGCACCGATGTTTCACACTCAGAGTGCTAGTGATATTGATATCGTTGAAGCATACTTCTCGCCATCGTGGACATTTACGGTACGTCAGATACTTCAGAGGTCATATAACACTGCATGGCCTCATCTCATGTCCGCTTATAGATGTGTGCCAACTCTCTTTGCATTCAACGTTAACTGCTGATCCTCGTATTTTTTTCAGATGCAGTCATTATGTGGTGGCTGAATTTGTATTCACTGTATTGATTTTCACAATTGCAGAAATTTTTCTCGCACTACGGTAAGAGAAGTTTTCCCTCGCATACATTCTTACCATCTCATTGAGCCCCCCAGGATCCATATCCTTACTCATAGAAATGTACTCGTAACTTCTATCCTATTGGCCCATATATTGGCTCAGCTCGCTCTGGGGTTTGTTATAATGTCACAAGGTGGAAGTGCTGGTATGCCCACCATCCCAATTGGAATTTCCATGAGATTCCATCATCTCAAAATTTCCTTTAGGTCCGCAATCCAAAACCCTGCCAACCACAAACCTTATCGATCCATTTGCTTTCCAAAGTAAGTTGTACTAGCTCGAGGTCCTTAGCCGTTCATGAAGATTTTTTCTTGAGTTTGCGCCCTAGTTCCGGGTACAGAAGCGGAATTGTTGGTTCTCAATTTTTGAAAGTTTATAGGATTTACTGACAACTAGTTCATATATTTCGCCAGCCTTTTCCGCCTGTTAGTTAGCTATCTTTCCCTTATTCTTAGCTTCAACACCGTAATCTTCGTTACCACTCTGGTTGTGACCCTGGATGCTACCCGAGCCAGCCCAGCTCGACAGTGGTTGCAAGTGATGCAAAGAGATGGGATTATGTATTTCATCGTCATCTTTTCAGCAACGGTAATATGGCTCATATTCGCCATTCGCCTCCCGGTACTGTCGTTTCTAATCCACTTCGCTGTCACCCAAGTCTAACATATTGGCAGGATTATCTCAAATTGATAAATATAGTGTCCGTACCCGTCTGACTCATTCATCAGCCTTTACTGATGGCTTCATTGTATAGCCCGGCCCACATGTATGACATACGAAACCTGGTCTGATGGAAATCTAAATCTCCATATTTCCAGCTTTACAGCAATAATGATCAATCGACTCTACCTTTCTCTGAAGGGAGTTGGGCTGAAGGTTGATCAGAAACAGTTGCCCCTTGCCGTCAAGCCTGGGCAAAACAGCACTGAAGTCGAGCTACAAGTCATAGTTTCTCAACATGTTGTCACATTGACGGACAGGTCAATGATTTCCGTGATCATCTATCCATTCTCTCTAACATCTGCACAGGTAGAAAATTATGAAGTAATGGGGCTAGTGTAGCCGGGTGGGGTGGAACTTGGACAACACGCCCATTTTGGAAAGTTGATGAAAACAAGTTTCACGTTATGTATAACTAGCATGGTAACGATCCAAGATATAGAATCAGCAAAACTTTTAATCGCAATGATGTGTATTTATGACAGATGCAAGTGCACGTATCAGAATCCCCGGAAGTATTCTTATGTGATCGGTGGGAATGCGTCATGTCGAGTCTCAGCAACAGAGCATGTTGAACCGCTATCTCACATCCGCCTCCTGAACACCTTCATATGGAGCCCACCTGGAAAATACTGCGCGAACGTGTCTACCTCCCAACCATCTTAATTGCCGTATAGGACTATTGCAGGAATGTTGTTATATTCGCTCAGCTTTCCCCAGTATCGAAAGAGTTCTGGTTAGAGTTGACCACCCCATCTCTGTATCGCCGCATTTCGTTGTTTAACAGTCCCGTTCGACTCAACAAACCCTCGTCGGCGCTAAAAGCCCACAGCTCATCTATGCATGTGGTCGTGATATACGAAATCGATATCGGACTGATTCAAATACGGACGTACTCTCATCATAATGTCTCGTGCCCTAAACTTCCATCTCTGGCAATGATATTTCACCCATTGCAGCCCACCCCCAACCCACCGCCTTTCGCTTAGCAGGATTGGCTTTAGAACATCGCCAATCATGCCATCCGTGGAGCCGTCTATCAGGTATCTTGGTCTTGGGTCGATGGCCGGCCGAGACCTCAGGCGCTTTTCGATTAGGGGAATGCAGACCTGCGTTCCTCAGCGCGTTCAGGCTGATTTCAGGGCTGAGTTCGATTTTGATTTCGTCCCTTTTTCCCCCCGAAATCAGTCGAAATCAGGGTTTGTTTTGACACCCCCGCATGATCTTGAGTTCGCATGAAGTTCAGCCCGGCGGGCATTGAAATAGATTATCACAGATCAAGATTGAAAAGTAGTACTGCCCTTTGCCCTAGATGCCCCGCAGGACAGAGAGACAACTGGCTACAGATGCATTGCTTCGAGGCTTCCTTGTTCAGCTCATTGCCGAGGCAGAGGCTGACCTTGACTCGGACAACAATTCAGACTCGGAACTTGACATGAATGGGCTCGATGGGGATGGAGATGACTCAGATGATGACTTGTTTGATGATGACTCGCCCCTGAGCCATGCACTTCTTGAGGCTCTTGCTGGAATACATGCGAGACGGTACAATGAAGAGAGAAGGGTTATCAAGAAGTCTGGGGAACAGCTTTTCCTGGTCCTCCATGAATGGAAGTATTCCGAACCAGGGATCTTCTGCACGTATCTTCGGGTGACCCCTGGCTGCTTTGATCAGCTTGTTGAAGCATTGCGTCAACATCCTGTATTTCAGAACAGGTCTAGTAACCTGCAAATACCCATCAAAGAGCAATTAGCCATAGCCTTATACTGCTTTGGGCACTATGGGAATGCTGCAAGTATAGTGAAGGTAGCACTTTGGGCTGGTGTTGGATATGGCATAGTCCGCCTTGTGACACGCCGAATCATGCAGGCTTGTTGTGATGAAAGTTTCCGGTGGTCTTCACTGCGCTGGGCTGACAATGATGCAAAAGAGCATGCAAAGGCATGGGTTGAAGAAAACTCATGTCCTTCTTGGAGAAATGGATGGCTTATGGTTGATGGTACCCTTGTACCTAGTGGTTTGCAAGGCTGGGCTCAAAGCCCTGAAGCCCGGGCTGCCGAGCCCTGAAAGCCTGAGCCCAGCCGAGCCCTGCCACAAGGCCCATTCGGCTCAGGGCTCAGCTCATGAGATTGAAAGCCCGAGCCAAGCCCTCGAGCCCGGGCTTTGTATGGTTATTCCACAGCATGCCGCCATCAATATTGATGGCGGACATTCACCGACTATACAGTTCTTCAGCCACTAAAAAAGGAAAAATCAGGACCAGGGACAAACTATTGTTCCTGTGATGTCGGCCCCATGCCCAAAACGGGCAGTCATTGCGTCAAGCAAACTCTTGGACCCACACAATATTGCTCACTCCGATGTACGTTCACACCAGCATGCTATGGAGGCAAGGACAGCAGAACCGGCTGATAAACAACCTGCAAGAAACAGTACTCCCAAGTCTCCCTCCGAATTACCAAATCAATCATCGTTGTCAACGACATCTACGGTACCTTCTCGAGAACCACCAACTATCACAAACCCAAACTCGGTGGACGGGAATCGAAGTGATGGCTCAGGTGATGAGCATGAATCAATTGGACTTCGCGTGTAAACCTTTTTTAACGCATTTCAAATCTTGATGGCCCCTGATAGAGAGCAAATGGTCACGGCACATCACAATAGTTGATGAAAGCGATGAAGAGATGTGAGATGTGACTGCAATGGCGACCCTAACACCATCAAATGATGGTACGCATATTCATAACCCAGGATTGGTAGCCCTTACAATTTGCAGTCGAAGCTCCCCGTCAACCTGACGCCACTGACAGTGATGGATTTCTGGCAGACATCCATGTTCAGTCGGTTTCTGATGGCCCGAAGGTGCCAATCAAGGATTGACGATGGGATATTGATCATTTCTTTACTCCGGTATTCTTGAAGGATGGGAAGAATTGCAGAAATTGTCGTTTGTGCTTGTGAGTGCCCATTAATCAGTGTAAAATTATTTTATCTCAACGACGTCAATGTCTAACAGTAAAAAGTCCCCACTCCACCCTGTCTCCCTCATAGCGCATGTCAGCACCTGCCGACGGCACATGGAATCACATCACAAGGTACATCTTATTTTTGTTTCTTGTACCCTTCTCAGTGTATCATCACCACCAGGCTCAGTATCGGGATTGGGTAGGTATGAACGGCTTCCAATCAATGTTGCCAAAGGATGCCAAGAACCGCCGTGACTCAGCGACTGCCGCAGCTGAAGGGCAGTCACAAATTGACCCCCATCTCATAGAGAAGCCTGCAAAGGAGAGGACAGTTCCATACTCTGACGATGTTTTCCAAGATGCTGCAGTTGAGTGGTTGGTATCAATGGACCAGGTAAGCACTTTGCACTGTTATTTGAACATTACCTACCCTCTAATTGTAGCCCATCCAAGCGTTGCAGCACCCAGCATTCAAAAACATGATCCACATCACTGCTCATGCGACCAACGGTGTCAGGATTCCCAATGGCCATCAAACTCGACAAGCAATCATGGATACCTTCAAGAAGCAGTTGACAGTGTTATGGGCCAGACTGACTGTGTGTTAATTATGATTTGACTATTCTTTACAACATCATTACATGTGGTTTGTAGAGTGATGCGGTAAAAGGTAAAATTAGTTTGACTTGTGATGCATGGCAGGCATCAAACATAGATGGATACTTCGCTGTCACGGGCTCCTGGATCGAGGAAGTGAATGGCCGATGGGAACTTCAGACCACGTTACTGGGTTTTACACAGTTGAACAACGTGCATAATGGTGTACGACTTGGTCAAGCACTATATAAGATCGTCTCGCGGCTTGAGATAGCTCACAAGGTGAGTCGCCATTGTATTGTGATGGAACACAAACACGACTGACCTCATTGCAGATTGGACATGTAACTTGCGACAATGCGTCAAATAACAACACAATGTTGGAGGAATTTGCGAAGCAAATCCAGATGCAGACCGGAAAGTCATTCAACCCTACAACAGATCGCATACGGTAATGCTAGCTCTTTTACATTTTCCCCTTACATTTTAACGAGACATTGAACAGGTGTCTGGCGCATATTATCAACTTAGCAATGCAGGCGCTAATCTCAACACATAGCAAATCGTGACACTACAACCCAGCTGACCCTGATGCTGACCTCGTGAGTGATGGTGTTGGGCGTGACACAGTTGGGCTCGTGCGGGCCATATGTGTCAAGGTGCAACCCTGTTCAGTTCCACAGATCATCTTCATCTGACAACAGTGATTGTCGAAGGCCCATTCATCTGGGAAACGGAAACAACTTTTCGCAAATCTTCAAATATGCAGGGATATAAAGCCCATTTGCCAACTCCTTATTGACATGCCTGTTTGCTGGTCTTCAACATATGTCATGACTTCTTGTGCCAAGTCGATGAGTGATGTAAGTAACAACACGGCATCAAGAACCAGTTACTGATCTCCAAAAGCAGGTTGTTGATGTTTTCATTTACAAGATTGGGCGGGATGAGAAGGATCTTGCAAAGCGTCAAAAAATCGATAACCTGGCGCTTGACCATGGGGAATGGGAGGATGTGAAATTATTCAACGACCTCCTGGCAGTACATCATGATTATGTTTCTCTGCGCTGTGTCTGCCGGATCATCACTAATTTGGTGTAGCATGCAGACAACGCTCAACAAGCATTCTCATCTGATCAAGCACCAACCTTACACCTTGCTCTACCTGCGCTCGAAGCACTCCACAAAGCATGGAGCGCTCGACTTACTCGTGGGAAATACGACGCCTTCATTCCTGCTTTGGAAGCTGGTCTATCAAAAATTGGGGAGTACTATGACCGGACTGCCGACTTGGATGCATACACCTTTGCAATGTGTTGCGTATTATATTCATTGGGTTTCCTCCTCACTGACAACAACATGTTATAGTTCTCGATCCCTCACAAAAGACAGAACACATTCACAAACATTGGGGTGCTGAAAAGTTGAACAGTATTCTTGTAAGGGGAACTCCATTTCCGCCTTACTTCGCCGATCTAGCCTTACTTCGCCGAATCTCACTCCACCGACTTCTACTTCGCCGATTCGCAACTCAGTCATCCCGCCGACTTACGATACAATTTCTCTGCTTACTTCGCGCTCACTCAATTACATTCACTACATCGCACATTCATTACCTACGCCCACACGCACCCCCACTCTCTACTTCGCGCGCAGTTCGCCGCCGGACTTTGCACTTGTTCGGACTATCAAGGGCACGGTCACGTGACCTTCGCTAGCCCAACGCGTGTCGTCGTACCACACCGGGAACGTGTATTTAATGTAGTACTAGGTATATAGCACACCCCCCCTGATGGAGGCTCCTCAGAGAATTCTCTTAGGATCCCCTCCACCAGGTGAGTAGTACATATGTCGTACAAGTGAATACATCAACTTAGGATCCCCTCCACCAGCGTCGGCCCGCTCTACTAAGTTCGCGCGCACTCCGCCGGAGTTGCCCTTACAATTCTCCAGTGTGCAGAAATGCTTGTATGTTCCTTCCTCTGTTCACCTGGCATTACATCCGTTGAATTATCAATACTAGTACAAGGAACGCTACACTGAGATGTACGGAAACAACCCAGCTCCGCCAAAGCACGCTGCAACATTGACGACCCGAAAAGTCGGTGTTTTGCTTCGCGAGCTGTCGGATGATGAAGGCAATGCTACGGTAACCACAGGGAGTGAGACAGCTGATGCATGGCGTGGTGACTTCGACAGCTACTTACAATCTAGGGATCAACTTGGGGTAATGAGTATTGTCGAATGGTGGGGGGTACGTACCTGAATTAAATGCCATGTCATTGAATTTGACTATGCCTGCAGTGGAATGCTAATCGATACCCTGTGTGGGCATCGCTTGCACGTGACTACCTTGCAATCATGGCATTGTCAGTCTCGAGTGAGTGTGCGTTCTCATCCGCAGGGATCACAATCAGCAAACACCGCAATCGACTGAAGCCTGACATCGTTGAGTCGTTACAGTTTTTGAAGTGTCTCTACTGCCGAGATCTTATTTTCCGTGAAGAGCCGAGCACTGCACAAGAGGTTGAATTTGAAGAGGACCTGGACTCAGAGGAAAGGGGCAATGGGCAGCAGGGCTGGGATGACCTTGTTCACGATCTCCGAGATGACAAAGGTTTCCAGGATGTTGACAAAGATGAGGTTTTTGTGCAAAGTATTACATAGACACCATCGTCCTTCTCAATCTATGGTTTCTTCACCCAAAAGCCCAGGCCCAGGCCTGAGCCCAGCCCGAGCCCTTGGTCAGGGCTCGGCTCAGGGTTTCTTCAAGCCTGAGCCCCCTCAAGCCGAGCCCAAGCCCAGGCTTTTGAGCCCAGCCCGGCCCTGCAAACCACTACTTGTACCATTGTATGCTCGACCGGCCTTCTATGGAAATGTGTTCTTTGACCGCAAGTCAAACTACTCTCTGAATGTGCAGGTAAGCTAACTGTGTTTGAATTGTTTGCTGACATAATTGTGCTGACTGCATAATGGCAGCTCATAAACACTCCAGATTTGCGGATTATTGATTTTGCTGTGGGCTTACCTGGGAGCCAACATGATGCAACAGCTTGGGAAAATTCACAGGTATTCAAAGAGCACAAGACTCTTTTGCAAGAGGATGAGTGGGTTTGGGCTGACTCAGCATATCCTTTGTGAGACTGGTGTCAGTCACCATACAAAAAGTATTGTGCATCATGTTGCCTTACAATGTCAAAATAATTATTCTGTAGGCTGGAAAAAGACATCCCAGGGAATTCAGATTATAATTACCACATGTCAAAGGTCTGCATCCGATCTGAACACTGTGTTGGATTTGTGAAGGGACATTGGTGTTCACTCTGGGGACTACGTCTGCAGATTGACCACCCTGAAGGTCTACAATTTGCAACCTTGTGGATCATTACATGCATTCACCTTCACATGTTTGCGATGGAGCATGAGGAAGGTATTGATATGGCCCGAGACAAGTTTTTTAAAAAGGGCTTGAAGATTATGGAAAGGGAAAGATATAATGAGCAGGAGGAAATGCAGCGATAAAATGAAGGCATGGTGGATGCAGAAGTCAATGGGGTATCAGAGGACGAGGAAATTGAGCTATTGAGAGGAAGAATTAAACGGGAGGAATTAAAGCAGGTGCTGTGGGAATATCTGGATGAAGGAATGTAGGAGATAAAGGAATGTATCGTATGAGGAAGAGCAATGGACTACGGGAATGTGAACCTACTGACTGCGAGAGTCTAAATCGGGCTGAATTGCAAACCCATGCTTCAAGCATTCCAACTCGATCTGTTTATCCATCATCAAAAGATCATGGTTGTGGGATAACTCATGGTCTTGCTGAAGACGCAGTTCTTGTTTGAGTTGAAATTGCATATGCAGGCGCTCAATCTGCAGTGTACTTTCAGCTCGCTTATCCTCGATTGCAAGGTGAGCATCAAGTCTCGATTGTGACGATGCAACCTGTGCCTCACGTGAAGCGGTGAGAGCTTTGGCAACTTGTTCACCCATAGATTTCCGAGATCGTGCTGAAGAACTTGGTGTGGACTTGGTGCTGGGCTCTGATTTGACTGCAGGGGTACTGGACTGAGATATTGTGGCCTTGTGTCTCGACTTGGTCTGAATTCAGGGTGTTGGAGTGGAGGCAGGAGAGACTGCATCACATTGTGGGGAAGCAGAGCCATGGATCAAAGGTGGTGAGGTTGGAATGATGTCGTCTTCAATATCCCATTTCGGTGATGCCCCACGCGAGACAGGAAGTTTTCTGACATCATTCTCATCCTGAATTGTGGCCAGATATAATTAGGCGACCACAGTGAATTGGAAAATAGAACTTACATCCAAATCACTGTCCGGACCATACAAAGCATGATCTCCAAGCACCGTGAGGTCTAATGGTGAGGTGCTATGGGCAAGCGCAGATTTGTTGACGGCTGGGCTGGTCCCCATCAGCTCGTTGATCCTTTTATACCACGGAAATGAACTCTTGATTTTATCTGCAGAGCATGTAAGAGTGTATGAAGACTGTGACATTATTGAATAGCAACATACCCCATGCATTGGCAATCTCTGAATAGGGGTGAATACTTGCTTCATCATTGTTGGCAATGAGACCGTGACCAGTCTCCTTCAAGGTCTCATGATGTTTGTGAAAAGCCTTCTTGATACTATGAAATGTTATAGGTTCTGTTTGTTGCAAATGGATTCTAGAGACTCACTTGGTGACACGGTTCTTCACCACTGTTCCCAACTCTTTGATAGTCACATCACGCCATTCATCTGGAGACTCAACATCATGGAAGAGTTTTGTTGCAAGGTCCACGTAATGCTCGTGAGTCTTCTTTCCTTGGCTGGTGTTTGTATCAGAAGACACTTTGATGAAACCAAAAGCTTGACGCCACGTCTCAGAGTCCTCGATCAGTGATAGAAGGCTGTCCGTTAAGTAATAGAGTGACTTGTCCAACCAACTGCAAATGGTTGTCATGGGGAAATGGTAATGAATGAAGAGAGACACACTTCACAAGGATTGTCCGTTTTGCTCCAGCTGGGTCAATGTTCTCTTCATCAGACCTGCTGTCATCCACCACCAGCTTCACTCTCTTCCCACTGGGCTTAGTTGCACAAGGTTTTGACTTCTTGCCGGCTTTCTTCCCTTCAGCTTTAGCAAGTTTAGCACAGAGGACTTCAATTGTCTCAGGCTCAGAGGAGATGGACATAATGCTGGCTTTACGCTTGGCCATGAAGTGCGACGACGCTGACAAGCAGTTGCCAAATCTATAACTGGGTCTTTTTCAAACTCAGTTGTCCTGCTGGATAAGCCGGATGAAATCAAACAAAAACAGAATCCTTGAGTTCAAAGTAGATATGAAATCCATGTTTTTGTGATTAGGAACGCGAGATCAAAATCAAGTTTGAAATCGGCGTGAACGCACACACCAATGCAGGGGTGAAAACCCCTATTGTACGCCAAATATCTATCCTGAGAGGACTAGTAGTCATCAGTGTTTATAGAAATTTCTTTTTGTGCTTGTACATGCTTGTACAAGCTTCTACAAGTCCAAAAAGTGTGCAAACAAACAGCTGAAAAGCTATGTCTGAATTTTGACAAGTTCTCAATGCAAATTTGTTTGAAATTTATTGCTTCTCCAGTAGTGTGCTTAACAACATGTTGACTGGTCTCAGGATATCCCCACAGCCTTCACCTACATGTTTCCGAGCACAGAACATGCACTGTGTTTACATACCATTGCCATCGCCATCACAGATGGTGACAACATAATTTGGAACTATGGGCTGACTTTTGATATGTAGGATCAACTTACAGGTGAACTTCATACTCGATACATTCCTGAAGACTAATTACAAACCTAGTTTGGGTATTGGAGCTGTATTGTGATGCCACACATAGGAAAAACTTTCAGAGGAAACTTGCAGACTTGTCATCAAGCCGAAAAGTGCCAGAAAGTGCCGAAAAGCGAACAAGAAATTTGTCATCTTACTGATGTAAAAAGGTGTGGACGCGCCTTGACATGCACGCCCGAGGCTAATAAAACAAGCTCCGAGGGATTCTCAGGAAGAGACATATTCGATTATGCTGCTTGTTTATCCTGAACATATTCTAGAACACCTAGGTGCAGATTTTATTAGCACGAGTTAGAAAGCACTTGGGCTAGCTCAGTACACGGTACAAGTAGATAGGTGGCTCCAGCCTCCTATGCATAAGTAATCAACCTAGTAAATCTATAATTATGCTGCCTAGGTTTCTTATTTTTGAAGATGCCAAGGTTACGAATTTACACCTAAATAACGAAGAATGAGAAGAGGATAGGTTCACTGTTGGCTCCTCGAGGATAACCTACACAGCACAAAGCCGAAAAATATTGCAACATGTGAAACTTCAGAGAAGCTCGAATATTAGCCCAAATACTCTAATGTTTCGCTGGAAATATCCCGAGGAGGATATTTCCAGGTTATTACTCATAACATGATCATTTTTCTAACATTTTGCAACACATTTTTCCAGCATTTTGCCATGCATTTCTTGTTGCTTGCCACACTCGAGGCTTTATTTTCTTGACCACCAGCAGTTTGAAAATTCAAAAGAAATATATTTGAGTAGTGAATCACAGAGGAGTCTCATATATGTATACTGACTAATGCAACGGCGCATGTCTCCCCTAGTGTGTCTCCCGTCCAACGTGTATGAGCGTGCACTCACCTGCTCTTATGTCCTTTCTTCAAACCTGGTTGTTAGAATCATATCACATGCACAAAAACTGTTTTGTACATACTTTGTGATGCGGGGGGTGATAACTTAGAGCTTCTGAATTAGTTCAATAAAATCAAACAAAGTAAGTATATGTACAATGATAATGAATAAGTAGAACTAACAGATTGAAATTCGGGGCCGTGGCCGTGATCATGAACAGCATGCCATATTAACGCCTACAACTCATCACCAGCTAGAAAAAATAGCTTGTAAATCAGCTGTTTGTGGATCCGAAATAAGCCATTACTTACAGAGGCTAATCCACTATACTCAATTCGAGGGCGCTAGTGCCCATTTAAGGCATACGAGGGCCGGAAGCTTAATAACCAGGGCTCCAGACGTTTCAATTTAGATCGATCTGATGAGGTAATGATCTCGCCGCGCAACGTGGAAGTCAATGATGAACGCTTACAGCATTAATGTTATTGGGAATGCGCCTGGGGGTGGGGGCGGGGGCAGGATGGCACGGGATGTTGTCGTTAAGCAAGAGCTCAAGGTAATGGTGGTGGTTGGAGGAGGAGTCACGAACGAGCACGGGAGCTTGTCTCCGGAGAACGAAGTTGCTCAGATTAAAAGTCCGATGTGCTGTCTTCAGCCATGGGCTTCGGGGAATTTAGCTTTGCGTAAGATGCTGGAAGATTCAAAATTTTCCAGAGTTGTTCTTGCGGTGAAATATATACAATGAGAAATATGTGGGAATATCTAAATAACTTCAAAATTATCCTCGACGGGTTATTTTCGGTTTTGTGCTGTGCTAGATATAATGAGTCGTGTTGTGCACCCGGGCAGTGCCGGGCATAACTGGGCTCCGATTCCCGATAAAACCGTCCATCACCTCATGATACCAATTTACATTCATCGGCTTTTGTTATCCAGAGAGAGCCCTAGACGAACCTGCTATGTCTCTCGGCAAATACTGAAGGAAACGAAACACATTAACACTGCGGAAACCGCAGGCTTTCCCAGCCGCAGCAATCACCCCGGACGACGTAGTATATAGAGCTTCACTCGCTCCTGCGAAGACCTTTGTCGACAATCGCCTAATCATGGCATCGATAAACGCCTTATACTCGTGCCTCTGCCTCAATGTCCGAGTGACTGTCGTACCCCGAGAACCTGATGCTATGAAAATAAACGTCGTCAGTCTGCTCTTTGTATTCCACTAGCCAAACTTGTTGATCAAGCCCATTTCTGGGCCCGTAGATGCATTACGGCCTCGTTGATTTCCTGTTGGATGAAAGAAACCTTCTCAATTGGTTCTTGGTCTGTCTGTTGTGCCAAAGACCAGTTTGCTTTCGACGACTATTCATCCCAAACCGCCTTTGCAAAACAATCAAATTCAATGACGAGCCTCTCGAGTCCGTCATTCTGCCTGTGAACAATAATGAGCCATGCACAAACGTCCTTGTGCGGCTTTCTGTTATACTGATGGTAAGCCCGTAGCTGATGTAATATTATAGACGCAACTAGGGCTCTTAACAGCGTTAAACTCACCATCATATTCTCCAACATTCAAAGTTCTGTCCACAACTCCCTTCGGTGTCACTAGTGACCGGGATCCCTCGGCATTTGAGGTGCTTCTCCTGGACAGATATCCTACACAACTTGCAGACGTTGTGTCTAGTCTCTGCGATGTCGCCATACGGCACAACCAGCAGCTTCGCCACGACGTCCTCCTCACCAGTCACCTAAATGCTGATAGCATAGATATTGTTGGGGACCAAATTCGAACACGGTCCGATTTCCAGATACTCTGCAAGGGATTATGGGATCGCCAGCAAACCATTGCCATGAATCTGATCCAGAAAACCGACCCCTTTGAAGTGTTCATTGGGGTTTACTTGGCTCGGATAGATGCCGCTTTCTCTGAGATGCGTGCAACGTCGCGCCGAGATTCCTCCGCTTCTGTTGATTCAATAGAGGCTATTGCCTTAATGGGAATCTCCGACAGATACCAAAGGCACAGCTCGCCAAAGGTGTTACCAGGACGTGGTTTCGGGGACCTTCCTACGGAGACCTCCTGGAAAATATTTCATTACCTCGAACCCGTCTATTTCCCGATGGACCTAATTGCAGTGCAGGACTATTACAAAGATATTTCCGCGTTCGCTCAATTTTCCCTAGTATCGAAATCCTGGTTGGAATTGACCATTCCATCCCTCTACCGCTGCATCGTGCTGTTGGGCGAGCCGACTCGACTCAATAAACTCTCGCATGCGCTGAAAGTACGTGGCCCATTGGTTCACACGGTGGTGATAGACGATATCGACATAGGGCTTGTTCATATACGATCATGCTCACCTTATTTCAACAAATGCCTCTCGTTATGCCCTAATGTCCACCACGTTCAATGCAATGGGGACATAGGACTTGACGCATCACGAATGCACACCCTTTCCTCGCTGGCAGTTGTCTTGCCCCAATGGTTGCCCGTCGATTTTTCCGCCATCTTTCGTTTTGCAGGGCCGGACTTGAGGCGTCTTGACATTTCGAAGTGGACCCCCCGGGAGAAAGACGAAACCTCTGTACTGCCTTCCACGCTCCCCCAACTTGACGCATTCAGCATCAGCGATAGCATCGTTAGCTCTGGATTACTGGAAAGACTACTTGGTTCTATGACAAAAGGAGGGAGGAACGTTCTTCGTGAACTGTCCATTGTCAATATCTCGACTCTTGACGGACCAGGCATCCTTCAACTGCTCAAGATCAACGCGCTTTCTGCGCACATCACCGTGCTACGCGTTCGCCTCCACCAAGGATTCCAACGCGATGATAACGATGGCTCCCTCCGGGATATTCTTGCAATATGCCCCTGCCTCATCGAGTTTTCATATACATCCCCTTCCTCACCCGAGATCTTCACCCATCTACCTCAGACTCTCCACACATTAGAACTCGCCGTTATGCTTCCACACCTCATTTCTGCAATGCCGAGAACGGCAATGCCAAGAATAACAACAGTGGAGCCGTTTATTGAGTACCTCGGGTCTCCGGCAAGCAGAAACATTAGGCGCCTTTCGATCATACGCCGAGTACTCCAGTGGGACCGAGTGACTAGACGACCATGGAGGCGCCTTGACACACAAACCTGGGATTGGAAAGGGGAACTCCGGGGGATATGCAAAGAAAGAAATATTCAGCTGTCCCGCTCAGTTGTTCTAGATATTTACGTTACATAGCAGGTAATCCTGCCAAGTCCCAAAATCTAAAAATATATGCGACAGCAAGGGTTGAAACATGACGTCATATTAGATTTCGCGCCCGCGCGCGTCCTTAAATGTATCAACTGCGCCGAAATTCAAAACAATCTGTAATGGTATATGCAGGAAATGTTCTAGCCAAAACGTTATGTTGTATACAACGAGTATAATGATACAAACAAAGTCCGTCTCCAACACTCTACATAATCAGAACTTGACTCTTGAGACGGTCTCGTAGAAGGATTTGCCCTGAATGGTGGCAATTTCGATTTCAAGAGCGCTGGGTTGGCGTGAGCCATCAGAAGCTGCGAAGGTTCCAGCACCCCATGGAGAGCCTGGTGATAAGCAGTCAATAAGCGATGATCAAGCGACCGGTTATGGTGGATGCAGCTTACTGCCATGGACCTCAGTGAGGTTGGTTATTTGTGCGAAAGCTTTCGCGTAACCCAGAGGGACGTGGATGATTCCGTGATGAGTAAGAACCGACATCGAGTTGAGAGCAGTGGTCTCCTGCCCTCCACCGGGTCCGGCGGTGGACGTGAAGGTGCTGGCGTACTTGCCGTAAAGGCCGCCGGAACCCCACAGCCCACCAGTGGCATCCCAGAACGCCTTAGTGAATCAATGTCATGTCAGATCAATGACGAGAGCCCCGGGCAGATAGATATCACACCTTCCACTGAGCGGGCATCATGCCGTACCGGGTGGGGATACCGAAGAGGTAAGCATCAAAGGTCGCGAATTGTTCGAGGGAGATAACGGGGTAGTCGGGTTTACCGGGGGCATGCATCTTGGTCAAGACCTCCTGGGGGAGTGTCTCGGGTACCCTGGGTGGCGATGGTCAGATAGACTATCGCAGATGAAGATGATAATAACGAGGACGTACTGGAAAATAGTCGCTTGCCCACCAGCGCTCTCAATACCGCTCTTGATAGCCTCGGCCACTGAAAAAAATAGGAGGTTAGATGGACCGACTCGAAGGTTAGGAGATGTTGTCGACGTACTCTTGGCGATATGGCCGTACATCGTGTAGATGACGATGGCGATCTTGGGGGGAGACATGTCAAGGGTAGTTTCTGTGGTTGTTGTTGGTGGGAGTACTGGAGGACCGTTTGCAGGTGAGGTGGTAGTGGGTGGTTGAGAGTCAGAGGTGGGAGCGGATGCTGCTTTTATATTGTTTTGCTGGGTGTTGTCGTTGAAATTGTCCTTCTGACGTTTGCTGGGGAAGCACATGAGCTTTTGAGGATGGCTTGGATATTGATATTATTGATATCGAGATATCCTTATAAACATTGGCCCCTTGTTTATACACGATTACATGAGCCAAATCGCGAGATTCTTTCCGCGCAGGTGGTATTTCGTGGGTTCTCGTGGGACCAAATGTATCATTTTGAGAGATATGGCGGAGATCAATCACAAAAATCCGAGTTTGTAAGCCCGTGACTCCTCTTCTCCTTGTCAGAGCAATGCTGTAAATCCATTTTTGCGTCGAATTCTTATCAATCCACGCAGCAAACCGACGATCGGATTACATGTCCATTTACAAATTCGACCCAAACTTTATCCCAAGACAGGAAATTTCCTTCCACTGCTCCGACCCAAGTAACCGAGAATTTCCTAAAAAGGGTGAAATTTTCGCACTCGCTTCATTCACCCAGGCTCTTCCTCCCTTGACAGCTATCTAGAACATTATCTCAATTGAGTACTCAAATCGACTAGCTTTTCACCGATGAAAATACGGTCGCTAATAACACATGGCGTCATCCACGTTGCGCGACAACCCCTACCACTGGAGAATACTGAGCCGCTGATTTCCAAACCGTCAAGCTTTGGGCACGAATAGTGTACAAATATAGCCCCTTCCGAGACGTCAATGAATGGCTTGAATACCGCCGAGCAATGGCCGATGAATCGAATACCCAATTGGCATAAGTTGGGACTCAGTGGGTATTACATACCGTATCGGACCATGAACTATTTCCCTCCAGGCTAGACCATCCTCGCTAACGTTATTATTGACCACCCACACTAGTCCACACTTATTGTCTTTTCTCCCGTTTTCGAGTGTATTTTCTCTCTGTATCCCAGGATTCCATGACTTCTCTGCCAGGACTGTGTTTGAGACCAAGTATGGATCCGGCGGCCCATGGGCAGCAGAGATCTCATGTTACCATCTGTGCTAATTTGGGATTTCTGCATAAACTCAGAGCCTTCGTGATGTTATCTTAGATTCTCCGGTCTTCTTCATAGCTATATTCGTACAGAGTCTTCGAGAAGAAGTCTTTGTGAATAAACTTCCTAAAGACTATCTATCGCAATGCACCGAGCGCTGGTTCCCTAAATCGTTAGGCTGGCAGAGATTATTCCATCAGATATTTATGAACTCACTGCGCCTCGCGACCCGGCGAGGGCGTGTCTTGCATCCTGAAACTTATGCTAGATCTGGTTTATCGCAGCTGATCCTCCATTGAGCACGGAACCCAGGCGCTTATACAGAATAATTAGCCCCGAAGACCTCACCTACTTCTTTACTATGGTCATGCCAGAAGTCAGCCCATGCCATGTCCTGACATGCGAGATGGATATTGAGTTGCTATGATTATGATGATGGAGCACATCAGGCTTACATGTGGCCCAAAGGCACCTTCACTGTTATCAATGGTGATACCGTGGCTTCTATGATATATGTTCTAGATTATGTTTACTGCCCTGGATCTTGATGTTTATTAAAAAACAGGTGCTCCGTGTCAGCTGCCGTGACAACCTCCTAGACATATATATATATGATGAGAAATGACCTTTCGGCGGTGGTAAGGCGGGTGCAATGGATGTTCGGGGTTCGGCGACAGTGATGCGTGACGGCGACGCGACGGTGCGTGACCTTTTCATCTCACGTGATACCACACGTTGTGGTGGTTGAATCATTTTTTTGACAGTATTCATTCAACGTTTGACCTCAACGACGCGTCAAACCAGTTTAAACCACTAAATTCGAGATCTATTCGACCTATATCTTCGAAATGTCACTTCCCTCTGAAATTTGGAGACAAATATTTCACCTCGCGGCGGATGAAGACGAGATCTTCCGTTATGAGCTACCTATTTCACTCGATGCATCGACGTGGACTCGAAACACGCTGAAAGACAAACTTCCGCAAAGTGATATACAAGACTGGACGTTGAAGACGCCATCAGATAATCACAATGCCTTACAGAGGCGAAGTTATGCCACGAAGAAGGTGTGTAGCTCTTAACCAGACTGGCATTGAGAGAGTGGAATCTTGGTTCTAGGTTTTTTGGGGTCAGGCTTTGGCGTACACCAAAGCTACTTCGGACCAATCAACTGGAGGCCAGGCCCTCATCTCTTTTATATTATCTACGCCTCGGACAATTCACAGTGTTCATCCCTTGCTGCCAGGCAATTATATCCACGTGTAAATCGTGGCACGACATTGGCTCAGAGCTCTTGTTCCGATGCCTCTTCTTCAACGACGCCTCAAAGCTCATCTCACTCTGCGAGATCCTCGATTTGTCGACATCGGCAGCATCGACCATCTCGTCGTCCCTCGGCTGGTGGACTCGACGGATCCACTTGGCTCGCTTCCACGCGAGCGAGGTGCGTGGTACCACTATGGCCGACCTCGAAGATGCGCTAGTGTCCGTCATCAGGCACTGCCCGAATCTTGAGATTTTTATTGTGGATTGGCCCATGGGGGAAACCTTTGGATCGGTTGCGGATGCACTAGCGACTTATGCCGTCAAGTCGCTCCGGGTAGTCCACTGGCACGTTCCATCAAATGCGCTATCTAAAGTCATCTGGGCGCTCAGTGCTCTCCCCTTCATCATTGCCTGTCATATCCATTTCGGGGCCCAGGCGCCTGACGACGGAGATTCTGCAGATGCTCACCTCGGAGCTGCCTCTGACGTTAGCCTCTCGTTGCCCCACCTACAGCAACTATCCCTCCGTGGCCACTGTCAAGAATTTGTCGAACAAGCGGCCGGATGGTCGATCCCGTTACTGAAGAACCTGACATTCGACTGCGGTAGTCTCCGTACGGACATGCCGGACATTGTGGCGTTCTTGAAAACCCACGGTGCCCAACTCTATTTCCTAGATATTAACTGCATCCCGCCCTTCGACGTGCGGATGATCCTCGATCTCTGCCCGATGCTTAGCGCATTCTGCTTCAACGCTGATTGGCGCGTCCAACAGCCGGGCGAGGAAGTCCCAGCACCAGTCAGCATTACAATGGCCCACGCGACAGATACTCCCATGATGAGTAAACTCGTCAACAATCCGCACCCAAACATCAACATGATCGGCCTTCATGGGCTCATGTACGCCTTTGGGGTCGGCGTTGCTGCAGAGGTCGCGACGAACGAACCGTTAATGGCTCACATTATCCGCAGCTCAAACGACCTCAACGTGACTGCCCTGAACAAGCATAATTTCCCGAAGCTCCAGTTCGTGCGGGCGGTGAGCTGGCAGATGTTGAGCGAGCTGAACGAGGCGAATGGCCCGTCGGAGGAGGATGGAGGGATGATGCGGTACGATAAGTGGTGGGATATTCTCACCCGTGCCGGGATTCAACTCGAGGATTGTACGGGACAACCTCTCGGTACCTTACCGATGGACGAAGTGGATGGCTCTGATAGCGAAGATGAAGAGGAAGATGAAGAGGATGGGGAAGAAGAGTATGAGGACGGGGAAGAGTATGAGGACAGTGATGAGTACGAGGATAGCGATGAGTATGAGGACAGCGACGAGTACGAAGATGACGAGGAGGAGTGGGAGTTTGACATACCGCCAATGCCGCAGGAGGGGGGTGGTAACGTTGATGAACTAAGGCAATTGCTGGAGGAATGTCGGGCGATGGCGGAGGGGAGGGAAGAGCCTTTGTTCCCTCCTATGATGTTGGGTGCAATGATGCCAATGGGGCCTTATGGCGTTTGAGGCTCAAACATCGATGATGGCACGCTTTGTGTATCGCATCGCAACAATGATTACTTAGTCGACTCGGTATGAGGTGGTACCGTATAGGTAATCATTAAAGAGGCCCATAATCAAATTGTGGCGCATATACATGTACATGTAGGCATTAATTACGTGCTGAGACAAAGCTCGTGCTATATCAGCCCCCTAGCTCATCGATAGTACGAGTCAAAGCACCAATCAAAGCATCATATGTCAAATGAACAGGATCGTCGATCAAATGGCCTTTTTGAACGAGAGACCGGAGGGCTCTAAATAAGGATATCATGGCGGGAGAGACAAGATCTTTGGAGGTGCGCGGATGCAGCGCCAGCGGCAGGCCTCCAGTTCTCGCACGTATTACCTGGGCTAATCCCAATTGACCGAAATTGTCCCAAAAGTCTGAATAGTTGAGCTCGTGCTTTCCTTCTTTCAAGAGGCGGCGGCGAACAGCGTAAGTCAAAACCCGGATGAAGGATTCAAGATCATGGTGAACCTGGCGCACCAGTTCCTCTTGCAACTGGGTTGCGATTAGAACCTCGAGAGCCATGAACTGCACCGTACCCTTTGGCATTATTTGTCAGTCGTCGCTCAACGGAAGGATAGACATTGTAGAACCTACAGTTATCGTAGCTCCCCACGATGCGGTTGTTGTTGTGAATTTAATATGCGTCCTGGTGCCACTTTCGGTGGGTGGGCTGTTAGGATGACCGGGATTCTTCTGCGGGTCATACGGGGACTTCTTCACTACTTGTAGTGGGATATTCTCGACGCAAGCAGAGTTCAAATCAGCTATGAACCCCTCTTCTCCGGGCCGGGGATTGTCCCCGTTCGAAAGGAAGATGTTACCAATGCTGATATCACAGTGAGTGATATTCACTGTCGTGAGATGAAAGTGTCCTGTGAAGAGGTCATCAACATGCAGTTACTGAGTCTACTCATGGTCAGATATACCTCGTATAGCAGCACGAATGGCCTTGAGCAGAAAAACCTCGGATGGATATTCGAACAAGGGACGCCCCAGGGTCGAAAGGAACAAACGATAGAGGGTCAGAGTTGCGGGAGGGCGAGGACCAGTGCGCAGATTGGCAACATTGATAGGTTCGTCCTCTTGTCCAGGCAAGCATACATATTTGCTAGCTTCATAGTGAGCAACTCCAGGGCGGAGGCTTGTTCTGCTGCCATATAATCCAGCGTCCAGGGCGTACAAACTATTTCACCATCCGTTCTTCATGAGAAACATGTCCTCCGTCTGCATGGTCAATGTGCCATTGACATGGCTTAATCGACACGCCTTCCAAACTGAGGTGCCCCGGCCAAGGAGGGAGAGGGAGCTCCACAAGGGGGGACCGATGGTGGCCCATCTGGTTTGTTCTTTTCCACCAAAGGAAATGATGTAGGTGGGGTAATCGGCAATCTTGTTGCCCGAGGGCTGTTGTAAATCCCGTAAGAACATCCCAACCTCAGGAAACAGAGAATGACCCGGCCGGACTGGCTTTACAGTGGGATCCTGCCCGAGTTCCACCAGAGAAAGGTCACACGAGAGGCGGCGTATCACTTGAATAAATCGGTGTAGATCCTTCCACATGTCATGAACCGGGGAGAACGAGACGCCTCCTCTATCGTAGATACCGACACAAAAGTTGCTGCCAAAAATCAGAAGTCCAACTGAGAAAAGCTGAAATGGCCGAGCAGACAGATGTAGCTCGGCATATTTAACACTAAGCTTGACGAGCGACAGGTTCGTCATTTGATCATATGTCGGCCATGGAATTGGACCTTGTTCACTCGAAGGCTTGACCTCCAAGAAAGCTGCAACATTCCGCCACTTGGATTCTTTGGGGAGTTTTGCACTGGGTTCGAGGCATATGAAATCAGGTTCATCCTCGGAGAATCCTGACGTAGTGACATTGCCTCTCAGCATCAGGCCGGAGGTCGGAACAAAGCACCTGCAGTATCCTTTCTCAACTTCGTCGGCCTTGAAGTCCTCTATGAAGGAAATGATCGTGGTCTGTGCATATTAGATAAGCGACGGCCAGCCCCAATACTTTATAAAACGCTTTTACCAGAGGTTCGTACATTCCTTTCGCGTATGCAATCTTTGGCGGAGGGCGTGTCACAAATATGTTGTCATCTATCTCAAGATCATCTAAAGGCTCGCCTTCCGCTGCCTTCACAATTCCTTGGAGAGTCAAACTTGCTAATTTGATACGGCAGTCCTTTTCCATCGCGTTGGCACATTGAACAGAGAGGTTGGGTAGCGATACATCGTCGATTCGCAGTCGTTGGAAGACACTCGCGTCGTCGAAGTAGAGTTCAGTCTGCAGATCACTCTGACTCATAGCCCAAATAGGCTAAAACTTTGGTTGATCCACGGATTGCGGGCGTTTCAAAATTGGTGGGCAGAATAGCAGGCCTTTTGGCTGTGGAGAGGAGTTTAGTGACACGCCCGGGCCAGTGATATGCTAACTTGTTGAATTCATTGATTTTAATATAAGTTTTGCATACCTTTTTATTATATCTCAGCTCCCCCACGATAGATTTTCCGGAAAGTGGGACAACAATGATGGAGATGCAGATGACCCACGACTTTACTGTAAGGTACTGGGGCGCAAGGATAAACGGAACTAGCCGTAGTGACAAGTTAAACTTGGACCTGGTCGAGGATAGTTCGGTAAACCCCGATCAAGTTATGCCCAGCTAATATCCACTCAGGTCAAATTTTCGTCGTTCACATTTACACCCACCATGTTATTTCTGTCGAACATACACCGTGACATACATTTCCTCGAAATACTTGTCCGCCACCCTCTTCACCCCATAAGGCCAATGGGTGCGGGTCAATTATCTTCCGAGGTGAAAACGCCTTTTGGGTATCTTCCCCCGCCTCTGAATAGGCCTATTCTTCCCGTAGCACGGCATACATTTGTTGTTCATTCTCACACTACCAAGGCATGAACGTATCACTAGGACCAGGATGCTCCGAATCAGTCTCCTTCGACTTCTCTATGAAGTAGTGGAAATGGTTCTCCCACCGCCCTGCGTAATTCATGACCGTCACATCCGGCTCATTGCGCGGAGCGGGCCGCTCATCGGGGACATGGCTTTCTTGCAGCGTCGCGCCATTGGGACCCAAAGCCTTCCTGACCAGCTCTCAGCCCTCAATCCAGCTGTAGACCTCTACAGGCGCACATCCTGGATCAAGGAGGGGAAATGTATACCTCACTATGGAAATATGGTGCACCAGTCGCTATTTTGAATAAGGAGACGGTCCGAACGGGCGAGGTTTCCTCCTGTGAAAACAGACTCGCGAACCCATTTGTCCTATCAAAATTGTTATCAGCTGTACAGCATACCTAGAGGAACGCAGGAACTTACATTTGAATCATACAGATCAGATAACGGGACCGCGACCTCACCGAACAGTAATACGGTGCTCATCAAACTTCCTGCCTCCCCAACACTTCTCGCAATTCAAGGTTCAGCTTAAAGATCGACCAATCATGCTCGTCTTCCCGATCTTCGACACCATAGCACGAGGCGAAGCCTTACGCCGTCAGCCAGGACTCGGTGCCTCGAACTTGAAACTCGTGAAGATGCATACACTCCCCAGGACCCATGACATAGTGGATGGCGGAGAGCATTAGTCGGTTGCTCGTATTGTCCCAGACACTCACTGCACTGTTTGTACCAGGATTCTGGCAGCTCCCTGAAATCATGTGTCTTACAAAGGATCAAGGCGCTTGTTGGGAGCTTGGAGTCTAGCTATTCCAGTCGAAGTCATGTGTAGTTTCAAAAAATCAAAGCTTCAATCAACGTTACTAGGCCAAGCCGTGCCCAAATCGAAACTCTTGAATACACTGCGTGCCCCTTCTACCCGTTCCTCTCAACAAAAGCGTCAGAAATGCTCCAACCTTCTACCTCCCTATGTCAGAACACTATTTCGTCATCAGCGTCCGGGTCCTCGAATTCCGGCACATGCTCTCCCATCATCTCCATAAAACCATGCAAGTGGTTCTCCCACCGCCCCTCATAGTTCATAATTTTCACCTCGGGCTCCTTGAAAGGATCAAACTTGTCGCCAAGGCCCGACACCTCCCGTGCCCAGTCCCTCCTTTCACGCTGCCCTTTTGTCGGCCTCCTGGCTCTGAAAGCCGCCTTGACCTTTTCCCATCCCTCAATCGCTCCAGAGTCTTCCACTGGCCCGCACCCTACGCCCAGGTCGCCGAGTTAGCATTTCATAGGAGAAGGGTAGGTTACTCGCCTGTAGCAGTACTGAAAAGCGGACGGTCTGCACGAGCTAGCTTCTCTCCCTTGAAGATAAGCTCGTGGTCCCAGTTGTCCTATACAACTGTCACCATCCAAAATGCATCCCGATATAGAAAAATCCGGACTCACCCCAAAATCATATAAATAATACAGAGGGAAGACCTCACCCCGCGGCGCGACGACGTGGTGCAACATACCCGCCGTCGTAAAAACATCCCGAAGATAGACGTCCTGCTCGAGCATCGATCGTCTGTCCGTATCATCTTTCTCGTCCCCGATTTTCAAGACCGCACTCTGCTGAGAGAACATATGACGTGGTTCGGGGCTTGGGACCTCAAACGTGAACATGTGGAGATGCGTGCATTGCCAGGGCCCCATCGCGTACTGAATAGTATAGTGGAGCTGCCGGAATGTGTACCATGACGGAACGTCAAAAACACGTGTGATGACGGGGTCCGATGAGCCCAAGAGTTTCAGCTCGAACGTGTACGCCATCCTGAAGAGATGTTAAACAATTTAGGAAGAAGATTTGATTATGAGGAACTCACTTTCCACAATATTTTTTGTGATAACGCCAATCCTACCATACCGGGTCACTGTCTTTAGTAAAATACTGGGCAAGTCAGAGTGTTATTCTTACTTGTTTCTGGCATTCCACGCTACAGTACAAGGTCTCGGGCTTTGCGCCTGCGCACCGACTACACCTCTTTGTGCCTCGGTTCTGACACCCACTGAAACTCATTCCACCTCCAAAAGGGTTGCAACATAGGTTCGTGACAGGGGTTTTGGTGCCAGCCATTCCCGATGAAGCCATTTGGTAGAAAGCTGTCTAGAAATAGTGATTGTATGTGGTCTTTTTTTTCAAACTCTTGTGGGCTTGAATTTGCGCGCGCAGTTGGACATTCAGAAGAAAAGGCGGGATAATGGAAAGGGGAACGATTAAATTAGAAGGGGTTAGATTTATATATGACCCCCACGTGCTTTGAGCCCGGCCGATTTCGCCGATACCGTCGTTCCCAAAGCTGTTTACAGATTTACAACATGTTATTCTACACAGCGTTCGCGCCTCTTTTTACGTACATACAAGTTAGCAATGATGGACCTCTACTTCTTTCCAGCTTTCTTGGCGACAGTGCGTGCCCTGGTCAACATCTTCTTCCAGTTATAACATTGGTTGCAACCTGTGCGGGCAACAGTATTGTCAGCAAACGAGAACTGGTGCGGAAACGGATGCTGTACCGGTAGAACCATGTTTCTTGCACTGGTATACCCCATCCTTGTTAGTGGTAGATGTAGGGGCCTCGATGCCTTCGCGGTCGATGGGATCGTACTGAAGGAGTTCTCAGACAACGTCCAGGAATCTCAGACGACATCACATACTCCAAAGAAAGCGTCGTTCTCTTCTCTCCCATCAAAGTCACAATCTGTACACTATTGACACGAAAACGATCATTATAAGTTCTCGATCGTGTTTGATCAACCGTGTCGATAGAGACACAGTAAGCAACAAGCAACATACCACTTCCTTGAAGTGAGTGCAGAAGACGGCGTCGTTGATCTCAACAGTTGCGGGGGCAGCTTGAGTTTCAGCCATGACGGGGTTGTTAGAGGTGAGCAGGAAAGAGTGGTGGACGTAACGAGATAGATGTGACGGGTCAGGAGGAGCTGTGGGATTCACCGGCTAGACTTAAATACCTGGGAAACAATTCAGGGCGGCCCCGGTGCCGCGTATGGTAGCTCCGGTGGGGAATGTGTGGGGTAAAGATCTCAGATTCGATCAGAAATAAATGGATATTATTGTTAATTAATGCTAAGAGGATAAACCCCAAAATAGCGATTGTAAGTTTAGTCGACGAGATTGAGGTGGCAATAGAAAGGAGAGTATTTTCTTGGACTGTTAGTATAATAATTGGCGTTGTGTGAGTGCTTGAGGGATATATGCCTCGATTTTGGGTTTAAATTATCTCGGTTTTACCAGGCGCATGACTTCCATACCTCGTCATGTGATCAGATTACTGGTGGCAAAAACTTTTTCGGACCCATTATTGTACTGAACGACCTCCAAGGAATTGGCATCGCCAACCAGTCTACCTCCAATTGCAAGGGCCTCAAGGCGCGCTTTAAATAAAACCTCAAACCCATCTTCAAGCTATAATCCAACAAGCATTTCAAACAAAACAATTAGAAGATGACTAACCGACCCCGACCTCGATTCGACCCTTCCCCGTGCGACCCCGCAAACGTGGCAATCCCTACACTTTCCGGAGGTCAATGCGCGTGGTTACCTTTCATATCGTGCCCGGCTTCCTTTCCTGTCGAATTGGTGAGCGCGCGATGTCGAATGTGCAGTTGTAACCAGCACATGACTTTGATTGCCAGTTCGAGATCGCAGTCTCTCAATTAATCCACCATCCCGAATACAACTCTACCCTGATCCTGCGATCAGAGACTGTAGCGGAATATACCTCGGATTTTCCTGATACAATACCCCAGATCGGGGGGCTGCGCCCTGTTCGAGTCGTTCATCGTAAGCTCCTTCCCAGGCGTCCTGGACGCGACGCAAGCCTTGAACAATATTGTTCGCTATACGGAACAGCAGCCCTCGACAACGGCCCACCAGATACACTAATCTTAACACCAATCGTCCCTCCAGGCGGTTCTTTACCATATTATCACCCAACCGTGTCACACCTCGCTTTTCGGTACATACCTTCGGATGCTCCGGCTCTGCGAATGGAGGTGGTCCCGTTCCCTGATACACCGACAGATATGAATTCCCGGCTGTATCGTACTTGCTTGGCGCTATTAGATACACTGGATCGATATGGGTGGGGAGCTATGACGAACTACAGAAAGCGCGTCATTCATGATTGTTTGGTCCCAAGGGACACGTATCAGGATTTATACCTTATAATGCGAGAACGACATAAGCATCTTGTGGATACATGGCAGGAAGTGACGGACCCCTTGAAGCATGTATTTGAGGTAGTGAATTCTCCTCACCGCATATCAATAGTTCTGACGGCCATGTAGGATATTGGCATCGCAACGTATCTCATGCTATTGTGGAAAGATTCCTACCCCCCACCTCCAAATACAGAGAATGCGGATGACGACGAATTACAACCATGGAAGAGTTGGCCTCGCCCACCCGGTGGATTTCTTGACTTTGGGTACATAACGTCAGCTCACTTGAGATAGATTAAATCTAACCTCCGTACACAGTTGCGGCAACGGGCTCCTGACACACATCTTAATCTCCGAAGGGTACGAAGGCAAAGGCATCGACCTCCGCGCACGCACCTCCTGGACGCATTACCCACCACTCACGCAAGACCACCTGCACGTCCACGCGTTCGATCCCGCCACCCCGCCCGCCTCCGACCCACACTTCAACCCTGGGATCTTCATCATCGGCAACCATGCCGACGAGCTGACGCCGTGGGTGCCCGTCCTCGCGACACTCCATGCCGCGTCCGGCTACATCTCCATCCCGTGTTGCGCGTGGTCATTCGATGCGAAGTACGAACGCTCCAGCACGCCCATGTTCCCAGTCCCGGGGCCGGACTTTGCGGATACGCTGAATTTGGGCGGGGAGGGGGGGAATGGGAGCTCGTATTCGATGTATAGAATATGGCTGGCGTCACTGAGCTTGCATTGTGGGTGGGAGGTGGAGTGTGAGACGCTTAGGATCCCGAGCACGAGGAATTGGGCGATTATAGGTAGGTCTGGTCTACGCCTGACACCTGATTCGAGATTGATGATGTTTCGTTCATCAAGGCCGAAAGTTGCGGGAAGCAGGAAATGCACAGGAAAATGTTCGTGTTATTCTGAACAATGTTTTGGAGCGGGGACTGTTTAGGTCTAGGATACCAGAAGGCAAGACTGGAGGCTCTTCGCAACATCATTAGTTCGTCTTTACGGACCATTGGCTACACAATAAGCACGGGGGGTAGCACGAATTATTGCGGGCGTATCGTTTAGTCTACTATCCCCCGTCCAGTCACGTTTATAACCTCGCGTACAACTTCTGATCCACTCTTTCGGAGTGCTGACATTGAAGAAGCAAGGCAAGAGCAGAAGCGACGGTTAGCTATTCAACGACCGTCCTACAGTGAGCTAGAAGTAACTTTATACGCCCAGGCTATAATAATTGTTCTAAAGTTTGACAATGTTTATTTAAATATGGTAGATGGTTTACATGAACGTTCACATAGAATTATTGTATTTGTGCGCTACAATATATATTCAAGTAGAAGGTTTGCGCTCGAGGTCCATGATGGCTTTCTCAAGTTCTCCGATGACAGAGTCATAAGTCAAAGGAATAGGTTCCTCAAAAAAGTGACTTCGCTGAACAAGGCTAGAAAGCTTCAGGAACAGCCTCTCCATGGTCGTCGAGAAGAAGTCTTCAGGAGGTGCCTCATCGAATATCAACGGGGAACATCCCAACCTCGATAGCCGAATAAACCGAATATTCAATTCCCCAAAGATTTCATTAAAAGATTGTGTCTCTGGACTCTTTGATGATTTTCCCTGGCACAGGCGGCGACGAACAGCATAGGCCAGGACCCAGACGAATGATTCGAGATCGTGTTGAACCTTTCGTTCCAAGGGTTTATTCGCTAAAATAGCGTCCAGAACGTCACAAGCCATGAATTGAATAGTTCCCTAGTTATAAATCTCATCAATTGATCAAGTCATTGGGATGAATGTATTCTGTACCCACTGTGATCATAGCGCCACGCAAAGCAGGCGTTTCAGAGAATGTAGTGTGCTTCCTGGTTCCAGGTTCAGTTGCTGGGATATTCTTGTGTGCAGGATTACTCCGTGGGGGATACGGAATCTCTTCTGTGTTAGCTTGCAAGACCTTGGATATTCTCGCAAAATCCAGATCAGCTATGAATCCTTCTGCACCCGGCTCAGGATTATCGCTGTCTGAAAGGAAAACATTGAAAGGAAAACATTACCAATACTGACATCACGATGGAGAATGCCCATGTTCTGGAGGAACCTGTGGCCTTCAAGGTAAGGTTAGGAAGGCATTGCTTGTATTAAAAGGTTGACACATACCTTCTATTGCAGCACGAATAGCTTTGAACAACAGGAGTTCGTTGGGATATTCATACAGAGGACGTCCAATCGTAGAAAGGATTACGCGATGAAGGATCTTTGTCTCTCCCCGGAAAGCGCCAGTTCGCAATTCGTTTATAGAGATGACCCGATTTCCTTGTCCTGGAAAGCAGACATCTTGGCCAGCCTCAAACGTAGCGACCCCAGGGTGAGCCCCGATGATACTTTTATAGATCTCCGATTCAGAATTGCGTTTGTTGCTTCGCCATGCACTCTTCATAATGTACATTTGGCTTGAGGTCAAAGTCCCATTGACGTTCACGCGGCAGACCCTCCACACTGATGTACCACGACCGATCAACGAGACCGAATTCCAAATGGGCGGGCCAGTCGTAAGCCATCGTCTGGGATCTGTTCCACCGAATGAAACCTTGTACGTAGGGAACGAGGAGAAGCTAGCATCGTTTCCGGACTTCTTGGTCGAGCTCGAACTGCCGGCGATTTTCATAACCTGTTGTACAAGTGGATCCCCTGAACCAAGTATTTTAACAGTGGGGTCCTGTCCCAGCTCATATGGGGAAAGATCGCACGATATACGTCGCACGACCCGAACAAAAATATCCAGGTCCTCCCACATGTCATGAACGGGAGAAAATGTGATCCCTTCTCGATCAAAGATACCAACGCAAAATTTGTTCCCAAAGATCAGCAGCCCTACGGAAAATAGTTGAAACGGACGGGCGGACGTATGAAGTCTCGCGTAGTCCGCGCTTTGGACCACAAGTGATAGGACCGTTAAGCTTGAAGAGGGATGGGGGCCTTGTTTGCTAGAAGGTTTGATCTCTGCGAAGGCTGCTGAGTGACGCCAGAGGGTCATACGTGCTGACCTTTTCGCAGAGTGCTCGCGACATACAAAATCGGGGCCAGTTTCTGGGAAACCCACTGTATGAGCTTCGACTGTCATCTTCTTGCCTGGATTAGCCGCAAAATGTCGATTATGATTCTTCTTCACTGTATTGGCCTGGAAGTTTTCTATGAAAGTGAATATCGTTTCCTATAACTTTGAGTGAGCCATGAATGATACGGGGTAGAAAATGTGTACCAGTGGCTCATACATTTCCATCTCCTGTATCAGTTGTTCGTCAGACTCTTCTTCGTTAGGATAATCTTCCTGTTCTTCTAGTTCTTGAAATTTCTTCTCTTTCGGCAATTGAGGCAAGGCTTTGTAATATGCTGATGGACGACTGGATTTCAGGTTCGTCCTTCATAGCATAGACGCAGTCGTTGACAAGTTGCTCCATCCACGGATCATGGACTCGTAGACGTTCGAAAACACTTTCGACATCGAAAAGAAGATTATTGAGGACCTGCTCTAGGACGGCTCGCCGAGCCTTCTTCACGTGCACGCCTGACGAGGACGACATTGTCTGATGGCGTACCGACGTGACTGTATGTAGTACTTCTGCGCAAGTCCTTCCGGTAGCTTGACAGTTGTTACTCGCAACGTTGAGGTTGACTCGAGTCTGTTTTCACGGCTCAACAGTTGTCACCGCGTCACAATCTAAATCCGTTGGGAGTGGGAAGCGTCGAGCGAACCTAGTACTGCGAGCATACGGGAAAATACGGCGGGGATTTCCGAGCCACGACAAGTCCAAAACCATAGTTCTCAACGAACTGCAAGTATGCCTATTTTCTTCAAATACTCACATACTCACATACCACATACTTGTACGCCACGAGGCCCGTACAACATGAATCTTACATCAAGTCAAGTACATACAACAGTGTGTGCACATAATCTCCACGTCTCGCGTTAGCACATTTTGGAATCACACTATGTCGAAGTATCGTTGATGCTATAACAATAACGCCCAGCAATGGTGTCTGAACTGTGAAAACCACACCACGAGTATAAGGATAAATGTCAATGAACGACGCCGTCAGGCGAGGAAAATGCCCAGCCACCCAAAAAAAGATAGATCTAGCTCTAAATACGCCTTAGTTCGTATCACTCTGGTCGAACTCACCGGTCGGATCGACGTATCGTCGCGATGAACAGCCAGATTCATAGAGTGGAGGTTGGGCAGACGTTCAGCGAGGAAGGGGCCGTGTTGTGTCCGATTTGGTAGTCCGTCAGTATAAGACTTGTGAGGTGGCCCCCTGAGTTTCGGAGAAAGCTGATCAGTTTTTTTCATATTTGGGAGCGTAAGATGGTTTTGCCAAGACGAGACGTTGTAATCCAGTCAACAGTTCCCCGCCATAAAAGCTCAGCGCGTACCCGTCCAAAATTTCAAGATGCGAGATCTGTGCTTTATGGAGGTCAAGGAACCGCCTGAAAGCTTTCGTCTCGGGCCCGTTCAGTGCGACGCCCACAGAGAGTTTCCGAAGGGCAGGGGAAGTGGGTCATTCCAAGGAAGAGCACAATCACGTTGAAGTCTACCTTGACCTTGAAATTGGGTTCTGCGAGGTCGAATACCTGGAGTGTCGATCGGTGGTCGTTGACGAAAGGGACGACGGTGCCGCGGACGACCTTGATGACGTGTGGCAGCTTGCAGGACTTGCAAAACCTTACCGACAAGGCTTCGAGTCCGGTGAACACGAGTGCCGGGCCCATTGCGCGGCTGGATGCATCTATCACCAGTTCCCGGAGGCTGCGCCCAAAACAGGCAAAGTCGGCGCGGATGAAGGGGACGGAAAGGAAGAGGGTGTCGCTATCATCGCTAGGCCAAGAATGAAGACGGAACTCCCCGAGACCCACAATCGCGCCGAACGCAGCGCTCATCTGCTTCAGCGTCTTCCTCTCCGAGCCAACCGACGACCCCCTCCGACCAGCACGCGCCACCCGGTCCGTCACCCCGCTCCTGTTCGCGAGGAACACGGTAGGTCGAAAATAGAGTGAACGGACTCTCGGGGCGATGGCTGGGTTCCTATAGGCCACCAAAGTGAGATGCTGGAATTTTTTGAACCTGGCGTGTCGAGCGCGGGGATGGAGGCGCGTACTGCAGTTCCACGAATTTTAGGTATATATATCCCCCGTCCTCGGGGCCAAATGATATGCTCCGATAGCGCTCCTCCATTGCGAGGTCAAAGAAGGCGCTTTTGATGCTGTATAACGTCCGCAAAGTTTGGTGTGGTATGAATTGGGCGATGTACTGCCATATGTCAAACAGAAGGTGCATGGTGGGTACGTTTTGCGTCGGGTCTGGGGCTGGGTATGTGTAGTTCGGTGGTTGTGGACGACTGTGTGGCGTTCCTGAGTCCTGACAGTGTTCTCGGAATAAGTTTCTGTTTGCACACGTTTATCGATGGCAGCTTCGGGGGTTTTCACTGTTCAGAGAGCAAAAGAAAAAAAAAGGTTTAATGAACTGAAGTAGGATTATCTCGCATCGACAGTGAGATATTACACCGTCCTTCCCGTCAATGCAACGCGGCGGGACATAAAAAAAACCTTGGAAACCCGTATAAAAGTGATGAGAGTGGGATTCGAACCCACGCCACCGAAGTGACCAGATAACTGAGCAGCTACTGCTCTGGTCATTCCTTAGTCTGGCGCCTTGGACCGCTCGGCCATCTCACCGATGTATCTGCAGTGCAGGTGACTCGCTATATAGTTAGGAGTCCGCATGTGGGAGTACTACTAGGGTCTGGTGAGAATTTTCGGGGATGTTACTATTGACGCTGGCCACTATTGCCAACCTTACTTTGTCGAGTCGAGGACTGAACAAAGAGACTTGCACTCATGGTGCTGGATTGGGGGCTCAGAGGTGAGCTTCGGAGGGAAGGGATACCCTAGATCAACAATACACGGAAGCTCGATCCTCATCACAGGGTTGGGACGAGGACTTTGGTGTTCTCCTACTATAAGGAACCTGATCGGCGGCGTGAGTGTGAGCGACACGAGGAGAGTGGAGTTCCCAATATGTTACGGCCAGACTGAATAAGATTTCTGTAGCCACTCGGGCCGAAAGATAATGACTCCAGGGGTGACCAGGTTTCTGCCCATCCACAGGTTTGTACGGTTCTTCGATATCCCACGATGTAAGCGATATGGATGGATTTTTGAAAAGTTGTGGCGGCCCCGCCTCCGAGGAGTACACTGTTTCGAGTTTGAGGGGAGTGAAAAAATCAGGGGATGCTTCGAACTACAGCATAATAACACGCCGTTGGTCCTTCCATTGATACAGGCTCTTGGCTTTCGTGCGATGGGATTGGGACTATGACATGAACAACAACCCTGATATGGCGTTCACTCAGGCACGGAGCTCGCCAAGTCGACGGAGGTCATTATAAGGCCTGGGCGGGGCCACAAATCACATGGGTTGAGTTGAGGATCGGTAGGGCCTGCCCATGCTTACCTACAAGACCGTGTCATATCAAAAGCTTGAGTTCGAGGATAGGTGGTCGATTTTTTCGGTGGGTCCGAGGGGGGGTTCTGGCCTTGGTTGTACCATGTCGCGCTCCCACGTTCTATACGGGTCCGAAGGTTTGGTAAATTCCTCGCAATTAATATATATACCCAGGGCCATGGAGCATAAGACAAAGAGGTCCCTATGGGAGAGATTTGTTTATAGAGTGGGCACACACAATCGGCCGAAGCCCTAAAGCCTGAGCTCTAAGCGGGGCGGGACGGTAGCGTGTTAGAAAAACCATAACATGTGCCGAGTTCACCAAGGATTTCACAAAGAAACAGCGTGTGTATCAAGAGCGTATCTCTAGCGTATTTACGTCTTCTGAACCTCGTGTTGTGGCTTGGCTTGGTGGATTGCGCGACTGGGCACTTCTGTGAAGCCTTGGGTGGTCATGCTCGAAGAACGCTTGTCGTGAGAACTCAGTCCGAGGTACTTGGAAGTGTCGACTTCGATAGTACCAGTACCTGGTAGGCGCGTACTGGTGTTCTCCCCCTGCCGAATCGCGTCAAGCAACCAACATGCATGGTCTTGGGCCCGAGAATAGTGGATTTGGATATACGCGAAATTTGTAGTGCCAAGAAGTGCGTCATTCGTCCGACGTCCGAGTCGAAGAGCAAGCGCCGTTTGGGTGGGGAGATCAGAGACGAGGGAACGATATGGATGGGATTTGTACCATATGGTGTGGATTAATAAGATGTCGCGTTCGGTGTTAGAGAGGTCAGAGTATATAGAAAACTCGTTACGAGGGGCACGGGCATCGGTCGTCCGACAGTCAAGCCGTAAGCGGATGGGCAAAAAAATACCCAAAAAAAAAAAAAGTCTCGGCACGCCACCCCAAAAGCCGCCAAGTCGTACGAAAGAGTCAGTGAAAAAAAAATTTATTCAAAAGGCGGCATCTCCTCATCCCACTCTCTCCAGTTCTCCGCCCTCAAAAGCCCTCGAACTCACCCCATCCCAGTCGTCGCAGTGCAACCCCAGCAAGCGAGAAAGTCCTTCACCATGCCTGGGCCAGTCCGCGGAAGCTCCTCACACAGCACAGCCACGACCGGATCCAAAATCCAGTCGCAGCCGACGTTGGCGCATTCAAACTCCACTACGTTCACCATGGCCTCGCACGTTTCAAAGGCGGTGGACGCAGAGCAGGGCGAGCGCGCCAACGACCCACCGCCTTCGTTCTGGAGATACCTCAACTCGGATGTGGACCCTGCCCTCTCGACGGGCCCATTAGCAGCTTTTTGTCTGATGACAGGCTACATGTGCGTCTTCTTTTCCCTCCCTACCCTGACATTTCTGAGCTTCTAGCTGAAACTGCCTCCCCTTTTTCGACGCTGTGCAGTGATGTCGTCTCCTTCTCAGCTATCTACGTATGGTGTGGCTTCCAGACAGGAAACTTCGTCCAGGTAAGCCGAGAAGCCCTCCATCCCTCTTCCATTCAGGCACCTATAAACTTACGATCGAATAATTCCGCTACATAGCTCGCTTTGGCCCTCGCGCGCCTCTTCGAGGGTCCCCCCGGCTTCCGCGACATGCATTTCCACATCGCAGATCAGCAAGCCCTCTGCTCGCTCATCTGCTTCAACCTCGGGGCGTTCGTGGGGCGCATCGGCGACCGCGTAGGGCCGCTGAAGCGCATCTGGCTCATATCGGGGACGCTGCTGCAGGCCATCCTCACCATGGCTGCGGCATTGACGATCTGGAAGAGCGGGCAAGTGAGCATCGCGGATGAGCGGGGCAACCCGTCGTGGACGAACACACTCTCCTTCGTCGCGATCGCCTTCATGAGTGCGAGCTTGGGCGTGCAGGGCATCCAGGGGAAGCGGCTGAACACACAATTCGGGACGACCAGTGCGTTATATGCTCTTTTTCCCCTCCTCTTCACCACTTATGTAACCAATGTTACCAGTTGTGCTGACGACCGTCTGGGTCGAGCTCATGTCGGACCCTCGGCTCTTTAAGCTGCGCGAAAAGGTCATATCGCGCGACCACAAAGTGCTCGCCGCGGTCTCCCTCTTTCTCGGAGGCTTCATCGGCCGAGCGCTCTTGGGTAAGGTGGGTGCTGCGAGCACCCTAGGCATCGCCGTCGGGTTCCGGGTCCTCATCGCGATTTCCTGGATTTTCATTGGCGGCAAACCCGCCCCCACCAATAACCGACGATAACCGATAACCGATACTAGATAACCGTCCCTCCTTGCACCGTCCTTACTTTCTTGCTATACGCAAACAAAAAAAAACACCACCACCACTATCACCCCAACCGCGCGGCATATATCCGTTCCCTGCACGATATTCCCCACCCCACACACTCATTCCCAATCGCATAGAAGGCGTACATAGCGCTTATAGATTTATTTTGGTTTCAGTCTCTCGCCTCTCGTTGTTTTTTGCTTTGTGGTTTATGCTTTATTGTATATCTACGTCGTGTACCAACAAGTGTACCCCTCATAATGGCTTTGCTCGTCGTTGTCGTTGTCGTTCGCTTGTGCGCGTGCTCCGGGTAACTCAGGTGTGGACGGAAGTTTTATGTTCCGGAACTCCGTCGTGATGCGCGCGGATCAACGCCCTTCCGCTCCAAGGTGCGGTGTTAGGGGGGGGGGTCCCGTCGTGGCTTCGTGTGTATGTCGTCTTTTTATCCCTTGCGTCAAACCTCACTGGTGTGCTCCTATCCTCTTTGTAGTATGCATCTGTGTGTCGTGGTAATTAAAATCTCATTTTTCCCTAGTGGTTTGCATACCCACTTCTGTTGGGTCTATCTATCATGGCGTATCTGTAGGGAATCCTATCACTATAAGTTGTAAACTCTGTCAGAAACGCGCCCTATAGCAGAGTAGTGCTGGTTCAGCAGGCGAGCACCATTGATACAGAGATTCCGTATATTTGAGTATTCCAGTACGTTATGCGACAAGTGGCATTACACACAACAAAAAATGACTTGTAAATTATCGCTCTCCCCTAACGATGGTACTGTATACCCAAGAAATCGGGGTAACCCTCAATAGCCGGCAGAAGACAAAACTCACGACCTACTTCTTACCATCAATCCCGGGCCGCCTCAGAGAGAGTCGATTCCACACACTCAACATTGCACCATTGATAGCATGGACGAGTTGTTAAGATCAAGGAATGGGGGTTGCGAATTAAATGGTCAGTCGAGACTAGACTCCCGATCAAAGATAAACCGAGAATCATTCCAGGAAATATATTCACCAATGATATGTACACGCCAAATATTCAAAATATCAGCCCGAGCCCACGCATGTCCTTCAAGAAGAGCAGCAAAACGACGGAACCCGCAACACTAACCCATGCCGAACGCCACGCCACGCACTCCCCGCTGCACTCTGGCCTGCAAGTCTCCCAAAGACGACAGCCTCAAGCAACGACGAGCCCGCGAGCCTGTTCTGCCCATGCACACCACCGATGACTTCCCCCGCCGTATAGAGCCCCGGGATTGGGCACCCATCGGCATCGAGTGCGCGTGCGGCGGCGTCGACGGATATACCGCCCATTGTCTGGGGTCGGGTTCAGACTTACGATGGTGCTGGGTTGAAAATGGGAACGTACGTGATGAACGACAGGCGTGATGGTTGCGACGTGTACCGGGGCGTCGACTGAGTAGACAGCGTTGTGGAATGTAGCTGTACAAAAGAAGAACCGGTATGAGACGAAGGGGGAAGAGTGGGGATGGGATACGTACGTTTTCCGAAGGGGTCTTTTCCTTTGCCGTTTGCGAACTGCGTGTGCTGATGGTGAATGTGGTGGCAAGGTTCTCCAGAGGGATGCCAGAGGCTTCGGAGAATTCTTTAGCGTTAGCAAAGGGTTTCATCAAACCCTTGGACACGTGAAAGTCGCCTTAATCATACGAATCAGCTCCTCCGAAAGCGGAGGGTGGCATCAAGAGGATCACTGCGAAACTCACAATGCAATTTAATCTCCCCAACCGCCTCCTTGTTCAACACCAACCTCACCGGGCCCCGCCCCTCCCTGATGACCGCCTCCATCCTCTCAGTCACCACATCGCGGCGGCCGACCTCGTTCACAAAACGTCTACCCTCGCGATCGATGATCAGCCCGCCCACGCCCCTCAATGCCTCTGCAGCGAGGAATTTCGCCTTCGCGTCCGCGTTGGCAGGGTCGACGAACCCCGTGGGGTGGACCTGGACCTGGTCGAGGTCGCATAGTGCAGCGGGGTGAGAGAGAGCGGCAGCGAGGCGGTGCCCGTCGCCGGTCGCGTGGTCGCCGTTGGTGGTGGAGAGTGGCAAGAGATCAGGCCTGTGAGTTGCCAACAACCCGCCGCCTGAAAAGTCCGCGGCGTAGCCTCTGGTAAGGTATCGCTATGTTCAGGTGTGCGTGAGGGATCGGAGAAGGAGAATAGGCGTACCCTGTTGCGATGATGACATTCCCCCGTTCCTCGATCTTCCCCTCCGCAGTCTCATATTCCACCCCCACGACACGCCCCGCATCCTCCAGCAGCCGCGCCACGTGCGCGTTCTTGACGATCTGAGCACTGGCATTTTCCGCTGCAGCCGCGGCGACGAGCTTCTTCATAAGCGCAGAGGTGATCGCCCAGCCCGGCGCGCCGGATTTGTCACGATGTGTGCGTGCGATGGAGTGTCCGCCGAGACGCGAGACGACGGAGAGGTCGATCCCAAATTGGGAGGTGAGCCAGGAGAGAGCGGGAGCGGAGTTGGAGGTAAGGGCTGTGATGAGTGCGGGGCGGGCGAGGACACCGGCGGAGGTGGTTGTGTCGGTAGAGCTGTGGGCAAGGTGTAATTGTGAGCTTGAGATGGGAATCGGAATGGGAATGGGGCGTACAAGGCTTCGACGGTGTCGTTGATGTTGAGCTTGTGTTGTGACTCGGTTTCGGCACCGTTTATACCAGAGGAGGCCTTGACAGAGTTGCCGCCGAGCCTATGGGTTGGATGAGTGAGCCGTGGTAGATTCGATGAATAAAACAAAAGATACGATGGCTTCTTGTCTAATAAGAGTACCTTCTTGCTGTTTTCTAGGAGGGTGTGTGCTGCACGGAGGCCGGCGAGTCCACCACCCACGACAATGGTGCGATCCGTTGACATTGCTGTTCGTAGAAAGCGCACGGTGATATCAATAGTGGGGACTTTGTAATTTGTTTAGGTGTCAGATCTGTGGCTTCTCCAAAGGTTCCTCATGCCCATGCCCATGCTCGTGATATATATGGCAGAGATCGAGGTCTAGGCCAGTTCGAATTGGAGCCTCGGTGGTTTCGACGAATGGAGAGCTTGACCTCGATAGGGCTGGGACATCATTTCGTTGCTATATTTTTCTAGGCCTAACCCTCGCGTTCCGGAATCTTACACAGCTGGTGAGCCTGGTAAATTCTGGATTTTACTGTGCTCTCGCCAAGCCAACAGGAAAGTGTAAGGTTAAAGAAAGCTACTTGTTCTCAAGATGCCAGTGTTGGCTCACAAGAAATTCACGGTCCTTTGGTACCGCTCTTGATTCGCTCGTGGCAATTGATGTCGGAATCGGACCGCTGATCTCCGAGTTGGAGTTGCTTTGGTCCTCGGATGATTCGGATCTGACGCTGCAACACAACCTCCTTCCCCTCCATCATGTCCATTTTCTTCTGATTTCACGGTCTACCATCGACAACATAGCCCGACATTTTCATGCGGGACTGGATGTTTGTTCATTTTAGTTGGCGGTGTCACTTTGGCATAGGCCAAGAGGCTTGGTTTATGTGCAAGTCCACGTTGGAAAGATAACATTAGGCATGTGGACCTAGGCATCTTGTTGACCAGAGAATTAGGAAAGCTATCCTATGTTTGTCAAATGGTGTGTATATATGCGTCTCCATTTTCTGAGGTCATGGGGTTCTGCACGACATCAGTTCTGACTTCTCTCTATAGAACAAGAACATCAGTCTTGGGAGTTGTTAGACGCTCAGTCCAAAGGCATCACCCCCTGATATCAAGGGTGGCTGACGCCTCATGTCGGTTGATGGATCTTAATGTGGTTCGTTTCATATCGCAAGGCACTCATTTCGCCCACTACTCTCGAAACCTTCAAAAAGTTTTCCCTCATAGTTCCTTTTCTTTTGAACGAAACACACTTTGATTCAACCAACAACCGTTTTGTACAGCCGTCCGGTGTTGAAATGGTCGATACCACCTATCTCCTCAGTCTGTTGACTGGTTCCATCTTGAATCTCCAACCCATCCCATTCACGCCAGGTTTTGATGTTGCCAAAGTTGCGAAGCTGGCCGAATCTCTCCCATCTCATTCCTGGGAATATGGTGCAGCTACACAAGCCCTGTTAGAGCTATACGACCCCCTTCTATCGGTCTTTGGGCCAACGCCGTTCCCCGTCCAAGCATACGAAAAGGACTCGATTAAAGCGCTAGCGTACGCAGCTGACAAGATAGCGTTAGGTGATGGTGCGAATGGACTTGCGGATGGGGACGGTGCCGTGGGTGATCCGGCGAGTCTGGGAGTGAGTGCTGTGATGTTAGGGAAGACAGATTTGAAGTTTGCTGCGGCGTCACGGTCAACACTTGACTATTTAGTGAATTCTGCGCCACGCTACTTCAACGGAGCCATCTCTCACCGCGCTTCTGCTCCAGAACTTTGGTGTGTAGTTAAACCTCTTTCATTATGATCGTGTGGCTGACGCCTTTGTAGGGCTGATTTTATGTACATGGTTCCTCCATTCATGGCCTACTATGCGGCTGACATCGGAAATGGAACCTTGCTTCAAGAAAGTGTGAAACAATGTGGATATTATCGTCAGGTCCTCCGGTCCAACACAACATATTCACATAAAGGCGTATGGGAACACATCATCGGGTCCCAAACTCGTGACAATGGCCTCTGGTCAACAGGAAACGCATGGGCAGCGGCTGGAATGGCGCGGGTTCTAGCCACTGTCATGCGGGCCCCAGTCGCACAAAACGCTACCTGGCAGCAGAGCGCGATTGACAACCTGACCTGGTGGATCACGGAGATTCTGGATGGTGCGATGGCGTCCTCGATGGATGGCGGTTTGGTGCGCAATTACATGAACAAGATGGATACGACCGCTGGCGGTTTTGGGGAGATCTCGGGGAGTGCCCTCCTTGCCGCCGTCGCGTATCGTATGGCAGTCCTTCGGCCTCAGGCATGTGGCGACAAGTACATTGCCTGGGCGGAAGGTATTAGACGGACACTCGGGGGAAGAGATGCAAATGGGAACCCCCACATTACAGGGGGCGGGGTAGTAACGCCGGCCGTCAACCCCCTTGGCTGGTTGGATCCCAAGCCTGTTACGACTGGAAGCCCTGAGGGCCAGGTCTTTGTTGTGCTAATGTATGCCGCGTGGCGAGACTGCGTGCTGGTGGATAGGTGTACTTGGAAGCTTGGTTCTTTGCGCAGGATGGAGAGGAGGATGATGCACCGATTTGGTGTTCGTGGGCATAGATGAGGGATTCCAATTTAGGTACGAAACTGACCCTTTTTTGGAATCCTGTTCGAGAGCCAACTGGGAGTGGACAGGTTGGATATACCAATGGCGGCGCTGGGCCATCTACGCATACTCGATACAGAGACACTGTCATGAGCGTAGTTTGATGTAAGAACTTGGAGCTGCCTGTTGTATTGTTATCCATCATCTCAATTTGTTCATAGCCCATGGAATTCAAGCTGCAAGTCATAGATATTGTTAACGTATCCTTGAGTATTTTCGAGTGCCTCGCCTCGGTTTGCCACCTCGATTTCTTGGCTCTTCACTCTTTAATTAGGCCAGACGTCACAAACCCACTTGTCTGACAGAAAACTCGGGATGTGACGCTGAAAATAGACAATCTTCACGATGGATCGCAACGTCACTCCAGACATCATGGTGGGCGTTCGCCGCCACTGCCTCATAGCGGTACTATCCTCCTGTACCTTGGACTCCATTGAGATTGAGCCTATCACCATCCTGCTGACAGAATGGCCAACACACCCTTCGGATGTGTGGTCAGTCATTGTCTACTCCCTCCCTGACAATACAGTGTATGGCCTCGGCGAATGGACTCCATGAGAATCTAGAAGAAAGTTGGTTACATGATGCCCGACATAAAAAGAAACATACCTTATGGATCTTTTCCCGAGAACCCCAACCGCGCGCGTTTTAACGTTGACATGGGTCGTCGTTATCGAGCTGTCAACATTCAATATTGATCTCAAAAGTCGTGACGAAAGAGCCTACCGGCACCTTCTCCGCCTCCAGGACGTCCTTATCCCACATAGAACCGCTTCGACATTGCTAGCTAACCTTGTCCAGTACCCACCATGTCGCTCGGCATGTCCGCATTCTCCATCTTTCAACGTCCAGGCTCCTTCCCGAGCAGTCAGAAGGACCACGGCGTGGACTTGTGGACAAGTTGGGGGATACGACAAAGCAGGCTCTGTTCAAGCGGAGCCACGTTACATATTCCTCAAAAATGATACAGAGCCTTCAATGACGGCCGGAGCTATTGACGAGCTGGCGGGTGCCTTTGCTGGGATGTTTGTTGACAGACCTCCACCTGCATGAATGACCCGCTGGCCTGTCTCCCGATCCAAGCTTCACTGGACTCTGGGCCCTTTGTAATACCATTGTCACGTTCCAACATCAATTCGTCACAGGAAAAAAATGCTTTCCTATACTCGAATCTTTAAATTTGGCGATGAGCGCCGAAGACCCCGCAGGGTTAAGGCCGTAACTGTGCTGCTGGTTAGTTGAGGCCTTCCTTGATCGGGCTTTAGCTGAAAAGGGACTATCAGCTCTATAATTAGGAGTACTCCAACATATTAAGAGCGCTCACTCCCCATAGCAAGCTTCGACGGCTGGCACTCCCCGCTCGAATCCATTGGCCCCCAGGTACTTGAGTTCGTGGCTGAACGACTACCCCGACTTTAACTGAAGTTGGCAAATAGCCGTTTCATAGTAGAGTAGGTGGGGATCAGGGAGCTGATGTATAATTTTGAATAACTGGAAACGGCGTGGGATTCATGGCTGGGCTGGACGGACAAGCATTATCCTATTTTGTTCTTCCATGCTGCAGCTTGGAGTGACTTCTTTATTTCTTTTTTTCGCTCATCACGCATCATGATTGAGAACCGCCTCGTGCAGGATGATTAGCGCTCAAGGTCAAAATAAAAGCTACAGCTCTCACACAGAACCTTCTATTATATCAGCAATCGCCTCTTTAACAGCTCTCATCGCCAGAATAGATAAGTCCCGAATGCCTCTAGTAATGAATGACACGACAGGAACCCGACCGCCTTGGATACAGGGAATGGCCTCAGGCATTCGCACCCTCTCCCTGCGAAGCCCGAAAACCCGAACAGTCACCGTACACGTCCCTTATGAAGTCTGGAGATACATCTCGCAGTTTCTCCCCGCCCGTCAAGTAGCTACCATGATCAGTATCAACCACGCTTGCTTTGATGCGGCGATGGACGAGCGTTATCGAAGTGTAAGGTTTCTTCACAATCATACGAGTTTCAAGTACTTCACTCGCCTCCAGTACGTATATTCGTACTAGTCTTGGTCGCACCGAAATCATAAATCCTGATATTTGGTACAGAGATGCCACAATCTCCCGGCGCGTTCGAAATCTCCAGGTTTCCTCGGAAATATTCTTTTACAACCTTGACCAGGTTGACAATGTCAGCCCTAGGAAGAGGAAGAGGGACAGATTCTTGCGATTTGCCAGGCTAATGCCCAAGCAGGATTTTCGACCCAGGCTTCTTGAATTTAGGACAAAGGATGAGGCAATCGACAGTATGGCCGATATTTTCTCTGAGATGGCTCATGGCTTCCTAGAGGATGTAACCCTTCATTGCGCCATCAACGCCGAGTTCGCCAAATTCGTTGATGAGTGTTACCATACCATGGTCAGTGCAGGATCCATGATTGAGGCTTTATTGCGTGCAAACGTCGAGCGGTTGAAGCATATAACCATATACCTTCCCCCCGACCCCCTGGATGTTGTGGCCCAAATGCTGATTAGGTTTATCAGCAAGCAAAGAAACTCCCTTCGTTCGTTGACATTCCTGAGTGCTTATACACTCCCTTTCATCCCGAACCCAGTCCCTGTTGTGTTCAAAGGCATTGGACACTTCCCTTCGTTGCAAAAGATTACCCTCAGGGTCCCATTGAGCGATGAGGGTGCGCCGGCTTTCCGGGAGATCGTTGACAGACACAAGGATACCCTCACCGACCTTACTATCATTGACTATCGACCCGCAATCCTCGAAAATATCCAACTACCTGCGCTTGAGTACCTGAACTTGGATTACAACCCCTCTGGCGCGAACGCAGCATACATCCCGAGCATTGCCTCGTTGCTGAAATGTGCCCCGTCGCTTTTGGTTCTCAGACTTCCAATCAACCATATACATTCTCATGGCGACGCCTGTACCATTTTGGACGCACTCGTGTCCAATAAAAAACTACGGGTGATGGCAATGTCCCTTGAAAACCTCAACCCGCAAATTCTGGACCGCTTTGCTAATGCGTTGCCAAACCTTTTGAAACTCACACTAAGGGTCGATGGGTACGATGATCTAGAGTCACATGAAGGCTCCGCAGAGGACAGAGTACGTCCAGTTCACCTCCCTTGTCCATCCAGTCACCTGTTACTAAATTTCTATAGTTTTGTGCAGGAATCAAGGATCGAATATTCTGGGCACACCGACTTTGCGTTTCCATTGAAGAGCCTTTGGAGTCAAGTGGAATCTGTAGCAGTGCGTTACAGGATTCAATTTATGTGACGATGGTCGGCAGCCCATGGAATGGGAGCTGGATAGAGGAGTATAACGAACGTTACAGTGATCACCCAGGGTTTTCCGTTGCCGGGGAGAATCCTTTCGAAAATTTCGACTACGGTGGTAATATACATACGCATGTTATACCAAGAATATAGACAACTCAGTCATGTGCTCTTAGCCACTCCACAGCTGCAAAGAATGCACCTTCTTTGGCCGCTTTCTCTATAGGGTTTGACTGGATAAGAAGTCAGCTAAATATGGAGACCAATTAGCAAGGCACCAACCAAGTTCGCGCGCACGGCAAATCCATGCCCAACGCCGGTAAAGAATGGGCGGTCATATCCGGGCCGGTATTGTCCGTCGCCTAAAATCCCATCGGCAATTGCTTGCACAGCAGGTGAGAATGCGGTGTCCAACTCAGCCCTTTATGCACATGGTTAGCAACGAAAGTTTTTGCAACTCGTGATACATACGAATTCATCTGGATGGGGACGTGGGAATTAGCAAGTAACGTCTCAAAGTCGTCCGGAACGGTTAAGAGTGACGGATGGGCCATGGTTCCAACTTTGACTATGTTCTGTTGCGAGAGTCGTGTCGAGTACAAGCCTGAACGGCTGGTGAATCCTAGTTATTATTCGCGAAAGAGTAAGAAGTTTACCTCCGAAGCAATAGCCTGTGGAAAGGAATTCCCTGAAACCCTCTTTTTTGAGCCCTTCTATTGCGGCAAGCAAAGTAGGCATGGTCTGGGCTTCAGTGTGGTTGGGAAGCCAGGCCGTTATGTTGAACTAATTTTGTTTAAAATATTATTCGGAAAAAATAATAGTTCGAAACGCACTGTGGGGTCGTCAACCGGAACTGGATCGCCGTTCAAATAGTCAGGAATGAAAGTGTCAAAACCATTTGCCGCAAAGTCATCAGCCATAAGCTATAAGGGGTGTCAGGCAAACGTAGCGGAAGTCGAGTGATATTTATGGGTATACCTTGCTGTTCACCAATGGCAGTCCAAAAATATCTTTCGTGTAACTTCAGGAGATACACCGGCGCAACAAGAGGGACGTCCTACCAGTCAACAACAGCAATGCCCTGTGTTGATTCGTGGAATGTTGAGCTTTGGCGACATAGGTCGCTACTCCATTGATGGTTCTCATCATGCCTAACGGCGGGCAGCCAAGGTCAAGGTCAAGACTCAAGATGGATACCTGGGTATTACCTTTGGGAGTTCCTTCGAACGTGACACCCTTGATACAATCATCGGTCAGTGGAATGACCCCAGCTATCGCGCTTGATACGGTGAGAGCCAGGAATGCCAGACGAAGTGAAAACATGTTGATCGCGCTGAGGGGTGAAGACGATGACTATCGTTACATTTTTTGTAGGGACTTTTTTTATAAGTGCGCGCAAGACAAGAAGCATGTGGTCGATGGTCTCCTGATTCCCGGTATAATTTGCCTTTTTACCACACACCGACCTTCTTTGTGAACTCAAGAAGTCCAGTAGGCCTTTGGTCGGGTTGGATGTGGGAATGCCAAGTGATGAGGCTGTGGGTGTTATGCTATCGCTGGAGGATTACTAGGTTTGGCTCTTCGGACTGCCACGGTCTTCCTTGGAGTTCCATGGGCGATATCACTGCCGATCATAGTTATGGCATGATGCATGATGAGGAAACGGTTATACCAAGGTTGAGCAATGCGTATTTTTGAACCTCCAATCATTTTTCCTCTCAGGCGGCCCAACTAAGTATGTGCAAGCAGTCATTACCCGGCAAGGAACACTAAAGGCCATAGTCGAGGCATTCTGTAAGTATCGAATCTCAGGAACAGGTTCTGAAGGTAAAACCTTGTCCAAAAATATTTCTGCGGTGAATTGTTATTGTGTGTATTACACGATTCATCTTGCACGTAGCTCGTGATTCCTTTGATAGTTACCTCGCGGGTAGCTGTAAAAATTACTCACGCTAGTTGGGCGTGCCTGAGAGTGGTAGGTCGAGTGTCCGAGAAGTGCATCAGGTGCATCGCACGCACGGACCATACACAGAAAAAATCTGGATTTCTCACACTTCTCTTGTTCTTTCTGGAGCCACACGACGCCCATTCTTCAGCGCCTTGTGCAGCCATCAACCCCGAGCCTCAACTTCTCTTCATATGTGAGTTCTTATCTTCAGTTTTGATCACTATCCCACGTATGGCGGAGATGATTTATTCAGAATCGCAACGAACATTTGTTTCGACAAATTTCATGAAATTACTTATAGCACACCTGAGCCTTTTTTCCTTGTGGTCAAGCTTTCTTACATTCTCAAGCTTATCAATCCTTTCTCCCAGATACCATTGCATAATATCAGTGTTCAGTGTTCAGGCGTAGATTGTATGTTTCGCCTGAATTATAATGGAACCCGAGAGGGTTTTTTCGTGTATCTCAGGGTTTTGTTGAGGTTTCCACGATACAAAGCACCAACCCGGACTGCCCATCAGACTCCCCGCGATTATTCATGACTTCATGCAAGCTAGATTACCTGGAACAAAGACATCTTTGGCATAACGCATCCCACCACTTATATCCCATGATTTCGGCCCTTCTAACAAGTCGTACGACTGTAGATTCAGACTGCTCTCCGCTCGTCCTATACAGACGTCACGAATACATTCCAAACTTATCGAACAAGACGAAGACATGATGTCACGGACGATGGGTTAATTGACGTGAGTTGTAAGCTATTCTGAATTCCGTATCACATTTAATGATTCATCAGTCCTAGTATACCACATCTCTCCCAATATACACCCGTCTGTCCGCCAGAGAAGCACTTCAGCACTTGAGTTTGTTGCATTTCTTGCAGGAGTCGCGTGGGCCATAGTCGCACGCCGCTCCAGTGCTACCGTTGCACTCATACACATGTCCGACTATGCAAGGAGATGCGAGACCGCAGAATTGTCCCTGGACCTTGTTGCAGGCGCATCCTTTTGGGGCGGGCGTGCAAGCCTAGAGAGACACTGATCAATATCTCATACTTCGACGAAAACATAGCGGGTCAACGTACACGCTTGACGACCTGGGCAGCCTCTGTGTCTTCAGCAGCAACCATGCCGGCGAAGACGACAAGAGCAGCGGTGGCAATGGTGAAGAACTACTCGTGTGGGAGTGGAAAAATCAGCAACAGACAATGGCGTGTGATGTGGAAACCCACCTTCATGGTTGAGTAGGATAAAAGGTGTGTTGTGTAGATGAATGTGTGTTGAGGTGGTTGAAATGGTAGACGTAAACTGCTGAAGAAACCTGGCGAGTCTGCTTCGCTTTTATACCCGAAATTGTGTAGGGTTACATAAGTTGTACGTCGAATGGATAAGGATAGATGCATTGCTGGAGGACATGCTGTGCGTGCGGCGCGAATCCCTCATCGAGAGGCTTGGCTTGACCGCGACGATGATCGCTACCAATGCTGTTGCCCTGGATTCAGCGCGTTTCGGTGGTTCAGCGAGATGTCTATCAGATCTCATATGTCCCGCATGTCCCGTCTCACAAGTATCACAACGCCACTTGGCCCCTCCATCGATTGTATATCTCCCGAATCGCGCATGAGAGGCAATGGAGCATGGTATTCGTTGGGCTCGAGACTATACAATGAAGTTGATTCTGGAGCTCGTGGTGTGGTCGATCCAGTTGCATCGCTCAAACCTGCGTCTTACAAGGGTTCGTATGGGCCTCTACCTACGCATGAAATAGGAATTCGTCGAAATCAGAAATCGATTGCCAGCCGATATATGAGCAAGCTTCCGGCAATCGGTTCTCAACAACCGAACACCCTTGAACTTATCAACATCACCACTAGACCGACTCACCACCTCCAACGTCACACGTGCATCATATTAAATCGTATCCAATGCGCTGCGCAGGTAGTTATGTTCTTGGAAAGCGCTCTTGATCGTGCCTTTTTTTATCAATGTCCTGTCCTTGTCACACAGGTCCAGCGATATCAGGCAGTTCGAGTTTAGACATTAGGATTTCTAATCGAAGATCCCATACCCCATTGAAGGAAGTCGACGAGGTCGTCGAAGGACGGAAGGTTGTTGGAAAATATCTAGAAACCGTTCCATGCGTCTGGCTGCTCGCGACCATTGTATGGTGTCGGCCCGAATCACAAAATTGTTCGTTGGCATCTCAATCGGTTTGCCATGGGCACATGAACCTTTTGCTTGAGTGCGTCATATGGCAAGATATAGGGACTTATCGGCTGCTTGCCTTCCCTTTTTTGCGGTTTCATTCTTTGGTTTTGCCTGAACTGCTCGGGGTCATCGCCGTTCTCATCGCGAGTGTGATCAAAAGTTACCGCCCAGAAGGCATATTGTGCGCGCGGTCCCTCTTGGCCGCTTGGTTATCAGTGAGTACTCATATGTTTATCTGATATGTGGACGATCATTGACAATTGTTTGGGCATTCCCGTCAGAGGGGCGCCGTCCCATCATAGGCACTTGGTCGCCGTTTTGATATCGTTGATGATCATCGATCACGCACACCAAGTCGCAGCCATCACATATCATTATCCGCGCTCAGCAATTACACTAGTCAAGTTCCCCTTGAAATCCGTGTAAAGATTGGACTCAGATGAGTGTTATGCAAAGTACAAGCGACTGACTATTCGGAGCTGCCGATGCTGGTGAACTTAATCCAAGGTTCCCATACCAGTCCTTGCACCTAAAAATCGTTAATGCAAAGCCTCTGGCGAGTTCAATAAACACATAATGATTAGGCTGAGGCTCAACGCAAGCATTTCCTCGCGTTGCTCGACAAAAGCTGAGAGTGTCACATCACGGATTTGTGACAGAGCGCGTTTCAAGGTGGACCGTGACTATTTAACTCTCCACTACCAAAACCACCTCGAGAATTTATGTCCTCTCAAGGCGTCTACTGGTCGCCCACTCACGGCATCGTCTAGCGAATTTGATATTATGTCTCTACTGATAGACAAAGAAGAGACTATGACTGGTGGCTTTGCTTTACCGCATAATATTGGTTTTCCCGCAAACACTCCTCAAACCTGGGACAACCAGGCATATCCTATCGTAAACGACGACACGGAAGGTCATCAAGAAGTCCTTCTATCTCCTAACTATTCTCCTATTATCTACCCGGCCATTGTTTCAACTTCACCGCTTGTGCAGGCAGATGACCGAATGGAGGTAGATCCAGTTTCAAGACCTTCACGATCTTCCTTGACGACAGGACGCGGTAGACAACCACAGGATGAGGTTGAAGGTAGCAAAGGAGTGGGAAACAGGCTTCTGAGGTTGAAGGAGTAGTTTCTACCGGCGAAACTACATATGGTCTCGTGGCGACAGAGACCAACTCCCCCTACCCAGAAGTTTTAGGCGCCCAGATTCCTATCAGTGAACAGGACAGCACGACGGGGCACACACTACCCCCGATTTATCCTCCAATAATCTATGCAGCCATTTGGCCAGCGCTTGCAGTGCCCGAACCCTCACCTGTTGTACAAGACGATGATTGTATGGTGGTAGACCTGGGACCGGGACCCTCTAGACCTTCCTCGCAAACTGTTAATGGGGAAGAAAATAAAGGCCCCGGAGAGGTTGATGAGGATGAGGATGAGGATGAAGGCGGGTCATCTGAAGTGTCGGCCGGGGGCGACTTGATGGTATGTTCTGAGTTGTGTGTTGTGAACCTTACCCACAAGCACCTGTAGAAAGACCTTGAAGCTGCCCTCGTAGGTGACTTCAATTTTATAGGGAATTATTTCTATAGCTCACTAGTACCTGAAACTCCGAATCCTTGCCTGAATATTGAGGAGTTGGGACCTGTTGGTCTCCCAGGCAAGGTTATCAAATTTAACTCGAGCAGGTTCGATTTCCCAGGTGTCGCGCACTTCTTTATCAACGACAGTGCGGTCCCGATGGCCGAACGGAGCTCGAGTAGAACATTCTATAATGAATCGGGCATCGCGGGGGCTAAGAGGGCTGACTTCATTCAGATAACAGTATTTAGTACTGTCTGGCACGCTCTTGGGGTTGCGCCATTCTCTCATCCGCCGCGATGGAAACTGTATAAACTACTTCTCTATGAGACGGGGTCGCAGTGTATTTTTCTTCTACATGAATGAGATAGTGGCTTAACGACTTCCAGTTTTTTATCTCATCAGGAGTACGCATTAGGCTTTTCCTATGCTATCTATATTGACCCCCTTTCAGCACAGAGAAAGCTGACGGCATGTTTGCTACCATAATCATTGTGCTGCCTTCACCGTTCACTGGAGACGAAGTTCATCTGTCACATGGGTCTTCCTCAATAGTCCTAGACATAGCCCCGACATCCTTGCTCTCAACATCAATCCTTGCATGGTATACGGACGTAAAACATGAAGTGAAGTCAATAACTTCCGGATATCGCCTCGCACTGTCGTATAATCTCATCCACACATCCCCCGGTGCTCCTCTGCCTGTCCTTCCCGACACCAGTCGCGCTCTTCTGGAATCTCGGAACGTTTTGCGGAAATGGCGAAAAGGAGCGTATGATGATGAACCCGAGATGGTTGCCTACCTTCTAGATCACCAGTACAGCGCCGCAAATCTGCAGCTTGGGGAAAAGGCTTTGAAAGGCAAAGATTTATACCAGATCATGAACTTAAAGTTGGTTGCGGATGAGCTTGGATTTATGGTTTGCTTAGGAATGCTTTCGTGTCATATAGTTGGGGATGCCGACGAAGAAACTGGCTACGGGTACCGGGGAAGCTGGAAGCGCGGACGTTATTGTTATTATGAAGACAGTGATGGAGATGAAGACGCTACGATGGGGGAAATCCACGATAAAACTCTCACAATAAAAAACTTGGTCGGCTTGGACGGGAATGTCATTTTGAACGGCTCTCAAATGTTGTCCCTCGATGAAGAGAACCTCATACCAAAGGATCCCTTTGAGGATCTGGAGCCAGACGATAAGGAATATGAAGGATATATGGGAAATGTATGATTTCTTCCACGCATTTACTTGATTAACGCTTACCTTGCTCTTAGTATGCGGGGAGTGTCGAGTATTGTTTGTCATTCTGTTGCTGATTCGTGCGGTTTGCTGACGGCTCCTGTAGGGTATCGTAGGACTGTATTGGTCCTTCTGAGTGAAGAAGACGCACCACATATCCTCTTCGTGGCCGGTGGCGTCACATATGCGCTTCAGAGGTTGAAGCAGTCCAATTCATCCTCGCCGACCGCAGACGACATTCAAATGGCTAACCTCGTGATCGATCGCCTCAGCCCCACCGATAAAGCCGCCACCATAACTATGGTCGATTACACCCTGAAGTGGAAAGATATTGACATGTGGAAAAGTGTCATTAAGAAGGGTGGTCATCTAATCTCAACATTCGGAATTAATAAAATCGTTAATGCAATGAAAGTACTCACATTTGAGAGAGTGCGGGAGACGTGAGTGAATGCCATGCTGCATTTAAAGAACTTAACCTGATGCTTCTTCCTATTAAAGTTTCGAAAAGTTGCCATCCAAGACGACACATTTGAGTGAAAGATTGTATTTCATTCATGCTCTTCCTCCACAAACATCTCCCGAGGAGATGGATGTTGTCCGGACATGGACCCAAGATCGGGTTAAGCTTGCGTTTGCATCTTTCAACAAACCCATGGTTGAGGACATTCCGGCTCTTCTGGCCGTTGCACAAGTCAGAGGCGCCCCGTTCCTTGAGAAAGAGTACGTCAGTTTCAACTTATTCCAGCTATGTTTTTAATCGACTCGCCCGCAGGATATTGCCGCAGAAATTGTGAAGAATACTTCCGTGTTCGATTTCTGCATTGCTTTTGTGAAATCTCTTCAAGAATACAAATCAAGCATCCTCGAACGATCTCAATCGACACCTAGTGAAATGGGGGATGATGCAACCAAAGATGTTGAGGCTTTCGATCATCTACTGGACCAATGCCTGAACACCGCCGCTATGCAATGGGAAGCTGTAATCGCCCAACCCTCCGCATATCCTTACTATAGAAACCCCTCTCAAAGCCAGCAGGATAAAATCGGCCGTGTTGTAGTTCTAGTCGAAGCATGCCTCCTGACCAGTCGAATGACGCCATGCAAGAAACTCTTTGTGCTTCTTCTCAAAGTACAAGGGGACATATCCCAGAAGTTTCAAACGCTTTACACCCCTCTCATTCTTCGTCTACGTCAACTGCTGAGTGCAAAAAATGTTGATATGTGTACCTCTCCGCTCGCCGACCTGTTACAACTTTTCGTTGGGACATGCGACGTATTAGGGGCCCGCCCGCGTAATATTCGGACCAAGGTCCGAAAGATAGGATGTGGGTGCGGAGATTGTAATATGGTGGACAGCTTCTTGTCTTCCAGTACCAGCAGCACCCAACAGATCTTCCGATATGCACAAATACGCCGGACCCACGTTGAGCGCCAACTCAGTTCTGCTTCAGATCTCGTTGGCTTTCAAACAATTCGGAGCGGAAACCTGCACGGCGTACAGGTCACCAAACGTCCCGAAGTCGTCGCAGCGCTGCAATGGGACACTCGGGTTGCCCACGCTCATAGATTCTTGAGAAGTATTGGTGACGATGACGTACTCTCGAAGCTTATGGGAAACCGATACGGCGACGTTATGAAAGCTTTACAGGGAAGCCAGCAGTTCATTTTGACAGTAGGCGACACCGCGACAAGCGCAGTCGGCGGCAGCCGACCTGTCGCAGGAGCTTCACAAGCTCCACCACTCCTGACGGCAAACGAAGCGTCAAGTTCAAGGTCGAATATTCCTGGGACTTCGGCACCACCAAATTTGCCAAACACTGGAAAGAAAAGGAAGAAGGGTTTACCCATCAGTGGACCCATCATCAATTTAACGGGGGACAATAGTTCATGATGCCCGTTTGGCCGTGCTGTGACTGGCCTTTGAATTCTCGGTACTGTAACGCTTTCATCATGTGCCTCCTTGATGGTTAGACTTAATTCTTGAGTGCTATTTTATTTTATTTTGGTGTATAATATTCCAATTTCAGTAAACTGATATCTCGTATACCTTCACCACATTGTCAGAAGCCACTGGACGCCCCACTCTCCAAACTAAAGGCCCACTAGTCAAGATATGGTTCAGAGCATCTATGTATCCCAGTGGGTGCAAACAAATGTATCGGGGGTAAGTAACATGATTGGCAGTCCCTATAAATTTGGCGAAATGAATTAACCCATCCGAAGGCTTGAGGTCACTATCAATTGTAACCGACGGCGTTGGAACCGTTCTCTATTCCACTCCTGATGGTACGGCAGATTCAGTCACATTATTACTGTTTAATTAAGCCTTCGACGATGTTCACGGAATTCATGGCCCACCGCTCGGTCACTCGCTCCCAAATGCACTCTATATTTCAGCGGTTCTTCTAATACTCATACCCCCAGAAGGCAGTGACAATCTTCTTAGGCGCCAATTCATATTTCGTGAATTCTCTCATCTTTCACCCCGTTCAGAAGAGAGGACAATTCAGACCCTGCTCCCGGCTTTATGAGCGATCAAGACCCATCATGATAAGTGACTCCGACCAACTTGGCATCAAAACTTCGTCTTTCAAGTTCCCAAAACATGACCACGTTTTCGAATTAGAAACAGAAGAAACGACTGTAATAGGTAGGCGTATTCAAGTTAACTATCCCAGGTCTCGCAATCAGTCTTTAGTGTGTCAGGGGGCTGCCTTTTGACCGGTTACTGATGAACCCCGTGCCAATAGTCACGTTCAGACTCTTAAAGTTGGCGACGATGCCCACGGCTATGGTAACCTGGACGGTCTAGATTATCCAATTAATCACCTCCGGAGTTCAATCACAGCTACATTCAGAACGATGAGTCCTCGTGTAAGGAGAACGTGCAGTCGGAGTACAACTTTGAAAATGAAGCCGAGGAACGGTCCAGGGCGCCGGGGTATACCATCAGATTAGACCCCGAATTATCTCGGTTATGATGCTGTGTATCAAAACGCCAATGCCGCTCTATAATTTCTTCTCTCAACAGGGCCTGTTGATCTGAATGTGGCTGCATCGCGAAACAAATCCACGCGGTTCTACTAGCCATGAGAGTGATTCGAGGCCATGCTCTCTATTCGCTAGCTACCCTGGTATTTCTCATACCTGATGCCATACATGGCGGACGCTCTGGAAGGGCCCCAAAACGTGCCCGAGTCGACTAGATGCAGTTCTTTTTCGTTGGCCCTAATCTGATCATGAGATCTTCGGACCATCTAGTTTGCCCGCACGCCGATAGGCTGCTCTGAGTTTCCTGAACGCTTTCCGTCGCTTGCAATTTACCATTGATTGGTGGAAATAGGCATATCCCAGGCCCTGCATTCGGCCACAGTTAACTAAGATATTCTTCATGGGCGCATCGTCGACTCGCGCACGACCACTAAAAGTGCCTATGTAAGTTAGATCCGAGTCGGCTTGCCGCTAATCCAATTGATATCGCCATTTAGCAGGATCGATCTGGTACACAATTCAGAATTGAGGGGTACGAGTACTCAAATGAGAGATATTCCAGCTTAATCCGCCGAATTCCATGTGGGCGACTCTTCCACGTCATAATTCAGACGGCGGTGTTAACAGGAGCAAAAGGTACTTGTCGAAAACAACTTTATAGTCCAGTCATCTAAGTGGTGAACATACCCAAGTAGATATACAGGGCTTCTCTATGCGATACATTGATGTAGGGAGGAACATGGATATAAATGCCGTACAAGTGCATGGTGCATGACGACAGGATGAGGGGGTATCATTGTGGAACGCCAGCCACGACCACCTTCGCGATGATCGGAGAGAGATGTTCATCGGTTATATGGGATGGCGTGTTGCGATTTCTGGGTATAGGTATTCCGAGGGACTTGACAGCAGGAGGGGGTTGGAACTGTCAGCACAAGTAACAGTTGCGAAGGGTGGGTTAACGTACGATAATGTCGCCATCCCTGAGGATGGTAGTACTTTTGATCTTGATATTATTCACAAATGTTCCAAAGGGTGTATCAAGGTCACGAATGTAAACCTGACAGGGCAACAGTGTATTGGCGTTTAAGTATCGCGCAAAAGACGCCTGACCCACCTTTTGTCCTTCTAGCCATATTTCGGAATGGGAAGAGCTGAGAGGAAGGGAAGATATCGGTGCGGGGGCGTGGTTGCCGTTGACGCTGTTCATTCGGGGAGGTGGTTTTGAGGCGAACCACCCGTTCAGTGCTGTCGCTGTACGTGCGCCGCTCGAAGTTGTGTCCTGCGCGTCCGAGCCGAGTACAATTTTGGCACCACCCGCCAATGAAATGTATTTCGGCTGGAAGGGAAAGCTGCCTGAAACAGGCGCGAGGTTCAACATGGGTATATTCGAGAACATTTCCGTGGAGGTCGTGAGCAATGAAGAGGGAGCGTCAATCGGGGTATAACGGCTATGAGGGCACAGAGTAGTGGCTAGAGTCCTAGAGGTTGTTCCGAGCAAGAGAAAGTTGCACCCTATGATTACCCGGGGGGCCTTATAAAGGATGGTTTGTGGTTAAAGAAGCACTCGTCTGACGGGCAGGGTCGGAATTTTGTTCTGTAATATTGCATCAAGTTGACGGCCAGTTTCGAATTATAGGTTTTTGAGATATGGATTCTCACTCCATTTAGAACATCCCGAGGACTCTAGAGGCCTTGATGAAGTTCCCAAGCCAGCCGCCAGCCGAAGCTCGCCACCGGGCCGTGATATATTATGTGGGCGCCCTGAGAGATTTTGAGGCCGTTCGGTTCGCCAGTGGAATAACGGATCGCTACGAGCGTCGATTCCTCGAGGCCACGTCACGTCACATTCATAGTGTAGTTGACCTCTTACGTCCACCTTTATGCTGCCGCAGCACAAAGTATGTACTGTGTGGTCAGCTTTACGCAACGTTATCAAGATTCCATGTCCAAACCAGCTTGAGTTTGCTGATTTGTCGAATTCTGCAATCGCCATGAACACCACGAGCAACATATTTAGCCTTGGGCACGTCCAAATGATAAAGCTAGGATATATATAGCTGTTAGTAGAAGTTAGGCGTTACGATCATGGCCGTTGTTCTGAGCTGGGCTCACCAAAATGACCAGCCCTAATTCAGGACCACGTGACTATTCGAATTTTTTCATCCCACCTTGAACCTCTGAACAGAAATGAAACTCTGAAAGGCCAGTTACAGAAGTCATATATTGAACGGTGGTCAACTTGGTTTCACGGTTATGTCTCGTCCTTTACGCTGTCTAAGTACGTCTCTACGGAACTGCGCTCCCACTGGCTCAGCGTTGGCACCACCCAGAGGTTAGTACCATCCCAACCAAGCGCTCACACGAGCCTGTTCATTTTTGCTAATTGCGAATGCAGGAGCCAGGAGATATGTCCAAGCCGCTTTGAAGACACGCCCAGACTACGAATCAAGGACAGCTCCACAGCGTATATCAAAGCGCGTTATGGTCGGGGAGACAAGAACGGTGTATGCTGACGAGGATGAATTTGATACAAGTGGACTATCTTCAGGGGACGTAGGGCAGGACTCGGATACGGGAAGAACGGGGGATAGACATGAGGAACGTGAGAGGGAAGACTGGAACACGCGCACCAGAAAGCCCGAGCTTCACTTCGCAGAGCACCTGGATGGAGTCTTTCCAACGCTTCAGTTCCCGCGTGAACTCGCCAGGCGTATATTGACGCACGGCAGTCATCCAGCAGCTATGAATGGACATAATGCTGGTTTATCTTTCATTGGTGGGTACCTTTCAACCAATTCTTTTCCATTCGCTTCCCTGAATGGTTGTTACGAGTCGAGTTACACTAACCAAATTCATCAACAGGACGTAGAGTGCTTGAATCATATCTTCTCCTTCTCCTTACTTCAAGCCCAGCCCTCCATCCGAAACACAATGTGGAGGAAATTGTTGCTCGGACGCTGAATACATACGTGTTGGGCGAGTATGTTGGTCCCGTATGGGGTCTCGGGCGTGTGCTGCGTTGGACACCTACCGTTGCTGCACATAAACTTCGACCCGACGAAGATCAGAAAGAGCTTCTGAAGAGCGTGGGGCTGTATAAAGTTCAAGGGGACACGGTAGCTGCAGTGATGGGTGGAATTTACCAACAATTTGTGTGTATCTTTTTCTTTATCCCGCGTCCAATGATCCTGGCCTTTCCAGAGTAACATCCGTCTGATTTAAAAATTCATGATATTATAGGGTGGCTCGGTATCTCACCGTGTATTCCACACCCGACTTCTTCCTCATGTCCTGTTGCCTGGAAAACTAGCTGGTCTACCAGATGCTTTTCATGTTGATGCGGAAGCTGCGTGTGAACGAATGGGCGGACCTAACGGGAAGCTTCTCTTGCAAACGTCATCTGAACCTCTCACGATTACAGCAACAGCCAACTAAAACTACTAGCATGGTGCGCTCTCGATATCTCCCGATTTCTTGATTTCTAATAGGCCCGATATTGCACAGCTATCCTTGGTTGTCTTTCACATACAAGTTATCTATAATATAATATATTGCTTTCCGGAATTAGCCACCAGACCGCTCACTCTCCTATTCAACACCACCCACTACTCCGAGGTCGAAATCACCATGCCCATAATGTCTTGCCTTGCTTGATAACCCTCATCTGTTTAATGCTGATCGACTTTACATAAGGGATGCCCTTTGACAGCTAGGCGTTATGAGATTTCGCGGTATCATTATGATGCCGGACCTAGAAGTTGGGAGGACGACTCAAACTATCTTTGGCGAGTCGCTGTCACGTACACGGTCTTGCGCGCGGTCGAATCCCATATTGCTTCGGACAAACTAATCTAGTTCCCAGGTCTAATTCCTCCCCTCCGCACAACCCTGTTTTGTTGTGGTATAGCTTCTAGGAGTACATGTCGAGGACGATATTCGTATGTTCGGTGTGTTATCCACGGGTCATAAAATGAGGTTCAGTCCCTTAACACCCACACACAGGCAATTCAAAGACCCAGACTTGAGCGCCCCTGATCCTCACCAACAATTCTGCGGCGCCTATTATACGTGACGTTTCAACACCACGGTCCGGTGTTTAGGGGAATTGCACGTGGAGACTTCCCGCCAAGACTATAGTTCTGATTCAATTGGCCCTGGGTCAACTTTGGACTCCTCGTCATTCTTCTGCTTCTCGAAATAGGCTAACAGACTGAGATGTCACATAGTTATGATGTTCAAAGTTCTCAGAAGCCACTCTGATCATTAGTAGCCTGCCTTGGATTCTTCAAGAATTATCATTTTTTTCTAAATGGATCAACCACTTGATATTTATCGTGTGGGAATCCTTGTCGTCGGCATCCAGAGAAAAGCCAACCTTACGCCACCACACGCAACGGTTCATGCACAAGTAGGCATGTATCTTGCCCTACAACTTTATTTCTCCCGTGGGGTAATAACATTAGTCTCTCCAGACACCCCAACAGCCGCCGACGAGATTCACCATTGCCGCATGCATCCTCCGGGACCCATGATATTTGTCCAGTAAATAGCCACCATTTTCCCGGTCAGTAATGGGACGTGAATTACAAAGCGTAACCAAGGCGGACAAACGACGCGCATTACAAGTGATTCCTTTTTCTGGGTGGGCGCGGCGCGACTATTTGCGACCACTCCAATTTCTGGAAGGAGCAACCGAGCATTGAAGAAGTCCTATGATGCTTCCTCCGCCTCGATAAACGTTCCCGCTTGTCCAAACCCCGAGGAAGACCCCGAAGAAAGAGCGTTCAACAGTGCGGAAAAATGCCGACGATTATCCTCTCCCTCCTGGACCACCATGATGTTGCGCGGATGGACCCAACGGTGCGCTCGTCGTTTTGCCAAGGGTTGAGTCTCACAGCGCTGAGGCCGCGGTTGCTGGGAGATATAAAAGGCTCTCAGTAAAGACTATCAGACTTCATCTCAGGAAACACACCAGTTCTCTGTGAGCTCTTCGACTCCTATATTTTTCATGTCTGTCCACTAACTCCAAATTTTCAGTCAAATCCCTCTCACCCCCACCTATTCAACAACTGTTATCTACGATGGTATGTGCTGATATCGAATTACTCTCGCATTGCTTATTGCTTATTTCCTTTTATTAGGTTCTTTCTATCTCGCGGTATTATGCCGTTGCTCTCATGGCCTTCTCCCTCCTTGCGTCGACACGCGCTCAGCAAGTCGGCACACAGACGCCTGAGACCCACCCCAAACTTTCTTCCCAGAAATGCACGAAGAGCGGAGGCTGCACCACCCTCAACACGTCTGTTGTGCTCGATGCCAACTGGCGCTGGCTCCACACGACCAGTGGTTACACCAACTGTTACACTGGTAACACTTTCGACACTACTCTTTGCCCAAATCCCACTACCTGCGCACAGAACTGCGCTGTAGACGGTGCCGACTACGCGGGCACTTATGGTATCACCTCCACTGGTACTGCCCTCACTCTTAAATTCGTCACTGGCAAGAACGTCGGTTCGCGTGTGTACCTCATGGCCAGCGACACCGCCTACCAGATGTTCAAGCTAAAAAATCAGGAGTTCACCTTCGATGTTGACATGTCCAATCTCCCCTGTGGCCTCAACGGCGCTCTCTATTTCGTCGAGATGGACGCTGATGGTGGTCTCGCCAAATACCCCACCAACAAGGCTGGTGCCAAGTACGGAACTGGATACTGTGACGCCCAATGCCCTCATGACATCAAGTTCATCAACGGCGAGGTAAGCCAGTTTAATCATCTTTATATCGAATTTATTAATAATCTTCTTCAGGCTAACACCATCGGCTGGAACCCCTCTCCCGACGACCCCAACGCCGGTGCTGGCCAGTACGGTACTTGTTGCTCGGAGATGGACGTCTGGGAGGCCAACTCTCAGGCTGCTGCATATACTCCCCACGTCTGCTCCGCTAAAGGCCAGACCCGCTGCTCCGGCACCCAGTGCGGCGACGGTTCCAACAGATACGGAGGTATCTGCGACAAGGATGGTTGTGACTTCAACTCCTATCGCATGGGCGAGCCCGGCTTCCTAGGCCAGGGTGGAATCGTCGACACCAGGTCCAAGATTACTGTCGTCACCCAGTTCATCACCAACGACGGCACCGCCAACGGCGCCCTCTCTGAGATCCGCCGCATCTACGTCCAGAACGGCAAGGTCATCCAGAACTCCAACGTCAAAATTCCCGGCATCTCCTCCGTCAACTCCATCACCGAGAACTTCTGCAAAGAGCAGAAGACCAAGTTCGGCGACACCAACGACTTCGCGGCCAAGGGCGGTCTTAAGCCCATGGGCGACGCGTTCAACAACGGCATGGTCTTGGCGCTCAGCATCTGGGATGACCACACAGCGAACATGCACTGGCTCGACAGCAGCTACCCCATCGACAAGGACCCCTCTATTCCCGGAGTCAAGCGTGGACCCTGCGCCACCACCTCCGGCAAGCCGGAGGACGTCGAGAAGAACTCCCCCAATGCGTCCGTCACCTTCTCCAACATCAAGTTCGGTGATATCGGCTCTACCTACGGAGGCTCTACCGGAACCACGACCACCACCTCTGGATCTGGTCAGCCCACCGGCGGCACTGTTCCCCAATGGGGCCAGTGCGGTGGTATTGGATACACCGGCCCTACCGCCTGTGTTAGCCCTTACAAGTGCAACGTCATCAATCCTTGTGCGTAACCTTTACTACTCCCTGATCATTCCCTGACACTAAGATCCCTACTCTAACTTAGACTACTCTCAATGCTACTGATCAAATCTCCGGTCGAAAACTCGTCTTGATAGGTGAGCGTATTCACACCCACCCACCCATCCCCGAATCATTACTCACGGACTATCTTGTAGATTCTTATCTTCCTATTATTGCCGTTTGAACGACTCTGGATTAGAGGATATGGCTTCAATCGCGAGTAGGGTTTGGTTACAGTCCATCATATACGTACAACTTCAAAATAGTCAGCGAAACATATATTTTCTACTAGTATTATAAACATTTGACAACAATCATAGAATTCTCTTGAATGTTAGGCGTCTATGACATTTGTCAAACTACTGATCCGCGCGCGCAGCGTTCTCCAGTCTCCGGGTTTAGGTACAATGCTCACCTGTCACAGGCACCCACTTGTACTCCATCAAGAATTCCCGACATCTAGAGATCAAAAGACTTCTTGGCTTCTTATGTAACTTTAAATGTTGCAGCGAAAAAGCATGGATTAGTCAAGTCTACTGTCAATAAATTTACTAGGAAGCGGGGCAGGAGCGCTACTAGCAAGCATAGCCACGGGCGTGTATATTTATAGCGCCAGTAGGCGCCGTTCCTGGGCCTATGGAGTAAAATTTCTCGATGGCATGCATCGATTCAAACACCAACGATGACCACAGCTTCTCCACCTCATGTCGGTCTAAATCTTTCTCGGAAATCCGGTTACAAGGCGGTGCGGAAGCCGTTGAAGAAAGACCTCCTGCGTCGATAGGACCGCTTTTTTATGTCGTCTGATTCATTAGCAATCCCCAGTGAAAAGTGGGAAGTGGATCGTCGGACTCCATTGAACTCGGACCCGAGTACCCGTGTGTTAGATAGCTATCATGATCATAGTATGGAAAGATATGGTGGAGGTCTCCCCATCTAGTTCGGTGCAACAACATAAGTTCGAAGCCATCGGGGCCGTACACCCGCAATTGTCGGCCTTTTAGAGATAGGTGTAGATGCTAAGATTTTTTCCATTTTTCCTGTCCAAAGGGTGTGCTTTCAAGCTGTCCCTAGGCTGTACCGTGTTATTGATCAGTCAGGTAACTGAATAAATGAATGGTACGATGATATGATTGATATAATCTCGCCATATGTGGATTGCGATATTATCTGATCGCGTGTGAACTTTGGGGTGTTGGCCCGGTGATTTATTTTGAAATCTCCTCTTAACCTGGGCTTCGCTCAATCCCTTTCTCCATCTCTTCCTTTCTTTTCTTTTTCCTCCGTTCCCTCTCAAATGTCTTCCAAAGGTTTGCAGTGGTCTCATTGAAGTTCAGAAAAGACTATATATAACTGACGATCAATGCAGCTATCCGAGAATACGACGCCAAACTCCTCCTTGCCTACTGGCTGGAGCGCGCGCCTCCTGTCGCCCAACACGCCACCGTCAAAACAAAATTCATATATCCCGCACCCAAGGTCGCGCAGGTCTCATGGGACCCGGAAACTAACTCTATCACTCCCGACACGAAGCTACCCGGCTGGGTATTCAACGCCAAACTCGTCGCGAAGCCTGATCAGCTCATCAAACGTCGCGGAAAGGCCGGACTTCTAGCCCTGAATAAATCTTGGGAAGAGGCGAAACCTTGGATTGCTGAGAGGGCTGGAAAGCCACAGAAGGTGGGTTTACTCTTCGTTCTTGTTTTCTAGTCGTTGCTTGCTGGGTGGGATACCATCCATGCTATCATTATCCATCTCCTATCGATTTGATTCATATCAATTCTTCCGATCTTGTCTTGTGCCACAGCCTAGCCTCGCGCTGGACAGGAGGCAGACGCGTTTTGTTACACACGTGACCATTTGGCGGCGGCTGTATGCGCGATTTTTGGGTTCTCTTACTCTAAATCTCTTGATCAATCTAACCGAGATTCCCATACCCAGGTCGAGTCCATCACGGGAACACTTAACAACTTTATAGTCGAGCCGTTCCTGCCTCACCCCTCTAACACCGAATACTATGTTTGCGTCACATCAGCGCGTGAAGGCGATTCCATTCTCTTCACTCACGAAGGTGGCGTCGACATCGGCGACGTCGACTCCAAAGCCCTCGTTCTGAACCTTCCCGTGAACCAGCCTTTCCCCACTCGTGAGACAATCGCGTCCACCCTCCTTACCCACGTCCCTGCCGAGAAGAAAGATACTCTCATCGATTTCCTCATCCGTCTCTACAGTGTCTATGTTGACCTTCACTTCGCCTACCTTGAGATCAATCCCCTCGTCGTCCTCGATGGTGTCAATGGCGGAGAGCCTCAGGTTTGCTACCTTGACATGGCTGCGAAGCTCGATCAGACAGCAGAGAGCATCTGCGGGCCCAAATGGGCCATCGCCCGCGATCTGAGTGTGTACGAGAGGAATGAGGCTCCCGCCCAGCAAGCTTCGGCGTCTGGAAAGGCCAAAGTCTCCGCCGACCGGGGCCCACCCATGGTAAGTATTGCTTTTTCGCTGTGCGAATGACTCGACTCAATCTGCCATGTAGGTCTGGCCTGCACCATTTGGGCGTGATTTGACGAAGGAGGAAGCCTACATCCAGAAGCTTGATGCCTCAACTGGCGCATCCTTGAAATTGACAGTACTTAATCCTGAAGGCCGTGTGTGGACCATGGTCGCTGGTGGTGGTGCTTCAGTCGTGTACTCTGACGCCATCGCCGCCCATGGCTACGCAGATGAATTGGCCAACTACGGCGAGTATAGTGGTGCGCCAACGGAAGGCCAGACTTATGAATACGCCAAGACGATCATCGATCTTGTCACCCGTGGAAAACGTAATCCCAAAGGCAAGATCCTCATCATCGGTGGAGGAATTGCCAACTTCACCAATGTGGCTGCGACCTTCAAGGGGATCATTCGGGCCCTTAAGGAATACAAGAACCAGCTCATCGCACACTCCGTCTCAATCTTCGTTCGCCGTGGTGGTCCGAACTACCAGGAGGGTCTCAAGGCTATGCGTCTCCTTGGTGAGAGCCTCGGTGTCCCCATTCGTGTGTTCGGCCCGGACACACACATCACCGAGATTGTGCCTCTTGCCTTGGGTGTCGATGTGAAGAAGCACGGCGGGTACGGGGGCGAAAATGGTACAAAGAGTGTCCAGGTTGGCACACCCCCTGCACAGGTCGAGGTTGAGACACCTATGGGCAACGAAGGTGTGGGTAGCATACACAAGGATGGCGAGAGGACACAACCCGATGACCAGATTGTGCACTTCGAGACCCACGGCCCGACCAGGCGCCCAACCTACAGACCTTTTGATGGGACAACGCGCTCGTTTGTGTATGGTCTCCAGCCCCGTGCCATTCAGGGGATGTTGGACTTCGATTACTCGTGCGGTCGGGCAACGCCCAGTGTCGCAGCCATGATCTACCCCTTCGGTGGTCACCACATCCAGAAGTTCTACTGGGGAACCAAGGAGACCTTACTACCTGTGTACACGAGTGTACAGGAGGCCGTGTCGAAGCACTCTGACGTCGATGTCGTCGTCAACTTTGCCAGCTCGCGTAGTGTGTACTCCAGTACCCTCGAGTGCTTGGAGTTCCCGCAAATTAAATGCCTGGCTTTGATCGCGGAAGGCGTTCCTGAGAGACATGCGCGCGAGATCCTCTGGAAGGCCGCTGAGAAGGGTGTCTTGATTGTTGGGCCTGCTACTGTTGGTGGCATCAAGCCTGGATGCTTCAGGATCGGAAACTCAGGAGGGTGAGTAGTTCTGGCCTGTCACTTACCCAAGATGCGCCCTAACGTCCGTCATTGTCCCTTAGAATGATGGACAACATCATTGCCTCAAAGCTCTATCGTGCTGGCTCCGTCGGATACGTGTCTAAGTCTGGAGGCATGTCCAACGAGTTGAACAACATTCTCTCACTCGTCACCAACGGTACCTACGAGGGTATCGCCATCGGTGGAGATCGTTACCCCGGTTCCACTTTCATTGACCATCTCCTCCGCTACGAAGCCGACCCCGATTGCAAGATGCTCGTCCTCCTTGGTGAGGTCGGTGGAATTGAAGAGTACCGTGTCATCGACGCCGTCAAGAAGGGCATCATTAAGAAGCCTATCGTCGCTTGGGCCATTGGAACGTGCGCCAAGATGTTTGCCACTGAGGTGCAGTTCGGCCATGCTGGGTCGATGGCCAATAGCGAGCTCGAGACAGCAGATGCCAAGAACGCGGCGATGAGGGCTGCTGGCTTCATTGTGCCTGACACCTTTGAGCAATTGCCCGACGCATTGAAGGATACGTACCAGCGCCTCGTTAAAAGCGGTGTTATTACCCCTCGTCCTGAGAGGGAGCCTCCTGTGATCCCCATGGACTACAAGTGGGCACAGGTGCGTTTTGTTTTTCGTATTCTTTATCGATGAGATATTGACATCCTCAAAGGAACTCGGTCTCATACGTAAACCCGCTGCCTTCATCTCAACCATCTCCGACGAACGTGGCCAAGAACTCCTCTATGCTGGCATGCGTATTTCGGACGTGTTCAAGGAGGATATCGGCCTTGGTGGTGTTGTTAGCTTGCTGTGGTTCAAACGCCGTGCGTTCTTTCTTTTAATGCACAAATATCATGGTTTCTTATTTCCACCTAGGTCTACCACCTTGGGCAACCAAGTTCATCGAGATGGTGCTCATGCTCACTGCCGACCACGGTCCTGCTGTTTCTGGGTATGTTCTTCTCTATCATTTTTCGATCAATCACATGCTTATCGGCTATGCCTAAGTGCAATGAACACGATCGTTGCGTCTCGTGCCGGAAAAGACCTGATTTCTTCCCTTGCATCTGGTCTTCTCACTATTGGTAGCCGATTCGGAGGTGCCCTCGATGAGGCAGCTGCGATGTTCTCCGGTGCCCGCGACACGGGTCTCACCCCCCGAGAGTTCGTCGACCAATCCAGAAAGGCAAACAAACTCAGTAAGTCATTCACATTTATACACCGCTGTCGGGATTGCATCTGATAAGTGCTGTAAAGTCAGTGGAATTGGCCACAAGATCAAGAGTGTGAACAACCCTGATCTCCGTGTCGAACTGGTGAAGGAGTACGTGAGGAAGAACTTCCCTAGTCACAGTCTCTTGGATTACGCTCTAGCCGTTGAGAAGGTAACCACATCGAAGAAGGATACGGTGCGTTATTTCCGTTTCATTAATACTATTGTAAAACTTATGATCTACGTGTCACCTTAGCTCATCCTGAATGTTGATGGATGTATTGCCGTCTGCTTCGTCGACCTCCTTCGTGACAGTGGAGCATTCACCCCTGAGGAGGCTGAGGAGTACATCAAGATTGGCACGCTCAACGGCCTGTTTGTCCTCGGTCGCAGCATCGGTTTCATCGGTCACCACTTGGACCAGAAGCGTCTCCGCGCACCCCTCTATCGCCATCCTGCCGACGATATCTTCATCAATATGGCAGACGTATCGCAGCCCCGAGTTTTGGGCAGGATGCAGTAGATGTTCATTGCCCCTATCTCTCATGGACGTTTTCATCATGAAAAGCTGAAGAAATTACTCAAAATCATGCTCATACCATCTGTAAATGCTTTCTAGGAGATCAATAGCTCCTTATCATCCGTAGAATCTTTTTTCGGTTACCCCCCATCATGCTCGTGTATAATGAAATATAATGGATTTCTCTCCCTTTTCGAAGCTCCATTTACCCACTTTGAATAGGTAACATGATAACACTGACGTCGGATCTAGCTAGTTGTCTGGAAGCATGCAATTGGGATTCTCGGGGGATCAAAGAAGTGGGATCAAAGTGAGAAGCAGCACTACAGGCCGGTGAGCACTGACAGCGCACGCTATCAAGGGTAGGGAACGTGTATATCATTAAATCAGTGGTGTAATATACAAGCGGCCAGACCCGCCATGATGAATGGTGTTACAGAGAAGCAGGAGCAGAAGAGAAACATATCCGATGTACTTGAAGAAAGCAAGCAGCCCGGAAACCCAGAATTCAGAGAGGCAGGAACAATAATCAGTATTCACTATATGAGCGGCGGAGGCAGTGTTCGGATGCGGGAGAAGCCTCTAGGAAAAGACAGAAAGGTTAGGCGGCGAGTTATTCGCCAGCCTAGCGCACGTCGATGGGTTGGGTTAAGTCAGTGCAACCGGGCTAGATGCGAAACGCTTACCAGAGCGTTGACGTCGATAGAACACCGGATGTGATAGGTAGGGGGGGAAGCGAATAAGGACAGAAGGGGTGGGCCAGGGTGATGGTTGATGATGAATGTCGTGAGCATAGCCAGGGGGTGTGTCTGGGTTCATGGATGGTTAAGATGCAGGATGAATGAATGCTGTAAGTTCCAGGGTGTGAGGTGCGTAAACTGCGTTGTTGAGACTGTCGGCGGTGCAAGTATGGCAAATAGTGTTGAGCCTGAGGGGCATGAGAACAGGGGTTAAAGCAGTGGCGGATACGGATAGGGTGGCAAAGCAACAGTAACGTCAAGACCGCTGATGTAAATCGGTCCAATGCAGTGAATGACGAACACAACAGCCCCGCTCCCCTGCCTGACAGCCTTCAACAAATGATACAACAACAGCTCCCAGCTCCATTATCCTCAATTGGTTCGCCCGCAGCGTTCTGGGTGCCGCCTAACCCGAACACAGTTAGTGACCAGCCTGATTTAGTGCAGCGATGGTGGAAAAGAAAAAACTCACTGTCGCCGTTCCTGCCCCGGCCTCGTTTTTTCTTGAGGTCGCCCTCGCCTGCCGGGGGAATCGGACGGATAGAGAGGTGCACTATCGTTGGCGTGGGCGTTGGAGTTGATTGAGGGAGATGCGTGGGGAACTTTAGTTCTGAAAATATCACCCGTGAGCAAAAAAGACCGGCAGAAGAAACGTATATAAAGGAATGAATGGAATGGAAAGGGGAGCATGTGATAGGGATAGGAAACACACTCGTTAGGGTGTCATCGTCCTGCAGCATCTTTCCCAGATACAGTATCCGTAGATATGACGGTGCCATGGGCCGCTCGTCTTCCCATTCTAGAATTCAGAGAGCTGCATTTAGAGCTGCAGGTGCTGCAGAGGATATCGGAGGCAATCACCTGTAGGCCACGCGTTCCAGACCAGCTCCTTTACCCTGCCGACTGTCGTATCCGGCTCAAACGACATCGTCCTTCTCCGGCCGGAGATAACCAAGAACGTTAAATGCGTCTGTGGTGTTTGTGGGACCGGGAGGTCGGGGAGGGGCTGCTCTGCGTTCAATGCGCTTTTGGGCTCAGAAGCCCCGAGTACGGAATCCCCGTCCTGCATGTCGGATTGCTCGTGCGACGTGGTGTGGGTCGCTGTCGGAGGCTCCGTGACGGCTGTGGTGTTCCCCTCTTCGTGCATGTCGATGTGGGTGGTCGATGACCTGGCTGACAGGGACGCCTCTAGACTTGTGCCAGCAGCAGCGTACAGGCGGGCGGGTGGTTCGAGTGCTGTTGACATGGTGTCGGTGGGCGAGAAAAGGACGACGTCGGAGAACAGGTTTGGGGGATAGGGTGGGTCGTTTGGCACGGCCCAAGAGTGGTGAAGGGCCTCCGGGATGAGAAATGAGACCAACTTGAGAAGGGAAGGAAGCAAAAAAAGCGATCAGTGATTCTTCAAGTATATATATAGTTAAATGTAAATTTCCAATTCCAATTCAATCCTCGCTAAAAAAAATAAATTGCCAGCAACATACCGACTTCTAACCCTCACAAGTGCGCCTTGGAACCACAGAACGCTGTTGGAGAGGGCAAATAGGTTGTGCCTTCAACTGCAGTTCGTCGTCGGGACTCAAAAACTACTTATGACCAAATAGGCCCTGGTGGTAAAATACGACTCCGCATGCGAAACAAACGCTCCCACCCTGCCTCCAAGCCCCCAATTCTCCGAGCTTCATTCCCCGGCCCTTCGACACAATGAACCCCAGCAATAAAACATCTTTCTCGGTTACCTTTGAGAGTATTGAAAAACAATTCTCTGAATACCCGTACGGAGGATCACGGAAGGCCGTAAGCCCATGTCTTGCCCCCAAGTTCCGAGTCGAGGTCATCCGGTTTCACGCTGATCGACGACCTCATCCCATGTAGCTGCAGGTCATCAGTTGCAGATCCTTCAGATTGCCCCAGCCCAGACTTTGAAGCAGAACGAGACAGCTCCAGAGATGACCATTTCAGGACTCCGAGATCCCGGTCTTACACCCCTAAATGCGAAATACTTCCGCGAACTAGCCCCTCAGAACGACAGAATGTTGCTTTAGCGCCCAAGACGATATGCCTTATGCTATCTCCGACTTCAGCAGCACCGGCGTCACCTGCTTGAAAAGACGCAACCCTAACACCAGTTAAATATCAGTGGTATAAGGCTTTAGACACTCGCTCCTATTTTTTTCCTTCGTTGGGTGCACAAGTTCCCGCGGACTCTCCCACACGTTCCACACCCGAAGCCCAGCGTATATGCGAGGAAGCACCTGAAGTCGGCGGAGAAAAAGGTTGGTGGTGGGATAATTAAGAAGAAATACAAGTTGGTCTGATGTGGTCAATACTATTCAGTCTTGGACGCCAGTTTGGTCTAGCTCCCGCAACACATCAATTCAAAGTCATTTCCTTTAATTCGGCAGCTGGCAGGCGTCCTCTCCTTTGGGTTTGTGGCACTGAGCTGGGAGGATTAGTGTTGCCAACCATTGATCAAGGCAAATTATATTATCCACGGCATCCAGCCCGCTATTAACTGAAAACGATATATAGGAAGTCCGAAAGCGAAAGCAAAAGAGACTGTGCGAAAGCATAGCGAATTGGAGTCTATGGTGATGTTCTTCATACTGTACATTGTGTGTTGAGCGGGTATATTCGGGTCAGTGTTGCCACGATTCATGAGGTGGACGGGGGAAACTCTTGTTTGGAGGAGTTGGAAAGAGCAGGTACGGTTAGATGGCTGCCTGTACAAGAAATTTGCGACTGATCCCGGAATATGGAGGTGCCCCGATCGTACGACAAGAATGAGCTTCCAGGGCTCTGTGTCGAGATTTCAGTGAAGGACACCTCAGTCAGTGGCTCTCTGTGCGGCGAGGTCCGCGACGAGATGTATTCGCTCAACTCTTCATCGAGGTCGTGCCCGTTCCGCAAAGCGCGATAGAAGAAAGTGACAATGACCAGGAGGTTGCAGATCATGACAGTTATAGCTGCCTGGATGGAGATTGTCAGTCGAATCCGAGTGGGAGGATAGACGTTATGGACCGACGAACCTCGAAATGGGCTGTGAATCCCTCTAGAACCCGGTTATCGCCTAAGACGTAGACAGTGTGGGTGACACTGCACGCTGTCACCGTTATACTTGTGGCAAACACAACACGTATCATCCAGCAAGGACCCTTTGGTAGTGTTGAGTTCCAGAGCATGAATAACGGGACCACGACGAGCAGAATATCTGCCAAAATGTCGGCTGGCAAGAGTCAATATCAGGGTATCCATGGGCATGAGTGGGGAATAAGGTTCTCACTGCAGAGTTTTTCGATAATGAAAGGATACCAGGTAGGGCAATCATCAGTCCAGGTTTTGTTCCTCCCACACCACACATTTCTCTGGATGAAAAGCGCCAGCCATGTGAGGACGAACCATCCAATCATCCCAACAACGAATTTACTAGTCCGGCCGGGGGGGAGAAGTCTTAAGATGCTGCATGCGATGCTCGCGCGCGCTGCCCTGCAGTATCCTGATGCGTCACGATTTATGAAAAGCCGATTAAGCGGTGGGGGACATACCAAAGTATACAGATAAACGTAAGCGACATCACCATGTGCAGCGCCCTCCCCTGCTGCGCGGTTGGCGGAAAGCCTCGGGCAGCTTGAACTGTAGAATCACCACTGAATCAGCAGCCCCATAGACAGTCTTCAAAGAATTGACTTCTTGTGTGTGCGCGCACCCACAGTGTGATGAGGAGAATGGAGTCCAACGCAGCGGCCACCAGTGCCAAAACGTCGTCCCAGAAAAAATTTCCCCGCCTCCACCGGTGCGTCGCGCGAAAGCCTGTCGCGACCAACGCCAAGACGTGGAGAAAGGTGCCGGCAACTGCGAGTCGATTCGTGAGATACAAGAAGCTTCACGGGAGTGCGTTAACGTTACGCACTTCTTAGGTTCGTCAAGGCCGCCTTCGAGACCGGTGCCAACATCACGGACGTTCGTTGTAGTGTGGAATGGGGGGCAGTCAGTGGTCTCCAGCCGAGGAGATTTATCTGGGCTGGCTGGAGCATGCGGGTATTTATCTAGCTGGCCGCGTGTGCAACCCCTTCCAAGCGATCGATACCTCTCCCTCCAGCATTGGGTCTGATAGGCCCAAGGGTCGGTTTACTATTTGAGAGAAAAAAACGGAACTAATAATCAATATCGCGGAGAAACTGGAGAACAATCAAGGAGACCAGGGCGTTCAGGGAGATGCCGACAACAAGGTCAGGTCACGTTCTGCCCAAATCCGACACGTTTTGTGCCCCGAGTCGGCACGCGCTCTTGCAGGCGTGCAGAGCTGTCAATAGTAAAATTGCGAGGTATATATTGGATGGGGGCCAGGCGGTGGTACACGATGTGCGTCCAATTGAAAAATCCGTCCTTGGCACATGCAGCATGGATCAATTGTGTATTAACTGACTGTTATCAGACAGCGAGGTTGTGGAGCTGCCGTTGTGAGCGATTGTTAACGAGGGCCTAAAGTATTAACTGTCTCTCATGTAAAAAGCTGAGATGAAATTGATGGTCGGTTAGAGGGCTAGTAGGATCTCATTTGACACGGGGCTCTTCCCATCCAGTGAATCGGGTTACTTTCTCATGAGTATACCGTTCAAGAAATTTTCGAGCGAGACAAGCCGAGGTGTCCAATATTCAATGTTGACGTTCTAGCTTGTTCTGCAGAGTTGGCTTCCCATATTATCGGTCATCTAACCTCGTTTTGCTATGACTCGAGCTATGTAAAAATGACCACCAGCCAAGGAGCCGAGACTGATCTACGGTTCTGAAACGATTGAGCATAACCACTAAGAAATGCCAAGGCGATGCATTCACGAGAACTATGGGGGAATCTCCGCTCCGACAGACTTATATCTAGTGTTGCCACCGCCGAAATTTCACGAAACAAGAGTGCGCGGCGGGATATGTGGGACTAACTACGGACCTCCAAGCTGCGTTTAAACGTACGATCGTCACGGATCCATGCTTGAAAGGTTGGTCGATCGAAAATCCATTCCCGGCAGCCCCTTTCCCAATGGACCCGAAACGGAAGAAAATTATGTCCTCCTTTGGCCACAAACGAAAAACCCGTCTCTACGCCTACAACAGACCTAGCAACGAATGGCCAAGGACTGCGAGCCTGAGACATCGATGCGTTACCGAATGTCTTGAATATCTTCTCCTAGGTATTGAAATTTGAATTGGCTGTGACTATATACGTACTTTGCTGAAATATCTACTAGCAGTGTTCTCTAGTGCTCTACTGGTGGCACTTTGAAATTTATAGTTCCCCCTAAGAGTGGTCAACCCACCTGCTCATTTACCCGGCCGCATCCGTTGTTTCGCAGGCGGTTGGACGATCGAGCACCAGAAGCTAAGCGCGGGGTACCTGAGCTCCCTCTTATAGTAAGTCACGACGCGCGCGGGTGCCTAGCAGACCCTCAGCGATTTGAGCGAATATTTTCCGCCCCGGAGTGAGCCCGTGGGGCGCCCAACTCGCCTATGGTCGTTCGTGGGTTTCGGGATATGAATCAAGCCTTGAATTTTGACCGTCTGCAGCCCTGGTGGAAACTGCAAGGGAACGCTCCTTTGTGCTCATACCGGGATGCTGAGGGTTTCGCGTTCCGCACTTCCCCACCCAGTCCCCCTCGCAACCTCTCTCTTTCCGCGGGCCATAATCGTGGTGGCTAATTTCTGATGCTCGTATGTATTTATTTAGGATATCTTTTGACGCAGAACAAAGGTGAAGGATTGGCCGGTTTTTACTTCCGTCAACACCCATCACTTCCGTGCACTTTTTGACATGTCGTGCCTTTTTTTATATTGTCATTGCACCGTGGGGGGCGGGTTTTATGGAGATCAGGGGCAGAAGACTTCCAGAAATAGCGTCAGGACCATTGAGGTATCAGAGCATCGACAGGTAATGGCATTTTTATGATTGTCGTCACCCCGAAGTAGTATATAGTCAGTCGACCTATCGGAGAAAAATAGAGGGAGGTAGTCGGTAGCGAGACTGGAACGTGGTTGGATGGCTGCATGCGAAGGGAAAAAAAATAAGCAAGGTAGCGTTAGGAAAATATATCGTTCGAAGAGTTTGCTGGGATAACGGGCCTGACTGGACATGCATAATAATGCTGATCTCCGAAACGGGGGGTAAATGGACATCTGTTCGGTGAAGATAACTCAGCGTAGGCGCTCTGTACGTGTTATCAGGGAACCACGTTCCTTAGTACCAGATATTGTTGAACAGATGCGAGAATCACTCCTTTGACGAACATGTTCTCACGTCTGAGGGAGAAAGTACGATCATCTGCAGCCGTCGTGTGGGAGGTACTGTCGCTCGTAAAAATCGAGTTACCAGGGCGAGAGGGAATTATGGTATCGGGATAGTTTCTGGGAGAAACGTCGGTGAATGTCATATTTTTTAAGGGGATTAGAGATCAAGACGGTAAAATATTGGCTGAGTTCATCGTCCATGTCGCGACCTCGTTGGAGAGCACGACAATACCACGTAACGATCACAAGGGTGTCGCAGATCATGATCGTAAAGGCGGCCTGAGCCTTAGCATTAACTTGGAGTAGAAGGACTCGCGGGGGATTTTTACTTTTTTTAATGTGAAATTATCGTCCCCTGAGGCTGAGCCCTATGGGGGACTTTACATGCTTTACAACTCGTGTACATAAAAGTGGCCCGAAACCACATGAGACGCACCGCGCCTTCCCCCATGCACCACAGACGGCCCACTCATAGTGGCAATCCCCCTGTGGCCCGGCACGGAAACGCCGTTTTGGAGGCCTCGGACATTGCGGTCGACTCTCAGTACCCTCGCCCCGACTGGCTCCATCTTTTATTGGGAAATTGTATCGCTTTTAAGTACCGGCCGCCTTTATCTCGGTGGATTATAGGCGGTGGGTACAGGATCGAAAGGTGCTAAGGGGGAAGGACAGATCAGCGGGATCTCTGTGGAGTGTAGATACCTGGTTGTCTTGTACCCCCTACGATCCCATACCGAAGTATGAATGAGGAGATATTCTCTGTATGTTGTCTTCTTGTCGCGTGAAAGTGCCACTACCAAAAGTTATATGCCATGTAAAAGCATAGACTTCACCTTAACTTATCGAAACGTTTTGTGTCCTTCACGAACTCAAGCAGAGCCCTCATTCCTTTTGCGTCGTTCAGTAAGTATCTTCCATCCCTCGCCCTCGTACCCAACTTCTTGCTTAGGGCATGTTGGAGCATGGAGCCGCGAGGCTATGCAATCCGAGTCATTACAATGACAAGGAATGCCCGAGAACATACCATGGAGGATGGTATGAGCTCTGTAGAGTACTAACAGGAATATTCTAGTAATATATTCAACTTGTATATAAGGCCTATAGTCGAGGCCAAAGTAGATACAATTATTATAATTTATCCTCTACATTCTACACTCCACCTCATTTGTTCACCAGGGCAAAGCGCTCGTTATCGTAAGCTGGGCACTCAAAAAGGTAATGCTTAGTGGTTACTCGCGGGGGATATCCAAGTACTTCGAAACGCACTGTACATCCTTATATGAAGGGGTCGGAGCCCGATGAATAGATAGCATGTACGACTCTAACCGCAGTGGTAGTGGTATTGGTGTTCGTGGTGAATACAACGCGTATCGTCCGTCGGGGCGTCCTTGAGGGCGTTGACGGTCAGAGCATGCGAATTGATGTTGGGGCAAGAATATTCGCCACGGCGCCGACTGTGACGGTTAAAAAATTTGGGACTTGGGGAGAGCTCAGAGGGGCATGGGCTCACTTGCATATTTTTGGAAACCAAACGCAGCACCGAGAGGGAGAATTCAGAATCCAAGTATCGTCGGTGTTGCGAATTCAGCCATGCCGAATCACAAGGAGTGACTATGGGAGACTGGAGAGTCCTATCGTATACATGGCAGCCTTCCTAGTTCCCCCAAGGGGAAGCCAGTTGCCTAATGCTATATGCAATACTTATGTGAGCTGACCTGTGAAATCCGGTAAGGTGAGATACACCAGTTTTGGAAAGGTGATAAATTGGGCACACCGATGGCTTGATTTGAAGGCAAAAGACCTGATCAACATGTGGCCCTAGTACTATCGAGAGATTGATACTATAACAAACATTAGACTATTCAATCCTGCAACGGAACGGACTGTGACCAACTTTGGAGGACGTGAATGCGAACCCAAAGGCGGTTGGATAATACGGCGTCCAGTAAAATGGCAACGATTATTCAGGTATCATCCCAAATAGCATTTTGATCGTCTCCATTGATGGGTCACACTCAAGGCTGTCGCTAGATGCCAAGCTACGAATAATGGTTCCCCTGACTGTCAAAAAAGCATTCGAACGTCAGCTGTCGAGTAAATGGATAGGAACACTACGGAATCTTCAAGCCCCTTGGTCTCGTCATTAGATAGAGTGACTGGGCGTAGTTGGAGCGCGCGTGTTGAAAAATAACTGGCCATTGACTGTTCTTTGTATATGTGTTCAGTAGGGTTGAAAGTCACCAAGAGACCCAAGTTACTGGGATGGCGATGGAAATTCAGATGACATGAGTACCGTTCCCCTGGTTTAATACATGGTCTGGGTTAAGGGTCGAGCGGATCAAACGGGAATCGACTCTCGAGAGAAGTGATTGTATGGTCGATTTTGTTAGACCAACACTCAAAGGGTGTATTGCTGGTACGAATCAACGGTTGGAACGAACAGATATGGCTGGGATGCCCAGAATACCCATTAAGTCAGGCCTTCCATAGCGGTTGGCATCGCGAACGATTGTACTCACAAATGAAAACCTGTGCTACAGAGTTTACTCAAGGCATGCCATTCGTTTTGGGCTCTCGGATCTCAAACAATAGGGCTTCAGTTCTTAAGGTGAAGAGGTTTGAAGGATCCGAACATTTTATTGGTTGTACTATGACAGGATAATACCGGAAAATCAAGTATAAATGTAGCACCTCTGGTAAGGAACTCCACTCCAAATCGAGGTTGTCGACCGCCGATGGCGAGAGTGCGCTCCAGCTGAGGAGCCCAAAATCCTCTTGAGCACGCAGTAGGCTCCTGCGAGCAGAATGTTCAATGATTGAAGTCATTCGCAGGGGGACAATAATGCGAGCTCGTGAAATGAGTGAGGAACAAAAAAAAAATTGGACCCTTTTTATACGATCTCAGCACGTGATGTTTTCCTATATGATGACTCGGCAATCGCCGATGGCCCAGTCCCGTGCGGCCGCACCATGTCTGTGTTTGGCTTACAGGCTCCACTCACCATTTGGCCGCAATTCAGAAGGCCCATTCGCTGCATAGTTCGCGAGCTCAATATGAGGAACGATCTACCATATGACGTTTGGCTTTGCGTCGCAGAATATTTAGAACGGGCAACCCTCCGCAGACTGATGTCGGTCAATCATGCTTTCTTTGACGCTGTGCTGAATATGGAATACCGGGATGTTGAAATGTATAAACTCGATCGCCAAAATATTCACATTCTCCAACGACTTTGGTCAGATTCTTATACTCTAATCAGCTCTTTGCATGCTGAAACAACCTTATAAAGTGATCCATATATCGCTTCACGTGTCCGCACTCTTCGATTTATACCAAAGTGCCTCTTCCGAGTTCGGCCTCCGGTAAAACCACGTAGAATGATATCTAGGATCAAACGCGTTGCAGCAAAAATAGGAGTTATGAACCCGCGGAAAGGATCCGCTTTTGGTACTCCTGGCGACCTAGCAAATGCGCTAATTTCTATTTTCGAGAATATGGATGGCCTCGTGGCGTTCGAGTTATGCTCCTGGTCTTTTGAGGAGCTTCCTCATACCGTATGCTCTGTCGTGTTGTCTACATGGCCTATGTTTGGTTCTAGGCTTCGTGCACTAACATTAGACTTATCGGTGCAGAGCATTCGACAGCTCCTCTCCCCAACGATCGTACTCAGGAACTTGGAAGTCTTGAATATTCAAGTTTCTAATTATCATAACCTTTCCGATGTGGAATGTACACAGATAATTTCTTCGGTGTTGCTTCCTTTTGTCAATAACCATCAACCCACTCTCGTGTCCTTTACCTTATTTGACGTGGGACTGCCGAACCCCGATGCCTCTTCGCTACTCCTCGGTATGGGGTGTTTTCCCCGCCTCAAGAAGATAAGCATCATATCTGTTGAGACGGCCAAAGGGGTTGAAGGCATCTGGCACATCCTTGGCTTGCACGCAGAGAAACTCGAGGAGATCCACATAACACGCCATTCCATGATGAACCTGCCCTTGTATAAGGGACCGGCCTTTCTTTGTCGCCCATCGTTTGACTTGACCCTCTCCGCCTCTTTCCAAGAACCTCATGGACTTGCTTATTTGAAGTCCATAGGTTCTCACATTACCTCACTCCAGCTGACATGCCATGTGTACCATTACATGAACGTCTGCAATATCCTTGATACTTTGAAAGAACATACAAACATTCGCTGTATATCAATGCAGCTTGACTTCGTGAGCCCACAGGTCATCGACGTCTTTGCGGAGAAGATGCCCCAGCTCCGCCAATTACGCCTTGCAGCCAGATTCTATGCAGTGGTTGGGGACGAATCGGTAGGAATTAAAGCACAAGAAAAGATGGTATGTTGACGTGATCCTTTTATGTGAAGGTCGCGTTAACTTTCTTTCCACAGTTCTGCAAGGAAATGTTGAAACGAAGGTATCCAGACTGGAAACTCGAAAGTTTTGAACTTGGCCTATTTGGTGTTACTTCAGCAGTGTGTGACGCTGCCCTCTTCCAGGTCCTTCCTCAGGTTTGGACGCGGTCCCTGAGGTATTGATATCGGTGAAGCTAAGGTTGCTGGAATAATTTGCGCTCAAGGTCTTGGTATATCTCGGGGGAGACGATGATGCTCGCTTGCTGGCAGGAGTCTATTTCAGTCATGTGATTTTCACGTGTATTTATTTGTGTATGATTGGGGAGGGGCAATGATTACCTACTCCGCGTTCATAATACAAGTAAACAAATGACAAATTTGGAGAGATTTTGTGAGCCACCGAAATTTTATGCTTTTGGGAGCACATCCTCATGAGATAAAACATGTCAAGCTAGTGGAAATTGAAGGGCAGTATATGTAAAGAGCTCCCATCTTGTTTTTAGCTCCATAGAGCAGTGCATTAATGAGAATTAAATTATTTTCCATGTGGGTATAGGTTTAAGCTGAGTTTCAAATAACATGTTTCCATATTCGTCTCACTTCTGATTAGATTTGGTGTGTAATTTAGTGACTTGATGCGTCTCGGCTATCTAAATTTCAGACCACAGGCGAGGTAACAGATAACAGTGCGCCATCGCTGACATCTTCCTTGGCCACAATATGGCTTAACTTCCTTGATCAATGCTACATGAATTTTCAGGGGCAAGAGGGTCTTTGTGGTGGATTTTTTGATTTTTTCTTTTTCTGCTTCACAGGTCCGAAAAACATATGTAATTTTGATGAATCTTGAAAAATATGAGGGAATCCAAAAATCCGCCACAAAGACCCTCTCCGAGCTGATATTTTGAGCAACTCTTGTCAATAGACCAATCCATTTATGTATCTTTAGTTTCTGAGCCACCAGTGATGTGGGTCATCAAATGGCACGTTTCCAGGCCGGACAAATAACTATAAACAAATAAAAAAATAACCGGCAATTGCCCCTCCCCAATATGATGGGTCAAGTCCTTTTTTTGGTCTCGTCTTGGCGCCTGCACTAAATCCCCCGTTGTTGTTCGTATTTTGTGTGGTACGTATTATCGTTTCTATTCAGTGCCCCTTCTCTGAGTATACTTTCAACTGAATTCATAGGCTCAACGCACTCACAGTCAATGTCTCGGTGTTATCTTGGCTCGGCCCGCATGGGGTTTGTGGGGTGGAACTTTTGTTACATCACTGACGTCAAATCATTGAACGTTGTAAAAGCACCATAATCGAATATTCATTTTACAATTACGACCGCCCACTCAATGCCTGAAACGAACTCAACCAGCGACCATGAAGAGAAGAACAATGAACGAGAAGTCACGGACCCAATCACGCATCTGCCAATAGTCATTCACGATAAAACATCTGTCGAACTTCAACAGATCCCTCCTCACCCGTCAAGAGAAAAAGACCCAGAGACTCAAAAGCCCGACGGTGAGGAAGGGCTAAAGCGGGGACACGCAGCAATGGAGGATCTCATCTCTTACGAAACCCACCGGGGCTGGTGGGACGATCAAGCGGGTGCAGAAAACAGGATGAAAATATGGACCGCAATGATTGCTACTGGCTCAACAGGCATTGGTGGAATAGGTGGACTGGTATTTCTTTGGTTTTGGAGTAAAGTTCTCGGCGGGTTCAGTTTTGGCTGGTTCGAACTTTTCTTCGGAACCCTGGGCTGCGTTGTCTTGGCCATCGGCGTTGGAGCTTGTGTTGTAATCTTCGGTAGCTCCGACACTATCGACAATTCGGAGGAAAGAGGACTAGTTAATGAGAAGGTGCGCATAATACCCAACAAGCCTTGAACGATGTGGACTTATTATTCAACTTAGCATTCCACGCAGAACGAACCTCCCAAAGCTCGAGAAGAAGCGACGCCCGAATCCGCTGCATGGCTCAACTCGCTCCTCCACTCCCTGTGGCCTATTGTCAACCCGACTCTCTTCACATCCGTTGCGGATATGCTTGAAGACGCGCTCCAAGCAACTCTTCCCACGCTGATCCATGGTGTCCGGGTCGCCGACATCGGACAAGGCTCTGAGCCTATGCGCGTTCTCGGTATACGCTGGCTCGACGCTGGCGAGGCTACAGAGGAAAAGGACGGGATGAAGGCCGAGGAGGGAGATTTTGTCAATTTGGAAGTCGCAGTCTCTTACCGAGCGAGGACGAACAAGGGTAGCGGCCTGCGGGGTCGATCAGGGAATGCTCACCTGCTGACTGAATTCTCGGTTGTTGGTGGAATGTTGCTCCCCGTATGGGTCGAGTTGACAGGCATGCTTGCTACTGCTCGCATGAGGATCCAATTGACCCCCAACCCGCCATTCTTCTCGTTGCTTACTTTGACGCTGTTGGGACAACCGAAGGTTACGATGATTTGCACTCCCCTTGCGAAGAACTTTTTGAACGTTATGGACATTCCGGGGTTATCTGGGTGGTTACAACGCTCCGTCGACGCAGCCATCGCTGAATATGTGGCGCCAAGGAGTATCAATTTGGACCTGAAGACGCTCCTTATGGGACGCGAGAAGATGGATACGGATGCTTTAGGCGTCGTTATTATCACTGTACGAAGTGCGAAGGATTTAAAGGAAGGTGATGCGAGCCTTTTGAAGTCGGAAAAAGACAAGAAAGGCGATGGTTATGTTACTGCTGGATGGAGCAAGTGGGGGAAACCTCTGTGGTCGACGAGGTTAGTTCTTCTCCTTTGCAAGTGACAGATCGTCCGAAGTCTATCAATTTTGTTAGGATTATCAAGAATGATAGCAACCCGATTTGGGAAGAAACCACTGGGCTCCTTGTTGGTCCTCCTGAGGTTAATGCGCAAGAAATGTTGAGATTACAATTATGGGATTGTGGTAAGTCAAGTTGTTGCCAGTCCTTTCCTATATTTCAGTCATCAACTCTTATGCCCTCCAGATCGACTCACCGCCGACGACCTTCTCGGGACCGTCGATGTCCCATTGAAAGACCTTATGAGCAGCCCACACACACACAACCACATAGCTATTCGTGAGGATCGTTTCTCGTCTATGGACGAATCCGAATGTCCTGGCACCCTTACCTGGGAGTGTGGATACTTCTCGAAGACAACTCTTGAACAGCACCTAGAGCACCGACACCAGAACGCTCGTGAAATAAAGGATAAAATCGAGGCTGAGGCCGAAGATAAACTCAGGGAGGCTAAGACTAGGAACGACGAAACGGGGGAAATTGAACAGCAAAAGCAGGAGGACCTGAAGGAGAAGAGTGACGAGGTCATCGCTGGTACAAAACCGACACAGCAGTGGCCAAGTGGGATACTTTCAATTCGCGTTGAGCAGATAAATGGCTTGGAAGTTCAGAAGATCAAACAGAGCGGAGTCGAGGAAGATGGCGAGGACGAGGAATCTAACGACTTACCCAGCGCATACTGCACCGTTATTATCAACCATCAGCGGGTATACAAGACTCGGACGAAACTCAAGACGAACAAGCCTTTTGTATGTCGCACTCCCTTCCACTCACGCATCATACTCATCACACTGCTAGTTCGATGCCGCGACTGAGAAATTCATCCGGGACTGGCAAAACACGACCGTTATCATTGCTGTGCGGGACTCGCGTATGCATGAAGCAAACCCGCTTCTTGGAGTCGTCGTTCTCCCTCTCCAAGCCCTGTTCAAACACTGTTCGCATATTACTGACTCATTTCCGCTGGTCGGTGGGATCGGTTATGGCCGTATGCGCCTATCCTTGACGTTCCGCAGCATCCAAGCTCAACTGCCCAAACGGCTCTTGGGCTGGGGCGTGGGCACCCTCGATATCCGGCCTTACGTCCGGCCCTCCTTGGATCTTGCAGCTGACTTCGCTTCCTGCAAGCTCAAATTCCAAACAGTGTATGGAAAGGGAAAAATGGCGTCCCACCAAGATGGCGGGTGGAAACAGAAGCGCGACAGACCCATTCGTTTACCAGTGAACAAACGATACGCCTCATGTCTACTTGTTGAGTTCCGCAAACACGCCTTTGGGCCGGACAAGACCGTAGCTTTTTCTACGCTGTGGTTCAAGGACATCCCGGATAACGAAGAAATCGGCGTGTCTCTTCCTGTGTATAAGAACGAAGGTGGTTCGCTGGAGCGCGCTCGGGCGAACAGCACGAACGACGTTGGAGAGATGGTGGGAATGATTGATGTGAAACTTCGATTCTGGCCTGGTTTGAGTGGGTACCACCAGAACACTGCCGACAAGGATACGAATATGGCGGACGTTATGGAGGTATTGGACTGTGCGGAGGAGTCAAAGGAAACCACTCAGGAGTTGCTGACTGACGATGAGTCGGACAGCGACGAAAGCATCAGTTCACACGGGTCGTCGTCGGGTTCATCGAGTGATAGCCTCAGCGACAAGGTCGGCGATGGCACCCGAGGTTTGGTTGACGGTCTCGCAGACTATAAGAAGAAAAAGGGGGCATTACATCGGAAACACCGCGGGCTTATGCAATGGCGGGCGGCGCGGAACGTAGCGTGGATGGGTAGAAGTGTAGAGGATACAGCTCACCAGTTCGGACGCAAGATTGCCGGGGCTTTTACACATCAGGATCGAGACACTGGAATCGAGAAGGAGGTTTGAAGCAGCGTTTCATCAGCAGTATTTTTTCTCTTATCCCCTGTACATCATGGACTACCTCTAATTATACATGTCTTCTTTTCAAGAACTTGATTTGAACTTATATCTACCTCATGGCAGCCACAAGCCAAGAACCTGGATAATCTGTGTCAAGTATTGCCACAGCAGTCTCAAGAGTGGACGCTCTGAAGGGCAAGATATAACTTGTGCAGCTTCTATTCACACATACTGCACACAGATGACCGTGGTTTTTTTACGCGGGCGATAAAGACCTGTCGATGATGACACGGTAAGGCGGAAATTTCCTATGTACTGCGATCAGCTGCGGGCTATGCGCGGGAGGGGCTTCGGCCGAGTATCACGCAGTTCTGTGTGAATAACAAACCAACGATAGATACTGCTGTAACCAACAAGATGGATATCGTGCACGATCAATCATGCGCAGCATCAACCTGAGTTCTTCACCCCTTGATATGGCGGTTCATTCTATTTTGCAGCTTATAATAAAATATCAAATCAGTGAAGAAAATTCGTGTCTGCTGCAGGCCAAATTCTGAGAATGTCTTCTGAAAGTATGTTCATCCTTCGAAATCATCGCGGCGATCGAGGGCTCATGAGTTCAATTTTACAGGTACTACGTCTAACCCCGCGTTGGATTCACCATATAATTATATTCCATCGAGGACTGTTGCAATTGTATTCATCACTCTTTTCTCAGTCTCCTTGGGTGAGTGATGCATATCGATGCTAGACAAGGATCCTAACGAAAAAAAAAACGGTTTTCAGTAATTCATATCTGGCAAGCCGCACGCTCCCGTCTGTGGTGGATCTTCCCAACTATAGGCATCGCGGGTGCCCTCGAGGTCGCTGGGTGGTCCGGAAGACTCTGGAGCAGCTTCACTCCCTCCAGCTTTGACGCGTTCATGCTCCAGTCAGTCTTACTTTAAGATATCCTATACAAGGCCTATTTATTTATCTGTTCGATAGGATATGTGCAACAATATTGGCGCCCACGCCTATGGTGGCTGCCAACTTCATCATCCTCAGCCGCATAATTGACCAGCTGGGGGCTTCATATAGCAGAATCCCTGCTCGATGGTGTAAGTATATTTTTTTCACAAGCTCTTGGGATTTTCTTTCTCATACGCAAGAGTAGATTCTATCGTATTTTGCAGCTGCGTTCGTACAAATTGCCGTTCCTTCTAAAGAAGCATTGATCACTTGTTTGTGCTCACAGGATTTCATTTCGTTAGTTGTACAAGGGACTGGTGGGGGCCTGGCTGCCTCTGCAGAGACTGATCCTACTCCCGTGAATGATCTCTACTTGACTATTTTGGTAATCCTATTGCTAAACACTTCTGTAGGGCGGAAATGTCATGCTTGGCGGAATCATCTTCCAGCTGGGTCAGTCAGCTTAAACCCGGGCCCCTTGCTGCTACTTATGCCTTTTTGTTTTCCATAGCCACCATCACGATATACGCCCTGTTCGCAGCCGAATTCTTCACTCGATACTTCCTTGACAAACCCCTGCGTTCACGGGAGGGTAGTGTGGGTTCTGAACAACACCAAAAACGACTGATGGATGTTCGTCTCAAGGCTATGTCGTGCGGTTTGGCTTTTAGCACACTCTGCTTATTTATTCGGTAAGGGCCTTCCTCAACTAATATTGCCGATTACTCACCTTATCCCAGTGCGGTGTATCGTACCATTGAACTAACCGACGGGTGGGACGGAAGAATCATATCTACTGAGCTATATTTCAGTACGTGAAATCGTCGCAATGATGAGCTACGCACTCATTCTCCATTGTTTACCTGTAGATGTTCTCGACGGAGCGATGATTGTACTGGCGATCTTCACGATGAATATTACGCATCCTGGGGTCTTGTTGCGTGGTTCAGAGACGAAGGTCCTTGAAGGGAAGCTGCGAGATTTGGAACTGGACTTCGTCCGTGCATAGAAACTTGATCGCCGGTTCAATGACTAGGCTGTAAGCATACAACTCTACAACAGCAGAGAGCTGAGATAATGTTGCTCCCGGACTGCCAGAGTTTGCTAGATTTTTATGGACACTTATATGGTTTTTAGGTGGAAGAATATGACTGGATTATTGATAAGCGGACTAGTAGATTACTATTTAGTTTTGCACACAACCCAGCCCTAAAGACATTTACCCTTTCCTCCCTCTCATCTCACATAGACTGAGTTGTGCAGTTACATCCCACAACGTCATCTATACCGTCGACAGCTCAATACACATCACAACTATTGCACCTGTCATTCACCGTCTCATATTTCATTATCTAATTGTCTAGGTCGGTGGTCCGGGCAGTGGTTTTATCAATATTATGACCCATACAGTAACTGAAATGCCACATGTATAATAGATGATGGAGGATGTGTCAAAATTCATTTATGACAGTAGCTCTAATGAGATGCTCAGCATTCTTAGATCTCGGTTTGATCGAGCATTCGAAAGGCAGGGGTATACTGAAGCGAAAAGCAGGGAGATGTCAACAACACATTCCACACATTAAGCATAATCCTACTGACCAGATTAGCCCAGGTTGGGTCTCATTCTTGGGTTCAATGATGTCGCCATTCGCGTCAACGGCCTTGGTGATATCAAAGGTGGCGACGATTGAGGCTACCGCAATCCAGATGGCAGAAGTCGCCATGTAACGTGCAGGGCAGATCCTGTTTCCGGGAATCAATGGACAAACATGAGGTTGTTCATAGGCGAAATATTACCGTCTTCCGAAGCCAAATGATGCATGCATAGGGTCCCTGATCGCTGTATTCCACTTTCCATCCTTTATGAATCTGTCCGGGTTGAATTTGAATGGTTCGGGGTAAACAGTTTCGTCGTGGAGCATCGCCCTTTTTGTGGCAAGTTGAATGAAGCACCACGTTATTGAAACGATAGGCTGAACGTACCAGGCGTTTGGAATGACGATCGAGCCCGCTGGAAGCCTGTACCCTCTATACTCATCGTCTACGTCAAGGAGGTGTGGGACGGCTAGAAACGAATCGTAATCGAAGTGCTTGCTTTATCCGGACACACTTACCAATGGGGGTAACGTCCCTCCATCGCATTGTCTCTTTCACGACTGCGGTGATGTAAGGCAGCGAATCGCGATCTTCAAAGCCGGGAAGTTGGTCGCAGCCAACAACCCTGTCAACTTCTTCTTGTGCCTTCCTGAGTGCTTCTGGATTTTCCAGGAAGCCGAGAATGGACGACGCGATGACAGATAGTGTCTGACTGAGGGTGAGATTGATGGGGTAAATACATGAACAGCTGGCGTACCGTATCTGATCCACCTGGCAGTAGGCAGATGAATGTTGGGAAACGCAATATCGTTCAGTGGGCGCTACCTTACCTGCGAACATGGTCCCAGCTGTAGATTTGACAATAGATTCTTGATACTCTAAATCGCGGGTATCGTCCATAATTTCCAGGCTGTACGAAGTGAAAGACGGAGTCATGTTACCGCTCCCCTGAGACGAACGTCAACTCGCGCCAGTGTGAATATGAGAAATGAACGTACAATTTTCCTCTTTGCGGCTTCGTAGGGGACATCAACCATCATACGAGCGAGCTTCCGCCACTCCTTGGCTTTGCGCTTGAATCCGGCAAAGGGGAACCAGTCTGGAACATGCTTGAGCGCCGGGATGACATCTACGAGGAATGCGCCCGGGACGGCTGCGACGGCGACTGGATAGACGCCCTTCTCTGCAGTTGCAATATACGGGTCATCTTTTGGTAGGACGTCAAGCCCGTAAGCAATAGAAATAATGGTTTCACCAGCCATGCTGCAAGACGTCAATTCTAGGTGGAGAACGGGTGGATAATAGCACGCACTGTCGTAAATGGCTCATAAAATCTTTTGGGGTGTCGAGGAACCTGCGGAGTAGCCCATGTGTGGCTTTCAATTCGTGAGGGTGGAAGCGGGTGGCTGCGTTTGGATGAAACGACTGGTGCATGAGTTTGCGGTGTTGACGCCTGAAAGAGAAGCGTTCAGATGCGATAAGCGCAGTGAACGCAGCAAATAGAAAAAACAAACCAGTGGTCACCTAGATAAACCAAGTGAGAGGGGTTGTTCCGAGGAGTAACGGAACCATGAAAGACTTACCATACGGCATGAACGCAAAATCGAAATCCCATCCCATTAATTCGTTGATCATTGGCAGCCTCGCCCTGTAAAGAACAATAGTTAGGTACACAGATGGATGGATATCAATTGTTGGTTGTACCGGCTCGAGTATCTGGAGGACCTCCTCTCAAGAAGTTCAGTGGCGGCCTCTGCGGTGTCAAGTAAAATCAAGGACGTGCCCGCGACGTTCAGGTGCACAATGTCAGAGTCTGATCACGATGTAAATCGGATAAAAGGCGCCAATCATCCAAGTATATGCGCGCACTGTATTCCTTGCACCACTTGTGGTACGTCTCCCATTCGAATTTGGTTGGCATATCGAGAAGATTTCCTATCAGCGGAAGCTTCTTAGGTCCTGGAGGGAGAGGCAAGTCATGACATGGGTGACTTCTTTGGCGTTTGATATAGGAGTAACAAAAGTAAAGGACGAGAGTGAATGAGACGAAGCTTGCAAGGAGGTCGGGGTGAATCATCCTGGTAGGGAGGACGAAGAAGGCAGATCATGGCTTTATACAGCGTCCACCTATGTCTTGCTTGGCAGGAGAGAGGCGTTGGTTCTATGTAGTGCTCGGCTAGGAAAAGAAAATGCTTGTATCGCAGGGTCGACGGAGGGTTCAATGGTATGATATTCTACTGTAGGGTCGCCCATTGCGTTGTTGTACACGTCTCCCAGGTGAAAAGGCTCACTCACAGTAATATTTGGAAGCAGTTGGATTTAGACAACCTCCCAATCGTGACTTTATATGTCCTCCAGGCGCCTTGAGACTTGGGTCGGACCGTGGACACCATAGGCGACGAGGGTGAGGATTGCAATATTTGTGCCTGCGCGGTTGCCATTCTGGGGATTCTTCTCTGGACGCATGGGGTTCTCCATCCAACAGATTCGTTTGAGTGCACAAAACTTGATACTGACTCTGCCGTCTGTCAAATGGAGATAAGAGACAGTAGTTAGCCAAGTCGGGCGGCGGCACGAACACGATCTCATAGATTATGCTGGCACGACCCTACTCAACACGATAACTTATGGCAACAGGGAACCGCCAGCTTCGTTTTTCGGAAAATACCGTTGTTTGTCCATTGCTGATGCTAATGCCGAGGTATATTTATTCTCATATCCATCATTATCTAATATTCTATAATAATTAATTGCGGTATTTGGCAGAATTTGGTCGAAGGTGCTGGAACAGGAGTGCGCGTCGCACATCTCGCCGCCAAATGTAAACAGGTTCTGAACATGTTCAGTCTTCGTCGTTCACTTGGTACATGCCCCGTAATAACCAGCACAAACCACTTCGTAAGTTTGATATCATAAATGAAGTTAGAACTCCCCTCAACATTTCCAGCTCCTGATGATGACCTTTATCCGGTTGTTCACTATTACTGGCGGCTAGGGCTCAACGATAAACAAATTGTTGAGCATGCTCGGGACCATTTTGATCAAGACTTATATGGGATTAGGTGAGTCGAAGCATGATTTATGTTATTCAGTATTTTTTATTGGTGATTAGTGTACGTTCGGTTGAACGGCGTCGTCGTCAATGGAATTTGCTTGGTACTCGCCAACAGAAACATACATTCACAACGATTGCACCGTTTGTACAGGAAATTAAAGAACGTTTCCCAAACATGGGAGCTCGACAACTGGTGTCAACCCTGCGAAATGACTATGAGTTGAAAGTCTCTGAGTAAGTGCGGTAGTTCATTCAAGAATACTCCATTTCTCACAATCAAATGACAGAAAAATTATCCTTCAATACCTTAACCTCACGGAACCACAAGCTGTTCAACGCCGAAAATACCAACGCTTCCGTCGAAGGCGTTTTTGGTCTGCTGGGGTCATGGATATATGGACATGTGACCAACATGATAAGTGGAAGCGTTTTGGGCTCTGGCTGCATGTGGGATTGGACCCATATCCCGGAGAAGCTGTATGGTTGAAAGTATGGTGGTCAAACCGGAATCCGCACTTGATTGGAAGCTATTATCTGGAGGCAGCACGTGAAAAAGGCGGTGTGTAACATTCAGCTCCAATTTCGCTAACATACTAAACATTATTAGGTGTTCCTCTTGTAACGCAAAGTGACCGTGGATGGGAAATGTATGTTGTTGCGAACGCCCATACAAATATTCGTCACTTGCTTGACCCAACTCTTGTCGATACTCTACAACATCGGTGGTGTTTTAACAAAAGCAATATTAAGCCTGAGGCATTCTGGTCCTATTTGCGACGCCACTTTACTCCTGGATTTGAGAATAAGTTAGACTTTGGACTCAACCATGGACTATATGATCCAAATGACCCACTCGAAAAGTATTCACATATTTCTCACAATCTATCATTAAGCCAATAAATTATACCACAGATTAGTTTTTCGTTGGTTAGCTATCCCATGGATTCAGGCTGAGCTCGACGCATGGAGACAACGGTTCAATTCAACGCCCCGACGAGCTGACAAAAATAAAATTCTACCACATGGAATTCCGAACCTCATCACTGCGAAACCTCACCTTTACCACTCAAAGGACTTTAAGGTATGTTTATACCTTTTGAATAATTGATTTATTGATATTGATTTTAATATGATAGATTTGCGTACCACCAGAATTATTTGATAGGATGGAAGCAAAATGGGCTCCTCGTAATATGCCAATCTTTCATCTTGTTCCACCACCCTTCGAGATGCACATCAACTCACTCTATGCAAATATTGGAAGGCCTGTTGTTAATTCGGTAACATTCTGGGATGTATACAATCAGGTTTTAGGTGCTTTTCGTGCAATTCCAGCAATGCTGCTCATCACAGAAGCCTTAGAAATGGCTGATGAAGGTGCTGAGGTACAAGTACCTTTACTTGATGGGTTACGCGACCTTCGCTATGGTGATATAGCTCTTGGTGAGCTTGGCTTTCTTTATTATGGTGGACTAGATGATCCTCGAGATGCGGAGGAGGCTGGATTAGATCTACGAGAATATGCAGACTTTAGTGACTGAAAAACCAAAGAATGTTCCATATACAAATATGATGTTTCTGTGATTCTGTGACATTCCATAATGCTCTATTCGCATCTTAGTGCATCCTTCGGGTAAAGGTGGAATTCAGAATTTTGCATATAAAAATTGGCTCAAGAAGAATTTTTTACTGCGCTGCCATCTATTGACCAAATGGCAGATGAATACTCTGCTGACTTTACGACATCTGATCATAGTGCTGCTGTTCGATGTGGTCGAGGTGATCACTGTGAAGTGCAGTATTACCCACCAGGAACACAACTCAACTATCTTCACAGTAACACCCCTGGGGAACCTGGCCGTGCAGTTTGTGATGCTTGTTATCAATACTATCAAACTAAGAGGACTACAAAGCGTCACACCAGGGATTTTATAGCCAGTAAGTCAAGGTTGCATGGCTGGTTATACTCTTTTATATCTATTGCAGGTAATGCGGCAGCAGCTTCATCAACTAATCAGCATGCCAAAATATCACTAACTAGTGGCTCAAGAATATCTACTACAAACGAGCAAATAATAAGGCAGCAAATTGTTCAAGCCCAACAAGGTGGTATGTTTATTTCAGATAGTATACAGAGACTGACAGACTCATTTCTTCCTTGCATCTAGCATCAGCATGCGTCATCCAACAGGTTGGAGCTCATGTCAGTGGACAACCTCTGATACAGATACCTGGTATTGCAGCTGTTCCAGTTCCTCCTGCTAACGCAAAGCATGCTGGCTCTTGCTCTGCCCTACTTACATCAGCACCTGGGTACACAATGAATCACCTTAATTATCAGACAATACGTACCCAAGCAGCAAGTACTGCATATGCTGGGCAAGGAACTCAGGTGATCATCGTCGAACTCCATGTTGTACGTATGCCAGTTGGAAAGACGAGGTCACAATTAATTGGGGTGTGTGACTTCGTTGATCTCGGAGTGCTAAAAATAACACCCTACACTTTGAACAGGATCTTTTTCAAGTCATCGATAACATATCTATTCATATTGGTGCAGTTGAGCTCAAATCAAAATTGTTCCAAGAAATACTCCCAGCATGGTCACGATATACACAAAAATATCCGGTGCAAATCAATGATTTTATCATGCGAAACAAGAATTGGGTTGAGATACACCCAAAAAACCCTGATCGAGATGCTATCATGGATGCCTCATTCTTCAAACGTAGCAAGGGAGGCCAGTCAATTTTCAAGGGTGGAAAGGCAATTGTCCACTTTCATATTCCCAATACATTCTACAATGCATATGAAGCTTGGCTCGAAGACCAGGAATATAAAAATCTTGCTCGAAACACATTGGTACGAGCTACAAAATTCTAAATACTCACTATATTCTGCTAATAGTATGTTATGAAGTCCAACACAGTCTTAAACTCCCCACTTTTAATTGGGACATCTCGGAAAGCAAATGCAAAAGGAAGGAAGCGTGCTTTAACACACTCAACAAATGAAGTATGTAGTTGTCATTTTCATCGGTACTTTGTCTGCCTATACTTACTGATATCAACAGATTACAGAACCAGCATTGAATTCTGGGTCAAATCACCATAACTTTGATCTTATGCCAGTTCGCCCAGTTCTGAGCCCAACTTCACCCTCTATATCACCATGCACAAAGCGTCCACGTGTTGGGCACAAACCACTTCATTTAAACGATCCTTTATCACCAATCAAAGCTTTAGTACTGGACAATGCACTTCGTGCACAGAAACAACCCTCTGCACATGATGTTCGTTTCCTCTGTATGTTGTTTTGTTGATCTTTCATGTTCCAGGGTATTCATAAGTTCAAATCCAGTCGAAAGTACCAAGTCGATTCATGTGCTGGTCTACCTTGTCAACCGCGTGAATTCCTTTGATGACCTTTCAACGATATTGGATTGGAAGATGCACTTTGACTTCGAAAACCCTCTTGATGTTAGACTTCACCTAAATATGTCACCGAACACTTGCAAAAAAGGTGGCTTCAAGATGGCATATCTCGGAACCTCTAGTCGACCACTCTTTGGGGGTGACATGGCCATCTGTGCCAAACAAAGCTTTTACACGAAGACAAAGGATGTTGTACTGCATGAAGGAAATGCTCCAACCAAGGTTCGGCAAGATATTGCTTACGACGGTATCAAGCAGGCCCAAGACCTCATAATAGAGGTAACATGCCTCAACTGGGCACATGCGCTACTCAAAATGGTGTATGTCTTCATCGACAAACATATTAGCAAACGGAAGACTAATGCTACACCATACACTATCGACATTCCCCGGATGCGGTTTGTCAATGCTGGCCTTGCTGTTGAGCAAACAGACATGAAATCGGAATCACGGTGCTTCCTAGTAGAGGAAGAAATACCACGAACTGATGGCGCTTTTCGCAAGTACCTTGGCAACACCTCCGCAGTACCTCGAAAGTTCACAAATACTGCCGACAATGAACGCGCCGAATTCCTCTCGTTTGCACAGCATGTTCAATATCTACAAACCAACAGGCGTGCATACGTTGCAGACTTCCAAGGTATGGGCCTCATAATCCATTTGGTCAAAACGGACTGAGCTCGAGCTGTTTTTAGGTGGTGCAACTCTTCTCACAGATCCTCAGATCCTTACAAACGGGTGAGTACTGCATTTAAACAAGGCGAATGTTCTCAAACGACAAATATAACATTTTTAGAAAGCTCGGCCTTATCTTTGCAGAGGGAAACATTCCAAGTACATTCGGAAAGTTTGAATCTGACCATGTTTGCAATAAGTATTGCATATTTTTTGACCTGCCAACGGACTACACCAATTGGGATTCAGAGCCAGAAGATTTCGCTTTCGATAGCAACGATACGGACTAAAGATTAAAGTAGTTGGTATTTGGGTCAGGCCTTGCATGTTAGAAAAACCGAATTTCCCTATCTTTTTGCTTTTCGTCATTCGTTGAAAACTATATTCTAATCTATCTCATACATTTTAATACAGTCAAATAGTTTTTAACACTTTAGTAACCTGGCGGCTTGCGCACCAATGCCCTGTGTACCCGGAATTACTTCTGTTGAAGGATTCCTCATCTTTGGTTTTGACTACCACAGCTCCTGCATTTGCTATCGTCGTTAGACCACAACTATCCAGCCATCGCAATCTCGAGCACTTACCTCGACTTCCTTCTCCCCCACATCTACCAGAAGCCTGCTTGAGAGGATCCTGCTTCCTTGCTCCTGCACCCAGCGCAATCGTTTGCTGACCAGGAAACTTGTGTGATTTCTTCATGCAGGAGCTACCTGCCTTATAACCCGAAAGTGTCGTTTGGTCCATGGTAAGAGTTTGATTGTGCGCGAGGTTGGCCGTTTACATGCATTGAATAGATCTGACATTGTGGTGACTCGGACCTGATGTTACCAATCGAAAGCTGACTAATAATGGTTGCTCTTGCAATATTTGATTAAAAATATATATTATATAATATTTCTGTTCGGCATCAACATCGGCATTGGCCAAACAATGATGGATAATTGACAACCGAAGCTGGCGGTTCCCTGTTGCCATAATAACTCCCCTCTAACGATCTGTGGGTCCAATGCATCAGCCGGATAAGAATTTGTATTACGTCCCATTATCAACAGAGGCGACAAGCCCGAGGAAAAACACTCAAGCGAAGAATCGAAATGGTGGCTGCATGACTGCCAGAACTCCCACGGTACACAAAGAACTTGAACTGAAACGCGCGCTTTTGCCCGACGAGTCATCCTTGGGTCTTCCCAATGTCATTGTGGCAACCTGGTCCTGGATGTCACAGTTGAGACCCCTGTGGTATTTGATGACAATGACAAGGCTGTCCATGTACCCTGCTTGTTTGATGAGATCCCAAAACTCATTGGTGTACTCATCCACCATTCTCCGACCTTGGTGATACTGGTCAGTTTCAAGTCAGGTGAGTGCTCACTGGCCCTCATTTTGCACACAGAACATTTTTATGAAGTCTTCTCAGAATGCACTCCAAGTTGCATACTGTAGGTACCCATTCTTTTCTTGGTGCCACAATATCTGATCTCCATAAAGGTGCACATGATCTGTTCTCATGGATGACAGCATCCAGTTAATGTGTGTGCTGTCATCAGGAAACTATAGCAGTGCTAGTCACATGTATAGTTTGCAAGAGGTAAGAAAATCATGTCCCTTTTTACATGTCCCATCAAAGTTGTTCAGTGTTGCCAGTTTGAGTTGGCCACCTGTTTGTCATACAGGTTGTGGTGTTGGAGTGGTCACATTTGCAGAAGGAGTGGTGGTGGTTGGTGGAGCATTCTCACTGGGTATAGATAGTTATACTACAAGTATAGACAGTTGCTTGGACATTTTCCAAAGTGTTTCTGCTTGGCTTGTGACCATAGTCCAAAGTGAGGTGAACTCATTTTCTAGTGTATCAATATGCAAGTCTTGATCCATGCTAGTGTGTGAGTTTCCTGATTCAGGTTCAGTATCGGATGGAGAGGGGGAGTTGCACACTGTAGTTGCAGAGGCAGTAGAGTGCTCCAAGTCACTATCAACTCTGAATGTGCCTATGGTGGTCACTGCATGCAAGTCCAGTCTCCAATGATAAGAGTATTCTACTGTAAGGGAAACTCTATGTCATGCCACACTAACCCAAGATCAGCTGATGCATGATCTAGCAGAGGAAATCCAAAGTTATATTTAGCAGTATAGTAGAGTCTATGTACTCACCTACAGTGGCTCAAAAAACTGCCCCAATGTTTGTACATTTTTGAAAGATCAATATGGTATGAAGTGCTGACATAAGCAGGGGACCTGGGGTAATTATGTAAGATACTATGACATCGTGGCTTTCCAATGGACCCTGGATCATGTGATTTGGATCAATATCCATTAAGCTATAAGCCAAACAAAATGGTTACTTATTGGGGCAGTTTTTTGACCCTTATCTTATTTTCCATTATTCTGGCATTTATGATCCAATGCAAGAACATTATGGACTGTGGGAAGAATAAACAATGTCATGTGACTTTATTTGTATCAATTTGACATGTTGGAATTGGTTCAATCATCTTCTTGACCTCTTACCACCATCATGAAAGCCATTTCTACTGCTCAGCACAATACTGTTGTTTCTCTCCTCAATGAGGGCTATTCTCAGCATCAAATCAAGGAGAAAACTGGTCTAGGGAAGGGTACCATCAGTAGGATCAGCAAAGATGTGGATGGAAACAAAGAAAACAACCTTGGTGGCCGCCCCTCCAAGCTGTCTGTTCGTGACAAACAGTCAATTATTCGTCAAATCAAGTCAGGGAAGCTTGATAATGCAGTTCAGGCTACCCAATTCATCAATGGCATCATCCCCAATCCTGTCACACCCCAGACAGTCAGAAATGCACTCAAGGAAAATCAATTTTATGCTGCTACAAAGAGGAAAGCTCCTCTTCTCAAACGAGCCCATCGCATCCGGCATCTCCAGTTTGCAAAATATCATGAAAGCTGGACTGTGGAGGACTGGAAAAGGGTTCTATGGACAGATGAGACCAAAATCAATAGGATTGGGTCAGATGGAAAGGTTTATGTCTGGAAACAAAGGGGAGAACCACCATCTGATAGAACAACATCACCTACTGTCAAACATGGAGGAGGAGGAAACCTCATGGTATGGGGTTGTATGGGGTGGAATGGAGTGGGAAAGCTCATAGAGGTGCAGGGGAACATGGACAAGGTTCAATACTGTGAAATTTTGGAGAGTGGAGTTCAGGAAAGTTTTGAGAAGTTGGAAATGGTGGATGGCGAGCGCTACTTTCAGCAAGATAACGACCCCAAACACACATCTGGACTGGCCACACAGTGGTTTGAAGACAACAACATTCAAGTCCTTGGCTGGCCTGCCCAATCCCCTGACATGAATCCAATAGAACACCTTTGGGAACATCTCAAGCGCCGTCTTAAAGAATATCCGACACCACCCAAAGGAGTACATGAGTTGTGGGATAGATTGGCTGAAGAGTGGGGTGAAATTCCACCAGAGGTATGCCAAAACCTGATAGAAAGTATGCCCAGGCGGATACAAGCAGTTATAAAGGCAAAAGGTGGTCATACAAAGTATTAGATAGAAAATTAATAGAGGGTCAAAAAACTGCCCCAATGAGTAATCATTTTGTTTGGCCTATAGCTTAATGGGTTTTGATCCAAATCACATGATCCAGGGTCCATTGGAAAGCCACGATGTCATAGTATCTTACATAATTACCCCAGGTCCCCTGCTTATGTCAGCACTTCATACCATATTGATCTTTCAAAAATGTACAAACATTGGGGCAGTTTTTTGAGCCACTGTATAGTTCACATGAAGTCAGAAATGCATGGCCCTTCTCATGCATCCCATTGAAGTCACTTGGAGTTGTGGGTTTTAGTTGGCTGCCCAACTGTTACATGGGTTGCAGTGTCGCCACTTTCAAAGGAGTGACAATAGTTGGCAGATTCTTAGTTACTCTTAGTTGGGATACAAGTATGGACAGTTGATCAGTCAATTTCTGAAGTGATTCCTCTTGGAGGGCAACAGTTTTCTGAAGCAATTCAATGTCACTTTCTAGTGATCTGACATGATGGTCTTGATTCATGCTAGTTGTGATATGTCAGTTGATTGTGATGCTTCTTGATCTTTTACCACCACCATCCAACCATGGGAATTCATCCCTCCTGCACTAGGTTGTCCCTAAACTACCTAACACCTCATCCCTAATCGAGATCGCCTTTCATCAGACCACTCTTTCGGCCTGGGCCACTATCCTTTTACACCATATCCAAATTTTTAACTTATCAGAGCTGATCCTGACTATCTGCAGGGTCATCTCATCTTGCCTGTACTGGGGGCTTCACTAATCCGTTCATATCCACCTTATCAACTACCAGGCCACACGAGGACACCACAACTCTTGTACTCTGCTTTGTGCAGATCCTTAGGGAGTGTCACTGCCAACATTTTCGACAAATTTTTTTCGTACTTGCTTAACCACTACACCCAAATACAAAAGGAGGAAGGGGTCTGGCCCCCGATCAGCTACTGTCCCTGCACAGAGCACACCTCTTGGGGAGAATGCCAGGTTATTGTCCAATGGTGGGATTTGGCAGCCTCATTTTTGAGGGGGGTCATTGCTTTGGGAGAGTGGTGTGGAACAGGGGGGCAAGTAATAGGGGGACTCAGGAGAGGGGGAGCAGGTTTGAGGTATGGGTCGTTCATTTAGTTTGGACATTTATCTTTGACACTGGGGGGGAGTAATGGGTTTCCAGGGTGACCTGAAAATACCAGGGGGGGAGTGGAATGGGGTAACAACGTGAAGGGAGGGGACCATGCCCCAACAAGCAAAGGCAAACCTTTAAGGTGTTGGGAGGTTCAGACATGGTACAGTACAATACCATTGGACTGCAGGTATCCTCAGTCTAGACCAGTAATATGACCTGGAGAGCAACTTAGTGTACAGCTCCACCCTGATGGCTCATTACAGATTACTTAGTGGTAATAGGTATTTATGCCCACATGTAGCTGGGTCAAACCCACATGCACTTAATATTATTATATGAACCAAAAAAAAAAAAAAAAAAAAAAAGATATGTCAGTTGATTGGTACATTGTAGGGCTGCACACCATAACTGTACATGACGGCTGTACGGCCGTAATTGTATGGGTCCTGATACTGTACCGTTGGGGCAAAAGATGTAGGTCAAATGGCTGTACAGGATACGGGCCGTATACCATATCTAGCCATAGGATAATGGGTGGAAATGGCCGTCGATGGTTTGCATTCACATGTGATCATGTGACCACTCAACATGACCAATTTCAACATATCACTATCTTTTTTTTTTTTTTTTTTTTTTGATCATATAATAATATTAAGTGCATGTGGGTTTGACCCAGCTACATGTGGGCATAGACACCTATTACCACTAAGTAATCTGTAATGAGCCATCAGGGTGGAGCTGTACACTAAGTTGCTCTCCAGGTCATATTACTGGTCTAGACTGAGGATACCTGCAGTCCAACGGTATTGTACTGTACCATGTCTGAACCTCCCAATGCCTTAAAGGTTTGCCTTCGCTTGTCAGGGCATGGTCCCCTCCCTTCATGTTGGTACCCCGTTCCACTCCCCCCCTGGTATTTTCAGGGCGCCCTGGAAACCCATTACTCCCCCCCAGTGTCGAAGATAAATGTCCAAACTAAATGAATGACCCATACCTCAAACCTGCTCCCCCTCTCCTGAATCCCCCCTATTACTTTCCCCCCTGTTCCACACCGCTCTCCCAAAGCAATGACTCCCCTCAAAATGAGGCCGCCAAATCCCACCATTGGCCGATAAACTGGCATTCTCCCCAAGAGGTGTGCTCTGTGCAGGGACAGTAGCTGATTGGGGGCCAGACCCCTTCCTCCTTTTGTATTTGGGTGTAGTGGTTAAGCGAGTACAAATAAATTGTCGAGAATGTTGGCAGTGACGCTCCCTAAGGATCTGCGCGAAGCAGAGTACTAGAGTTGTGGTGTCCTCATGTGGCCTGGTAGTTGATGAGGTGGATGTGAATGGATTAGTGAAGCCCCCAGTACAGGCAAGATGAGATGACCCTGCAGATAGTCAGGATCAGCTCTGATAAGTTAAAAATTTGGATATGGTATAAAAGGATGGTGGCCCAGGCCGAAAGAGTGGTCTGATGAAAGGCGATGTTGATTAGGGATGAGGTGTTAGGTAGTTTAGGGACGACCTAGTGCAGGAGGGACGAATTCCCACAGTCGGATGGTGGTGGTAAAAGATCAAGAAGCGCTGCAACATATCACTATCAACATGACTGAAATCTAAGGCTGTGGCTTCCGTGTGTTTGGTCACCTCTCACCTCTGGATCAGCTCACAAGACCTTCATTTAGATATTTAGAGCCTCATGATAGCTTTGCTTTATTTCCTGCAACATCAGTTGACATTTCTTCTCTATTTCCAGCAGTCTAACAATGATGGTTTTAGTTTTGCGACTGTGCACTCGTATCATATGAACAAGACTTGACCTTCGCTCATTCAGACACTTATGGTGGTTGGTCACAAGCCCCAGCCATTGAAGACACCACCTGACCAAGCCAATCATCTCGGCCAATTCATGCCACCTGTGTTCGAAGATAAAAGGAGCCTCACATACACATCCTCAGGCTACCATCACATCCCCATCATGCAAGCTCATTCTAAACTGGCATCAGCAGACGACTTTCCCTGGTATCACTCCGAAGGCAATGACGAGCCTCTCCCATCCCGTGCACCTACCAATGGAACAACTCAACATTTGGCTGTGGGGTCAGGTATGTGGTCTTGTATTTCCATTTCCTTGCTGTATTAACAATGGACTCAGGTCATATTCAGCATGCTGGACGGGGCAAGAAAATGGCTGAAGCTCTTGAACTTGAGAAGGTTGACAAGCATGGAAAGCCCATCAAACGCCTTGCGGCACATCTACCTCGAAAACCTTACCAGGCCAAGAAGCAGCAGGCTGATACAGTAGATACTGCAGGCTTTTCGGATGTAGACAATGACAACTATGAAGGCTTACCACCTCTAGGTTCTGGGGTGACATTGACTTCTGAGAGTGACTCTGATGATATGCTCCCATCTAACGCTGAGGTATGGATCTTCTTGGTTTGTTATTTTCGTCCTGACGCAGGCTGCGCATCTGGCTATAGGTTGCCAATATCCTTCCATCCAAGACCATCCCTGCTGTGGGGCGAGGCGCTTCTGGAAAGTGAAGATGTTGGCAATACTGATAGTGGCAACAAGGAGCCCCACGACAATAGCAGCAACAAGGATGTGCTTGATAAAGCCAAAAAAACAACTGTGCGTTTTTGATTGGATTCTCTTTGATTGATTGCAACATGTCTAACCATAGATTATGCACAACCCGATCTACCTCTTCTATGAGAATGTTGAACAGAACTCAAATGGGGAAGTCGGCAATCCTGGTGACAGGCATTACAAGTGCCTACACGGAAACATAAAGATACTGACCATTACAAAGAAAATGAAGTATTCTCTAAACAGTGAGTTAACCGTAATCTGAATCTCCTTAGGGTCACGGCCACTCACTACTTTTCATAGGTTTGATTAGTAATTTGAGGTCTGTATTGGCACCAATGCATCGCCTTTATCTGGCAATGAAGGAGCACTCACCTGACCAAATCACTGCAGAGGCAATTGCAATCGCATCAGGGAAAAAGGTACTTGATCCAGGAGCAATGTCCGAGTTCTTTGCAAGCTGGAATCTGCAAATACAACAATCCAAAGTGCGTTTGAGAAGCAGGTGGAAGCCGCTGCAGTAAGTGGCACATTTTTTCTACATCTATTGTGAAGCTGACATTTCAAAGGGTCCATGGAACCAGGAAAAGTTCAAGGACCTGTTGGCAAAGTGGGTTGTCACAACTGACCAGCCCTTTTACACAGTCGATGAGCCTGAGTTCTGTGATTTGCTGATGTACACACACCACCCATCACCAAACCTTAAGATCCCTCATCAAGATTCAATCAAAAGGCGGATCATGACCATGGGAAAGGATACCGTCAAGGCAACCAAGCAGATGTTCAAGGTTCGTAAACTCTGCCCATATCTTGGAACAACCCTCATTGCCCTTCCAGACAAATGTTGAGGGAAAAATCAGTATCTCTCTTGATGCATGGACCTCGAGTAACAGTTATGCATTCATGGCTATTGTCGCACATTATGTCACTAATTCTGGGCAACTTGGTGGGTTATTAAATTATTTGACACAAAAATCAGAGGCTAACGGCATGAAAAAACTTCAGAAGAACTTCTTATTGATTTCCATGAGCTTGAGTGTGAACATTCTGGGGCCAATATGGCAGAAGCAACCTGGGAAATGTTGACACACTTTGGAATAGAAAATCAGGTATGTCACAATCTGCTTAGACCTCGTGCTGTGCTGAATGTGCTTTGTCTGCAGATCATGGCGTTTATGACAGACAATGTGTCAAACAATGATACGCTCATAGACGGGATTGTAGAATGTGCCAAGTGCCAAGGTATCTCATTGAATGGTGATTGGATCTGTCTCCATTGCATGCCGCACACTGTTCATCTTGCAGCGCTCAAAGTAAATATCTAATGTGCCTTTTTCTTGTTGCAATGTGATTTCCTAATAATTGCCCAGTTCCTCGAAGGTATCAGGGCTATATCTACTGTTGAACGTAAGAAGGTGATGTCTTGCAGTGGAAACTATCAAGACTCTGTTACTGCACCACTGAGCCATGCATTTGATGACAATGCTGTAGGAAAAGATGACAAAGATGAACAAGATGAGGTTACACTTGAGATAGACCATTCAAGTAGCATTCTTTCTGCTGTTGAAAAGGTAGGTGCAATCAGTTCTGTACCACATGATCTGCTAACATTGTTCTACACAGCTTCGAAAAATAATCCATGCCATATGATCAAGCCCCCAACGCAAGCAAAGCTGGCTCAATCAGGTTGTATCATCACAACATTGCAAATTTGATGCAAATGGTCCTCAATGGCCTCTCATGTTGATCCTCGATGTCAAGACATGGTGGTCATCAACACACCAAATGATGCGTGAGTATTTTAGCTCGTATATCACCCCAATCTTGCTACTACTTTAGAATACAGGTCAAGCTTTAGAATATCAAAATGAAATTGATGATTTTGTTGGGCGTAATTGAGACCTTCGAGTCCTCGAACTGGCTGAAGATGAGTGGGTTGTGATTACTCAAGTTGCAGACTGGCTTGGGGCATTTCACTCAGCCACAACACAGATGTTGATGTCCAAGCAGCCCATGCTTTCAACAACTCACATGATCTTCCAGGGCCTTCAGGAGCATGTTCAACAAATATATCATGATCTCCCAATGTCAACATCGCCGAGGATCAAGGCAGGCCTTCTTGAGGCACACTGAAAGCTTAGCAATTATTATTACAAGTTTGACCAGTCGCCATTCTATACCTAGGCAGCCTGTATGTTCTCGGCTCTTTTGATATAGGAAACCTTCTCACAATGGTATTTTTTTTCAGTCCTTGACCCCCGCATATCCTACAAAGGAGTCCTGCAGGATTATGCTGACGATCCTGACCTCCTTGCATATCTAGAGTCTGCAAAAGATCTGCTTCATGCACACTTCAACAAGCACTATGCCAGCCATGCCCATTCCCTTAACAGAGCTGCTGACACCCACATTCAAGCTGCTACTGACAATTCTCCCTCAAAGGTCAACTTCACCTTGAGGTACAAGAAGAAGGATCACTGTTTGCGTGACAAACTTGAGGAGTATTCCAAGTTGCCCCATGAAGACTTTGAAACCTGTAAACCTCTCCAGTGGTGGGTAGGTCAACAAGCCCAGTTTCCTGCCCTTTTCTGTCTTGCATGTGATTTGTTCTTGATTCCTGGTAAGTATACTTTTTCGACTTCCTACCCTGCGTCAAATGCTCATATAGCTCCTTGCCAGGCTCTGCTGTTGCAGTTGAGCAAATATTTTCTGGTGGCCATGATACGATTTCTCTGCGACATGTGAGTCTCCAGCCAGAGACTATTCACACATTGATGTTGGTCAAGCAGTGCCTGAGGCTCTCTTGTGTGACTATTGACAAAGTCCTTTAAATGTGGTCTCAAAGTAGCACAGATCAATAGATATTGACAATGTGTTCAGTATGAATATGTACCGTACCGCCGTTTTTGGCCATATAAACCCCCGTACCATACCATCAAAATTTTTGGTTTAACTTTATGGTATGGGTGATGGTCGATTTTATACCGTAAGCAAGCCATCAATATATGGCCGTAAGCCAATACGGTATGGTGCGCAGCCCTAGTACTACATTGTTGGGTGGAGAGGGTAGTCTGTGTGCTGGAATTGCAGGTGCAATGAAGTGTTCCAATTCACTTATTGGTTTTGAATATGTCTGTAATAGACATGGTGTGTGGGTATGGTCTCCAATGGTGAGAGTATTCTACTGTAAGGGCAACCCTATGTCATGCCACACTAACCCCAAGTTGGCTGATGTGTGATTTAGCAGAGGAATCCAAAGTTATATTTATGAAGTCAGGTAACAGGCTATCTACTTACCTAGCAGAGGAATCCAAAGAGAATACTCTGAGGATCCTCTGCCAGGGGTCTCTATCCTATGTACCTATTCTAAACAATAGCCATGGAGTCCCATCATTGCTGCATGGCTCAGGGTCATAGTGTACACTATCTACAAGCAAACCAATGTGCTCCAATGGGAAGCTGACATACTCCAACTGGAATCTGATGTGCAAGTGTGAGTACTGACATGCAAGTGCAAGTGCCAATGCCAATGTCCAATGCTGATTATGACACCAATGTCTGATCATGATACCAATGCCAATGCCAATGTCCAATGTGTGAAGTCGGAGCCATGTGTGCGGAATTGGGCATTCCCCTTACACCACATCCTACTGTACACATATCATCCCAAAGTACTACATAATTTCTCCATGGTTTGTACCACATAGATATAAATACAATGACCCAAAATATATCAGCCGTTTGGACGTCGTCCCACAAGTTACCCCTTGACCAACCTCCATCCTGCTCCTTCAATCCCAGTTTCGTTTACCAATCTAATCCCCAACCCTCTTCCCTCCAACTGCAGCTCATCCAGCCTCCCCATCCTGCCAGCCCCCCATTCCATCCTCAGCCCCTCATCCGCCGCCGTTCCTGCCCTTAAAACCGCCAAACTACTACTCTTCCACAGTTTCGTCTCTGCACGCCAACTCTGTATGATTGTACTGACCAACAATACCAGCACCAGCAACACTACCATGGCCAGCATGCTGATCCACGGCCAATCAACACGCACAAATGTCACCAACGCATATGCGATTCCCCGTTGCGGTACCCCTGCTGCGTTGTCGTTCTGGCTGCGGATGTTGTTCGTGATGCTCATCGCGATGTTGTCCATCAGGCGCTGCATACCAGCCTGGTTGGAGGGGCTATACTTGATAGCTCTGCTGAATGGGCCTGCGATGTCGAACGACGTGATGCCCACCCCGGAGATGGGAATGGCGGGGCCATTGCTCGGACTCCGGACCCCTCCCACGAAGAATTGTCGCATGAACTCGGTCATGCCCGACTGCGGGAGCTTGGTGACGTTGAATGTGATGGGTATATCGGGCACAGTGAAGACGAGAGTGGAAGAGTTGAGTCTGAGGGTGGAGTCCCAATGGCCCGTTGTATAGTCTGTATAAGTGGCAAGATCGGCTGTCTGCGCATGCCCATTGGAGACAACTATGTGGTAACGCTTGACACAGTACTCAAAGACAAACTCAGCAGCTTTAACCGTGGAGTCCGTGTCATTTTCATAGTACATGACGAATATATTAGCAACTGGGTTGGTTATGTTGGAGAAAGCGAGGGTGGCGAAATTGTTTGCAGAAATATTGAGTGTGGCTCCCTCGAACCCAAAGGACATGCCATTTGGCAGTGTGAGATCGCAATGGTTGGTGCTTGGAATTGCGGATGCATCGCAGTTCTGCCCAAGGAGATGGGTTACATCAGCACCTTTCGAACAGACACCGATAGAAAGGAATTCAGGGAAGGTACAGTTGCCGGTGCTGCATTCAGGCTCTAAGGGATCGACGGAGACATTTGCGGGATGGAAAACAGCGGAATGGATGGAGAGGATCATGGAAGCATCCAAGTGCCCAGTGGTTTCAATCCGGTTAGTTCCTGCAATTTCTGTTAACAAGAGGATATCTTCGAGTATGGCCTATCACATACCCCCGATTCTTCCGAATGAGGAGGGGATACCAGTGGTGAAATGATGGCTATATGCAATAGATGCCGTGGTTGCTGTACCCGGAAAGGGGCTTAATTTTTGGGGAAAGGATATGATCTGTTGTGTGAACGGTTCTAACATGGTTGATGCAATCATAACAAACGTTCCCAGTGATGCCCAATGTCTACGTCATATGAGATTCTCCCCATATTGATAGTAAAACGAGACTGACCGCCCTTTGGGTTTGCTGAGAAGCTGGATGCTACCCCCTACGCCCTTCGATGCGCCATCAAACACCTCAAAGTCTCCAATGTCCCTGGTCTCTGTGGCAAACCACACCCATTTCAACTGTCCTATACTCTGAGCGATGGGGAACAGTAATGCAATCTTAGCAATCGACGTAAAGACGGAGATCAATGCGTTCAGCGTAATGCCCGAACTCCACTGAGGTATTGGACGTCCATTATAGGTATCAAGGATGACAACGATTGCGGCTACGCATGCAGCACTCAGTAACCAGCCCACAAACTCCCAGATCCAGGAATCTACAAAGATGCGCGATCCAAGAGAGCGGCGGGTCTTTGGTGATGGCTTTTCGGAGGCCATCGATGTTAACGAGTACGGTGGTGATCTGCTCCGTTCTTGGTCAAAACGCCTCTCATCCACACCCATCGGAACGGCAGGGATCGCAGGCCCACCTCCATACTTCTCGATAAGGTATTGGCCTCCTTCAATTGGAGGCATAGTTGGTGTCGTTTGCTCATAGGAGACTCCTCCTGATCTTCCAATGCCCTCATCGTCCTGGCGCTGGGGAAGAGGTTTGGATCCTGAGTTATGATGGTCAATACTCGTCGTGGGGCCTTGGGAGGAAATACTGTTCCGATTTGCAGGCATTTGGAATTCACGCCAATGGGACTGTTGGGTGAAGAAGAGAAGTAGGTAAACATGCAGCTCTCAGGCATCGGGGTACACTAGCTCTGCAGCCCTGTACAGTTTAGATTCACGCCACCAGCCATGCAGCATCATTGCCGTGATACCGTGAAAGCGCTGGGCGTCTATGTCAGTAAAACGCAACATGTGGAGATGGACTTAACTCACGTGAAAGTGATTCGACGTCCTCTTCGTCGTTAAACTGTACAGCCACTTTGAAAAAAAAAAAAAGGACATGATCTCTAATTCCCGACAAGATTGGAGGACCCGTCAAAGTTATAACTGTCGGGCTTCTAGGACCCAACTGCCTTGATTGAATCAGCGGTAATGGCGGAAAATGGCCCGTGGAACAGATGGAAGATAGGCGCTTAGATGAAACGCAGGAGTATACCTCACAGCCCGAAAGATTCAGCCTTATCAGGATGGTTTAATCAAGGGACGAGGATAAGTTGAGGAAACATACAGAGAGTTTGAGGACCGTGCCTCGCATTCCTTGAACCCTGTCCATCCCCACTACCAAATCTGGATTTGTCCTATACATCCCCAAATGTGTTTTAATAGCTTCTGCCAAGATAAGTTCATTATAGTCAACGGCAAGAGATCACAACTCACTGAAGGTAAGGGTCAATGAGACAGGTAACAGAGCCTCAGTTTCCGACTCCCATCACTTAGACTGATGCATAAGGTGGTGGTGACGGAGGGTGAATGGCCCTTGATACGGATGGAATCGAGTCTATTGCTATACGAAACCAGGATGTCAGATGGGCACTGGTGTTTTTATTTCTGAGAGTAGTCAGGAATAGTGTGGGCATTGGAGGCGAGACGCGTCGACGATCTAGGAGAACGAGGAAAAAATACTTGTATAGTAGCATCGTGTAAGAGGGAAAAAGGACAGAAACGCGGAGTTGGGATTCAGTTGTTGGAAATCCCGGACCGGCTCCCGATGTGCTCTCCATAGCTCCGCCACCATGTCCATCTGCACGTCTGCATCTTCTACGCTCAATCCAAGATACTTCGAAGTGTGCGCATCAAGAGTCTACCTATTCTAAATCGGCCCGCTATCGTCGACCCCATTCACGATCAAGCGCGCGAGCATTAACGCTAGCGCAATGGACATGGCGGATTCCATTTCTCGTCCCCCACCACTTCGGAACAAGTTTTTGGTATCCAATGAACTTTCTCAGTGCAATAATCATGGTCACCGCACTGGAAAGGGTGAGTGAACTATACAAAAGGCTGTGGGCGCTCGGAGAGTGACGATGCACCATATGAGATAAGGATGATGGTGTTGGGCATGTATTTGGTTCATGGTATACAGAAGCATGACTGATAGAATTTCAGGCTCGGTTTGGTTTGGATATGTTCACTTTTTCGGCCACGGACGATCGGCACAATGGGCTCCTATAGTTTGACATCATGAGTTTTTCTAGTATGTGCTGCCCCAAGGAGAAAAAAGCAATCGTTCGGAGCAGAATCAAGATACTATGGAGAATCGCAGTTAACGCACCTCGTTCCGGCCAGGATAGAACTATGATTATCACAAACGTCACAAGCAAACCTTGGTTGATGAGTTGAGTCACCTCAGTAAGGCAAGTTTGCATTGAGCTCTCGTGCATCGAATGAACATTTGAGGAAAGCATATCACAGGAATTAGAAGGGTGGATGGACAATTTTGTGTTATTCCCTATCGTTTAAACTGAATACGTAAGTTTTATGATGGATTATGAGCCAGAATCCCCTACCTATAGAACGTTCATGGCCTTTTTGTGCATTCGTATTTCATATTCTTTCATAGGGGAGGCTTGTGCGACCAATACTTCTACCAATGTTGAACCAGGCATTTTTCTTCCATGTGGTATCCCCAATTCTACAACCTAGAGGTCGTGGTTTCACAGGTGCTGCTACAAGCACCGAGGATAAGATATCGTCAGAAGGCATATATTGTCTTCTAGTATTGATGGGGCCTTAAAGCGGCCTTGCGGTGTCAATGCCGACCTCATATTTGATTGACACGATACAACCGACGTCTTCGCAATCCAATCTGTAGGCTGGTGTATTCAAAGGTATATGATCAGCCCTCGCTGCTAACAATGGTGACATAGTTCCTGATTACTCTGCCTACGTCCTCGGCGTCGACGATAATGCAATGAGGGAGCTTAGGCAGAGCACTATATTCTCGCGTCGGTTATCAAACAATCTGCAAGGTCGAGTCCCCGGCCTTTCCCAGCGGCTTCGTATCATCGCCGTCACTCCGATGCTTAATGAAGCGGAACTTTTTCCCCTGTGCCTTATGGCTTTTATCGAAGGAGTATAAAGGCCCCTCTCAAAGCCTCGCGCCTGACTCTCCACCATGGCTCGTATTATCTCCGCCCTGGCTCTCGTGGGTCTTGCTCATTTCATAACTAAAGTGAGTAATCAGCTTGACCCTTCACAACGTTCATGATGAGTTTTCGTAGGTCTCAGGCACACGCGTTCATCATCCTAGGCAATTAGTTCCTTCTATTCTTCCCATTCCATGGACTTCGAAAGGATGTTACTCGTCAGTATACCTACTTTTTTTTGACTCGGTCTGGATATTCAGGTAGCATAGAGATGTTTCGTCGGCGCGCACCCTCGTGGAATCCTCGTACAGCAATTCAAACAATATGACTGTGAAATCGTGCATCGCGTTTTGTTCAACTGGAGGATACCACTACGCGGGCGTCGAATATGGTCAAGTAAGTTTACATTTGTCTACATGAATAGGTGATGGTCTGATAAGTTTCGTCGCAGGAGTGCTGTAAGCTTGAACCCCATTATGTCCGTAGCGCGGTGATACTGATGTGTCCTTTCTTCTCCCACGAAGATTGCGATTATGCGACTCAAACCCCAGGTGTTGTCACGACTCTTGACGAATGTAACATGGGGTGTTCTGGGTCCGTGAGTGAGTCCTGTGGGGCGGGGAATAGGATCAATATATACCATGATGGAAGTGTGGATGTGGTGGTCGTCGAAGCCATATCTTCTTGGAAGTATCAAGGGTGTTATACGTATGCTTTATTCCTCGGGTCTGTTATGTCTACCCTGATTTATGAATTTTCAGCGACAATGTTCATGCCCGCGTTCTATCTCAAAGGATAGATGTTGCGGGAGAGCTTACTCCTGCGAAATGCGTTGCGACCTGTGAATCAAACGGGTTCTCGTACGGCGGTTTGGAATATTCCACTGAATGCTGTAGGCAACTCCATCATGCCACCCTTGCGTCAGCCTGATTGAGTGATTTGATTTTCAAGGGTGTGGAAATGGTCTGGCTTCGTCGAACCAAGTTGACGACATTGAGTGTCATATGACTTGCAGCGGTGACCGAACTAAGTTTTGCGGTGGCCGTAGTAGAATTACTTTGTATCGAGACAGCGATTCCGAGCCACAAGGCACACAAACATGCCAACCACGGTTCCGAACTTCAACCTACGAGCCGTCTACAAGGATACCCCACAATCAACTATCCCCATCAAGGTTATTGATGTCAATACCGTGCCGCATGTCGGTTACGCGATCTTTTCGGTAGGTTATTAACGTGTCCAGCGTGGTGCAGCTCCTAACCCTCGTTTGCATCAGAGCTGTCCAGCATGCAGCAGTGCTTGGTCATTCAGTACCCTTCAAGATGGTGCTCTCCTGCCAAAATCTACGACAAACCCTATGTTAAGAACAGTTTCATTTTCTCTTGTGGAAGGTGAATCGCCTAGTTTCATCTCGACGCAATTCCCGCCGCCGCCGTATTCAGGTTATTGCCTTATGGTTTGTCCATCGTGATCTACTAAATTTGGATGAAACTTATGATATTGTGTGATTACCAGGAAAATGCCGCTGAATCTTCTGGACCTCTGACATTAGCGGCCAATACTCACTCGGAATTGTGGTCTCTTTGCCCCAATTCCACCGCCAACGGCCGTGTCGACGTCGTGTACGCTGCCAAAGCGAACCACGCGCATTATCTCAAGAGCAGTTGTAGGGAAGTGTACCTCGAACAAGTTTAACATTCAACTAGATAATCAATTGTTGACGACAACAATCAATTTGTGAGATTAGAGAAGGCTTCGGATCTTTTGAACAATCACCTTCTGTCGATCTTTGAACTAATCAGCAATTCCGTCATAATATTTTGCTGGAGGATGGGGATGAGAGACTAGGGTGTCACGCCACTTGAAGGCTTCAAGATCTTCTCGGTAAAAGCACAAGGATCCAATCAAAATGGGGTTGAGGAAGAGTGTTTACCGACTTGGCAGTTGCGGGCATCATTCCATAGGACCCCGTCTAACCCCCCCAGAGCCCTGAACCTTGTCCGGACAAATATTTGGGGTTTTGGGCGAAAAGGCTTGGCTCAGGACCGGACAAACGGCTGGTTTTTGGTGGAAATGTCAGATGCCTTGTCCGGACATCTGACCCGCCGCCCAGAAGGCTACATGCGAGTCCGGACATGGGAAAAATATTGGTAAGATGGTGCAGTGGAATGTGGACCAATGGTTTGTTATGTTTTTACTTGTGTAGTATGTGTAGAGATGAGGGTTCGAATCGCTCCTGGGCATTATTTTTTCATCGCTTGGGGAGAGTCCGACTTGCATTTCAAATCTCCCAATATATGAAAATTTCACACAACGAAAACCTCAGCCAGTCTCCTGCAAAACCTCCAAAATGCAGGATATTCAAGATGGTACTCAAACATTTCTCGAACGTGAATGGATTGGAGCTGGAAAGCAGTATCCTTCTGATCCTCCACTTCATATCCTATGGGCACGAGACGACAAGCTTGCAATCCCAACCGAGTACGACAAGACAATGCTTCCTTCGTCTAGCCTCCCAGTCCCTCAGTTCATCACTTTGCAATACCCTCAGCAGTCGTCAACGCTAATATCGACAAAGGCTCACATGTGGTTCAGCCCCGACCAGCCTGCAACAAATGTCGACTGCTTGATGAAACGGCCAATTCCATCCAAGCAATTCCTCCAGAGCCTTGAGAAGTCATTTGGCCAGGCATGGTTTGATGGGGCGAAGTCAGTCGTGGATCAGAGGTTCAACAACGGTACCGAGCGCTTCACGTTTGTGTTCTCTCTGTCTCTGATGTTTTCTCACTCACTTGGGCATGATGAACCAGGTTGCGACTCGACGAAAAAATGCTTTTACATCTGCAAAAGTTCCCAATCTGGCTGAGCTCATAAATGGTCGGGTGACGAATGTGCGGCCATTGCAGGTCGATGACTATGGCATCGTCGCTGTGGATCATGGTCTTATGGTTGGGAAAGGTATGGATTGGGTCAATCCCAGTCACCAAGTAACTTAAACAACACGACGGTTTTGGTTTAACAGTGATTGCCATCTATGCCAAGTCAGGCGGAAAGCACGGGAAACATGAAGCGGTCTCAGACTCCTCCGATATCTCAGCTATTTCGTACATCGGAGTCCAGATTTTTGAGCATGCTTTCGGTCGACTCTTTCGTGCCATCCCAACAGCAACTGCTATGTTGCAAACTGAGCAATTTGCATTTGTGAACCCTATCTCCTTCCTTTGTCTGCTTTCCAGCAACCCCAAGCCAAATCCGTCGGGCATTGAAGTCTCCCATGAAGATGCGGAGCGGTTCAAATTGTTGAATACCAATATTTCTAAACTCAAACAGGGCATCAAACTGTTCAAGAAGAGGGCCAGAGGTCGAGGGGAGGAAGATGTGGAATAGTCTACATATTTGGTAGTCCTGGAACAATACCCAATTTCCTGATGCATTTGACGATTCTGTTCAATGCCCATGAGCCAGAATTCCCGTCCTGGCGCAACATCACATCCAGGAAGGCGCGAAAATGGGTGTCCGGACAAAAATAAGGGCCCTAGGAGGCTGGATCCCACGTCCGGACAAAAAAAGGGCCCTAGAAAGCAGGATCCCATGTCCGGACAAATCGTCGACCGAGACTGGAGGCCGACGCCGGTCCGGACAAAAATCGCCAAAAGGCGTCCGGACAAAAATTCGGAAATTTGGGCATTTTGGGATCAGGCCTTTGAAGGGATTGGTCGGGGTCCTCATTCCATATGGTTCATGAATTCCGGGTTCAACATCCGAGACAGGCCTGCTCTGGTGAGCTACCAATAATAAAACACATATTTATTCTGACCGTTCTTGAATCCGGCGCCCGACCAATTTTGTCTCGTAAATGGCGTTTGCGTGGGTTTGTACATTAGACAGTTTTCATACCGCATGTACGTGTTTACGAACGGCAAGTCATGGCGTGAGTTTTTTCCTAGGTTCTGGATTTTCTTTGAACCGTCTGATGGCAGTCTAACGCACACAGGACACAAACCCGATGTTTGGCAGCGTTGTTATCAACGGCGACCTGCTGTGCCTGAAAACGACGTAAATTAGCCGCTCCACAGATAGACCCTTCACTGTGGATCGGTTACCCAATTTTTGTGCGTGGAGACACTGCTAAAAAGGGTCGAAACTTTCCATCCATATAAATGGCTAAGCTTTCGGATGAGGGTCGATATTCTCCCTCTTCGTTGTGACTATGATCCAGCTTGACCTTTTGGCCAGTGCGGCCTCCTTTTCGCTCGTTTTGTATCTTTATGTTAAACGTTCAGGCAAACGGAGCTTGCCCCTCCCGCCTGGCCCGAAGAAATTGCCACTGATTGGGAATCTCCTGGACATGCCGACTAGTTTTGAGTGGAAGACGTACCATAAGTGGTGCAAGGAACTCAGTACGTACAATGCCCAAATGAATTGGGAATGATAGCTAATACCGTCGCTTTTCCCTAGACACTGATATTATCCATCTAGACGTTGCAGGGACCTCCATCATTGTCCTGGACACTTCGGAAGCTGCGACGGAACTATTGGAGAAGCGATCGTCGATATATTCCGGGAGGTGTGCCGTGACCACTATCTGACTGAACTACCTTTGAGCTCAGTTTCTTCGTTCCAGGGCCAGGATGCCGATGATCAATGAACTGATGGGATGGAGTTTTAACTTTGGGTTCATGGCATACGGTGACCATTGGTAAGTCACTGTCTAACCAAATGTGGGGGCACTTGTTGATGATCAATCAGGCGCCTCCATCGTCGGCTGATGCATCAGACTTTCCATCCGGCAGCAGCGAAGCGTTTCCGTCCCCACGAAATCAAGGCCTCTCATGGACTACTCCGCCGTATGCTGGAAGAGCCAGATAATCTTATCGGCAACCTTCGCCAGTGAGCCTATCAAGTATATTGCTTTGCTTCCTGATGGTTAACACATCGTTGCAGTATGGCTGGCGAGACGATCATGTCCATTGCTTATGGAATTGACGTAAAGCCGAAAAACGACCCTTACATCGCAACCGCAGAACAAGGCGTTCACCCTCTCGTTGCAGCAGGCGTCCCCGGCGCTTTCCTTGTTGATGTTATTCCCGCTCTGAAGTATGTACCTGAATGGATGCCGTTTGCCGGTTTCCAACAGAAGGCGAAGGAATGGAAGAAACTGGCCCTCAGGATGATTAACGTTCCTTTCGAAGCAGCTAAAACGAACATCGTGAGCTAAATTTCGTTATGCTCTCCTATGTGCTAACTGGGTGTCAGGAAAACGGAGATACGACACCGTCATTCACTTCGTACAGCCTGGAGAAAATGGACGAGACTAAGGATCTAGCCTATCAGGAGTATGTTATCAAGTCGACAGCGGGAACGATGTATGCAGGTAAGAAGATCTGCCAACGTACCCTAATCTTGCTGCTGACATTCCTGGCCACCCATCCGCCAGCTGGATCTGACACAGTATGTTATAAAAACTGCGATGCGTCTGTTCACCTGAATTAACACCCTTTCAACAGACTGTATCGGCAATTGCATCATGTGTTTTGGGCCTGCTCTCGTATCCGGATGTTCTGAAGAAGGCACAACAGGAGATCGACTCGGTGGTAAAGCCTGGTCAGCTTCCGGACTTCGAAGACGAAGCCTCCCTTCCGTACATCACCGCAATCGTGAAAGAGACTCTCAGATGGCGGGACGTCGTGCCGATTGGTGGGAACTCTCTTATCCACATTTGACTTTCTGCTAACTCCTAGCAGCTGTACCTCACTATCTGCATGTTGAAGACGAGTATAAGGGCTACAGAATTCCTGCAGGCTCGATAATTGTTCCTAATGCTTGGTGAGTTTTTACGGTACCGTGAGCGATACATGTGTTGAATTTGAGAATATTAGGGCCATGCTTCACGACGAAAACATCTACCCTGAACCGCTCGAGTTTAACCCTGATAGGTTTATGAAGGACGGCAAACTCGACCCGGCAGTCAGGGACCCCGCCCATGCCACGTGGGGCTTCGGACGACGGTTAGCATTCATGGAAGCTCAGGGTTGCGAACAGCGCTGACAATTCTCCAGGATATGCCCTGGTCGCTACATGGCCTTTTCGTCCGTGTGGATCGCCGTCGCGTCGATTATTGCAACACTGGATATCACCAAGGCTGTCGACGAGAATGGTAACGTTATCGAACCATCACATGAGTATTTGTCTGCTCTTGTCTGGTACGTTGAAAGTTCTTTGTCTAGGTTTGATAGTTTCTCACACCCTCTCAGCATGCCACTGCCTTTCAAATGTGTGATAAAGCCTCGGTCGAAGGAGACTGAGGCCTTGATTCGGCAAACTGCAGCGACTGAATATTAAATACTTGGACCCCATTTGTGGTCTGCCATTCTTTTATTTGAACCTACGGACGGATCCTTTATTGCTCTTTCTTTCTTTGCCTACACAAGCTTTTGCATACCTGCATGATATGTCAACAATAATTAATATTGTTTAGACCACAACACGCACGTATTTACGTATACGAGCGATACTGTAGCAATCGCATAGTGCAGGACTTGAGGGCTATTTAACGCCAATTAAATTAATCATGAACTCGGAAAAAGATTAAAAACTGCATTAAGAGAGAATCGAACTCCCGGCGGGTCGACGTCCGATGGCAACGACCCAGGTTACCACTACCCCATTAATGCTTGTAAGGATAGACGCCTGCTAGCTCAACAGGGATTTCACCACAGTGTGATGCCACAAAGATGGGGTTAATCACTCAATATCATCTTTCACTGTCCTTGTTGCCTATTACATACCAAGGATAGGATGGAATTTACCATGGAAGAATGGCAGTTGACCATGTGTACCACACACGTGTGTTGTTCAGAGAAGTTCTATTTGACAATTGTGACCTTGGGAGACAGACACTGAGCAGAGATTTTAATTTCGAAGAATAGAAAGCATTCAAGATCTGACATTCTTTTCATAAACAGTCACGCTCATCATCATACATTCTTGTTGGTCCAACATGAAATTACCACTCTTGTCAGCGTGTATGTGCTTTTTTGCAACCTTGCAGCGTTACACACAGGCCATGCCAACTCGTGAGTCCAGCGCCATCTTTACCTCAACGCGCTCAAACGACGCTCCTGAAAGAACACACTATTCTTTCACAGGAAAAACCACACACCCTCGATCCCTACCCGCTAAAGCCGCGCGTGACGTTTAAAGCAGACAGAACCTTCAAAATCACCGTCTTTTCAGATCTGCACTTCGGCGAAAATCCGTGGGATGACTGGGGACCAGAACAAGACACGAACAGCACTCGTGTAATGAGGAGAGTTCTCAGGGATGAGAGACCGGACTACGTGTATGCGCATGCTGCCCATACCAGGGATGTTCATCTGACCTGAGTTCAGGATTTTGAATGGAGACCTTATAACAGGGGAAAGCACGTATGTGCTAGCGGTTGCGATTTTTTCTGACCATCCATTCAGATACCTTCAAAGAAAATGCGACGACTCTCATTGATCGAATTGTGAAGCCTCTCAATGACATCAACGTTCCGTTCTCATCTTCACATGGAGTACTGTCTCCTGACTTTCACCCCCGCTGCCCATCTAATCTTTGGTAGAATCACGACAACCAAGCAAATATCACTCATGAGGACGAAATTCTTAGAGAACAAGCCGTCGCACCGTTAAGTTATACACGAATGGGACCTAAAAGGATCGGAGGTGAAGGCGGACCAGGGAATTATTGGGTTCCCGTAAGTTTCAACAATACTTCCCATCAGCCAAACTGATCTTTCTTCAGGTGTATAGGACAAACACGGGTACAGTCTCTAATCACATTGATCATCATCCATCGCTCATCATTGTTTTACAGACCCGGCGCCCGTACTCATCCTTTGGTTCTTCGACTCCCGCGGCGGCTTCTCACCTGGCGCTAACTCCACGAGACTGCCTGATTGGGTCGATGGGACCGTTGCAGGCTGGATCGAGTCCGAAACGAATGCTATGAATACAGCTTGGGGACCAGCTGAGAAACGAGGTGCCCTAGCCTTCGTTCACATACCCCCGTACGTCCTTGGCCCCCCTCCCCCCTCCCCCGCCATCCTCTGATCTAACCATTCTCTGGTCAGCTTTATCGCTCAGGAACTGCAGCCTGCCGTCGACGGCAAGAAAATTCCAGGTCTCAATGGTATGCCTCGCATTCCCGTCCAATATTTTGGGGTTGAGGCTCTTGACAGCTGATCTCCTCGAGGGCCTCGGCTCAGTCCAAGCTACCACAGATCCGGCATCTCTCGGAAAAGACACTGTATTTTGGGATGCTCTGAATAAGTATATCAAGAACCTCCACGCGCTGATATCCGGACACGGTACGTATGGCTGATCGACGCCATTCGATCGCGCGCGCTACCTGGCTGACGGGTCCTCAGATCACGGGAACGAGTGGTGTGTTCGGGAACCTGTCAAAGATGTGATATTCTGCTTCGACAAACATTCGGGGTGCGTTTCGATGATACCACTTCTTCGTTGTTCGCTTCTAATTGTAAGACGTGTGTTAGGTATGGTGGGTATACTGGGGAAGGCTGGGGCTATGGTGTGCGAAACCTATTGTTCACATCTCCCGATCCTGATAAGGGAGTAGAGACGTGGATCAGGCTTGAGGAGGGTGAGACGCGCGCTCGTATTACATTGAACCGAACATATGGTCGATGATATGAGTGGAGCGTTGAATTCGCCTCGCTGGAAATACCCACGTCTCAGTCCTGCGTAGGGAAACCGGGATAGGATTTGGTGGTGGTAGTACTATCGATGACACGAATGATATCCAATCATATATGGACATTGCTTCGTGGAAGCAAGGGCCAGACAGCGGAGAATCGAGGCGAGATCAATTTCTCACCCCCATATCTGACGGCGCATCGATAACCTGGGAATGCCAGGATATTTTAGAGGCGTTGCCACAGAGTTCACAATTGCATAACTTCAAACTTACCTGCATTTTTAGTCCACTCAAATTTGCTATGCAAAAGGCAACACGGTCGTATTTTCTGCGTACTGCACGTAATCTACGATGCCTAATGACTCTGACTAACAGACCCCTTGATATGGGGTGTATCCACGTTTGAACGTATATATACCGCGACGTTGCTTCTCCATAGACGAAAAACATTATGCCCCAAGTCAGCCTATCGTTAGCCCTTACCTGTTTCTCGCTCGTCGCCTACATCTATGCCAGAGGCTCCAAGAATTCACATCGATGTTTACCGCTCCCACCAGGCCCCAAGAAGTTGCCGTTAATCGGAAACTTGCTCAATGTACCGACGATCGCATGGGTTACATATCACAAATGGTCTAAAGAACTACGTGAACTGATTGAAAAGTCTGTCTGATATCATCTGATAGAGACGGATATCATCCATCTGAATATCTCCGGAACTCCAATTGTGGTTTTGGACACTGCTGAAGCAGCGACTGAACTTCTTGAGAAAAGATCTCAAACTTACTCTAGCAGGTATATGCAGTTTTAGTGTTGCCGAATCTTTGCTAACGTCACTGTAAGGCCGAGAATGCCGATGTTGAGTGAACTTATGGGATGGAGTTCTAATCGGACTCATGCCGTACGGTAAGTATTGTATCCGTTTTAGCTAACGGCTGGATACTCAATGGGTTGTCCATGTAGGCGAAAGCTGGTATGTATCACAAAATTTTGCATGCCAACCGAGGTTCATTTGTGCATTTCAGGCGTCGGTGTCGTAGGTTGATACACACAGCCCACTCCCTTGAACATACGAAGAAATACCGCCCTCAACAACTAAAAGCTGCCCATGAATTGCTTCGTCGCCTCCTTGAAGACCCGGACGACCTCATGGGTCATTTCAGACAGTGCATGATGAATCATGCTGACCTTCCGCGCTGCAGTCTGAGCCCATCTAGCATGACCGGCGAAACGACTATGTTGATCACATATGGGATCGAGGTTTTACCAAAGGACTACCTCGTATCTCTATTGCTGATCGAGCAACCGAGTCTCTAACGATAGGGGCGGTGCCAGGCGCATTCCTCGTAGATGCCCTTCCAGTACTCAAGTACGTGCCTGACTGGATGCCTTTTGCCAGCTTCAAGCGCAAGGCGAAGGAATGGATAAAAATTGCGTCGATGATGTCAGGCATGCCGTTCGAAGCCACCAAATGCAGCATTGTAAGAAGTTAACGCATATTACTGGTACACTGGATTTGACTGTCGTAGGAAAGTGGAAACGTGATTCCGTCCTTTACTTCATACTGTTTGGAGAAGTCGTGGGGAACTCAAAACCCAGCCTTCGAAGAATCGAGCATCAGGAACGCGGTCTGAGGCCTGTATCTAGGTAAGTCATAACTGCGATTTTGGATAGGTGCACTATTGACGCATTTATAGGCGGCGTGGACACTGTAAGCCGTTCGAGCCGATTCTTTGGTCCCATCAAGCTAACGTCGAAATTATGTAAACCAGATTGTAGCAGCTCTAGGATCTTGCATCCTAGGGTTACTAACGAACCCCGATGCGCTGAAGAAAGCTCAGCAGGAAATGGATTCAGTCCTTGGAATTGGGCAGTTACCTGGCTTTGATAATCAGAATTCATTGCCCTATGTGACGGCTGTTGTCAGAGAAGCATTTCGATGGAGAGACGTAACGCCGCTTGGTAAGATGTCCTCCGGGCTTAACGATAATATTCATAATGAGTATCTTTTCAGGTTTTCCACATTGCGCAGCCGTCGAAGATGAGTACAACGGATTCCGAATCCCCAAAGGCTCGATCGTACTGGCTAATTCGTGGTATGTATGGGTGTAGTTAGTTTCTATAGCTTAAAGACATCTTAGCTGATTTCTTTTTCTTTAAGGGCCATGCTTCATGATGAAACTATATATCCAGAACCTTTCGAGTTCAACCCAGACCGGTTTCTCAAAGACAGAAAATTAGATCCCGAAGTCAAGGATCCCAAGCATGCGGCATTTGGGTTTGGAAGAAGGTAAGATATTCCTGCTTTGCCATCCGGTGTATGTGATTGAACGATATTATTCCACGATAGAGAGTGTCCTGGGCGCAACCTCGCATTATCAACAGCCTGGATTGCCTTGGCCTCGATGATGGCGGCCTTCAATATCACCAAAGCAGTGGATGAGAATGGGAACGTCATCGAGCCAACCCATGAATACCAGACTGACTTGGCCTAGTGCGTAGATTCTCAGCCCTCACCGTATCGTGCTAATTATAGCTATTCAAAGCCTACCCCTCCCGTTCAAATGCTCGATCAAACCGGGGTTGGAAGAAATTGAGAAGCTGCTTCGATATTGATACGTGGGGCCTTGCCAAGAGCTTGTAACTTTTGGTCAGTCAATCGTGAACATCCAGATTGTACTTGTCCACGCGCGAGGCATCTACTGGCGAGATCCATTTTAGTATGACCTTTCCGTTTGAGCTCTCTGATGGGCCACGTCCATCAATCACAGGCGTTTCGCATGTGTTGGATCTTGAATGGTATAAGGGTGCCAATCAACTAGATATGCCACATGTTGAACCTGCATATATTCCTCGTTATTCCCCGCATTTCAAAGGTAGATGGCTAATCCTGTAAATTAGGTGGAACGCCAAGCCAGCGGCAGTTTATGATAAACCCCACGAATTTGGGGACTCGAATGACCTCCAACGTTCGCTGAACAGTGAAATTCCCCCATCACCTCCTCCATACCGAGGCCGAATCCTGTACAGCGTACCCTTTCTCCCATTTGGTGCAAAGACATTGTGTTGATCAATACAATGAGTAGGTCGTCCTGGTTTTTTATAAGTTCTGGAATGTTTTAAAGATGTCCCGAGCGCAACCGCTCTTCGTCCAGACAATTGCACCCGAGATGCCTATGACCATCATGTTGCTTTTCGATCACATACCGGTAGTTTCTTTGGCCCGAAGGGCCCGTCCGGGAATAGTTCGATATATGATTTAATCTTGGCCGCTCAGCTTGAAGTCTACATGCACGAATAACGCTTTCTGACGACACCCTAGACCGGGACTTTGTTAACACTGCAAGCAATGGACAACGTATAAACCAGCTCTATGTAAAATTTCGAGCTCATTCTATCAACACTTGCCAAACTTGTACACCATTCATGATCTCGGTGATAGCCGGGTGTCTTCATATCATGGCGATCCCAACTGATGGTTGAGATTTTTAGGCTCGAAGAGTTCTTCTCGATATTTGCCTCTTCCTCCAGGACCGAAGAAGTTACCATTGCTTGGAAACTTGTTAAATGTACCGACGAGTCTTGCATGGATCACATATCACAAGTGGTGCAAGGAATTAAGTAGGTCGTCAAGTCTCTTTACTCGGGATGTGAGCCTTAAGTTTTATTTTATAGACACGGATATAATTCACTTGAGCGTCGCCGGAACGTCAATCGTGGTTTTGGATAATGCTGAAGCAGCAAAAGAACTACTTGAGAAACGATCTCACATATACTCAGGCAGGTGATTAAGGGTCAAAGACTTTTTGGATTCGGTTGCTGACTTGATTGTAAGACCACGATTGCCTATGCTAGGTGAACTTATGGGATATGATTTCAATGTCGGATTTATGCAATATGGTAATAATGCCACTGCCTTTAACGATACAGATGTTAATGGCTGGCGTACCTAGGTGAACGATGGTACGTGTCAAAAGAAGTATCGTGTTCTCTGGTGTTCAAGATTACAATTCAGGCGTAAATGTCGTAGACTGATGCACGTAGCCTTTCCTCCTGACGATGCGCAGAGGCACCACCCTCAATAGCTAAAAGCGACGCAGAACCTACTTCTTCGCTTACTTGAGGAGCCCGAAAATTTCATGGAACACATAAAGCAGTACGTGGCACTTAATTTTCTATTGTCTGGCTGTAGTTTTGAACAATGTAGCATGGCAGCGGAAACGATCATGTCCATTGCATATGGGATTGAGATTAAACGCCATGACGATCCATACGTCTCTGTAGCTGAAAATGGAAACAAGGCTATCGCGACAGTAGCAGTGCCAGGTGCCTTCCTTGTCGATACCATTCCGGCACTCAAGTATATACCTTACTGGATGCCCTTTGCTGGATTCAAGCGAAAGGCCAAAGAGTGGAAGAAGTTGGCGTTGATGGCGTCAACTATGCCGTTCGAGACTACCCAACGTATGATCGTACGTCTAATACGTGAAAATTGGGACGTATCCTGCACTGTGTCTGACTCTAACTCCAGGAGGATGGAAGTGCAGTCCCGTCATTTGTTTCTTATTGTCTAGAGAAATCAAGGGCAAAAGATGACCCAGCCTTCGAAGAATCTATCATCAGGGATACAGCTGGGACCATGTATTTAGGCGAGTCATAGTATCTATCTTCAGATGGACTTGTCAATGACAGTGTATTGTAGCCGGTGCAGATACCGTAAGTTCTTCGGGGTGGGTGGTGAATCCAAATTGAGACTGATACTATGGTGCGGCTGTAGACAGTAGCAATAATATGGTCCTGCATCCTTGGTTTACTAACGAACCCTGGCGCATTGAAGAAGGCTCAGCAGGAGATGGACTCCGTCCTGGGAGTTGGCGCACTCCCTGAATTTGGTGATCAGGATGCATTGCCCTATGTAATGGCTGTTGTTAGAGAAGCCTTTAGATGGAGAGATGTTGCACCTATTGGTAAAGTTGTTCGTACTTCAAAACTTGCGTAAACATTCTCAACGCCCTTCTCCCAGCTATTCCGCATTATACTGCCGTCGAGGACGTATATAATGGATACCGAATACCAGCGGGCTCGATTGTTGTGCCTAACTCATGGTGAGTAAGATGAGTGCCCCTTCAAGTTATTTTTTCTGATCAGATATCATATCTCTTAAGGGCCATGCTTCATGACGAGACTGTGTACCCCGAGCCCTTTGAGTTTAACCCGGACCGGTTCATCAAAGATGAGAAATTAAATCCCGAAGTCAGAGATCCCGGACATGCAGCATCTGGGTTTGGAAGAAGGTATGAAATTCTCTATCTTTCCGTCTCACATATGAGCCCACCCACAGCCTTTTTTGCCAGGGAATGCCCTGGGCGTAACATGGGTCTTTCTTCGGTTTGGATTACTGTGGCTTCCATCATGGCAGCCTTTGATATCTCTAAAGCCGTAGACGAGCAAGGAAATACTATTGAACCGTCTCATGAATATTTACAGGATATGATCTGGTATGTGGACACTGTAGCCCGCGCCTTTAGTGTACTGACGATATATTTAAAGTATGCCTCTTCCATTCAAATACTCGCTCAAACCACGATCCGAGGAAATTGAGAGGCTCATTCGATCTTGACGCTATGTAATAATAACTCGTCTGTAGCGTCTCACTATTCCGCATTTCAGAGGCGCGAGACTATTCTACTCCGGAATTGTACAAGATAGGATATCGCTATCAATGCACTGGTACTCGTATAGCTCCCCAGTGGTAGATGTGACATCATCTCTGCCTGAATCTGGTTGACGTCTGGGGTTGAAGACCTTCGACGCATTAGTCGGCAGTGTTATATCTCATTGTCATCCCGCTCCCGCTCTAGTGAATCCGGCGTTAGTAGTCGCGCGAGTATTCTCTGATACGCTGCACGTTTTCCACTGCTGGGCACTTTAAATTCAGGGTTACCTCGCCTCGCCAAGCTCATCGCCCGCAAACTATCTTGTCATTCAGAAACGGGAAAGTTCCATGCTGGTGGTACTTGAACAGTATGCCGTGTCGTACTCGGTAGCTTCTGGTTTGAGATGGGCTTGCCGCGACGGTTTCCAACCTGTTCGCACCTGTTCTTCCTAGCCAGTCTCATTTTTATAGGTCAAATTCAACTCCTAGGGGTACTTGAACGGCGTAGCGGGTGACCACCGTCGGGGGGTTGCGAGTCTTCTTCAAGTCAGGCCAAATGGGGATTAGGGTTTTTGTTGGGGGTTGTCCATTGGTATCGGGTTAGGTGGACTGATGGTTCGGCTGGTGCATCTCAGCCTATGTACTTAACCACCCTTCATCCACATTTGCTAGTGCACAGTGCGAGCTTGGTGTAAGGAATTCGAACAGCTTGAGAGTCGTGCCAATGTTGGAAAGTATCTACCGGCAATATCCGACGCGCGTGGGATGTGGTTTGAACGTCGCCATCGTTCCACAGAACAGGATGCATGGAACGCATGCGCACGCGTAATCATAACAATACCATTCCACGTGAATTTTGGCCAATAGTTCTGGAAAACGGACGAGAAGCCGTTCAGCTAGGTTAGCACACCGGCGTCCAAGGGTATATCAAGGTTCAAGGCGCAAATGTGTCGACAGGAATTTGAGATAACAGGCGCAAGCACGACAAGGTCGGCAACACACACGATCATGATAATGCATATAAATTCACCGCACCATACAGATAGGCATATAAAAGGTATCCAGGTGAGGTGAATTACAATAGTTTTGCTTGAATTGTGAATATCTCACCAATATTAGAGTCCTCAGGCGATTCTTCCAGGTAAGCACTGATCATCTCCCTCAACACTGACATAAAAATCAACTGAAATTTTCAGTCTCCACAGTGTATAACTTTGCTGCTCCCGTAAAATGATTATAATCCCCGGATTTCCCACCCCCTCGACATCCAGGATATCTCTCACTGTTGTGCTGTCGAAGCCCGAGGTATTGACACAACATATACCATTACTCTCGAAGGAACAAACCAAGGTTTTGACCTCACAGGTTCGCGATAAAATGGTCGTCTGACCTTGTCGGGTCAGTCATAAGCACACTGATCCAGAGCCCAATGTTATGCTCACAGCCCAAACCGCCCCCACCAAAAAATGCGACTTCGCCGATCAAAGAGGAACCTTGCTGCCTGTCAACTAGTACGTGCAATCACTACGAAGCCGATTTGTCAGCTCTCTCGACTCTGTGACGTATATATAGTCAACGCTGTTTTGTTCCTCGTATCAACATTTGGGTGAATCGTGGCCATGATCCAAATCGGCCTTTTGCCAATTCTCGCCTGTTTCTCACTCATCACCTACCTCTACATCAGACGCTATGGGAGTTCACGTCGCCATCTACCCCTCCCTCCAGGCCCCAGGAAACTGCCCCTGATTGGAAATCTGCTTAACGTACCGTTGAGTCGTCCATGGATTCAGTACCACATGTGGTGCAAGGAGCTAGGTGAGTCACTTTCCAGGGTTCTCTAGAGTGATACGTGGTCCTTAAATCTGGTCTTAACAGATACGGATATTATTCATTTGAATGTAGCCGGAGTTTCAATCGTAGTTCTAGATAATGCCGAAGCAGCAACTGAGCTTCTTGAAAAGAGATCGTACACGTACTCTGGCCGGCATGTAGAATCTCACCTTTTCATGGCGGTTTGTTGATATCCTTCAAGGCCAAGAATGCCGATGGCGGGCGAGCTTATGGGGCATGATTATAACGTCGGTCTCATGCCATACGGTATGTACCTTATCCAAATCATATGATTGTATACCTAATTGATCTTCTATGCAGGTGAACGCTGGTGTGTATCCTGAGAGATGGTGTTATGGCAGCAACTCACCATCACTCTTCAGGCGTAAATGTCGTAGATTAATGCATACAGCCCTTTCCGCTGATGCTACTGAGAGATACCGCCCCCAAGAGCTGAAATCCACGCAGGGATTGTTGCGTCGCCTCCTTGATGACCCGGATGATATAATGGGTCAGCTAAAACAGTGAGTGGTGGTCAGCCTCAATGCTCCCTCGCTATAGTCTGAGTGAATCTAGTATGACAGGGGAGACAATTATGGCGATAGCATATGGAATTAATGTTTTGCCTAAGGACGACCCATACGTTTCGGTCGCTGAGCAAGGGGTTGAGACTCTAGCACAAGCAGCAGTGCCGGGTGCATTCCTTGTAGATGCCTTTCCGGTGCTTAAGTATGTACCTGAGTGGATGCCTTTTGCGGGATTCAAACGCAAAGCAAAGGAGTGGAGAAAAATCGCCTTGATGGCGGCCGACATGCCGTTCGAGGCCGCCAAACGGAATAATGTAAGCTTATCATCTAGTGGTATGTTATCAGGCCCTCTTTGACCCCCACGTTATAGGAGAATGGAAATGCAGCTCCATCTTTCGTTTCTTATTTCTTAGAGGAATCTAAGACAAGTGCAGATCCGACCTTTGACGAATCAATCATCCGGGATACAGCTGGGACTCTGTATTTAGGCAAGTCGTTCTTCTCTTCTTCGCCGGAAATACCACTGACTTTGTGCTAAAGCTGGCGCAGATACTGTAGGTTATCTTATCCGAATGAGCCAGACGAAGGCTAAAACTGTGCCTCTTAGACAGTGGCAATCATAGGGTCTTGCATCCTTGGGTTACTGACCAATCCTGATGCATTGAAGAAGGCCCAGCGGGAAGTGGATTCAGTCCTTGGCATAGGACAGCTACCTGGATTTGACGACCAGGATTCTTTGCCGTATGTAACAGCTGTTGTGAAAGAAGCGTTCAGATGGAGAGACGCTGTGCCATTGGGTAAAGCATTGTACTCTGAGAGTAGGCCCAATGTTTCTGATGAGTGTTGCTGTAGCTTTTCCGCATTACACGGCCATCGAGGATGTGTATAAAGGATACCGGATCCCGGCCGGATCAATTGTGATGCCTAATGCATGGTAAGTGCGAAGCACACCTTCCTGGCGGAAGACATCCTCGTTGACTTATTCTTGTTTTTACTCCAGGGCCATGCTTCACGACGAGACTATCTACCCGGAGCCCTTCGAATTTAATCCGGATCGATTCATGAAGGATGGTAAAATAAACCCCGAGGTAAAGGATCCTGGGCATGCATCATTTGGGTTCGGAAGAAGGTACATAGCTCCTGTGCCTCCCTCAAAACTACAGACTTTAGTGATACTTGCTCATGCTTAGGCAATGCCCTGGGCAAAACATGGCAGTGTCTTCGATTTGGATTGCGGTGGCTTCGATAATCACAGCTTTTGACATCAGCAGAGCTGTAGATGAGAATGGAGATGTCATTGAGCCAACTCATGAATACCTGCAGGAATTGGTCTAGTATGTGACGCCACAACATAGTGTTCCATTTTGCTAACACCTTCATTTTAGCATGCCTCTTCCTTTCAAATGCTCGATCAAACCAAGGTCAAAGGAGATTGAGAGGTGTATGATACTCAGCGAACGCATCATGTGAACCAATACTATCCCATCTGGTGATGCACATATTCAGTTCGCATTCTTCTTCAAATCTTTGGTCTTCAGTTGCGGCAGCCTGATCTACGAGTTTTGTTTCTTTTCAATTGTCCCATATCTGTTCATCTACCGTTGGAATCCTCGTTTAACGTGTTACTCTCCGCTTCCATCTGTCTCAGTGAGCTCCCTTGTGATAGGTTCTGTGTAGTTGATACCTTCTGAGGCCCTCTAAGTAGCATAGCTCTAGACACTACTGTGACAAACACAATCAACTCGGAGCAACCCTGTTAAACTTAAAGGATTCTCGATGTAGCGATAACTCCTGATAACCTTTTCACCCACTAGACTACTTCATATCCGTTCAACTAAATTGTCACTGAACTAATGAGATAGAGATTGAACTTCACCATTTTTCATGCATAAGGGTTCACCAAGCCCGAGATGTCCGTATCCGCTCAATTCCTTTTTGTGACCCGCGTGCCACGTGGAAACGCCAAGTCACTATTTTCACCAATCCCACTCAACCGTGGGCATGGCTGAACACGACCGTCGCCTGAATCCCATTTACCACCATTGCTTGCTCCATTTGCCTCTGCAACGACTCACGACATATCACGTCTCATGACCATCGAAGAAATTCCCATAGAGCACTGACCCGCCATCAATTCATCTGTCATAACGTCATGATAGGGTGCAAGTAGGGTGATAATTATGTTGGAACGATGTAGTTCAACTACCTGTAGTACGTGGCCTGTACTCTTGTATTCCAATTGTTTTCTCTGAACATTGGCCGCTAACCTTCGTGGCCATCTCTAGCTACGTACCTACGCTTGCCGGTGAAGTACACGAGCTATGCAAACTTTTCAGGCTTTGAGTGGCATAATAGTTATACCTTTTCCCCGAAAATCCCTGTGCACGAAGGGTGCCTCGAGATTCGGGAAGCCGAACAACCGCGCGCGCTACAACCCTTGTTTGGAATCGATTCTGGAAAATATGGCTAGCGGTGTCTAGGGTCAACAGTTGACTATCAGATGGCGCGCCGACTGGGCATTTAACTTAAGAGCCTGCGCAGCGCTGGAGTAGAACAAGCGACAATATTCTCCTTTGCTTCTTTGGCATGTCGAAACGGGACCTCTTCGCAAGTGCTGCCTCTTTCTCGATCCTCCTCTATCTATATGTCAAAATGAGGAGCCGGGCAAAGCTAGGCCTACCTCTGCCTCCTGGGCCAAAAAAGCTCCCTTTGATTGGTAACCTTCTCGATATGCCCACCAGTCTCGAATGGGAAATATATCACTAATGGTGTAAAGAGCATGGTATATGTTTTTCTGGCTTTTTTTATTGATAAATGAACTGAAATGTCCTTCCTTCCAGATTCTGACATCATACACCTTGATGTTGCAGGAACTTCCATTATCGTTCTTGACACTTCTGAGGCCGTCACTGAACTTTTGGAGAGGAGATCTTCACTTTATTCTGGAAGGTGCACTGAACTGCCAACGTACCACCTCACAAAAGCTTGACTTGTGTCTCCGTTTAGGGCCAGACTGCCAATGGTTAACGAGTTGATGGGGTGGGATTTCAACTTCGGGTTTATGCCATATGGTGACCGCATTTCTCGCCTCTTAAGAGTATTGTTTCTTAATAGGTTTACATAGGTGATCATTGGTAGGTACCACTGCCGTTACCATCTGGTACTGTTATCAACTACCTGAAACTTGCAGGCGTCGCCACCGTCGATTGATGCACCAAAATTTCCATCCCAGTGCAGCTACACGTTTCCGTCCACATGAGCTCAAAGCTACACATACTCTCTCTCAACGACTTCTCGACGATCCTGACGATGGTGGCCTTATGAAACATCTCAGACAGTGCGATCTTGAGTTGTCCTCCTTTTTTGCTTATTCATGTTCGGCAGTATGGCAGGTGGCACTATCATTTCAATTGCATATGGCATCGAGGTCCTTCCGGAGAATGACCCTTACATAGAGGGTGCAGAACGTGCGAGCAAATCACTTGTTATTGCAGGTGTCCCAGGCACTTTCCTTGTTGATGGGTTCCCATTTCTCAAGTACGTGCCTGACTGGATGCCTTTTGCTGGGTACAAGCGCAAGGCCAAGGAATGGCGGAAATTGTCCCAAGCGATGGTTGATGTTCCTTTCAATGCTGCGAAGCAGAGAATTGTATGTATTTTCTTCCCATCTTGCCCTCCTTTCACCCTCGCGTTTGGCTAACAGGCTAACCTCCATAGTTGGATGGGGGTGGAATGCCATCATTCACATCGCACTGCTTGGAGAAGATGGACGATAATGGTGATCTGGCGTACCAAGAATCAGTCATCCGATCTACTGCTGGGACAATGTACTCAGGTGTGTTCAGTCCCTGACAGACTGCACATAGAATCATGCTAATTCCCCATACTAGCCGCCTCAGATACTGTCCGTCGTTCTTAAAAGCTATTTTGACGAAGTCTGACAGAAATACAGACTGTATCGGCAATCACATCATGCGTTCTTGGGTTGATGACGCACCCCCACGTTTTGAAAAAGGCCCAACAAGAAATTGACAAGGTCGTTGGCTATGGTCAACTACCCGACTTCCAAGACGAGCACTCACTACCTTATATCACCGCGATTGTGAAAGAAACTTTAAGGTGGAGAGATGTCGTTCCTATCGGTAAGAACTGGACACTCCTCAGGGTTGTGTGGACTTTGATATCCCTTTTCCAGCTATTCCACATCTTGCCAGTGTTGAGGACGAATATAAGGGTTATCGCATTCCGGCGGGCTCCATTGTGATTCCCAATGCATGGTACGTAGAGGCTCGCTTTCTGTTCGTGCGATGGCAATCTACATATACAACTTCTCGCCAGGGCTATGCTCCACAATGAATCTGTCTACCCAGATCCCTTCACGTTTAACTCTGACAGGTTCATGAAGGATGGGAAGCTTGACCCCGCGGTCAGAGATCCGGATCACGCCACGTTTGGATTTGGGCGACGGTTAGTCCTTTCTTACGGCCCGAAGAGTCACACTCAACGGGTACCCTATATCTTAGGGCATGTCCCGGCCGTTATATGGCCCTGTCAGCCGTCTGGATAACGATCGCTTCTATAGTCACGGCTTTTGATATCACCAAGCCTATTGATGAGAACGGTCAAGTCATCGAGCCTTCGCATGAATATGTTTCCGAACTCGTTTGGTATGTCGAGTTCTCAGCAACGTCTAACAATAGGTTATTGATGTGTTATTTTCAAGCATGCCCCTACCATTTAAGTGCTCTCTCAAACCCAGATCGAAGGAGGTAGAAAAGGCCATTCGAGCGACCTCTGTACATTGATATTTAATACATGTTTACATGATAATTGAGTGGTGCCCTAAATACTGATTGATACACACGAGATCAGTACACAAAATCCCCTAGCTTACATATGTTGGATTTTAGTCAAGCAAACTGAGAATATTGTTTTGTTGTAATGAATTCCCTACAAAACCCCAGTCAATCACGAGACTTGATCAGAGAAAAGCTAGAACGCACGTAGATAGTGAAAAGAATCGGGCTGTACATTATCGGGCATATACATTGATTGGCTCAAGCTATGGTTTAAGTCGGACACCGTGGACGCCGTTCCGAAGATCAAGGTCTCCAATTGGGATACGCTGGGTACGTCAGAGTACTCGTTAAAAGACCTATTGAAGCGTGCGCGAGAATTGGTTCGTCCATATTCCAAAGGCCTGTCATCCTGAACCGGATGCTGGCCTAGTTGAAAAATAACGTCGTCTACTGATGGCCGAAGAAGTGGATCACTGCTCCAACAAATTTCCATTAACGACCAGAGAGCATTTGTCAAGCCCCAAGATTTCCAAGCAATATGTGAATCGGGTGGGCGGGATGGGCGAATACTGGACAGAATTTTAAAGATAACGGTTGAATCGCGAGCGTGTTCAACAAAAGGGACACTACCACTGAACAACTAACTTTTTGTAAGTGTTTCAATCCCTCAACGATGACAGATATTGGTCGTACCTCATAGAACATACAAGACAGAGCGTAAACATCACTGGCTTTGCTGTTGTGGATTACAGCGTCCTTGTGGAAATCGAATAGCTCGGGCGCTTGCCATCTAACAGAACCACCATTTGAAGCGACAGAAGACTGAGAAGTCCATTTGACGATCTGTGCATCTGTCACGGATGAAAGCCCGAAATCAGTAAGGCATGCCCTTCCGGAATTAGTAACTAAAATGTTAGCCTGCCAATGATTGAGATACTGCGTAGAGTAAAGGCGCAATGTAATACATACGCCTTTAATGTCCCCATGAATGACATCATTTGCGTGGAGGTAGGAAACACCAGCAGCTACATCCCTGGCCTGGAGTAGCATGATCAGATTCGGAGGGACACTGGGCAGATACCCGCGCCGACATACCAAGAGAATGCGGTTCACATTTGGGTGGCTTTCCAAATATTTGGTGATATCACCATTGTCCATCCAGGGCGCTACAAGGCAGAGTCGGGAGAGGAAGTGGTAAACCCCGTAAAATGGAAGTAGATTTTGGTGTGATAATTGTCCCCATAGAATCGCCTCGTGAGATAACCTCTGAAACCAACCGATCAGAGGAGATGAAAATGCAGACTTAAGTGAGTCACCTTCTTCAGATAATCAATCCTCGAAGTCTCGTATATACGGATGACCTTGAGACATACACACTCGTTCTGGAAGTTCCCTTTGAAAATATCCCCAAAACTTCCTGCTGCCATGGGGAGTTCATTGATGAGCTGGATATTGTCAAGAGTAAAGCACGTTGGGTAGAGACCAGAGTCCTTTGAAAGCCTCTGCACGGCAACAACAAGATGGCGCTTAAAAGTAGCTTCCAGCTGAGGCATATCCAGAAGCTAAATTTGAACTCTGTCAACGATGAATAAGACATCACAATAATGATGAGCACCATTTGAAACAGGTCAAGGAGCCTCTGTGCAGTCGCATCTCGACACGCTAATAAACACTTGTACTCATTGATATTTTCGAATATAGTTGACAACCTTGCAATTATGTCGAGAAAACCCTGGTCTGAACACCTGGGGGGCGTGCCAACTACTGACCCTGGACTCCACGAGAGCTTTGGTTGGTGTTGGTTCCTCCTTGGCGGGAAAAGCGAATCATTTATATTATCGTCGTTTTTGTGGGTAAGTCGTCGTTCCGTATCTAGGTCGCCCGCGGCAGGCAGTTGAGGGTGCAGATTATCGAGTTCCCACATCAAGTGTCCGTGGTGAAAATAAGGTGACGAAGATAATCTCGTCGACGCATCACTTTCCCGTAACAAAAATGATCCACCAGCCGAGCCAAAGTTCAATGATTTTCTTTTTGCCATGGGAGAATGCTGGTTCTGTCGTGGATTTTTAACAAGAGTTTTAGCATGTTTTAATGTTTTATCTGAGTTTTCGGCTGCGTTATGGAGTAGAGCCGAAGGCAAGTGTATCACCCCACCTTTGCCATTTGTCTCTACGATTCGCTTCCTTGTGACAGGAACCGATGGTTTCTGTTGAGCAAACATCTGAGGTCAACATTCAACTTCAAGGCTGGAAAAAATGAGACTATACCCGGGTTAATTCCGATGCTAAATAACCCCCTCTCTCGTTGGGATCTCCGTCTGACTTGGCCGAGAATGACATTGTGCACCTGTCCTTGTAGATAAATATATAACTTGGTGGACAACGGCACGCCTCGCTTGCTACTTTCCGGCATGCATCAGCCATGAATTCTCTGGGTTGGTGTGGGTTTCTCTACCTTGTCTCTCACCAGAACACGAATGTAACCTTGATAAGTGTGTTCAAGAAGGGTTTACTACAACGGGTATGAGTAAGAGCGGCAGATATCTGCCGGTTGTTTGGGGAGGGGGGGGGATAGAGGTTTCGGAAGGACGTCGACATGCGTGGTACTCAAATATTATGAAGCATTCCGTTTTTGTTGGTGGGGATTTCCGCTGCCAATCTATATTGGGGATATTCTTGTCAGTTAGCACACTTTGCTGTATAGATGGTAACAAACCTTATACATTTAGATATAATTAACTATGAGGCGGTGTCCAATGTCCGGAGAAGTTGTTATATGTGGGTGGGCTATGTGAGTTGCGTCTGTGAAAGGTCGGCTATAAAAGCCACTGGGGCTGTGACACACTGCCCCTACAGCTACTTATCTTGAGGAAAGCAGATTGGGAAAGCTGCAGAGAGCACTGTCTACTTAGCCCGAAGCTGAAGCGCTGGCTCCCATGGTGACAAGCAATCCAAGTCAAGATCTTACAGTCTGAATTGCTAAATGCCGTGTTCTCTAAACCAAACAAACAAAGGGTGTTTTAGGAAATAACAACCTTTTTTGACCTTTTGCTCATGAACAGTTCGACTACCTGGGCTCAAGCCTCACAGAATCACGGATGTCCTGTCAATATACCATATAGTTCTCTTTCTCGCCCCTTTGTGCTGCGTTCCCCAAATCCACTATTCCAGTCATCCAATCAAGACTACGTGATCGTGGAGCTCGATGGGTCTAGGGCTGCGCACCGTAACCGTACATGACGGCTGTACGGCCGTAATTGTACGGGTCCCGATACCGTACCGTTGGGGCGAAAGATGTAGGTCAAACGGCCGTACAGGATACGGGCCGTATACCGTATCTAGCCATAGGATGACGGGTGGAAACGGCCGTCGACGGTTTGCGTTCACATGTGATCGTGTGACCACTCAACATGACCAATTTCAACATATCGCTATCAACATGACTGAAATCTAAGGCTGTGGCTTCCGCGTGTTTGGTCACCTCTCACCTCTGGATCAGCTCACAAGACCTTTGTTTAGATATTTAGAGCCTCATGATAGCTTTGCTTTATTTCCTGCAACATCAGTTGACATTTCTTCTCTATTTCCATCCAGCTGGAGACTATTTGCACATTGATGTTAGTCAAGCAGTGCCTGAGGCTCTCTCGTGCGGCTATCGACAAAGTCCTGTAAATGTGGTCTCAAAGTAGCATAGATCGATAGAAATTGACAATGTGTTCAGTATGAATACGTACTGTACCGCCGTTTTCGGCTGTATAAACCCCTGTACCGTACCGTCAAAATTTTTGGTTTAACTTTACAGTACGGGTGATGGTCAATTTTATACTGTAAGCAAGCCGTCGATATACGGCCGTAAGCCAATACGGTACGGTGCGCAGCCCTAGATGGGTCATGAATATTGAATATTCTCCTGACTGTGTTTTTTTTGGAAAGCTGTAGCAGTCTTGGTGCTGAGAAGACAAAGGGATGGCTCAGGCATGCTGCATACATGCATGGAAACGCACTCAAGATCTTTCATGAACCTTCAAGCTTCAAGTGCCGAGCTTCATTCTCAGGAAGCGCCGTCCATAGGGTTCGGGAAGAAACTCCAAGGTTAGTAACTAACAGGTTACTAACATGGCAGCTTTGGAGGGGGTTATTCACAGATGTTAATAACATGTTACTAACATCCATGTTAGTAACACATTAAAAATTGTTAGAAATGTTATTAACACTGTTAATAATTGTTAATAATTGTTAAAAAATCCCTCCCCCCTACCAATCCCAGTTAGGCCCTTCCCCTTCATCTTCCTGCACTATATCTGGCCCTTTTACTTTTTTCTGAGTGATATTGACCTCTCCTGAACTCTCTGAGAACATATTAACAAGAATTGGAGATGTAAGATCAGTCAAGTAAGGTTTTTAGAGCTTGTAAGACTATGCATGAGGCAGAAGCCATGATGATGATGTTAGGATATAGTATTAGAGCAATATGAGAAAATTTGTGATTTCCATAATTTTCCAATAATCTTTCAGAGGCTAGATGAAAAATATGGGTCAAAATCACTTAAAGTTGCCCAAAACTGTCCAGATAAACTGGGCAAAAAGTGGGATTATGCCATTACCATGCAGTCCTGAGGTAACAGTGTGTGGGGGAGATGGTTAGTGATTAATCATTAATAGGAGTTGGTAGATTCAAACAATCTGTGGGACTGTTTTTTAATTTGGTTATTAACAATATTTAACATACCCTTTTGAGCAAGTTAATAACTAACATGTTACTAACATGTTACTAACCTGTTAGAAACTACGATGTTAATAAATAAGGGGTTTCTTCTGGAACCCTACACATCCAGTATATCCTCGACTTGAAGAGTCAAGAGAAAGCTATGTGAGGATGTGGTAAATCATCTAAATATGAATGATTTTTGCTGTTGCTGGGCAGGCGCTGGGTAGTGAATGTTATAGGGCTGATAAGATCTGTCAAGGTATACTTCAGCAAATCGTTCTAGGGTTCCGGAAGAAACCCCTTATTTATTAACATCATAGTTTCTAACAGGTTAGTAACATGTTAGTTATTAACTCGCTCAAAAGGGTATGTTAAATATTGTTAATAACCAAATTACATCAGTAAGATGACAAATTTCTTGTTCGCTTTTCGGCACTTTCCGGCACTTTTTGGCTTGACAACAAGTCTGCAAGTTTCCTCTGAAAGTTTTTCCTATGTGTGGCATCACAGTACAGCTCCAATACCCAAACTAGGTTTGTAGTTGGTCTTCAGGAATGTATTGAGTATGAAGTTCACCTGTAAGTTGATCCTACATATCAAAAGTCGGCCCATAGTTCCGAATTATGTTGTCACCATCTGTGATGGCAACGGCAATGGTATGTAAACACAGTGCATGTTCTGTGCTCGGAAACATGTAGGTGAAGGCTGTGGGGATATCCTGAGACCAGTCAACATGTTATTAAGCACACTACTGGAGAAGCAATAAATTTCAAACAAATTTGCATTGAGAACTTGTCGAAATTCAGACATAGCTTTTCAGCTGTTTGTTTGCACACTTTTCGGACTTGTACAAGCACGAAAAGAAATTTCTATAAACACTGATGTAAAAAGCAGTCCCACAGATCATTTGAATCTATTAACTCCTATTGACGATTAATCACTAACCATCTCTCCCCACACACTGTTACCTCAGGACTGCATGGTAATGGCATAATCCCACTTTTTGCCCAGTTTATCTGGACAGTTTTGGGCAACTTTAGGTGATTTTGATCCATATTTTTCATCTAGCCTCTGAAAGATTATTGGAAAATTATGGGAATCACAATTTTTCTCATATTGCTCTAATAGTAATACTATGTCCTAACATCATCATCATGGCTTCTGCCTCATGCATAGTCTTACAAGCTCTAAAAACCTTACTTGACTGATCTTACATCTCCAATTTTTGTTAATATGTTCTCAGAGAGTTCAGGAGAGGTTAATATCACTCAGAAAAGATTAAAAGGACCAGATATAGTGCGGGGAGATGAAGGGGAAGGGCCTAACTGGGATTGGTAGGGGGGAGGGATTTTTTAACAATTATTAACAATTATTAACAGTGTTAATAACGTTCTAACAATTTTTAATGTGTTACTAACATGGATGTTAGTAACATGTTATTAACATCTGTGAATAACCCCCTCCAAAGCTGCCATGTTAGTAACCTGTTAGTTACTAATTTCGGAGTTTCTTCCCGAACCCTAAATCGTTCCAAGCCAAACCGTCTGATGAATTTATCTCGTTTGGAACAGGGGGGTTCAATCAAGTGCGTTATCCCCATTGTTCGCTTATTTTTTATAAACAGTGCTTTAGATCTTCAATCTGACGTTCCGGGACAGAATAATATTCAAGTTGGTTGTCGCGCGTATGAACATGCCCCATGACGGAGGTGCAGTTGCTCCTGAGCAGGAACGCTACGATCGTGTTGCATCCGAAGCAAGTACTGTAGTTCCTTTAACCATACAGATGACTCACGAGCTTGTTTGTAGATTGCAAAACTCAGGTGGCTAAGAAAAATATTTAAGTCCCCGTCCCAGAAGTACTTGCCTATAATATAGATCCTAATAGCATTTTCGGAGCCGCGTTCATCACACAAGAAAGGGTGAGTGTATAATTCCATTTATAAACGATGCTTTTTTTTTGCGTTCTAGATGCTGGGACGTCTTTTGTATGAGGTCTGGCGAGGTTTGGAACTGAAAGATCGAACGACCATTATCCGGCAACTAGCCCGACATCAACACGAGCTTTTCAGCACTTCCTTGGATCAAATGGAGAGCCTTTATGAAGGTGAGGACGGTTCTGGTTTCCGGGTAGGTTGGTGACTCCTCCCGTCAAATTGGAGCGCACCCTCATAAATTGAGATCCCTGGTCAACATCTCGGGAATATATTAGGTCATTTATAACTGAGAAGATTGTTGAAATCGATACCGATGCGGACGAGATTCTTGCTAAACACAAGGCAGACCCTGAGGTAGGCATCTCAGATTTCAATATCGATGTATTCAGGACATTCTACGACGCGATTCCTCATGCCGTGAACAATGTCGAGCTTTTGGACGTCTGGCACCCATATTTCTCCCTATCCCATCCTGACTTTTCATTGAACATTCTGGTAGGGTATCAGGACCGTACCCATGTTATGGCAATGGTTGATTGGGAAGGGACAAGGATCTAACCATGGGCTAGTTCTGTGCACTCCTCAAACATGCTAGCCTCATGCCCGGTATGATTGATGTGATAGTGTCATACAATTGTTATGCCCAATTTCATGTGGGACGAAATGGAAGTCAGCGCATTGCCCGGTGAGGATACTGGCACCGAAGCTACATGGGATGATGCGATTGCGGAATGGAACGAGATCCTATGCAACAGCCCGCTCCCGAGTCCAGATTTCAACTCTACTGAAGGCCCTATCCTGAGTAATCTATCGCAATTTGGTTGATGGTAATTGGGCCGTCTGGGCAACAGTACATTGTGACGGAGTGGCCACAGGCGAACGATCCAGGGTTCGTCAAACTGGATGAAATAATATGGAGATATCGACCAGAAAGTAGTTCTTGTGAAGTTCATGTGAAGTTCTGCGGTAGATTTTCGGGATGTGAACGTCGAGTAAGCGTTTTGGCCAGAGAGCATGTTCGGGATAATGGTGGCCTTCCGCCACAATACCGGTTACGATGTATATGATACATGAGGATAGCGATTAATTACATAAAATAGCATGTTTATGTAGAAACTGGTTGATCGAACTATCTGAGTACCAATTTCAGACAACTTCTACTCCCAGACTTGATTCTGCGATGGATGGCAAGTGAGAACTCAGGGAATGCCATTTGTTCACCTCGTCCTGCGAAACATGACGTCCGAATATGGTGAAAAGGAACTGTTCAACAAGGCGCTCTGGAATATTGGAAGGTTGAGGCCTGGTGTAAGTCTTTCCATAATGGCACCATAGAGAAACCGCAGCGCGGAATCGAGACCTGGGTGCATGAGGCTGCATCAAGACCACTGATGCTACAAAAAGTACCACATTATCCGAAGTCCGTTGACAATCAAATCTATCTGAGGAATATGAATATGAATGAGCACGGCTGAAAAGGTAACAGAGCATTCCCGCGTACTGTCCATAATAAGTCTAGTGAGAAGCTCCAACAAGCCTTTAGGGTATGTTTCCATCTTTGGTTGGATGAGAGGATTGATAATCCAGGATATTATATCTTTCCGAACTGTGGAAACAGATTTACGATTAAAAGCAAGTGTTCAAAGGCAGGGGAAGTAACAAACCAATTTCGTCGACCGCAAGTAAAGATATCAACTCGGTCACAGGGTCTCTGAGGTGGCTCACATCGAGAAGCGGCATGAGTTGGGGCAAAATCGGTTTGATCTTATCTCGGAAAGTATCTGAAAGCAATATGTATACGATTCATAAGGCAAGCGATGACAGAAATTACCTTCTTCAGCAAGGTTCGCAAGTGAGCGAATTCCTGCAGCACGGACGCCATCTTCTTTGTCTTCAATTGCTAATGCGATGATTTCAGGAACTGTGGACTCGATGAATTGCCGGAAGTTTGCTGTGAAGAGGATTTGGTCGTCTAGTGAAAGAGAACCTATTATTTGCAATGAAACATACTGTATTTGTTCAGCACTGCAAGGAACTCAACAGTCGTAGCTCGTGTGAGCCACAGACTTCCCTTCAGCAAAAGAACAAGGACGCGTGCCATCGATTCCGGTGTATGCTCCAGATCTGTGGCTGGAAAATGGGATCAGGAAGTATCTGAAGAAAGTATGTGTGATGAGGTATCGTACGTGGTCCAGCAAAGGGCAATAATGAGTCAATTGTTCGTCGGATGGCATGTCCTTCTGGGCCGATCAATAAAATGGCTGAAGGTACAACTAAAAGGATGGCGTCTCCAATATTTGGCCTATTCTCTGTGCGTGCCCCGGGACCTGAAGAAGGCGAAACATTGTACATCAAAAAGATACAAGGATTGATTAGACATACTGGAGTTTGTTCGAAGGGTGCGTAATAGTTCCACCGCAGCTTTACGAACATCCTCGTTCTCGCCATTCACAGCAAATTTGAGGAGCTGTGATAACACAGGCGTTACCGCACCTTGTAAATTAGCTGGGAGAAAGGGAAAATGTCATTATAAAGATGATATGGAATTTATTGTACGGACAGTCCGGAGCGAGCCCACTTAGCACTTCAATTGCATGGGCCCGAATTTCCCAGTCAGGCCTTGTCAAGGCTGAATCAAGGCTCTTGGACAGAGTTGATCTAGTGGTGTCTCGCAGTTTGGCTGAGAAGGATTATTGGAAGGTATATATACAGCAGGGTCAAATTAACACACCATCATTTGCGAATAGAACGAGCAGGTTGACCATAGCGACACGGGTATTCTTATCGTCGTTTTGGATGGTAATTTCCGCGATTTTAGGGATTACTAACTCAGCGGCCCCTCCAAGTTGTGCATCGCCTGTTACGGATGTTACGATGTTAAAATGCGGGAAACCATGGAGAGTGTTATGATGTCATACGGTGAATAAGTGTATCCAATATCCGACTCCAGTCAGTATGTAACGAAGAATCAGCGAAGACTGAATCGAGGCTCTTTGGCAGTGCTGATATAATCACATCTTGAAGCTTCTCTGGATTAAGGGTCAAATAATAGACTAGGGGTTATTGATGATTTCAGCTTACTATCTTTTGCTAGAGAAGTCAGCAATTCCACCGCAGCCTTACGGACGTCGCTGTCCTCATCATTCCCAGTCATTTTGACGAGTTTCGGTATTGCTAACTGAACGTTATCTCGGAATTCAGCTGGAGGACAAAATCAACATCAGTAGGTCAAAGGCGATGTTGCCAAAACGCACGCCTTTGACCGAGTGCAACCAGGGCCTTGATCCAGGCAAGGCGGACCCGCGAATGAGGGTCCTTGAATGCCGAATCGAGGCTCTTGAGCAGCCCTGACTTAATGGTACCCTGAACTGTTGGGCTGATGGCTCGAAGCTTCTCTGAAAAAGAGGTTAAAGAGCTAACCAAGTCAGGCTTGAGCACAACCCACCGTTCTGTGCTAAATCAACTAGCGAGTTTATTCCGGAAATGCGCACATCTTCATCACCATCTCTGATAACCATTTCAACAAGTTCAGGTATTTTTGACTCAGCAGAAGCTTGGAAATCAGCTGGCAAAAAAATTAGATAGTGATTCGTAGTCTAGAAATATTGCAAATACACACGAATCTCAGCAAGCATAACTTGTACCTTGGCCCACGCAACCCGAACTGGCCAGTTTGGATCTTTCGCAGTTGAATTGATTATTGCTGTCAAGTCTGGCTTGATGATGTCGTAAAAATGGCCTAGGAAGATGAGATGAGTAACGGTTAGGCGTAATCCAGTTTAATTAAACTTACCAATTTTTGCTATAGAGACCAAAGACATCATCCCGGCGACACGGACATCCTCATCACCATCTTTGATTGCAAGGTCGGCAAATTTAGGCAGGACGGACTCGACGGAAGACCGGAAATTAGCTAGGAAGAGAGATGTAAGGTCAAAAAAAGCTGAAGGATTCTTTGCAGAGACATACGGTTTTTGGCCAGGATAACAAGCATCTCAAACCAAGCAATACGAACTTTCCAAGGGAAATCCCTTGGCTTTGAACCAAGGATATTCGACACCATTGACCCGACGACGTCTTGGAACTTGTCTGGGAAAGTAAAATATCAGATTTTAAAAATATAACTCCACACACACCATCCTGCACTAGAGCAGCCACTGCTTTCACCCCGGCTACCTGGACATCAGCATCGTCATCGCTCACGGCCATTTCGATGAAATTCAGTATTGCTGATTGCACAACATCTCTGAAATTAGCTGGAAAAGACAACTTTGGATTGTAGGGCCAAAATATAACGTTATAATAGCTCACCGTTTTGTCCAAGCGCGTTAATAAAACCAAAACGATTCCACGGATCAAACTTTCTAAATGCTGACTCCAGGTTCTCTTGCAATGACAGACTGACGGAGCCTTGGAAGAAGACCCTCACAAAGTGTTACACCAGAGCATGGTAAATATTACGTACCAATGCCTTGCATGAGAGTGACAAGTGACTCAACTCCGGCAGCACGAACGTCGTCATTGTCATCGTTTACTGCCACCTGAATAAGTTTAGGTAACATGGCTTCGATTGTATCTTGTAATTGGAGATCGGCTGAAAGGCAAATGAGGGTTAAGACATAAAGGCCATAGAAGAAGCGTTAGACAGGCGACGCACGGTGCTCAATAAGCTTGATAAGAGTGCCAATAGTACAGATACGAGCTTGCCATTCAGGATTCATTAGTGCTGACTCGAGATCACTTGGCAATGATAGTTTGATAAGATCTCGGAGCGATTCTGCGAAGGGTCAAATACCGGATCCAGGATAATAATGTTTCTCAACTCACCGTCTTTCATAAGAAAGGCCAATGCGGACACACCAGCCGCGTGTATGTCTACATCGCTACCATTTGTTATCATTTTGAGGAGTGAAGGTATTGCCGACTTGACCGAATCCCGGAAATCAACTGGAATAAAGTGGATGGGTGGATGAGTGTTTGATACGATGGAATCCACCACAGGACGCACTTTGGTCGGCGAGCAAATGTAGTATTTCAATCCAAGGAGCATGGGCAAGAGAAGTAATATCATTCCATGGAATATCGAGGATTTTTGGCAATTCAGGCATAATGATGTCTTGAAGTACATCTTGGAGCATAGATCAGATAGCGGGTAAAGGATCAGCCCAATTTGACATACCATCCTGTGCTAGAGAGGCTACCATTTTCATCCCAACTATACGGATGCCCGGGCTTTCCGCATTCATTATGACTTCAACAAGCTGAGCCATTCCAGCATTTACCGCATCTTTCAGGTCAGCTAGGAAATAGAGGGTGTCAACTGTCTTTGTACATAATTTGTCACAAAAACGTACGGCTTTGGAAGAGCGTTGCATCCACGCGATCCGAGCCCAATCTCTCAAACACTGATATCAGGACCTTTGGTAATGCTGACTTGAATTTGTCTCGAAGCTCCTCTGGAAGGTGTTAAGGGAGGTAATCAAGTTTGAGTCTGAGATATATCGGAGTTCAACCCACCATCTTGCATTAAAGACTTTATTGCTTTCACCCCAGCAGTACGGACATCTCCATCCCAATCACTCACCGTCAGTTCAATCAAGTCAGACAGTAGTGGCTCGACAGTATCTTGGAACACGGTTTGGAACTTGTCTAGCCAAAATTGAGGGGAAGGTGGAATACCAGAAGATATCGCAAAGACGCACAATTTTGGATCAACATTACTACATTATCAATAGCACGGACACGACGCGACGGCTCAACATTCTTCAATGCTGATTGCAGGCTGTCCGATAATATTTGCTTGGTAGAATCTTGGAACCTCTCTGAGAGCAAAGATTAACGATTAGTTTTGAGGCGTATCACCAAGTTCAACATACCATTTCGTGCAAAAGATATTAATGCTTCCATCCCATTGAGAAGGACATCTCGATCCGGGTGGTTCGCTGCCGTTTCGGCCAGTTCAGGTATTGATGACCTGACAGCATCCCCAAAATCATCTACCAGGAGAGAGACAAAATTATGGAGTCAGATTGTGAGATAGGATGTGACAGACCATCGGCTGCCAGCGTCGCAAGCGTTGTAATGGCCCAAGTACGAAATTTAGGATTTGGATGGCTCAACCACGTGCTAAGGCCGCCTAGCATTACCGCGTCCTGAGGATCGGCTAGAACAAGCACCGTGGGTTGAATAACAAGCCAAATACGCAAAGAAAACTGCAGCCTCGCACAATTTATGGTAACCGAAAGAGTCTTGCTAAGGTTTTCAAGTACCACCTCTTTCCATCCCTTTGCTGCGGACTGGATGAGTTCACGTCCTGAAATACGTTAAGGTATTCTCACCGATTTGTTCATAAAGCTTTGCAATATATTTCCGCCCAAGATGCTCCGCCTCGTGTCTTGCATTATGTTCGATACCCACGCCCCATTCACTCTTCGGTCCAAATGCTGCCACAGTGGCTTGACACTCATCAATACATATCCTATCATTATTATGACACGAACATACCATTTGTGATCGATATCACAATACTCAGGGCACTGACTTTCTGCAAATTCTCTTGGTCTCCAACAAGTCCCCTACACGCCGCTATTGCAAAGTTTTTCCTATGATCTGGAAGCATATCATGTACCATCGTTTCCCACGGTCGTTCCTCCATTTCACTCGCTGAATAGTCTTCCTCGCAAGCGAGCATGATAGGTATCCGGGCGCTGAACGCCAGTGCCCTGATTTTTTCGGGAAAAACGTTCCATCGGTGCAGTGGTTCTCCTGAGTCAAGGAATTCCCCCAGGATTTCACTGAGCTTGGCAGGTTCCGAGCTCAAGTAATCCACAAACCCCAATAGAGCACGGAGATGGTTGCATAGGACCTCGTACCCAGATTCACGCTGGCCATTGGATACAATGGATTCCCGGAGGCGTTCGCACAAAATCATTGGAGTTCCCCAGTCAACAAAACGATTCCACCACATAGGGCTGAGTTCTGTTTGACTTAGCTCTGCGATGGCCTCGTCCACGTTGGAAGGTTTCGTGGACTGAATTAACTTTCCATGCCAGATTTCCGATAGTACTTTGTTTTCGTCTGGCCCATCCCGCCATGACTGGTGGTTCCGAGCTTTATCTTTAAGCGTTGTCGCCGGCGATTTGTGCGGCAATACTGACTGATAAAGGGATGCAATATCAAAAAGCGCGTCAGAAAGAGGCGTTCCAAAAGGGCACCACGGGCTGAAAATGGGAAGGACCGTCATGATAATGTAGATCAAAGTTCCTAAACCCACTAGAGTTAGGGCCAAGCGACCCATCGTTGGATTATCGTCAATAGACTGGAGGCCGAAGCCTAACAAAAACAAGAGGAGAGCAAGCTGGAGCAGGAGTGGAACACTGGTGATGACCTTTTCGAGATGCCAAACCTGGGCCTGGTCATCCCTAACCCATCGTTGATATGCATCACCAGATTCCTGACCACTGACAACTGGCATGAAATCGACAAGCCATGCTTTCGCCATGACACCCATGATCGCACTGAATAACGTGATAAGAAGACTGGAAAACCATAAGCCATTGATCCAAAGAGATAATGTCGATGGTATAAACGGCTCCTGTGAAGCAGTTTCACCACGAAGGGCATCACGAATGTCGGTTAACAGGACTTGCCACATATGTAAGCTACAATGTAACGTACCATACGGTCCAGCGGGCATATACAATGTAGTGTATGGTACGGTCCGCGGACGCTACATTGTCCGCTACAATAAAAATATGTAACTACATGTAATCGTACCATGCGGTTCTAGCGGACCACGCACGGCCCCAACGGATAGATATGTATTTCCGCGTGGCCGTACGGCATTCATATTCGGCATGGACTACATGTAGTCCTCGGCCATGCGGCAATGATAGTGGGCCACACACGGCCCCATCCGTGTGGCCGTACACCAAGTTGTACCATATGGTTCCAGCAGACTACGCACGGCCCCAACGGATAGACATGTTTTCCCGTGCGGCCATCCAGCAATCACGTTCGGCACGGACTACATATAGTCCTGAGCCATATGGCAATAGTGTAGCATCGATGGCCAACGGCTAGATTTGTATTCCAATACTGAGAGAGCAGCAACAGTTACATACATATATACTACAAATATTCCCCATCAGATCCAGAACCTGTATAGTCCAGCCAGGTGTCGGGAACATCTCTAAAAGACTCCGCATTGTATGGACCTGGATGTACAAGTGGTTCATCATCTGAAGATATCATGGCCACTGCATCGATGGCCGACATTGCAGCGGCTGAAGCGGAACCACCTTCCCCGTCCGAAGCTGAGCCACTATGACTTCCCTCATCTGATGATATCATGGCCACTGCATCCAGGACCGAAATTGCAGTGGCCAAAGTAGAGCTATGATGATTTCCCTCATCCGACGATATCATGGCCACCGCATCCATAGCCGAAATTGGAGTGGCCGAAGCAGCACCACTTTCCGCATCCGAGATCATAGCCAATGCAGCAAGAGCTGACAATGGATTGGCTGCACCCCCATGACTTCCCTCGTCAGATGAGATCATAGCCACAGCATCCCGGGCTGAAGCGGAGCCATGATGACTTCCCTCATCCGATGATATCATGGCCACTGCATCCACGGCCGAAGTTGGAGTGGCCGACGCGGCATCACCAACCCAATCCGACATTGTGGCTGCTGCAGCTATGGTGGGTACACGGGCTGGGGCTTGCGTGATACGTTGGGGGGGGGCTGATTCATCATCTGAAGATGCCTGATCTACTGGCCGGGCTTTAATAAACACACGGTGGTGCGGGGCCGAAGGAGTAGGCAAAATTGTAGGCATGGGAGATGCCAGCGCTGGTGCCAGTGAGGAAGCAATCCGATCGGCCGCCGGAATGTCAGTGGAAGAAATGAAAGATATATTTGCTTGGGGGGATAAGGGACCTGCCTGACTATCTGTGGACATATGGGTATCTTTGTTTAGTGCTAATGGGGTAGGATGGGGTGCGGGGGACGGTGCAGTTGAACCAACGGCCAGCATGGCCGAGCTCGGCATGCCAGGGAGATCCAGACCAGGAGTGTGAGTAGGGAGTTTTCCCGATGGATACCTGCCACTGTGTCCTGATTTTCCAAACCTTAAAGGCCAAAAAGAAAAGTGAGATGGTATTTGAAGGGGGGACAGCTCAGGAGGATCCTGGATATCCTTGCTGAGTGGGCTGAAGTGTACATCACTAGGGAAGGTTTCATCGGCATCAGAATAACTGCCACTTTCCGCGCTATCGGCCAGGCTTGCATCATACCCAGAATGTGGCTGTGCAAAATCACGGTTATCTGAGCGCACAAGCTGGCGGACATCATCCATAGATAGAGTGATACCAGCGGACCATTTGAGGAGTGGTGCTGACTCTAGCCGCTGTTGTTCTGCACGGGCTTCATCCTCTACAGTGTGGCCGAGGGTGGCTCGCTGCCGCATTGGCAGCGGATTGTCCCTGAACACGGATTCAGTCTCTTTCAACATGGCAGCTTCAAATAATTCATTAAAGCCAGAAGCGCGCCGGATAGTTTGTCTCATTTGGCTGTACTGAGAGATTATGTGAGCATCAACCCGACGCTGCAAACCTTGGAGGGCCATTGGGAAATCAAGCCGAGCCGATTGGCCGATCGGCCATGTGTTTGCTGATACTGGCATATCAACGGCAGATGGTATTGCTGCTTGGGCCACTTCAGAACGATACTTCAAATCGAACCTCAGCGCTTTTCCAATAGTCTTGCTGTTGATATAGTGGGAAGGGTTTGCCAGTTTTGCACGGCCGACCCACCAGCTCAGTTGATATTTGGCAACAACTGCAGTAGGATCGTTGTAGGTGGTGCTAGCATCAAGTAACAACTTGAATGGCTCTGAGTAGTCAAGCATTTGCTGATCGGATGTGGTGAGTGACCGAGCGGCAGCAAGGGATCTGGTTATGATTGGGATCTGTATGTTGCGGCCAGTGGCAGTGGCCGATCCGATGCATGCCAAAGCAAAATCCTGAAAATTTGTTGGAATGTACACAAAAACATGCCAAATTAGGGGACATACCAACTCATTAAAGAGGTTAATCTGTAGTGCTTCCTGTGCCCTGCTGGATGCTTGGGCAATGGCAGATAGTGCTGCTCGGAAGCGTGATTCACAATAGAAGATCACCCTTTGTAGACTATCCAGATCTTCAATTAAAGTATCTGCTCCATTGATAATGAGGGGGTCAAACAGAGTGAGGTAAGCTTTGGGCATCTTAAGACAGTTTGTAGGCACAATGATAAGAAAAGGATTTTATTTTATCAATATTGATCAGTATGGTCAGCTGTTACATAAGCCGGTCACGCAATCCGCTCAAAGTTCGGATTCACGGCCTCAAACTGCCATTGAGCGGCCTCGGCAATTGTAACCCAAGTGGCCGATTTCCGTGCAGCGTATGCCTGAGCGCCAGCTGAGTTCCTGGTATCTATTCGTCTTTCCTTCCAGATGTCTGCTTGTCGACGGTAGTAACGGACTGTCCATTCCATCTCATAGCCAACTAATATTGCTTCCTCATTCCAGCGATGTTTATGTGCTCGGGCGCGAAGCCAGTGCACACGGTTAACTAGATTATTATTAATTAGCACTGTGCGGCTTGGTTTACAAGCATACTTACATTCAAGAAGTGATGCTGCATCCATATCATTGACATTATGATATTGCCAGATCCATGACAGCTTCACCTTGGTTGATCCTGGTATATTTGGGTCCAAAATAGCAGTACTGCTCTTTACATCCTCCCTTTGCAATAATTGATATTTTTTCAGGGTGTCAGCATCGGCGCCGAGCCGGATCATGGCCGCACGGCATCGGCCATATGCACGGCAATGCAGTGCAATCTGATCATTTAATTTGGATATCTGGTTCCGTGAACGGGTTGTAACTGCCTTCCGTGGAGCATTGCGGATGACGTGTGAATACTGGAAGGATTTGTCTGCAATCACAGCACGAAGGGCAGATAGATGCCGATCGGCCATCTCTTCCCGTTGCCGGAGTTCCATTACACAGTACGGATGGGTGGATGGCAGGCATGTCGAGGGCATAGACAGTACCCTATCTTCGGGCGGAATCAAAAGTGGCTCCTCCAGGCCAATCCCTGCACTGGCCAGTGGATTGTTGTCTGTGGAATATGAACTAATGCCATCAATATTTTCAAAGTGTCCGAGCATATTGCTGTCCTCAAATCTGCGTAGCTCGTGAAAGCCTATGCGGATTTCCTCTTTCACACTGTCCAAACTGTCCATCAATGCAACCAAGAGTTGCCGAAGCCGTTCCACTTCTTGCCGATTGTCCTCCCGTGGGTTTTTCCGGAGGCGGAGAACCCGATCTTGTAAGTCCAGCCTAATAGGTTATTGAGTATTTTAATTGCAAGCCATAGGTTTACAACACACTGTTGCTCCTCAATGCTAAGCGCTAACTGTATCCACCTTTCACCTTCACTTGTGCCAGTGTGCAATCCGACATTGGCCGAATCCGCTTCCGGATCCGAACTGACTTTCCGTGTTGCAAGGACATCCATCATGGCTGGGTTATTGCAATGCTGGTCCTCTGCCATCTTTATTTCCTGTTCCCACACCTGAGTGTTCTCTATTGGGATGGCATCTGTCATGTTCATGAAATATTGATTAGCATGCTTTGCCATGGTCTGGGCCTCTTCAAATTGTTTGCACAATGAGGACACTGAAAATATTTAGCAACAAGATTGGCCTAGTGGAGTATGTACACACCCATGTTCAAGCCTTTCTTGTGATTTGAATCTGTGACATGATCATCCATCATTTCAGCCCGATGTGCCAGCGTTGCCGTTCGCATTGCCGGTGATACCGAATTCAGCCCTGCCCACAGAGATTCCAGAATTTCCCCTGCAACCATTCCAGCACCTGCTATGAATGAGGTAGCATACCGAAAAAAACACTGTTCCTTGTGCCCATGAACATGAAATAGACCAATTGCAGGATCTACTTGCAATCCGGCCGGTAGCAAGTGGCCGATCCGCCAGTGTAAATAAACCCAATATTGGCAGACAATATCATATATAAATGTCACACCTTGATCTGGATCAATCCCAAAAGCCTCCAGGGCTTTGAGAAATGACCAATCAATGTTTTTTTGCTGTTCACCTTGGTAAAGGTTAGCAATACTGTTTGGAACAAAACATCCATGACGGGCACATGCAATAGCCACAATTCCTGTGATATCGCATGCCTTAGATGCAAGGAGAGCCTGTTCTACTGCCCGGAACTTGTTTTCACATGGTGCTTTCTGAGCATATGCAGTTTTTTCAATCATTCTTATCTTCAGCAAAGGGGCTTACCGTTTTGCGTTCCCTAGCAGAGAGCAAAAATTGCTCATAATCAGCTCTTTTCCCCATCATTCCACCACCCTCTGATAGCCAGACATCCTTCACAATGCCCTTCTGCCGCACATGGTCAGCCTTGAAGTTTCCATCAGCCGTAAGCGATGGCCGATATACCCATCTGCAACCCCACAGATGGTTATGCAATGAGAACCAGACACTGGATTGTATCTTACCTGTTCTCATCTGTTTTCCAATCATCACGCAGGTTGATTCCAGGTTGGGGGCAGGTGGGACAAAATATGGCCATTTCACCCGGTGCCGGATTCTCCGGATTGGCCTTTCCATGGCCGAATCCGGCCCACTTCAACTTCTTAATCCATCGCCAAATACGAGAAAGCCTACGCAGTTCATGGTATATATTTGGTACCATTGCTGGAGCCATGGGGTTTGTGTAACGCCTGAGCAGCTGAAAATATTGATATGCTGAAGCTTTAAGCTCTAGACTAGAGAAACGAAAATCGTCAAGGACAGCCAGTGTAAACACTGTCCGGATTGTTTCAAAGCTTGTTGGCATCAGACCGGAAAACACAAGGTCTGATGGAAGGCAATCCGATCCCTGACATGGACAGGAAACAAGTGCCAGGTGATGTATGCCATTTGTATGAACCACGCGGACATAAGGATTGACCAGAGCATCTTGGCGAGGTGGCCGTCTGGCTGCATTTTTGGATGCCGGATTGACTGATGGCAGGTCCTTGGCCACATCTGGCACGGCAGGTACACGGAAGCCCAATTCATCTTCCACTATGTGTTCTTCATCATCCTCTTCGAGCATAGTGTCTCTATCTGCCTCATTATCATGATCTTCTCTTTGCCATGATGGTAAATCCATGCAATCCGAGACCCTGTGATACTGAGTTGCCGATGCCGATGCCGATGCCGATGCCGATGCCGATGCCAATTCCGATTCCGATGCCGATGCCGATGCTGATGCCGATCTTGAATTTCCAGCTGGTGCCTCAGATGCCTTTTGCTCCTCAGCAATATCAGTACTTTCTTCTAACATGTTTAGAGTGTGCATCTGCTTCTTTAAGGCCTCACATATTGGTGCTCCATTTTGATGTTGAACCAACATGTAGACACCCGCCTCTATGCCAAGCCTATGCCAAGGAAGAAAGGAGTCTCAAGAAAGATGGTGAATGCTGATGCACTGGCTGCTGAGGAAGCAAAGAAATATGGAACTTCTGCCAAGCGGACCAGACAGAAGAAACTCCGGGCAGATTATGATTAGAAATATATTTACATGTATGGTATATTGATGAGCACTGATATTTACATGTACAAGATATGAACAAATATGTCTACAAGAAATCAACTACTTTCTAATTTTTTTGGTGGAGGGCACTTCCGAAGAGCTGGGCTCCAGAGGCCGCTTACCAGGCTGAGGTGATAACCGTATTGGAGTGCCCTCATCTCCTGGCTGGGGGCTAATACTTCTGGCATGTAGGTGGGGAGAACGCCTGTGAGGCATTGGTGGGGGGTTGAGTGATGGTGGAACAAGCAATTGGGGACCGGTAGGCACTTCCTGTGATGTAGCTGGGGTTGCAGGAATGAGCTGCACAATTGGATTGGACGATGCAGCTGAGGATTCAAGTGTAGATGCTGCATCCATTCCGTGTTCTGCCATTGAGTTGGGCTGTGCCACTGCCGAAGTTTGTATTGTGGCCGGAGGTGTTGTGGCTGAAGGAGGTGCTGTGGTGGCCGCAGCCGAAGGAGTTGTGGCCGAAGCGGGTGGGGTGGTGGCCGAAGGAGGTGGGGTGGTGGCCGAAGGAGGTGGGGTGGTGGCCGAAGGAGGTGGGGCGGTGGCCGAAGGAGGTGGGGTGGTGGCCGTGGGCATCCTGGTGGCCAAAGCCACCTCCGTTTCCGGTGCCATCTGAGTGGCCTGTGCAGCTTCAGTGGCCGGTTCACTATCCACATCCATGTCAGTAGCCGCTCCCGACACCATTACTGGTGGTGCTTCTGTGGCCAATATGGAGGCCTGCCTCGAGGGGCTGTCCCCCGCATCACTACTCCGCAGAAGAGGGGGGGGTTAGTTGTGAGTGTCAACTTCCCTTACCCTAGGGGTTTGGACGCCCTCAACTGATTGCTCCCTCTCATACTTTGCCTGAGCTAGCCGCGCCTTCATGCGTTGCATTGTTTTGCGCTCCAACCATGCCTCCCCATCGTCAAACTCACCCCCATACTGTAGCCAAGTCTTTACCCATTCCTGTGTTTCCTGTGCTGGCCGTACATCCGTTACAATAATTGGCCGTCGGAATTCGTCGTAGCGGTTTCGCGGTTCCCGTGGCAAACCTTCCAGTGGTAATCCAAGATACTCCGCGATATCACGATAGACGACCGTTAAGGCATCAACTTGATTCTCCAGAGTTGAAATTTGTGCCATAGCATGACCAAGGAGGGAGGGGACATCTGCCAAGCCAGGTGCTCCCTCTGTACCTGCAAATAATGCCCCTATGTGAGATGAGGCAGCAACTAAGCGTCTGCTGGCCTCCGCGAGCGACATGTCGGCATTTTCACGAGGAGGGACACGGCCGCGGCGGGTTTGACCGGCAGCAAAGTGTTTGTCTTGTGGCCCTGCAATGTGCATTTCAGTAAGCATTGTAGTGTGTGGAAAGGGAACAACTTACGTTTTTCCGCTCGGCGTTCCGTCCTCCATTGCTCTGAGGGGCTATCGTCCGTGTCTTCATCCGGCCGGGGTTTGTCCACACGTCCTTGGGCCGCCGCTTTCCCTGTTCGTTTCCGTTTCTTGGCCTGTTCCACCACTTCCTCTTGTACATCGGAGGGATTATCTGAATCTGGTTCAGACTCTTCAAGAACCTTCTTCTTTTTCCCCCCTCTTGGGCCGCTATGGAGGCATTTCGTCTTTGCCTCATAGCATGCAACGCACGCTCCACCCATGGCTTGTTTCTCACATGGAAGATTTCTTCGTATGCATTTTAGACACTTCTCGGCATGGTAGCGGCCTGTCCGCTGAGCTCGGCGCCGTGGCCTATTGTCAATCCGTCGCTTCTTCTGTGTCGGTTCTGTCTCCCCCTCGGTTTCTCTGGCAGTGCCCTGGACATCCGGTATATCCTCTTCCTCATCCTCTGAGAGCATAGCGAGCTCCTGAAATGACCGGAATGGGGCCTCATCAACCTCCATGTTGGTATTTTGCCGGTGACGGGAGGGGCCAGGACTCGCATTTCGTGGTTGCAAACGACGAGGAGCACGGGGCTGATTGGTTCTGGCACGACCCTCATCCATGGCTCCATCAGCTCTGAATTGCTGCCTAGCACCAGCAGATTGCTTCCCAGGCGCAATGTAAATGGATCCGGAGTCGTCGGATGGCCTTTCGCCAGCCTCGGATTGCGTTGCCTCAACTGCGGATTGCTTTTGACGCCTGCCGGATTGCCTCATGCCGCCTTCCAAGCCCCTTCCATCACGATCGGATTGCTTCCCTCGCCTACTGGATTGCCTTGCTCCTGCTCCTAACGCCCTTCCGTCACCCATGGATATCCTCCCGCTCTCGTCGGATTGATTCCCCCTAATACCAGAATGTCGGCCACCACTGGCCGAGCGACGGCCAGGAAGTGCGGATTGCTTTTGGTCACGGCCGGGGGGCACGGATTGCCTAGCATTGGTGTCGGATTGCTTTTGGTCACGGCCGGGGGGCACGGATTGCCTAGCATTGGTGTCGGATTGGTTTCGGCCACGGCTGGGGGGCACGGATTGCCTGGTGTCGGCCTCGGATTGGTTTCGGCCATGCAATCCGATAGCCGTGGGCGCCCGGCTGGCTGTTCCGAGGCCTTGTACTGGACCCTCTGTGTCTGAAATGATGAACATGTTTGATTTATATATATGTTCATTTGCCACTTACCCTCATGATTCCGCTCCCACTCCTTTAGGATTGCTGGTAATCGTGATGCCAGGACAGGAATGGGTTGTCGCTTTACAGCCTCTTTGACAAACTCAAAAATGAACAGGTTTGTGTTGCCGACGGATCCTGTCAGCTCGGCCTTGATGCTTTTTACCTCACGCCAGATCCGGTCATATTCATTTTCAAGTGTCCCGGATTTGATTGTGGATCGGATCTTCTTGTCAAGCAAGGAGATTGCAGAAGTTTTGGTGATGTGTTGCATACTGAGTTTGATGGATGAGAGGCGGCAGGGATTACAACGGCAGCTTGTGGCGGTTGAAGATAAACGGCAAGCATCAAAAGTTTTTAAAAAACACAGACATTACGTAAGTATCACGTGACCCGTTCGGCCTCTCTACTTGCAGCCGTCTGATCTCCATCATCCGATCGACTCCCTTCCTTTGCATCCAGAATGAATACACCCTCTGGATATACCACCATAGCCAATGCAGATGGGAATCCCATCATTATACCAACTTATATGATTGATGGTAAATCAGTCATCATCCCAAAGTACCTGCTGCCGGCCACAAAGCATGCCCTAGCAGCAAAGAAAGTCCAACAAGGCCTGGATCTTGCATCCAGCAGAGGTGTGAGTCACCTTCTAACCTAACCTGAACTGTAACACATTATTTACACCACTAACACAGCCATTCAATCCATCTGGAGTGTATGGCAGCATGGTGGCCGAGGGGACTGTGATGGTACCCATAGATCCAGTAAGCCTTCTCAATATATCTACAATTTCATTCTGTTTCATGCAAAATCAGAGCCTTACAGACAGAGAAATGGTCTCTCTACATGCTGAGGCTTTGTCCATGCAACAGCAATTGGGTATCAGCTACAAAGATGCTGCCCATCGCCTCTACCTGGCTGAAGTAGAGAAGTTAAAGGCACAGGACATTACCTACAAGGCACTCAATGCTATCCGGGATGACATTTCCCAAGCCATTGCATACCGGAACTCAGTGGATAGCAAAAATGATCAAGAGGCCTCCCATAGCTGAACCTGTTGTATATGCACAGTAATTGTAACTACTAAATTGCACCTATGATTTATTATATTATATACTGTGGTCAAATTTTCACCTCAATTGTATGCTCCAAGGCCAACAGTCATGTGCCGAGGGTCTGTTCCATTGTGGCCGAACTTCGGCACCAATTTCAGACTGCAAAGCTAATCATCACAAGCTGAGTCTGTGCAAAACATGATTGACGTACGGCCACTCGGATAGGCTGTAGGTGGCCCACTATCATTGCCGCATGGTCGAGGACTCATATGTAGTCTGTGCCGAATATGATTGCCGTACGGCCACACGGATTCGGCCATGTGTGGCCCGCTAGAATTGCTGCATGGCCGAGGACTCATATGCAGTCTGTGCCGAATATGATTGCCATACGGCCACACAGATGGGGCCGTGTGTGGCCCACTATCATTGCCGCATGGTCGAGGACTCATATGTAGTCTGTGCCGAATATGATTGCCGTACGGCCACACGGATTCGGCCATGTGTGGCCCGCTAGAATTGCTGCATGGCCGAGGACTCATATGCAGTCTGTGCCAAATATGATTGCCATACGGCCACACAGATGGGGCCGTGTGTGGCCCACTATCATTGCCGCATGGCCGAGGACTCATATGTAGTCTGTGCCGAATATGATTGCTGTATGGCCACACGGATGGGGCCGTGTGTGGCCCACTATCATTGCCGCATGGCCGAGGACTACATGTAGTCCATGCCGAATATGAATACCGTACGGCCACGCGGAAATACATATCTATCCGTTGGGGCCGTGCGTGGTCCGCCAGAACCGCATGGTACGATTACATGTAGTTACATATTTCTATTGTAGCGGACAATGTAGCGTCCGCGGACCGTACCATACACTACATTGTATACGCCCGCTGGACCGTATGGTACGTTACATTGTAGCTTACCTACCTGGACTTGCTCGGGATTTGGCTGAAGATCCTGTCTGCTGTCAATGACGAAAGAGGCTACAACTCCGGCAAACAGACCGGCCTACAAAGCATGTTGACATCTTCTCGAATATCGGGATATTATAACTCACAAATATGAGGAGAGATTCAAGGCTCGTTTTCCATAATTCTACTCGTTGTGTAGCCTTCTCTTCGGCCTCCGTGAGATAGAGCGACCAGATCTTCGCATCGGGCCTGTGATTGAGGGGATCCGTCTTCATTTCCTTTGTTTCAACAGTCGCATCGCCATCCCTTGCCTTGCCCTTAGGCCCAGGACTGCCTTCTCCAGGGTTACATGGAGTGCTAGAATATTCACTTGGGTGGTCATAAGCTTTCTCCGCATTGTCTTGATTCATCGCATACTGGACCATATATAATTAATGACAGTAGAGCACAAAATAATGTATGTAATTACCCCCTGGGGTGTCTGGTGCATATCAGGTGTTGAAACGAAAGGCTCAACAGGAGGACTGGGAAACGGGACAAACAGGGAATGCTGTCAACTGGTTATTTGCCGTTTGGTTTTGAAGTGTGCGCCACTCGATCAATGCACCAGACAGTCTATATTTATCTTCTCGTCTCCACAGAGCCGAAATACTGGAAAGAACGCGCCTTTAATGGCTTTATTGCTTCTACGAGATCCCTGTTAGTGTTCGCCACCTTCTTTTCCTATGACATCAAGCTAAGGGCTGAGCATTCGAATTGACACTTGGGATTTATTTTTCTCATGCGCATTGGGGATCTTGATTGCAGAGGACGGCTAAAGGGTATATGGGATGAGCCTGTCACTGCCGGGTATTGTACTTCACTCAAAAATAGATTGTAATTTTTTTCGAACCCGAAGAAATGAGACCTTGCCCCGAAGTCCAACATAGTGTGCGTCGCGAACTTAGTTGTACTTGTATTTGGGTGTGTTCCGTGATTAGCCCTCTATCAGTTGCAGGACCACGTGTGAGCAGACCATCCCGATTTCAAACCCGTCGGCCTTATGCCTGTAAGTATCGGGCACTATAAGGATTAGAATAACGGGTGGACAGAAGGTACTACTCAGGCTTGTGCCGTGATCGGGCGGGGTGCGTCTTTTGATGTGCTGTTGGGGGCCCAAGTAATGAGTTGTTGGTATTAACAATAGAAAACGAAATAATGCGCCCCAACTCACGCCGAAAACATGATAATTAAGTGGTAAATGCGGATTGTCGATGTGACAGCGTGTGATGCAAGGAGTGGGAGTCTAGATGGGAAACCAGAACTTAAATTCGTCGGGCTTACTTTAGGCCCGACTACAACGGTTGAGGAAAGACAATACATAGACGTATCCAGCAACTGCAGGTAACAGATATGTAGGAACCCCTAGGTAAGATTGGAACCGGTTTTTGCGCCCAACTCGTGCCAGTGGAATGTCACATAAGCCAACGATCCCGCATAAATATCATCGAGTCATACCAGTCTTAACTTGATCAACGCCCCACCTGCCACCAGTTACCGTAAGGTCATTCTTTGCTCCCGCACTGCCTATGAGCCGAATAAGCATAGAGAACATGTAATAAATAATATTATATGTTTCGTGATAGTCCTTTTTTGCTCTGGCTATTGATAACAACAAACGCTGAGCATTCGAACTCACTCTTGACTTGATCTTCCCCACTATGTCCTAAATCCCACCGCAACTACCCCAACGCGGCACTGAGCGCTACTGTTGATACTCGGCGACACGGGTCCAAGACATAGACCATTACAGTTGGACGGTCGAAACTGGAACAAAAAGCTTAAGGCCTACGTCAGTGGGAAATGGGGTGTGAGAACGGGCATTTGATATCTCCACTTGAAGTCCCTCGCATGATCATCTATTGCGGTCACGTTGGTGGGTGAAATTAGTCGGTATGTTGGTTGGAGTGCACGCGTCAGTCTCCCTCCCACAAACACGTGTGTGAAACAAACTATGTGTGATGGATGCAGGCGCAGGTACGGTTGGCAGATCCTACAGGGACCAAAGTGGTGTCGGCCCTGATAGACCAGAGGGATATTTTGAAGTGCCGTGTGACAGCAATAGCGGGGCTGCCTTGCTGGTTGAGCACTGCGATCATAACCGTTGCTAAAACCTGATAAGTGATTCATGACGATAAGCGATTCCGCCATTGGGAAGTTGCTAATGGATCATCGCTGGTGGCAATGTGTGGCTCCGTCATTGTTGGCTTTAAGGAGAGTGGTTTTATGACTCATCTGGCTGGCCTTCCGCTTATCTTTCCTGAACTCATCCTGTCGTCCGATAAATCTGGCCAGAATTACTGGTGCAGTGCGTTGTCTGGGTAGAGGATAGATAGTTAATAGCGGAGCAGGAAAGCCCGTTCTCCGAAACTGATTAACCTACGGGATTTTACGCATTATCAGCTTTTGACCGTTGCTTTTACAGAGTAGTAGGAACTCAGTGATTCTAAATCAAATCAATGAAGTTTATGGGGGTGAACGGGCTCAGTGAACCAGTGATGGTGGACATTTAGTGATGAAGTCGATGAAAGCAAGCAATACAAGTTACACAGCCGGAAAGGTCCGAGAGATGAGCCCGTTATTTAAAAAATTCCTTTATCCTGCTGTGTGCGAAAGCTCCTAGTCTGGATACAGGATATGCCGGATTCGTCGGAGGCATTGAAACGTTCATGCTGATTAAATAATATGTACATGGACACTGCATGTGCGACTTCCACATTAAAAACGTTCGTTTTGGTGGTATGCTTGTTTTGTTCTGTCACTTCTGTGAACAAGGTGATAGGCCAGCTATGTGCCATATATATATATTGCTTGTTTGTGGCGTAATAAGAAAAACAAGATATATTACTTCGTTTGACACTAATTTCTACTCAGTCATCAAGAACGAGGCTCTCGAGTGCTGGGATAGGTCTCTCAGCCTGAGGAGTAATTCGTGCCCCGTGGCGGACTGCCCCCAGGTGACCGTAGTCGGCGATAGCAGACTGTTGGGGAAATCAATATTGGCCATTCATGATCGGAAAGGATATACGCACATGAGCCGTGATCTGTCGCGATTTGGGTGGTTAGGAGGGGGGGAAAAGGACAAAGGAAGATTATGCTTACGCGGTTATCCCAAAGAACCATCTAAGATACAAAGAGTACATGAGACAAAGTTAAGTGATCATAGGTTTACACCTACGGAGTAAGGAGACCACTTGATGCGCGCCTGGTTATCACCTGCCTTCGCGATGTGATCGTATAGGAAATTCAGGATATTCTCTATTCCATGTTATCGTTAGTTCTCGATGCCATTTACGTAGCAATCGGTTAGATACGAACCCGACTCTTCACGCTTCAGGCCAACAATCCGTTTGGTAAACTGTTTATTGACGTATAACGCCTCTTCCCCCGTCACAGGGTGCCTCCTCACAACAGGGTGAATGGTTTCGATCGGCTCCCTACGTTCGAACGCGCCTCCACGACTGGCACGAAGGGTACCAATTCCAGTGTGCTCGGCTTTAAGGGTACGAAGGAATGCAACAAATGTAGGAGACAACTTCTTGAGATTCAACACCTGAGATGAGTAGAGTGTATCTCCTCCGGTCTTGGGTTGTGAGAGGAGGAAGAAGGTGGTCAGCCCGGGTGGCTGTAGCTCGAACGAGAAATCTACTCGACGGTTAGCAAGTTCGAAGTAGACAACGAAAAAAAAACCGACCAGCGTGCCAAACAGTTGACGTTATCGTCTCAGAACTGAACTTCGAGTTGGCGTCCCTGGTTGTGAGTCAAATAAGACTCGAACTCGTCTAGCGAGATCCTCTGTACTTACTTATAAACGAGATGAATCTCGGGGTAGCCCTCCGGATGAGGCGAGCTCGGATGAATATGCAGACGCCCAAAGTGGCGGCCCCATTTCGTATAAAACTCGGGTCCCCTGTCGAAGAAATCCTGCTGGTCTCTGAAGACTACGACACCTCGTCGGGCAACCTAGGGAACCCAGGTTTGAGTTATGAGATAATATGAATTATTTAAATCATACCTCGAGCGCAAGTTGATCCATTGCATCACTATCTAACGCAGCGAGATTGACACCCCTAATGTCAGATCCGAAATTGGGCGTCAACTCAATAACCTCGGCTTTGTCGAGGAAAGATCTGGGATTTGGGTGGTTCAAAGCGCGAGAGCCCGCGTCAACATGGGTAAAAGGCGTCAAGGGCGGTAATTTCTCTTTGGTGAAGAATGGCATAAGATGGGCATAGCGGTATGGCTCCTTATCTTTATTAGTGGTCGTTGATTTTTCAGCTGCAGGGGCGGCTTCTGTAACAGTAGTCGTTAGAGACATATTGGAGATCGATTTCGAGTGGGTAAGTACTCGTCTTGTTTTGCAGCAGTTTATATGGTGTGGGTAGAACCGACTGTCAATCCGACTTCTGGACATATGCGTATCGCTGAATCTCACGTATCAGTGCTATTTATAGCAACGAAGTTTGGTGCCCAATAACCATGAGTTCATATCGTGAGTAATATACCCTTCGTCTTGGCGTGGAGTATGGAGCAGGCAAACATGGGTTTCATGTTGATAGAGCGTTTGGAAAGCCTGGCAAAACGCTGCAAAATTTACCCTTGCAAAACCAGCGATGAAACTCGTGGTTCTCGCGATGTCTAGTTCCACAGACGGGGTAGACGCACTCGGAGACCTTCAAGCGGGCATGGAAGTCTACACAATGATCACGGGGAGGCAGTTTTAGTGGAGTATGTTTCATACCCCACTTGTTTGGAGAGCTTTTCGAAGAAGCTAGGCCAACTGAGAAAGTGAAAGTCTAAACAGCGTTAAACTTGTTACAGTAAGGACTCCAATCACCTGCATTGGATCTTCAATCCACACGAATACCCTGGGATGCGAAACACCGCGCGGGGAAGCTTCAGACATGCGAGCTGGGAACAGTTTCACGCCCCACAGGCCTATTGGGCTCACGCACCCGTCTGACCTGGGAAGAGCAACAGTAAATGGAGAGAGCACCAATGCATGGAAAAACCTTTACCGTGGGATTCATTCCCAGCACCCCAAACTCGCCCGCTAACCATACAACGTCAGTGGTCATGGAGCAACGAATGTTGAGAGTAAGTAGACCTTTTAGCCCAAAAATACTCATCGGCAAAACTCGTAGGAGCTACGTCTTTATTCTTTTGGGAGCCTGCTCCAACTAAGACACTGTGCTCTGTGAAAGTAATGGGCACAACTTCAACAGTTGGTCGCGTAAGTGTTTGTCTTGATTGACAACGATTATGCCCACAAGGTTCGGGAAAAAAAGGAAGCAGATGAGGATGTGACAGGAGAAGGGAATATAGACCCTCTCAGGTGCAGTTGGAGGCTCTGGGCCGCTCGTCCAGGTCGCTCGAATCTTCATAGTCATCAACCATTGCCATGCGCTGAGTTTCTGGCCTCATCACATGACCGTTCAATCCCCGGTGGTGAACATTAACGTGGAAAGCGAAGTTTTAGGGATACATAAAAGGTCGTTGTAATGGTAGTGTGAGGGTTTAGAGAGCCGGGTCGAATTCCAACCAAGCGAATTGGCAGTACGAAACTTTTTGTGACGTTTGGCATTGACATACCGGCAATATCCCGCTGAGTCTGAAACTTCCATTGAGAATGGCGAAGTCTGTTTGTCCCAGCATTTCGAGTTTTCCAGTGTCTGTCGAGCCCCTTGCTTCAACCTAGATCTTCGGCTTCACTTCTGCCTGAACTATCTTATCTCGTGGTTAGGATACGATAGAACTCATCGATTGAATTTTTGAATTTTCATGATCGCGGAGTTTTGGTTGTTTATCTACAGGCTCCCACGATGCAATTCGTCGACAAGAGGTCGCAGTTGTATGACGGGTCGGCCAAGGGCCGGCAGTCATTCAATAAGGTATCTGTTTCTCATCGAGGCCTTCCTGCGAGCATCGAGAAATTTGGTACTCTGTCTCTGAATTTTCTGATTGTCCACCGTCATTGAGTATCCACACATCCCTTGATTCACGCAGAATTTACAAATGCTCATTTCTTGTATAGAAATTAAACGCTGCCAAAACACCGCGGTATATTTTCCGGAGGTGTAATCCGAACCCGGGCTGGTACCACGAAGAACTATGTTATCCCGCATGGCCCAACATACACATGAGTTATTATTAAACTGACCGCGTTAGAAAACAGCCTTTTTGAGAATCCCGGAGAAGCTCCCCCGGTTACCGAAGCACTCGCGGGAAACACGTGCAACCAGCTTTACCTGCGCGCGCAGAACCCTACTAACGTTCGTTGTTATCTGCTACCACACGCAGGAGCTCAGAAACGACTTGTTTTTTTTTCCATCTTGGTTGGGAGAACTTGTCATTTTTTAGGGTTATTATTTCAACAACTCATGTGTTAACACACAAAATACTTTGCTTTGGCGGATTATCCAAGAAAGAATTACATCGATAAACACAACACCCAGACTCGTTTATGTGGCACCCAGGGCTCTTCCCCGCTCAAGATTTACTGTTACTCTCAAGGTCTCCAATAGCTTCCGGGAGATATTCTCACACCACCAGAACCTCACGGCAGGACATATAATTAGACCGACTTCCTAGGTTATAATCACATCGAGAAGGACAGTGAATATATATATGAGGTGCTACTCAGACATTCTTCGAGTTTTATCTTTATCTCAATGTCTCAACCAGGTCTTCTCGCGGCAGCGTCCTTTTTTATCGCTACTCTTTACATCTATGTAAAGGTTGTCAAGAATCATACAATGCAGGATCTGCCTCTTCCGCCAGGACCCAAGAAATTACCGTTGATTGGTAATCTTCTTGATATGCCGACAAGCCTCGAATGGGAGACGTATCACAAATGGTGCAAGGAGTTCGGTACGATATTCAGATATATAGTTCACATAAGGTAGCCTAAGACCTAGTTTCCCACCAGATTCCGATATCATACATCTCAAGGTCGGTAGAGCGTCTCTGATCGTCCTCGACACCTTCGAGGCCGTGACAGAGCTTTTCGAGAAGAGGTCATCACAATATTCCGGAAGGTATGTCATCTATCGGACTTTTTGGGATGTATACCAACGGTCGTGCAGAGCTAGGCTCCCGATGATCAATGAGTTGATGGGATGGGACTGGATGCTCACATTCATGGCGTACGGTAAATCAAGTCACTACTTTCCTTGTCGATTTGCTTTGCTGAATCCTTTTCTGCTAGGTAATCGCTGGTAAGACTCTGATGTGATACCATCTTTCAGTCATGAATTCCTTTGTGCTGTAGGCGCCGTCACCGCCAATTGATGCACCAAAATTTCCATCCCGCTGCTGCATTGAAGTTCCGCCCTCACGAGCTCAAGGCTACCCATAATCTCCTTCGGTGCCTTTTAAATGACCCAGGTGTTGATGGTTTCATGGAACATCTCAGACAGTAGGCAGGATGAACCTAGACTTGTTGTGTTCTAACACCGTCCAGCATGGCGGGAGAGACCATCATGTCAATCGCATACGGAATCGAGGTACTTCCGAAGGACGATCCGTATATCAAGTGTGCGGAAGAAGCCATTAAGCCTCTCCTTGTTGCTGCGATCCCTGGAACTTTTCTCGTCGACATGTTCCCATTTCTCAAGTCGGTACCCAGTTGGATTCCCTTTGCCGGTTTCAAGCGTAAGGCTAAGGAGTGGCGAATATTGGCGCGGGCGATGGTGGAGGTACCTTTTGATGTTACAAAGCGCAACATCGTGAGATTTTCTTAGCCTCTGTGATGCTTTGTCTTTAATATGAGCGTTGATTCAGGAGAAAGGCAATGCGACTCCATCGTTTACCTCGTCGAGCTTAGAAAATATGGACGAAGGTGGCGATTTAGCAGACCAAGAGCTTATGATAAAAAACACAGCCGGGGCAATGTATACTGGTCGGTCTAGCCACAACTGTCGTCGAAGTAAAGCTCACTTTTCATGACAGGGGGGTCGGATACCGTATGTCACGAATACCTTAAAACGGGAAGGACTGACAGTTGATAAAATCATAGACCGTGTCTGCTATTTCGTCATGCGTCCTTGGTTTAATGACACACCCTGAGGTATTGAAAAAGGCACAGCAAGAGATCGATACGGTCATTGGACACGGTCAACTCCCTAGCTTCTACGACGAAAAGTCATTACCTTATATCACTGCCATCACGAAGGAAACTTTAAGGTGGAGAGATGTAGCACCCATTGGTATTTGTCTCGTTAGAGACACGGCAATTTGTTCTGATTTAAACCCACAGCAATCCCGCATCTCGCCAACGCCGAAGATGAGTATAAAGGCTATCGGATTCCAGCGGGCTCTGTCATTATTCCCAATTCTTGGTATGTCTTCACATGTCCCAAGGTACAGCACGCCGCATCCCAAATATTCGTTACCTAAAGGGCCATGCTCCACAATGAAGAAACTTACCCAGACCCTTTCACCTTCAACCCTGACCGATTTATGAAGGACGGGAAGCTGGATCCTACAGTATGGGATCCAGCTCATGCCGCATTTGGATATGGACGACGGTACGTTATTTCTTTTGTCGTATCGCAGCGGCAAGCACTAAGGGTGATTTTTAGAGTATGCCCTGGTCGCTTTATGGCTTATTCGGCGGTTTGGATTTCCGTGGCTTCCTTGATCGCCGCGTTCAATATTACGAAGCCCCTTGACGAGAATGGTGAGGTCATTGAGCCATCGCTAGAATATATGTCCGAATTAGTTTGGTGCGTTCGTTTTCCTGAAATATTAGAAAATATGCTGATGCGTTTTTAAAGTTTGCCCCTCCCATTTAAATGTTCTTTTAAGCCCAGGTCAAAGATGATGGAAGAGGCAATCCGGGCGACGTCTGTCATCGACTACTTGTTGGCATGATCTCCCTGAGACCATGAGTGGAAAATTCTCCGTTGAGGTATAGTTCTGACCGCGAGCTGTGGAGCTGCGGAAAAAAAATTACGTCCTAGCTGTTTTAGTCTGGATGCGTTTTCGCGGTCGTCTGTTTTAAAATAAGCAGTTCGTTGCATTCGCTCGTATCGCAATGCCGAGTGGTCCCCCGTAATCAAGCGAGGGTTCATGTTGGAACTACACGCTTCAGTAGCTCCAGATAATGCTGTGGCTACCAACGAAGTGGGGTGGGAATGAAGGGTGTTAGAACAGGGGGTATGAAGAATGATGTGAAACGTGGGTAATGCCTCATGAAGCACTTTATGGTACTTCCAACTGTCGATGTTCCGTCATTTTCCATGTACAGAAAGACTACTCGGGAGTTTCCATATCTCGCATGGCGCGCTGACAAGAATGGAAATTGAGTAGGGTACAACACTGTTGAATGTACTGCGAAACGTAAATCATACGAGCGTGCAGGCATGTCCCTCAGGCGGTCCCGATATCCATCTTCATTCCCAAGAAGCGGAACTCCGTGACAAAGGTACACCGAGACAACGACATAGTGGCCGACGGAAGTCGCCCGCTTGGTAATTGGCCAATGACCCAATGGTCGTGCAACAGCCGGAACAGCCATCGAAGGAGGCCCTAGATTTTTTGACGAAATTTCATTCTGAAACGTCGGAGAACAGTTCTAGTTGCAGGCGGATCAAATCGAGGTCCCTTGGCAGCGACGTTCGACATTCGGACAGTATGCCCGTACCGCTGAAAGTGAGGCTGATTTACATCGGATCTGTCGTAGTATATTTTCTGCTAAGTATGATGGATCCCCATTGCCCACATCGTCTACATCAGCGCTCAGCAACGAAACACGTCAATGGGACAATGCGGATGATGGTCGGGTAAGTTTGGGTGCAACTAGAAGTTTGCGTAGTTGAGAGTAATGACATGGAAACCGCCAACGCTTGTCAAAACCGTGAAGCTGTTGAGTGTCCTTACAGGTCAGGTAATGCTGAATTGTAGTTTTGAACTTGGGGTCTCTCCACTGTTGTATCACGATTACCGTTTGGAAGGTCGACTTCAGCAATTTGAACCCACACGATATCAACGCTGCCTTGATTATAGTAGAAACATGGAAATCTCCAGAATGGTGTGGATTCCACTACTACAGGAGGCTCGCGGCTTGAGACACAGCTCGCCGAAAGACGGATATGATCCTTAAGATGTGCCTGTGATAATCCTGCAGGTGTCCCGTACCTGTCCTTGGGGGAGCCTGGAGCGCCTGAATGCGATTGATACTGGGCTCTGGACATCCACATCGTTCTGCGAAAGATGAAACCAGAAGGGAAGTCGACGTTGAAGGAAGAGGAAAGGCCAGAACAGGGGCCAGAACAGGAGCCGAAGTCCGGTTGAATCACTGATAGGAACGGCTCGTCGGCCCGACATGTTCCCAAGTCGACTGATTAGATCTTATAAATCCAGATAGCCCAAAAGCCACCCTCACACCAACTTTCGTCATTACTCCCCCAAAATCTCAATTGCAGGCCATGAGTGGAAAACTAGCCTCAGGTAAACGTTCGACGTGGAGATGCCTTCGATATATAGCTAACTTTATTCTACAGAATATCCTTCATGGAAGAAACTCCAACAAATCTATGATTCGGAACACACCAAGCTTGTCCTGAAGGACCTGTTCGCTCAGGATCCTCAGCGATTCTCAAAATTCTCCAATGAATATAATTCAACGGAAGGGCCCGACGTTACGTTCCTTCTTGACTATTCCAAGAATCTAATCACGGAGCCTATCCTCGCGACACTGCTGAATCTCGCACGGGATGCGCAGGTCGAGACATTCCGGGACAAGATGTTTGCAGGGGAGCATATCAATACATCTGAGGACCGTGCCGTGCTGCACATCGCACTCCGTAACTTTGGCGGATTCAGCATTCAGGAAAGTGGTGCCGACGAGGTCGCAGGAGTGCTTGCGCATATGAAGACGTTCACCGACGCTGTGCGATCCGGGGAGTGGAAGGGATACACGGGGAAGACGATCAACACGATCGTCAATATTGGTATCGGTGGATCGGACTTGGGACCCGTCATGGTCACTGAGGCGCTCAAGAAGTACGCCAAGCGCGATCTGACCGCGCATTTCGTTTCCAACATCGACGGCACCCATATCGCAGAGACGCTGATGGAGTGTGATCCGGAACGCACTCTGTTCATCATCGCTAGCAAGACGTTCACGACACAGGAAACCATCACTAATGCCGAGAGTGCTCGGGACTGGTTCCTTGCTAGCGCCAGGGACAAGGCCCATGTCGCGAAGCACTTTGTAGCTCTGAGCACCAACACCAAGGCCGTCACCGCGTTCGGCATATCATCCGACAACATGTTCCAGTTCTGGGACTGGGTCGGTGGAAGGTACAGCTTGTGGAGCGCTATTGGCCTCTCGATCGCCCTTGTCATCGGGTATGACCATTTTGAGCAGTTACTCAAGGGTGCCCACGGTATGGACAAACACTTCAAGGAAACCCCCCTGGAGAAAAATTTGCCTGTTTTGTTGGGTGTCCTCGGCATCTGGTACAATGACTTCTATGGTGAGAGCTATTGGGATTATCGAGAATCCAGAGGTTTATCGTTTACTCAGGCGCACAAACCCATGCTCTACTCCCGTACGACCAGTACCTACACAAGTTTGCAGATTATTTCCAACAGGTGAGTTGTACAGCTGGTATTTGAGTTTGAGAGGCTGATTCCCCCCAGGGTGATATGGAGTCAAACGGAAAGACCGTTACCAAAGGCGGTCAACGTGTCAACTACGAGACAGGAGTGAGTGAAGCATTACATTTTGAGAAGATTTAACTGACCCTTGTCGTCCTAGCCAATCATTTGGGGTGCCGCGGGCACGAATGGGCAGCATTCGTTCTACCAGCTCGTCCATCAGGGCACAAAACTCATCCCAGCCGACTTCATCGCGCCTGCCACAACCCACAACCCCATCGCAAACTCAAAGCATCACCGCATCCTACTTTCCAACTTCTTTGCGCAGCCCGAAGCGTTGGCTTTTGGAAAGACAGAGGAAGAGGTCAAGAAGGAGCTCGGGGCGAACGCGAGCGAAGCGTTGATCAAGAGCAAAGTGTTTGAAGGGAACAAGCCCAGCAACAGTATCATGTTCCCGCTATTGACCCCGGCGACTCTCGGTACGTTGTGTTTTGAGACCTTGTAGGGTCTGACTGTAATGTCCTGATTTGAAGGCGCGCTCATTGCAATGTACGAGCACAAAATCTTCGTCCAAGGTGTCATTTGGGGCATTAACTCCTTCGGTAAGGGTAAACTTTACAGAGAGGAAGCAAAGCTGATGCCTTCCTTCGCAGATCAAATGGGTGTCGAGCTCGGAAAAGTGTTGGCTAAGAATATCCTTGCACAGCTTGAGAAGCCTGACGACGTTACAGGCCATGACAGCTCAGTGAGTACAGGTTCCTTCCTCTATGGCTTCGAAGGGCTCTAACCTCTCGACATAGACAACCGGCCTCATCCACTACTACCAGAAGTTTAGGAAAGAGTGAACGACTAGCGAAAACATGAACGCCGATGATTTTATGACGGATAATTATGAATTAGAGAAATATGTACTTGTAGCGAGGCGATCCTATAGACAATCACAATGCAATCATGAATTCGGTCCATTCCGTGACAAAGCGTGCATAAATGCTCACTTTTCTTCCGCTAAACTTGGGTCGCGTCGTAAAACAAGAGAAGGTGGCGGTGCAGTTGAATTTGGTCGTGTTATCGCACGTTGTTATTGTTCTTGTTTTGACCACCGCCATCGCTTTGAGCCCTGGCCATTTCCCATTTATCCCTTGCGTTACCGTTTTTTTTATTGACCCCATATCTTCCTCATAACTCTCATCAGCACTCGAAAAAACGACTATATCGAAAATACAGACAGAATATTTCAAACTTGATCTAGAATGCTCGACTCCTCACCGGTGGCACTTCCTCCACTTCCCCGGCCCCTCAAACGATCCGCGTCGACAGCATCGCTGCCAACACCCCCAAGAACTCACCACAAGCGAAAGGGCGGTCGATCGAGGGCATCTTACGATAGTGACACCGATTTAGAGAGTACAGCGAGCGAAGTTGATGAGGGGGAGAACCGCAATTCTCACAAGAAGCGACGTACGAGTGAGGTGAATGAGGCGGATGAGGAGGCGTTTTGGATGGGCACGACGAGCGCAGCAACCAAAGGCGTGAAGACGGGGAAAGGAGACGCGAAATCGACGTCGAGGGCGAGCTCACCGCCGGCCCCGCTTCTTTATCGCCGCCGGATAAACACCACAAGAGTGGTGGCGCCTGTCTCGCCGCCGCCGAGCCATCGTAGGAAGGCATTGGTATCGACGGTGACGACGCCCATAGTGCTGGACTCGGTCCCCAACTCGCCCCCCGCAACGCCAGAGTCGAAATACCCAATGCGTGACTCACCCAACAACCCTTTTCTCGAAGACGCCGACGTGAGTGCGAGTGCTAAGGCGACCCCGGAGCCGCGCACGCCGCAGCAAGAGAAGCCTACGGTCACCTACGTCTTGTAAGCCCCACAAATCATGTAATAAAACTGGCATTGACACATTTTTTAACTAGCCGAGGGGTACGCGGCGTGTTTCCGAACCCCCTTTACAACCACAACAAGGATCGGCCGTTATCACCTTCAGCAAGCTCACGACTTCCGATAGACCACCCTGATTTCTCGCCTTCAACGCATTGTCCACCTAAGCTATTGTTCCCCGAAGCACGACGCACGGGCCTGCGGTCTTCTGCTAGACAGAAAGTAGACACTCCGACTGTGAAGCCTCAAGTGGGTAGTAATAGCAAGAGCAAGAAGAGACTGCGCTCGGTGTCTGTCAGCAGGTCTGACAATGAAGAAGGACCGGGGGGTCCATCAATGTTGTCCACTAAGTTGGATTTTGGAGAGGGAGGAGGTGAGAAAAACGTCAAATCATGGCAGGAGGAACTTGAAGCTGCAGGACCTTGACCCTTCTCGCAATATTTTCTTCAACGCGCAGAGGAAGAGTAAAGTACCTTTGAGGCTCTTTCCTAGGTTTGTTTTGTTGCTGGTCTTGTCCATTCTCTCCCGTCTTCACTTGTGCGCCGTCCTCCTACGCCATTTCTCCACTGTCGCGACCCGTCATTATCTCTTTTCTCATATCGCCATTACGACCACCGTCTTTTCCACTCATTGCACTGTTCAGGACAGCTGTCTCGCGACCATCTCTCGTTACTCCCTGCGATACCTTTCTTCATATCATTGCGACACCCACAGCCTATCCCACCTATCCTATTATCCCGTAGTTTATCTATCATCTATCTTATCCCGGCCTCACCCCCACTATGCGATTATCAGAACACATCTTCCACACCATGTATATACTCGCCTGCTCTCGGCAGAGGTTGGGAATGAATAAAATGTTACTTATTATGAAACCTTCGCTTGTATCAGCGAGATTATGGACGCCAAGTTTTTAGCGGGTGATCATGTGAAACGCTTAACAGTTAACGACGATGTCCATCATATGTACCGCGTACCTTGATTACTGTTGCCTACGTATGTATTCTTCCTCATAGCCGCAACGTGAAAGCGTCGTCAACAACCATGCCTCCATATTCCGATTCTCTACAATTGCCGGGCTTAGAGGAGGCGTTCTCTCTGTATCTTTCGGAGCTCGGGGAGTTGAAGGCGTCTGACCCCGTGGCAGCAATTGAAGTGGACATGACAGATGAAGACGGGTGTGAGGATGAGGATGAGGATAAGGATGAGGATGAGGAGGCATGGATGGATTCGCTACGGCGTCTCAGCTTTCACACACAAACCTCTTACTATTCTATGGACTTTATCGTTTCCGTTCACGGTTCTGCCTTGTATCTCCTTGGATGGACAACGGGGATATCAATAACTATTTCGAGAAAAATCCTAACGCGAACCGTATTCTATTGGTAAAATTGTTGCTAATTCTTCATATTTCCAATAAATCTAACGCTCGCTAGGCTTTGGATGTAGCGGCAGGTATTTCCTACTTGCATGAAAACGAAATAATCCACGGAGATCTCAAGGGGGTAAGTACCACTTGCCAGCATATAAGGAACGCAATTAAAAGTTGCTTTATGTCTCAGGCCAATATACTCGTAGCCAGCTCGGGGCGAGCATGTCTTGCTGACTTCGGGCTGTCCTCTGTGACCGATGCCCAGATTTTGAACTGGACGTCACATTCATCCGCCGCTTCGAAAGGAGGTTCCACGCGATGGCAAGCTCCTGAGTTATTTGACATCGATGATGCCCTCGTCCCCAATACCAAGCCTAGTGACGTGTATGCCTTGTCTTGTGTATTCTACGAGGTGACTACCGTGTATCATCCCTCCAATTTGCCGTATACTCATGCACGTCTAGATCTTCACAGGCGATGTCCCTTTCATCGATATTATACGTGAATCAGCTGTCATGCTTAAAGTCAGATCTGGCCTCCATCCAGCACGGCCTCCACCCTCTAGCCCTGCATGGAAAACTCGCGGTTTGACAGAGGCGATATGGTCGTTGATGGTGGATTGCTGGGCAGGAGATCCTGGTATGCGACCTACGGTGGATGAGGCAATTACTCGACTTGATACAGTCAGGCCCGTGGACCAGCGGCCTGTTGAAAGTCTGAATATGGTGTCTTCTGCCAGCTTTCGATACACCATTGGCCGTAATTTTGGGCCGCCCGAGATCAAAGAGCTGGAAGCACTTATATCTGGTGCGACCGCCAGGGACCTGTCGGATACGTGAGGGAATAAATTGTTCATGTAAGTCGCGGGCGACTTTTACTTTTGCATTGGCTCAACTGATGAATATACATCATAATTAGATAAGGCCCTTAAATCTGCGAGCCTGGACACGTCATGTACTTGATTGCTCAGCTCTCAGAAAAATCTACACAAATGAACATCGGGAGCGCGTCTAATACAGATAAGAGGCGACCTTTACCTCAAGGGATGGACATTGCACTCCTCGAATTGACCGCTTCATTTTGGCTAGAATAGTCCGGCAGTATCCGCAAATAAAACGCGCACAGAAATACATCAACGCTTGTTGATCCTGTTCAAGTCAAGCCCACCCCCGAATGCGACGCAGTGTAAGACACCTTGCGGCTCTTCTGCCCATACTGTGATCATCTTGCGTACAGTCTGCGCGAACCAAAAAGCTTGGCCTCCGTGTTTCGTTTCGCAGAGGATCATTAATACCTAGACCTACTGTTTGACGAAATTATAGAATTCCAAAGTCTCACCAGTGTGGGGATGAGTAAGCTGCGCTATCTTCAAAAATTCACCCAACTCTACATACGCCGCCGCGCCCGAGAGGCAGATGTCAATCAACTCGCAGTTGTCAGCCCAGTGGGTTTTTTAATATTCCTTGTGGCATCGGGCAATTCTGGCCATAGATAGTTGGGATCCGAATAGGCATTACGGGGCGGATGCCAATACAAGCAACTATCAGATATGTTCTTGCGATAATACGCTTCCTCTCCGCCGCATCCTAAATGTATTGAAATATCTTAATGACAGGGTGACTACTATTACATATTTCTCGGCGCCAGGCGTTTCAATACTGGCATCCTCATATGTTTGTGTTACTCTATATTTAGGGACTCAACAGGCTTTCTCGTCACAATGCCTGCTCGGTGTTCGCACATTATGTGCGACGTATGACTATGCGAGAGGCCAAGACTGGGAAATTATACGCTCCCACCCAAAAAACCTGTCATAGGGCCTCTCAAAAAATGCTTTCTGGCCGGTATCTCCGTATGATCTCATCCAGTTTTACGAACGCCAGGTCGTTCACCGTCGGCCACTCCAACCTCCATTCCATAATTACGTCCACAACGTACTTCACTGTCGCCCAGATGACCCAATTACCGTCAGCTAATTGCGATAGCTTACTTAGAAAGGGGCCTTCAATAGAGTTGAAGTCTGGACTTGGAAGTGGGTCGCTGCACACAATCTCGTTCCATTCCGCAATCACATCGTCCCATGTAACTTCGGTGTCGGTGTCCTCAGCAGGCAGTGTACTGACTTCCATTTCGTCCCACATGAAATTGGGCATTACAATCGTTTTCCACTATGGCGCAATTTATGCTGGGCGTAAGGCTAGCACATTTCAGGAAGCATAAAAGACTGACCCATGGTTGGATCCTTGTCCCTTCCCAATCGATCATTCCCACGACATGAGTAGGGTCATGGTACCCTACTAGAATGTTGTGTAAAGAGTAATCAGGATGGGATAGGGAGAAAGATGGCCGCCAGACGTCCAAAAGTTTGACATGATCGACAGCATGAAGTATCGCAACATAGAGTTCCCTGAATTCATCAATATTAAAGTTGGAGTTGTCCGCCTTCGGGTCTGCTTTGCGTTTGGCGAGAAGTGTGCCTGTGTTGGTATCGATTTCCATAATTTGCTCAGATATAAATGACCTAAGTTGTTCTCGAGACGTTGACCAGGGGCCCCGATTTATGAGAGTGCGCTCCAGCTTGACAGGTGGAGCCCAGCGACCTATGCGGAAACCAGAATCGTTTTCGCCTTCGTAAAGGCTCCCCATCTGATCAAAAGAGGTATTATAAAGCTCGTGTTGATATCGAGCTAATTGTTGTATAATGGTCGTCCGATCTTTCAGTCCCAAGTCTCGCCATATATCGGACAAAGGACGTCCTAGCATCTAGAGTAAGAACAATAATTGTAGCTTCACTCATAATACACAATAGACACACACCCTCTCTTGTATGATGAAGGCGGCTCCGACAGGGTTATTGGGATTTGTATCGTAGGCAAATACTTCTGGGACGGGAACTTGAGTGTTTCTTCTTAGCCACTTGAGAGTCGCGACCTATAAATAAGCTCGTAAAGTATCTTTGGGGACGGGAAGCTTGACGACTTGCCTCAGATGCAACACGATCACAGCGTTCTTGCTCGGGGGCAACGGCGCCTCCACCATGAGGCATGTTGATACGTGCAATTGCCAGGATTTTTTTATCTCGAAAGGTCAGATTAAAAATCTTAAACACCGCTCAGTAAATCAAAAGAGAAGAAACGAGGTGCGCACTTGATTGAACCCCCCTGGTTCGGTAGAGATGAGTTCAGAGGAATTGACGCAAGTTTATTGATGGAAGTATACCTTGATAGATCTTATCAGCTCTATAACATTTGCTACCCAGCGCTTGCCCGGCGACGGAAAATAGCTCATTCATATTTAGATGCTTTACTACATTCTCACATAGCATCCTTTCCGACTCGGCGAGTCGCAACATATATTGGGTGTGTGCTTGGACAAGGTGTTCTAGGGATGGAATCTCGATAGCCAGTGGGTGTTTCATTACAATCAATTGTCGGGGGATGTGTTTGAGAAGGTGAATATAAGGGCAAGCTCACTGATAGAATTGCGGTGAAAGTACATGAGTAGTTACTACGAGGTGGTCCAATACACCTTCGTTCAAACTCCGATTATTGGGTCCCTGATCGATTGATCACATGGAGCATTTGTTGAGTGGGCTCTCGGGCCTTTCCGGTCGTGTTGCTCGCCTTCACCACCGTTTTCGCCCCACAAATATCATTGATTTTATTTGCAAATCACTGAACCCCTACTATGTCAAAGCAATGGTCGAAAAGCTCCTATATTACTAACTATCTATCCTCTGCCCAGACAATATGCTGACCAGGCATTCTGACCTCATTTATCGGACAACAGGACGAGGTTAGGAAACACAGGTGAAAGGCAAGCTAGGTAAGTTATCAAACTACTCCGCTTCAAGCAAGCAATGACGGAGTCACACATTGCGACCAGCGATAACCTAGTAACAGCCTGGCAGTAGCGGAATCGCTTCGCGTCATGAATCATTCATTAGGTTTTAGCAACGGTTACGGTCACAGTGCTCAACCAGCAAGCAGCTCCGCTCTAGCTGCCACATGACACTTCAGAATCATACCTCTGGTTTATCAAAGCCGATACCACTCTGGTTCCTGTAGGATCCACCAACCCTACCCACACCTGTATCTATCACATATAGTTTGTTTCACACACGCGTTAATGGGAGGGAGACTATGACGCGCGCACTCCAACCACGTACCCGACTAAATTCACCCACCAACGTGACCGCAATAGATGATTATGCGAAGGACTTCAAATGGAGAAATCAAATGCCTCACCAAGTTCTCACATCCCATTTCCCACTGACGTAGGCTTAAGCTTTTTGTTCCAGTTTCGTCCGTCCAACTGTAGTGGGTTATGTTTTGGACCCGTGTCGCCGAGTATCAGCAGCAGCGCTCAGTACCGCGTTAGGTTAGTTGCAGTGGTAGGGCATAATGAGGAAGATTAACTTGAGGGTGAGTTCGAATGCTCAACGCTTATTGAAATCAATAACCGGAGCAAAAAGGACTAGTACGAAACATGGAATATTATTAACTGTATGTTTCCCATGTTAGTTCGGCCCACGGGTGGTGGGGGAGTAAAGAATGACCTCAACAATCTAACTATAGACTCACTGGTGTACTGGCGACTGGTGACAAGTGGGGCATTGATTAAGTTAAGCCGGTACAAGCTCGGAATGTTATATGTCTGATTGACATACCTACAAACCTATTTCTCAATATGCTTGGTTCTCTCAATATACCGTCCAATTCGACTCCCCAAAAGCGCGAAGGATGTAGAGTGAGTGCCTTTCCTTTGTGTACGCGCTACTGACGGACCAAAATCAATATGTAGCCAGTTCTTCCGCCGCTCCACATATCGTTGGAAGGGTTAAGCCTGAGGCGGAAGCTGTGGCTGCTGAATTGAACAGCAGTAAGCACAATGAACCCAGATCTGATGCGAAGATCTCGTTGCCCTACCCCACAGAAAGCGAGAAACAGAAGACCACACACTAATTTGGTGTTGCGCTGTATGTTGTGGGTCAATACGGATCCTTGTGTATGAATATATTTCGTACCTGACAAGCGATTTAATATAGGCCGTATCTCGCGATTCGATACGGATTTTTGTCACTCGAGTATATGCATGTTTTGGTAATCATAACTCTATATTTATGTGGGTTAGTACATAACGATCCACGAGTTGGGCGGAAAACCTGTTCCAATCCTACAGGTTCCTATGTATCTATTACTTGCAGCTGCTTGGATACTGTCTATTATCGGGTTTTCTACCGTTGCAGTCGGGCCTTTAGTTAAGCCCTACAAATTTAAGTTCTGGTTTCCCAACTCCCAGGCTCCCACCTCATCACACCTTGCACCACACACTGTCACATCGGCAATCTGCATTCACCACTCAAAGATTCTGCTTTCGCCGTGAGTTGGGGCGCATCATCTGGTTTCCCTTGTCATTACCAATGACTCATTACTTTGCCCCCCGACAGCGCATCAAAAGGCGCACCCTGCCCAATCACGGCCCAAGCCTGAGTACTACCCTTTATTTACCCATTATTCCAATCCCTACAGTGCCCGATACTTACAGATATATCAGGCCGACAAGTTTTGTTACTGTGTGGGAAATCGGGAAGGGAGCGACAATCATGTGGTCTGCTCCACGCGTAGTCCTGGTGGAGGGCTGAACATGAAACACATACCCAAATACAAAATACAACCAAGTCCACAACGCACACTATGTTGGATTTCGAGGCAAGGCCTCGTTGCTTCGGGCCTCGGCTGAAAAATCTACAATATCTGTTTATGAGCTAAGTGTAACATTTGACAGTGACGCGCTCATCCCATGAATTCTTTGTTCGTCCTCTAGCCCCATGGAAAAAAAAAACCTCAAGCGTCATTCGAATGCTCGGCCATCAACTTGACGTCTTAGGAAAAGAAGGTGGCGAACACTGACAGGGATCTCGTAGAAGCAATAAAATCATACAAGGTGTGTTTTTTTTCCAGTACTTTGGCTCTGTGGAGATGAGAAAGGATTAATATAGACTCTCTGGTGCATCGATCAAGTGGCGCGAGCGTCAAAATTGAACGATAAATAACCAGTTAACAGCACTACCAGTTTGTCCCATAATATCCCAGTTCCCCTGTTGAGCCTTGCAATTCAACGCCTGATATGCACCAGACACTCCAAGCGGTAAATATTGTCGTTCTTTGTGCTTTACCATCACTGATCATAAATGGTCCAGTATGCGATGAATGAAAACAGTGCAGAGAAAGCTTCTAGCTGCCAAAGTGGGGACCCTGGTCCTGAGCCTGGGAGCGGGGCAGGGGATGGCGATGCGACTGTTGATTCAAAGGAAATGAAGACGGGTCCCCTCAATCACAGGCCCGATGCGAAGATCTGGTCGCTCTATCTCACGGAGGCTGAAGAGAAGGCTAAACAACGAGCAGAATTATGGAAAACGAGCCTCGAATCTCTCCTCATATTTGTGAGTTGTAATATCCCAATTTTCAAGGTGATTTCAATACGTTTCGCTTTCATAGGCCGGTCTGTTTGCCGGAGTCGTAGCCTCTTTCGTCGTTGATAGCAGACTGGATCTTCAGCCAAATCCCGAGCAAGTCCTGTTAACCGACATCCGTGATACCCTTCGTGGTGAAACGGCTCCACAGGAGACGTTTATACCATCAACATTATCTCTCTGGATTAATGGCTTATGGTTTTCCAGTCTTCTTATCACGTTATTCAGTGCGATCATGGGTGTCATGGCGAAAGCATGGCTTGTCGGTTTCGTCCCGGTTGTCAGTGGTCAGGAATCTGGCGATGCTTATCAACGATGGGTTAGAGATGAAACGGCCAAGCTTTGGCATCTCGAAAAGGTCATCACGACTGTTCCACTCCTGCTCCAGCTTGCTCTCCTCTTGTTCCTGTTAGGCTTCGGCCTCCAGTCTATTGACGATAATCCAACGCTGGGTCGCTTGGCTCTGACTCTAGTGGGTTTAGGAACTTTCATCTACATTATCATGACGGTCCTTCCCATTTTCAGCCCGTGGTGCCCTTTCGGAACGCCTCTTTCCGACGTGCTTCTCAATATCACATCCCTTTATCAGTCAAAATTACCGTACAAACCGCCGGCGACAACCCCCAAGGATAATGCTCGGAACCCCCAGTCATGGCGGGACGGGCCAGATGAAAGCGACGTACTATCGGAAATCTGGCGTGGAAAGTTAATTCAGTTCGCGAAGCCTTCCAATGTTGATGAGGCCATCACAGAGCTAAGTCAAACAAAGCTTAGCGATGTGTGGTGGAAACGTTTTGTTGAATGGGGAGCTCCAAAGATTTTGTGCCAACGCCTCCGGGAATCTATTGCGTCCGGCGGCCAAAGTGAATCCCGGTACGAGGTCCTATGCAACCATCTCCGCGCTCTACTGGAGTTTGTGGATTATTTTGAGAGCTCGGAACCTGCCAAGCTCAGCGGTGTCCTGGCGGAATTCCTCGATTCAGGAGAACCACTGCACCGATGGAACGTTTTCCCCGAAGAAATCAGGGCGCTGGCGTTCAGCGCTCGGACACCCATTATGCTCGCTTGCAAGGAAGACTATACAGCAAGTGAAATGGAGGAACGACCGTGGGAAACGATGGTACACAATATGTTTCCGGAGCACAGGAAAAACTTCGCAATAGCGGCGTGTAGGGGACTTGTTGGAGACCAAGAGAAGTTGCGGAAAGTCAGTGCCCTTAATATTGTGATATCGATCGCAAATGGTATGTCCGTGTCAATAAATAATGATAGGATACGTATTGATGAGTGCCCCAGTCACTGTGGCAGCAATCGGACCGAAGAGTGAATGGGGCGTGGGTATCAAAGATAACGCAAGATACGACGCAGAGCTTCTTGGGCGGAAATATATTGCAAAGCTTTTTGAACAAATCGGTGAGAATGCCGTTGGATATTGCAGAGAGTAAACTCACCGAACCCACAGCGAAGGGATGGAAAGAGGTGGTACTTGAAAGCCTTGGCAAGACTGTATCCGTTACAATCAATTGTGCGAAACTGCAGTTTTCTCTGCGTATTTGGCCTCTCGGTTTACTCAGGGTGTTCGTCTAGCTGATTCTCAGGACGCCGTAATGCTAGGAGGTTTTAGCACGGGGTTGAGCCATCCGAATCCCAAAATCCGTGCTTGGGCTATTACAACGCTCGCGACGCTGGCAGCCGATGGTCTGTTATATTTTATCTCACAATATGATTCTACAATTCTGTCTTGCTCCAAATAGGTGATTTTGGAGATGTCGTCAGGTCATCAATGCCTGAGCTGGCCGAAATGGCAGCGAAAGACCCGGATCGAGATGTCCTTCTCAATGGGATGGAGGCGCTAATATCATTTACACGGAATGGTGTGTTGAACTTGGTGATACACCTCGAAAGTAATCGCTAATCCTTGTCTTTTTCAGAGAAGTTCCAAGATTCTGCCAAGCAAATATCATCAACTAGCCTGCGATCAGCGTTGAAGAATATAGAGTGGTCGCGTCGCGTCCGTGCTGTCGATAATGTAGCAATCTTGATCCAAAATTGTGCGTCATCGCGGGACCTTCTGGTGTTCCACTTTCTCATCAATTTTGGCCAGACAAGTTCCAAACCGTGTTCCAAGATACTGTCGAGTCATTGATATTTGATTTGGTTGAACTGACAGTGAGTGATTGGAATGAAGAAGTCCGTACTGCTGGGATGAAAGCAGTAAGGTCTCTAATGCAAGATGGTGAGTTGAAGTTATCGACATATCTCAAGCTCAAACTTAATCCCCGCCCCTCACATATTTCAGAGGAACTTCGAGACAAACTCAAGTCAGCATTACCAAAGGCCCTGAAATTAGCGTTTGAGAGCTTGGACTGGAATCGTGTGGATGCAATGGATAAACTTGTAATGCTCATCCAAAGCCGTACGTTTTTGCGAAGACTTATTTACAAAGGCAGTTGACATACTCCATTTCCTAGTTGACCTGGAAGATACGGTAAACACTGAAGTGCCTCAGCTCATTGAAGTGATAATGAATGCGGAGAGCCCGGACTTCCGTATAGTTGGCATGAAACTGGTGGCCTCTCTAGCGCAGGACAGTATGTTAAATTGAGCTAATCCTTTACCCGCCATCTGATCTACACTCCAAGATGTACTTCAAGACACCGTTATGCCTGAATTGCCAAAGGTTCTCGATATCGCATGGAGTGACATTTCTTCTCTTGCCCATGCTTCTTGGATTAAGATACTACGTTTGCTCGCTGATCAAAGTGCGTCCTGCGTTGGCTTCCATTGTATCAACCATTCATGTCCACTTTATTCCAGTTGATTTCCGAGATTCGATTAAGTCGATGATACCTTCACTCCTCAAAATGACAATAAATGGTAGCAATGTAGATACATACACGGCTGGTGTGTCTGCGTTAGCCTTTCTCATGAAAGACAGTGAGTGAAGAATCGTCGTTATTCTCGATATGGATCAGACCTTTTGCAGAATCGCTTCAAGATCCTATCAAAATATCATTGCCGAGCGATTTCGAGTCAGTACTAATGAACCCTGAATGTCAAGCTCGTATTCGTACTATTGACACTCTTACCAAGCTTATTGAGGACCGTGCGTCGTTTGTTTAACAAATCTTCCATGGCCTTTATGTCTTACTCTATCTTTCCTCATGTGCCTTTTAGCCGACCTCCAATTACAAGATACAATTGAAGCCGTGTTGCCAAAACTTATTAAGGTGGCAGTAAACGATGACAATGACGACGTTCGTGCTGCCGGAGTTAAGTCACTTGCCACTCTCATGCAAGGCGTTGGTACGTTAAGTTTACCGGGCTGTGCTGTTACCCCCTGCGAATGCCTCCTTTCAAGGTTCTGTCAGTCTGTCATTGCAAGAGAACCTGGAATCAGCGTTTCAAAAGTTTGATTCCTGGAATCGTATTCATTTTATCAACGCGCTTGCGGAAAACGGTGAGTCATCACAACGTTATATTTGACCCCACAACCCATCATTGTCTTTTACAGCTAATTTCAGAGATGCTGTGCAGTCAGCAATACCGATGTTCATCAAAATGGCGGTGAGCGATGACGATAATGATGTCCAGGTAGCCGGGATGAGAGCAGTAGCCGCTCTAGTGCAGGATGGTGTGTGTGTATGGGTTGTATTTTTTGGACCTGACATTTTACTTTCCCAGGCAAGTTCCAAGATGTCGTCGGGCCAGTGGTATCGAATATTCTTGATTCAACGTCGAAGGATTTCCATTGGCGAGTTCGTGTTGCTTGGTTTGAGATGCTTGTGATCCTGGCCAAAACCCGTATGTCTCTGCAAAGAATCCTTCGGCTTTTTGACCTCATATCCCCCGTTCTAGCTGTTTTCCAGTCTTCCGTCAAGAAGTACCTGCCCAAATTTGTTGACCTTACAATCAAAGATGGAGATGAGGACGTCCGTGCCGCCGGGATGACTTCTTTGGTCTCTATAGCCAAAATTGGTAAGTTTTATCAAACAAGATTAAGCCTCACTGTTACTCATCCAATCATCCCAGACCATTTTTACGACATCATCAAGCCAGACTTGACAGCAATAATCAATTCAACCGCGAAAGATCCAAACTGGCCAGTTCGGGTTGCCTGGGCCAAGACACAAGTTATGCTTGCTCAAATTCGTGTGTATCTGCAATCTTTCTAGACTATGAATCACTACTCAAGTTTCTTTTGTCAGCTGATTTCCAAGCTTCTGCTGAGTCAAAAATCCCTGAACTTGTCGAAATGGTTATTAGAGATGGTGATGAAGATGTGCGCATTGCTGGAATAAATTCGCTAGTTGATTTAGCACAGGACGGTGGGTTGTACCCAAGTCTGACTCGGTTAGTTCTTTGACCTGCTTTTCAGAGAAGCTTCGAGCGAGCAGTCCAACAGTTCGGGGCACCATTAAGTCAGGGCTGCCCAAGGGCCTAAATTCGGCATTCAAGGACCCTCATTGGCGGGTCCGCCTTGCCTGGATTAAGACCCTGGTTGCACTCGGTCAAAGGCGTGCGTTTTGGCAACATCGCCTTTGACCTACTGATGCTGATTTTGGCCTCCAGCTGAATTCCGAGATAACGTTCAGTTAGCAATACCGAAACTCGTCAAAATGACTGGGAGCGATAATGACAGCGACGTTCGTAAGGCTGCGGTGGAGGCGCTGACCGCTCTAGCAAAAGACAGTAAGTTGAAATTATCAATAACCCTAATCTACTATTTGACCCTTAATCCAGAGAAGCTTCAAGATATGATAATATCCGCACTGCCAAAGAGCCTCGATTCAGCATTCGCTGATACTTCTTTGCATACTGACTGGAGTCAGATACTGGATACACTTATTCGCCGTGTGTCACCACAACGCTTTCTATATTTTCATGCATTTAAAGTCGTAACAGGCGATGCACAGCTTGGAGGGGCCGCTGAGTTAGTAATACCTAGAATTGCAGAAATTGCCATGCAGAACAATGATAAGAATACGCGTGTTGCCATGATCAATCTGCTCGTTCTATTCGCAAATGTTGAAGGTGTGTTAATTTGACCCTGTTGTTTATATACCTTCCAATAATCCTTCTCAGCCAAACTGCGAGACATCACTAGGTCAACTCTGTCTAAGAGTCTTGGTTCAGCCTTGACAAGGCCTGACTGGGAAATTCGGGCCCATGCAATTGAAGCGCTAAGCGGGCTTGCTCCAGACTGTTTGTGCAATACATTGCATATCAGCTGTATAATGACATCTTTCGCTTTCTTCCAGCTAATTTACAAGGTGCGGTAAAGCCTGTGTTATCACAGCTTCTCAAATTGGCTGTGAATGACGAGGATGAGGATGTCCGTAGAGCTGCGGGGGAACTATTAAGTACCCTTCGAACAAACTCCAGTATGTCTAATTCAATCATGTATCTGCTTGATGTACAATGTTTCGCCTTCTTCAGGTCCTGGGGCGAGCGAAGAGAATAGACCGAGTATTGGAGACGCCATCCCCTTAGCTGTGCCTTCAGCCGTTGTATTGATCGGCCCAGAAGGATATGCCATTCGACGAACAATTATTTCATTATTGTGCTTCGCTGGACCACGTACGTTATCTCGCCACATATACCTTTCTTCAAATACATCCTGATCCCGTTTACTAGCTACAGATCAGGAGCATACACCAGAGTTGATGGCACGCCTCCTTACGCCTATGCTGAAGGGAAGTCTGTGGCTTACACGAGCTACGACCGTTGAGTTCCTTGCGGTGCTGAACAAATATAGTATGTTCCATTATAAATGAAAGGTTCTATTTCACTGGGCGACTAAATCCTCTTCACAGCGAACTTCCGGCAATTCATCGAGTCCACAGTTCCTGAAATCATCGCATTGGCAATTGAAGACAAAGAAGATGGCGTCCGTGCGGCAGGAATTCGCTCACTTGCGAACCTGGCTGAAGAAGGTATTTTCTGTCATCGCTTATCTTATGAATCGCATACGTATTGCTTTCAGATACTTTCCGAGATAAGATCAAACCGGTTTTGCCCCAACTCATGCCGCTTCTCGATGTGCGCCACCTCAGAGGCCCTGTGACCGAGTTAATATCTTTACTTGCCGTCGACGATATTGGTTTGTTACTTACCCAGTTTACGAACACTCTTTTTTTATCGTACATCCGTTTCCACAGTTCGGGGGGATGTGATATCCCGGATTATCAATCCTCTCATCAAACCAAAGATGGAAACATATCCTGATGGCTTGTTGGACCTTCTCACTAGGCTTATTATGGATAGTACGCGGGAATGCTGTTACCTTTTCAGCCGCGCTCACTCATATTCCTTAGATAGATTTGATTGTCAACGGACTTCGGATCATGTGGTACTTTTTGTAGCATCAGTAGTCTTGATGCAGCCTCATGCAGCCAGGTCTCGATTCCGCGCTGCAGTGTCTCTATGGTGCCATTATGGAAAAACGTACGCCAGGCCTCAACCTTCCGATCTTCCAGAGCGTCTTGTTGAACTGTTCCTTTTCACCGTATTCGGACGTCATGTTTCACTGGACGAGGTGAACAAATGGCATTCAATGAGCTCTCACTTGTCATCCATCGCAGATTCAAGCTTAGGAGTGGCAGCTGTTTGAAGTTTGATTGACCAACTCCTACAAAATTATGCTATTTTATGTAATCAATTGTCGTCCTCATGTATCATATACATCGTAACCCGGATCGTGGCGGAAGGCCACCATTGCCTCGAACATGCTTACTACGCAATAGATCAAGACTGAGAAACCATACATCCCCGTCATACAAAAAATCTATCGTAGAAGTTCTCAAAAATTGCTTTCTGGTCTATATCTCCGGATTATCTCGTCCAGTTTTGAGAATGCTGGGTCGTTCACCTGTGGCCACTCCAACCTCCATTCCATAATGTCATCCACGACGGACTCCACTGTTGCCCAAATGACCCAGTTACCGTCGACTAATTGCGATAGTTTACTTAGAAAGCGGCCTTCAGTGGAGTTGAAGTCGGGCGGTGTGTTATCCAATAGGACCTTGTTCCATGCCTTAATCACATCGTCCCACGTAGCCCCAGTATCGGTGTCTTCCGCAGGTAACGTGCTGACATCCATTTCGTCCCACATAAAATCGGGCATAACAACCGTTGCCCACTGCCGCGCAAATTATACAGGGGATGAGGCTACCGTGTTTGAAGAGTGTAAAGGACTGACCCATGGTTGGATTCTCGCCCCTTCCCAATCAATCATTCCCACAACATGGGTAGGGTCGTGATACCCTACTAGAATATTGTGCAATGAATAATCAGGATGAGATAAAGAGAAAGAGGGAGGCCAGCGGTCCCAAATTTCAACATGATTCACCACATGAAGTATCGCGTCGTAGAGTGCCCTGAATTCGTCAATGTTAAAATTGGAGTTGTCTGCCTCGGAGTCTTCCTTGCGCTTGTCAAGAAGCTTTTCTGCGTCAGTATCGATTTCCATAATTTGCTCAGCCATGAAAGACTCGAGTTGTTCTCGAGATGTTGACCAAGGACCTCGATTTGTGAGGGCGCGCTCCAGTCTGACAGGCGGAGCCCACCGGCCTATGTGAAAACCAGAACCATTCTTGTCTTCATAGAGACTTCCTATCTGACTAAAAGAAGTGCTGTAGAGCTCGCGTTGGTATTGAGCCAATTGCTGTATAATGGTTGTTCGATCTTTCACTCCCAAATCTCGCCATATATCGGACAACGGACGTCCTAGCATCTAGAATAAGGTCAATTAAAGCCTTGTTTGGAGCGAGTAATAAACACATGCCCTCTCTTGTATGATGAAAGCGGCTCCAATGGCGTTACTGGGATTTATGTTATAGGCATATACGTCTGGGACGGGAATTTGGGTATTTCTTTTGAGCCACTTGAGGGTCGCGACCTATAAACAGGCCCGTAAAGTATCCGTAGGGTTGGGAGGTTTGGTGTACTTGCTTCGGATGCAACACGGTCATAGCGTTCCTGCTCAGGAGCGACCGCACCTCCTCCGTGAGGCATATTGATACGTGCGATTGCAGATATTTTATTGTCGTGAAACGTTAGGTTAAAAATCTAAAGTAGCATTTAATATATAATAGAGGGGGAAAGGAGACACACACTTGGTTAAACCCCCCTGGTTTGAAAGAGCGTTCAAAGGGCATGGCTGAAGAGAATTAGCTAAATGTGTACCTTGATATATTTTATCAGCCCTATAGCATTCGCTCCCCAGGGCCTGCCCAGCAATGGCGAAAAGTTCATTCATATTCAGATGGTTTACCACATCCTCACAGAGTTTCCTTTCCGACTCTGCAAGTCGCAACATGTACTGCGCGTGTGCTTGGGTAAGGAATTCCAGAGATGGTACTTCCATTGTCAGTGGGTGAGCCATTGTAAATTAAGCGTCGAATGGCGTATTCAGAGAGATAGTTCAAGGTCCAGGTCACTTATAGCTTGCAATGAGGTACAAGTACATGAGTGGTTGGTGATTTGTACACCTCGTTCAGACTCCGATTGCTTATTGGGCTTAGCCACGGGCATGGACTCGGACCTGGCAGATCGACTTGGCCAAAATTCTGGACGGCAAGTGCCTGTGATCACATTCTGCAGCATCGCGCATATCTTACCACATGTACCAGGCGGCGAGAGCATGAGATGACACTAGGATACATCTGGGACGCGACCTTCCGCTGTCGGGCCAGTGCGTGATCATGAGGGCGGCGACGAGAACTTGAAAATGCACAAGTGCCAAACGGAGCCGGCAAATGCCGAATGCCGAGGTTTCAAAATCTAAAAAAATATTTGACTTGAGGCCATTGATTGTCACTGCCGTGAAAGCTGCTGCTGTCTGCTAACTTTGCTTGATACATGATACTCTCTAATATCCCCATTTTCCTTCCATGGGAAGGTAGGAATCTCATGCCCGATCCCAAGGACCATGAAAGTTCATGTCGATTTCCCGTAGCCTGTAGGCATAACTCACTTGTAGATACATGACCCGAACTGGTTGAGTTGTAACAGTTTCTTGCTCAGTGGACACTGAACTCAACCTTTTGTTTATACCTACAATAGTTTTCGTTGTTTGTTTCTATAGTAAGAAGGTAACGTCAAAAATAAATTGGCAGCGGAATTCCCTGTCAGGAAACCAGCGGTATTCTTCATAATACCTGAGCACCACGTACATTGACATCTTCCTGAAACTTCAATCCCCACTCTCTCAACGACAACGACCAGCGAACGCCTGCCGCTCTAACTCACAACCCTCGGTAGTAACCCAATAGCAAACACCACCGGTAGACTCAGGAACACACCTAAGTTCTAAGGAGGCAAGGTGAGCTATCTGCATCAACTTTAGGAGTCAGTGACTGATATGTGGTGGAAGACATACAGTGGCAAGCAAGACGAGCTGTTCAACGGTCTGCGAGGGTTATGGATTTGCAATACATTAACAGGATCGCGATGTCATTTTTGGCCCAGTCAGACGGCGGTCCCTATTGGGAGGGGGATTATCCGGCATCAAAACCAAAACAGGTATTATTTCACTTTTTTCAGCCTTGATGGTCGTCCTTGACTCTTGATCCCGGATGTTTGCCCACAGAAACAGTGCAAAAAGATTCGCCCTAGCTCAGGAAACCGCACTGTGGCCGTAAACAGCAAAGGTAGGGGTAAATTTGTCCTTCGCTATCATTCATTTACATGGCTGAAAATTCGATTCTAGATAAAACACTGAGCCATACCGAACTTCTTTTTGGATCAAGACATGAGCCGCGCCTGAAAAGGAGAAAGTTTCTAAACGATAGCTCGGCTGCTGTGCCACTTCCAAAAAGTGATCCCTTCACGAGGTTATCTCCCCCACCTTATTTCCGGAACGGGGTCCTGACATGGGAAACCGAGTTTATGCATCCTCAACTGCGTGCTGCGGGTAACCTTATCGATATGGAACGACGACCTACTCGCGTGGGCGATGAAAATACAAATGATCTATCATTCCCACCAAGAAAAGAGCGACACCAACCAAAAAATTTGTGGAGTCCAGAGTCGGCATCTTCGGGGCGTTCGGACCAAGATCTTCTCGGGATAATTGCAAGGCTGTCAACTTTATTCGAAAACTTCAGAGAGTACAGACGTTTATTGGAGTGTCGAGATCTGACCGCGCAGAGACTCCTCGATTTACTCCAAACGGTACACATGGTTAATCTGATGTCTTATTGCTTATTGACAAATTTCGGTTTTAGCTTCTTGATATGCCTCAACTGGAAGCTACGTTTAAGCGCCATCTCGTTGTCGCCGTACAGAGGCTTTCTCAGAGCTCGGGCCTCTATCCAACGTGTTTTAGCCTTGACAATATTCAACTCATCAGCGAATTTCCCGTGGCAGCAGGAAGTTTCGGGGATATCTTCAAGGGGACCTTCCAGAACGAGTGTGTATGCCTTAAGGTCATTCGAATCTATCAAGCCTCACGGGTTGATTATTTGAAAAAGGTGACTCACTCATCTTCTGTATTTGCATCTCCTCTAACCACCCAACCTCAGAGGTTATTTCGTGAGGCGATTTTATGGGGACAGCTATCTCATCGAAACCTACTCCCATTCTACGGGGTTTACCATTTCCGCTCCCGACTTTGCCTAGTTGCACCTTGGATGGAGAATGGTGATATCACCAGTTATTTGGAAAGCCATCCGAATGAAAATCGTGTTCTCTTGGTATGCTAGCACAATTCGTCGGCGTATCCATGAATCCAGTTAATCATGCTACTCCAGGCCAGGGATGTAGCTACTGGCGTTTCTTACCTCCACGCAAATGATATTATCCACGGGGACCTCAAGGGCGTATGTATCATATTGGACCTTTTTTCTACACAATATCTCACTCGTTGACAGGCCAATATTTTAGTTACTGATTCCGGGAGGGCATGCCTTGCTGATTTTGGGCTTTCGTCTGTGACGGACGCACAGATCGTTAACTGGACTTCTCAGTCATCTGTCGGTTCAAAAGGCGGATCTGTTAGGTGGCAAGCGCCCGAGTTGTTCGATTTCCACGAGGACAGCTTAATTCACAACAGCAAAGCAAGTGATGTTTACGCTATGTCGTGTGTATTCTACGAGGTGCGCCCAATTCTTCTCATTTTCAAGGGAACAATATGTTAACGATTTGTTAGCTGTTCACTGGTAGTATCCCTTTCGTCGAACATGCTCGCGATGCAACCGTCATCTTGAAAATTCAATCCGGTGTTTACCCATCCCAGCCGCCCGATTCAGATATTTCTCGGAGCGTTTGGGGCCTCACAAATGCCATTTGGTCGCTAATGGAAACTTGTTGGAGCAACGATCCATCTCTTCGACCAAAGGTGGATGAAGTCATTTGTCAACTAGACCAGCATCTGGTTCGGGATGACATGCCTGTGGAATTTGAAACACTGACCAGTTCTCGCGCACGTTTCCACAGTTCTGTCAATGGGTGCTCTGACATACTCGACGCATCCCAGTTAGAAAACTTGATTTTCGAAACAGAATCCATGGCGTCTGAATTGAGCCATATTTTGAGCCGATCAAAGTAGGTACCCGTAATGTACAACCTGATTCTCTTCATTATCTATGTGTTCTCGCTTTTCTCTGATAAAACCCCGGTGGTGGACTGGAATTTCATAAAGAATTCACTACAACAAAAAAATGGTACATGTTTGGCGTTTGATGTTCACAAAGGGGGCTTTGAGCACCCACTCAAATATCATGAAAACGTGTTTTAGACATCAGTGTACAGACGTTGCTCGAATAGCCTTTTCCACCTCTTTCGATCTGGGTTTAAGAGAGCACTTAAATGGTAGCGGCATGCTTGAAAACAACATATTAACGACCTGCTATCAGACATTGCTGAGAACTCGACATACCAAACGAGTTCGGAAATATATTCATGCGAGGGCTCAATGACTTGGCCATTCTCATCAATAGGCTTTGTGATATCGAAAGCCGCGATTATAGAAGCGACTGTTATCCAGATGGCCGAAAGGGCCATATAACGGCCAGGACATGCCCTGAGGAAGAGAAAATTCGTTGAGCGTGGACATTCGGACCGTAAAAAAGATACTGACCGCCGCCCAAATCCAAACGCAGCATGATCTGGATCTCTGACCGCGGGGTCAAGCTTCCCGTCTTTCATGAACCTGTCAGGGTTGAAAGTGAACGGATCTGGGTAGACAGATTCATTGTGGAGCATAGCCCTGACGAGAAGTAGTATATGTAGATAGCCATCGCGTGGACAGAAAGCAAAAATCCATGTACCATGCATTGGGAATCACGATAGAGCCCGCAGGGATGCGGTAACCCTTATATTCGTCCTCAACACTAGCGAGATGTGGAATAGCTGGTAAATGGATATCAGAGCCCACAAAATCTTGAGGAATGTCCGGACCTTACCGATAGGAACGACATCTCTCCACCTTAAAGCTTCTTTCACGATTGCAGTGATGTAAGGTAATGAGTGCTCGTCTTGGAAGTCGGGTAGTTGACCATAGCCGACGACTTTGTCGATTTCATGTTGGGCCTTTTTCAGAACGTGGGGGTGCGTCATCAACCCGAGAACGCATGATGCGATTGCCGATACAGTCTGTTTTTCTGTCAGACTTTGCCACGAAAATCTTAATAACGACATACAGTATCGGAAGCGGCTAGTACGGTGAATTAGAAAGTTTCTATGTGCAGTCTGTGAAGGACCAAACAAACCTGTGTACATTGTTCCAGCAGTAGATCGGATGACTGAATCTTGGTATGCCAAATCACCATTATCGTCCATCTTCTCCAAGGAGTATGACGTGAATGATGGTATTGCATCTCCATCCACCTAGGAAGGCCAGCCTGTTAGTCGAGAGCGAGAGCAAAGGGGAGGCAGGACAGCAGAAGAATGCATACGATTTTCTGTTTCGCAGCTTTGAAGGGAACATCCACCATTGCTTGTGATAATTTCCGCCATTCCTTGGCCTTGCGCTTGAACCCGGCGAATGGCATCCAGTCAGGCACGTACTTGAGAGATGGAAACATATCAACAAGGAAAGTGCCTGGGACACCTGCAACGTCGAGGGGCTTGATTGCGCGTTCTGCACACTCGACGTAAGGATCATGCTCCGGAAGGACCTCAATGCCGTATGTAATTGAGACGATGATACCACCTGCCATACTGCTGAACATGAGCATACATATGAGGAGGAAAACTCAAATCCGTACTGTCTGAGATGTCCCATGAGACCGTCAACGCCTGGGTCATCAAGAAGTCGTCGAAGCAGAGTATGGGTAGCTTTGAGTTCATGTGGACGGAAACGTGTAGCAGCGCTGGGATGAAAATTCTGGTGCATTAATCGACGGTGGCGGCGCCTGCGAGATTCAGGTTGCTGATAGCGGCACAAGATGGTAACAGCGGTGTTACCTACCAATGATCGCCTGCATGAAACAATTAAAAAATCATACCCGTAAGATGCGAGACATGCAATCACCATATGGCATAAATCCAATGTCGAAATCCCACCCCATTAACTCGTTAATCATTGGCTGTCTGGCCCTACACAGCAGCACAAGTTAAGCTTTTACGAGGCGGTACGTAGGCAGTTCAGTGTACCTTCCAGAATAAAGCGAAGATCTCCTCTCCAAAAGTTCAGTGGCGGCCTCAGAAGTGTCGAGAACGATCATGGAAGTTCCTGCAGCATCAAGGTGTATGATGTCGGAATCTGGAAGAGAGGACATGTTCACTTAATGATAAAAAGGCCAGCAAAACACATACTATACTCTTTACACCACTTGTGATATGTTTCCCATTCGAGGTTAGTTGGCATGTCGAGAAGATTACCAATCAAAGGGAGCTTTTTTGGCCCAGGAGGCAGCGGTAGGTGTAGCTTCGCTCGTCTCCTCGATTTGACATATAGATAGAGGAGGATCGAGAAAGAGGCAGCACTTGCGAAAAGGTCCCGGTTCACCATGCCAAAGAAGCAAAGGAGAATATTGTCACTTGCTCCGGTACTGTGTGGGTTTTTAAGATTAGTGCCCACAGTCGGCGCACCATCCGACAGTTTGACGTGAGAATTTGGAGATGTAATCTGATAAGACTTGGAGGGGTTTCGCTCAGTGATAAACGCGAAGAGTCAAAGGATCTTACCTAAATGGGGGACCAAAAGCCTCATAGAAGAGGCCAAAAACAATACTATAGTTCAGGTATGAAGTCTCCGGAGAAATATTGCCAGCTTGAAATCGTGCAATCCTGATTCGGACGTGGTTGGAAACTGTTGACCCTGGACACCGCCACCGTTTCTCCTTTTCAGAAGCGACTCCGAAACTTCCAATGAAAAACAGGGATACCATGTGGTTGCAGTGTGCGAGCATTTGGCTTTGCAAGCCTCGGAGGCACCTTCGTGGGCAGGGATTACCTTGTTTGTCAAAGTCGTCTCTGGCTTACGACTCGCAAATAACAGCGAATATTACCATTTTCAGTAACTCCTTCGCACAAGTCCCACACTCGGTAGCAGGGCATTCCGCCTTCACGAAACCAGTCTGAAAGCCCAAGGCCTATAACGATACCCTTTCAATGTCTATTCTTCCACTTTTCACACCTCTCGTTCACTGTTGTAAACTAAAATCATCAAAATTGTGAGTCTTTGTGAAATCTACACTTCTGACACCCATTTTCTCCTCATCTTCTTCCACCGTTCTATTGTTATCTGATCTAGTTCGCCCAATCTCTCATCTTCAGCAACTAATTCCGGGGAGTGAGGGACAAGGAACATGGTGTCGTTGAAATTACGCAGACATTGAATAACTTTCCGTCCTCGACCTCAAGGGCGAGCCACATAGGAGTCGAATAAATCTAATATTTTTGTTGGCGGCGTGAATCTGGCATCAGTGACCTCGCGAGTATTCCTTGTTCCGCTGCATGTTTTCCAGTGTCTACTTCATCATCAAGTGACCACCATCACTGAGCCCGTAATACTCTAAAAGCAAGGGTCAAAAAGCTGATACTGCGTAAAATCCCGCATATCAATTTGTTTTAGAGAACGTAATTTCTTGCTACGTCACTCACTACCTATCCTTAGCCCAGACAATGTGCGGCACCAAACATTTTGGCCCGATTTATTGAATGACAGGATGAGGTTAGGAAACATAAGCGGAAGGCAGCCAGGTAAGTTATAAAATTCCTCCCCTACAAGCCAACGATGACGGAGCCGCACATTACAACCAGCGATAACTCAATAACAACTTCCCAACGGCGGAATCGTTCCCCGTCATGGATCATTTACCAAATTTTAACAACGGTTACGGTCATGGCGCCTAACCAGCAAACCGCCCGCTCTCTTGTACCACATAACACTTCAAACCTCCAGTCTATCAGAGCCGACACCACTTTGGTTCCTAGAGGATGCATGAACCCTACCTTACACCTGCATCTATCAGATCGGCTCGGGACGATAGGTTGGAATGTGCAGTAGCAGGTATGTTTGTTTCACACACGTTTGGTGGAAGAAAGACTACAGGGTGTACGGCGGCCCGCAAAATGCGCGCTCCGCTACATATCCAACTAAATTCACCTACGAACGCAACTGAAACGATGATCATGCGAGGGGCTTCAAATGGAGAGATCTACAAATATTTGTTCTCACACCCCTTTTCCCACTGGCGTAGACATTAAGCCTTTTGTTAAGTTCGCCCGCCCAACTGTAAGGGCTATATTTTGGAGTGTGCCAAGCACCAGCAGTAGTAATGGGATAGTTGCGGCGGTTCTAGGAGGCATATTGAGGAGGATCAATTCGAGGGTGAGTTCGAATACCCAGCGCTTATTGGCATCAGTGACCGGAGCAAAAGGACCATCGCGAAACATGGAATATCATTAATTGCATGTCATCTATGTTAGTTCGGCTCATGGATGGTGATTAACCTCAATAAACCAAGTATAGACTCATTGGTGACAGGTGGGCCATTGGTTAAGTTACGCCGGTACAAGGTCGTTCAACGGATCGACTTACAAATTTACCTCCCAAAATACCTAACCTTCTCGATATACCATCCGATTTAACGCCCCCAAAGCGCGGAGAGTTTTGAAAGGTGAGCATTTTCCCATTGTATACGTGCTACCGAAGATCCGAAATCAATATGCAGCCAATTCTTCCGTCGCTCCGCATACTGTTGGAAGGGTTAAGCCTAAGGCGGAAGCTGTGACTGTTGAATTGAACAGCGCTAGGAACAACGGGCCCTGATCTGATGCGAAGATCTGGTCGCTTTACCTCATGGACACTGAGGCCAAACAGCAAGTTGAATGCGGATATTAAGCATTTGAGATGCCACTAATATGTTCTATAAGCTGGTCTGTTTGTAGGAGTTGCAGATATTTTGGGATTCCGCAGCAGACCACACAAAACGGTGAGGTTTGGTATCTCATCTTATGGATTGGTGCAAGTTTCTATGCAGACTTTGACCTCTGGGAGACTTTGGGATATACCGCGCGAACCCGTAGCCACGGTACTTCGTGGTGCTGCCTGGCATGTTTAAGATCCTTGTACATGGGGAAACTCGTGAAAGACCAGACACTGAATTGGCGTTGCGCCGCATTTTGTAGGTCATACAGATCTTGTGTATGAGGACATCTCGTAGCAAACGCGCGATTTAATACGCATCGTATCTCGCGGTTTGATATAGATTTTTCTCATTTGAGTATCAACATGTTACTATTATGATTACGTGGGATCATTGGCTTACATAATGTTCCACTGACGCGGGTTCGGAAGGCCTAGAGAATGACAGGGGTATGGTAAACCCCGGGGGTAAGGTCGAGGGGTAGAGGAGGGTAGGGGTTAGGGTATGGAAGTTGCTACCCCTGACATACCCCTACCCTTGTGGAGGGTAGGCAGGGGTATGGGAGGGTAGTGAAATGCATATTCAGGTTTAAAAATAGAATTGGTTTGTAGATGAAATACAATTAGTCATGTACGGCGGGTGCATACGGGGCCAGTGCATTGGCAATACAACTCGGGAGAAAGGAAAAAGATTGTCCACCCAATCCCTCACTCCATCTAAGCTCATGGCAGACCCAGAACTAATTGTTTCAGGCCCTCGCAAGAGAAAAGAGACTAGCCGTGTGACCGACAATGCAGACCCATTGTTGAAGAAGAAGGCGAGACTGGCCCCAAAAGCCAATGCCAAGAAAAGCGATCCAAAAACTCCACGCCAGCGCCCATCCGTAGAAATACAAGAGGTTGATGATGACACCAACACTATCCAGCATGAATCCCCCAAAAATCCAAGTCACATCATCGAGGCAGCTGATGGTAGCGATGATGAAGAACTCAACGAGAGCCCTGCACCTGATCTGACAGATGTCGATGACGAAGATGAGGACGACCACGAGGAGAGTGCTGAGGACGAACTTCGTGAGTCAATACCATGAATTAGGCCTTTTCTCATTATAGAATCTGTAGAGCGGCTGTTGCAACAATGGAACACACCAATCTATGCTTTTTTTAAGCCAACTCCAATGATTGACCACATTGATGGCCGCCGTGCTCACGTTTTCGAGTGTAGTGCCAAGGTTTGCAAGGGGAAGGGTAAGAATGGCCGACACGTTCGGCGGTATCTGGGCACCGCAGATGCAACGTCCACAAGCAACTTGAGGCGGCATGCTAAGATTTGTTGGAGTGCGGAAACTGTGGCGGCAGCAGATAACACGCGTGATGTCTGCGCTGCTCGTGGTGTGCTTGCGAAGGCTATTCAGAGGGATGGGTTGATCACTGCTGCGTTTGAGAGAGTAGGGAAAGAAAAAGTGACCTTCTCGCATCGGCAACACACCAAAGCCGAATTGCGGTGAGAATCACGATCCATAACCCCATTCATAAGCTCAAAAAATCCCTGATAGTGCGGAGATTGTTCAATGGGTGGCTGAGAGCATGCGTCCCTTCAAAATTGTTGAAGACTGTGGGTTTCAGTGCTTAATGAAGACAGGCTGTCCAGACTATTACATACCTTCGGCTCGAACGGTCTCCCATGATGTCAAGAAAGTCTTCACGCAATGCCGAGAGAGAATTGCAAAAATGTTGCATGTATGTGAACAAGATAAAATGCGTGTCGAATGCCTGAATATGAATGAACCTGTCAGGAACACGATGGACTGTTGAACTTTGCAACCGACGCGTGGACATCACCAAATCACAAAGCGTACATCGCGATCACTGTCCACTTCCAGAAGGATGGTGTTCTCGTTGCGATGTTGCAGAGAGCCATTCAGGCTTGAATCTTGCAGCCGCGTTTGCAAAAGTCCTTAATGACTTCACAATCGCTCACAAAGTGAGTGGAAGGTCACATTAGTTCCACTGAAGTTCTTACTGTGTGGCCCAGATCAACAGCGTCACCTGCGATAATGCATCCAACAACGATACAATGGTTGCGGCTCTCAAAGATCTCTTGGTCGTATTTCCGGGTGAATCAAACTGAACTCGGTGCTTTGACCACATTGTCAACCTCATAGCAAGGAGCATAATTCAACATTTTGATGTCTCCAAGCCAAAAGGGAGTGAGTTGTTTGATGAGGAGCTGGAAGAGTTGATGGAAGAGTTGATGGCATTGGCTGAAGATCTCGACAAAGAGGAGCTTGAAACGAGGCAGGGCGAAGGAGATGATACTGATGATGATGACACAGATGGCTGGGTGGACGAGCGGGAGGAATTGTCAGAAACAGAGAAGAAGGTATTTGACAAAAACGTACAGCCTGTTCAGTGGGTGTTGGTAAAGGTGAGTTTGGCGCTCCATCAATGACGTCACCTATGTTGATGCTGACTCGGATGGGCCGACTAGCTCCGCAAGACGGCATATGCCATTAAAAACTCAACAACCATCATCCTGCCCCGCTGGTATGCTGTGCTTGATGAACTTGAGCTGAAGGATCGGATGATGCCACGCGACGTCACCACTCGATGGAATTCAACATATGACATGCTTGAATTTGCCCTTGCATTTCGAGAGGCGCTTGACACCATCACTGGTGAAAAAGAGATGAAGCTCCGAAAATACAAGATGGATGAGGAGGAGTGGGAGATAGCCTGTCAATTGCAGGAGGTGCTGAAGGTGAGCCCCCATCTCGTTCAGCATCATTCACCTCGTCCCATATGTAACCCATCAGGTCTTCAAGGATGCAACTTTGTTTTTCTCGTGTGATGGAATCCCAAACCTGGCGACCATTATTCCTGCCATGGACTGCATCAACGATGTTCTCACAGCCAATTCCATCGATCAACAGTTCTCTGCGCCAATTCGGGCAGCTCTAACACTTGGAAAGCATACGTTAAACCGTTACTACATGAAGACTGATCTTTCAGATGTTTATCAGATTGCGATGGGTATTTGGCTTTTGTTACTGTCTGACAGTGGCTTTTCTAATGCTTTCCAGTTCTCCACCCTCGTCATAAACTTGAATACTTCAAGAACACTGGATGGTCCGAGAAGCAGTGCAAGGCGGCGTATGACGACGTATGTGATGTCTTTGAGGTCTGTTACAAGCCGCGTTCAAAGGAGCAGCCATCTGAGTTGGGTGACAAAGTATGCTTTCCAAGTTCTGTCGTCCAAAGTTAGTATTCACGGTGACCCCATCCTAGCCACTCATGAAATCATCATCAAAAAATATGTTTGATCAACTTCCTGCGCTCTCTGCACTTAAGCCATCAGATCTTCATGACAAACTCGAGCGGTACCTCAGTAGTGACCCCGAGCATGTTGTCAATGTTCTTTCATGGTGGTTTGAGAGGCAGCATATGTACCCCCGCCTCTCCCATATGGCGATGGATTATCTCACCATCCCTGGTGCGTCACCTGTTGGTGAAATCTGTTCACCAGAAGATGTAATGTTGGTTTTTTAGCTACCTCCGTCAACGTTGAACGGATCTTCAGCAAGGGTCGCATTTTATTATCGCACCTGCATAGCCGCCTGTCAGTGCAGTCAACTCGTGCGCTGATGTGTGTCGGGGCATGGAGTTTGATGGGTTTCGTCAAAGACACTGATATTAGAGCAGTAGTGGCTCTTCCGGAGGTTGACAAGGAAGAGGACCTCAAAAATGATTGGGATGCGATTAATATTTAGTTGCGCCGTAAATATATGCCATACCCCTAGGTAAAACCCTGGGGGTTCTGCCTACCCCCCATACCCCTTGAGACCCCTACCCCCAGCCCCTGAAAACCCCTACCCTTGTGAAGGGGTGAGGGTATTGGGGGGTACGGGTATGGGTAGAAAATATTTACCCGGGGGTTACCCCTGTCATTCTCTAGGAAGACCACAGAATAGTACAAGTTCCAATCAAGTTCAAATCTTACAACTTACAGGTACGTATTTACATTGTAACTGTAGCTGCTAATTATGCCTACCGCCAGTCTTTAAACCATTCCAGTCAGGCTTTAAGTAAGCCCTACAGGTTCAAGGTCTGGTTTCAGGTAGGTAAGCTACAATGTAACATACCATATGGTCCAGCGGGTGCATACAATGTAGTGTATGGTACGGTCCGTGGACACTACATTGTCCGCTACAATATAAATATGTAAATACATGTAGTTGTACCATACGGTTCTAGCAGACCACACACGGCCCCAACAGATAGACATGTATTTCCGTATGGCCATACGGCAATGATATTTGGCACAGACTACATGTAGTCCTTGGCCATATGGCAATTCTAGTGGACCATGCACAGCCCCACCCATGTGGCTGTATGGCAATCATGTTCAGCACAGACTTGGCTCATGACAATTAGCTTTGCAGTCTGAAATTGGTGCTGAACTTCAGCCACAATGGAACAGACCCTCAGCACATGGCCATAGGCTTTGGACAAGGATTGGCTGGCCTTGGACTTGGGATACTTTGGCCAGCCTCAGATTGACATTGGCACAATCTGGCCAGCCTCAGATTGAACTTGGCACACTCTGGCCAGTCTTGGGTTAAGTGTATATTTAAATATGTATTCTGGATTGTATTGAAACATGGCCAGATGTTTTGGATAAAGATTGGCCTCTGCACGGATTGGCTTGGTACTGGCCGGCCTTGGCAACAGGCCACCTTGGCACCTAAAAAAATGGCTACTAGTGCCAATGCACAGATACAGAGCTGCATGGATTTGAATCTGTGTCCTGGATTGTATAGAAACCTGACCATGAGTCTTGGGAGCCAGCTTGGTACTGTCTGGCCTCAGCAACAGGCAGCCTCAGCACCTGAAAAACATGGCCATTGGCACAAATGCTTAGGAACAGAGCTGCTTTATGTTTAAATCTCCATCCCGGATTGTATACAAACATGGCTGTAGGCTTTGGAAGAGAAACATTATGCTGAGATAATCTCAAGGCATATGGCAGCATATGAGTGTATAAATGATAATGTGAGATACATTGAAGCAACTGGACATGGAGTGCATATGTGCTCCCCTTACTGGCAGACTGAAAGATGCATAGTTCTGTATCTGAGCATTCATACCAATGGCTGTGTGCTGAATTCACTCTCTGCCAAGGCCAACAGTAATCTAATTATAATAATTTAAAAAATGAAGCAGTCATATTTGAATGTACATAGCTCTGTATCTGGCCAGTGCTGAGCCAAATCTATGCAGAGGTTAATCCTCCTCTAAGGCCCATGTCCATGTTCTATACAATCTAGGATGCAGATTTAAATACCTGTGCATTGGCACCAGTAGCTGTATTTTTGGGGGCTGAGGCCATTTGTTGCTGAGGCCGGTGATAGGGCCTGAAATTGTTTGCACTTATAAAGTCAACAAGTAAGGCTATTAATATCATTTCTAATAACCAAGTAAACGGTAATAAAGGATTAGAGTCGAGCTCCAAGACAGCTAATCAGAGTGAACTAGTCTAATGGATAATACACTATCAGTACAGAGGACTATGAGTACAGTCTATTATTAGTCCTATTCACCATGCCCGGTTACAACCTCGGTATCTTAGTTCATAAGTAACCGTTGTAGTATGATATCATTAGTCCGGGAATCATCATTAATAGGAGAAGTGATTGTAAATTCAGGACTTGCACAACCCAATCCTAGTCAGGGGCACTTGGTGTTAACTACCGGAAGAGACGGACACTGTGAATAACAACTGGGACGATCAGGAGAAGTAAATGACAGTGCCACGCTGTTTTAAATAACAAAGCGCACAGTCGGGACTTGATAAGAGTTTAGCCAGCTCTTTCAATATTTGATAAGTAACCAGTAAACAGCATAATTGGCACGTATGGCGCACGCGCCAAGTCATAGAGGATGTGGCAGCATTAAATACAGATCCTTGGCATGGGGGAGTGCAGTTCCGTATAAAATTTACAATTCCGTATGATATTTAGTTTGTACACTATAAATAGACTGTAGATGAGTAGCGCAAAGGCAAGGAATCTTGCCCCCACTTCGCGCTACTATAGAGTATACAAATCACATTTGTTAAAACACTATTGCATGCCCGAATTAAGGCTCAGATTGCTTCAAAGTTGTCTTGATTGGAATTGTTTGAAGAGGGCACAGAATTGAAGAGTCTTAGTTCACTTGGAACTTAGTACCACATTGTCCATTGGAATTACTAGGCACTTGGCCTTAGTGCACTTGGCACTGTTTGTTTAATAAGTCACTTGGACTTATAGATCTGCTTGGGATCATTAATAATTGATTGTACACTTGGTACTCAGTCTATTGGATCGAGAGATATTACAAATATACCTAGCAAGTTTTAAACTTGTGTTGAAGCTTTGTCTGAATCAAACCTGTCAAGAGATCATTGGAAAGAGCTTTGGCTAGTACTATTCAAAGCTTAGTGCTTCTAAGCACTTGAACCTGAACTCAAAACAGGCAATTCCTACTGTTCATGTGTTGATTGTTAGGTTTGGTGTGTGTGTGTGTAAGAGATTACATTTCATAGCATCAGCACACTTATAGCCCAGGAGCCCCCTTTCACCAGCCAGTACCAAGCCAACCCATGCAGAGGCCAACCCTTTTAGAAGACCTATGGCCATCTTTCTATACAATCCAGGGTGGATATTTGAACATATGCAGCTCTATATCTAAACATTGCTACCAGTAGCTGTGTTTTTCAGGTGCCAAGGCCGCCTGTTGCTGAGGCGGCCGGACAGTGCCAAGCTGGCTTCCAAGACTTATGGTCAGGTTTCTATACAATCCAGGACACAGATTCAAATCCATGCAGCTCTGTATCTGTGCATTGGCACTAGTAGCCATTTTTTTAGGTGCCAAGGTGGTCTATTGCTAAGCCAATCTGTTGCCGAGGCTGGCCAGTGCTGAGCCAATCCGTTGCTGAGGCTAGCCAGTGCTGAGCCAATCTATGCAGAGGCCAATGTTTATCCAAAACATCTGGCCATGTTTCAATACAATCCAGAATACATATTTAAATATACACTTAACCCAAGACTGGCCAGAGTGTGCCAAGTTCAATCTGAGGCCGGCCAGATTGTGCCAATGTCAATCCAAGGCTGGCCAAAGTATCCCAAGTCCAAGGCCAGCCAATCCTTGTCCAAAGCCTATGGCCATGTGCTGAGGGTCTGTTCCATTGTGGCTGAAGTTCAGCACCAATTTCAGACTGCAAAGCTAATTGTCATGAGCCAAGTCTGTGCTGAACATGATTGCCATACAGCCACATGGGTGGGGCTGTGCATGGTCCACTAGAATTGCCATATGGCCAAGGACTACATGTAGTCCATGCCAAATATCATTGCCATATGGCCATACGGAAATACATGTCTATCTGTTGGGGCCGTGTGTGGTCTGCTAGAACCGTATGGGACAACTACATGTATTTACATATTTATATTGTAGCGGACAATGTAGTGTCCACGGACCATACCATACACTACATTGTATGTGCCCACTGGACCATATGGTATGTTACACTGTAGCTTACATATGTGCTGGTTTCCTACCTCCTACCTCATTTTAATGTTGGCAATGCACATTTACCACTCAACAATCATGATTTTGCCGTGAGTTGCGGGCACATCATCCATATCATTATTATCCACTGATCCATTATTTGGTTTCTCCAACAGCACACCAAGCAACATGCCCCACCTGATCACAACCCAAGTAGTGCCCTCCATTCATTCATTGTTCTAATCTGTACAGCACCTGATAGTTGCAAGCATAAGGTCAACAGGCCTGAACTCGGGAAGGAAACAACTTACAAGTTCATGTGGTCTGTTCTACACGTGGTAGTGATGGGGGGCTCATCATGAAACACATACCCAAATATAAAGACAACTAAGTTCACGACGTACACCATGTTGGATTTCAAGACAAGGGCTCACCAGTCACTGCTTCATGAGCATATGCATCAGTTGTAAGTTTACAACACCTGCCTTTGAGCTAAGTGCAACATTCGCTGATGCAGTCTGTCCACATACTTTGTGGCTATCTTGTGCAATCAAGATCTAGCCCCATGAGAAAAACATCAATCTTAAGCGTCAATTCAAATACTCGGCCCTCAGTGCTTAAAATTGTAGGAAAAGAAGGTAGCGAACGTTGGCAGGGATTAGTGATGTTCCGGCCCGGCTTGGCCTGAAAGCCGGGGCTTCAGCCTGGCTTATTAGGACAAGGGCCTGCCAGATACTCAAGCCAGGCCGTCGAGGATGGCTTAGGCTTGGCTCGGTCTTGGGACAGCTCAGGCCGGGGCTTATTGCACAAAAATAATACTCTAGTCAAACTCTGCAATAACAACATCAGGAATAAAGGAACATCAACTAAATGAAGGAGAGACTGCTTACTGCAAGGAGATCCAAGAAAGACTCCACTCATCCCCATTCCTCCTCTGACAGTTGAAGGTCATTGAGTTTCTGTTGCTTGGTGTGGTCTGTCTCAGCCGAGACCAATGCTGCAACGAACTGGTCAACAACCTGATGTACCATATAGTTGAAATGATATAATTTTGAAATGGCTTGGGGGAACACTACCTTCTTCAGAGAAGCAGCACGTTCAAGCATTACATACGTGGAAGACCACCGAGCAGGCATGTTTTAGGCTAACCCTAAGCCACGGCCTGAGCCTCCAGCTTGGGCTTTGCTGGAGTGCAAGCCGAGCTTTCGGCCTTCACTGAGCCGTCTCAAAGCCCGGCCTGGCTTGGCCCAAGAGAGCTCGGCCCTGACGGCTTGACGGCTTTGAGCCAGGCCCGGCACATCACTAACAGGGATCTCGTAGAAGTAATAAAGCCATCCGAGGTATGTTTTTTCCAGTACTTTGGCTCCATGATGATGAGAAAGGATTGATATAGACTATCTGGTACATCAATCAAGTAGCATGCGCGCGCCAAATTCAAACGGTAAAAAACCCGTTTAGACGATGCCTATTTGTCCCAAAACTTCCCCATCCTTCTGCCAAGCCATTGGATTCAACGCCTTGGATGCCACAGACACCCCAAGGAGTGAATACCTCCTTTTCTTCTTGTGCTTTACTATCACTGACCATATATGGACAGTATGCGATGAACGGAGACAATGCAGAGAAAGCCACTGGCCGCCCAAACAGATATTCCAGCACTCCTCGTAAATCTGGAGAAGCCAGTTCTGGGCCTCAGGGCGAGGCAAGAGATGGCGATGCAACGGTTGAACCAAAAGAAATAGAGACGGATTCCCTCGATCCAAGGCACAATGCAAAGATCTGGTCGCTCTACCTCACGGACGCCAAAGAGAAGGCTAAACAGCGAGCAGAATTATGGAAAACAAGCCTTGAATCCCTTCTCATATTTGTGAGTTACAATATCTCAACGTTGGAGAAGATGTTAACACGTTTTGTAGGCCGGTCTGTTCACAGGAGTTGTAGCCTCTTTTGTTGTTGACAGCAGACAGGATCTTTAGCCAAATCCCGAGCAAGTCCTGTTAACCAACATTCGTGATGTCCTTCGTGGTGAAATTGCTCCAGAGGAGACGTTTATACCATTGACATTATCTCTCTGGATCAATGGCTTATGGTTTTCCAGTCTTCTTATCACGTTATTCAGCGCAATCATGGGTGCATCAGCAAACCCTGATTTTTCTCACAATCAGCCGACAGACCTTGTAGTGCCCATAGTCATCCATAGATGTTGTACTGAACTCTGCAGTGCTTTGCAGTTGTGTGTAGAATCCACCCTGTCTGTCCTGATATCCATAGTGGCTCATACTTCTACACAGTTCTGTATATTTACTACCTTATCTGCCCAGGGATATGCTTGGTTTGGCAGGTTGTGCAAAATTGGGCCGAACTTACTCAAAATTCAAAATCCAACATTATTGTATGTATGCAAAATACAGGTTTTTGTGCCTTGTCTAAGTTTACTTAGGATGCATACTGCATGATAGGGCAATGAACGCTGGGTTGAACATCTCAAGACGAAGTTCCATTCTAAATTCTCCAAGACTAGTGTTGGGCACGGCTTGGTTCAAACTGTGGTGTGGCGGGTACGGGTATGGTGTTGCCGGGCCATACCATGTGATTACCGCACCTGTCATGTGAAGTGTCACGGGTCTACCGGCATCGGGTTTAACCATATTGCTGTGTTGTCAGAGGTCTGAGGTGGCAATTCGAAGTTCTGTTTATGAGGCAAATTCCTCCCACCTTACAATTCCACATCTCAATGTTCAATGACCAGCCATGCTAGACAAGACCAGACCAACAAGGAAGAACTCAGTATCTTGGACCAAGACTAAGGGTATCTGTGGATCATGACGCAATTCAGAAAGCTGGTCGAAGAAGTCTGCAGTGCTGGCAGGGTTTACCATGGGGAGATGTCACCTTTGTTAACATCTACAACTAAGGGTAAGCATGCTCTTGCACTACAGTTCTACACATAATAACCTGTGGCAGAACAGTCATATGGCACTGTATGATCAACCTGAGGCATCATTGGTAGGCAAACACTCATTTGTACCCATTTACACTAACTGTCAGAAACGGATTGCCCTGCACCTGCGCCTACTGTAGGTTAGTATACTCAATGGCCTGGGACTTTGTAATGTTATCGATTGACTGTCAGACTTGGTTAGAGTGATCCTCATTACCTATTAAATTCATAGATAATAACCCCACCTCACTAAAAATGTGGCAATGTAATGGAATACTGTCTGCCCTATGCTCCCGGACTGTACAAATCTCGAAAGCAAGGGGTGTGTCTACAGAATGGAACCATAATCTCTTATGCTCTGCCCAGTAAAAAGTGGAACTATCCAGGACCTCGTAGCACTTTACAGATGAGCATAAATTTAGCTATAACTGCTGAGAGCTATGGAGGTCTGCACAGAGGTGTACAGCAACAGAACCTACTCTATGGCATCTATGGCACTATGGGTGTCTATGGGTATCTATGCAGGGCTGCTAGCAGATCTCTGCAGGGGACCCAGGATTTGCTGATGAAGATTCTCTGAATTAAGGGTCAAAATAATAGACTTAGGTTATTGATGATTTCAACTTGCTATCTTGTGCTAGAGAAGTCAGCGCCTCCACCGCAGCCTTACGAACATCGCTGTCATCATCACTCCCAGTCATTTTGACGAGTTTCGGTATTGTTAATTGAAGGTTATCTGTGAAATCGGCTGAAAGTCGAGATAACATTAGTAAGTCAAAGGCAATGCTGCCAATAACATATGCCTTTGAGCAAGTGTAACCAGAGCTTTGATACAGGCAAGGCGGACTCGCCAATGAGGGTCCTTGAATGCCGAATTGAGGCTCTTGGGCAGCCCTGACTTAATAATGGCACCCCGAATAGTTGGGCTGATGGCTCGAAGCTCCTCTGAAAAGCAGGTCAAAGAGCTTATCAAGTCAGGCTTGAGTGCAACCCACCATTCTGCGCTAACTCAACCAGCGAATTTATTCCAGCAATGCGCACATCCTCATCATCATCTTTGATAACCATTTCAACAAGTTCAGGTATTCCGGACTTGGCAGAAGTTTGGAAATCAGCTGAAAAAATTTAAGTAGTGATTCATAGTCTAGAGATATTGCAGATACACACAAATTTGAGCAAGCGTAACTTGTACCTTGGCCCATGCAAACCGAATTGGCCAGTTTTGATCTTTCGCAGCGGCTTTGATCATTATTGTCAAATCTGGCTTGATGATGTCCCGAAAATGATCTGGGAAGATGAGATGAGTCACAACCAGGCTTAACCCTGTTTCATTAAACTTACCAATTTTGGCTATAGAGACCAAAGAAGTCATCCCGGCAGCACGAACATCCATATCGCCGTCTTTGATTGCAATGTCAACAAATTTAGACAGGACGGACTCGACGGAAGACTGGAAATTTGCTAAGAAGGAAGATATAGAGCCAACAGTCTGGAGGATTCTTTGCAGAGACATACGGTTTTTAGCCAGGATCACAAGCATCTCAAACCAGGCAATTCGAACTTCCCAAGGGAAATCCTTTGACGTTAAACCAAGGACATTTGACACCATTAGCCTGACGACATCTTGAAACTTGCCTGGGAAAGTAAAATGTCAGGTCCAAAAAATACAACCCACACACACACCATCCTGCACTAGAGTGGCTACTGCTTTCACCCCAGCTGCCTGGACATCAGCATTTTCATCGCTCACCGCCATTTTGATGAACTTCAGTATTACTGGCTGCACGGCATCTCTGAAATTGACTGGAAAAGACAAAGATGGATTATAGGGCCAGATATAACGTTGTAATGACTCACTGTTTTCTGCAAGCGCATCAATAAAACAAATACGATTCCACAAATTAAACTTTTTAAACGCTGATTCCAGGTCCTCTTGCAATGATACACTGACAGAGCCTTGGAAAGAGACTTTCACAAAAGGCTACGCCATGGGGTGGTAAACTCAACATACTAACGCCTGGCATGAGAGTGGCAAGTGACTTGACCCCAGCAGCACGAACATCGTCGTTGTCATCGTTTACTGCCACCCGAATAAGTTCTGGTAACACGGCTTCGATCCAGTACTTCACACTCCCCCACATCCTGCAGAGGATTCCGATCAGAATCCGGAATTCCGACAGGAATCTGATCGGAATCCAGAGGAATGCAGGAAGATTTTGAAAAAGTTTTAAAACAGAAAATTCCTTTGAGGAATTCTGCAATATTCTGCTCGGATTCCACTCAGAACACGAATTCTGATTGAAATCATCGGAATTCCGCAGAATTTTGAGGAATTTCTTACAAAGTGTGGAAGAAGAAAATTCTCAAAGGAATTCCACAACATTCTGCTCGGATTCTGATCAGAATCATAAGTTTTAAGTCAAAACAGTCAATAAAGTCAACAGTATATCTAACATTTTGAAGTACTAAATTACTCTCTTTCAGCCTGTCTTTTTAAAATCTGTTGAGTATGATAAAAAAGCACTCTATAATTAATAGGATAAAACATGTATTATTACTAAATATAATACATATATGATAAGATAAATTTAATATAGGCGGGGCCCCCGCCCCCGCCCCCCCGTCGTCCTCGTCGGCCCCCGCGACATCGTCAGCGGCCTGCGCTTCAGCGGCGACGGCACTGGCCGCTCTACTTGCCGCTGTCCCCGTCCCCGCCGCCGCCGCCGCCGTCCTCGTGGTGGTGGTGGTCGTCTTTGTTGTAGTTGTTGTTGTTGTTGTCGCGCCGTTGTTGGTGCCGCCGCTGCCGCTGCTGTTGCCGTCGTTGCCGCAGGCCTCGTCGGCACTGTTGCTGCTGTTGCTGTTGCTGTCTTCGTCGTTGTCGTTGTCATTGTCGTTGCCGCCTTCCTCACTATTGCTGTTGGCGGCCGTATCGTTTGTCTTGAGTTCCTGAAGTGGGGGGGAGGGGGACGTGCTGCATGGTGAGCGTGTGGGTGAGCGGCGGTGTATGACTCACCTGGTTCTGCCCCTCGGGGTGCCCTTTCCTCGTCGTCCCCTCGTTCCGCGTCCGTTTCTATCCTTCTCCCCACACCGTCTTGTGCGTCATCATGTCGACGTCGGTTGGCGTTCGATGCGTTGGCGTTGGCGGCGTGGGTGCGTTGGTGTTGGTGTCGGCATTGGCGGTTTGGTGGACGTCGTTGATGTGGTTGAAAAGAACCAACGAAGACGTGGCAACGGTAATGTGACCGTTGCACGTGCCTCATGATCATGTGACCTAAGTCTGTTGACTTGAGGCCAGTGAGCCGGCAGCTAGAAATGCCCGCCTTGCCCAACGGTTATGAACGCCAAACATATTACGTAATTTTCGTGCCTGTACACGTTCGAACCTAGTCGGATGCAAATTTTTCACCGCCGTTATGTGATGTTATTAATAACAAATAGTATATATAATTTGTGTAAATAAAATTTATATTACTAATCTGATTAGTAATCAAACACGTGACCACAACGCGTCGTCACAACGCTCCGGCATTCCATCCAGGAATTCCGATAGAATTCCTGTGGACTCTGTCAGAATTTCAGTATTCTGAAGCCGGAATTCCTGTGGAATTTCATTCCGCTCGGAATCCGAGCGGAATCCGTTCGGAATTTTTATCTATTTTTACAGCCATTTTCTATTACTTCTGCAGCCAAAATTCCGACAGGAATCCGAGCGGATTCCTGTCGGAATTGAGGATTCCGCTCGGAATCCGCTGGAAGATGTGGGGGAGTGTAAAGACCTCTTTCAATCGTATCTTGTGATTGGAGATTGGCTGGAAGGCAAACAAGGAAAGATAGATTAAGACACCAAGGCCATGGAAGATTTGTGAGACAGGCGACACACGGTTCTCAATAAGCTTCATAAGAGTGTCGATAGTACAAATACGAGCCCGCCACTCAGGATTGGTTAGTGCTGACTCGAGATCGCTTGACAATGATATTTTGGTGGAATCTCGGAGAGACCCTGCGAAAGGTCAAATCTGTACCAAGAATATCAACGATTCTCAACTCACTGTCTTCCATAAGGAGGGCTAATGCAGACACACCCGCCGTATGAATGTCTACATCGCTACCATTGATCATCATTTTGAGAAGTGAGGGTATCGCCGACTTGATCGAACCCCGGAAATCAACTAGAATAAAGTGCATGAGTGCTTGATACAACGGAATCCACCACGGAATGCACTTTGGTCAGTGAGCAAACGTAGTATCTTAATCCAAGAAGCATGGGCAAGAGGAGTAATGTCATTCCATGCAATATCAAGGATCTTTGGCAATTCAGGCATAACGGTGTCTTGAAGTACATCTTGGAGTGTAGATCAGATACCAGGTAAAGGACTGGCCCAATTTGACATACTGCCCTGCGCTAGAGAGACCACCGTTTTTATGCCAACTATACGGATGTCCGGGCTCTCTGCTTTCATTATCACTTCAATGAGCTGAGGCACTTCAGCGTTTACCATATCTTCCAGGTCGACTATGAAATAGAGTGTGTCGGCAAATTTTGTACATAAGTTGTTGCAAAACGTACGACTTTGGATGAGCACCACAAGTCTATCCATTTCATCCGTGCGATCCCAGCTCAAGCTCTCAAACGCTGTTTTCAGGACCTTTGGTAATACTGACTTGAGTTTGTCTCGAAGTTCCTCTAAAAGATGTGAGAGCAGGGATTCAAATTTGAGCTTGAGATGTATCGGTAGGTGCAACCCACCATCAAATTCCACTAGAGAGCTTATTGCCTTCATCCTGGCAGTACGGACGTCTTCATCCCAATCACTCACTGTCAGTTCAATCAAGTCAGACATTAGTGGCTCAACAATATCTTGAAACACTGTTTGAAAGTCGTCTGGTCAAAATTGATGTCAAAGCAGGAATGATGCCAGAAATTACTATGTAGACCCACAATTTTGAATCAATTTTGCTACATTGTCGATAGCACGGATGCGACGCAACCACTCAATATTTCCCAACACTGAACTCATGCTGTTTGATAATATTTTCTTGGCAGAATCTTGGAACTTTTCTGAAAGAGACAAAGATTAGCGATTAGCTTTGGAGTGTATCACCAAGTTCAACATACCATTTTTTGCGAGTGATATATACACTTCCATCCCATTAAAAAGGACACCTTGATCCGGGTCATTCACTGCTGTATCGGCCAGCTCAATTATCGATGATTTGACAACATCTCCAAAATCATCTAGTGGGAGAGACAGGATTATAAATCTAATTATGAGATAGAATGTGACAGACCATCGGCTGCCAGTGTCGCAAGCGTTGTAATAGCCCAAGTACGAACTTGAGGATTTGGATGGCTCAACCATGTGCTAAGGCCGCCTAGCACTGGCATTACGGCGTCCTGGAGGTCAGCTAGAACAAGCACGAGCACGATGGGTTAAACATGAGGTAAAATACACATAGATAACTGTAGCATCGCACGATTAATGGCAACAGATGGAGCACTGCTTAGGTTTTCAAGTATCATCTCTTTCCATCCCTTCGCTGTGGGTGGGTGAGTTTACTGCCTGAAATAACAAACGGCATTCTCACCGATTTGTTCAAAAAGCTTTGCAATATATTTCCGCCCAAGAAGCTCTGCCTTGGATCTTGCACTTTGTTTGATTTCCACGCCCCATTCACTCTTCGGTCCAATTGCTGCCATGGTGGCTGGGGCACTCATCGATACGTATCCCATAATTATACTTAGATCGACATACCTTTCGCGATAGATACCACAATAGTAAGGGCACTGACTTTTCGCAACTTCTCTTGGTCTCCAACAAGTCCCCTACACGCCGCTATTGCGAAGCTTTTCCTATGCTCTGGAAACATATTGTGTACCATCGTTTCCCAGGGCCGTTCTTCCATTTCACTTGCTGTATAGTCTTTCTTACAAGCAAGCATAATAGGTGTCCGAGCGCTGAACGCCAGCGCCCTGATTTCTTCAGGAAAAATGTTCCATTGATGCAGCGGTTTTCCTGAATTGACAAATTCTGCCAGCACGATACCGAGCTTGGCGGGTTCCGAGCTCTCAAAATAATCCACAAACCCCAATAGTGTCCGGAGATGGTTGCATAGGACCTCGTACCGGGATTCACGCTGGCTGGATGTAATGGATTCCCGGAGGCGTTGGCACAAAATCATTGGAGTTCCCCATTCAACAAAACGTTCCCACCACACATCGCTAAGTTTTATTTGACTTAGCTCTGCGATGGCCTTGTCCACATTGGAAGGTTTCGTGGACTGAATTACCTTTCCTTTCCAGATTTTCGATAGTACGTCGCTTTCATCTGGCCCGTTCCGCCATGATTGGTGGTTCTGAGCATTACCTTTGAGATTTGACGGCCGTGGTTTGGGCGGTAAAATTGACCGATAAATGGATGTAATATCGAAAAGGACGTCAGAAAGAGTTGTTCCAAAAGGGCATAACGGGCTGAGAATGGGGAGGACTGTCATGACAATGTAGATGACAGCTCCTAAGGCCACTAGAGTTAGAACCACGCAACCCAGCGTTGGATTGTCGCCAATAGACTGGAGACTAAAGCCTAACAAAAACAAGAGGAGAGCGAGCTGGACCAGGAGTGGAACAGTCGTGATGACCTTTTCAAGATGCCAAACCTTGGCCTGCTCATCCCTAACCCACCGTTGATAAGCATCGTCAGAATCCTGACCACTGACAACTGGAATAAAATTGACAAGCCATGCTTTTGCCATGACACATCAGCAAATCCTGGGTCCCCTGCAGAGATTTGCTAGCAGCCCTGCATAGATACCCATAGACACCCATAGTGCCATAGATGCCATAGAGTAGGTTCTGTTGCTGTACACCTCTGTGCAGACCTCCATAGCTCTCAGCAGTTATAGCTAAATTTATGCTCATCTGTAAAGTGCTACGAGGTCCTGGATAGTTCCACTTTTTACTGGGCAGAGCATAAGAGATTATGGTTCCATTCTGTAGACACACCCCTTGCTTTCGAGATTTGTACAGTCCGGGAGCATAGGGCAGACAGTATTCCATTACATTGCCACATTTTTAGTGAGGTGGGGTTATTATCTATGAATTTAATAGGTAATGAGGATCACTCTAACCAAGTCTGACAGTCAATCGATAACATTACAAAGTCCCAGGCCATTGAGTATACTAACCTACAGTAGGCGCAGGTGCAGGGCAATCCGTTTCTGACAGTTAGTGTAAATGGGTACAAATGAGTGTTTGCCTACCAATGATGCCTCAGGTTGATCATACAGTGCCATATGACTGTTCTGCCACAGGTTATTATGTGTAGAACTGTAGTGCAAGAGCATGCTTACCCTTAGTTGTAGATGTTAACAAAGGTGACATCTCCCCATGGTAAACCCTGCCAGCACTGCAGACTTCTTCGACCAGCTTTCTGAATTGCGTCATGATCCACAGATACCCTTAGTCTTGGTCCAAGATACTGAGTTCTTCCTTGTTGGTCTGGTCTTGTCTAGCATGGCTGGTCATTGAACATTGAGATGTGGAATTGTAAGGTGGGAGGAATTTGCCTCATAAACAGAACTTCGAATTGCCACCTCAGACCTCTGACAACACAGCAATATGGTTAAACCCGATGCCGGTAGACCCGTGACACTTCACATGACAGGTGCGGTAATCACATGGTATGGCCCGGCAACACCATACCCGTACCCGCCACACCACAGTTTGAACCAAGCCGTGCCCAACACTAGTCTTGGAGAATTTAGAATGGAACTTCGTCTTGAGATGTTCAACCCAGCGTTCATTGCCCTATCATGCAGTATGCATCCTAAGTAAACTTAGACAAGGCACAAAAACCTGTATTTTGCATACATACAATAATGTTGGATTTTGAATTTTGAGTAAGTTCGGCCCAATTTTGCACAACCTGCCAAACCAAGCATATCCCTGGGCAGATAAGGTAGTAAATATACAGAACTGTGTAGAAGTATGAGCCACTATGGATATCAGGACAGACAGGGTGGATTCTACACACAACTGCAAAGCACTGCAGAGTTCAGTACAACATCTTTTTTTTTTTTTTTTTCCTTCAACGTTTTTATATACCGCAATACAAAAGTACAGAAGCGGTGAAAGGGGGCTCCTGGGCTATAAGTGCGCTGATGCTATGAAATGTAATCTCTCTCACACACACACCAAACCTAACAATCAACACACGAACAGTAGGAATCACCTGTTTTGAGTTCGGGTTCAAGTGCTTAGAAGCACTAAGCTTTGAATAGTACTAGCCAAAGCCCTTTCCAATGATCTCTCGACGGGTTCGATTTAGACAAAAGCTTCAACACAGGTTCAAAAACCTGCTAGGTATATTTATAATATCTCTCGATCCAATAGACTGAGTACCAAGTGTATGTTCAATTATTAGTGATCCCAAGCGGATCTATAAGTCCAAGCGACTTATCAAACAATACAGTGCCAAGTGCACTAAGGCCAAGTGCCTAGTAATTCCAACGGACAATACGGTACTAAGTTCCAAGTGAACTAAGTTTCTTTAATTCTGTGGTTCTCCAATCAATTCCAATCAAGACACGTTGAAGCAATCTGATCCTTAATTCGGGCACGCAATAGTGTTTTAACAAATGTGATTTGTATACTCTATAGTCGCGCGAAGTGGGGGCAAGATTCCTTTCCTTAGCGCTACTCATCTACAGTCTATTTATAATGTACAAACTAAATATCATACGGAATTGTAAATTTTACACGGAACCGCGCTCCCGCGCGCCAAGGATCTGTATTCAATACCGACGCGTCTACTACAGCTTGGCGCGCGCGCCACGCGTGCCAATTATGTCGTTTACTGGTTACTTATCAAATATTGAAAGAGCGGGCTAAACTCTTATCAAGTCCCGACCGCGCGCTTTGTTATTTAAAACAGCGCGGCACTGTCGTTTACTCCCCCTGATTGTCCCTGTTGTTATTCACGGTGTCCCGTCGCTTCCGGTAGTTAACACCAAGTACCCCTGACTAGGATCGGGTTGTGCAAGTCCCGAATTTACAATTACTTCTCCTATTAATGATGATCCCCGGACTAATGATATCATACTACAATGGTTACTTATGAACTAAGACACCGAGGTTGTAACCGGGCATGGTGAATAGGACTAATAATAGACCGTACTCATAGTCCTCTGTACTGATAGTGTATTATCCATTAGACTAGTTCACTCTGATTAGCCGTCTTGGAGCTCGACTCTAATCCTTTATTACCGCTTACTTGGTTATTAGAAATGACACTAATAGCCTTACTTGTCGACTTTATAAGTGCAAACAATTTCGGGCCCTATCAGCGGTCACGTGTAACCATAGTCGTATCAAGTCGAGTCGTGATATGTCCATTATAGGCCGTCATATGAGGCAGGTCTGGATTGCCCCGCCCGTTCCTGGTTGGAAGCGCTCCCTGAGTGAACCCCCTTGTGAGGGGCCGTAAAATAGTCCCTTGTGGGAAATGAGGGCAGGCGTCGTAGCAGGGGGGCTCGCCTCCCGCGCCTCTCAATCCGCTTGGTAAATAAGTATTAGTGTGGCCACCCCTGCCGACAGGTTCACCGGGGGGGCTCATCCCCCTGGAGACCTCCTCGAGAGGAGGTCAACTTAGTCCGGAGAGGCCGAGGCCATGCATGACTGCTCACCCCAGGCCGAAGCCCAGGACTGATGCCTCAGTGTCGCGGCTACCTCTCGACAAGAACCTACTTACTGCCCGGTACACCCACCCTACTCTAAACGGGGTTCCCGGAAGACCCCAAAGGCCTCCGGGTTGTCGTGTAGGAAGTTGCTGACCCAGACAAGAGTCAGCGTCCTCCCGGGCCGGGTTTTCTGCTGGTGTAGCGGACAGTGCCGGAATACGTGTTCTACGGTCTCCTTTCTGAGGCCGCAGTCGCATTCGTAGGTCTCCTTCTCCTTAAGGAACCTCTGTCTGTATGCGCCAATCGGCGCGTGGCCCGTTAGGGCCCGCGCTAGCCTGATGGTATTACTGGTGTTGGTGGACACCTTTCCGATCCAAGTCCCTCCTTTCAAGTGGCTTGGCAATAGCTGCTTACTCCCTTCGTGGAGCGGCAAGAATTGGGACCCTATGTAAGACTTTTGCTTGGCCAATTCGCTCCAAGCATCCGTCATACACAGAACCGCGTCCGCCCTTGCCTTAGCAAGGGATGTGTGTTTTACTTCTCCGTGCGGAATCTCCATATTGGAGGCCGCTTCGTGGGCAAGTACATGTTCGCGCACCTCGCACGCCTTTGGTGTGTGGTGCAGAGTGATACTGGCGTCCGGTTTAACCGTTAGCCAGTAAGCAAGTTTGGCCGATACGTTGGTGGCCCATTTGTGTGCCATGTGATGCGTCGGGTCAACAACCAGTTTGATTGCATTCACAGAGTCTGAGAAGACATCAATTTTTCGGATGTCTAGGTTAGGGATGCCGAGGGCCTCATCCACCCCTTTCGAGATGGCGCAGGCCTCAGCATCGTCCGAAGTGGCATTCCCACAGGGGGCAAGGCCGTTATACAGTATACCATCCGACCAGACTCTCCAGGCTGAGGTAGCCTGGAGGTCTTTGGACCATGGAACGGACCCATCGCATATGATCGCGACTCGTTTTGGGTCATGCTTAGCTTCGTTGATTCGGTTAGTGAGAACTTTCCTGAACTCAGTGATAGCCTTCTTCCTCTTCTCCTTCTCTTCTTCGGGGGGAGGGGAGGGTCTGATCTCCACCCTCTCGGCCGCCCAGTCAAGTAATTGATTGCCCAGTTGCGCGAGGGGGAACACTGGGGATGCATCATCGCTGCAATCCTTTAGTCGGGCAAATGAATCCATTATCCCGGATTTGATTCTGCGCCTCTTGGCAACAGACATGCGGCTGACTGACAGGTGTGCCTGTCCGTCAATTAAGTTCCTGACCGCGTGGCTCTTGGCCAACGTCCGGACGCGGTAATGGCTCCTCTCCACCAACTTACGGATGTGCAAGTGGATGGGCGGAAGGCCTGCAAGGGTCTCCGGGGCCCCTTTCGGGGTGGTCCTGAAGTTGCCTGTGATCCATAGTGCAGCCTTTCGTTGCATCTTACGGAGTGCTTCGAGGTGCCCTTTGATTCAGTACAACATCTATGGATGACTATGGGCACTACAAGGTCTGTCGGCTGATTGTGAGAAAAATCAGGGTTTGCTGATGTTCAAAAAACGATTATATCAGCACTGCCAAAGAGCCTCGATTCAGCATTCGCTGAAACTTCTTTACATGCTGACTGGAGTCGTATACTGGATACACTTATTCGCTGTACGTTACCACAGCGTTCTCCATGGTTTTCTGTATTTAACATCGTAACAGGTGATGCAAAACTCGGAGGTGCTGCTGAGTCAGTAATCCCTAAAATCGTGGAAATTGCCATCCAGAACGATGACAAGGACATCCGTGTCGCTATGGTCAATCTGCTCCCTCTTTTCGCAAAAGTTGACGGTGTGTTCTTTTGACCCTGCTGTACATATACCTTCCGATAAACCTTCTTAGCCAAAATGCAAGACACTATTAGGTCAACTCTGACAAAGAGCATTGGTTCAGCATTGACAAGCCCTGGCTGGGCAATTCGGGCCCATGCAATTGAGGTGCTAAGTGGGCTCACTCCAAACTGTTCGTGCGATAAATTGCATGCCAACTTCATAATGTCATTTTTCCTTTCTCTCAGCTAATTTACAAGGTGCGGTAAAGTCTGTGTTACCACAGCTCCTCAAATTGGCCGTAAGTGACGACGACGACGACGTCCGTAAAGCTGCGGGGGAACTTTTAAGTGCCCTTCGAACAAGCTCCAGTATGTCTATATAATTCTTGTATCCTCGATGTATAATGTTACACCTTCTTTAGGAACTTGGGCGAGTAAAGAAAATAGACCAAACATTGGAGACGCCATCCTTTTAGCTGTACCTTTAGCTATTGCATTAATTGCCCCAGAAGGGTATGCTATTCGACAAACGATCGATTCATTGTTGCGCTTCGCTGGACCACGTACGTTATCTCATCATACACGCTTTCTTCAGATACTTCACAATGCCATTCTCCAGCTAAAGATCAGGAGCATACACCAGAATCGATGGCACGCCTCCTTACGCCTATGCTGAACGAAAGTCTGTGGCCTACACGAGCCACGACTGTTGAGTTCCTTTCGGTCCTGAACAAATACAGTGTGTTTCAGTATACATATTAGGTTCTTCTTAATGGGCGACTAAATCCTTTTCACAGCAAACTTCCGGCAGTTCATAGAGTCCACAGTTCCTGAAATCATCGCACTAGCAATTGAGGACAAAGAAGATGGCGTCCGTGCTGCAGGAATTCGCTCACTTGCGAACCTTGCTGAAGAAGGTATTTTTCATCTTCGCTTAACTTATTTATCGCATTAATATTGCTTTTAGGCACTTTCCGAGATAAGATTAAGGTGATATTGCCCCAACTCATGCCACTCCTCGAAGTGAGCCACCTCAGGAACCCTGTAACGGAGCTGATATCTTTACTTGCGGTCGATGATATTGGTTTGTTACTTCCCCAGCTTATGCACTTGTTTTTTAATTGTACATTTGTTTCCATAGTTCGGAAAGATGTAATATCCTGGATTATCGATCCTCTCATCCAACCGAAGATGGAAATATACCCCGACGGTCTGTTGGAGCTTCTCATCAGGCTTGTTACGGACAGTATGTTGGAATTCCCTGTTACCTTTTCATCTGTGCTCACCCATGTTCCCAGATAGATTTAATTGTCAACAAGCTTTAGATCATGTGGTGCTTTTTGTAGCATCAGTGATCTTGATGCAGCCTCACTCACCCAGGTCTCGATTCCGTGCTGCAGCTTCTCTATGGTCCAATTATGGAAAGGCTTACGCCAGTCCTCAACATTCCGATTTTCCAGAGCATCTCGTTGAACTGTTCCTTTTCACCATATTCGGACGTCATGTCACACTGGACGAGGTGAACAAATGGCATTCCATGAGTTCTCACTTGTCACCCGTCACAGAACCAAACTTGGGAGCGATAATGGTTTGAAATTGGTACCCAAATAGTTTCAGTAACTAGCTTCTACATAATTACACCGTTTTATGTAACACAATCGCTATCCTCACGTATCATACATCATAACCTGGACCGCGGCGGAAGGCCACCATTACTCCAACTTCCCTATGTTTGATTTCTGTGTCCGGGACCTCAGGCCTCAGGCCTCAGGAATAGTTGCATCCCCGTTGCTGGTTTTCGCTTTATCCTCCTGCTGTGGCGAACTCTAGCGCTTGTGTTCGCAACCATAACCGCATCGACAATTATATATTCATCATTAACGTCTAGTCCCCCCCCCCCCGGGGGACGAGGGTGCTTGTGAAATAACAACCCCATTCTGCCTAACATATATACTTATTATGTCGCGATCTGTCCGAGAGGGAATTGGCTCCAAAGCAGGTAGTGATGACGGGTCGGTTGGACGTCGGACGGTGAATGCCTACGATATGCATCGGACTTGTTTTTCAGAGCGATGTATTTTTTCATGATTTTCATCAGCATTTCAGAATGTTGGCCTTCATCATCCCGTGTCAGTAGCGTACCAGCGCCACACTGGCGACGGATAACTCCAAGTCGTTCCTGACGACGTTAGAGAGAAATATAGGGCAACTACAGAGTCCAGACTACAGTGCCCGAACTCAGATAAAAAAAATAAGTCATAATAACGTTACATAAATCGCACAAAAACCTACACTTAATTTAGAGTCCGAAATTATCGGAACGACGGATTCCATCATCTCGACTAATGTCGCCGTAGTTCCAATTCCCTTGATCATATGGTAATACCCAACCAGTTACAGATTCTAATGCTCTAATGGTCATGGCGGCCAAGGGTAGCCAACCATCTGCTAAACATACTGATGGCTGGGCCTTCAACCTCCGGACCTTCGACGTTTCGTATGCAAGCGATGACTCTGACTCTGACGACGGACCTCAAAGTGATGGAATATCTAAAGAAACGAAGCTTATCAAAGATTTGGACTTGTCTTCGAGGCAAGAGACAGTCGTTTTCAAACCTAACCCCTTCAACATTGCCAAAATCAATGCTGCTTCCCGCTCTATTTCCCGAACTTCTGGTACGGCGCCGATATCGACACTCCGCCAAAAGGCGACGGTCAAAAAAGGTAATGGAAGCATCCTCGATGGATTCAAGAAACAGGCTGGAAGAGCACCGCATATACCAAGCACCGATGGGACCCTTCCTCTAAAACCGTCCTCAAACAAGAACCGTCCAACTCGACATACACTGAAGCCGCTAGCCGACTCAATAAGGGCTCAAACCGCCAGAAATTCCCCAAATATTCCCATTCACCAACTATCCCAACTACCGATCTCCGTTTCTGGACCGGGGTCAAACGGCGCTCACATATCGACTCAGGTTCAGCTGGCCATGTCTGGTCCAATGGGTGCTGAAGTCGCCCGTGTCGTTGATAGTTCACGACCTGTACTGGAACCACTCGGACTTCGCATTCAACCAGAACCAGGGGCTCCAGAAGGACCGCATATATCAAGGCCAGACCCTTTTGTACCCCGGATTCCACCTCCCATTGTGCAGAATAGGCCTCGACCTCGCCATCGGCCCCATCCCTTCTCTTCATCGGCCCACCCCAGATCTTTGAACAAATCTTTTTTGTTCGCTTCGCCAATTCAATCGCATTCACGGACATTGCTCGGAAATTTCCAATTGTACGAAAAACCTATTGCTCACCATTCAGATGAGACATACTTCTCGTCACCAATTAGGTCATCCCACAATACTTTAACTGCTTCCGTTAAACGACGTCCGATTACATTCAAACCCCATTCACCGTTTCCTGCCGCTCATAAAAGGTTTCTTTCTCCACCGTTTACTTATCGGAACCAGACAGGTTCGACTGTCCCTAGCCGTTTCGACCTAAAAAATGATCGAGGTTTTGAGTTTGTTATTACACGTAAATTTGAGTTCACGCGTGCTCTAGATATCAGAGAAGACAACCCACCTCCTTTCCCTAAAAATGATCAAGTCTTTCCCGAAAATCCTGATGAAATACCTAATACACTCTCACAATCCTTACACCACGAAAACCCCATGGATCGACGCCTAACCCAATCTCACCTTCCCGCCCACAATGAAAATTCAGTTTACGACGACCAGTCTTGCGAAACAACCGTACAACGGCCCAGAGAGCAAGTAAATGAAAATAAAACTGAGCACTACAGCCCAAGTAACAAGCCTGACACCGTTCACCGTGCTGATCACATAATTTTAAAACGAAGCCGCTCTCCCTCTCCTCGCAACAACCCCCGGACTCCACCCAAAAAATGGACCGACGCGTACGCCTACACCGGCCAGAACTTAGACGAGGAGTGGAGTACCCTCCCTGCAAGGAAAAAAACCAAATTGACGTGCGTATTTCGGCTTTCCCATCAAACTATCACATAAACTCCAAATCGTCCAAACCTATCAGTGATGTTAAAGGTACTAATAAGATTAGAACGAGTGGCAAGTTCCGCCTTCCCAGCACCCTGCTCCCGCCCCAGACAAACAAAACCGGAATGAGTGCAACATCGACCAGGAGAGTCGTCACTTTTATGCCGCCTCCTCTCGCCAAAGAAGAGCGCGAGCTCAACGGCGAGACATGCCCGCCACGGCATGCGGGCATCGCAGCACCTAAAAAACAAATCCATCCAGAAAGCCGCAATAGCCCAGTAGCACAGCCGTATCCCTCACCCAAATTCTCATCCCCGACTATCGACGAAGTTCGACCCTTGCCACCTCCACCTCATCATGGACAACGCATCCCAGCTTATCACCCTCCATCTCCACCCACATCGGACCCACCAGACCCAATTATTTTCGATACAAATAACCAAATGGTGCCTGTAGATCTAGATACAATCAAGAAGAACTATTCGACAGCGAAGGCACAATTTCGCCGAGTGCGCAGTATTTTTTTTTCTTCTGCAATGTTACTCTGATTAACCGACCTCCGATTAGTAGTTTAGACGCGCCAGCGAAGAGGTTTGGGACATTCTCCATCTCCAGAGCTGTGGACGGGTCTATTGCGATCGCGACCGAGAAGATAATAACGTGAGTGGGCAAAAGCAGGAAATGAAAATAGTTGTCTGGATGGGCGATCGCGTCCGCGATGTACAGTAACCGACTCACTCCTGAATTTTTCAATCGAAAAAAATCATTTTAGAGTGCGAATAACGAGAACAAATTGGTACATCACAGAATCAAGAGAAGATTTGAAATCAGTAAGATCACGAGAAGATAGCGTCTTCTACCCAAGGACTCCCGCCCCCCATGGCATTATACATGTCCTCGTCGGTGGACGGGATCCAGGCCGAGTCGTCTCGATTCTTCACAGCCTTGAATAGCAATAGTTCAGTGATGTGAACCCGGACTAATACATGTCCACTCACTTTGGATAGAAACTCTCTACTCCTTCCCGTCTCCATTTCCAACGCGTTCAGCATGGCCGTCTGCGCCTGGACGTCCTGCAGTACTTTGTCAACTTGTTCCTTAGTGAACTGCGGGGGCGGATCGGTGAAGGTGACGGTTCCATTGGCAGATATCTGGGCGCTGATGTCGTTCGATTCGATCTGGACGATGATGGCTTAGAGATTTTTCGTGTTGAGAGAGGAAAGTCAGCGCACCATGCTGAGAATCAACGCTCTGACTTCCTCTTCGTCTGTTATCCCAATTGCGCGCGCAATATCTGAAAGCCCTAGGGTGACGTACGTCGCCGTCAGCTTCTTCAATGCCCATCTCGGAGCGCGGTCGATAGCCTGTGTAACGAGTCCAAGGTTCTTTTCCTATTGAACATGTAGAGAAGCCACTTTTCGTTCGTGAAGGCAATAACCACTCACTGTGGAGAACAAATTGCGCTCTTTCTCCAACACTTCCTGAAGGTGATCTGTACTGTGGGGGTATGCACTGACGAGAAGACTGTATGGCGAGTTCTTGAACAGACGTGCTAACACTGGATGCGCGTATTTCTGGCCACCTGACGCCTTTACCTCAAATCTTTAAGCTGTCCGATCGCAAATAAAGCCGAAAACAAGAATCTCACCTGTCCCGTTGAGATCAGCTGCACGAGTTTTAATTTCTTGAACGCCTCCAACTGGACTGCAGCTGGCACTGATCCTGGACTGCTGACGCATATTTCGAAGAACTCCTCCGCATCATGCCACCGCTTCAATGCCGCCAGTACAATACCGCCGGTATAGTGATAGAGTAGGTTGTCGCTGTAGCTCAGGTCGGAGAGGTTGGTGTCAATATTGGTGATGGGGTGTTGTAGGATCGGGAGGGCCTCTGAGTAGTGTTGTGATGTGACGCAGGCCTATGATGCAGTGATATGAGTTCTAGTAACACTGCCTATATGACAGTCACTTACCAGTACGAAGATTGGATGTATTGTGGTCAGGTATGAAGGGTGTGGAGGGTATCGTCTGACAAGATCGTAAAGAGGTTCGATGGCAGCTTTCTTCTGTTTGAATGGAGATCAAAGTATCAGAGTGAGCGGGGATTTACGAATCCTTATACACACGTTATTAGACTGGTCAGCGTAAAACGAGATTCCTCTTGCCAGGAGCGTTACTGTATCAGGAAATTCAGACGTTATCTTGAACGCGCAGACAACTGACTTACCGCGATCTGGGGCGAGCCGAGCATGTTCCGGTATGAATGTGTGGCAAAATTCCTGCACAAGTGCCCAAGGTGGTGGGACGGCGGCCGCATTGTGAAAACGCGCAGACCTGGCAGATATGTCATGTAAGAGGCGGTCGTACGACAGTTGTCTCTGACTCACAGGATGAACAGTGCTCCCAGCGTGTTCTCTCTCATATCCAGCACACTCAAAGGATCCTGGCCACCCGCCAACAGGCTCGACAAGATCGTCTCCCGTGCCTCCTTTGGGATAGAGTTCCGCAGGGTGTGGTTCAGTGCGGCTGGGCTGTTGGTCGTCGTGATCTGGTTGAGGATCGTATCGAGGCTGTTGAACGAATCAGGCGCCATAGTGGTGGATGAATAATGTCGGAGTCGTTAGTTCTGGTCTTATGTTGAGGTTAGCTATGTATTCTCTTCATACAACAAACACTCTGATCCTTTGGGCGCTGGCTCGGCGGTATGACGCGAACCGATGCTCGTGGTGATAAATGCACTTACAAGTGATCAATTCGTTCAAAGTTCACGCCCTCGTGACTCTTAGAGGTACGGTCTAGTCCACGATTTTGAATCGATTTCGACCCTTTCTATACGCTACAAGCCCTGAAGACAAGCTTAAGAGTAGTGGTGCTTGGAGTAAGAAGTTGCAAATGTTGTGTAATTAAAAATATAATGAAATCGGGACGATTAGAATTGTAGCACGTGCTCCGCTGTACTAGTAATAGGCGCGCCAAAGGCTAACAACAATTCTTGTAGGCGACTCTTACGGCTCGCGCTATAGTCAAAGCATGATGATATAGCGGGTATAGCATACATGGACCACTCGTTTTCAAAAACGAAAATCAGATCAATGAAAAACAGATCCAACCGAATGTTAATCAGTTGACCACAGAGGATCACCTATGGCTCTGGTCCCTCACTCGATGTGCTTTCGGGCTCTGTCTCCTTCTCAGCTTCTGTCGAAGGCTCTGAAGAGGCAGCGTCTGCCAGTGCTGATTCTGGAGCAACTGAAGGGCTATCATCTGGATGTGTTCCGGGCTCGCTCTCCGGGGGTGCAAGTGTTTCCGTTGGGACGTCGGCAGGAGTGGGGTCTGTTATTGGAGGTTCAGCAGCTGCCGCTGGTTCCTCCGTTGATGATTTCTCATCACTCGAATCTGATGACGGCGGTGTTTCTGGTGATGAAGTCGGGGCTGTTGAGTCCTCCAATGCTGCATCCGCCTCCGGCGCTTGTACCGAATCAGGGGCGGCTGCTTCATGCTTTTCGGGTTCGACCTCAACGTCTTTCTCCGCCTCAGGACTTGCCTCAATGGCAGGTTCGGATTGGGGTACGAATACGGTGGAGGGTACCTCATCACCAACTTCTGGTTCTGAGACTGGCTCCGTGCTGGAGTCTGGAGCAGGTGGGGCGTCCGCTACGGGGCCCTCTGGTTCTTCTGGCTTGGCGGTCTCAGAGTCTGGAAGGTCAGACTCAGCAGCAGCTGGTTCGGGGGCTGGAGCGGTGGTGGGTGTGGGCTCAGAGTTTTGATCCTCGAGTTGAGTATCTGCAGATGTTAGAAGATCGTCCGCCGAGGTATGATTGCCCTCATCCTCGGTTGATTCTTGTGTTTCCGGAAGCGATGATGTTGCAGTCTCTGGTGGAGATGCTAAAGATGGTGACTCTGGCTCTGGCCCTGATGTCGAGAGGTCCCCCGCAGACAAGGGTAATAGCCCAGGTATAGTGGCTTTTGACGAAACTTCGGAAGGTGGGGCAGGCTTCTCAGCTTCCTTCACGCCCCCGCCCATAGCGTGAGTCGTCCTCTCGATAGGGTCTTCATCCGCCTTCGCCAGATCCTCCACGACGGCAGACACGTCACTAAACACCATCGTGTCCGTCCTATTCCTTCCAAACTTCCTTGGGCTCTCACTGCCGTTTCCTAGACCAGGCGGACTATTGCTCTTTGCTCTCTCGCCCGGAGCAACCACACTACCGCGCCTATCCCATACCGGATCAGGGAATGAACCTTCGTCGCGTGCCTCGCTTTGACTCCTGCTACTTTGGCTTGAAGGGCCGACGGCAGCAGCTAAGAGTCGTGGAGGCTGCACCTCATCTCTGGAGTCACTGTCGCCATGTGAGATATTCTGGGGAATGACTAGGAACTCTGACGGAACTAGGTCAAATTTAGAGGTGAGGGCGAGAAACCGTGCGTAGAGGGAGGATTCGGCTTCGGCTTGTTCGAAGGCTTCCCGGTGGTGGAAATAGGCGTGGGCGAAGATACGCCCAAGACGCCGTGCGAGCGCGGAGAAGTGTCTGTGAGAGGTTTGGGGTATTTGTAGGCTTCATGGGCGCGTTGTGAGCTTTTTAACCAAACATGAATTGAGCCTGCTCACCGTGAAGGGAATGTTCTGGGTGAGTTGAGGAGAGCCGTAGCACTGTCAACGGTATGTAGGATGTAGTCGATTGCGCAGCATTGCTATTAAAAAAAAGGTACGTTAGTATGGAGGGAGTTAGTTGAGGGGGCGGTGAATAAAAGGGAACCCGTAAAGACGCGTAGTACAGCAAATACACACTCGTGCACCACATATATGTATGAAAGCTTACCTCCATAGCCCCGTCATTTCCATGAGCAACACATAGGTAAAGCCATTCTCCCGCCTTCATCTCAGGGCACGAGGCGCGCGTGCACTCTTGTTGAAGCATAGTAATCAAAGGGTGCGACAGATCCTGCGCAAGACGCCTGTAAGCCAAATTTAAGTACTGATGGATCATAAATGGCTGTGTAAAAGTATCACAGACCTCAGCTGTTCATATATCCAACACGCCTCATCAACAGCGACATCCGCCTTTCGGTCCTTCTCCCCGTCCTTCTCCTCTGGCGACTTCTCGTCTCCATTTGTCTCGTCCTCCTTCTCTTTTCCTGAGCTCTTCCCAGGCAGCGACACGATAGCCTCCACGTCGTGGACGTCAAGACGGATGAGTAGCGAGATGTATTCTTGAAGTTGAAATGCGCTGTCAAGAGAGGCCAAGGATGGAAGGTTCTTTACAGGATAAAACGAGGATATTCTTGAGCCGCGAAGTGGCCTCTGCTGCATGGCTGTCATAACGGACGACGTGAAGGCGTTTTATGATTTTGAAGGGAGGAGTTGAGTATAGTCCCGCTCCTGAGTTAATTGACTCGGATTGGTGACTTAGCAGGAAGTTGGAATATTTTGCACTTTAATATTATTTTTGTTACCAATACTTTTTGCTCTCGATTTGCCGCTGGGAATAAATCATGGTCACCACCGCGTCTGTGAAGGATGTCTGCACACAGAGGCTGATACTACTTCCCTATCTACATAATTACTCACGTCGGTGAACGGTATACAACTAGGCAAGTCTATATATCTCATAAGCCCTATGATTCATTGACAACCGGCTGAGCCACCCAACAGCTCTTTTGTAGTTCTGACATGTTTTGTGGAAGCTGAAATGCCAATGTCGAGTTTTAACGGGCGAGGGTGAATAGTAATATTGTGATAACGTCCCGCGCCATGTTTAGTAACGACACAGGAACGATTATGAGATTGGGTGGGTCAGGCAAACGTCGACTTTGGGTAGTTTTCGACTTCACCTAGTGACAAGCGAGGGATGACGCGTACGCGTAAAGAGTGGGAGGGTTGGGCAGGGAACAATTTAGCGCCGTATTGTGAGCCGGTGTGAATTGGGGCTGGTAGGAGGCATTCGTTCGGTTACTGAGCATATCCGCGGACGCGACTCTCTTGCCGTTCTAGCTTCAGGAATCCTTTAGGTCGGCGCGATGGAAAAAGAGGAGTAAAGATTGCTTACAGAAATTATTTCCACTCCTAGGCGATTATGAATACGAATCAGATATTCAGCCTCATTCGCCAGTTTCCTTCCCTCTGCGGCATTCCGACTCACGTTTCGCAAAGTGTATCGTTGCTCCGCGGGTTCCCATCGACGAATATCCTTCGATTAATATGGCGACATTCCCACTCTTAAGATGCCCCCTTAGGTTCTGGACTACCTTATCAATTCAAAACCTAACGGCTTTCGGCAACATTTACGGGTACCTCTAAGAGCGACGCAAACTGACCCCATCAAACGAGTCTAATGAAAGGCGTCCTTCGTGGTCTGGTTGGGTGGACAGTCTGCCCTGTCGATCGAATACTATGCTGGGGCCAAAATTTTCACCGAGGTTCAAGCACATCGGGATAGAAATGACATAAGATCCAGCCCATCATGATTTCACAAACCCCCTTGTCGAAATGCATGCCTCGCGTTCCATTCACAACGAGGCGAAACTCACTCAAGTGATGTAACATCGAAGTCATCAAGTCGCGGGTCCCACCATCGAGGCGAAGAAGTATAAAACGATGTCTATGAAACGAGATTCTAGATCACAGTGTGTCAAGTCACGGTTGATTTGACCAAATTTTTTATTCAATGCGCTTGTTTTAACCCGAGGACATTTGATGGTAGATAAAGATACATACCGCAATAAGTGCATACAGATCCCAGCCAGGCAGCCAGGATGGGTAAATAATATTACATACACGATATCCAAATACTAAAAAGATCTGCGCAGCATCCCTCGTTAAAACAAATTGTACAATCTTCCAAGAGGAACCTTCACGGCAGGCTCTATGTCTTGTAGAATCCCATCGGCGTAGACGGCAATACTCTCCGAATCGACAGTCATCACGGGAGTTGCAGAATTCCATTTCATGTCCTTTTTGGTGATATTTCTGCAGTTGTGCACAGCTTCAACTCGTTTATGGAGCCCATATGAAGCGATTGTCCCTGAGGTGATCGAGATCTCGGACACAAAAGCGATAGAGTTGGCCGCTGCAGAAGCTGCGTTTGCTCCCCACATGGGCCTCGCATAGAATGGTTGAACAGTTGAAATCGACCCGTTGGGATCACCCATCTGTAGATCGACGTAGTCAGCATAAATCGTTGGGCATGGCGAGCAAATCTGTAAACCTGAGCAAAGGTGATAACGCCAGACTTCAGAACCATCTCGGGCTTCGCGCCAAAATTCTCGAATTTCCAGAGGACGAGATCGGCGAGGGCCCCAACCGAGACATGGCCAACGAATTGGCTGATTCCATGAGTGATTGCGCTGGGCAATATTAGAATCTGAATATCGTCCCCCCAAAGGGGCAGAAGAGCATTGCGTACGGATTAATGGTATATTTGGATATGTATCGTTTCACGCGGGCATTGTCTTTGCCAGGTTCGTCGCCCAACGAAGTTAGTGGACCACGCAACTCTCGCATCTTGCTGGCTGTTCTCCAAGTACGGCTTACAACCTCGGCAACACGCCCCATGGCTTGCGAATCAGAACTAATGATTGATATAGCGCCTTCGTCGTGCAAGACGTCCTCAGCAGCCATAGTTTCTTCCCGTATTCGGGATTCAGCGAAACTTATATCCTCTGGTATATCCCTGTCGAGATGGTGAGCTACCATCAACATCTGAAGTATTACATCGTTAAGGAGTAACATGATATGGTAGCCAAACGACATACATCAATATGCTCGTCCACAGTGTTGATAGCATACGGTCGAGTTGGGTTTGTGGATGATGGAAGGACATTGTTTTGTCCGCATACCACGATGATGTCGGGCGCGTGACCGCCCCCTATTGATTTGCATTTGAGAAATTTTAATTGAAGGGTGCCACAAATGGATAACCATCTCACCAGCACCCTCACTATGATACGTGTGGATGGTACGACCCCCGAACGCTTGGAGAGTGCCTAAGGCGAGTTAGTTTTCATGATGTTTAAAAGTAACATCTTACGTACTTTCGACGAAGCCACTTTCATTCAACGTATCTGTGTGGATGGCGACCTGGATGGGGCAGAGGCGTAAAATATTTCAAAGGCAGGTTGGACATAACGGTATCTCACCTGAACATCGTAAATATCCGCAACATCCAGACAACTGACAATGGCCGCTGGTGTAGTTCCCCAGTCTTCATGCAATTTAAACCCAGCAGCACCAGCTTTGATGATGTCTTCCAAAGCGGTTGGCCCGGCGTCATTCCCCTTACCAGTAAATGCAATGTTCATAGCTAACCCGTCGGTCGCTGCCAGCATGTGCCTCAAGTAGAAGGGGCTCGGAGTACAGGTAGTAGCGGTGGATCCAGCACTAGGTCCTGTTCCTCCCCCGACCATCGTTGTAGTGCCGGCAGCAAGCGCCTCTTCAATCTGTTGTGGACAAATATAGTGAACATGGGTATCAACCGCCCCGGCTGTGACAATAAATTTCTCCCCAGCAATGACTTCGGTGGATGATCCAATGATTAGCGATGGGTGAACGCCAGCCATGACGTCTGGGTTTCCTGCTTTGCCTATGCCCACAATGATTCCATCCTTTACGCCTATGTCCGCCTAGGGATGTGTGAGGGCTTGACCAGGATACAAAATTGGTTCATACTTTGTAGATTCCAGACCAATCAATGATCAAAGCATTGGTGATAACGAGGTCAATTGTTTCCGAAGCGGATCGATTGCTCGCTTGCCCCATCCCCTCCCTGATCGTTTTCCCTGAGACCACGTTAGCAGTAATCCAAGAAACAGAAGGGGTTGATCATACCCCCTCCGAATTTAGCTTCGTCGCCATACACAGTCTACAGTGAGATGTCAACGAAGCTGAATAAGTATGGCATGTAGTTTACGACGTACTTCATCATATTCGACCTCAACCCATAAAGCAGTGTCACCGAGCCGCACTCTATCGCCCGTAGTCGGACCAAACATAGATATGTATGAGAGTCGGTCCATTTCAGTGTCGTGGTGGACTTCCAACGCCCCGGGTTCAGGAACATGACCAAAGCCTTTCTGTACCAAATCTTGTACGATGTGGTGAGTCCTGCTCGGATCAAACACGCCCGAGGCGAGACGATTTCCCCCAGACACCGTTTTCGCACCAGCAATAGAGCACAAAGTAACGGTTTTAACGTCACCTGGCTCGAATCGGACGGCCGTTCCAGCGGGTATGTCCAAACGCTTCCCATATGATTTTCCCCGATCGAATGATAGAGCCTGGTTCGTTTCTATGAAATTATAATGGGACCCGACCTTCGTGATGCATCGTCAGAAACTACAGTGGACTAAAATTATAGATAAGAGCTTACTTGTATGGGCCGATCACCATTATTCGTAATCCGAAGTCTTACTCGCTCCCTGCCCTTATTGATAACGATTGGTTCTTTTCTGGGAATGACTGCCCCTGGAGCACTTTCTGGAGAGTATTCGAGAGGGTCTGACTGGGGGAATAGATCTTCTGAAGGTATTGAGAGGAAAGAACCGTAGAGAGCAGCTTCGATATCCCCAGACTCAGTACAGATGGGGTCATAGACTGTGATAAGAAAGACCCTATTTCCCGCAAGTCAATAGTACGCATTGATCCCCCAAAGGATTTTCATTTCAAAGCTTACCCATCATGAAAGGTCCCTTCAATTTGAATAACACGTACAAGGGTGGGCACGCCAGGCAAGACATGTCGGCGGCCAAGCATCGTTTTCCCAAATTGCGCTAGCTCACTAACTGAGTGTCGGCCATCTCGTACCCGTTCATGCAGTTGACTAGCAATCAACGCAAGAACTTCCGTCTGATTGAGCTGCAGCCCTCGTGCAAGCCGTTTCTGGGCAAGGAATCCCGCCTATCCATGTTCCAAGGAAATGATTAGCAGCTAATATGAAATCAGTCAGTTAAATTACCTGGTGGAGTAGAAGTTTGTCTTGCTCTCGAGGATGTATATGCATGATAAAGTGAAAGTATGTGACTCACTCCTTTTTATGAGAGATTATTCGGGTCAGTGGTGCGTGAATAATGAGACAAATTCTATTCTGGGCTCTGTCTATTTTTGACTGTTAAATTTACCGTCAAGTTGATAGCAATGATTCCATTTCAATGCATTTCACGATGAAATGTGGGAGTTTTGGCTTGCAGTTTATGATCCTAACCGTAGTCTAGTTCGTCATATTATCCTCTTCAGTCCATTTTCGAGTTCGTGATATCGTGACCGTTCGCACTGCTGGAGGACGATGAAGGGCCAAAAATTTTTTTCTAATATGGTAATCAGCAATCAGAAGCTGGAAGCAGGACTGGACTCAAAGAAGTTAGAATACTCACAAGTACGATTGGTCCTGTCAAGCCTGTCGTGTGGATGGTAAGTATATCTAAATTGGAGAATTAAGTGTACGCACCAACAATCGTTTATAATGTCCAGACAGCCGGTTCTTACCGTGAATGTTCCAAATGTGTCATAACCACAATGGGAACTGGACTATTTGAAGTTGTATGTTTCTTGGAAAATATGACTTTAACCAAGTTGCGCGTTTTCACAAAGTGCATGACTTTGTCCCGGTGATTCCCGAAGCTCATACTATTCATTAATTTGAAATAATTTCTCTGGATTTGTTACATAATTGTTATATAGTGTTTGCTCTTGTTCGCCATGTGCGACTCGAGGATATACTCAGGGGGGGGGGCGGTAGAAGAATCCGAGACCTTGAGTCCCCTGGACCCTTACATCAAGGGTCTCGTAGGGTCCTCCATGGGACAACGTCTCAAGTAGGAAATTCAGTTCGGCTAATTTCGGCCAAGTTCAATTGCACCACACTGAATGAGAATCTGTTATCATCTTCTCCTTATTCCACCCCATCTATGTACTTCACCATATAAATATTTGCAAGTCAAGGTAAATAATACTAAGGGTCTTTGGTTTAACCTTACCAATATACGTAGGGGAGCCTGCCCTAGCTGTAGCTATTGTAACCTTCCAAAGCATCTCACAGTGAAAAAGCTTGAGGCTGAGGCCAACATTAACTATTACTTATGTGGGCAAACTACAAGAGCCCTAGACGTAGTTTTCATTAATGGTATGACTGACCTTACAGCTGAAACCCAATTGATGAACCACTGGGATGACAGCACTTTTCATACATAAGAAAGTCATACATGATGTTTTGGAACCCCCATGAATGAAAATCGTTGGTGATTCACAGCCAATTCAACACGTGGTCATGATTTCAACTTGACACGTGGCTACGTTTCTTTTGTTTTGTTTCTTTTCGGAATCGGTTCAATGATCGCGCATTGGCCACATTTCTTGATACTTTCGGGCTAACAAGCAATTGTATTTACATCAAGACAGGCAAAACGAACCAAGATCTCAATAGGTGCACACGTGCGCGCGATACGGTCCCAAAAATTGTACAAAAAAATTACTGCTGCGACCGTGGGATCGATTATTTCGTCCTCTGCTTTTTTGTCGTCTGTCCTTTGTCTTGTTGTCCTTCTCCTCCTTGCTCACCCCTTCTCTTTGCTTCTTTATAGATCAGTTCTTTACTCTGGGCAGGTTTCCGGATGCGTTTGCCTTGCGCGAGCACGTTGGTATCCATGTCTCCCAACGTTCGTGGGATACCGGGAGAGGGCGCGGATGTCGAATTCCCCGGCATTCGAGGCATTGCTTTGGCATCGGCAGCCACCTTTTTCTTTCCCCCTGCCGCTTTCTTCTTTCCGGCGGCCTTCGCAGGTTGCTTTTTCTGGCTCTTTTTTGATTGCTCCGGCGAGCCACGCATTCGTGGAGCAATAAACGGACTGAATGGACCAGCAAAAGTTGGCGTAGGCTCTGGGGTTGTTGGACATAAGGGGTTGATCGTGGTGTCATCGGACAAAGTAGGGTTGGGGGTTGGGTTAGGCAGCGCGTTAGGGAGATGAAGCATCGGAGGAGCTCCATAGTTCATGGGGGGGAATACGAACGACGCAGGCATGGCAGATGGCAACGTTTGCGCCGGCTCCGTCGGCTGACAATTGCTAGTGCTTGCTGAGAATGCGGGGCTGGTAGTATCGTGAGGGCACAGGGAGCCCGCCGCCTGATATGGAACATCCGAGAAGACGGACGGCGCAACGGGCTCAACAGGAGTAGGAACTGGTGGATGGGGTTGTAGGATCGTGGTTGGATTCCTCGATGTCACATCGCTTTCATGTTCGCCAGCGTGTTTGCGCGATGTTGTATTGCTTTCGCTTTCACATGCATTTTCACGCAGTTGTGGATCGATCAGCCATTCGTCGAAGGTGAGTTTCACCAATTCATTGGCTGTCTCGGCCGTCATTTCATTGTCGCCAATGGAGCCTTCTCTAGTTTCTCCAGTAGGGACGTTGGTCAGCGCTCGCGACTGACAATCGGCCTCCGCTATATTGTTATCAGTATCATTATGTGGTAAACAACAAAAGGGTCGTACAAAATGATGCCCGAATAAACTGTTGATATGGCTTGACCCAACCTTTCATCACTTCCTCGCCCATCATATCTGTAAAGCTTTGACCTAGGAGATTCTTTCCGGAATGGAATCTAGGTCAGACAGTGTTAGCTGAGAGCCGATCATCAAAATTGTAAGGGGAACTCCATTTCCGCCTTACTTCGCCGATCTAGCCTTACTTCGCTGAATCTCACTCTGCCGACTTCTACTTCGCCGATTCGCGACTCAGTCATCCCGCCGACTTACGATACAATTTCTCTGCTTACTTCGCGCTCACTCAATTACATTCACTACATCGCACGTTCATTACCTACGCCCACACGCACCCCCACTCTCTACTTCGCGCGCAGTTCGCCGCCGGACTTCGCACTTGTTTGGACTATCAAGGGCACGGTCACGTGACCTTTGCTAGCCCAACGCGTGTCGTCGTACCACACCGGGAACGTGTATTTAATGTAGTACTAGGTATATAGCACACCCCCCCTGATGGAGGCTCCTCAGAGAATTCTCTTAGGATCCCCTCCACCAGGTGAGTAGTACATATGTCGTACAAGTGAATACATCAACTTAGGATCCCCTCCACCAGCGTCGGCCCACTCTACTAAGTTCATGCGCACTCCGCCGGAGTTGCCCTTACAGTAGAATTCTCTCACCAGCAGAGACCGTGACCTCACCGCAGCCATTGCCAAATTCCGATCGGCAGAAACTGTCAGCTCCGATACAGAATCCGTCAAGACCGCGCGAGAATCGCCCTCTCCACCCTCCTCCGAACTAGAAGTGGAACTCCTACTCCGGCCGATGGACGCCGAAACGAGGATGGATAACATCAAACGAGACGTAGGAGATCTCAATAGGAAGGCGGAGGAACAAGCCGAGCAGCTTAAGAAGCTCACCGACAGCATCAACGCGCTGATCGTGCTCCAAACCGCGGCTCCCCCACCCCCGGTCAATACCCCTGCACCCAGCGCCCCTGTAAATAATGTATCAACACCTCCCCCCGCGACCCACGTTAATTCGGGACGACCTTCAGCACTCCGGCCATCGCTTCCCGATGACTTCGACGGATCGCGCGAACGAGGGCGTGCGTTCATTAACGCATGCGAACTGTATATAAATCTTGTACCACACCAGTTCGTGGATGAAGTGACGCAGGTACGGTGGGCGTACACCTTCATGAAGAAAGGCCGAGTGTATCTGTTCGCGGACCGGGCCATGTGATACCAGACCGCTACCGGGAACCTGAAGTACACGACATGGGCCCTATTCCGCACCGACTTCGCGGTCAACTTCTTCGTGCAGAGCGAAGCGCAGCGGGCGATTACGAGGTTGGAAACGAGCAGCTACCACCAAGGATCGCGATCGGTGGACGACTACACGGATGAGTTCAGGGATCTCATCGACAAGTCGGGATACAAGGAGGGGTTGACGATTGTGGTGAAGTACCGGAAGGGACTGAGCGGGGAGATTCAGTTGCAGATCGCGACGATGGCAGTGGGACGACCAGCGGACAATCAGCCGGAACAGTGGTATGTAGCGGCAATGAAGTGCGATGAAAACCGCCTCACCAACGAGGCCTTCCTGAGCACTAAACCGGCGGCTCGCGCACCTCCCGCACGCACTACCTCGGCGTTTCGCGCACCGCCGCACTTCTCAGCCCCGACGCTGCAACGGATGGCGCCACCACCACCTCCGCCGCCCCCTGCTCTCCCTCCACCGGTTCCGATGGATGTAGATGCGATGCGGAGGGCTCGAACGAACATCGAGACCTGCCACCGATGTAAGCAGCCGGGCCATTTCCGGAAGGACTGCCCCCTCCACTACGACACGCGGTTCATGTCAATGGAGGAGCAGCATGAGTTCGCGCAGCACATCTTCGCGATGATAGATGCACAAGTTGAACTGCTGGCGGAAGAAGGGGAAACGTTCGCAACCACTCAAGAGGGTTTTGTAGCGGACAGCGAGTGAACAGTACGCCCTTGCTGTCATCTGTAAATAGGTTCGCGTGTTTAGAAGTTGAGAATACAATTGAAAGTTCCCAAACACCCGAAACTACTACAGAAGCCGTACAAGATACCATCCCTGTCCCTAAACCGCCGCGCCAGAGACTCCCCCGATGGGAACGAGCTTTACCCAAGCGATTTGTAGTCGCCGCCACCCCCAGCACTCGCTCGCTGAAGCTCAAGATTGAACTTCAGACGACCAACACAGGCGAGACATTCGCGACGAACAGCTTGGTAGACTCGGGAGCAACGGGCCTTTTCATCGATTCTGAATTCGTGCGGAGGAACAGGTTGACCTCGCGCAAGCTAGTTCGCACTATTCCGGTGTTCAACGTCGACGGCACTCCGAACGAGAACGGGTCTATTTCGGAGATCGTAGACCTCATCCTCCAGTACAACGGTCACTCAGAACGCACCCACTTCGCGGTCACCAGCCTAGGGAAGCAGGATCTCATACTGGGCTACACTTGGTTGCAGGAGCACAACCTGGAGATCAACTGGCAGACCAACGAGGTGAAGATGAGTCGCTGTCCCGACAAATGTTGGACCTGCGCGAACGAGGTTAAATCGGAAAAGGCGGAGAAGCGTAAATTGGAGGCCCGCATCAACGCCTGTCGCGCAGGACCCATGCCCGAACCAGAAACAGAAATTGGAGAGGTTCCCGACTCTGAGCACGAAGGAGATATCGCCCTTGAAGATTGCATCAAAGAGGGCGACCGTATCTTCGTGGTCAACATCGGCGAACCAGGACAGTTTCAGAAGGCACCGGAAGAGATTCGGACAACCCAAACCATCTCGCAGCGACTAGCGGAAAAGATCCAAACGGAAGCCCGGAAGAACGCGTCCCAGCAGATCGCAGACTCCTTTGATCGTAATGTGCAACCCAAGACGTTTTTCGATCTAGCACCGGCGCACGTCCACGAATTTGAGGATGTGTTCTCCAAGACGTCCTTCGATGCTCTCCCAGATCGCCGACCGTGGGACCACGCGATCGAACTCGTCCGCGACGCAGAAGGGAAATCCTGCAAGGTCTACCCGCTGAAAGGGGGCTCCTGGGCTATAAGTGCGCTGATGCTATGTAATGTAATCCTTCACACACACACACACCAAACCTAACAATCAACACACGAACAGTAGGAATTGCCTGTTTTGAGTTCGGGTTCAAGTGCTTAGAAGCACTAAGCTTTGAATAGTACTAGCCAAAGCCCTTTCCAATGATCTCTCAACGGGTTCGATTTAGACAAAAGCTTCAACACAGGTTCAAAAACCTGCTAGGTATATTTATAAAATCTCTCGATCCAATAGACTGAGTACCAAGTGTACGTTCAATTATTAGCGATCCCAAGCGGATCTATAAGTCCAAGCAACTTATCAAACAATACAGTGCCAAGTGCACTTAGGCCAAGTGCCTAGTAATTCCAACGGACAATACGGTACTAAGTTCCAAGTGAACTAAGCTTCTTTAATTCTGTGGTTCTCCAATCAATTCCAATCAAGACACGTTGAAGCAATCTGATCCTTAATTCGGACACGCAATAGTGTTTTAACAAATGTGATTTGTATACTCTATAGTCGCGCGAAGTGGGGGCAAGATTCCTTGCCTTAGCGCTACTCATCTACAGTCTATTTATAATGTACAAACTAAATATCATACGGAATTGTAAATTTTACACGGAACCGCGCTCCCGCGCGCCAAGGATCTGTATTCAATACCAACGCGTCTACTACAGCTTGGCGCGCGCGCCACGCGTGCCAATTATGTCGTTTACTGGTTACTTATCAAATATTGAAAGAGCGGGCTAAACTCTTATCAAGTCCCGACCGCGCGCTTTGTTATTTAAAACAGCGCGGCACTGTCGTTTACTCCCCCTGATTGTCCTGGTTGTTATTCACGGTGTCCCGTCGCTTCCGGTAGTTAACACCAAGTACCCCTGACTAGGATTGGGTTGTGCAAGTCCCGAATTTACAATTACTTCTCCTATTAATGATGATCCCCGGACTAATGATATCATACTACAACGGTTACTTATGAACTAAGACACCGAGGTTGTAACCGGGCATGGTGAATAGGACTAATAATAGACCGTACTCATAGTCCTCTGTACTGATAGTGTATTATCCATTAGACTAGTTCACTCTGATTAGCCGTCTTGGAGCTCGACTCTAATCCTTTATTACCGCTTACTTGGTTATTAGAAATGACACTAATAGCCTTACTTGTCGACTTTATAAGTGCAAACAATTTCGGGCCCTATCATCTCCCCCATACCACAAATGTAGACTGTCCTCAGTCTCTCTTTGCCGGCATGTTGGTCCAATACTTCAGGTCTGCACGCGTCTAATCTTTCAGTACAATGTTACAACAGTTCTGCTTTTAGACAGGTAGGCGCGCGATGTTGGGATCGAGCCCAGAGGTTTTACTTCCCATCAGGATCGTGACAGCTATATACGTCTCCTGAGAGAGTACTTGACATTCGGACATCGCTTTACAGATATTTCAGTCATCTGGACATTTTTCTCGTTATGTTTCTGACACTTCAGCAAGAGATTGGTACTCCTGTTTGTCTTTCAGAGCTTCGCAATGCAGGGTTGTGCGTTTTTAAAAAGCTCGCGTCCTTGCTAAGTTTTAGACAATTTGGACTTTATAGCCCATTTCTAAATCTCTTTGCTATCTGCATTGCTCAAACGCTCCAACTCTTTTCAAACAGAAATGTCTTCCACTTCCACTTCCGCCATGGCTCGTGCTCTGCGCTCGCCTTCCGCGCTGTCCCTCTCGCTTTCTGCCGCGATTCTGCCGACTGAGGGCCGTTCCCCCACCATGGTCTATGTGGACCAGCCGATCCCTTCCTTCTCGGACCTCCTCGAAGATGCCGAGGGCGACGTCTTCGTCGCTATGGAGCAAGGGTGGATTATCATGGCCGAGGAGCTCGCGCCCCGTATGGACCACCAAGGTCCCCTTGACCTTGATGACTTGATCGACTTTGTCGATCACTGCTCCATGCTCATCGTACGCCCATCTTTTACTTGTTAACTCCTTTTACTTATTTACTGGTCTCAGGATGCCATCACTGGCGTGGTCCGTGGCGCGCGTTTCTCACTGCCATATCCGGCTATCCTCCTCCTGCGCGCGCTTCACCTTCAAGTGATGCGCATCCCAGTTGACGCGCGCGAGGCTTCGTGGTCATCCTGGTGTACGGTCATATCGACTGACCTGGGCGCCAACTCCATTCTTCTGGTAAATAACTTGTTTACTTCTTTACTCTGCCTCCCCTTGTCAAGCTGACTACCTTGTTCTTTTAGGGCCAGGCTCCCACTGTGGAGCAAGTCCTTGACCAGGTGGGGTCGCGCTTCGAGCGCGACAATGGTGACAGTATCTTTCGAGATACTTTCCTCGTCCCGCCTCGCATGGTTGGCGCACCGCGCCGTTACCATCAGTACCGGGACAATTGGTCCGCCGCGCCCTTGCCGGCGCGCTCCCCGGTCTTGGTACCTGCGGTTCGTTTATCACTGCTTTTTATTACTTTCCTTCGGTGGTTGACTTATTTTAATAGCCCCTCAAGCGGAAGCGTAATGCTGGGTCCAAGGGAAAAGGCCGTGCGGTTCCCCAGGTATATCCTTTACTTTACGAGTTTCACATTATTGCTGACTTGATTTCAAAATTCTAGTCTGACATGTCGCGCGCCCAGGGGACTGGCAGTGCTTCCGCGCTGCGTCCCTCGGAAGCAGGTCCGGTATGTCTCTTTTCTCTTTTGAACTCATTTACTTTTACTCATTTTTATCTCCTTAGTCCTCTGGGCAGCCGCCGGTAAAGGTTGAGGTCCCTGAGCTTCGGCTCTTCGATGATGAGATCGCACGCCAGTTGGCTCAAGAGGGGTTCGCGGAGTTGTTGCCTCCCGTGGCCCCTTCTCCTCGTTGGTCGCGTAAGACCACCCGCTCTAGGGATAGGGCTCAGGCGACACGCCGCAAGCACGCGCTGGTTCCCAACCGGGAGCTGACGCCGCTACAGTCCCCTATTACCTCCCTGCTGGCTGACCTTGCGCCGCGGCGCTCTTCCGTATGTTTATTACTACTTTATTTCTTGTTACTGATCATTTTTACTAGGTGGGCTATCCTTGCACGATGTGCGCCACCCGCGGCGACATTGAGTGCACCTTCAACGGTTGGGGTAAACCGAGCATTGAATGCGCCACTGCCAAGAAGGGGAAGTGCAGCTTCAGCCTCACTCCCCAGAAGCGCGCTAGGCTTCGTGAGGATCTGGGGCCGATGCTTGGTGCGGGCATTTCTAGTAAGCCATTTTCTTTCTGTCTTTTTGTTTACTAATGATTTTACTTATTCTACTAGCGGTTGCTGAAGCCTATGCTCAGCTAGGCGACGCGGACTCTCTTGCCGCGGAGGTCATTCAGGCCGCTAACCGCGCGCTTGAAATGCGCAACTCCTTGTTGGCGCGCATAGTTGGCACCATCGGTAAGTTGTACGAGGAGGAAGGCCTGGAGGGCCTTCAAAACCTCTTGCTGACTACGCCAGCCACGGAGAGCGCTCTCCTCTTCTACGCGGATTTCCAGAACCTCCCTTGGCCGCCCTTGGAGGAAGAAGCAGAGGTTGATGACGGTTCTTCGTCGTCAAGTTCCTCTTCGTCCGTGCCTGACAGCGAGGAGGAGTAGCCGCGCCGCGCCCCCCCTATGTTTTATATATATATATCTGTGTTTTCCCGGGCCCCTGTGCCCTTACATATTACTTATTCCCCCGCCTTTCGTTGGGCTTCAATTTTATTAATTGAAGTCCAACACATGTTTCTACATACAGTCCCCTGGACTATAAACAATACAATTGGTTTACCTGTTGTTCTATTGTCTTCATAAGAAAGCTTCCGCCCTTGCACCGGCTACTTAAGTTATAAATAGTACAGTTTAATTCTGGTGCAATTCTCTCGATCATTAAGACCGTGGTGCGATCACTGACTTTTTATAGACAATCTATTTCAATCCTTGTAACCTTGGTAGGTTTTTCCAAATCGATTTTGCTTATACCCATCTCCCCCTCAACACTGACAACAACTGTCCCAGTTGTCATGTGGACACTGCCGCGCTCCACATGAATTTTTACGGAGCTCCTTTTTCAATTGGGCCCAGCATTTCAATTAGGCACGCGTCTCGGACCAGTTCAGTTGAAATGTATAGATTTTTCTGGGGGTAGAGCGCGCGCAATGAATGAGAGACTGGGTAGCGCTTCTCTAGTCGTAGAGGTATAAAAAGGGCACTGGCTGTGCTTTTTGTCCCAAGACATTGCCCGACTCTATTATACTCTCTTTTCAACGTTCTGGTTCGAAGAATCAATTTCCTCTGCATCATTATGACTAGCCCCCCCAACTATCAAGACATCGAGAACTTCAAGATGGTCCAAGCTCAGTGACACACCTTTCAAGCTCGTTTATCGATGGACACCCTTGTTGAACAAAGGGTCAGCGTCCGGAAGTTAGGCGAAACCGCGGTACACTTTTTACCAATTACACTTTTTAAAACGCTGTTTTTGTAACCAACTTTTACAATTTACAGCTACTCCTGACTGAGTCCAAATTGGTTTTGACGGAGCGGTCCTGGCAGAATGTTATTTTTGGCGTCCGTAAGGCATTCCAGGGACTACAACATGTATACCCCGAGTTACTTCAAGAGCCTGTTTACCGTAACATTGTGACTCTGACTGCCGCTATTCACCGTCACCGTGAAAAGCTCCGCACTGAGCACCTGTCTCAAACCACGGTGCGTGCTTTTTACCTCATCTCGTACTGTACTGCTCTTTAACTATGGTTTTCTGGTACTAGGTCCCTGCTACTGGTGGTGAAGCGGATGGTACCACTATTCCAGGCAAGGTCATTGCTGGCGGTGAATATGACGGTGACATTGAAATGTCTGGTACTGACTCGGTATGTTTCTTTTTAGCTACCGCACTGTCAGTGCGCGACATACTCAATGGCGTCTCTTCTTTACTCAAGAATATGGTCATTGATTCCGGCGCTATGGCTAGTGCTGCTGTCTCTGGATCAGTGACTAGTCGTCTCCTTAGTGAAGGACCAATCACCCGTAGCCGCAAGGAGAAGGAGAACATTAAGGTTCCTCGTGTCAAAAGGACTAAGGCTGAAAAGGCTGCCATCAAGGTACCCATTCTTGTTTTTGCTCTGTCTATTACTTTGTTTCTTATTCCTACAGGACGGTAAGCGTTCTGAGCTCAATCGCGGCAGCACTCTTCGTCCCAAAAAGCGTACGAGGCAGGACACCCCGGATGAAGATCCAAAGGCATCTGCTGAGGGTACGTTTTCTAATAATAGATGGTTCTAAATTTATACCGACTGTGCATCAGATACTCGTGTCTTTATTGACTTCCGTCCCTCCAAGGAGCACGATGTAGTCTTAGCGTGGGCGCGCTTGATTGCAGACGCGGGCGATCCCATGTCGCACACCAAGCAAGCCCTCGGTAGGATGCTCTTAAACTACCGCGCTGAGTTGGAGGAGATCAGTCATACAGTGTCCTTCTTATTGAAGCGTCGTGATGCCACTATGGACGAGGTTACTCACCTCAACGGTCTAATGAACGAGGCCGCTCTGGAGGGGGGCTCTGACGAGGCTGCCACTGCGAGCGCTATGGAAGTCCATGACCAGGATGACAATGATAAGGAGGAGGTAGCTCCGGCTGACGTGCCCTTGCCCGAGGTTGAAGACGACTTCATATCTGCTTGAGGACAGTCCAATTAACTTCCTCTTGAGTTATGGTGTCCCTCCCCACGCTCCTTTGTATTACTGTCTTTACTCGGCTTAACACTGTCCTTACTACTTAGCTTAGTTGCTTATACTGTCTTTACTGCTTCTGTTTCCATACTGATTTATCACCTATGCAACTTCCGGTGTGACATAGTAGTTTGTGGTAGTGCCGGCGCTATCCCCTCCTCAGTGTTCTCACTAGAGCTTGACTCTGAATCAGACTGATCCAATTGGACTCTGTCAAAAGTATAGTCACGCTCCTTGTAAACTTGCCTATTAGCGGGATCTTTCGATTCCACTAAAGCATTTAGTGTTTCGCTAGAGATGTCTATTAGATCTTGCAGATTATCCGGCAGTTCAATTGTACTCCTAGCAAAATAGGGAATAACCCTAAACGCCCCCACTTTATGTTGCCACACCGATCCATCCATTTTGCAAACAATATAGGCTCCCCCGCGGTTTCATCTCAGGACTATCATTGGTCCCAGGTACCGTGGCTTCAGCTTTTTATCGAGCGAACTTTCGACCTCGGTATTTCTAACTAGTACTAAACTTCCTGGTTTGAAATCATAGTCTCTGATGGTTGCACTGTGATCCTTCTCATACTGTAATAGTCTCCTTCGTTTTTCTATATTGATACGTTTCCTCATATCGGCCACATGCTGGACGTGCTTAGCTAGAGCCTGCGCTCTAAACCCAATGAGTTCCTCTGTGGTCAATATTTTTCCTGGTAACTTTACTAACCAAGTGGCTTCAATAATATCTAACGGTAAGGTTGGGTGCGCGCCCGTAATCATAAAATAGGGGGAGCAACCCGTCCCTTTCCGTATAGTAATCCTGTCAGCCCACATTACATGGTGGAAGAAGTAGTACCACTTCTTTACATCACCACCTGTAGCTTTGAAGACAGCTTGACGCACATCCCAATGTGCGCGCTCGGCGATCCCATTTCCTTTGGAATTGTATGGTGATATACTTATTCCTGTAATACCATACTTGGATTCCAGCCATGCTTTGGCTGCGACAAAGGCAGGACCATTATCCGTTACAATTTCCATTAGGGAACCCCATCTACAAATTACTTCTTCGAACAGCCACCTTCCCAAGGTCTTGCCATCCTCAGATTTGAGGGGCGCGCCTTCCATCCACGAAGACAGCGCACATCTTCCTTGGACAATGTATTTATAACCATTAGACGATGGGCTCATATACATGGTGTCCGCATGCAATACTTGGAATATAGACGGCGTGTGGGTTATGACAGGAGGGATTCTCAACAAAGTTAAGAGCCTTGTCTGACAGATGTGACATGACTTCACATACCATGATACATCGCGTTCCATTTCTGGCCACCAAAATCTTTTATCTATTAAGGATTTTGTTGCATAGAAACCCCTATGTCCAACAGAATCGTGAGACGCCCTCATCATATATGTCCGGTGATTTTTATCAACAACAAGCTGGTGCGCGCTATCGATATTTTTCCTATACATCCTGCCTTCTGGATCCAAAAAGAAATTAGACGCCTGCCTTGCAAACTTTAGGTAGGCGCGATCTGTCATTCCTTTTGGTCTCTTTTGTGGTCTTTTTAACCATTCTTTTATTAAAGGTAGGTTTTTATCCTGTTCCTGCGCCGTAGGTGTTCGTTTAGACTCGTCATATACTTCCCTTACATTAGGGTCATATTTAAACTTTTCATCGGGTATGACAGTAGTATTTACAAGTTGCTTTAGATAAGCTTCTCTTTGAATACCGAACCGTCCTAAACCTAAGTGCTGTTTTACTTCTCCAATAAATGCTGCTTCACCAGCCCAGGCATTGTTTACTTCAATTTCAAAATCAGAGATTTCCTTTGCAAGTTGGAATAAATATCCGCCGCGCGTGTCGATCTCCTCTTTAAAATCTGACAGCTCCAAAGGGTCATCCAATCCTTCCGTTGGGTTGATAAACCTTAAAGGACCTGAGGGTTTGTCGTAACCATCATCTGGGTCCGGGTAGACAGGATCCCCTAGCCGCGCGTCTCGTCTTGACAGACCATCCGGGCCAAAGCCTTTACCAGCTTTATGAACCAGAGTAAAGTGGAACATAAGTATCCTATCAATCCACCTATTTACCATTGCATTAGGTCCTAGACTTGGGTTTGATAACATCCCCTTAATGTACTTTGCATCCGTTTCCACTACCAAATTTCGTACTCCAATAAACCAATAATAACATGCCATTAGAACTCTCATCAATCCGAATAGCTCTCGTTTGGGTTGTGAGAAGCGCGCTTTGCGCTCATTCAGAGTTATCGAGTCAAATCTAGCATAGTGCTTTCTTCCAGGTATATCAGGGTCTTCCTGATAGATATAGTAGCCTACGGCTTTCCATGACGTATCTACTGACAATACCACTGGCGTATTCCAGGTGTAATTAATTGGACGGAGCGCGGGGCTATTTTTAAGTGCGTCTAACAATAGCTGCTGCGCTTCTTCTTGCTCAGGCCCCCATATCCAAGGTTCACTACTTCTAGTTAACTTTTGAATTGGTTGGCCTATACGGGCAAAGTCTTTAATGAAATTCCTGCATACACCAATAGTTCCCATGTAAGCGCGTACTTCACTGACATCTTTGCATGGTCCCCATCTTTCAACTACACCGATTCTATCTGTAGTAGGTTTTCGTCCTTCATAGGTACATCTATGTCCTACCACTAGAATTTCACTTGCGCATAACATAGACTTATATCCTGAAAACGTTCCTCCAGAATACTTCATTCTCTGTACGACGCAATTTACATTTTGCATATGTTCCCAGAAGAAGCGCCTAACACCTGGAGCACCAGGTAGCTCTTCTTCTGTTCCGTCCGGCAGTTCGTAGCGCGTTGCTGGACCGCGCACGGGTACATCATCAATGTAGGGTATTGTGACATGTGGTACCTCATCCTGTAGGATGTATGTGACATCATCATGAAATATTGGAACTGAATTCGTCCATCCCATAGGAAGTGTTACTAGTCTCAGTGCGCCAAACGGTGTTTGGAACGTGGTTAGATCGCGCGAGGTTTCTGCCAAAGGCCTCTCATCGTATCCTACATATAGATCCATCATTCCGCCACAAGCGCGCCCTGCGAAGTGTTCTGCTAGTTCTTCGGTAGCGGGTGGTAAGCCCGAGTGCGCTATTGTGACTGCATTCAGCGGTTCTAGACTATGTACAATTCTAAGCTTCTTTCCTGGGCCTTTCTTTAATACGGTAAACCATCTAGACCTATATGATGAATTGGATCTCTCATAGACTCCTGCATCAATTTTAGTTTTGATGATTTTACAAACATCTTCATAGATCCCTGGTGGGATTCTAATGTTCCTTTCTGTCCACGGCGTATGTGGGACTACTGGTATCTCGACGGGAGGAAAATATTCCTTCTTAAAGCTACCGCGCTCACTATCATTCCAAGCAAAACCATCATTATGTTTGCACATAAAGTCGTGGATTATATCCATCTCTTTAGGTTTTAAGAAGCTTTCTTCTTCGTGTACTCTTTGGAATTCCGCGCGCCTTTCCTCAGTGTACCTCCCAGTTGGTTTAAACGGAGGTGGGTTAGGCGTTAGAACTGGTAGGGCCGCTAAAGGGTCACCCTTTATATCTCTGATAATTCTAAATTTATCAGGCAGGTCCGCCAGTGTTGGTTTTGTTTTCAAATGTACTGGTTTATACTTCTTTCCTACTAGCTGATCCATGGGCTCAATATTACACTTTTCACTTGTTGCCGTTCCAAGACTGCACTCGTTGGTGCCAATTTGCCACTGCTTTAATTTACTTAAAGCTTTATCGATCATGGGCTGTTCTTGAGCGTATGTCATAGGTCTAGTGGGTGTACTTGCTGGGTTGCTGCTGTTCTGCTCGTAGTTTATTACTGGTCCATCGCGCTCATCTACGGAAGCCAAGTACGTGGCTAGTAATTCGCGTTCAGGTACTGTACTATTCATGTTCACATCACTTCTAGACAAAAAGACATCTCTAAGTTCTTTGTGACCAAAATTCCGTTTATCAGTAGGGTGTCTATAACCTGTTATAATAAAGTTTCCGTTCTCATCTTCAGCAATTTCTACGGCTAGCTCTCCTTGATCACTTTGGATTAATTCATCGAAGGCCGAAAATCCTGCTCCGGTTGTCTTTTCAACAGCTTAGGCGGTGATCCCTTTGCATGGGTAGGGATAGTACACCTTCGTCCTGTGTTAGGGTCCGTGATAGTGACTACTTGTCCCCCGTCCCGAGCATTTTTGATCTGACTTTCCGTGAGTGTATCAAACGGTCTCCCGAGCAATACTTTGTATGCGGGTGAATTTATGATATGTACTTGGAGGTAGATGGCCATGTCATTAAACAAGAAAGGGACATTGCTCGCTAATCCCGCTGTTTTCTCCACTTGTTTATTAGCACTCTGCATGTGTATGACAACGTCCGGATCCCATGAAATATCCAAGTCTAAAGCCGTTTGTTTAGCCATTGATACTATTTGGGATCCCCCATCTAATAAAGATTCCTCCGTTCCTACCCCATTTATTACTGGATATACTGCGCGCAAAGAGGCCGATTCTTTTGCTACATACAACTGTTTGGGCTCTTCCCCAGCTGGTAAAGATTCTAAATACTGTAGGACTGGGTCTCCGCATATTATAGATCCCTTAGGTATTCCGCCGCGGTCATACTCCGAGATGAAGAAAGACTGGAATGGGATTGACTCTACTGGTAGCGCGTCATGCCGTAAGTAGTTATCATCAAGTTCCCAGTCCCCTCCAAAGGGTAAGACGTCTTCCTCATCTATTCCGTTTATTTGCAAGTTAGCGTCCCTTTGGGTGAGGGACTTACGTCTGGCAGTTACAATATTCTTTATCCCATCTCTAATGGTTTTTGACGAGCCCATTAACTCTCCCGTGGTCAATGTGATAGGGTTGTCTAACACTTTAGCAATTATATCGCCACCTTTTAATTTTACTTCTATCGGGGACTTAGTTTCATAAGTCGGACCGCGCTTAGTGTTAAAATTAGGTAGCGGATCAACTGGTTCAGGGTTGCGTTCCGTTCTCCGGGGTATGTAGGGTACCACAGGCACATCGATGTAGGGTAATTCTTTTCGTACTGGAGACTTTACTGATGGTTCAACAAATTTTACTTTCTTTTTCCTAGGAGACGGCGCTACCAACTCCTCCTCACTACTATCCCAACTACTCTCCGAATCGTTACTTTCTTGATGACTATTTCTGTTTTTATTTCGGTCCTCTGGCTGTCTCTTGGAACGCGACCTAGTCGTAGGTCTAGCGTGTTCCTTAGCCTCCTTCATCGGACCTAATTGAAACCCGACTCTTTAACCTTGTTTTGGTTATTGAGTTCTGCTACCTGCCCTAATAAAGTACTCATTTGTGCTTGTAAGGCTACTATGTCAGGATTCGGCGCGCCCTTTGCCGTAGGATTATAGTTATTATTTATATATTCCTGTTTCTGCATCTGAGGCGGTACTGGCAACGCAGTTTGCGCGCTCTGTTGTCCTAACATTTGTTGCGCTTGAAATTGTGCCATTTGTGCCATTATGGCTTTCAAGGTTCCAATGTCGTTACTATTGTCTACTGCATTATGTGACTGCATAACGGACAATACTCCTGGAGCGGGTCCTTCCGTGACATCTCCGTAATAAAGGGCCGCTACCTTCTTTGAATGGAAGTGTTCCACTTTATCTTTCAATGATACCGTTTCTGGTTCTCTTGGAATATATGATCCGTCTGGTAAGCATACTCCTCCATTTGCGTTGGTTTTTATTTTCCCTTCCTCAAAATGTTTCTGTTTCTCGGGACAGGCCATTATGAAGTGTCCGGGTGTAAAACAGTAGTGACATTTATACGCATTTGGTCTTTGCGGTTGTCCTTCTTTAGGCTTTCCGTACTGATTCTGATACTGATGCTGCTGGGGTGCGCTATTCGTGGCATGGTTCTGAACAGTTGCTTGTTGAAGCGCTTTCATTACATCCTCGAATCCACTCCTCGTATTCTTCTCATTTACTTGGAGACGGTCTAACAAATTAACTATTTGTTGTTTTATTTCATCCATCTCTACTTTGATTTTGGGCGCTGCTGTTGCTGTTACGGACGTTATAAACGATCTATTTGTGTCTGGAATATTCATGTTGGCTACGCCTTCAGAAATGCTGATTGCAGTTGCTATAACTTCCTCCAGATCGTACTGATCCCCTTTTCGTCGCGCGAGCGCGGCAGCTTCGGCAATAGTATTAGGATCTGCTTGGTTGTTTGTAGCAACGGCTTGTCCTGCCTGTGTAGCATTAGACTGATTATTCCCTAGCAGGGTTAGCCTTCCTTGTACTTGGGATCTGAAGACTTCGTCTAGACATCCCAAGAACTTGGTAACTAATTCTCGGTTAGAGATAATAGGTGGCCTAACTCCCAAGAGTTTAATAGATTCTGCTTTGAATTCACGCTTCAGCTTTTTCAGCGCGGCCTCATCGGTTACTCCAATACGTGGGTTGGCGCGACACACTGCTTCTAACTTGGCTACTGATCCTTCTACTTGATCGAGTGCTTCCGAGAGATCAACTCTGTCTTGAAATCCGTCCAAGTGCCTGTCTTATAGTGGTCTAATGCCCTCCACTCATTCTCTGATTGTAGGTCTGCGTATTTTCCTAACATTAACTTCTTTTCTTCATCATTTGTAATGTTACACTCCTTCCATAGGACCTCCATTCGCTCCAGAAACCGGATTAAACCCGTGGGCTCTTTTCCTTTGAATACTGGTGCATCACGGACGCCTGGTTGGGGCATATATTTACGAGGGGGTTCAGTCATGATTACTGAACGGTTCTGAGTAGCTAACGAGTTTGGGTTTGCTACTGGGTTTACTACGGACGATCTTCCGCGCGCTACTGGTTTACTAGTAGTCGATATGTTTCCTAAGGGCTCTGGAGTTCTAAATACTTGCCTTGGTCCTGAAGATCCAAAGGCTGGTTGTGAAGATCCTCATGTGCGCGCTCGCCTAGGAGGTGGTAACGACTCTGTTACTCCAGCGTTTTGCGAATTTTTAGTCTGCCGTGTTTTTGTAGCTACTTGTCTTGCAAGTGGCTGATTAGTTAGTCTGTTTGACGAGCTGGCTTGTGGGCATGGCTCTTGAGACAGATTGACTAAACTTTCTCCGCTCTACTTCAATTTGTAGACGACGTTACTCGTCTTGGTATAATATTTTTCAAAGAAAGACGCTCTCTTTAGACTATTCAAAAACTCTGAACCCTCGCGGTGGGCTCCAGATGGAAGGGGGCTCCTGGGCGCTGATGCTATGTAATGTAATCCTTCACACACACACACACCAAACCTAACAATCAACACACGAACAGTAGGAATTGCCTGTTTTGAGTTCGGGTTCAAGTGCTTAGAAGCACTAAGCTTTGAATAGTACTAGCCAAAGCCCTTTCCAATGATCTCTCAACGGGTTTGAGTCAGACAAAGCTTCAACACAAGTTTAAAACTTGCTAGGTTAGTTGTAATATCTCTCGATCCAATAGACTGAGTCCAAGTGTACGTTCAATTATTAATGATCCCAAGCAACTTATTAAATAAACGTGCCAAGTGCACTAAGGCCAAGTGCCTAGTAATTCCAACAGACAATGCGGTACTAAGTTCCAAGTGAACTACTCTTCAATTCTTTGATTTCTTCAAACAATTCCAATCAAGACAACTTTGAAGCAATCTGAGCCTTAATTCAGGCACGCAATAGTGTTTAACAAATGTGATTTGTATACTCTATAGTAGTGTGAAGTGGGGGCAAGATTCCTTGCCTTTGCGCTACTCACCTACAGTCTATCTATAGTGTACAAACTAAATATCATACGGAATTGTAAATTTTATACAGAACTGTGCTCCCCTGTGCAAGGATCGTATTTAATGCTGACGCATCCTCTATGACTTGGCGCACGGTGAAAGGGGGCTCCTGGGCTATGAGTGCGCTGATGCTATGAGATGTAATCCCTTACACACACACACCAAACCTAACAATCAACACACTAACAGTAGGAATCGCCTGTTTTTGAGTTCGGGTTCAAGTGCTTAGAAACACTAAGCTTTGAATAGTACTAGCCAAAGCCCTTTCCAATGATCTCTCGACGGGTTCGATTTAGACAAAAGCTTCAACACAGGTTCAAAAACCTGCTAGGTATATTTATAATATCTCTCGATCCAATAGACTGAGTACCAAGTGTACGTTCAATTATTAGTGATCCCAAGCGGATCTATAAGTCCAAGCGACTTATCAAACAATACAGTGCCAAGTGCACTAAGGCCAAGTGCCTAGTAATTCCAACGGACAATACGGTACTAAGTTCCAAGTGAACTAAGTTTCTTTAATTCTGTGGTTCTCCAATCAATTCCAATCAAGACACGTTGAAGCAATCTGATCCTTAATTCGGGCACGCAATAGTGTTTTAACAAATGTGATTTGTATACTCTATAGTCGCGCGAAGTGGGGGCAAGATTCCTTACCTTCGCGCTACTCATCTACAGTCTATTTATAATGTACAAACTAAATATCATATGGAATTGTAAATTTTACACGGAACCGCGCTCCCGCGCGCCAAGAATCTGTATTCAATACTGACGCGTCTACTACAACTTGGCGCGCGCGCCATGCGTGCCAATTATGTCGTTTACTGGTTACTTATCAAATATTGAAAGAGCTGGCTAAACTCTTATCAAGTCCCGACCGCGCGCTCTGTTATTTAAAACAGCGCGGCACTGTCGTTTACTCCTCCTGATTGTCCCGGTTGCTATTCACGGGGTCCCGTCGCTTCCGGTAGTTAACACCAAGTACCCCTGACTAGGATCGGGTTGTGCAAGTCCCGAATTTACAATTACTTCTCCTATTAATGATGATCCCCGGACTAATGATATCATACTACAACGGTTACTTATGAACTAAGACACCGAGGTTGTAACCGGGCATGGTGAATAGGACTAATAATAGACCGTACTCATAGTCCTCTGTACTGATAGTGTATTATCCATTAGACCAGTTCACTCTGATTAGCCGTCTCGGAGCTCGACTCTAATCCTTTATTACCGCTTACTTGGTTATTAGAAATGACACTAATAGCCTTACTTGTTGACTTTATAAGTGCAAACAATTTCGGGCCCTATCATCTCCCCCATACCACAAATGTAGACTGTCCTCAGTCTCTCTTTGCCGGCAGGTTGGTCCAATACTTCGGGTCTGCACGCGTCTAATCTTTCAGTACAATGTTACAACGGTTCCGCTTTTAGACAGGTAGGCGCGCGATGTTGGGATCGAGCCCAGAGGTTTACTTCCCATCAGGATCGTGACAGCTATATACGTCTCCTGAGAGAGTACTTGACATTCGGACATCGCTTTACAGATATTTCAGTCATCTGGACATTTTTCTCGTTATGTTTCTGACACTTCAGCAAGAGATCGGTACTCCTGTTTGTTCTTTAGAGCTTCGCAATGCAGGGTTGTGCGTTTTAAAAAGCTCGCGTCCTTGCTAAGTTTTAGACAATTTGGACTTTATAGCCCATTTCTAAATCTCTTTGCTATCTGCATCGCTCAAACGCCCCGACTCTTTTCAAACAGAAATGTCTTCCACTTCCACTTCCGCCATGGCTCGTGCTCTGCGCTCGCCTTCCGCGCTGTCTCTCCCGCTCTCTGCCGCGATTCTGCCGACTGAGGGCCGTTCCCCCACCATGGTCTATGTGGACCAGCCGATCCCTTCCTTCCCTGACCTCCTCGAAGATGCCGAGGGCGACGTCTTCGTCGCTATGGAGCAAGGGTGGATTATCATGGCCGAGGAGCTCGCGCCCCGTATGGACCATCAGGGTCCGCTTGACCTTGACGACTTGATCGACTTTGTCGATCACTGCTCCATGCTCATCGTACGCCCATCTTTTACTTGTTAATTCCTTTTACTTATTTACTGGTCTCAGGATGCCATCACTGGCGTGGTCCGTGGCGCGCGTTTCTCACTGCCATATCCGGCTATCCTCCTCCTGCGCGCGCTTCACCTTCAAGTGATGCGCATCCCAGTTGACGCGCGCGATGCTTCGTGGTCGTCCTGGCGTACGGTCATATCGACTGACCTGGGCGCCAACTCCATTCTTCTGGTAAATAACTTGTTTACTTCTTTACTCTGCCTCCCTTTGTCAAGCTGACTACCTTTTTCTTTTAGGGCCAGGCTCCCACAGTGGAGCAAGTCCTTGACCAGGTGGGGTCGCGCTTCGAGCGCGACAATGGTGATAGTATCTTTCGGGATACTTTCCTCGTCCCGCCTCGCATGGTTGGCGCGCCGCGCCGTTACCATCAGTACCAGGACAATTGGTCCGCCGCGCCCTTGCCGGCGCGCTCCCCGGTCTTGGTACCCGCGGTTCGTTTATTACTGCTTTTTATTACTTTTCTTCGGTAGTTGACTTATTTTAATAGCCCCTCAAGCGGAAGCGTAATGCTGGGTCCAAGGGAAAAGGCCGTGCGGTTCCCCAGGTATATCCTTTACTTTACGAGTTTCACATTATTGCTGACTTGATTTCACAATTCTAGTCCGACATGTCGCGCGCCCAGGGGACTGGCAGTGCTTCCGCGCTGCGTCCCTCGGAAGCAGGCCCGGTATGTCTCTTTCTGAAGTCATTTACGTTCACTCATCTTTATCTCCTTAGTCCTCTGGGCAGCCGCCGGTGAAGGTTGAAGTCCCTGAGCTTCAGCTCTTCGATGATGAGGTCGCACGCCAGTTGGCTCAAGAGGGGTTCGCGGAGTTGTTGCCTCCCGCGGCCCCTTCTCCTCGTCAGTCGCGTAAGACCACCCGCTCTAGGGATAGGGCTCAGGCGACACACCGTAAGCACGCGCTGGTTCCCAACCGGGAGCTGACGCCGCTCCAGTCCCCTATTACCTCCCTGCTGGCTGACCTTGCGCCGCGGCGCTCTTCCGTATGTTTATTACTACTTTATTTCTTGTTACTGATCATTTTTACTAGGTGGGCTATCCTTGCACGATGTGCGCCACCCGCGGCGACATTGAGTGCACCTTCAACGGTTGGGGTAAACCGTGCATGGAATGCGCCACCGCCAAGAAGGGGAAGTGCAGCTTCAGCCTCACTCCCCAGAAGCGTGCTAGGCTCCGTGAGGATCTGGGGCCCATGCTTGGTGCGGGCATTTCTAGTAAGCCATCTTCTTTCCGTCTTTTTGTTTACTACTGATTTTACTTATTCTACTAGCGGTTGCTGAAGCCTATGCTCAGCTCGGCGACGCGGACACCCTTGCCGCGGAGGTCATTCAGGCCGCTAACCGCGCGCTTGAAATGCGCGACTCCTTGTTGGCGCGCATAGTTGGCACCATTGGTAGGTTGTACGAGGAGGAAGGCCTGGAGGGCCTTCAAAACCTCTTGCTGACTACGCCAGCCACGGAGAGCGCCCTCCTCTTCTACGCGGACTTCCAGAATCTCCCTTGGCCGCCCTTGGAAGAAGAAGTAGAGGTTGATGACAGGTTCTTCGTCGTCAAGATCTTCTGCGTCCGTGCCTGACAGCGAGGAGGAGTAGCCGCGCCGCGCCCCCCCCCACCTACGTTTTTTTTTTATCTATATGTGTTTTCCCGGGCCCCTGGCCCTTTTATTACTGCTACCTAAGTTCCCCCGCCTTTCGTTGGGCTTCAATTCTTTAATTGAAGTCCAACACATGTCTTATATACAGTCCCCTGGACTATAAACAATACAATTGGTTTTGCCGTTGTTCTATTGTCTTCATAAGAAAGCTTCCGCCCTTGCCCCGGCTACTTAAGTTATAAATAGTACGGTTTAATTCGGTGCAATTCTCTCGATCATTAAGACCGTGGCGCGATCACTGACTTTTATAGACAATCTATTTCAATCCTTGTAACCTTGGTAGGTTTTTCCAATTCGATTTTGCTTATACCCATCTCCCCCTCAACACTGATAACAACTGTCCCAGTTGTCATGCGGACACTGCCGCGCTCCACATGAATTTTTACGGAGCTCCTTTTTCAATTGGGCCCAGCATTTCAATTAGGCACGCGTCTCGGACCTGTTCAGTTGAAATGTATAGATTTTTCTGGAGGATAGAAGCGCGCGCAACGAATGAGAGACTGGATAGCGCTTCTCTAGTCGTAGAGGTATAAAAAGGGCACTGGCTGTGCTTTCTGTCCAAAGACATCGCCCGACTCTATTATACTCTCTTTACAACGTTCTGGTTCGAAGAATCAATTTCCTCTGCATCATTATGACTAGCCCCCCCAACTATCAAGACATCGAGAACTTCAAGATGGTCCAAGCTCAGTGGCACACCTTTCAAGCTCGTTTATCGATGGACACCCTTGTTGAACAAAGGGTCAGCGTCCGGAAGTTAGGCGAAAGCCTGCGGTACACTTTTTACCAATTAACTTATATACGCCGTTATCGTAACAACTTTTACAATTTACAGCTACTCCTGACTGAGTCCAAAATGGTTTTGACGGAGCGGTCCTGGCAGAATGTTATCTTTGGCGTCCGTAAAGCATTCCAGGGACTACAACATGTATACCCCGAGTTACTTCAAGAACCCGTCTACCGCAACATTGTGACTCTTACTGCCGCTATTCACCGTCACCGTGAAAAGGTCCGCACCGAGCACCTGTCTCAAACCGCGGTGCGTGCTTTTTACCTTATCTTGCACTGTACTGTTCTTAAACCATGGTTTTCTGGTACTAGGTCCCTGCTACTGGTGGTGATGCGGATAGTCCCGCTATTCCAGGCGAGGTCATTGCTGGCGGTGAATATGACGGTGACATTGAAATGTCTGGTACTGACTCGGTATGTTTCTTTTTAGCTACCGCGCTGTCAGTGCGCGACATACTCAATGGCGTCTCTTCTTTACTCAAGAATATGGTCATTGATTCCGGCGCTACGGCTAGCGCTACTGTCTCTGGACCAGTGACTAGTCGTCTCCTTAGTGAAGGACCAATCACCCGTAGTCGCAAGGAGAAGGAGAACATTAAGGTTCCCCGTGTCAAAAGGACTAAGGCTGAAAAGGCTGCCATCAAGGTACCCATTCTTGTTTTTGCTCTGTCTATTACTTTGTTTCTCATTCCTACAGGACGGTAAGCGTTCCGAGCTCAACCGCGGCAGTACTCTTCGTCCCAAAAAGCGTACGAGGCAGGACACCCCGGATGAAGATCCAAAGGCATCTGCTGAGGGTACGTTTTCTAATAATAGATGGTTCTAATTTTATACTGACTGTGTATCAGATACTCGTGTCTTTATTGACTTCCGTCCCTCCAAGGAGCACGATGTAGTCTTAGCGCGGGCGCGCTTGATTGCTGACGCGGGCGATCCCTTGTCACACACCAAGCAAGCCCTCGGTAGGATGCTTTTAAACTACCGCGCTGAGTTGGAGGAGATCAGTCATACAGTGTCCTTCTTATTGAAGCGTCGTGACGCCACTATGGACGAGGTTACTCGCCTCAACGGTCTAATGAACGAGGCCGCTCTGGAGGGAGGCTCTGACGAGGCTGCCACTGCGAGCGCTACCGAAGTCCATGACCAGGATGACAATGATAAAGAGGAGGTAGCTCCGGCTGACGTGCCCTTGCCCGAGGTTGAAGACGACTTCATATCTGCTTGAGGGTAGTCCAATTAACTTCCTCCTTAGTTATGGTGTCCCTCCCCACGCTCCTTTGTATTACTGTCTTTACTCGGTTTAACACTGTCCTTACTACTTAGCTTCGTTGCTTACACTGTCTTTACTGCTTCTGTTTTCATACTGATTTATCACTTATGCAACTTCCGGTGTGACATAGTAGTTTGTGGTAGCGCCGGCGCTATCCCCTCTTCAGTGTTTTCACTAGAGCTTGACTCTGAATCGGACTGATCCAATTGGACTCTGTCAAAGGTATAGTCACGCTCCTTATAAACTTGTCTATTAGCGGGATCTTTCGATTCCACTAAAGCATTTAATGTTTCGCTAGAGATGTCTATTAGATCTTGCAGATTATCCGGCAGTTCAATTGTACTCCTAGCAAAATAGGGAATAACCCTAAACGCCCCCACTTTATGTTGCCACACCGATCCATCCATTTCACAAACAATATAGGCTCCCCCGCGGTTTCGTCTCAGGACTATCATTGGTCCCAGGTACCGTGGCTTCAGCTTTTTATCGAGCGAACTTTCGACCTCGGTATTTCTAACTAGTACTAAACTTCCTGGTTTGAAATCATAGTCTCTGATGGTCGCGCTGTGATCCTTCTCATACTGTAATAGTCTCCTTCGTTTTTCTATATTGATACGTTTCCTCATATCGGCCACATGCTGGACGTGCTTAGCTAGAGCCTGCGCTCTAAACCCAATGAGTTCCTCTGTAGTCAATATTTTTCCTGGTAACTTTACTAACCAAGTGGCTTCAATGATATCTAACGGTAAGGTTGGGTGCGCGCCCGTAATCATAAAATAGGGGGAGCAACCCGTCCCTTTCCGTATAGTAATCCTGTCAGCCCACATTACATGGTGGAAGAAGTAGTACCACTTCTTTACATCACCACCTGTAGCTTTGAAGACAGCTTGACGCACATCCCAATGTGCGCGCTCGGCGATCCCATTTCCTTTGGAATTGTATGGTGATATACTTATTCCTGTAATACCATACTTGGATTCCAGCCACGCTTTGGCTGCGACAAAGGCAGGACCATTATCCGTTACAATTTCCGTTAGAGAACCCCATCTACAAATTACTTCTTCGAACAGCCACCTTCCCAAGGTCTTGCCATCCTCAGATTTGAGGGGCGCGCCTTCCATCCATGAAGACAGCGCACATCTTCCTTGGACAATGTATTTATAGCCATTAGACGATGGGCTCATATACATGGTGTCCGCATGCAATACTTGGAATATAGACGGCGTGTGGGTTATGACAGGAGGGATTCTCAACAAAGTTAAGAGCCTTGTCTGACAGATGTGACATGACTTCACATACCATGATACATCGCGTTCCATTTCTGGCCACCAAAATCTTTTATCTATTAAGGATTTTGTTGCATAGAAACCCCTATGTCCAACAGAATCGTGAGACGCCTTCATCATATATGTTCGGTGATTTTTATCAACAACAAGCTGGTGCGCGCTATCGATATTTTTCCTATACATCCTGCCTTCTGGATCCAAAAAGAAATTAGACGCCTGCCTTGCAAACTTTAGGTAGGCGCGATCTGTCATTCCTTTTGGTCTCTTTTGTGGTCTTTTTAACCATTCTTTTATTAAAGGTAGGTTTTTATCCTGTTCCAGTGCCGTAGGTGTTCGTTTAGACTCATCATATACTTCCCTTACATTAGGGTCATATTTAAACTTTTCATCAGGTATGACAGTAGTATTTACAAGTTGCTTTAGATAAGCTTCTCTTTGAATACCGAACCGTCCTAAACCTAAGTGCTGTTTTACTTCTCCAATAAATGCCGCTTCACCAGCCCAGGCATTGTTTACTTCCACTTCAAAATCAGAGATTTCCTTTGCAAGTTGGAATAAATATCCGCCGCGCGTGTCGATCTCCTCTTTAAAGTCTGACAGTTCCAAAGGGTCATCCAATCCTTCCGTTGGGTTGATAAACCTTAAAGGACCTGAGGGTTCGTCGTAACCATCGTCTGGGTCCGGGTAGACAGGATCCTCTAGCCGCGCGTCGCGTCTTGACAGACCGTCTGGGCCAAAGCCTTTACCAGCTTTATGAACCAAAGTAAAGTGGAACATAAGTATCCTATCAATCCACCTATTTACCGTTGCATTAGGTCCTAAACTTGGGTTTGATAACATCCCCTTAATGTACTTTGCATCCGTTTCCACTACCAAATTTCGTACTCCAATAAACCAATAATAACATGCCATTAGAACTCTCATTAATCCGAATAGCTCTCGTTTGGGTTGTGAGAAGCGCGCTTCGCGCTCATTCAGAGTTATCGAGTCAAATCTAGCATAGTGCTTTCTTCCAGGTATATCAGGGTCTTCCTGGTAGATATAGTAGCCTACGGCTTTCCATGACGTATCTACTGACAGTACTACTGGCGTATTCCAGGTGTAATTAATTGGACGGAGCGCGGGGCTATTTTTAAGTGCGTCTAATAATAGCTGCTGCGCTTCTTCTTGCTCAGGCCCCCATATCCAAGGTTCACTACTCCTAGTTAACTTTTGAATTGGTTGACCTATACGGGCGAAGTCTTTAATGAAATTCCTGCATACACCAATAGTTCCCATGTAAGCGCGTACTTCACTGACATCTTTGCATGGTCCCCATCTTTCAACTACACCGATTCTATCTGTAGTAGGTTTTCGTCCTTCATAGGTACATCTATGTCCTACCACTAGAATTTCACTTGCGCATAACATAGACTTATATCCTGAAAATGTTCCTCCAGAATACTTCATTCTCTGTACGACGCAATTTACATTTTGCATATGTTCCCAGAAGAAGCGCCTAACACCTGGAGCACCAGGTAGCTCTTCTTCTGTTCCGTCCGGTAGTTCGTAGCGCGTTGCTGGACCGCGCACGGGTACATCATCAATATAGGGTATTGTGACATGTGGTACCTCATCCTGTAGGATGTACGTGACATCGTCATGAAATATTGGAACAGAATTCGTCCATCCCATAGGGAGTGTTACTAATCTCAGCGCGCCAAATGGTGTTTGGAACGTGGTTAGATCGCGCGAGGTTTCTGCTAAAGGCCTCTCATCGTATCCTACATATAGATCCATCATTCCGCCACAAGCGCGCCCTGCGAAGTGTTCTGCTAGTTCTTCGGTAGCGGGTGGTAGACCCGAGTGCGCTATTGTGACTGCATTCAGTGGTTCTAGACTATGTACAATTCTAAGCTTCTTTCCTGGGCCTTTCTTTAATACGGTAAACCATCTAGACCTGTATGATGAATTGGATCTCTCATAGACTCCTGCATCAATTTTTGTCTTGATGATTTTACAAACATCTTCATAGATTCCTGGTGGGATTCTAATGTTCCTCTCTGTCCACGGCGTATGTGGGACTACTGGTATTTCGACGGGAGGAAAATATTCCTTCTTAAAACTACCGCGCTCACTATCATTCCAAGCAAAACCATCATTATGTTTGCACATAAAGTCGTGGATTATATCCATCTCTTTAGGTTTTAAGAAGCTTTCTTCTTCGTGTACTCTTTGGAATTCCGCGCGCCTTTCCTCAGTGTACCTCCCAGTTGGTTTAAACGGAGGTGGGTTAGGCGTTAGAACTGGTAGGGCCGCTAAAGGGTCGCCCTTTATATCTCTGATAATTCTAAATTTATCAGGCAGGTCCGCCAGTGTTGGTTTTGTTTTCAAATGTACTGGTTTATACTTCTTTCCTACTAGCTGATCCATGGTCTCAATATTACACTTTTCACTTGTTGCCGTTCCAAGACCGCGCTCATTTGTGCCAATTTGCCACTGCTTTAATTTACTTAAAGCTTTATTGATCATGGGCTGTTCTTGAGCGTATGTCAGCGGTCTAGTGGGTGTGCTTGCTGGGTCCCTACTGTTCTGCTCGTAGTTTATTACTGGTCCATCGCGCTCATCTACGGAAGCCAAGTACGTGGCTAGTAATTCGCGTTCAGGTACTGTACTATTCATGTTTACATCACTTCTAGACAAAAAGACATCTCTAAGTTCTTTGTGACCAAAATTCCGCTTATCAGTAGGGTGTCTATAACCCGTTATAATAAAGTTCCCGTCCTCATCTTCAGCAATTTCTACGGCTAGCTCTCCTTGATCACTTTGGATTAATTCATCGAAGGCCGAAAATCCTGTTCTGGTTGTCTTTTCAACAGCTTAGGCGGTGATCCCTTTGCATGGGTAGGAATAGTACACCTTCGTCCCGTGTTAGGGTCCGTGATAGTGACTACTTGTCCCCCGTCCCGAGCATTTTTGATCTGACTTTCCGTGAGCGTATCAAACGGTCTCCCGAGCAATACTTTGTATGCGGGTGAATTTATAATATGTACTTGGAGGTAGATGGCCATGTCATTAAACAAGAAAGGGACATTGCGCGCTAATCCCGCTGTTTTCTCCACTTGTTTATTAGCACTCTGCATGTGTATGACAACGTCCGGATCCCATGAAATATCCAAGTCTAAAGCCGTTTGTTTAGCCATTGATACTATTTGGGATCCCCCATCTAATAAAGATTCCTCCGTTCCTACCCCATTTATTACTGGATATACTGCGCGCAAAGAGGCCGATTCTTTTGCTACATACAACTGTTTGGGCTCTTCCCCGGCTGGTAAAGATTCTAAATACTGTAGGACTGGGTCCCCGCATATTATAGATCCCTTAGGTATTCCACCGCGGTCATACTCTGAGATGAAGAAAGACTGGAATGGGATTGACTCTACTGGTAGCGCGTCATGCCGTAAGTAGTTATCATCAAGTTCCCAGTCCCCTCCAAAGGGTAAGACGTCTTCCTCATCTATTCCGTTTATTTGCAAGTTAGCGTCCCTTTGGGTAAGGGACTTACGTCTGGCAGTTACAATATTCTTTATTCCATCTCTAATGGTTTTTGACGAGCCCATTAACTCTCCCGTGGTCAATGTGATAGGGTTGTCTAACACTTTAGCAATTATATCGCCACCTTTTAATTTTACTTCTATCGGGGACTTAGTTTCATAAGTCGGACCGCGCTTAGTGTTAAAATTAGGTAGCGGATCAACTGGTTCAGGGTTGCGTTCCGTTCTCCGGGGTATGTAGGGTACCACGGGCACATCGATGTAGGGTAATTCTTTTCGTACTGGAGACTTTACTGATGGTTCAGCAAATTTTACTTTCCTTTTACTAGGAGACGGCGCTACCAGCTCCTCTCCGCTACTATCCTGACTACTCTCTGAATCGTTACTTTCTTGACGACTATTTCTATTTTTACTTCGGTCCTCTGGCTGTCTCTTGGAACGCGACCTAGTCGTAGGTCTAGCGTGTTCCTTAGCCTCCTTCATCGGACCTAATTGAAACCCGACTCTTTAACCTTGTTTTGGTTATTGAGTTCTGCTACCTGCCCTAATAAAGTACTCATTTGTGCTTGTAAGGCTACTATGTCAGGGTTCGGCGCGCTCTTTGCCATAGGATTATAGTTATTATTTATATATTCCTGTTTCTGCATCTGAGGCGCTACTGGCAGCGCGGTTTGCGCGCTCTGTTGTCCTAACATTTGTTGCGCTTGAAATTGTGCCATTTGTGCCATTATGGCTTTCAAGGTTCCAATGTCGTTACTATTGTCTACTGCACTATGTGACTGCATAACGGACAATACTCCTGGGGCGGGTCCTTCCGTGACATCTCCGTAATAAAGGGCCGCTACCTTCTTTGAATGGAAGTGTTCCACTTTATCTTTCAATGATACCGTTTCTGGTTCTCTTGGAATATATGATCCGTCTGGTAAGCATACTCCTCCATTTGCGTTGGTTTTTATTTTCCCTTCCTCAAAATGTTTCTGTTTCTCGGGACAGGCCATTATGAAGTGTCCGGGTGTAAAACAGTAGTGACATTTATACGCATTTGGTCTTTGCGGTTGTCCTTCTTTAGGCTTTCCGTACTGATTCTGATACTGATGCTGCTGGGGTGCGCTATTCGTGGCATGGTTCTGAACAGTTGCTTGTTGAAGCGCTTTCATTACATCCTCGAATCCACTCCTCGTATTCTTCTCATTTACTTGGAGACGGTCTAACAAATTAACTATTTGTTGTTTTATTTCATCCATCTCTACTTTGATTTTGGGCGCTGCTGTTGCTGTTACGGACGTTATAAACGATCTATTTGTGTCTGGAATATTCATGTTGGCTACACCTTCAGAAATGCTGATTGCAGTTGCTATAACTTCCTCCAGATCGTACTGATCCCCTTTTCGTTGCGCGAGCGCGGCGGCTTCGGCAATAGTATTAGGATCTGCTCGGTTGTTTGTAGCAACGGCTTGTCCTGCCTGTGTAGCATTAGACTGATTATTCCCTAGCAGGGTTAGCCTTCCTTGTACTTGGGATCTGAAGACTTCGTCTAGACATCCCAAGAACTTGGTAACTAATTCTCGGTTAGAGATAATTGGTGGCCTAACTCCCAAGAGTTTAATAGATTCTGCTTTGAATTCACGCTTCAGCTTTTTCAGCGCGGCCTCATCGGTTACTCCAATACGTGGGTTGGCGCGACACACTGCCTCTAACTTGGCTACTGATCCTTCTACTTGATCGAGTGCTTCCGGATAACTAGAGATCAACTCTGTCTTGAAATCCGTCCAAGTGCCTGTCTTATAGTGGTCTAATGCCCTCCACTCATTCTCTGATTGTAGGTCTGCGTATTTTCCCAACATTAACTTCTTTTCTTCATCATTTGTAATGTTACACTCCTTCCATAGGACTTCCATTCGCTCCAGAAATCGGATTAAACCCGTGGGCTCTTTTCCTTTGAATACTGGTGCATCACGGACGCCTGGTTGGGGCATATATTTACGAGGGGGTTCAGTCATGATTACTGAACGGTTCTGAGTAGCTAACAAGTTCGGGTTTGCTACTGGGTTTACTACGGACGATCTTCCGCGCGCTACTGGTCTACTAGTAGTCGATATGTTTCCTAAGGGCTCTGGGGTTCTAAATACTTGCCTTGGTCCTGAAGATCCAAAGGCTGGTTGTGAAGATCCTCGTGTGCGCGCTCGCCTAGGAGGTGGTAACGACTCTGTTGCTCCAGCGTTTTGCGAATTTTTAGTCTTCCGCGTTTTTGTAGCTACTTGTCTTGCAAGTGGCTGATTAGTTAGTCTGTTTGACGAGCTGGCTTGTGGGCGCGGCTCTTGAGACAGATTGACTAAACTTTCTCCGCTCTACTTCAATTTGTAGACGACGTTACTCGTCTTGGTATAATATTTTTCAAAGAAAGATGCTCTCTTTAGACTATTCAAAACTCTGAACCCTCGCGGTGGGCTCCAGATGAAAGGGGGCTCCTGGGCTATAAGTGCGCTGATGCTATGAAATGTAATCCCTTACACACACACACCAAACTTAACAATCAACACACGAACAGTAGGAATTGCCTGTTTTGAGTTCGGGTTCAAGTGCTTAGAAGCACTAAGCTTTGAATAGTACTAGCCAAAGCCCTTTTCAATGATCTCCCAACGGGTTTGATTCAGACAAAAGCTTCAACACAGGTTTATAAACCTGCTAGGTATATTTATAATATTTCTCGATCCAATAGACTGGGTACCAAGTGTACGTTCAATTATTAATGATCCCAAGCGGATCTATAAGTCCAAGCGACTTATCAAACAATACAGTGCCAAGTGCACTAAGGCCAAGTGCCTAGTAATTCCAACGGACAATACGGTACTAAGTTCCAAGTGAACTAAGTTTCTTTAATTCTGTGGTTCTCCAATCAATTCCAATCAAGACACGTTGAAGCAATCTGATCCTTAATTCGGGCACGCAATAGTGTTTTAACAAATGTGATTTGTATACTCTATAGTCGCGCGAAGTGGGGGCAAGATTCCTTGCCTTAGCGCTACTCATCTACAGTCTATTTATAATGTACAAACTAAATATCATATGGAATTGTAAATTTTACACGGAACCGCGCTCCCGCGCGCCAAGAATCTGTATTCAATACTGATGCGTCTACTACAACTTGGCGCGCGCGCCATGCGTGCCAATTATGTCGTTTACTGGTTACTTATCAAATATTGAAAGAGCTGGCTAAACTCTTATCAAGTCCCGACCGCGCGCTCTGTTATTTAAAACAGCGCAGCGCTGTCATTTACTCCTCCTGATTGTCCTGGTTGCTATTCACGGTGTCCCGTCACTTCCGGTAGTTAACACCAAGTACCCCTGCCTAGGATCGGGTTGTGCAAGTCCCGAATTTACAATTACTTCTCCTATTAATGATGATCCCTGGACTAATGATATCATACTACAACGGTTACTTATGAACTAAGACACCGAGGTTGTAACCGGGCATGGTGAATAGGACTAATAATAGACCGTACTCATAGTCCTCTGTACTGATAGTGTATTATCCATTAGACCAGTTCACTCTGATTAGCCGTCTCGGAGCTCGACTCTAATCCTTTATTACCGCTTACTTGGTTATTAGAAATGACACTAATAGCCTTACTTGTTGACTTTATAAGTGCAAACAATTTCGGGCCCTATCAGCGCGCGCCATACATGCCAATTATGCCGTTTACTGGTTACTTATCAAATATTGAAAGAGCTGGCTAAACTCTTATCAAGTCCCAACCGCGCGCTTTGTTATTTAAAACAGCGCAGCGCTGTCATTTACTTCTCCTGATCATCCTGGTTGTTATTCACGGTGTCCCGTCTCTCCCAGTAGTTAACACCAAGTGCCCCTGACTAGGACCGGGTTGTGCAAGTCCCAAATTTACAATTACTTCTCCTATTAATGATGATCCCCGGACCAATGATATCATACTACAATGGTTACTTATGAACTAAGATACCAAGGTCGTAACCAGGCATGGTGAATAGGACTAATAATAGACCGTACTCATAGTCCTCTGTACTGATAGTGTATTATCCATTAGACTAGTTCACTCTGATTAGCCATCTTGGAGCTCGACTTTAATCCTTTATTACCGTTTACTTGGTTATTAGAAATGATACTAATAGCCTTACTTGTTGACTTTATAAGTGCAAACAATTTAGGGCCCTATCACTGGCCTGTAGGTCATGTGTGGTCATTACATAAGTGGCAAAATATGCTTGACCAAAATTTCAACTTTTTCTCTTATTGTCCATTGTGTTTGTAGAGTATTTGGAACATTTTTCTAAGAGAAATCTTTTTGGGATATACCTAAGTTTTGAGGCCAAATTTTTGGAAAGAAAAACCATAGACTTGAAGGATTACATCCTCCCTAGCCTTCCTAGTTGCCAAATTGCAAAAAGGTGTCGTGTTGTGGATGTTATTGAGCTTGTTGTGGAGCATGACTTTGCCTATGTAAGGTACTCGGTTCCTGGTGGCCCCTACCTTACATTGTTTCTAGTCATTAAGCAAGCAATGCCTGTGCACAAAACCCAATGCCATAGCTTGCCTGGTTATAGAGAAAACACAAAAACCATCAGAACTAACCTTTTCCCAGGATCATAGTCACTAAATAAGCATTCAGATTGTCACCATGTATTTGGTATGCTTATGTGGTGGAATAGATCATGTGACATGTGTCAATAAATAGAGAAATCAATCCTCTTTGTATTTCAGGTAAATATAGTAGTAGTTGTTGATTATTCCAATGTTTAGTGTAATTCCCACAAGGGTCATGTTTGGTAAGAGTCATTGTTGTTATACAGTAAGATGTTTGTTCACCCCTGACATAACACACAGACCTTCAAAACTAGCTGAATCTGGACATTTCTAATATTTTGCTCAAAATGGACCATGGGAAAAATATGCTCAATGAGGAAATTATACAGCTATGTTTGTACATTCCAAGCATATAGAAACAAAGCTAATAGCTTTACTGGTTATAGAGAAAAACACAAAATAAGATTTTAAACATGACACTTTGAAATATCAGATATGCTTAATTTTGATGGCAGCATCAAAAGCATTATGTAAGCATCCCAAATACATGCAAATTATGTCACAATACTTTGCATTTATGGAGAAATGCTGTAAAAAGCCATAAAAGAAGAAAAATCCCATTATGGAAATATTTTCCTGCAGTGTTGAAATATGAATCAATGAATCAACTTTTTTGCCTGAAACCTGGGTTGATAAAGAACCCATAACCAGTAGAACAGATGACAGTAATATTGTTGGATTGAAGTTGTTCAGGATAAAATCACTGAACACTTTAAAAGAGACATCTGGAAATGGAGCTTTTTCAGATGTAGCTGATGCCAATGACAAATGATCCAGTCCCATAATTAGCCAGAGTAAGATTGGAAGATTCCAGATAATAGGAGCCAAATTCCAGAAAAATAAAAATGTCCCAGGCTCCTAAACCAGCACTCTCATATTGCTTAAGTGGGTCTTTATACAAGGGTGACATGTCAATGTTTTGTCCTATTGATTTGATGCCAAGGTGAAATAAGTGACCAACCAAGGAAATCCCAACTTGTGATAGAGAGCTGGCAAAACATATCATCTGGCCTAAAGGAGACTGTAATATCTGTCATAATATGTTATAATGGAATGATCAGATCAAAATGAACCCATAAGTGAAGGGAAATAAATGGAGTGGCAAGTGAGTTTGTAAACCCTAGAGTAGGATATATGCACCACTAGCAAGATCACTGAATAGGCCAGACAACATGTTTTGCCAGCCTCTCTATTGCAAGTTGGGATTTCCTTGGTTGGTTGCTTATTTCACCTTGGCATCAAATCAATAGGACAAAACATTGATATGTCACCTTTGTATAAAGACCCACTTGAGCAATACAAGAGTGCTGGTGTAGGAGCCTGAGAATACCCCAGAGAAATTCCAGATAATCAGATCCAAGTCCCTGACAAATAAGAACATTCTTAAGAACACTCCAGATAGCAGCTGTAGACTGTAAAAAGAATCAACAAGAAATCAGAATGGTCAGAATAATACTCTAATACACATTTATTTACTTGACTTGCTTAGATTTCTTTCCCCCCTTTTTTCCACCTGAGCCCTTATCCTTTGAATCCTTTTCCTCCCCTTTGCCTTGCTCCTTGCCTTTCTTCTTTTTCTCAGACTTCTTCTTAGAATTCTCCTCCTCCAAATGCCTCTTCTTTTCCAGGTCCAACCATTTAGACAAATCTTTAAAGTTGTAGTTGACCTTGTGATAGCCCCAGACCTCCTTGTTATATATAGAATCACTTCCAGACTTCTCCAGCCACTCAACCATTTCAGGGAATTAAATGACATCCCCAAACATAGTAAAGTGATCATGGAAGTGGGACCTAGAGACAAAAAGCTCAATTAGAGCTCTTCCAGTCAGTACTGGCCCAGTCCATTTCTTGGTCTCCCCAAGCCCCTTATAAGCAGAGCAGGCATCTATGTAGCATTTCCACTTAGCAGAAGAACTATGAAGACCCCAGTCCTGACAACTAGCAAGATGTGTAGGCACCTCTAGCTTCATTAAGATAGCTGCCTTAAGTGGATCTACTGAGTGAGAGCCAGAAGCAAAACCAGAACCAGAGCCAGAGCCAGAGTCAACAGTACTAGAGGATGGATCAGGACTTGGAGCACATGTAACAGTATCAGAAGCTGGAGGATCAAAAGCAATAGAGTATGGAACAGATGAGTGGGGACTTGTGGATGGATTATCAGACTCCTGAATGGAGTATTACAAATGAAGTTTAGTTTGTTAGGAAATGACATAACAAGTGCATCAAAAACTTACAATAGTCTTCAGCCACCCAGACAGCTTCATCATTTTTTCTGAGTGCCATTTCATACCTTCCCTTTACAGCCCAGCCAGTCTCTTCAAATACAAAAATATGTTGGTTTTGTTCTGTTACTATGTGGTCAAAAAGAAATTAGGTTATTAAAATTGAATATACTTACTACAAACTGGTGATAGGAGATCAGATAAAGATTCTAGAACTGGTCCAAGAGTTGAGGTTAATTCATGTTTAAAGAAGGTTGGTAGACCTTGTTTTTCTCTGTTGGTATAAACCTGATTGTTGAGAAATAACTGGGACCATAGAGCCAAGCTCCTGCAGATCTGCATGGTTCAAGGCATTTCCCTGTGCCCTCCTTCTAATAATCCCCCCAGTTGTGCAAGAAGCACCATAAAGCTTGGGTGGACTAGTTGAAGGGCTGGACATAGGGACATCTCCCCCTGTTTAGATTGATAAAAGTCAATTATTATTTTTATTTTCAATTCTAAATACAAAAGGTTACCTATATCTGTATTGGGTCCCATAGCTAGTAAAGTAGGGGTAAAAAATGTACAGTATGGAATAAGTAGGTATAGCCTACCATCAGTACCTTCACCCTCACCCTTCCCATCACCCTGGCATCTGCACGGAGTCCGCACAGGTTATGTGCAAGGGGGCACCGGGATTCGAACCCGGAACCCGGGGTAGGGGGGGGGGTGGGTCAAACTCAGCTTAAAAATATTTTCTAAAAATACTTCGAAATCTATTTTTAATGCATAGCAACAACGTCGGGACACATCTCAGAGTCGGGACAGACAACGAGCTTCGTTCGAAGCACTAGATAGTAGAGAAAAAAAGTATTTCGTTCACATTTCCTACCAATTACGAAGGAAAACCCGTCGAATGGTGAAAGGAAAGGTATGAGTCTTGGATTCAATGGATTGGTTTAAACGAGTTCACTCACCAAGGCAGACAAAGGCAAAGGAGAAACTCATATTTGTGGGAACGCTGTTGATCTGGATGAAAGGGTTATGGGCTCGGAAACTGCTGTCCGTCGCGCGTTTGAGGGCTGTGAAACTTCATGGGTATGTTGTTAACATTAATATTTGTTCTGTCGATACTCATCTGCTCTTTGGTCTCCGAATTCAAGTTCCATTTAGAATGTTTAAACTTTGAATGTGCACCTAGAGGCTGGCGTTGTGAGAACCACGCGAGCCGTCCGCAAAAACGCGCATGAGTGGTATAGGATGTATTTGAGCTGTGTAACAGACATGCTGCACAATGTAGGCACGCTTGCTTGGACGGCAGATATAAAATATTACCTATGTTTTTCTTAGAATAGCCTTTTTGGGCCAGACATAACCGTTTTAGGCAGCACTGGGGGGGGGGGGGGGTTGGCAAGACCTTAGAGAAAAAAATCGACCCCGTGTTGTTTTTCGAATCTTGGTGCCCCCTTGGTTATGTGGCTTAGTATAAAGACCTCGGCTTTTCAGTCTTTGTTTGCTCAAGGCAACTGAAACAAATACGGCAGAACGTGGGTGTGGTATCTGGCTCTGCCATTCACTCTGTATGAGAAAATTCCTAGAGGAATTGGTCACCTGTCTACCTCCCAAGGGATTACCCAAATTGAATAATCCGCTCAGCACCTGACATAAAGATGAGTAACTTGGGAACCATCTACGTTCCAAACCACCCCACACCATGAAAGCAGCGCGATTCTACGGCCCAGGAGATATTCGAGTTGAGCAGATCGAGGAACCAGTTGCAGGCAAAGGGCAAGTGAAAGTCAAGGTGCTATTTCGTCGTGAATCTCCTTGCTTTATACTTTGCACTAAATAACCGCCGTAGATCGCATGGTGAGTAATAACTTTCCTCCACACAACCATCTTCTGACTGGCCAGTCTAGGAATGGAAGTACGTGTTACTACCCTCGAACGCCTCTGATCATCATCAACCTCTGCTAGTTTGTGGCAGCGACGTCCATGCATTTCTCACCACAGTGCCCAAATACCCTCAGGGAACAACACCTGACCAATTGTCGGGCGAAAGTCTTCCAGTCACGCTTGGGCATGAGTCAGTTACAAGTCCCTCATCAGTGAGCGCTCGCTTATCGACACAAACCCAGATTCTCTGGAACCATTGTCAGCGTGGGGCCGGGTGTGGACGAACAAAAGTGGACTGCAGGCCAGAATATCGTTGTGTGAGTATTTTCGTCCGTTTCCAGCCTTGCATATTGGATGAGCATTCGTCTCAGGGAGCCGATCATCTCATGCATGAAACCATCGTGCCCCTCGTGCGCGTCTGGCAGTAGGAACCTGTGTCCCATAGGCAATTTCATTGTACGTTCGCCCACCACTTAGAGGTATACTTCTGACGCCTATAAAGGGGATCGGCGGCTGGGGCGGCGGCCTGGCAGAATACATCGCGGTTGATGTACAGTACGTCCACCTCCTCCCCAGCAATGTTCCCTGTAAGCTTTTCCAACAACACCTTGAAACCATGACTTAAATTTGTATTTTGAGTGGACGTTGGAGCTTGCGTTGAACCCCTTGCTGTCGCCTGGCACTCCGTCAAACGATCCGGGTTTACCAAAGGGCAGTCCGCGCTCGTACTCGGAGCGGGTCCTGTGGGTTGCTAATGAACATGCTGTTAACTTATTGATTTGACGCCTCTCGTCAGATTGGCCTCTTTCTTTTGAAAGTTCTTCAGTAAGAAACTTTCTATAACCTATGTTATTACAAGTCTTGAACTCAATTCAAGGTCGTTTGATCCAAAGGCTCTGATCATTGTATCCGAGCCAACTGTCCTCCGACGCCAGTCAGCCACCAAACAAGGAGCAACCCATGTAATAGACCCCACGCGCTCGAACGTCCCCGAAAGCGTTATGGAGCTTACGGGCGGCATCGGAGTTGATGTCGCATTTGATGCAGCAGGAGTCCAGGTAACAATGGAAGCTGCTATTGAAAGCGTAAGGACCAGGGGAACCGTGGTCAACGTCGCCATCTGGGAAAAGCCCGCTGTCCTCGACATCAACCGGCTCGTAATGAAAGAGATTTTCTTAACAGGTGTTGCCTCGCCATCCCGTCCTTTGTACTTACGAACGACCAACTAACTTGGATTCATATTCTGTCTAAACAGGAATAGCAGCGTATGACAGAGTGCATCCCGAATTACTGGAAGCCCTGGCGACAGGGAAGATCACGGGCGTCGAGCAACTGATCACACGCAGAGTGGCTATTGAGGATGTGGTCGAGAAAGGGTTCCTCACCTTATTGAACGAAAAAGATACCCAAGGTAGGTGTTTAGCTACGGTAATTTTAATTCGCGCTAATATCATTTCGTAGTGAAGATCCTTATTCACCCATGATGGCTGAATGTCTACATTGCAATGTCGACGAATACACAATATCGTGGTATACTTTTAGATATACTTTTACTGAAAATTTTCCTCCTCAAAAATACAATTACTCGTAACTTGTATTGATATGATCTCATGCACCCCTGCAAGACCAGTTATTTTCATCACGGGCACAGTATCCAAGAAGTAGATGGTGTTAGAGCAAGGCCTGGACAAACAGACCACGACTTGAGTTAACGATCCACTTATCTTGATATCACCATAGGATTAATGAACAGCAGGAAGGGAAAGGTCAACCGATTCATCTTGGATCCATGATATGCCAAAAGGACTGATAGCAGGAGCCCCAGTAATGAGCATACCTGAGCTCTAACTCGCAAGAACGAACAGCTATCTTTCCAGGACTCTCCTTCAGACCAGCCGAGGACGCCGCTCAAAACGCGCTTGGGCCGGCCCTAAACCAATTCTTGATGTTTCGCGCTGCATTGTGAAACCACGATCAGTGGCAAACTATCAGTGACTAGTGACTTGGCATAATAGACAGGCTCTGAGTTGGTTTATCCGTCGCCATCATATATATACTGAAAGGCCTGCGTACGAAATTAATACATGATCATCATATCCCGACAACAGTCGCAATGGAAAGAAGCTGAAACCCGACCCGTCGATGTACTAGAATTTATCAATGATACGGGCCTATACCTCGCCACTCAGGATACTGTCTTTCGATCCAAGGTAGAATACGGGGATCTCATCAAGCCCCGCACTGACATTCACAAACCTTCTCCCTTGACCGAAGCTCTTGTCAGACCACCTAAATGCAATCAGGTTGGGTGATTGTCAAAGGCGTTTGATTTGGCCGACTTACCAATGGGTCCAAGTGAAGTCTTGCGCCAAAAGGGTTTCCGTGAGACGTGGTAAATAAACTTCTTTTATCGTAACATTGGGTTCCCCAACAGGTACTACGAGTAATCTGGGACCTGGAGGGGTACGTTGTGCTTCATTATTGTCTGGGTGATTAAAAGCGGGTGGAACTATGTTCGCACCAAACATATATTGATGAACGATAGCTGGGTCGTTTTCTTGCGTTGCCTTTGCGACAAAAGGATCAGAAAGGGAGAAGTCGTAGTATAGAGGGCGCATGATGGTTTTTCCGCTGTTCTGGAGCATGTCGAAAAGTCTCTTCACGTATGGCACTAGTTGATAGCGAAGAGAGATGTACTATAGTACCCATTATCAACGATAACGATCACAAATGGGGGTGGACTCTTACTTTTTTGATAATGACGAAATTGTCTTCGCCATATGACCAGGGCTATCGGACGGTCACCTTATCTCTGGTAGCATTTTAACAGTAGAATAACTAACCTCGTTACCGCAAGGGTTAGCGTGCGGAGGCGCTGGCTCCCTCGCTATGTCGCAACTTCGTGTCCTGGATATAAGATTCAGTACAATTCTCAGTAATTAACCTGAGTTGATGTGACCAACCCATGCACTCGGGTCTGGATAATCAACTAATTTATAAGTACAGAATCAATATTTCGTGAAAGAAGGGACATACGAATGGAAGGAAAACTCCCATGCCAAACCAACGAACAAACAGCTCTTTCCCCTTTATGGCAATAAGTTAAATAGCGAAATATAATGGCATATCGGCACTTACTTCGGCGGTATCAATGTTAAGACCTGCAAACCCGCCAATATCAAGAGTCCATGCAGATATACCCGAAGCTGCGACGGAAACACCTGATGTAATTTGCTGCAACAAGACGTCGAACCTCGAATCGGTATCACCACTCCAAAGATATGAGCAGAATCGCTGTCCACCAGCAAAGGTACTCCTGGTTAATGACATGTACTGGCACGACGTGGCGTCTTCGGTAGTGCCTGTGAGATTACGGAAACCTTCATCGATAGCTTGTTGGTGAAGCCACGGATACATTTTTCCCGTGGCCTCTTGAGTTCCTATAAAATATTGTGCGAAAGACCGGGCGTACGGGACAGATGATATGGCCTGTCCGTCTGGATCAAGTTTGCTCATAAGGACTTATCGCACGTACGTCACGATAACTTACTATTTTCGAAAGGTTCTCCAAGTGTACCGCCTATTTGGACGTGAGTTCTAAGACATCAAATGTGTCCTATGTATAAACCCGTACCATCAGCCTGATCGATCCAGAAATTGTGGATCCCTTTGGAGAAATAACTCTCATTAAGGCGCTTCCCTGTGAGTGGGGGATGACTTGTCAACTATTACAAGCTAACTTAGAAAATAGACAAACATATAAATTCCCGAGTAGCGGGATTTGTTGAATCAACTAGAATTCAACTCATCAGAATTATCATGCGGATGCAGAGCAATGGTCACTTTTGTACCGAGACGGGTGTAAACGCCTTCGAATGAATCCTGCACTCCCGGGCCGTCCCTCGTGGTCGCCAAGAACCCATTCTGCTGCAACGTCAGATAATTCTCCGAGAGGTCTTCTACGCTTGGCCAAAGTCACACCATCATTTCCGCACCCGTCAGTCGCTTGACCTCTGATGCCATGTGTGCAGGATCAGGGTAATACTTTGGATCGAAAGACCTGAAAAGCTGGTGAGTTTTAAATACAGGCACCCAAGGGGCATCCGGTACGCACCAATCTCCTTGGTACTTCCAGTTGAAGAAATCTTTCATCAAGTGTATTAGCTCAGTAGATCATATTTCTCGTGCGTGGAAACGTCGCATACCGACGACAATCAATGAGACCTTGACGTTCTCATCATGAAACCTTTGGGCAAGATTCAACACTTGTGTTTGATTATAATATCGAAGCTTTGATTGTTGATAACCTAGCATAAATTCCGGTGGTGTCGGCTGACGTCCTACAAGAGAGTCAACTGGGTTGCAGTAGCTCGTAAGCAGGGTCCTGACCAGTGACGGCAGTATATTGCCTTTGTAAAGCATCATAATCACCCGGCGGTGCGGTCGTTCTGAGCTCCGTTAGCTTTTCATTTCAACTCAGGCAAAAAAAAAAAAGTACGTACATGTAGTAGTCCACGACAGATGCTTCACTTGTTTCAAAGCGTGTTCTCAGAGGGCTGAATTCTACTCAACAAAAGTCATCAACTTGTACATTTAACAATTGATGTCTTACCCAATCGCCCTTGGCTAGGCATGTTAAAATATTGCAGATATCCCTGGGACAATGTTATGGTATAGATAGCTATTATGACGTATTACTCGACGAAGACATACCTTATTCGACATATAGACTGGGATCGTAACGTGCGAGTTAAAGTTGATAAGATCCACAACTTGTCCTTTCTTGTTTACAGAGTGGTCATGGCAGCAGGCTTGCTGGCCTGCTCCGTAGAACTGTTCATCAGGCGTCGAGGTGAACGCGAACTGTGCCGCAAACGTCGACGCTCTGAAATCTTGGGTATAGTACCTTGCAGGCAACGATTTTGCGTCCGAATACTCCGTCGTCAATAATGTGGTAGTCCCATTCGGTTCGACACGCAGGAATGACAAAGCACCACGGACGACGTGCGCAATCATGTTACCGTTCCGGATCGAAGCAGTACCCTGGAACGGCAATGTGATATCATGTGTCAAGCCTTGTTTTCCACCAGGACCTTCGATCGGCGGATCCAGAAATGCTGAGGGTTCGTTACCAGTAGGATCTCTCAGAAGACTTGCGCGCACACGAATTCCGTGATTCCCAAAAAACTGCGAAGCAAAGTGGTTGAACAGTGTGTCTTGTCAGGAAGATATGTCTTCCTTGCCTGGATGTACACACGCTCAAACCCATTCTGTAGCTTGATTCCGGTCGAATTTGGCTAGAAGTATGAGCTGTTACTAGTGGCGAGCAGGGTGCCCGCAGCAGTAAGAAAATGGAGGGTGTTACCCAACATGGTACCCACACACAACGACAATAAACGCAGAACGCGGTTATGTATCATTTTGACGGGGTGGCGGACCGCTGGCCCCGTCGTAACCTTTCGTATGTGTTCTGGCGATCCACCACGAGTCAAACCCCTTGTGACGCAGGAAAGAAGAGGATTTATCCGAAGCTAATTACCTCGCGTAAGAAAGAAGCTGGCGGTATCACGATCCAAAATTCGAACAAAGATGTTTTCCTACTGCATACATGGTCCTTCACCGCTGGTAAATATTGCACAACGTTAACCTTGGAATGCGATACCAGCCTTGGAAGTTTCTGCTAACCCACCACCCGCGAAACCCGTTCCTACGATAATGTGTTAGCAAAGAATGGGTGGGATCAGAAATCGAGACTTACCTTCTCTCTTTAGCTCTACAATATCTTTTTCCTTTAACTGCGTATCACATACCACACACTGTTTCGCCGGCCGAACAAGCGAATCAGTACAGGTCTTGCATGTTACATGTGCACATGGTTTCATCACTGCAAGAGAACTATTAGGGCGAAGGAAAGACTGGGTCTGATATAGAAGAGCGTACCGAACATGAGAATGCTATTCGAGAGCCTCTTTTTACATGACGGACACATAGGTTCCGGCTCTTCCTTCCGGGTCCCCCCACTACCTTCCACAGGAGTCGATTCTGCAGACCGCGAAGAATCATGACTGTAATACGAAAATTTGACAGGTATCAGATGCTTGAGCCTAGAGCACGATGTTAGTATGTTGTCAGTGTTCTCGAGTTAATCTGATGCATACGCAATAGGATGAGGAGGGTCACCACCACGACACGTCGTCTGAACCTTTACATCCAATAGCGACTGAGGCGGCCCGGTGGACGAATACGTTGGTGTTAGGGAAGGCAACCAGAAATCTGGAAGTTTACTACGAAGAGCTTCGGCCTGTTCTCGTTCAATTTCGCGCAATGCCGACTCTTCAGCCTCCTGTGCAAGGGTCTCAACGGTTGATGAATCAAATGCAAATTTTCGCTTTACACCCCGGGCTGTTTCTTCCCTTTTAGTAACGTGAACCAATCTGAAGCTGGACAGACTTACGCTCATCCGCATCACCTCCAGATTTCGTCCCAGAGGCACCGGGCGTACCAGCAAGACCAAGCTGACCCTTCTCAAACTCCAATAACACCCTTTCACGTGCAGCGTCTTTTGCTCTATTCTTCTCCTCTTCGACCTCCTGCTTCATCGCTTCCAACTTGGACTTCTGACGTTGTATATCTTTCTTCTGGGACACTACAAAGGTTAGTGTCGTCAGATGATTTTAATCTTCGCGCTCACAGAGGTCAGTGTAAACACACTCTTTGCAAAATAGATGGCCTTCGTTGCAGGCCAGCGGTTCTCGAGCACTATTCAAACATAGCGCACACGCGTCAAATTTACGCATAGATTCATTTCCTAGACGTTGCTGAAGTTACTTATTAATAACATGAAAATACTGTGACCGATGAACACGCACCCTCTTCGTTCCATAATCCAATTTCTTATACTCTGCATAACTGAATATGGACGACGCTGTGTTGTTCTTGCTATGTTTCGTCATGGCCTATGATTCAGTTGTGGACGAAATGGTAGTGCAAGGTGAATCGTGATAGTGTGAAAAGGGATTTGGCGCCAAGAGTAATTTTGGTAAACCACGCTTCAACACAACTTCAACATAGCCACACACCGCACGCCCCAACGCCCATCTTATGAGATAAATCCGAACCTTTGCCATGAGGACCTTAAAATTAGGCGAATGCTTTGTGCCCCGGAATGAGGCTTGCCTTGAGGCCGAAAACCCAAGGGTAGATAAACTGCGGATGATCTTTGCAGCATCATCATCAGAATCCCCCATCTCTCAACCCACAACCTAAGTTGCTCGACTTTCATAATCTTAGACGCCCTTAGACGGAACCGACTCCTTTTTGTTTTCTGGATTAAGACGGATAAACACCCTTAGAAGCCACTTTTAGCCCGACGGCCCCTCACACCTCCACAAGCCTCACACCAGAACTACATCGACGTGTAAGATTGCTTCTTTTACTGGGCCAAACTGTCATTCATAGTCTTTCAATATAGACCTCACAGATATTGGATCTACTTCTCACGACTTTCCAACGATGCAAATTGTCACCTGGTCATATATTGCGATTGCGAGTACTCTTTCTCTAGGTGTTCACGCCACCTTGACTGGCTCCACGGCGGAATCCCTGGCACACCAACTTCCAATCCCGAATGTGAAGCGAAGCTGGCCTTCCTTTCACCGAAAGTCATCCAGCAGGCTCCCGTCTGATGCTTCAACAGGAGAAAGCTTTTCCGAAGGGGCGCCACCCCCCTCTCTACCTCGTCGCGCTGGATCTCGACGTCGTCGTCGGCGGATTCATCCTTGAATTATAACTACACCTTGAACACTTCGTGAGAAACCTCATTTTATCCTTAGATGCATACCCTTAGCGGCTTTCTATAGGTCCGTCAACAACATCATAGACTTTAATGGTTCTATATAACATGCATAGAGCGTATTCAGCGCAACTTAGATTTATATGTACAAACCCAATATCATTCAAGAAGCATTCTGCGAATCGCTTATATTATCGTTAACATCCATCATTCATATATTTGAGGCTTTGCTGTTCCATAAATATCAATGATGCGCTCTCAGATATTACCACTCAATATGTCGTCTTTGTCTCCGAGGTAGAACACTGGAATTTCGTCGAGCTTCGCGCTCACATTCACGAATTTCCCTCCTGCACCGAAATCAACCTCAGACCACCTAGGAGTCCAAATTTAAACAACCCAGTATCGATGCTGAAAGCTGGAGATATTGTTTCTTACCAGTGAGTCCATGTAAACTTCTGAGTGCGAAGAGAGTCTGGAAGTAGAGGGAGGTAGACCCTCTTTGTTGTGACGCCAGACTCTCCAACTGGAGCAATGAGCAGACGAGGACCTGAAAGGAGTCAAACCCGGTTCAGCCGACGCAACACCAAAGGCAAAATGTTTATTTACCAAACATGTATTGATGGACAACCGATGGGTCGTTGGCTCCGGTCGCACTCGCGACGAAAGGGTCAGAAATGGAGAAATCATAATACAACGGCCGCATTATGGTATTTCCAGTTTCGTGCAACATCTGGAAAAGCTTCTTGACATATGGAATTAGCTGATACCGAAGGGCGATATACTTCACAAAGATATGTGTGAATAAGAAACCGGGAAACTAGACAATATTATTACCTGCTTGATGATTTCAAAGTTGTCGGCCCCATACGCCCAAGGCTGGATTCCCCAGGATCGATCAGGGTACGTAATCCTCATGAAACGAGTCACTCACCTCATTGGGACAGGGGTTGGCAAACGCAGGGGAAGTGGGGCTTGGGATGTTACAACTCCTTGTTCTAGAAGACCATAAACACCTGCACTTCATAGAAGCACCAGATTATCACTCACCCGTGAACACGCGTCTAAATGAAATTTGGTTAAGAGTACAGAATCACCGAATACGTTCAACTCACATATGGAAGAAATACCCCCATGGCAAACCAGCGCACAAACAATTCTCGTCCCTACCAGGAAAATTTAGCTCAAGTGCCCATTGCAACAGGTTTTCTCTACCAACAAGTTCACTATCGATGTCAAGGCCAACGAACCCACCAATATCTAATGTCCATGAGGAAATACCCGAAGCAGCGACGGATACGCCAGCCGTAATTTGTTGCAAGAGCACATCGAACCTCGATTCAGTGTCACCGCTCCATAGATACGAACAGAAGCGTTGTCCGCCAACGAAGGTGCTCCGTGTCAATGACATGAACTGGCATGAACTCGTGGCTCCTGACGCCCCTGTAAGATTACGAAGTCCCTCCTCGATGGCTTGCTGGTGCAGCCAGGGATACATTTTCCCAGCGGCCTCCTGGGTCCCGACGAAGTATTGGGTAAACGGTCGCGCAAAAGGGATAGAGGTTATTGCTTGTCCGTCTGTTTCGGAGCTTGAGTGACGAGACCGGTGAAAGAAAAGACATAGCCCAACTGTTCTCAAAAGGTTCCCCAAGCGTACCTCCTACATATTCACAGGCCGATTAGCGACAGATTAACAGTGTCCTTTCTCTCCACTGACCATCGGCTTGATCGATCCAGAAGTTGTGTATCCCTTTTGAAAAGTAACTGTCGTTCAGGCGCTTCCCTATCAGCTCGAAATCGTAAGTTCCTCAGTATTCCTCAGAATGAGACGACACACAGATGAATTCCCGAGCAGCGGGGTTTGTCGAGTCCACTGCATTGAGAGACCATCAAAAATAAGTCTTTGAAAATTTGATAATCTGACCGAGGCGAGTGTAGACTCCAGAGAAAGAATCTTGTACCCCTGGACCATCTCTCGTCGTTGCTAATAAACCGTTTTCTTGCAATGTGAGATAATTGACAGATAAATCTTCGACGCTAGGCCATAGGGAAACCATCATTTCAGCACCAGTAAGACGTTTGACTTCTGCAGCCATGCCTGCAGGATCTGGGAAGAACTCTGGGTCAAACGACCTTATAGCCGTCTACTGGGTCAGCGAAGTCGGTTTGAGACTGATATTCGTAACTCACCAGTCTCCCTGGAATTTCCAAGCAAAGAAATCTAAATACGAACGGCTTGCATCAATGCTATACACAGATCTTGAGCAACTTGCCTACGACTATCAGTGAGACGTTGACATTTTCGTCATGAAATCGTTGCGCAACGTCCAGGACTTGGGATTGGTTAAAATATCGCAATTTTGATTGCTGATAACCCAATATAAAATCGGGCGGAGTCGGTTGGCGGCCTTCAAACAAGGTTTAGATGGGCACTTCAAAGAAGTCGATACGGGCCTACCTGTAACTCCCGTAAATTGTTACTGTAAAGCATCGTAATCACCGGGCGTTGCTGTGGTTCTGTGTATTGATTGTGAATGTAGGACCTGTAGTGAGAAAGGTGGGCGCACATGTAGTAATCGACGACCGAAGCCTCACTGGTCTCAAAACGCGTACGAAGAGGGCCGAATTCTATCGTTTCCGATCGACGAACGTGACCGAGAATGGATAGAAAGGCGAACAAACATACCTATTCTGCCTTGACTGGGCATGTTGAAAAACTGAAGGTATCCCTGTCGAAGAGTAAATTAAGGGGACCAAGATTTAGTCGATTGATGACTACTTTGTTCGACATGTAGACAGGTAGCGTCACATGTGAGTTATAGTTAATGAGATCCACGACTTGGCCTTTCTTATTAACCGAATTGTCATTACAGCACGCTTGCTGGCCGGTTCCGTAGAACTGCTCATCAGGAGTAGAGCTGAATGAAAACTGGGCGGAGAAGGTCGATGCTCGAAAATCTTGCGTGTAGAACCTCGAAGGGAGGGCCTTGGTGTCAGAATACTCCGAAGTTAAGAGCGTGGTGGTGCCGTTTGGTTCTACACGTAAAAATGACAGCATGCCATTAGAGACATTAGCCACGATATTCCCATTCCTCAAAGAAGCACTGCCGCGAAACGGGAGTGTGATGTCGTGCGCAAGGCCTTGATGCCCGCCTGGACCTTCTATAGGAGGGTCAAGGAACGCAGATAACTCAGCTCCGGTCGGATCTCTCAACAAGCTTGCTCGAACACGTATTCCGTGGTTACCAAAGGGCTATTAATACCGATTTGAGACTAAACCACTCGCAGGGAGATAAATGGCCCTACTTGTATGTACACACGCTCAAAACCATTCTGTAGTTTGATGCCAGTCGAGTTTGGTTGGAAATACGAAGCATCGGCAGAAGCAAGAAAGCTGCCTGCAACCGTCAAAATCTGAAGAGGGCTAAACATAATCTTAGCATTGACAAGAAGCGACCTGAGCTGATCTTTTATACTCTTTTGGCAGGAGAGATCGGGCCGACGTCCAGGACTGCGCGTGAAGAACCTCGATTCCGTACTCGTGCATGTGATGACCTGGAAGGCCTGTGCTGTCCTTGGGAAGTTGTATGTATGGCTTGGGGCCGAGATAACGTCCGAACTCGCAAGCTGATCGTGGCTCTAATTTAGGTAATTTGGTTAAAAATAATCATGAAAGTTCTCACCATTTGTCAAAAAAGACAACGAACAATGACCATGGATGGTTCGAATTCCCTGACATCACAGAATTCGAAGTCCGGCTATACAACTTCGCCGCTGAGTGGGAAACCAGCCACTCGAGTTTAGCTAGAGATGACGCGTTTCCAGCAACTAGTCGAGGACAAACTCTTAGTCCCAGTGAAAGTCGGTCATGAGCTGGGCTGGGAATATCTGAGCTGAGTCGAGCTTCCAGGTAAACACCGACAACCACAAAAATTTACCATCTGCAGATTTTTTTCTGCGAATGTTGGGCGATCTGCGCAACGCGTTTGTTCTGTTTTACGGATACTACAGAAACTCCTGCTCTCGTATGAGTGGATCTGGGGTGATCTGAGAATTACGTGTAATTGCAGAATTTCTACTGAATACATCTGCGCGTTGATAGGGCCCGAAATTGTTTGCACTTATAAAGTCAACAAGTAAGGCTATTAGTGTCATTTCTAATAACCAAGTAAGCGGTAATAAAGGATTAGAGTCGAGCTCCGAGACGGCTAATCAGAGTGAACTGGTCTAATGGATAATACACTATCAGTACAGAGGACTATGAGTACGGTCTATTATTAGTCCTATTCACCATGCCCGGTTACAACCTCGGTGTCTTAGTTCATAAGTAACCGTTGTAGTATGATATCATTAGTCCGGGGATCATCATTAATAGGAGAAGTAATTGTAAATTCGGGACTTGCACAACCCGATCCTTGTCAGGGGTACTTGGTGTTAACTACCGGAAGCGACGGGACCCCGTGAATAGCGACCGGGACAATCAGGAGGAGTAAATGACAGTGCCGCGCTGTTTTAAATAACGGAGCGCGCGGTCGCGACTTGATAAGAGTTTAGCCAGCTCTTTCAATATTTGATAAGTAACCAGTAAACGGCATAATTGGCACGCATGACACGCGCGCCAAGTTGTAGTAGACGCGTCAGTATTGAATACAGATTCTTGGCGCGCGGGAGCGCGGTTCCGTGTAAAATTTACAATTCCATATGATATTTAGTTTGTACATTATAAATAGACTGTAGATGAGTAGCGCTAAGGCAAGGAATCTTGCCCCCACTTCGCGCGACTATAGAGTATACAAATCACATTTGTTAAAACACTATTGCGTGCCCGAATTAAGGATCAGATTGCTTCAACGTGTCTTGATTGGAATTGATTGGAGAACCACAGAATTAAAGAAACTTAGTTCACTTGGAACTTAGTACCGTATTGTCCGTTGGAATTACTAGGCACTTGGCCTTAGTGCACTTGGCACTGTATTGTTTGATAAGTCGCTTGGACTTATAGATCCGCTTGGGATCATTAATAATTGAACGTACACTTGGTACCCAGTCTATTGGATCGAGAAATATTATAAATATACCTAGCAGGTTTATAAACCTGTGTTGAAGCTTTTGTCTGAATCAAACCCGTTGGGAGATCATTGAAAAGGGCTTTGGCTAGTACTATTCAAAGCTTAGTGCTTCTAAGCACTTGAACCCGAACTCAAAACAGGCGATTCCTACTGTTCGTGTGTTGATTGTTAAGTTTGGTGTGTGTGTGTAAGGGATTACATTTCATAGCATCAGCGCACTTATAGCCCAGGAGCCCCCTTTCATCTGGAGCCCACCGCGAGGGTTCAGAGTTTTTGAATAGTCTAAAGAGAGCATCTTTCTTTGAAAAATATTATACCAAGACGAGTAACGTCGTCTACAAATTGAAGTAGAGCGGAGAAAGTTTAGTCAATCTGTCTCAAGAGCCACGCCCACAAGCCAGCTCGTCAAACAGACTAACTAATCAGCCACTTGCAAGACAAGTAGCTACAAAAACGCGGCAGACTAAAAATTCGCAAAACGCTGGAGTAACAGAGTCGTTACCACCTCCTAGGCGAGCGCGCACACGAGGATCTTCACAACCAGCCTTTGGATCTTCAGGACCAAGGCAAGTATTTAGAACTCCAGAGCCCTTAGGAAACATATCGACTACTAGTAGACCAGTAGCGCGCGGAAGATCGTCCGTAGTAAACCCAGTAGCAAACCCGAACTCGTTAGCTACTCAGAACCGTTCAGTAATCATGACTGAACCCCCTCGTAAATATATGCCCCAACCAGGCGTCCGTGATGCACCAGTATTCAAAGGAAAAGAGCCCACGGGTTTAATCCGGTTTCTGGAGCGAATGGAGGTCCTATGGAAGGAGTGTAACATTACAAATGATGAAGAAAAGAAGTTAATGTTGGGAAAATACGCAGACCTACAATCAGAGAATGAGTGGAGGGCATTAGACCACTATAAGACAGGCACTTGGACGGATTTCAAGACAGAGTTGATCTCTAGTTATCCGGAAGCACTCGATCAAGTAGGAGGATCAGTAGCCAAGTTAGAGGCAGTGTGTCGCGCCAACCCACGTATTGGAGTAACCGATGAGGCCGCGCTGAAAAAGCTGAAGCGTGAATTCAAAGCAGAATCTATTAAACTCTTGGGAGTTAGGCCACCAATTATCTCTAACCGTGAATTAGTTACCAAGTTCTTGGGATGTCTAGACGAAGTCTTCAGATCCCAAGTACAAGGAAGGCTAACCCTGCTAGGGAATAATCAGTCTAATGCTACACAGGCAGGACAAGCCGTTGCTACAAACAACCGAGCAGATCCTAATACTATTGCCGAAGCCGCCGCGCTCGCGCGACGAAAAGGGGATCAGTACGATCTGGAGGAAGTTATAGCAACTGCAATCAGCATTTCTGAAGGTGTAGCCAACATGAATATTCCAGACACAAATAGATCGTTTATAACGTCCGTAACAGCAACAGCAGCGCCCAAAATCAAAGTAGAGATGGATGAAATAAAACAACAAATAGTTAATTTGTTAGACCGTCTCCAAGTAAATGAGAAGAATACGAGGAGTGGATTCGAGGATGTAATGAAAGCGCTTCAACAAGCAACTGTTCAGAACCATGCCACGAATAGCGCACCCCAGCAGCATCAGTATCAGAATCAGTACGGAAAGCCTAAAGAAGGACAACCGCAAAGACCAAATGCGTATAAATGTCACTACTGTTTTACACCCGGACACTTCATAATGGCCTGTCCCGAGAAACAGAAACATTTTGAGGAAGGGAAAATAAAAACCAATGCAAATGGAGGAGTATGCTTACCAGACGGATCATATATTCCAAGGGAACCAGAAACGGTATCCTTGAAAGATAAAGTGGAACACTTCCATTCAAAGAAGGTAGCGGCCCTTTATTACGGAGATGTCACGGAAGGACCCGCCCCAGGAGTATTGTCCGTTATGCAGTCACATAGTGCAGTAGACAATAGTAACGACATTGGAACCTTGAAAGCCATAATGGCACAAATGGCACAATTTCAAGCGCAACAAATGTTAGGACAACAGAGCGCGCAAACCGCGCTGCCAGTAGCGCCTCAGATGCAGAAACAGGAATATATAAATAATAACTATAATCCTATGGCAAAGAGCGCGCCGAACCCTGACATAGTAGCCTTACAAGCACAAATGAGTACTTTATTAGGGCAGGTAGCAGAACTCAATAACCAAAACAAGGTTAAAGAGTCGGGTTTCAATTAGGTCCGATGAAGGAGGCTAAGGAACACGCTAGACCTACGACTAGGTCGCGTTCCAAGAGACAGCCAGAGGACCGAAGTAAAAATAGAAATAGTCGTCAAGAAAGTAACGATTCAGAGAGTAGTCAGGATAGTAGCGGAGAGGAGCTGGTAGCGCCGTCTCCTAGTAAAAGGAAAGTAAAATTTGCTGAACCATCAGTAAAGTCTCCAGTACGAAAAGAATTACCCTACATCGATGTGCCCGTGGTACCCTACATACCCCGGAGAACGGAACGCAACCCTGAACCAGTTGATCCGTTACCTAATTTTAACACTAAGCGCGGTCCGACTTATGAAACTAAGTCCCCGATAGAAGTAAAATTAAAAGGTGGCGATATAATTGCTAAAGTGTTAGACAACCCTATCACATTGACCACGGGAGAGTTAATGGGCTCGTCAAAAACCATTAGAGATGGAATAAAGAATATTGTAACTGCCAGACGTAAGTCCCTTACCCAAAGGGACGCTAACTTGCAAATAAACGGAATAGATGAGGAAGACGTCTTACCCTTTGGAGGGGACTGGGAACTTGATGATAACTACTTACGGCATGACGCGCTACCAGTAGAGTCAATCCCATTTCAGTCTTTCTTCATCTCAGAGTATGACCGCGGCGGAATACCTAAGGGATCTATAATATGCGGGGACTTTGGTCACAAAGAACTTAGAGATGTCTTTTTGTCTAGAAGTGATGTAAACATGAATAGTACAGTACCTGAACGCGAATTACTAGCCACGTACTTGGCTTCCGTAGATGAGCGCGATGGACCAGTAATAAACTACGAGCAGAACAGTAGGGACCCAGCAAGCACACCCACTAGACCGCTGACATACGCTCAAGAACAGCCCATGATCAATAAAGCTTTAAGTAAATTAAAGCAGTGGCAAATTGGCACAAATGAGCGCGGTCTTGGAACGGCAACAAGTGAAAAGTGTAATATTGAGACCATGGATCAGCTAGTAGGAAAGAAGTATAAACCAGTACATTTGAAAACAAAACCAACACTGGCGGACCTGCCTGATAAATTTAGAATTATCAGAGATATAAAGGGCGACCCTTTAGCGGCCCTACCAGTTCTAACGCCTAACCCACCTCCGTTTAAACCAACTGGGAGGTACACTGAGGAAAGGCGCGCGGAATTCCAAAGAGTACACGAAGAAGAAAGCTTCTTAAAACCTAAAGAGATGGATATAATCCACGACTTTATGTGCAAACATAATGATGGTTTTGCTTGGAATGATAGTGAGCGCGGTAGTTTTAAGAAGGAATATTTTCCTCCCGTCGAAATACCAGTAGTCCCACATACGCCGTGGACAGAGAGGAACATTAGAATCCCACCAGGAATCTATGAAGATGTTTGTAAAATCATCAAGACAAAAATTGATGCAGGAGTCTATGAGAGATCCAATTCATCATACAGGTCTAGATGGTTTACCGTATTAAAGAAAGGCCCAGGAAAGAAGCTTAGAATTGTACATAGTCTAGAACCACTGAATGCAGTCACAATAGCGCACTCGGGTCTACCACCCGCTACCGAAGAACTAGCAGAACACTTCGCAGGGCGCGCTTGTGGCGGAATGATGGATCTATATGTAGGATACGATGAGAGGCCTTTAGCAGAAACCTCGCGCGATCTAACCACGTTCCAAACACCATTTGGCGCGCTGAGATTAGTAACACTCCCTATGGGATGGACGAATTCTGTTCCAATATTTCATGACGATGTCACGTACATCCTACAGGATGAGGTACCACATGTCACAATACCCTATATTGATGATGTACCCGTGCGCGGTCCAGCAACGCGCTACGAACTACCGGACGGAACAGAAGAAGAGCTACCTGGTGCTCCAGGTGTTAGGCGCTTCTTCTGGGAACATATGCAAAATGTAAATCGCGTCGTACAGAGAATGAAGTATTCTGGAGGAACATTTTCAGGATATAAGTCTATGTTATGCGCAAGTGAAATTCTAGTGGTAGGACATAGATGTACCTATGAAGGACGAAAACCTACTACAGATAGAATCGGTGTAGTTGAAAGATGGGGACCATGCAAAGATGTCAGTGAAGTACGCGCTTACATGGGAACTATTGGTGTATGCAGGAATTTCATTAAAGACTTCGCCCGTATAGGTCAACCAATTCAAAAGTTAACTAGGAGTAGTGAACCTTGGATATGGGGGCCTGAGCAAGAAGAAGCGCAGCAGCTATTATTAGACGCACTTAAAAATAGCCCCGCGCTCCGTCCAATTAATTACACCTGGAATACGCCAGTAGTACTGTCAGTAGATACGTCATGGAAAGCCGTAGGCTACTATATCTACCAGGAAGACCCTGATATACCTGGAAGAAAGCACTATGCTAGATTTGACTCGATAACTCTGAATGAGCGCGAAGCGCGCTTCTCACAACCCAAACGAGAGCTATTCGGATTAATGAGAGTTCTAATGGCATGTTATTATTGGTTTATTGGAGTACGAAATTTGGTAGTGGAAACGGATGCAAAGTACATTAAGGGGATGTTATCAAACCCAAGTTTAGGACCTAATGCAACGGTAAATAGGTGGATTGATAGGATACTTATGTTCCACTTTACTTTGGTTCATAAAGCTGGTAAAGGCTTTGGCCCAGACGGTCTGTCAAGACGCGACGCGCGGCTAGAGGATCCTGTCTACCCGGACCCAGACGATGGTTACGACGAACCCTCAGGTCCTTTAAGGTTTATCAACCCAACGGAAGGATTGGATGACCCTTTGGAACTGTCAGACTTTAAAGAGGAGATCGACACGCGCGGCGGATATTTATTCCAACTTGCAAAGGAAATCTCTGATTTTGAAGTGGAAGTAAACAATGCCTGGGCTGGTGAAGCGGCATTTATTGGAGAAGTAAAACAGCACTTAGGTTTAGGACGGTTCGGTATTCAAAGAGAAGCTTATCTAAAGCAACTTGTAAATACTACTGTCATACCTGATGAAAAGTTTAAATATGACCCTAATGTAAGGGAAGTATATGATGAGTCTAAACGAACACCTACGGCACTGGAACAGGATAAAAACCTACCTTTAATAAAAGAATGGTTAAAAAGACCACAAAAGAGACCAAAAGGAATGACAGATCGCGCCTACCTAAAGTTTGCAAGGCAGGCGTCTAATTTCTTTTTGGATCCAGAAGGCAGGATGTATAGGAAAAATATCGATAGCGCGCACCAGCTTGTTGTTGATAAAAATCACCGAACATATATGATGAAGGCGTCTCACGATTCTGTTGGACATAGGGGTTTCTATGCAACAAAATCTTTAATAGATAAAAGATTTTGGTGGCCAGAAATGGAACGCGATGTATCATGGTATGTGAAGTCATGTCACATCTGTCAGACAAGGCTCTTAACTTTGTTGAGAATCCCTCCTGTCATAACCCACACGCCGTCTATATTCCAAGTATTGCATGCGGACACCATGTATATGAGCCCATCGTCTAATGGCTATAAATACATTGTCCAAGGAAGATGTGCGCTGTCTTCATGGATGGAAGGCGCGCCCCTCAAATCTGAGGATGGCAAGACCTTGGGAAGGTGGCTGTTCGAAGAAGTAATTTGTAGATGGGGTTCTCTAACGGAAATTGTAACGGATAATGGTCCTGCCTTTGTCGCAGCCAAAGCGTGGCTGGAATCCAAGTATGGTATTACAGGAATAAGTATATCACCATACAATTCCAAAGGAAATGGGATCGCCGAGCGCGCACATTGGGATGTGCGTCAAGCTGTCTTCAAAGCTACAGGTGGTGATGTAAAGAAGTGGTACTACTTCTTCCACCATGTAATGTGGGCTGACAGGATTACTATACGGAGAGGGACGGGTTGCTCCCCCTATTTTATGATTACGGGCGCGCACCCAACCTTACCGTTAGATATCATTGAAGCCACTTGGTTAGTAAAGTTACCAGGAAAAATATTGACTACAGAGGAACTCATTGGGTTTAGAGCGCAGGCTCTAGCTAAGCACGTCCAGCATGTGGCCGATATGAGGAAACGTATCAATATAGAAAAACGAAGGAGACTATTACAGTATGAGAAGGATCACAGCGCGACCATCAGAGACTATGATTTCAAACCAGGAAGTTTAGTACTAGTTAGAAATACCGAGGTCGAAAGTTCGCTCGATAAAAAGCTGAAGCCACGGTACCTGGGACCAATGATAGTCCTGAGACGAAACCGCGGGGGAGCCTATATTGTTTGTGAAATGGATGGATCGGTGTGGCAACATAAAGTGGGGGCGTTTAGGGTTATTCCCTATTTTGCTAGGAGTACAATTGAACTGCCGGATAATCTGCAAGATCTAATAGACATCTCTAGCGAAACATTAAATGCTTTAGTGGAATCGAAAGATCCCGCTAATAGACAAGTTTATAAGGAGCGTGACTATACCTTTGACAGAGTCCAATTGGATCAGTCCGATTCAGAGTCAAGCTCTAGTGAAAACACTGAAGAGGGGATAGCGCCGGCGCTACCACAAACTACTATGTCACACCGGAAGTTGCATAAGTGATAAATCAGTATGAAAACAGAAGCAGTAAAGACAGTGTAAGCAACGAAGCTAAGTAGTAAGGACAGTGTTAAACCGAGTAAAGACAGTAATACAAAGGAGCGTGGGGAGGGACACCATAACTAAGGAGGAAGTTAATTGGACTACCCTCAAGCAGATATGAAGTCGTCTTCAACCTCGGGCAAGGGCACGTCAGCCGGAGCTACCTCCTCTTTATCATTGTCATCCTGGTCATGGACTTCGGTAGCGCTCGCAGTGGCAGCCTCGTCAGAGCCTCCCTCCAGAGCGGCCTCGTTCATTAGACCGTTGAGGCGAGTAACCTCGTCCATAGTGGCGTCACGACGCTTCAATAAGAAGGACACTGTATGACTGATCTCCTCCAACTCAGCGCGGTAGTTTAAAAGCATCCTACCGAGGGCTTGCTTGGTGTGTGACAAGGGATCGCCCGCGTCAGCAATCAAGCGCGCCCGCGCTAAGACTACATCGTGCTCCTTGGAGGGACGGAAGTCAATAAAGACACGAGTATCTGATACACAGTCAGTATAAAATTAGAACCATCTATTATTAGAAAACGTACCCTCAGCAGATGCCTTTGGATCTTCATCCGGGGTGTCCTGCCTCGTACGCTTTTTGGGACGAAGAGTACTGCCGCGGTTGAGCTCGGAACGCTTACCGTCCTGTAGGAATGAGAAACAAAGTAATAGACAGAGCAAAAACAAGAATGGGTACCTTGATGGCAGCCTTTTCAGCCTTAGTCCTTTTGACACGGGGAACCTTAATGTTCTCCTTCTCCTTGCGACTACGGGTGATTGGTCCTTCACTAAGGAGACGACTAGTCACTGGTCCAGAGACAGTAGCGCTAGCCGTAGCGCCGGAATCAATGACCATATTCTTGAGTAAAGAAGAGACGCCATTGAGTATGTCGCGCACTGACAGCGCGGTAGCTAAAAAGAAACATACCGAGTCAGTACCAGACATTTCAATGTCACCGTCATATTCACTGCCAGCAATGACCTCGCCTGGAATAGCGGGACTATCCGCATCACCACCAGTAGCAGGGACCTAGTACCAGAAAACCATGGTTTAAGAACAGTACAGTGCAAGATAAGGTAAAAAGCACGCACCGCGGTTTGAGACAGGTGCTCGGTGCGGACCTTTTCACGGTGACGGTGAATAGCGGCAGTAAGAGTCACAATGTTGCGGTAGACGGGCTCTTGAAGTAACTCGGGGTATACATGTTGTAGTCCCTGGAATGCTTTACGGACGCCAAAGATAACATTCTGCCAGGACCGCTCCGTCAAAACCATTTTGGACTCAGTCAGGAGTAGCTGTAAATTGTAAAAGTTGTTACGATAACGGCGTATATAAGTTAATTGGTAAAAAGTGTACCGCGGTTTCGCCTAACTTCCGGACGCTGACCCTTTGTTCAACAAGGGTGTCCATCGATAAACGAGCTTGAAAGGTGTGCCACTGAGCTTGGACCATCTTGAAGTTCTCGATGTCTTGATAGTTGGGGGGGCTAGTCATAATGATGCAGAGGAAATTGATTCTTCGAACCAGAACGTTGTAAAGAGAGTATAATAGAGTCGGGCGATGTCTTGGGACAAAAAGCACAGCCAGTGCCCTTTTTATACCTCTACGACTAGAGAAGTGCTACCCAGTCTCTCATTCGTTGCGCGCGTTCTATCCCCAGAAAAATCTATACATTTCAACTGAACAGGTCCGAGACGCGTGCCTAATTGAAATGCTGGGCCCAATTAAAAAAAAAAGGAGCTCCGTAAAAATTCATGTGGAGCGCGGCAGTGTCCGCATGACAACTGGGACAGTTGTTATCAGTGTTGAGGGGGAGATGGGTATAAGCAAAATCGAATTGGAAAAACCTACCAAGGTTACAAGGATTGAAATAGATTGTCTATAAAAAGTCAGTGATCGCGCCACGGTTTTTAATGATCGAGAGAATTGCACCAGAATTAAACCGTACTATTTATAACTTAAGTAGCCGGGGCAAGGGCGGAAGCTTTCTTATGAAGACAATAGAACCACAGCCAAATCAATAGCATTGTTTATAGTCCGAGGGACTGTATATAAGACATGTGTTGGACTTCAATTAAAGAATTGAAGCCCAACGAAAGGCGGGGGAATAAGTGATATGTAAGGGCACTAGGGCCCGGGAAAACACATATAGAAAGAAAACGTAGGTGGGGGGGGGGCGCGGCGCGGCTACTCCTCCTCGCTGTCAGGCACGGACGCAGAAGATCTTGACGACGAAGAACTGTCATCAACCTCTACTTCTTCTTCCAAGGGCGGCCAAGGGAGATTCTGGAAGTCCGCGTAGAAGAGGAGGGCGCTCTCCGTGGCTGGCGTAGTCAGCAAGAGGTTTTGAAGGCCCTCCAGGCCTTCCTCCTCGTACAACCTACCAATGGTGCCAACAATGCGCGCCAACAAGGAGTCGCGCATTTCAAGCGCGCGGTTAGCGGCCTGAATGACCTCCGCGGCAAGGGTGTCCGCGTCGCCGAGCTGAGCATAGGCTTCAGCAACCGCTAGTAGAATAAGTAAAATCAGTAGTAAACAAAAAGACGGAAAGAAGATGGCTTACTAGAAATGCCCGCACCAAGCATGGGCCCCAGATCCTCACGGAGCCTAGCGCGCTTCTGGGGAGTGAGGCTGAAGCTGCACTTCCCCTTCTTGGCGGTGGCGCATTCCATGCACGGTTTACCCCAACCGTTGAAGGTGCACTCAATGTCGCCGCGGGTGGCGCACATCGTGCAAGGATAGCCCACCTAGTAAAAATGATCAGTAACAAGAAATAAAGTAGTAATAAACATACGGAAGAGCGCCGCGGCGCAAGGTCAGCCAGCAGGGAGGTAATAGGGGACTGGAGCGGCGTCAGCTCCCGGTTGGGAACCAGCGCGTGCTTACGGTGTGTCGCCTGAGCCCTATCCCTAGAGCGGGTGGTCTTACGCGACTGACGAGGAGAAGGGGCCGCGGGAGGCAACAACTCCGCGAACCCCTCTTGAGCCAACTGGCATGCGACCTCATCATCGAAGAGCTGAAGCTCAGGGACTTCAACCTTCACCGGCGGCTGCCCAGAGGACTAAGGAGATAAAGATGAGTGAACGTAAATGACTTCAGAAAGAGACATACCGGGCCTGCTTCCGAGGGACGCAGCGCGGAAGCACTGCCAGTCCCCTGGGCGCGCGACATGTCGGACTAGAATTGTGAAATCAAGTCAGCAATAATGTGAAACTCGTAAAGTAAAGGATATACCTGGGGAACCGCACGGCCTTTTCCCTTGGACCCAGCATTACGCTTCCGCTTGAGGGGCTATTAAAATAAGTCAACTACCGAAGAAAAGTAATAAAAAGGCAGTAATAAACGAACCGCGGGTACCAAGACCGGGGAGCGCGCCGGCAAGGGCGCGGCGGACCAATTGTCCTGGTACTGATGGTAACGGCGCGGCGCGCCAACCATGCGAGGCGGGACGAGGAAAGTATCCCGAAAGATACTATCACCATTGTCGCGCTCGAAGCGCGACCCCACCTGGTCAAGGACTTGCTCCACTGTGGGAGCCTGGCCCTAAAAGAAAAAGGTAGTCAGCTTGACAAAGGGAGGCAGAGTAAAGAAGTAAACAAGTTATTTACCAGAAGAATGGAGTTGGCGCCCAGGTCAGTCGATATGACCGTACGCCAGGACGACCACGAAGCATCGCGCACGTCAACTGGGATGCGCATCACTTGAAGGTGAAGCGCGCGCAGGAGGAGGATAGCCGGATATGGCAGCGAGAAACGCGCGCCACGGACCACGCCAGTGATGGCATCCTGAGACCAGTAAATAAGTAAAAGGAGTTAACAAGTAAAAGATGGGCGTACGATGAGCATGGAGCAGTGATCGACAAAGTCGATCAAGTCATCAAGGTCAAGGGGACCTTGGTGGTCCATACGGGGCGCGAGCTCCTCGGCCATGATAATCCACCCTTGCTCCATAGCGACGAAGACGTCGCCCTCGGCATCTTCGAGGAGGTCCGAGAAGGAAGGGATCGGCTGGTCCACATAGACCATGGTGGGGGAACGGCCCTCAGTCGGCAGAATCGCGGCAGAAAGCGAGAGGGACAGCGCGGAAGGCGAGCGCAGAGCACGAGCCATGGCGGAAGTGGAAGTGGAAGACATTTCTGTTTGAAAAGAGTCGGGGCGTTTGAGCGATGCAGATAGCAAAGAGATTTAGAAATGGGCTATAAAGTCCAAATTGTCTAAAACTTAGCAAGGACGCGAGCTTTTTAAAACGCACAACCCTGCATTGCGAAGCTCTAAAGAACAAACAGGAGTACCGATCTCTTGCTGAAGTGTCAGAAACATAACGAGAAAAATGTCCAGATGACTGAAATATCTGTAAAGCGATGTCCGAATGTCAAGTACTCTCTCAGGAGACGTATATAGCTGTCACGATCCTGATGGGAAGTAAACCTCTGGGCTCGATCCCAACATCGCGCGCCTACCTGTCTAAAAGCGGAACCGTTGTAACATTGTACTGAAAGATTAGACGCGTGCAGACCCGAAGTATTGGACCAACCTGCCGGCAAAGAGAGACTGAGGACAGTCTACATTTGTGGTATGGGGGAGATGATAGGGCCCGAAATTGTTTGCACTTATAAAGTCAACAAGTAAGGCTATTAGTGTCATTTCTAATAACCAAGTAAGCGGTAATAAAGGATTAGAGTCGAGCTCCGAGACGGCTAATCAGAGTGAACTGGTCTAATGGATAATACACTATCAGTACAGAGGACTATGAGTACGGTCTATTATTAGTCCTATTCACCATGCCCGGTTACAACCTCGGTGTCTTAGTTCATAAGTAACCGTTGTAGTATGATATCATTAGTCCGGGGATCATCATTAATAGGAGAAGTAATTGTAAATTCGGGACTTGCACAACCCGATCCTTGTCAGGGGTACTTGGTGTTAACTACTGGAAGCGACGGGACCCCGTGAATAGCGACCGGGACAATCAGGAGGAGTAAATGACAGTGCCGCGCTGTTTTAAATAACGGAGCGCGCGGTCGCGACTTGATAAGAGTTTAGCCAGCTCTTTCAATATTTGATAAGTAACCAGTAAACGGCATAATTGGCACGCATGACGCGCGCGCCAAGTTGTAGTAGACGCGTCAGTATTGAATACAGATTCTTGGCGCGCGGGAGCGCGGTTCCGTGTAAAATTTACAATTCCATATGATATTTAGTTTGTACATTATAAATAGACTGTAGATGAGTAGCGCTAAGGCAAGGAATCTTGCCCCCACTTCGCGCGACTATAGAGTATACAAATCACATTTGTTAAAACACTATTGCGTGCCCGAATTAAGGATCAGATTGCTTCAACGTGTCTTGATTGGAATTGATTGGAGAACCACAGAATTAAAGAAACTTAGTTCACTTGGAACTTAGCACCGTATTGTCCGTTGGAATTACTAGGCACTTGGCCTTAGTGCACTTGGCACTGTATTGTTTGATAAGTCGCTTGGACTTATAGATCCGCTTGGGATCATTAATAATTGAACGTACACTTGGTACCCAGTCTATTGGATCGAGAAATATTATAAATATACCTAGCAGGTTTATAAACCTGTGTTGAAGCTTTTGTCTGAATCAAACCCGTTGGGAGATCATTGAAAAGGGCTTTGGCTAGTACTATTCAAAGCTTAGTGCTTCTAAGCACTTGAACCCGAACTCAAAACAGGCGATTCCTACTGTTCGTGTGTTGATTGTTAAGTTTGGTGTGTGTGTGTAAGGGATTACATTTCATAGCATCAGCGCACTTATAGCCCAGGAGCCCCCTTTCAGCGTGCTAATGAGCGGTTTATCTGAGCCAAACCGTGCCTTTCCGCGTCCTTCCGAGCCTCTAGTGGTCTACATTCTAGGCAGCTGTTTCCTTGTCCTCCTGATTGTCCCAGTCACCTGTAAGTGTCGTATTGCTAGAAACCGACATGAAGTACATTGGGTAATTGGTAATTATGACAGTTACACACTGTTTATGAACTACCCTCGCTCGGAGACATTATCTTCGCTGCAGTGGCGGCTTTCTTTTCTTTGCTCAGTTCTTCGTAACGCTGTCATCGAGATGGTGAGTGAGCGTAGTGTATGGAAAGAGAGTGAGCTCGCCTTTATAGTTGCCGAATCAAGCTGCTTGTAAATGTCCCTAAATTGGGCGACCGTAATGGGTTCTTCAGCATGCTCCTTCAAATAATTGATTGCATAAAGATTTCTGAATAACGCGTTAGTCAAATGTCAGTGAATTGGGCATTGCGCTTACTGGGCAGTCAATAAAGTCTCCGATGCCTTCATCAACTTGCCGCCCCTCTTGGGCTTCGGCGGGGCAGCTGTCGAAAAGGACTGGATTGCAGATTCAGGCTGGGAGACCTCAGATGCAGGTCTCGGGATCGAGAGGCCGGCGCTGAAGAAACCAGTTAGCACGAAGCAAACATGGGATAGCAATAAATCAAGTGAAACATACAGCGGGTTCATCTTCGGTATAGGGTAAGTCAGAACAGATATAGGGAAGAACAGACAAGTGACTGCGACATTACCCGAACCCGACGAGGTGGACAAGCAACTTGGGCTGCTTCCCCGTCTAGCGAACTAGCCATTGATGGAACGTCAGGTACTTGAGTAGTGCCGGCAGGCGAAAAAATGGGCGGAGGTTCCTATGATACTGGAATAAGTCTCAAAGTGGTGGACGATGGAAGAATACAGACCAATGTGGTTTCCTCAGCTACGCCACCGCTCCCAACAGTGATAGACACAGCAGTGGCTGATGTCGTACTTGGTACTCCTCCCGTTGGCGGAGTCAGTGGGGTAGAAGTCGCATTTTCGGGTGCAGTTTCTGCACTCCTTACAGGAAGCAGGCTCGAAGTCGTTGAGGAGGAATGGGACATGTCAGTTGCTGCTGGGCTTGAGTTGGAAGTCGAGCGACCAGGGGGAGGCACGTCCAAAGACATAAGCGGTGTTGCCGTTGGAGTAGCGGCCTGTTGAGCTGTGTGGGAGGATGGGGCGATTGAGGAGCTAGCAGAAGCGTTATTGCAGTTAGAAGGAGCGGGAGCAGCATCACCGTCGCTACAAAGGTCAATGACGGGGCCACTCGGCGGTATTGTGTTGTTCCGTTGTTTTCTCTTTGGTTGATTCGTAGTGCTGAGAGCATCTTCATCTGCTTTGCGTTTGCCTTTCGATGGCCTGTCACCTACATCTATATGGTAAGAGTGGATAAGAGAACGAAATGAAGGACACCACTTACGGCTCAAAACACCCGGCTGGCGGTAATAACGCTTCCAGTCGGGATACCGGAACTTCGCAAACTCGTTGAGCTTCCAGTCTCCCTGACACCAGCGGAACTCGGGGAATTTTTTGCCCATGGTCGCGCTAAAGTATTGTGATGCTTGCTCGTTTCTCTTCGTCCAGGTTGTCGGGTCGAGACGCCAGTGATACAGTTCGTTCCATGTAACCTTGGCGAGGTCTGTCATTTCCTCAAGTCTGTCCCGGGAAACGCGCTTGCCAGACTCGTCACAGAGAAACCCGAACTTGTCGACCATGTCGTTGCGCATTGTCGCGCGTGTTTCGAAATCGGACCACTCCTTCTTATTCCAAAACCGGACTTCAGGGTGATCTTCTTCGTCTTCAGTATGCAGAGCCGGCGGAATCTTAATAGTGGGCCGTTCGGTGGATGTTCTGCTCGATGACTGATTGTTAGTGTCCTCGTTGAGCGCTCGTAACAGGGATGAATTCTGGGTCAAGCGTTGAGATTCTTTGAGCTGTTCTTTGAGCTCAGAAAAGAGTTCCCTGATAGGGATAATGTTTGATTTATTGGCATATATGCGCTGGTAAACTGATAAATAAACTGCGACCAACTTTTGTGCCTCGAATAGGTACTTTATACGCATATAATCATTGAATATGCCTGTATGGGCTTCGTTCCCTGCTGCCATGAGTGTGAAATGAGTTGCATTGCGGATAATGTCCTGCAGATCGTGTTGGGGAACGAAGGGCGGGACAGAGGTATTTTGGCGGCCACGAGACGACGAACAACATAGCTATGGCTACCGTAAGTAAAATTCAAGAGACAAAATCCTGATTGAGGGTGGCTCACAGGATGATTTTCAGGCCGGTACTGATATGCGTCATTTCTTGGCTGATTTGTGTTACTGTTGTCGGAAATTTCTGGATTGAGTCACAAGGGCTTACAAAGCCTTATAAGTATGTAAGCAGATTGGTAGCTTACAAGTGGTTATAAGCGAGACGATTCTTTGTAAGGGACGTTGCAATCCTATCTTATAAGAGTAATTATAATTGCTTGAAATGTCAGAGATAAATTGTAATTTCAGTAAGGGTTATTATAAGTTGACTTGACCATCAAAAGGAATGATCCGACTTATGTTGGATTAGTAATCTTATTTCCCATTGTTTATAGTTAGCTGTTCGCTGTTTAATTTGTTGCTATTACCTGGATTCGAACCCGCGACGTTGTAAGAGCCATTGAAATTCTGCCGAGACTTACCCATTATCTATTACCTTCATTACCGTTACACTATAGTCAATTTGTTTATTACATGTAGACCACTATATATACCTATTTTTCCAACAGGTAGCACTCTTTTAAGTCAGGTCACCGCTCAGATGTGCACTTAGGTTCCTCAATCACAGAAAGAGTAACAATGGAAAAAAAATATTGATTGTGCTTGGTATATACAAATCGGGGGGGGGGAACTAATCTTGCCTGTAATATCCCACCTAGGTAGGCACGGCTGCCCTTTTTGAACGCCGAGACGCTCGAGTTCCAGGGATCGACTCGTCAGGGGTCATCTTGGCAGTGGCAGGCAGGGCTGCATTGGGGGGTTTTGACTTTCCACAGCGCTTTGGAACCTCGGACGCAATGTCAGGGTCAGCTGTTACTAAGTCTACAGGGGCAGGGATGTCAATGACGACAGGACTAAGGGCTGCCGCATCCGAGAGTTGGCAGTTGTCCTCCTCGGCATCTGATTCTTTGACATCATTGAGTCCCTGAATGAGTTCATCTTCCTCATCAGTAGAGCCTTGTGCGAGAGGAGCAATGGCATGCATTGTAATTTTAGAATCAATGCCAAATACAATTTGATCCCATAGAGCGAATGTTCCTTGCATTATGGGGTGGTCCATCTGTGTCTGAAGTAGCCTCTTGCAGGCAGCAAAGTCCTTTGCATACTCGATGCCAGACTTGGCACCCCGAATGGAAAGTTCATGATCAGGCGAGATCATACATCTGGCCTAAAACCAATGATGTCAATCACATTTGAAAGGGGATATTAGAACAAAGAACTTACCATAATAACGGTGAAGGACATTGACCCTGCAGTGACGCGCGTGAGGCCGTAAAATGGGCTTGATGACTTCTGGGTGAGTTGTTTGGCAGCAGGTTGGCCATTGATGTCGCATTGAACCGATGTTGGACCATGGATGATGATATGCAGCATCTGATTACAATAAATGATCGACAAACAATGATAAGGGCTATTCTAGAACTCACAAAAGGTAAAATCTTGTTCTGAAAGGCTTTCTTCGGGTTCTTTTTTCCATCAGGGTAGATGAGGGGCGGGAGCTTTGAATAATGATCTGATTCTGAGAACTTCAAGAGCCCTTGAAACTCGGGGACTTTAGTGCGATCATATGATGCTTGAAGGAGAGTGGCAGCATTTGGGATGTCAGGAAAGAATATTGATGATGAAGTACGAAGCCTGTTCATTGAATTTGAGTGGCCACTATTGATGCTTTGGATAAACTATTAAAAGGAGTGGATTGTTAATATGATATGAATTAGAACTATATAATTTAGAACTTACCACTGTAGCTAGCTTTCTATTCTGCTTTAATTCCTGGAATACATGCACAGGGATAGCATCGTGAATTTCCGCAACAAGGGCCAGCCTAATAGCAGCCAGGGACTTATCACTCTCAATATTGATTGACTGGGTCGGGCGCGGCTCCAAGAACAATGACCGGTCATCAAAAAACATATTGCAGAAAAGACTGTAAAGCTTCCCAGTCTTTCTGATCTCCTTCTCAATCTCCTTTTCGTCAGGTCTGGTATTTGGGGGGGATGTACTTGCTGAATTTGACGAAGGTTTGGAAATGATCCCCGATGCAGGGCCACTGTTGCTGAGAGTTTGGGATTTTCGACGCGATGCAGATGCAGTTTTTGTTGATAGTGATCGCTCGGCAATCTCACGCTGGGCCTTGGCAAGTGCAAGGGCCGTGTCAGCCTCACGAAGTTGGGAAACTTTGAGGGCCTAATTACCAAATGCATTATTCAGGTTAATGTTAGGGTGAACAAAAGAATCCGACGTACCTCTTTGAGCGATTGACGGATCGCTTCGACATCAGCAGGGGACCCTGGGCATGAGCTGCTTGAAGAAGTATCAGAATCGAAGTCAGACATCACGGGAAATCTGATGGTGAGGTCTAAAACCGCTCGAAAGTGGACTGAGTGACGGATTGCACTGTTGGGAGCACAGGCTTTTTAGTGAATCGGTTGTCGGGCATGAAAATTATTCCTACAATCATAGAACAACACAAGTTATGCATGTGTCGAGCAGCCGAGAGTGTTGGTGAGCGGAAATGTTGAGATTTGAAGGTTCACACGTAAATAAGAGTCAGTGTAGTCAAAATTTACAAGCCCATGTTGATTATATTGCCAATCCGCGTCATGATACACATTGCACGAAATATCAGACATTAATCGTTTACCGACGGAATGATGCCACTCCGATCAGTTGATGATTGAGTCGATCGACGTCGGATGTTGACCCTTAGACTCTCTTCTCACCTGCCGTCACCACGAGCCATGGCCCCAAACATCGTGTTCGGCACCCTCTGCTCACACCGGACCCCCCCCGCCACAAACCAAGGCCACAAACCTCGCGTTTAGGGCCCTTTCTTACCTCCTGCTGCTCCAACCATGAACGATTCGGGGCCCCCTCCTCTCGCCCCCACCCCCGCCTTCGCCACAAACCACGGCCCCCACATCACTTCCGGGACCCTCTGGCCTCATCGGACGCCCCCGCCACAAACCAAGCCTCGAACTTCTTGTTCGGGGCCTCTCCTCTCGCCCGCAGCCTTCGCCACAATCCACGGCCCCGAACATCGCTCCCGGAGTTCTCTGGCCTCATCGGATGCCCTCGCCACAAACGAAGGCCCCGAACTCGACGTTCGGGGCTCCCTGTTCATACCGGACGCCCCCGCTACAAACCAAAACCCCGGACTTTGCGTTCGGGGCCTCTCCTCTCGCCCGCCGCCCTCGTCACAACCCATGGCCCCAAACATCGCTCCTGGAGTTCTCTGGCTTCATCGGACGCCCTCGCCACAAACGAAGGCCCCGGTCTTTGCATTCGGGGCCTCTCCTCTCGCCCGCCGCCCTTGCCACAACTCACGGCCCCGAACATCACTCCCGGGGTTCTCTGGCCTCATCGGACGACTTTGCCACAAACCAAGGCCATGAACTCGACGTTCGGGGCTCCCTGCTCATACCAGACGCCCCCGCTACAAACCAAGGCCCCGGACTTTGCATTCGGGGCCTCTCCTCTCGCCCGCCACCCTCGCCACAACCCACGGCCCCGAACATTGCTCCCGGGGTTCTCTGGCCTCATCGGACGTCCTCACCACAAACGAAGGCCCCGAACTGGACGTTTGGGGCTCCCTGCTCATACCGGACGCCCCCGCCACAAACCAAGGCCCCGGACTTTGCGTTCGGGGCCTCTCCTCTCGCCCGCCGCCCTCGCCACAACCCACGGCCCCGAACATCGTGCCCCGGGGTTCTCTGGCCTCATTGGACGTCCTCACCACAAACGAAGGCCCCGAACTGGACGTTCGGGGCTCCCTGCTCATACCGGACGCCCCCGCCACAAACCAAGGCCCCGGACTTTGCATTCGGGGCCTCTCCTCTCGCCCGCCGCCCTCGCCACAACTCACGGCCCCAAACATCACTTCTTTGGTTCTCTGGCCTCATCGGACCCGCCGCAAACGAAGGCCCCGAACATCGCATTTGGGGCCCTCACCTCTCCTCTGCCGCCCCCGCCATGAACTAAGGCCCTGAACTTCAGGGCCATGGCATTTAGGTACTCTCCTCTCACCCGCCGCCTCTGCCATACACTATGGCCCCGAACATCGCGTTTGGGGTGCTCTCCCCTCATTGGACACCCCTACCTCAAATCAAGCTCCCCGAACATCGCATTCAGGGGCTGCTCCTCTCATTTGCTGCGAACGTGAGGTTCGAGGCCCTTTGTTCTCGGGCCCCCTGTAGTTTCCCTGATGGATATGTATGTGTACACACACCCAACACTTTTAGTACTGGCAATGCAATATCAATGTTAATTCTGAGTCCATACATATTGAATGTATATTATTCTCTCCTCATCTTCTTCATTTCCTTGAGCCTTAGCCAGATATCTGAGTCAACATAATCCATTAGGAGATGTTGGCCTTCATTTCCAAAATCTGGTGCTACAGGAAGACCACGGATGATAGAGTTCACAGATATGAATTCTGATGATAGCCGTGGTTTTTCCTGCACTTTCCAGAAGCCAAGGTCCCTGTCCCGCCGTTGATTGATGGTGCCAGTGAGTGCATCATATGGATGAATGAGTGCCATAGAATATTCCTCTTCCTCAATTGTGCATTTGAAAACAAAACATAATTGGGCAAAGAAGTAATCAGGCCTGCCATCTCTGTGAAGGGTTTGTATGATGACATGGTCATATCTTGGATGATTGTGAAACTTTGGATTACACCGCAGATAGTCCGTTGTTGTTTTCCATGTTACCTTTGACTCATATAGAACCTTGAGAAATTGGCATTCAATGATCTTGAATAGAGTTTTAGCTTATAGATTGGAAAGCAGAAACTAGAGTACTCACAGTATCACTTGGATTTATCTTGATTGTCTTTTTCAAAAACCAAGTAAAATAAGATGCAAGGCGCTTTCGAAAATCGGTAAAGGCTGAATCATGAGAAAATTGAGCTTCCAGATGCTCAAATGAGCATAATTTCTTTGAAGCACCAAGAGTCACATGTATGATAGATGTTTCTGAGGAGTCATTGGTTGGGGAGGTTTCATCCTCATTATTGTAGGAATCAAGATCATCCAGCTGAGAACGAATATAGGCAGCAACCAAGAGACAGTGTTCTGCCCAGAGAATCTACCATGTAATATCAGCAAGATAAGCCAAAACAGAGAAGACAGTATATTCAGACCTGTCCCTCAACTTTCTTAAAGTTTGTTCTGAGCTTGTAGGATGTTTTGAATGGCCCATGCATTTTTTCATTGAACTTGGTATTGAAGTTTCGAGTAGCCCCCTTTTCTTCAATATCATTGAAAACATGGCCATGTGTGTGGTTCTTTGGAAAGTTCCAGGATTTCTCAGAGTATTTGGTTCCATATTCCTAAATATATAGCTATATAAGCTAATAAGGAGAATTAGATAGAATAATACACACATTAATGAGTTCTGAAAAATGTTTCAATTCCTCTCTTCCATCTTTGATGGTTTGCTCTGTATGAACCTCAAGTGAGGTATACATATCCAGTTCCAGATAACTTTGTAAACATTGGAGTAGAAGATATCCTTGTGGGTTGGTAAGTACATTGTGTAGAGCAAAAAGAGCCATCTACAGTATTTATATAAGCATTTATATATACAACAAAGTATTAAATTAAAAACCTTTGAAATGTCCTCATACTTTGAGCCATCTGAAAATGAAATTGTTGTAACTGCTGAAAAGTGATTGAGGTTACGCCAGTGTGGTAGTAAATCAAACCTTTAAAATAAGCTGTCAGTACCAAGTAAAAATCCAGAAAAAAATTCAGCATACTGTGTATCAACTTGTTTTGATGCACTTTTTCCCATGATTTTAAGTAAATCCAAAACTTCACCCCAGAGATGAACAGAAAATAGCCCCAAATGGTATGCATGTAAACGATCCCATGAAAGGGTTGCATATGGATCTGAGTGGGGAACATCCCAAAATGCATTCTATATATCAAGTCAATATACCAAGTTTGAGAAGCATATAAATTTACTAACATAGACTTTACGTAACCCAACTGCTTTCACAATTCTCTCACCCTCAGCTTGAGTAGATGCACTAACTGCATTTTCATAAGCTGTTTTCATCAGCTCCTGAGTTCGGACATCATAGCAAATATAGGGTTTTGAAAGGTCCTTTTGTTCAACCAAGCAAATAGGGCAGGGATAATCACTCTTTGTACCACGAGTGAGAGCCATGATACATCTGTAAATAGGTTATAATTATTGTTTAAAAGAATAATATTGTAAAAGAAACTTACTGTTCTTCATAATCAGCTGATAGAATGAGAATCATAAAAAATAGCCGACGTATTATACCATCAGCACATTTAAAATGATAGCCATGTGATGCATGCTCTGCAATAGTTTCCAGCAACAACTGGAATGCCTTGTGCCAAACAACTTTTTTGAAGTCCACATACTTCTTCTTGCTTTTCTCACCAGCATCTTCTGCAACCTAAATATAGTTAGAATCATTTACTATGAGTTATAGACCATTAAATAATACACCCACAATTGGTAACCACCCTACTACTCTACCACCACCAATTCCAGTTCCATTCCGAATATTTATGGGAAGATTTGCAATACGAGCAATTACTGGATATGCTTTTTGTGTTCCAAATGAGGAAAGCTTGGTTTTATCTGCATACAAAATATAAAAGACAGGCATTGCATCCTGGGGAAGTTTTGACTATCAATATATTAATCAAGATCAAGTCCAAAATCAGAATATTGGGGCCATACCTGAATTTTCCACCACCTATTTGCTGTATATGGTTCATGAATAAATCGCTCCCATTTCTCACTGGATTTCTTGTACTTGTATAACTTTTGAGCATTCCAGACAAAATGTTGTACAAGACGAGGGTCCCGAAGATGGTCAAGTGTCCACTGAAATATTGAACGATGCCAAACTTCAAATGTATGGTCTTCATCCTTGAATGGCACTGTAACATCTAATTTTTCAAACTAAAAACTGTGTTTCAAACAATACCTGCATAACAGGTAAAATAATACTCACATTTGTCAAAGATAATGCTGCAGCCTCCCAAGTATTCCTAAGTTCTGAGTGACTAGACAAAGTAAATGTCTCTTTGCCACCTGAAGCTCGGTGAACTAAAGAAATAAGTTTATTGGTTTGTTCCTTATTCAAGGCTGCCTCTAAAGCTAGTTCGGCAATCTCAAATTCAAGACGGGAATGAAATGGCCTCCATGGTTCCTGGTCGAATGGTGCCAGATTGCTAAAGGCAATATTATCTTTACCATATTCATCAAAGTGGTACACCTGTGGGGCCTGGCCACTGTGGGGGTGATATTTGACTTGTATATCATCTTCTTGAGGAGTTTCATTGGATAACTCTGGCAAGGCTGTAGTAAATTTGGAATTTTGCCTGAAATTAGAATGTAATCACCTGGTTGATCAGGATCAGGATCTACAATATTGAGGTTATGACCCATGATATAGAAATCTTCCCCCACATGTGCTAGTTCATGACTCCATCAGGTTCCAAATACATAAAAGCACACAAATTGTTACATACACATTTGATTTTCAAGTTGTACCAACAGATTATTGTTTTCATCTTGAGTATGTACTGGAGATTATGAGGGGTTTATATATTATCAATATTAGTCAAATTGACCACTAAGGCCACATACAAATCTCATTCTCCTCCACTGCCTGCAGATCTGTCTGAGCATCTTGATCTCCCTGCACCTCAGCCTCTAATTCCCTTCGCTTTTTGCAGGCCTTTTCATGGTTCCCAAGTCCCCTTCGTGAATATGAAGCACCACAGTATTGACAGAATTCTTGTGGTCCAGTGGAGCGTGACATGGCAAAGTGGGATGAAGTTGTTGAGCAGTTCTTGTGGTATTAATCCCCCCATCAAGGCAGTGATATCTGTGTTCTCACGATCAGACAACAAGCGAAATGATGTGCTTGCAACCGACATCCCGTGCTTGTAAGGCAATCATGATCCGATTATAATTTGCACGCCTTACAAGGGTCAAAATAAATTTCCGACAGTGATGAACAAAGTTAGTTAAGGGTGAATTCAGCTGTTCTGTGAATGTTTTATCATAGTCAGTGGAGGAATAGTTGGAATTATAAGCCATAATAATATTGAAGTAGCAAGGAAGAAAACGCGTCGACGTGTTCATGCTCCTTTCAGAAGTCCCGATTTGTGTGTGTTTGGCACGACCTTCTTCACTCATAGGGCAATATGATGGTTGCGTCGACACTGTTCTAAGCAATTGAGAGAGGTTATTTATGTTTTGCTACTTGTGTATTGTCCTATAGATATTATACCATTGTATAATGTATTCCACCTAAATTCAATCAACAGCTCAATCAAGATAACTGATGTAGAAGACTTGACCGGATTTCAAAAACTTGTCTGGTAATCAGCAGAGAGCTTAATGAAACGAGCATTGTCTTACATTATAGCAGTGGATCTACATATCCAGTGAGCTCTGTATCATCTAACCCAGATTTTTCTACAACAAACCATAGGTTTTCTGGATCCCCGGGGCACCGGGGCAGCGGCTGCATGGAAACTACCGAAATAATTGAAGAAATTGGTATGACACGAAAGCCATCTGATCCACGATGCGGACATGCCCAAAGGGTTCTGGATGACTGTTCCAGCATATCTGCGTCTGGAGGACCGTAGATAGAAACCAGTGCGTAGGGAGTGAATTTATTGTCGTCTTCTGTATCCACAAGCTGAAAATAGAACTGAGCCTCGCCAAATTCAATTTTTCTGTCAAGAGAAAGCTGGAGGGCGTGGTTAATATCAGCCCAATAATTAAAACAAGGTAAACCACCTTGAGATTGCGTGTAACACGCGTATTTGGAGACATTCGCCTGCCTTCAGAGAATATACTCCTTGCAATTTGACCATTTGGCAGACGTAGTCGACCCCACTTTCTGAGAAGAGACCTCTGAAACTCTGCCTCGACTATCTGTCGCTCAGCACCTTGCAACACTGTTGGTCTTTTCTGTCTTGGAACAAGAAATATGTAGCCATTGCCATTGTCATGGGAGTACGCAGGCAATGAATTATTAGTGTCTTTGTCAAGCTCTGGACACATGGATTTCAGTGCATTGATTTGGGAACGTCGTAGCGCAATTTGGCAGAGATTTGCAAAAGGATTTGACGGCTGTCTGATCTGTTGTCCCAGATCTCCAATTGCTCGTTCCATTGTATACTGGCTGATGTATGTTCCAGGCCCAATACGGCTAACTTCCGGACCGACGTGAATGAGTGTGTGTAGACATGGTCGGCAAAGGTGTATGCGATCCATACGACGTTGATAATAAAGGTTCTCATACTCTTGCACAAATTGAATGAGATAGGAATGTGCTTCACGTATCTGAGGCCCGGTAATGCGTCGCTGAGTCATTGTTCGAAAACCACGAACAAGTTTGCAAAAGTTTCTCCAATACTTTGCAGGAAGGACAGCGCGAAAGAATCCAGGTCCAAGTCCAAAGAGATAATGAAAGTATTCGGTCGCCTTGTATCCACTGGAGATTTTTTCGGCAGGATTTCTAGGAGGACGGTGAAAGGATGAAGGAAAGTAAAGAGTCGCTTCTGCGACAAGTTTCCCATGCACCTGCCAGACATCTCCAGTTAAGGTCGCCCAGTCCCAAGTTACCTTATTGTCAGTTGATTCGCACTTTAGCATACCACGCCAAAGTGGAATTAGAAGCTCGCCGAGGTTTATAGAGAGATGCATGAGATCGAGGGAAAAGCACATTGGAGGTGGAATAGTGTAGAGTAGTCCACTAATTATGGATGGCTTTGACAGCCCTGTTAGCTTCCGGTTCCGTTCGTAGTCGTTCTGATCCCGTGAATTCATAATTATTTTGACATTTTCTTGATAGACCTTGGCAGATTCGCGTTCAATTTCTCTGGCTTGTTGAAAGTCAAAGTCAGGGTGATTGCAGTCAGCGGAAATTTCCCCAAATGGTCGCAAATGAACTGCATAATAGTGACCACTAGATGCCTTGTGTCGTCCTATCATAGGGCATCCGATACGGCACCCTTTAGTGCCATGGTGACCAACACGCCCATCCACCTCAACAAGTCCCACCGCATCTGCGGTGGTAAGAAGGTGAACTACACGCGACAAAATTAGCTTGTTTTGTGTGCTGTCCCATACGTAGACCCCGGCGTTATTGTTCTCGCGCTGGATTGCAGACAAATGATGGAAAGATCGGAAGGTGAAGGAGTCAGAATTTTTAGGCTTGTTGGGCCCAGGAATTATACAAGCTGGGAGAACATGTCGCTTTTTATAACGAGTCTTCGGATTATACTCACAAATAATCCAAACAGCAATCCAGGTGTCAGATTTCTTGTTTTGATAGAGTCGGGCACCATCGAAAGAGAATATCACAGTTGTGTCATCGCCAGAGAGCTTCAACTCGTCGTCCAAGTCCAGAAAGTCGTTTCCGCAGAGGATATCATCGTAGACAAATTCAGCATCATTACCTTCATTGATTGCCTTCTGAATTTTAAGGATTTCCCGCGTCTTTAGCTCTCTATATTTTGAAGATTCCGATCCATCGTCTGAGCATCGAAGAGCCTGAACCTGCGGGCCAATTGGAATTGTACATGCTTCCTTTCGAGGGACTTGTTTTCCTGATTTCGCCAATTCAATAGGGTCGTATCGAGGCTCCGAGCAGTAGAAGCAGGTGTCACGGTCTGCAAATGGTCCAGTAAATGCATGGCAGGAATTGATACACATATCGTCAGGAATTGAAATGACACCAGTAATTTTTGCGACCAGCATTTTCACCCCGTTGTAAGTTAACACTGTATCCGCAAGTTCCGGGAACCGACGGAGGAACGAACTACGGAAATCAGTGTATGTTTGCTCTGATGTATTGTTGCAGGCCATGAACATATCGAGGGCTAGCCGAGTATCCGGATCAGAAATATCCACAGGACCTTGGTCTGGAGTTCGAAGATGTTTGAGCGCTTCTTCACCTAGTTTTCCGTTGTCAAGGGTCGCTTCCTTTATTTCTTGGATAAATTGTTGGGCGATCCTGAGGTGCTCTATCCGTGAATGAATTGGAGGCAGATCTATGGCTGGTTCTTGGGGTTGTTCGTCATCGGCTACAGGCACTGGATTCAGAAGAGCGTGGAGTTGGGCAGCCTGTTCCTGTTCAATATCATTCTGCAATTCTCGTAGCTCATCCACATCAATAATAGGACCCTCGGCAGCTAAATCATTGTTTTGTGCATCGAGTTCATCTTCCTGATTTGCGGGTTCAGGATTGTGCTGCAACGCCGCCTCGTAGTTGACTTGTGCAGGCTCAGGCTGTTTTTTTATTTAAATAAGAGTTGATACACCGACTTGAAAGAAGAAAAAAAAAAGTGGTCTTACAATGTAAATATCATCAAAGTCTACTTCGTGCTCAAAATCCTGTTCGGGTGGTAACTCAGGCTGATTGAGATCGTCCTGGAGTTATTTGTGGTAAATTTTAGTATGGGTACCAAAGAAATAATACATTCTATTAGGCTATAACGCACAGGAACTATGTTAGGTTCTTGATCTCGATTGCAAATTCGCTTGGAGGGTCTTGCATTCGTTCCGGTATCCGTATCACCATCGCTGGCTTCTTCATCTTGTTCTTCATCCTCATTAGACATCTCAAAATCCCCTTGTCCACCTGCAGAACCTCCAGCCCCGGAGGTAGCCCATTCTCTGTAGCCCGTTATTCCTTCAGCGGCAGGCCGCTGTGTGTAGAGTTTTGCGTGGTTGAGAAATGTCCTTCTGTTAACAACGGCACCTTGGCATTTGGGACGGTAACATGGTTGCTTTGGCTTGGGAGCTTTCTCACTCATAGTTGAATCACGCAGGCTCGCGTTAGGTTTTAGATAAAAAGCAGTACAAAACTACAAGTGACTTGACATTGGTGGCGCGCGACGTGCGTCCACGCAGCTACTGAGCTTCGTTTCTGAGCGGAGCAATAAAAGCTCAGAAGTTCCCACACCATCCCAGATTCTATCTGGGCTGTGCAGATCAGCCCAGTCCAGCGCATGACCGACTTTCACTGGGTCTTAGTACTTACATGAACCATGTCATTACATTGTAATAAAACAGCGGTTTTAACCAAAGATGAGGACACAACGATCCCTACGATTTCGATGTTGAACCATATCCAAATACATCTAGCTCCATACCATGACAGGAAACATGCCTTTGACCTACAATTCTCACCTTGAGGTTGAAGCCTCAGAAATGTCCGTGGTCGCTCGATAAAGAGGTGTATACCTAGGCTTGGAATCAACAGGTCTTTAATGAGCGGTGGTTCGGTCCAGTCAAGGTCCGGCGTTTTCCGAGGCTATTTTTTTGTGCCTTGGCGTCAAATTCAACTCTGCTCGCAAGAACATTTTTCGATCTCGTAACGGGCACCTTTTGTTCACTTTGTCCTACCACAAGACTGGCCTTTCGATAGTTGCTCGCTCCTCGTTTCCATGGAGACGTTTTTCTTGCCATTTGCAATCGCAACCCCCCCTCCCCCCGCGCCGGTCCCTGGATCTATTTCTTTTTAAGATTTTCGGAAGACGCATTATGGATTAGATGGATTCGAGGCCACCCCGGTCGGGTCTTTGATACGGGTGGCAGCATCTGTGGCCATAGTGGTAGTGGACGATGGCCAAGATCACATGAGAAACCGCTTTGGCCTCAAGGATTTCGGATATCATATAAACGACAGTTTGAACTACTGTTCTCCACACCCGACCCCACGCACCCGGACCTACGATCGCTGTGTATCGTCCCAAACAAGCAAATATTCTCCAATGGTGCGGAATACTCCCACCCCCACTCAGGGAACATACCGGGCCACCATGGTGCCTCCAACGAACGGTGGCACTACGCCTCGTCCTGGTCAGAGGGTGTCCTACGTGCCCCCGAGGCGTCAGCCTTATAACACGAGCCACAATGGTTATCCCAGAGCACAAGCCTTCGGGACATTCCAAAACATACCTCCTCCGATCGTTGGATATCGCCAAAATTCCGGGCCGTCCACCTTTCGACCCTACAGATCACAAAACATGCCACACGTCAACAATGGTTGTGTTCAAGCTATGGGCCCAACTACGCAGCATGTCACCCCTCCTGATTCGGGATCGGAGTCTGATACTAGCTTCGAAGAGTTGTGGTCGCCAGCAAGCGGGTCTTCCTCTATAGTTTCCTCTGTCACGGCCGACAGCACTATAGTACCGGAATGTGATGATGATACAGATTCAGAGGATGAGGAAGAAATCGTATTGGACAGCACTACACACCGACAAGTTCGAGATGGCGTGAATATTTTCTATCAACAGGGACTCCATGTTTTGATCCAGGTGCTTATCAACTTTGGTACAAGTGCTTACCCGTCTGCATCGCCTGCGGCTCAGGTTGCCCGCCTGATTCTCAAACGCCTTCATCTTCACAACGAACAACAGGCTCGTGATTTGAAGAATTTCTTACGCTTTGAAGCGGTTCGTCTCTTCAGGGATTATTGGATGCTGGTGCGTCGTCGACGTGTATCTAATTTATCCCTAAAAACTTACCACGCTCGGGTAAATTAGGCAGGAGAATGGAGGATCGACAAAGCGCGCAATCCGGGGTCGCCATATCTCACCCTGAAAGGTGTCAATCTTGCCGGACTCCTGGGGTCACTATTTCGTGTCGATATTCTCTCCGGAGATGACGTTCACTTGTGCTTGAACCATGTCGCTGCGAATGTTGTAGACTTTCATCCACTCTGCGCAATTCACGCGCTCGTCATCCATTGTGGCAAGAAGCTCTGCAGGCGAATTCTCCTTCCAGGAACGAATCGCTTTTGGACATTCATTTCTGCCACATCGCCTCAGACGGGTAGATATATCTGGGCGTATGACAATTTAAGCTTCGAGTTGCTAATGGTAAGGATGTTTCGATATCGCGGCTCCTATCGAAAAATGACGATTCTTTTTATATAGGATATATTCGGTACTCTCAATCGCTGGCTAGCGACACAGACCCTCAAACAAATACGAGCCGCTTGTGACCCCGTAAAAATCGCGAAAAGGAAGAAAGCACTGTAGAAACCCAAACCCTAAGCAATTCCGACGTTGGCATCCTTTGGCCATATACTACGCCTCATTCATGAATTTGACTGCATAATCCAGGGATCCGGGCGTCCCTATCCATTCCCTACCGCACGAATTATATTGTTCTTATTTTGCTGCACATTATGTCAGTCACTCATGTACAAGATAAAATTACAATAAATCCTGTAGATGATGCTGAAGATACTTAACAACACCCTGAGAAATCATGACGTCGTCTTAGGAACAATGTTCTCTTTCTCATCGATGTTCATGGCCTTGAGCAATCCAGTTTTCACAGGTTGTAGTGATATATTATCGGGCGAAGCGGGACGATCGAAGAAGTCGATGGCATCGCATAGAACATACCCTAGCTCTGTTACCTCATCGTAACCGAATGCAAAAGGTGAGTTTATGACCTGTGCTGATTGGCTTCCAGAAAGTATCCGAGGGGGTGTGCAAGGGCCGTTGGAACTAACTGTTAACATCGAAATATCGTTTTCATCGTCTGAATCGGAGTCGGTGAGATTAGAAGACAGAGAGGTATTGTTGGGCGTGTGACAAGAGGGTGTTTGGGACAGAGTTGAGGTTGGCAGAGGTTGTCCACCCAAGGTAGGTAGACGTGGGGTGTCGACAAGTTTTTCTGTAGGCCAGATACAGGAGGGAGGGAGCGCTTCTGCATTCACTGAGAAGCCTTCCGACTCAGGGAGGGGTAATAAACTCGGCCGACCATGTAGGAACGCACTCATAGCTTGGCCAGACTGTGTCGCGTTCGTATTTAGATGGTGGCTGACATCGCTCTCCATGATAATGACTCACACCGAACGAAGTACAGGCGTACGCAGGAAAGTACAACACCTTCGCTCCAACTGCATCGATCAATTTGTCAATGCCCATCCCCAAGTCCGACGGAATATGAGGGTCGCCAAATACTGTCTTCCGTGTCAAGCATGTTATCGACCTCGTTTCGTCTGGCGCTTCAACTGGGCTATCCGATCCGTCCTTAACGTATCCTGAAGAGATCTCATAGAAGATAATCCCGCTCAGGCCCAAAGTCTCGAGTCTCACGAATCGCCTCTTCCGCTCAAAAGAGTCGCCCGCCAAGTCGAAAAAGACGGACATGCCCAAGAGTTTCTTCCAGATCACTCCAGGTGCGTGTCGGTGAGTTTTCGGGTTTTGAACATCATCGTGTGGTGAATCCCAGGCCGGCCGGAGCATAGTGTGTAGTATTGTCGACCAGGATCCTGCCATGGCATAAGATAAGGTGCAATCAAGAGATTATGAAAAAGAATGCCACTGTCAAGTCAAGAAAAACTCAACGGGCTGGGTACGGAGACTAGGCGTAAATAAGTTGGGGTGGGCTATAAATAACTCGGCACCTAATGTCATCTATTCGAATAAGGCTGACGAGATTAATGTCTACAGCCCATCATAGTAGAACAACGGACAAAGGAGAACGAAGCCGCCAGATACAAAAGATCAACCTATATATGAGGCATCAATTCCAGTTCTTGGACATCAACTTCCAATCCATTGTACTCTCCACCAAGAGACCTATGCCGTTGTTGAAGGGACTCAAAACCACTGCTGAAAACATAAACCGAGCTGGGCCTTGGCGCCACGGCTTCTCTGATATTTAGGAAAAGCCTGCCGATGCGATATTAATCAGTGGTTATCATCGGAACGTTGGGTCTGACCTGGAGCATATTGTTGATTGTAAGCTCAGTAAGAGGCTACGGAGGAAGTCATGTAAGGGACAGTATTATGAATGAATGAGGATATAACTTGCTATTGGCCAAAGTCCCCAAGACTGGCTGGAACCTTCACCCACATAATAACGTTAACCGTCGCCATCACTAGATCCACGGTAGTCTTAATAACCGGGCAAGATGTGAACAAGCACCACTCACGGACGATGACTATGTGAATTAACATCGTCAGCTATGCGTAGGAGGCAGTAAGGATGAAGGTCTACCGAAATAATATACAAGTCCTGGCGGTGAACGTCAGTTCAATTCCGAAATTGAATTTTAAATGCACCCACCATCGCGGTATACAATCTGGGAGAGATGCGAAAGGTGTCTCCACCCAGTCTTTTTGACTGGCGCAATATACGAGATTAGATATGGGTCGGGGGGAAATTATCTTTGCTTACGTGTCTCAAGCGTTTTATAGATTGTGAGCAAGAAAATAGCTGGGTATGCGGGCTTAGACCATGCCAGTTCGTCGACAAAGCAAACTCATACCTGTTTCGAGAACGAAAAAAGGGAGCGAAAATACTTTTATGGGAATGATGCACTGGGCGTCTATACACACTGGGGTACATCCAGGGATGGGAAGAGAGCCTGGCGGTAGGACTGCTTTGGGTTAGTAATGTGAATAATGAGTAAACTTGAGTGGAATACTCCATACAGGTCATGAACCTAATAAATAGGTACACTAATATTGTCGCCATTGACGCTGCTGAGCCCTATGAGATTGAGCTGTGAGGAAATACATCAGTAAACAAGGATTTTAGTTTCCGTCGGTTTCTCACCCCAGGAAACCGAAAAAACCAGCAGAAACTGGGAAATTGGGAGACTGGGAAACCCATGTCCTGTTTCCCGGAAACAACCCGCGAGCACATTTTGTGGAAACCTAAGAAACTAACAGAAACCTGTCGAAAGTATGGAAACTCGTAGAACTATATAGTGTCGTGCTGACCAGTGATAAAAATTAAGTAAAAAAACACTGAAAATGGTGAGAGATAGGGTATATGCCGTTTCTACTTGTAATCGGGAGTCGATTCGAGCTGGTATGGATCTAAACCTTGTGGGGGCTCTCAGGTATATACAGATCAGCACGGAATGCGGATATCATTGATGCATCAGCCCGATGAAGGGCTTCATCGTCACTGTCGTTCTCTACACATTGCAGTGCAAGCTTCCAGCGTCGCTCGCTGAGACGGTCGATGTGACCGTAGAAAACTTGGATCGTTTGCCAGTGTTCTTCATGGGTGAATTTCCGGGGCGGATCGAATCTACCGTTCATGTGAGCCTTGAACGCTCGTTCAACCTAGATAGCCATGAAATGACTCGGAATGAAAATTGACTCCAGACATCTTAAAAAAACATACCGCAGTCATAATGAGGATATAGAGTCCTTTCGGCGGGTGTTTGGCGTCGAGTGGTGAATGCAGCACGGAGTTCTTTGCATATCTGAGAAATTTTGCTGCGGTAGGAGCTACAAACTCGGACAGTAGGAAGCCGTCGGGCGGCTGCTGGTGATAACATGTCAAATACTGCACCACTATGTAGCAACATAAAACTTACGATATAGTCTGAATGCATCCGATCAGCCCTGCATTCTTGAGGAGTAGGCGTCTCATAGTATGCGGGACCATCGGGCCTCAATGCCCAGCGCACGTACTCACGAATTTTCTCAGGCTTGCCGCGAAATGCTGTCTTGTCGAAGAATTTCTGAATTTCTGCGAGAACGCTGCTTGCAATCTTCGATTTCCGGGTCTTAATTCGATCATAGGCCTGGATATAGCTTCGTAAGCAGTATTAGCCAAGGAAGCAATAAGTACATACGGTCATAACAACTTGATCGCGTGCAGAGACTGTATAGACGACGTTTGGGAATGACATATTGAAAACATGTTGGACTGTTGCAAGGAAGACCGCTGACTCGGGAGACCAATCAAGGAAGGGCTCACAAGTCATGTAGAATGCATGAGAGATCATTGGGATGAACGTTCTTGCCCAACGATTATCTTTGACAAACAGAGCACCAGGTGCACTATCGGTCTCTGTACGCCCTTGTTTCTTCAACGCCTCTGATGTCTTTGACACCTTTTTCTCTTTCTTGATCTTTCTTGGAGCCTATCAGGATGAAGGTTAGAATCCATGTATCAATGAAGCACCATTCCCTACCTGTACCTCGACATCAGAGTCGTTGTCAACAATCCTTGCCAACTGCAGCAACCAGTGAGTTGAGTGTGAAGATAGAACAGATGGCATTACCACATACATTATTCCGGCATCGAGGATCCCGTTCATGGTGTTCGCCAACACGCTCACGGTCCTTGGGGGTAAACTGAGTGAATGGTTGGGGCTCAAAGGCAGGACGGGCGGCATCAGCATCCTCATCATTGAGGCCGCCATTCTCGAACAGATCGACGTCTTCGGGCACTTTGACTGTTTTCTTAACTTTCATGGGCTCTCGTAGACCAGCGTTTGCATACTTTCTCGGCGCCGAGTCGAAATGAGTAAACGCGCTTGATAGGGAATCCGGTAAGGACAGAATAAGCTAAGCGATACCATGTGATCACAAACTCACTGTCCAGTGACTCCAGTCGTGGTTACCGTTGACTTGTTCACATTTCCGTCTCCACGGTGTATCTGGTCTGTCATCTTTTCAATATCCTTCCGGGTCGCTGCCTTTGCTGCCTTCTCAGCTGCCTGTCCAGACGAATGTTAAGCTTCGGTTAGTCTTCAAATTATGTGCCTCGGTTGAAACTGACCTTTCTCTTGTGCACAGGTTGGACAACGACCTCGGATTCTGACGACGACATGTCCCCCACCTTAGCAAAGTCGAACTCCTCCCCATCAGTACTCTCAACCTGCATACTGACAGGTTGATTTGTATGCTTCACTGCTGACAGTCGTGTTGGGTTCCTCCTCCGCATTTCGACGTCAGTGTGCTCATCGTCAACTTGCATCTGAGCAAATTGCAACTTTGCCATCTCACCCAAGCAAATCTGCTCCTCAAGCAGCTTCTTTTCCGCTGCCTTCTTTGCCGCATTATCAGCAGCAACTTGCTCTGAGGATCTGCGAGTGCCTTTGGGAGTGGCGGGGTGGGTGTTTCGACCTACACGATCAGGGAGTGGAGATCAAGCTGGAGGTAGCTGGACCTCTTTGCGTGGGCGTCCGCGCCCGCGTTTTACTCCATCAGCATTAGCGGGGGTTCCCTTGGGTCGTTTTGGAGGTAGGTTATCTGCTTCCTCCTGTGTGTCACTTGTGAGCTGGCGCTTTTGCTTGCCCGCTTCAGGTTGCAATTCTTCCATGGCAACATCAGTGTCGCTGGTGGGGGCAGTAGCCTTCTTGCGACTCTTTTGCCCCCCTGTAGGAGCTGTATTGATGGCAGGCTCCGGCGTATCTGCAGGTACGCTACTGTTGACGGCATTCCCAGCTCTATGCTGATGAGGTTTTTTGACAGGTTCAGTTGTTTTCGCATCCGATGGAGTAGCGATAGCTTTTGTTTTGGTGGTGCGTGTTGCAGGCATGATGAGTTGTGGTAATTTAGAGGGAAGATGGGATGTTGAACAGTTGGCGGATGGTGACATGTCGTGGCTTATTGGTTTGGAAACTTAAAGTGAGGCGATTTTTCCTTCACATGTTCTTCGTTCATGTGGAATTTTCCAAAGCATTCCATGTTCAACTTGCCAAGCATCACGCACCAGCTTCTTCGCTCGCCTCCCTTGTTGAGCTCCCCCTTCAGTTGGGCTTTTCTGCCTTTCCTCCCGACACTGTTGCTTCCGTGTCCAGATGCCTGCCACTAATCCTACATATTCGAGGGTTTATGAATGTGAAATATGTGGTCTGAAGTGCAAGTCACTGAGTGGCCGTACTCGCCACAAAAGAGCGCAACACCTCACTGTCCCAGTTCCCGAAGAATTGAAGCACTATACACGAATCTATCATGAACATCTCAATGGTATAGTCTTGTGTTTTGAGCAGTGCTACATGTATGCTTACTGTGTTTCATAGCTTGACCATGCACTGCTGATGGCACTTTTCTCATGCAGCCTATTCCTGAGCCAACTCCTGCTACACCTTTGGATGCTGTGTCTGACAACCTGTGGGCGCCATTCCAGGATAGGCTAGCTTTCGATTGGGCGCGGTATCATTATGTGCGGCTTCAGTCATCTGCAGATGACATACAAGTGGGCTTGGATCTCTGGCGTGCAGCAGTCATCAAACACGCATCTGACCATGACTCACTTGAGGGAGTTCCATGGGATAACGCCGAACAACTTTATGCAACAATTGATTCTATTTATGCTGGAGAAATTGGCTGGAAGACACTAAAATTCTCCTATACCGGCCCAAAACCATCAACACTGCCGCACTGGATGGAGCAGACATATGACCTTAACTTGCGGGATGTGCTGGGATTGCTAGAGCAGCAGCTTGCTTCAACTGAGTTTGCGGGGCAGTTTGAATATGCTCCGTTCCAGGAGTTTGATTTCAAAGGTGATCATGTGTACTCTCACCTGATGTCTGCCTTTTGGGCCAATTGTGAAGCGGTATGTTCTTTGGTTCGTCTCGCCTCCCACGCGTTCATCAATTATTGTAGGATACGATTGCTGAAGATCCTGAAACGCATGGTGCCATGCTTGTACCCGTCTTCTCCGGAAGTGACAAAACTACTGTGTCGGTTGCTACCGGACACCAAGAGTATCATCCTGTGTATGCATCAGCTGGCAATATATCAAACACGGCTTGCCGAGGGCATGGCAATGCAGTTATGCTGGTTGCATTTCTGCCTATCCCAAAGAGTATGTCAGTTGTCAAATTTGTATGTCAGTACTGTGGCTAATGATGATCATTCAGCAAGCAAACGTCAGCGGAAGAAGCCTGAATTCCAGAAGTTCTGCCGTCAATTGTATCACCTATGCTTGGAGGCAGTTTTCGAGCCTTTAAGGCCATATATGATGAAGCCAAAAGTCATTCAATGTCCTGATGGCCACTTCCACTGTGCCATTTTCAGCCTTGGGCCATATATTGCTGATTATCCAGAACAAGTTTGGCTAGCATGCATTGTCTACCACTGGTGTCCAAAGTGAGCATCATGCTGCGGTTCATCCTGCATTGGCTGATTCATTTCCTACTATCCAGATGTGATGCACTGCCTGAAAATCTGGACAGCCCCGGAAGTCATCGCTGCTCACATGCAAAGACAGACTTCCTCATCAAACAGTGGGATCCTGGTATCCTATGGGATCAGTTTGGCATCAGAAGCGATGTTGTGGTATATTTATATTTTGCGCCTTTCATGTGATGTTCCGCACTGACTGTAACACTTAGCCGTTTACATATAGTTTTCCCTGGGCTGACATTCATGAACTCCTCACACCAGATCTCTTGCATCAGCTCATTAAGGGGACATTCAAAGACCACCTTGTGGAATGGGTAATCGAATATTTACATAAAACTCATGGAGAAAAGACGGCTTTGGAGATTATTGAGGATATTGACCACCAGTATGCATGTTCATCATCAAATGTTCATAGGAACTCATGGCATTATAGCATTTCGGCCGTACCACCTTTTCCCGGCCTTTGACGATTTCCAGATGGTTGAGACTACAACCAATGGACTGGCAATGACTCGAAGGCTCTGATGAAGGTATAATGGAGCCGTTTTCTGAATTCTAATGAGACTTACGAGGCTTTGTAGGTTTTTCTTGCAGCCATTGCAGGTTACGTTCCCTCTGCTATGGTGCGTTGCATCGCCAATTTCATGGATGCATGCTACATTGCCCGTCGAAATGCCATCATGTCACCTTCACTTGAACATTTCCGTCATTGTGTCGATACCTTTCAGGAACTCCGCAACATCTTCATTGCAACGGATGTCTGGATGACCATCTCGTTACCGCATCAACACGCACTTGATCAGTTCTACTACGCGATGCAGTTTTTTGGCTCACCCAATGGTTTATGCTTGTCAATTACAGAATCAAAGCATATCAAAGCAGTAAAAGAGCCGTGGCGTCGATCAAGTCGATTCAAGGCACTTATCCAGATGCTACGAATCATTGTGCATATGGTCAAGATGGCTGCCTTATACCAGCTTTTTTCGAAACAGGGAATGATGCGCAGTACAACGTCATCCTATATGGCAGGCATCATCAGGGCTGAGAGCAATAGTGCAGAGACTGGCGGAGAGAATACTAAGGAAGAAGAGGATGAGGATGGGGGTCCAGAGGCAGGTAATCCGACATGGGGTGCTTTATCCGATGTAAAGCTTGCCACCCTTGTTCGTATGTGTGATTTGATTTCTTCTGGGTACCAATTTATGCTGATGTTCACCCTGTAGAACCTGGCTATCCATGAGATTTGCAAACGCTCGCTGCGCACATCAAACAGCCTTCCTTTCCACTTGCCTTTCGCCAATTCCTTTACTCGCTTGAACACCCTGATCTTGATCCACCATCAGCCACTGATGCATGCCCTCCATTCAAAGGCAAGATCAATGTTCATCATTCTGCGGTTGCACTATTCTATGCCCCAAGTGACCTTTGTGGTGCTGGTGGGATGAAGAGTGAACATATCCGGTCTACTCCATCCTTCCATGGTTATCCTTGCTGCGATACTGTTTTTGTTGTCTTGAATGATTCTCAGCCCGGAATGGAGGGGATGGAAATTGGACAGGTCCTCCTGTTCTTCTCGTTTCACTACCGTCAAAAGGACTATTCCTGTGCATTGATCAACTGGTTTGTCCACACCGATCGGCTGGATGACAACACTGGGATGTGGATGGTTGAGTTGGAATGTGATCGGAATGGTCTTCCTATGGTGCAAGTCATTACCACCAACACAATCACTTGCGCAGCTCATCTTCTACCTATATATGGCTCCTCAAGGGTTCCTGATGATTTCAGCTATCACGAAGCATTGGACCGGTATAGATCTTTCTTTGTCAATCATTTTGTCAACCATCATGCACATGAGTTCATTACGACCCACTAGTAACATTAAATAAGTAGTCTTGACGTTCCTAGTAATTAGTGCAAAAATCTTCATATTTAGAAAGTAGGCTACCAGGTGGTTTCCCAGTCTCTGGGTTTTTGGTTTCCAGAAACTGGGAAACTAGTGAAAACCGGCGAAAACCCAGAATTTTTTTTTGTGTTTTGCTGATGTATGTAGACTCGAGAATAAAGCGTGCCTACAAAGGATAGATACAGCAATATAACCACCATGTATTTTTTCTGATGCAGTACATATATTCAAGCTATAAGCACGGCTAGTGAAATCTAAACATAAGTGATTGGGTAGATATGGTGAATGATATGGATCTCATTACACTGGATGGTCCAAAAATTCACAACCCTGCCTAGCCTGGATATAAGGAAACCCTTATGCCAACTTGTGGGGAATGAGTTTTCACTTGAGGAATAAAGTGAAGACCTACAACTGATGAATAGGTTTTTAAAATGGTGTTCCAGTAGGAACAACAACAATACTGTGAACATACTTCAGTTGAGGGTGAGGTGTAAAATTGATCTGGTTAATGATAAGGTAAATATTAGCAAGCGCACTGTGTGTGCAGAGACTCACATATGACTTGATATGTGATCAAGGCAATTGGTAGATACCGATTCTAGTAAAATTTTGACATCTTATTATACACAAGACATGAACTACTTACAATGATAAAAAGAGTCCTTCCAACCGTTGGCTTTGCGAACCAAACTCTCAATATCTATAATGGGTCATAAGTGAGAACATAGGAATGTTAAGTACATCAATGTACTTGTTGGTCCATTGTCAATAGTTTATCCCAGACCAAAAGAGAGGCAGATGCCACTGTGAAGATGATTAGAACTCATGCGATTATAACAATGGAAAACATGACATACAAATGGCATACTGCAAAAAGAAAAAAGGTTATCAAGCGTTCACTATAAGTAACTTGAGGTAGAGGGCCATTACTGGCAGATACAAGTCCTTATGTTTTTTTTTTTGATTAACTTTTCTTTATATTTTTAGAACCAGGTTGTTGCAATAGAACTAGCTATCCAGAATCTCTTCAACTTTATATTACTTTTTGTTGTTGATAAGTTTGGTTCTGGAACACTTGTCAGGCATTGTCCTAGAATTAGATTGTAGGGTACAGGGAGTAGCTTGACATCATGGAAGGCCTGATGGATACACAACATGAAGATGTAATATGACAACACATTTGAGCTTGCCAAATATTTGTTGCACTTCTGTAAGGGGTTGTGTTGCCAAGAGGCTCAGGCAGGGAGTAGTATACACAGTATGAACAACCATGCAGGGAAGGGATGAGCATAGAGCACTAGGGGCTTGATCATGAGCAGAAAACCCAATCCAAGTCTATTGCAAAGGTGCCCTTCCATGGAGAGGAAGGGGCACCTTATATACAGTACATTGTACCTATGTCTCAAATAACAACAGAATCTGATATCAGTAACTCTAATGATGCAACAATATATCTGTGATATGTTAGTCCAGAGTAAACTACTATCTGTCAAGGGGTTAAAGCAGTGTGTGTCAGAATAATAGGTATAACAGTGAGTCTATGCAAACAGCAATAGTGATTCTGATGGCTAGATGTGGACAAACAAGTGATCCCCTTACAACTTCACCCATATCCATGGTGTATGATATAAGCAACTGCATATGAATTGCCAATAGAAGTTGGTGTTTATAGATCCTATACAAATATCCAACAACAAAAGGTAACCATATATATCTTGGCACTTCCCTTGAAAACCAGTCAGCTGGTAAAGTAGGGACTGAGACTCTCAGAGATGGACTATGTGAAAAACTTAACAAACTTGGAAATGTAGATCCATATTTGTATATTCCAAATATACAACCAACTCAGTAGCTTCTCTGGGGGTTTTACACTGAGCTATATGGGCCACACAGACCACACAGACAAATGCAGGTGTCTGCAGTCTGAGCTCAGACCCTGTTTGGCAGCTCTCATACCCACCCCTCTCAGTGAAAATAACAACTGCAAAATCACAACAATAAGAGCTGCAGCAAGAACTACAGAGGCACCTGTCACATTACCAGTGACTGCCTGCCCACTTCTGCTAGTGAGCAGCTAGCATGGTGGACATGGGTGGTGCAGTGGTGTATTCCATATGGTAGAACCATCACCTGGTGGCTGGGTGTGCACCCCTGGATGTGCTGTCTAGACCAAGTAGTGCCAATCACCCCTGTGCCCAAACCAGATGTGTGTAAGGTGAGTGCATATGTGACTCACATCTAGTTGCTCAGATATACCTTGTTCTATTGTATATGCACCTATATGCTGCTGTATACCTTGAGACTACCTTGGTGTAATTCTATCTACCTTGTGATATGTTCTTATTCCTTACTAATACTTTACCCCTGTACTATTTGCACAGCTCTAGTAGGCTGATATAGACTTCCAGTACACCCACAGTATTTATCCAATGTACCTATTTATAGATTGGACTACCCAATTGTGAAACTTAAACTAATTGTTTAAATTTCAAGACAATTAATAAACAAAGAATATACCAAATAGTTAAATCACCAACTTGAAGTAATATTGATCCAAATGCCTACTTGGGTGGAGTGGGCCAACACACTGTGTGGCTCCATTCCACATTCAGGAAGTTGTAAATGAGTAGAAACAATGTAGATGATAGTTTATAGAGGTCATGTGACCATGAGAAAATGTTACCAAGTAAACAAGCAATACCTGTGCACAAAACCCAATGCCATAGCTTGCCTGGCTATGGAGAAAACACAAAAACCATCAGAACTAACTTTTCCCAGGATCATGGACACTAATAAGCATTCAGATTGTTGTCATGTATTTGGTATACTTATATGGTGGAATAGATCATGTGACATGTGCCAATAAATAGAGAAATCAATCTAATTTGTATTTCAGGTAAAAATAGTAGTAGTTGTTGATTATTCCAATGTTTAGTGTAATTTCCCACAAGGGTCATGTTTGGTAAGGGTCATTGTTGTTATAAGATGTTTGTTCACCCCTGACATAACACACAGACCTTCAAAACTAGCTGAATCTGGACACTTCTAATATTTTGCTCAAAATAGACTGTGGGAAAAATATGCCCAACAAGTAAATTGTAGAGCCATGTTTGTACATTCCAAATATATCTAAATAAAGTTAATAGCTTTACTTGTTATGGAGAAAAACACAAAATAAATTTTCAAACATGACACTTTGAAATATTAGATATGCATAATTTTGATGGCATCATCAAAAGCATTATGTAAGCATCCCATATACATGTAAATTATGTCACAATACTTTGTGTTTGTGGAAAAATGCTGTAAAAAGCCACAAGAGAAGAAAAATCCCATTATGGAAATATTTTCCTGCAGTGTTGAAATATGAATCAATCAATCAATCAATCAATCAATCAATTTTTTGCCTGAAACCTGGGTTGATAAAGAACTCGTAAAAATAGAAACAATTTCTCATACTATTGAAATGTATATCAATCATTCATCATTTAACATTTTATTTCTAGCCTTGCATCCTGGGTTAATCAAAAACTTATCAGATATGCTAAAAATAGAAATATCATCATCAAAGACAAACTTCAAACAAATGTACATATGCCTGTTAAGTGTTTTTTGTTGTATTATCACATACTATATTTAACCATACTTATATAGCTAGCCATTGTCAAGATATTGAGCATTATAGATTCCAGGAGCATCCACATTGACTTGTTTGGCTATGCTTATGGCCAAGTAATATATAAATGTGATATTAAAATAGATATAACAAGAGATTATAATCAAATTTGGAAAGGCAAACAAATATAAATATACATTTCCTGGTGTACCCCCTCCATAGGTCTAGGGGTAGTAGCAATTTCAATTGTTTCTGTTAGCCTTGTTTTTGCTGAAATATGCATCATCTATATTGTGGGAATTTCATTAATATTGTTTGTTTGGCCAGATGTTGGCAAAGTAATATACAGATGATATTCATTTGTAATATGTAGTAAAAAGGTTGTTGTTGATAATGAGATTTGGAAGGGTACAAACAACTACAAACACATATAAATAAACACATCATGTATTCCTTTACAATGTCCAGTAGTAGCATGTCCATCAGCTTTGTATTTGCTGAGATAAGTATCATCTATATTGTGGGAATTTCTTTAATATTATTGTTTGTTTGGCCAGATGTGATGAAGTGATATACAGACAGTATTCATTTGTAATATGTAGCAAGAAAATTGTTGTTGATGAGGTTTAGAAAAATAAAAACAAATACAAACACTTACAAACATATACATGAGGTACTACTCCACCATATCTAACACTAGCAATTTAAATTATATCCATAGGCCTTGTTGTTGTTAAGATATGCAATGATTTATATTGTGGGAACTTCAATGGTATTGTTTGTTGGCTAGCTGTGGCAAAGTCATATACAAAGTTGATATTCATTTGTAACATGCTTGTAGTGAGAGAGCTGCTTTTGATCATGATGTTTGAAGGTGAACAAACAGATACAAATACATACAAATATACCAATTGGGTAGCCCTTCACCATATCTAGTGATAGCAATTTAAATTGCATCCATAGGTCTTGTCATTGTTGAGATATTCAATGTTTTGTAGTGTGGGAAAAGGGGAAAAGTTTGGCCCAAAGCGGAAGAAGCCTCTTGTAATCGTGCTTACGTTTGTCAACTACGCTGTTAGAGCTAACAGCATAGTTGACAAACGTAAGCATGATTATGCAGTAGACAGTTATTAATTAATTCTTGAGATATCCCAACATAAGACCAATTAACTCGAAATTATGGTATTGAATGCAGCTTATGTTAGCAGTTGCCTTTTTTGCTTGAAATCCGCGCGTCGGCTAATATTGATTCAGTCAGAGAAATTTCCATGACTACAAAGTGTTACTGATGTACTTCAAAATGTTTACTGATCATGTTCTAATGAAATCTCGGAACACTTCAAACTTACTGACCGTGGGAAAAACAACACTGGATCTTGTTGGGTACGCTGAATTTTCCCCGCAAACCCAGGATGATGAACGAGTTACTTATGTAAACATAAGGACTTGTAATGTTGATATCACGTACCCAAGCAACAGTACGATCATTGATAAATTTAGATACCTCGAGGCCTACCATAACGGAGGTCATTGGACTGAAGAAAGGCTGAGGATAAAACTGCAAGAGAAGGTTTTATAGGGCCTGATTAGATGTTCAGGGAACCTTATCCTTGTCAATATGAGAGCACAAACGTCGGTTCTCGAGGAACTCCTAGCTCATCGGAACTCTGTTTTATCTACCCAGTCAAGCAGATCAAGCCCTCTTTTTTTTTACTATACTTGAATAGAAGATCTGAACCACGCTGAAAGGGGGCTCCTGGGCTATAAGTGCGCTGATGCTATGTAATGTAATCCTTCACACACACACACACCAAACCTAACAATCAACACACGAACAGTAGGAATCGCCTGTTTTGAGTTCGGGTTCAAGTGCTTAGAAGCACTAAGCTTTGAATAGTACTAGCCAAAGCCCTTTCCAATGATCTCTCAACGGGTTCAATTTAGACAAAAGCTTCAACACAGGTTCAAAAACCTGCTAGGTATATTTATAAAATCTCTCGATCCAATAGACTGAGTACCAAGTGTACGTTCAATTATTAGCGATCCCAAGCGGATCTATAAGTCCAAGTGACTTATCAAACAATACAGTGCCAAGTGCCTAGTAATTCCAACGGACAATATGGTACTAAGTTCCAAGTGAACTAAGTTTCTTTAATTCTGTGGTTCTCCAATCAATTCCAATCAAGACACGTTGAAGCAATCTGATCCTTAATTCGGACACGCAATAGTGTTTTAACAAATGTGATTTGTATACTCTATAGTCGCGCGAAGTGGGGGCAAGATTCCTTGCCTTAGCGCTACTTATCTACAGTCTATTTATAGTGTACAAACTAAATATCATACGGAATTGTAAATTTTACATGGAACCGCGCTCCCGCGCGCCAAGGATCTGTATTCAATGCTGATGCGTCCTCTACAACTTGGCGCGCGCGCCATGCGTGCCAATTATGCCGTTTACTGGTTACTTATCAAATATTGAAAGAGCTGGCTAAACTCTTATCAAGTCACGACCGCGCGCTCCGTTATTTAAAACAGCGCGGCACTGTCATTTACTCCTCCTGATTGTCCCGGTTGCTATTCACGGGGTCCCGCCGCTTCCGGTAGTTAACACCAAGTACCCCTGACTAGGATCGGGTTGTGCAAGTCCCAAATTTATAATTACTTCTCCTATTAATGATGATCCCCGGACTAATGATATCATACTACAACGGTTACTTATGAACTAAGACACCGAGGTTGTAACCAGGCATGGTGAATAGGACTAATAATAGACCGTACTCATAGTCCTCTGTACTGATAGTGTATTATCCATTAGACTAGTTCACTCTGATTAGCCGTCTTGGAGCTCGACTCTAATCCTTTATTACCGTTTACTTGGTTATTAGAAATGATACTAATAGCCTTACTTGTCGACTTTACAAGTGCAAACAATTTCGGGCCCTATCATCTCCCCCATACCACAAATGTAGACTGTCCTCAGTCTCTCTTTGCCGGCATGTTGGTCCAATACTTCGGGTCTGCACGCGTCTAATCTTTCAGTACAAGGTTACAACGGTTCCGCTTTTAGACAGGTAGGCGCGCGAGGTTGGGATCGAGCCCAGAGGTTTACTTCCCATCAGGATCGTGACAGTTATATACGTCTCCTGAGAGAATACTTGACATTCGGACATCGCTTTACAGATATTTCAGTCATCTGAACCTTTCTCTCGTTATGTTTCTGACACTTCAGCAAGAGATCGGTACTCCTGCTTGTCTTTTAGAACTTCGCAATGCAGGGTTGTGCGTTTTAAAAGCTCGCGCCCTTGCTAAGTTTTAGACAATTTGGACTTTATAGCCCATTTCTAAATTTCTTTGCTATTCGCATCACTCAAACACTCCAACTTCTCTAACCCAAATGTCTTCTACTTCCACTTCCGCCATGGCTCGTGCCCTGTGCTCGCCTTCCGCGCTGTCCCTCTTGCTCTCCGCCGCGATTTTACCGACTGAGGGCCGTTCCCCCACTATGGTCTATGTGGACCAGCCGGTCCCCTCATTTTCCGACCTCCTTGAAGATGCTGAGGGCGATGTCTTCGTCGCCATGGAGCAAGGGTGGATTATTATGGCCGAGGAGCTCGCGCCCCGTATGGACCATCAGGGCCCCCTTGACCTTGACGAGTTGATTGACTTCGTCAATCACTGCTCCATGCTCATCGTACGCCCATCTTTTACTTATTAAAACCTTTTACTTATTTACTGGTCTCAGGATGCCATCACTGGCGTGGTCCGTGGCGCGCGTTTTTCGCTGCCATATCCGGCTATTCTCCTCCTGCGCGCGCTTCACCTTCAAGTGATGCGCATCCCAGTCGACGCGTGCGAGGCTTCGTGGTCTTCCTGGCGCACGGTCATATTGACTGACCTGGGCCACAATTCCATTCTTCTGGTAAGTGACTTGTTTACTTTTTTACTCTGCCTGCCCTTGTCAAGCTGACTACCTTTTACTTTAGGGCCAGGCTCCCACTGTGGAGCAAGTCCTGGACCAGGTGGGGTCGCGCTTCGAGCGCGACAATGGTGAAAGTATCTTTCAGGATACTTTCCTCGTCCCTCCTCGCATGGTTGGCGCACCGCGCCGTTACCATCAGTACCGGGACAGTTGGTCCGCCGCGCCCTTGCCGGCGCACTCCCCGGTCTTGGTACCAGCGGTTCGTCTAATACTGCTTTTTATTACTTTTCTTCTGTGGTTGACTTATTTCAATAGCCCCTCAAGCGGAAGTGTAACGAAGGGTCCAAGGGCAAAGGCCGCGCGGTTCCCCAGGTATATACTATCCTTTACTTTACGGGTTTCACATTATTCCTGACTTGCTTTCAAAATTCTAGTCCGACATGTCACGCGCCCAGGGGGCTGGCAGTGATGCCGCACTGCGTCCCTCGGAAGCAGGTCCGGTATGTCTCTTTTCTCTTTTGAACTCATTTACTTTTACTCATTTTTATCTCCTTAGTCCTCTGGGCAGCCGCCGGTAAAGGTTGAGGTCCCCAAGCTCCGGCTCTTTGATGAAGAGATCGCGCGCCAGTTGGCTCAAGAGGGGTTCGCGGAGTTGTTACCTCCCGCGGCCCCTTCTCCTCGCCGGTCACGTAAGACCACTCGTTCTAGGGATAGGGTTCAGGCGACACGCCGCAAGCACGCGCTGGTTCCCAACCGGGAGCTGACGCCGCTACAATCCCCTATTACCTCCCTGCTGGCTGACCTTGCGCCTCGGCGCTCTACCATATGTTCATTACTCTTTTATTTCTTGTTACTGATCATCCTTACTAGGTGGGCTATCCTTGCACAATGTGCGCCACCCGCAGCGACATCGAGTGCTCCTTCAACGGTTGGGGTAAACCGTGCGTTGAATGCGCCACCGCCAAGAAGGGGAAGTGCAGCTTCAGTCTCACTCCCCAGAAGCGCGCTAGGCTTCATGAGGATCTGGGGCCGATGCTTGGTGTGGGCATTTCTAGTAAGCCATTTTCTTTCTGTCTTTTCGTTTACTAATGATTTTACTTATTCTACTAGCGGTTGCTGAAGCCTATGCTCAGCTAGGCGACGCAGACTCTCTTGCCGCGGAGGTCATTCAGGCCACTAACCGCGCGCTTGAAATGCGCAACTCCTTGTTGGCGCGCATAGTTGGCACCATCGGTAAGTTGTACGAGGAGGAAGGCCTGGAGGGCCTTCAAAACCTCTTGCTGACTACGCCAGCCACGGAGAGCGCTCTCCTCTTCTACGCGGATTTCCAGAACCTCCCTTGGCCGCCCTTGGAGGAAGAAGCAGAGGTTGATGACGGTTCTTCGTCGTCAAGTTCCTCTTCGTCTGTGCCTGACAGCGAGGAGGAGTAGCCGCGCCGCGCCCCCCCCCCTATGTTTTTTTTTTATCTACTTGTGTTTTCCCGGGCCCCTGTGCCCTTACATACTACTTATTCCCCCGCCTTTCGTTGGGCTTCAATTTTATTAATTGAAGTCCAACACATGTTTCTACATACAGTCCCCTGGACTATAAACAATACAATTGGTTTACCCGTTGTTCTATTGTCTTCATAAGAAAGCTTCCGCCCTTGCACTGGCTACTTAAGTTATAAATAGTACAGTTTAATTCTGGTGCAATTCTCTCGATCATTAAGACTGTGGCGCGATCACTGACTTTTTATAGACAATCTATTTCAATCCTTGTAACCTTGGTAGGTTTTTCCAAATCGATTTTGCTTATACCCCTCTCCCCCTCAACACTGACAACAACTGTCCCAGTTGTCATGCAGACACTGCCGCGCTCCACATGAATTTTTACGGAGCTCCTTTTTCAATTGGGCCCAGCATTTCAATTAGGCACGCGTCTCGGACCTGTTCAGTTGAAATGTATAGATTTTTCTGGGGATAGAACGCGCGCAACGAATGAGAGACTGGGTAGCGCTTCTCTAGTCGTAGAGGTATAAAAAGGGCACTGGCTGTGCTTTTTGTCCCAAGACATCGCCCGACTCTATTATACTCTCTTTACAATGTTCTGGTTCGAAGAATCAATTTCCTCTGCATCATTATGACTAGCCCCCCCAACTATCAAGACATTGAGAACTTCAAGATGGTCCAAGCTCAGTGGCACACCTTTCAAGCTCGTTTATCGATGGACACCCTTGTTGAACAAAGGGTCAGCGTCCGGAAGTTAGGCGAAACCGCGGTACACTTTTTACCAATTACACTTTTTAAAAACGCCGTTTTTGTAACCAACTTTTACAATTTACAGCTACTCCTGACTGAGTCCAAATTGGTTTTGACGGAGCGGTCCTGGCAGAATGTTATTTTTGGCGTCCGTAAGGCATTCCAGGGACTACAACATGTATACCCCAAGTTACTTCAAGAGCCTGTTTACCGTAACATTGTGACTCTGACTGCCGCTATTCACCGTCACCGTGAAAAGGTCCGCACTGAGCACCTGTCTCAAACCGCGGTGCGTGCTTTTTACCTCATCTCGTACTGTACTGCTCTTTAACTATGGTTTTCTGGTACTAGGTCCCTGCTACTGGTGGTGAAGCGGATGGTACCACTATTCCAGGCGAGGTCATTGCTGGCGGTGAATATGACGGTGACATTGAAATGTCTGGTACTGACTCGGTATGTTTCTTTTTAGCTACCGCGCTGTCAGTGCGCGACATACTCAATGGCGTCTCTTCTTTACTCAAGAATATGGTCATTGATTCCGGCGCTACGGCTAGTGCTGCTGTCTCTGGATCAGTGACTAGTCGTCTCCTTAGTGAAGGACCAATCACCTGTAGCCGCAAGGAGAAGGAGAACATTAAGGTTCCCCGTGTCAAAAGGACTAAGGCTGAAAAGGCTGCCATCAAGGTACCCATTCTTGTTTTTGCTCTGTCTATTACTTTGTTTCTTATTCCTACAGGACGGTAAGCGTTCCGAGCCCAATCGCGGCAGCACTCTTCGTCCCAAAAAGCGTACGAGGCAGGACACCCCGGATGAAGATCCAAAGGCATCTGCTGAGGGTACGTTTTCTAATAATAGATGGTTCTAAATTTATACCGACTGTGCATCAGATACTCGTGTCTTTATTGACTTCCGTCCCTCCAAGGAGCATGATGTAGTCTTAGCGCGGGCGCGCTTGATTGCAGACGCGGGCGATCCCATGTCGCACACCAAGCAAGCCCTCGGTAGGATGCTCTTAAACTACCGCGCTGAGTTGGAGGAGATCAGTCATACAGTGTCCTTCTTATTGAAGCGTTGTGATGCCACTATGGACGAGGTTACTCGCCTCAACGGTCTAATGAACGAGGCCGCTCTGGAGGGGGGCTCTGACGAGGCTGCCACTGCGAGCGCTACGGAAGTCCATGACCAGGATGACAATGATAAGGAGGAGGTAGCTCCGGCTGACGTGCCCTTGCCCGAGGTTGAAGACGACTTCATATCTGCTTGAGGACAGTCCAATTAACTTCCTCTTGAGTTATGGTGTCTCTCCCCACGCTCCTTTGTATTACTGTCTTTACTTGGCTTAACACTGTCCTTACTACTTAGCTTAGTTGCTTATACTGTCTTTACTGCTTCTGTTTCCATACTGATTTATCACCTATGCAACTTCCGGTGTGCCATAGTAGTTTGTGGTAGCGCCGGCGCTATCCCCTCCTCAGTGTTCTCACTAGAGCTTGACTCTGAATCGGACTGATCCAATTGGACTCTGTCAAAAGTATAGTCACGCTCCTTGTAAACTTGCCTATTAGCGGGATCTTTCGATTCCACTAAAGCATTTAGTGTTTCACTAGAGATGTCTATTAGGTCTTGCAGATTATCCGGCAGTTCAATTGTACTCCTAGCAAAATAGGGAATAACCCTAAACGCCCCCACCTTATGTTGCCACACCGATCCATCCATTTCGCAAACAATATAGGCTCCCCCGCGGTTTTGTCTCAGGACTATCATTGGTCCCAGGTACCGTGGCTTCAGCTTTTTATCGAGCGAACTTTCGACCTCGGTATTTCTAACTAGTACTAAACTTCCTGGTTTGAAATCATAGTCTCTGATGGTCGTGCTGTGATCCTTCTCATACTGTAATAGTCTCCTTCGTTTTTCTATATTGATACGTTTCCTCATATCGGCCACATGCTGGACGTGCTTAGCTAGAGCCTGCGCTCTAAACCCAATGAGTTCCTCTGTAGTCAATATTTTTCCTGGTAACTTTACTAACCAAGTGGCTTCAATAATATCTAACGGTAAGGTTGGGTGCACGCCCGTAATCATAAAATAGGGGGAGCAACCCGTCCCTTTCCGTATAGTAATTCTGTCAGCCCACATTACATGGTGGAAGAAGTAGTACCACTTCTTTACATCACCACCTGTAGCTTTGAAGACAGCTTGACACACATCCCAATGTGCGCGCTCGGCGATCCCATTTCCTTTGGAATTGTATGGTGATATACTTATTCCTGTAATACCATACTTGGATTCCAGCCACGCTTTGGCTGCGACAAAGGCAGGACCATTATCCGTTACAATTTCCATTAGGGAACCCCATCTACAAATTACTTCTTCAAACAGCCACCTTCCCAAGGTCTTGCCATCCTCAGATTTGAGGGGCGCGCCTTCCATCCACGAAGACAGCGCACATCTTCCTTGGACAATGTATTTATAACCATTAGACGATGGGCTCATATACATGGTGTCCACATGCAATACTTGGAATATAGACGGCGTGTGGGTTATGACAGGAGGGATTCTCAACAAAGTTAAGAGCCTTGTCTGACAGATGTGACATGACTTCACATACCATGATACATCGCGTTCCATTTCTGGCCACCAAAATCTTTTATCTATTAAGGATTTTGTTGCATAGAAACCCCTATGTCCAACAGAATCGTGAGACGCCCTCATCATATATGTCCGGTGATTTTTATCAACAACAAGCTGGTGCGCGCTATCGATATTTTTCCTATACATCCTGCCTTCTGGATCCAAAAAGAAATTAGACGCCTGCCTTGCAAACTTTAGGTAGGCGCGATCCGTCATTCCTTTTGGTCTCTTTTGTGGTCTTTTTAACCATTCTTTTATTAAAGGTAGGTTTTTATCCTGTTCCTGAGCCGTAGGTGTTCGTTTAGACTCGTCATATACTTCCCTTACATTAGGGTCATATTTAAACTTTTCATCGGGTATGACAGTAGTATTTACAAGTTGCTTTAGATAAGCTTCTCTTTGAATACCGAACCGTCCTAAACCTAAGTGCTGTTTTACTTCTCCAATAAATGCTGCTTCACCAGCCCAGGCATTGTTTACTTCAACTTCAAAATCAGAGATTTCCTTCGCAAGTTGGAATAAATATCCACCGCACGTGTCGATCTCCTCTTTAAAATCTGACAGCTCCAAAGGGTCATCTAACCCTTCCGTTGGGTTGATAAACTTTAAAGGACCTGAGGGTTCGTCGTAACCATCGTCTGGGTCCGGGTAGACAGGATCCCCTAGCCGCGCGTCTCGTCTTGACAGACCATCTGGGCCAAAGCCTTTACCAGCTTTATGAACCAGAGTAAAGTGGAACATAAGTATCCTATCAATCCACCTATTTACCGTTGCATTAGGTCCTAGACTTGGGTTTGATAACATCCCCTTAATGTACTTTGCATCCGTTTCCACTACCAAATTTCGTACTCCAATAAACCAATAATAACATGCCATTAGAACTCTCATCAATCCGAATAGCTCTCGTTTGGGTTGTGAGAAGCACGCTTCGCGCTCATTCAGAGTTATCGAGTCAAATCTAGCATAGTGCTTTCTTCCAGGTATATCAGGGTCTTCCTGATAGATATAGTAGCCTACGGCTTTCCATGACGTATCTACTGACAATACCACTGGCGTATTCCAGGTGTAATTAATTGGACGGAGCGCGGGGCTATTTTTAAGTGCGTCTAACAATAGCTGCTGCGCTTCTTCTTGCTCAGGCCCCCATATCCAAGGTTCGCTACTTCTAGTTAACTTTTGAATTGGTTGGCCTATACGGGCGAAGTCTTTAATGAAATTCCTGCATACACCAATAGTTCCCATGTAAGCGCGTACTTCACTGACATCTTTGCATGGTCCCCATCTTTCAACTACACCGATTCTATCTGTAGTAGGTTTTCGTCCTTCATAGGTACATCTATGTCCTACCACTAGAATTTCACTTGCGCATAACATAGACTTATATCCTGAAAACGTTCCTCCAGAATACTTCATTCTCTGTACGACGCGATTTACATTTTGCATATGTTCCCAGAAGAAGCGCCTAACACCTGGAGCACCAGGTAGCTCTTCTTCTGTTCCGTCCGGCAGTTCGTAGCGCGTTGCTGGACCGCGCACGGGTACATCATCAATGTAGGGTATTGTGACATGTGGTACCTCATCCTGTAGGATGTATGTGACATCATCATGAAATATTGGAACTGAATTTGTCCATCCCATAGGAAGTGTTACTAGTCTCAGCGCGCCAAATGGTGTTTGGAACATGGTTAGATCGCGCGAGGTTTCTGCTAAAGGCCTCTCATCGTATCCTACATATAGATCCATCATTCCGCCACAAGCGCGCCCTGCGAAGTGTTCTGCTAGTTCTTCAGTAGCGGGTGGTAAGCCCGAGTGCACTATTGTGACTGCATTCAGCGGTTCTAGACTATGTACAATTCTAAGCTTCTTTCCTGGGCCTTTCTTTAATATGGTAAACCATCTAGACCTATATGATGAATTGGATCTCTCATAGACTCCTGCATCAATTTTAGTTTTGATGATTTTACAAACATCTTCATAGATCCCTGGTGGGATTCTAATGTTCCTTTCTGTCCACGGCGTATGTGGGACTACTGGTATCTCGATGGGAGGAAAATATTCCTTCTTAAAGCTACCGTGCTCACTATCATTCCAGGCAAAACCATCATTATGTTTGCACATAAAGTCGTGGATTATATCCATCTCTTTAGGTTTTAAGAAGCTCTCTTCTTCGTGTACCCTTTGGAATTCCGCGCGCCTTTCCTCAGTATACCTTCCAGTTGGTTTAAACGGAGGTGGGTTAGGCGTTAGAACAGGTAGGGCTGCTAAAGGGTCACCCTTTATATCTCTGATAATTCTAAATTTATCAGGCAGGTCCGCCAGTGTTGGTTTTGTTTTCAAATGTACTGGTTTATACTTCTTTCCTACTAGCTGATCCATGGGCTCAATATTACACTTTTCACTTGTTGCAGTTCCAAGACCGCGCTTGTTGGTGCCAATTTGCCACTGCTTTAATTTACTTAAAGCTTTATCGGTCATGGGCTGTTTTTGAGCGTATGTCATAGGTCTAGTGGGTGTACTTGCTGGGTCGCTGCTGTTCTGCTCGTAGTTTATCACTGGTCCATCGCGCTCATCTACGGAAGCCAAGTACGTGGCTAGTAATTCGCGTTCAGGTACTGTACTATTCATGTTCACATCACTTCTAGACAAAAAGACATCTCTAAGTTCTTTGTGACCAAAATTCCGTTTATCAGTAGGGTGTCTATAACCCGTTATAATAAAATTTCCGTTCTCATCTTCAGCAATTTCTACGGCTAGCTCTCCTTGATCACTTTGGATTAATTCATCGAAGGCCGAAAATCCTGCTCCGGTTGTCTTTTCAACAGCTTAGGCAGTGATCCCTTTGCATGGGTAGGGATAGTACACCTTTGTCCCGTGTTAGGGTCCGTGATAGTGACTACTTGTCCCCCGTCCCGAGCATTTTTGATCTGACTTTCCGTGAGTGTATCAAATGGTCTCCCGAGCAATATTTTGTATGCGGGTGAATTTATGATATGTACTTGGAGGTAGATGGCCATGTCATTAAACAAGAAAGGAACATTGCGCGCTAATCCCGCTGTTCTCTCAACTTGTTTATTAGCACTCTGCATGTGTATGACAACGTCCGGATCCCATGAAATATCTAAGTCTAAAGCCGTTTGTTTAGCCATTGATACTATTTGGGATCCCCCATCTAATAAAGATTCCTCCGTTCCTGCCCCATTTATTACTGGATATACTGTGCGCAAAGAGGCCGATTCTTTTGCTACATACAACTGTTTGGGCTCTTCCCCAGCTGGTAAAGATTCTAAATACTGTAGGACTGGGTCTCCGCATATTATAGATCCCTTAGGTATTCCGCCGCGGTCATACTCCGAGATGAAGAAAGACTGGAATGGGATTGACTCTACTGGTAGCGCGTCATGCCGTAAGTAGTTATCATCAAGTTCCCAGTCCCCTCCAAAGGGTAAGACGTCTTCCTCATCTATTCCGTTTATTTGCAAGTTAGCGTCCCTTTGGGTGAGGGATTTACGTCTGGCAGTTACAATATTCTTTATCCCATCTCTAATGGTTTTTGACGAGCCCATTAACTCTCCCGTGGTCAATGTGATAGGGTTGTCTAACACTTTAGCAATTATATCGCCACCTTTTAATTTTACTTCTATCGGGGACTTAGTTTCATAAGTCGGACCGCGCTTAGTGTTAAAATTAGGTAGCGGATCAACTGGTTCAGGGTTGCGTTCCGTTCTCCGGGGTATGTAGGGTACCACGGGTGTAAGGGCAACTCCGGCGGAGTGCGCGCGAACTTAGTAGAGCGGGCCGACGCTGGTGGAGGGGATCCTAAGAGATGTATTCACTTGTACGACATATGTACTACTCACCTGGTGGAGGGGATCCTAAGAGAATTCTCTGAGGAGCCTCCATCAGGGGGGGTGTGCTATATACCTAGTACTACATTAAATACACGTTCCCGGTGCGGTACGACGACACGCGTTGGGCTAGCGAAGGTCACGTGACCGTGCCCTTGATAGTCCGAACAAGTGCAAAGTCCGGCGGCGAACTGCGCGCGAAGTAGAGAGTGGGGGTGCGTGTGGGCGTAGGTAATGAACGTGCGATGTAGTGAATGTAATCGAGTGAGCGCGAAGTAGAAGTCGGCGGAGTGAGATTCGGCGAAGTAAGGCTAGATCGGCGAAGTAAGGCGGAAATGGAGTTCCCCTTACATTACCCCCCTTCTAGGTTCGCGTGTCTTCACGCCGGCGTTGGAACGGGATCTGTGCGAATTGGACGCGTTGTACGTGTCGCGGTGCTCCGGGGTTGCGTCTGTAGAATTCAGCGACCAACTCGTCCGCATTCACCTTGTCGGCGGGTTCCCAGGTGTTCTGTTCGTAGCTGTAGCCCTTCCAGGCGACCAGGTACTGCAGCTTGTTCCTGTAAATCCGGCTGTCCATGATCTCCTGAACCTCATAATGTACCTCGCCGTCTATGAGAGTGGGTTCAGGGACTTCGGTGACCGTTCTACCGGGTATTGGGTCGTGCGGCGCGGGTAGGAGTTTGACAACATGGAAGACCGGGTGGATGCGCGATAGCGCCGGCGGAAGTTTGAGGCGGTAGGCGTGCGATCCAACCTTGGCTTTGATGGGGTATGGCCCGATGTAGCGGTGAGCCAGTTTCTGCGACGGTCGAGTGATACGAATGTCGTGCGAATCCAAATACATCCGGTCTCCAACCTGGTAGTCGGGTGTTGGGTTTCGGCGGCGATTGTAGTACATCGCCATCTCGTCCTTGGCTTTGGCTAATGCGGCGCGGGCTTCCTCGAGGGTGTCCTTCATTCGGTCGCGGAATTCGTTCGCAGTTTCCAGCCGGGATGGTGCGGTCTGTGGTTCAAAGCCCATGCGTGGATGTCGACCGGTGTCCAGGAAGAACGGCGAGTGCTGTGTCGAGGAGTGGACGTGGTTATTGTACTGGAATTCGGCGAGCGGTAAAAGGTTGACCCAGTTGTCCTGTCGCTTGCTGACAAATAACCGGAGATACTGCTCCAGTTCCTGGTTCACTCGCTCGGTCTGTCCGTCTGTCTGTGGGTGGTACGCTGTAGACGCTGTGAGTTTAATATCAAGCATGCGATATAACTCCCTTGTGAATTCCGCCACGAACTGTACCCCTCGGTCGGAGACCATAGCCTTCGGTAAGCCGTGCAACTTCCACACATGCTGGAGGTAAAGCCTCGCCGATCCAAGCGCGGTAATTGTCGTCGTGGTTGGGATGAAGTGCGCGCGTTTACCCACCGTGTCCACCACTACCATGATCGCATCATGCCCTTGCGACTCGGGGAGTTCCACGATGAAATCCACGCTTGCGACGTCCCAGCGACCTTCCGGAATCGGCAGCGGTTTAAGTTCGCCGCTTGGAAGTTGACGCTGAGCCTTCGTTCGGAGACAGAGGTCGCATGTCTTGCAGTATTCGCCAATGTAGCGCGACATTTGAGGCCACCAGTAATTGCGCGATACGAGTTCCAACGTCTTCCATCTTCCGGCGTGTCCCGCAATTCACGAATTGTGATGTTGCGCAACTATACGTCTGCGAAGGTCAGCGTGTTTTGGGACGTAGATGCGATCGCGGAAATACAGCAACTCCTGCGCTTCCCTCCACTCTGCGCTCCGAACCGATTTTCCTGTGGACTTCTTCAACTCCTGCGCTGCCTTCACCACCGCTTCCTCCTGATGTCCCTCGCGATTGCCTCTCCGAATATCCCGCAGAATGTCCCTTTCCTCTCCTTCCACGACCATTCCTTCCAGCGCGCAGATTGTGAACAACTCCGGTTTGAGGAGGACTAGATCGCGGTTATCCTCGCTTCCATCGCTGTGGTCCGCTCGGCGAGATAGCGCGTCTGGCTTACCCATACTTCGTCCGGGCTTGTGGTGCAGCGAGAAGTTGAATCGGGAGAGGTACAGTGACCACCTGGCCTGTCTCCGATTTAGCTTCTGGGACATCCGGAAGTACTCTAGATTTTTGTGGTCTGTCCAGATCTCGAAGTCGTGTCGCGCGCCTTCAAGGAAGTGTCGCCATTCTTCGAGTGCGCAAATGATGGCGAGCATTTCCTTGTCGTGTATCTCATAATTCCGCTCGACCGCGTTGAGGCTCTTTGACGAAAACGCGATCGGGTGCCACTTGTCGTCCTCCGGGCTGAGTTGCGAAAGTACTGCGCCGGTCGCGAAATCCGAACTATCTGCCTCCACCCTAAACGGCCGGTTGTCGTCTGCGAACATCAGTACCGGTTTAGACGACACCGCTTCCTTCAACCCTTCAAATGCCTCCTGCTCTGACTCACCCCACTTCCAAGGCACGTCTTTACCGGTGAGATCAAACAATGGCCGCGCAATATGGGAGAAGTCGCGAATGAACCGCCGATAGAAGTTCGTGAAGCCCAAGAAGGACTGCACTTGCTTCTTGTTCGTGGGCGTTGGCCATTCCGCTACTCCGGCAACCTTGACCGGGTCCATCTCCGCCTGCCCCTCCGAGATAATGAGCCCCAGATACTCGATTCGGGTCTTCTCGAATTCGCATTTGTCCAGTCGCAGGTACAGTTTATGTTCACGGAGTCGCTGGAGAACTAACCTCGTAATTCGGTGGTGTTCGGCGAGTGTCTTTGTGTAGATTAGAATATCATCGATGTAGACACATACCACTCCTTCCATGATGAGATCGTGGAATATCTCGTTCATCATGGTTTGGAACGTTGCCGGCGAGTTAGTGAGACCAAAGAACATTACCAGGGGCTCAAACATTCCGCGGTTTGTGCGAAATGCGGCCTTCCACTCATCACCTTCCTTAATTCGGACGTTGTTGTATCCCCAGCGAACGTCGAATTTGGAGAAGTATTTCGCTCCCCGAAGATTGTTGACGAGGTCGGAGATGAGTGGGAGTGGGTATTTGTTCTTGATCGTCAGCGAATTGAGAACGCGGTAGTCCTGTACCGGGCGTAGCGAACCGTCCTTCTTCTTGATAAAGAAGAACGGCGAAGCCATTGGTGATTTGGAGGGGCGGATCCGACCAGAGGCGAGGTTCTCCTCGAGGAACTTGTCCAACTCCGCTTGTTCGGTGACTGAGAGCGGGTAGACCTTGCAGGATTTCCCTTCTGCGTCGCGGACGAGTTCGATCGCGTGGTCCCACGGTCGGCGATCTGGGAGAGCGTCGAAGGACGTCTTGGAGAACACATCCTCAAATTCGTGGACGTGCGCCGGTGCTAGATCGAAAAACGTCTTGGGTTGCGCATTACGATCAAAGGAGTCTGCGATCTGCTGGGACGCGTTCTTCCGGGCTTCCGTTTGGATCTTTTCCGCTAGTCGCTGCGAGATGGTTTGGGTTGTCCGAATCTCTTCCGGTGCCTTCTGAAACTGTCCTGGTTCGCCGATATTGACCACGAAGATACGGTCGCCCTCTTCAATGCAATCTTCAAAGGCGATATCTCCTTCGTGCTCAGAGTCGGGAACCTCTCCAATTTCTGTTTCTGGTTTGGGCATGGGTCCTGCGCGACAGGCGTTGATGCGGGCCTCCAATTTACGCTTCTCCGCCTTTTCCGATTTAACCTCGTTCGCGCAGGTCCGACATTTGTCGGGACAGCGACTCATCTTCACCTCGTTGGTCTGCCAGTTGATCTCCGGGTTGTGCTCCTGCAACCAAGTGTAGCCCAGTATGAGATCCTGCTTCCCTAGGCTGGTGACCGCGAAGTGGGTGCGTTCTGAGTGACCGTTGTACCGGAGGATGAGGTCTACGATCTCCGAAATAGACCCGTTCTCGTTCGGAGTGCCGTCGACGTTGAACACCGGAATAGTGCGAACTAGCTTGCGCGAGGTCAACCTGTTCCTCCGCACGAATTCAGAATCGATGAAAAGGCCCGTTGCTCCCGAGTCTACCAAGCTGTTCGTTGCGAATGTCTCGCCTGTGTTGGTTGTCTGAAGTTCAATCTTGAGCTTCAGCGAGCAAGTGCTGGGGGTGGCGGCGACTACGAATCGCTTGGGTAGAGCTCGTTCCCATCGGGGGAGTCTCTGGCGCGGTGGTTTAGGGACGGGGATGGTATCTTGTACGGCTTCTGTAGTAGTTTTGGGTGTTTGGGAAATTTCAATTGTGTTCTCAACTTCTAAACACGCGAACCTATTTACAGATGACAGCGAGGGCGTACTGTTCACTCACTGTCCGCTACAAAACCCTCTTGAGTGGTTGCGAACGTTTTCCCTTCTTCCACCAGCGGTTCGACTTGTGCGTCTATCATCGCGAAGATGTGCTGCGCGAACTCATGCTGCTCCTCCATTGACATGAACCGCGTGTCGTAGCGGAGGGGGCAGTCCTTCCGGAAATGGCCCGGCTGCTTACATCGGTGGCAGGTCTCGATGTTCGTTCGAGCCCTCCGCATCGCATCTACATCTATCGGAACCGGTGGAGGGAGAGCAGGGGGTGGCGGAGGTGGTGGTGGCGCCATCCGTTGCAGCGTCGGGGCTGAGAAGTGCGGCGGTGCGTGAAACGCCGAGGTAGTGCGTGCGGGAGGTGCGCGAGCCGCCGGTTTAGTGCTCAGGAAGGCCTCATTGGTGAGGCGGTTTTCATCGCACTTCATCGCCGCTACATACCACTGTTCCGGCTGATCGTCCGCTGGTTGTCCCACTGCCATCGTTGCGATCTGCGACTGAATCTCCCCGCTCAGTCCCTTCCGGTACTTCACCACAATCGTCAACCCCTCCTTGTATCCCGACTTGTCGATGAGATCCCTGAACTCATCCGTGTAGTCGTCCACCGATCGCGATCCTTGGTGGTAGCTGCTCGTTTCCAACCTCGTAATCGCCCACTGCGCTTCGCTCTGCACAAAGAAGTTGACCGCGAAGTCGGCGTGGAATAGGGCCCATGTCGCGTACTTCGGGTTCCCGGTAGCGGTCTGGTATCGCATGGCCCGGTCCGCGAACAGATACGCTCGGCCTTTCTTCATGAAGGTGTACGCCCACCGTACCTGCGTCACTTCATCCGCGAACTGGTGTGGTACAAGATTTATATACAGTTCGCATGCGTTAATGAACGCACGCCCTCGTTCGCGCGATCCGTCGAAGTCATCGGGAAGCGATGGCCGGAGTGCCGAAGGTCGTCCCGAATTAATGTGGGTCGCGGGGGGAGGTGTTGATACATTATTTACAGGGGCGCTGGGTGCAGGGGTATTGACCGGGGGTGGGGGAGCCGCGGTTTGGAGCGCGATCAGCGCGTTGATGCTGTCGGTGAGCTTCTTAAGCTGCTCGGCTTGTTCCTCCGCCTTCCTATTGAGATCTCCTACGTCTCGTTCGACGTTATCCATCCTCGTTTCGGCGTCCATCGGCTGGAGTAGGAGTTCCACTTCTAGTTCGGAGGAGGGTGGAGAGGGCGATTCTCGCGCGGTCTTGACGGATTCTGTATCGGAGCTGACAGTTTCTGCCGATCGGAATTTGGCAATGGCTGCGGTGAGGTCGCGGTCTCTGCTGGTGAGAGAATTCTACTGTAAGGGCAACTCCGGCGGAGTGCGCGCGAACTTAGTAGAGCGGGCCGACGCTGGTGGAGGGGATCCTAAGAGATGTATTCACTTGTACGACATATGTACTACTCACCTGGTGGAGGGGATCCTAAGAGAATTCTCTGAGGAGCCTCCATCAGGGGGGGTGTGCTATATACCTAGTACTACATTAAATACATGTTCCCGGTGCGGTACGACGACACGCGTTGGGCTAGCGAAGGTCACGTGACCGTGCCCTTGATAGTCCGAACAAGTGCGAAGTCTGGCGGCGAACTGCGCGCGAAGTAGAGAGTGGGGGTGCGTGTGGGCGTAGGTAATGAACGTGCGATGTAGTGAATGTAATCGAGTGAGCGCGAAGTAGAAGTCGGCGGAGTGAGATTCGGCGAAGTAAGGCTAGATCGGCGAAGTAAGGCGGAAATGGAGTTCCCCTTACAACGGGCACATCGATGTAGGGTAATTCTTTTCGTACTGGAGACTTTACTGATGGTTCAACAAATTTTACTTTCTTTTTCCTAGGAGACGGCGCTACCAACTCCTCTTCACTACTATCCCAACTACTCTCCGAATCGTTACTTTCTTGACGACTATTTCTGTTTTTATTTCGGTCCTCTGGCTGTCTCTTGGAACGCAACCTAGTCGTAGGTCTAGCGTGTTCCTTAGCCTCCTTCATCAGACCTAATTGAAACCCGACTCTTTAACCTTGTTTTGGTTATTGAGTTCTGCTACCTGCCCTAATAAAGTACTCATTTGTGCTTGTAAGGCTACTATGTCAGGATTCGGCGCGCTCTTTGCTGTAGGATTATAGTTATTATTTATATATTCCTGTTTCTGCATCTGAGGCGGTACTGGCAATGCAGTTTGCGCGCTCTGTTGTCCTAACATTTGTTGCGCTTGAAATTGTGCCATTTGTGCCATTATGGCTTTCAAGGTTCCAATGTCATTACTATTGTCTACTGCATTATGTGACTGCATAACGGACAATACTCCTGGAGCGGGTCCTTCCGTGACATCTCCGTAATAAAGGGCTGCTACCTTCTTTGAATGGAAGTGTTCCACTTTATCTTTCAATGATACCGTTTCTGGTTCTCTTGGAATATATGATCCGTCTGGTAAGCATACTCCTCCATTTGCGTTGGTTTTTATTTTCCCTTCCTCAAAATGTTTCTGTTTCTCGGGACAGGCCATTATGAAGTGTCCGGGTGTAAAACAGTAGTGACATTTATACGCATTTGGTCTTTGCGGTTGTCCTTCTTTAGGCTTTCCGTACTGATTCTGATACTGATGCTGCTGGGGTGCGCTATTCGTGGCATGGTTCTGAACAGTTGCTTGTTGAAGCGCTTTCATTACATCCTCAAATCCACTCCTCGTATTCTTCTCATTTACTTGGAGACGGTCTAACAAATTAACTATTTGTTGTTTTATTTCATCCATCTCTACTTTGATTTTGGGCGCTGCTGTTGCTGTTACGGACGTTATAAACGATCTATTTGTGTCTGGAATATTCATGTTGGCTACACCTTCAGAAATGCTGATTGCAGTTGCTATAACTTCCTCCAGATCGTACTGATCCCCTTTTCGTCGCGCGAGCGCGGCGGCTTCGGCAATAGTATTAGGATCTGCTCGGTTGTTTGTAGCAACGGCTTGTCCTGCCTGTGTAGCATTAGACTGATTATTCCCTAGCAGGGTTAGCCTTCCTTGTACTTGGGATCTGAAGACTTCGTCTAGACATCCCAAGAACTTGGTAACTAATTCTCGGTTAGAGATAATAGGTGGCCTAACTCCCAAGAGTTTAATAGATTCTGCTTTGAATTCACGCTTCAGCTTTTTCAGCGCGGCCTCATCGGTTACTCCAATACGTGGGTTGGCGCAACACACTGCTTCTAACTTGGCTACTGATCCTTCTACTTGATCGAGTGCTTCCGGATAACTAGAGATCAACTCTGTCTTGAAATCCGTCCAAGTGCCTGTCTTATAGTGGTCTAATGCCCTCCACTCATTCTCTGATTGTAGGTCTGCGTATTTTCCTAACATTAACTTCTTTTCTTCATCATTTGTAATGTTACACTCCTTCCATAGGACCTCCATTCGCTCCAGAAACCGGATTAAACCCGTGGGCTCTTTTCCTTTGAATACTGGTGCATCACGGACGCCTGGTTGGGGCATATATTTACGAGGGGGTTCAGTCATGATTACTGAACGGTTCTGAGTAGCTAACAAGTTCGGGTTTGCTACTGGGTTTACTACGGACGATCTTCCGCGCACTACTGGTTTACTAGTAGTCGATATGTTTCCTAAGGGCTCTGGAGTTCTAAATACTTGCCTTGGTCCTGAAGATCCAAAGGCTGGTTGTGAAGATCCTCATGTGCGCACTCACCTAGGAGGTGGTAACGACTCTGTTACTCCAGCGTTTTGCGAATTTTTAGTCTGCCGCGTTTTTGTAGCTACTTGTCTTGCAAGTGGCTGATTAGTTAGTCTGTTTGACGAGCTGGCTTGTGGGCGTGGCTCTTGAGACAGATTGACTAAACTTTCTCCGCTCTACTTCAATTTGTAGACGACGTTACTCGTCTTGGTATAATATTTTTCAAAGAAAGACGCTCTCTTTAGACTATTCAAAAACTCTGAACCCTCGTGGTGGGCTCCAGATGAAAGGGGGCTCCTGGGCTATAAGTGCGCTGATGCTATGTAATGTAATCCTTCACACACACACACACCAAACCTAACAATCAACACACGAACAGTAGGAATCGCCTGTTTTGAGTTCGGGTTCAAGTGCTTAGAAGCACTAAGCTTTGAATAGTACTAGCCAAAGCCCTTTCCAATGATCTCTCAACGGGTTCGATTTAGACAAAAGCTTCAACACAGGTTCAAAAACCTGCTAGGTATATTTATAAAATCTCTCGATCCAATAGACTGAGTACCAAGTGTACGTTCAATTATTAGCGATCCCAAGCGGATCTATAAGTCCAAGCGACTTATCAAACAATACAGTGCCAAGTGCACTTAGGCCAAGTGCCTAGTAATTCCAACGGACAATATGGTACTAAGTTCCAAGTGAACTAAGTTTCTTTAATTCTGTGGTTCTCCAATCAATTCCAATCAAGACACGTTGAAGCAATCTGATCCTTAATTCGGACACGCAATAGTGTTTTAACAAATGTGATTTGTATACTCTATAGTCGCGCGAAGTGGGGGCAAGATTCCTTGCCTTAGCGCTACTTATCTACAGTCTATTCATAGTGTACAAACTAAATATCATACGGAATTGTAAATTTTACACGGAACCGCGCTCCCGCGCGCCAAGGATCTGTATTCAATGCTGATGCGTCCTCTACAACTTGGCGCGCGCGCCATGCGTGCCAATTATGCCGTTTACTGGTTACTTATCAAATATTGAAAGAGCTGGCTAAACTCTTATCAAGTCACGACCGCGCGCTCCGTTATTTAAAACAGCGCGGCACTGTCATTTACTCCTCCTGATTGTCCCGGTTGCTATTCACGGGGTCCCGCCGCTTCCGGTAGTTAACACCAAGTACCCCTGACTAGGATCGGGTTGTGCAAGTCCCAAATTTATAATTACTTCTCCTATTAATGATGATCCCCGGACTAATGATATCATACTACAACGGTTACTTATGAACTAAGACACCGAGGTTGTAACCAGGCATGGTGAATAGGACTAATAATAGACCGTACTCATAGTCCTCTGTACTGATAGTGTATTATCCATTAGACTAGTTCACTCTGATTAGCCGTCTTGGAGCTCGACTCTAATCCTTTATTACCGTTTACTTGGTTATTAGAAATGATACTAATAGCCTTACTTGTCGACTTTACAAGTGCAAACAATTTCGGGCCCTATCAACGCCGCACATTGGAAGTGTCTATACATCTGATGAAAGCCATGTTGAGACCATAGTTGATGTCAAGTGGTCACGAAAATGGATGTATCATGGCTCACAGCACCCATCAAGGATGGTGGGGAATTAGCACCTGATCTATATGATGGTGCATGTGAGCACTCCCAAGCCATGGAGATTTGATGTTGTCTCTTTTGATAGGCCTTTGAATGAATTGAGAACTTGGATCACTTGTGATTTTGTTAAAGAAAGGTTCGAACTCCGCCCCGGCACTGTTGAACCCTAGTCGCCTCAACCTCACCTCCGTCTCTTTAAAAGGCCGAAATGCACTGGTGCTTGCATCTGTCAATCAACGCTGTTCCAAATGTTGAACAGCACCTGGAGGCCAAACAACTATATTAACTGGAAAGCCTTTATGCTGCATACGTCAATGAAACTCGCTAGATCAAATAAAAATTTCACCGCGTTTTATGTAAGAGAGCATTCTGTCAAGACGAGACAAAGGGACAACTAGCATTGCCAATGACTTTGCAATGGAAACCCATTCTGGTGACAGTGGAACTGTTGAGGCTACGAGAGGCACTGCCTAGTTCGATGCTTTCATCTGCTGCTCCTTGTCGAACAGCCAACCACCCTGAATTTCTGGCCACCTAAAGCTGTACCTATCCATCCTTACTTCTTTCCTGCTGGCTACGGGAAACAGGCTAGGCAGTAGCAAGGTCTGGGGAGGAAAGGTGTGACCAACGGCCTCAGGTAATTGGTGTTGAGGTCAAGCCTTCTCACGTCAGCGCTTTGAAGCCATCTCAAGAGCCATAATTAGTGCAGATTCCAACCTACAAGGGCGCTGGCGAATAGAATTATTCCATCAACAGAATCTTAATGATCTCACAGCACAGATATTGTGTGCCTTGTATTAGGTGTTGGTTCTGATGATGGGTCACCGGGGCAGCGTCCATTGCCAGTACTTCACACTCCCCCACATCCTGCAGAGGATTCCAATCGGAATCCGGAATTCTGACAGGAATCTGATCAGAATCCAGAGGAATGCAGGAAGGTTTTGTAAAGGTTTTAAAACAGAAAATTCCTTTGAGGAATTCCACGATATTCCACTTGGAACACAGAATTCCGATTGAAATCATCGGAATTCCGCAGAATTTTGAGGAATTTCTTACAAAGTGTGGAAGAAGAAAATTCTCAAAGGAATTCTGCAACATTCTGCTCAGATTCTGATCAGAATTCATAAGTTTTAAGTCAAAACAGTCAATAAAGTCAACAGTATATCTAACATTTTGAAGTACTAAATTACTCTCTTTCAGCCTGTCTTTTTAAAATCTGTTGAGTATGATAAAAAAGCATAACATGGATAAACCAATCAAAGTTTTCTCCAGTCATTCTTTTCATGATAGATTCAAATCCACCCAACCATGCATTGAGTTGTTCACAAGCCTGTTTTAAAATTAATAAATATTAAAGTGTGTATAAACAATACTTACTTGTGTATTGAATGCACGCTTGTAGTAAGGATTGCCTTGATTGTCCTGAGCCACAACAACAAGATTTGGTGCAGAACCATTCAAGGGTGCTGGATTACACCATTTTCGACACAAGTAATCCAAAGTACGATGATTCTTATAATGATAAACATCAACAATTAATCTTGATGTATCCAGCCAATCATTGTAAATGGGATTGGCATGAGCAGTTTGAAGTACCAAGCAAGCTTTGTCAATGCAGATATAGGATGGTCAAGTTTCTTTCTCAGGATAAACTTTATTTAAAAAGTTGAGAATATTGGTTGGAGATTCAGAACGAGCAAATTTTGTCCAAGCTACCACAACACCACAAGGTTTGCATATAGTTTCAACACAGTAGAACCGAGCAGCAGTAAAGTAATTTGATTGTATAGTGGTATCATTATTATCTTCATCATGTGGCTGAATATAAGATCTTTGTTGTGGTTGCCAAGGTTGATTCTCATTTGCAGCTCTGTGCAATACTCTGCGAGCACCAGAAAAGTTACCCCGAGTTTGTCTTTGAACATGTCTCTGCCAGTCTGGCTGATGTTCAGCACAAGCCTGAGTGCCATGAATTTTTCCAGTATTACAGTTTTTAACACGACATTTATCACCATATTCAATGTCATGCTCATGGCAAAAGACACCTCCACGCATGTTGAACAGTAATTGTGAACAGTTTTCAAAAGCACAATGTTGTACACCCATAACAATGCCATCCATGACAATCATATTACATATGCCAGGATTTCCAAGAGGATTAACAAAGTTAACAAGTGGTAGATTTTGATTGGTAGCATTTTCCACTGCACGTTGTTGATCAAGAGCAGCATCAAGAGCAAATTCACCTGTTAGAACAGGAACAGGAGCATTTTCATCAACATTAACAACAGCAGCAGGATCATCTCCAGTTAGAAATTCAGCAAGTTGTTTATATGGTTGAGTACATTCAGTACAAACATGATCAGTAGCCAAAGCAATTTTTCCATCTGAGCATAGTTCTTGATATGCTTTTTGAGTTACTTCTTCAATAGAAATATTATCATCCAGAACCAAGGTTTGGTCAGATGTAGCAGCAATCATGTGAGTGGACTCTTCAACAAACACTTTCCAGACCTGCCAATGGCTCAGATTTAGTCCAGAATTGGCAAAGCTATTGTTCTAAAACTCCATATAAGCTGCAGTAGATCCATGAAAGCTATATATGGCATTTAGAACTGTTTTGCCAAAAATGTGATCAACCCAAAGTGCTTGACCAGCTTTAAGATATGGAGCTGACTCCAAATATAATCGTTTAGCTGAGTTGTTGTCAAGTGATCATTCATGATCAGCATAGTATATAGTGTTGCATTTGAAACATTTCCCAGAAACAATATAGGCTTGATCATGAATAGTAGTGCCTTTGATAAGTTTAACATGAGGAATATCAATGTTCCAAGTTTCACGTTTGAGTACATGAAAATTGCAAGATATTGTCAAGCACACAGGTGTATTTGGAGCCAATATATATATTGGTTCAATAGCAGCATGAGAAACAGATTTGAGTTTGCCTTTGAATTCATTATTTTTCCGCACAGGATACAAGTGTAACATTTGAGCAAATCCATCAAGTTGTTTGCTCAAGGCATTATTTCTGCTTTGTTCATTTTTTTCTTTAAACATGCTTGTTTCAGGAAAAAACAATGATGCATCATTGCCTAGCAATTGTATCATGATAAAGGCAAGAGAAGTCATCCAACCAGTGAAAGATAAACGACCAGATGTCATATCTTTAGCATGAAGACTAAGCAAATCTGTGTTGTTGGTCATTGTGAGCAAAGCCATAAGTACAGTACTCAGTGGAATTTCAGAATTGAAATTCTCTGATCCAAAGATACTGAATTCCTGAAATGAAATATCAGGAAACCTTTGTTCAGGATTATAAGCACAAGTGACTGGCAGCCATGTCAATGCCAGAATGATCCAAAGAGATTTGAATTGATCCAAAATCAAAATGCAAGCAGAGATCTCAGTCCAGAGCCAAAAGAATGCCACAGCTAGCCATGAAGAACAGAATGCATACAAGGCCTGTAATATACTACTAAAAGTTAAACAAAAATACAAACAAAAGTTTATCAAATTGTATCAACTTACTACTTCTTTGGTTTCACAGCTTTTGAACTTTGACCCTTCTTCCCCACTTTAGGCATGTTCTCTGCATCACGCCCTCCAGAACTTGGTTCCACAGCCTTAGACTTGCCCTTCTTTTTGCTAAACTGTTTCTGCACTTCTTCAACCTTTTCATCATCCTTGGACTTTTTCAAATCCTCCCCCTGCCCATGCAAAAACTTGTGCAGTGATCCAAGGTTATAATCATCTGCAGAAAATCCCCAAGTTTCTTCATCAGAAAGACAGTCTTCAGTATTTTCCAACCAGTCTATCAGAGCTGGATATTTCTCAACAAACTTGAATGGTTCATAATTTGAATAGAAATAAGAGGTTGAAGCAAAGATTCCTTTCAAATCAGCCAGTTTGGCAGCACCTTTCCAGGTGAGAGCATCCTTCATTTTCTTCATCATTGTATTAGCACGACAGAATTCTTTGTATTTTGCATATGCATAATGCAAAGTATGGTTGCCATGATCCAGATAGAAGTGTTCAATCTCCAACTGCATAATCATAGATTGCTGAACAGATGTGAAGCGAGCAACTATGTCAGACTCAGATGTGTTGTTTGATGTAGACAGTTCAGTTTTAGAAGGCACAGAAACAGTTGGAACAGAAGAAGTTGGAACTTGTGTGAAAGTTGAGGATTCAGATGATTCAGTCTAAAAGTATTTTTATCAGAGATATACTTCAATAAATAAAAGTAGTAAAACTTACAAATAAATGCAAAACATATCCATGATCATCATACTTCCAATCCACCATATCATCATCTAAAAGTGCAGCACTGTAGCGACCCTTAATGTCCCAAGTTTCTTGATTTGTGTATACATAAATCCAGTGATTGTCATTCTTAATAGGCAAGTATAGATTGCCCAATTTGTAAAGAACAGGACCAAGGGAACTGTTAACTGGAATCTGGATGGTCATAGAAGACTTCATAGCCCTTGGATTACTACACTCAGATTCCATAGACTTATACACATGAACGACACCCTTGACATTGGGTGGTGCAACAGGTTGGTTATATTCAAAATCAGCATGGTTCATAGCATTCCCCAATGCCTGACCATGAATGAAACCACCCACAGTGCAAGATGCACCCTGCAGAGAATTCAAGTCTCTACCTACAGTGTAAGACAAACTCAAATCTGCACCATGAGGAGACATATCAATATCCTGGGGCTCAACACCACCTGGAGATTGCATTTCTATGTCTACACTATGCTTAGGTGGGGTACGTGGTTCTACATTCTCAGATGATGGGGGTAAAACATCCCCAGACACAGAAACTGGGGGCACAGCCTCCCCAAGACCAGAAACTGGGGGCACAGCCTCCCCAAGACTAGAAACTGGGGGTAGAGCCTCCCCAAGACCAGAAGATGGGGGCAAAGCCACAAAAGACTGATCTAAAGAAATAGAAACTAAATGTATGATTTGTAGAATCAGAATGAGTTTAACAGGTGTTATAAAATAAAATCTTACTGTTAGTACCAGCAGGCAACGGGGCATGGGAGATGACACAGGATGGGGCAGCCGATGAAACACGAGAGACACCATGGGAGGAAGGGCCACGGGGAGAGGTGGTGCGGGAGGTGGAGGGGGTGCGGGAGGGGGCACGAGAGGCTGTGGCAGAGAGGCCAGGGGGGGCACGGGAGGTGGAGGGGGCACGAGTGCCGTTGTCACCACCCTGGGTGTTCTCGTTGTTGTCCCGGTCTTCCTTGGTGTCCTCCTTGTCCCCATCTTCCTTGTCCCTGTCTTCCTTGTCCCTGTCTTCCTTGTCCCTGCTGGCCTCGTTCCTGTCCTCCTCATCCCCGCTCGCCTTGTCCCTGCTTGCCTTGTCCCCATCCTCCACGTTCCTGCTCGCCTCATCCCCATCCTCCGCGTCCCCGCTCGCCTCGTCCCTGTCCTCCTTGTCCCCGCTCGCCTCATCCCTGCTCCTATCCTTGTCTCCATCCTCTGCTCCTCCCTCCTTTTTCCCCTCGTTCTCCTTCAGTTTGCTGTTGCTGGCAGTTGGGGGTGCCACCTGGCAGGCATGACCAGTGCCCCCTGGCTTTGAGGCTTGAGGCCCCCGGGAGACGGCAGCAGCTGCGCGCAGGGGCGGTGCAATTGGCATGCCACTTTCTTCAAGCATGCACTCGGTCCTGGGGGGAGGCCGTTTTTGTGAGAACGAGAAATGAATATGAAAGGAAAGACTCACTTTGTGAGGTGAGGTAAGGTGGGGCTGGCCTTGCCCTTGATGCCCGTTTTACCAGGGGTGGTGGCCTTCCTACCGGGGGTGGTGGCCTTTCTGGTGCTGCAGGCAGTGTAAGTAAGAGTAAACATAAGAGGTGGCCAGGTACACACCCTGCCTTCGGCTTGGCGGCGCTTGCCTTGACGGCAGCGGCAGCTTTCGTGCGCTTACAGGCTTCGTTGTCCTTGTCGGTTGCTGAGGTGGCACGCTTGCGACCACAGGTGGAAGGCGGGGGTGTCACGCGGACATGGCTGCTCCTTGTCGTCAGGCATTCAGCTGCTTCGACAGTGGCAGATTTGCGGGTTGTTGACATTGTGTTTTTGCAGAAAATTTGGTGGGTTGCTGGGTGCTGGGTTGCTGGGCCTCGGTGTGGTTGAGGTTGACGATGTGCCCATTGTTGATCGATGAGGTGGCCGATAAGTCACGTGACCAAACACGTGACCACAACGCGTCGTTATAACGCTCCGGAATTCCGATAGAATTCTGTGGACTCTGTCAGAATTTCAGTGTTCTAAAGCCGGAATTCCTGTGGAATTTCATTCCGCTTGGAATCCGAGCGGAATCCGTTCGGAATTTTTATCAATTTTTACAGCCATTTTCTATTACTTCTGCAGCCGAAATTCCGACAGGAATCCGCTAGAAGATGTGGGGGAGTGTAAAGACCTCTCCATTGCTTTTCTTCCTACTTGAAGTAGTATTTGATGAACAATCACAACTCGCCCACAACCTATTTCCCCAACGCCTGAATAACGGCTCCCAATCTCTGTGACAGTTCCTACTCACATGGTGTGGCGGCGTCTTAGGCGGTACATCTCAATTTTCATCATAATGTTTTATCATCTTGACAACCGAGATTCCAACGGGCAGGCAGCAGATCCCTTCCCTTAAAAAAATAGGTGTGAAGGTTCTCCCCCCACGAACGCGAGTCAAACCTTCCACAAGGCTTACCTCAAATCGATGCAAATTGACGCTTGCCATGGCTGAAACAACGAAAGGCGGATACGTTATGAGTTTGGTCCTCATCGATACTACCTAGGAGTTAACGCTCTGACGCGAATGTCCCGGTTGCGAGAAGCACCGCGAGTCCTGGTGGGTGGGATGTAGTGAGAGAAAGATACACTTTTTCGCTCCGGTATAAACTTATTAACTTTTAACCGAAATATAAACCACAAGGAAAAGACTCGTCACCCTCATTGTCGGCCAACAGCTCTCCCGCTCCTTTTACGGTGGGGAATTGTCCCTTATGAGCCTGAGGATATTGGCAACAATGACAATCACTTTTCGGAGCTAACGTCATCCGAGTCGTGATGATGGACGATCGCGTGAAAAGTCTAGAACGCGACTCGCGATTTCGCGAACAACATGGCGCCCCTTGATTCTAGAAAGCCCAGTATGGGCCTCTAAGAGAAACTTATAGTGGCGACAATTACCTCAAGGGCCTGGCCCAGAAAAAAGCCAATAACTTAATGAGGCAACCACCCTAGCTTTGAATAATATTGAACAATGAATTTGTCTCATTTTACACCGCAGAATTCATAAAAGCCCCTTCACCCGAAACCCGCACTATTTTGTCTATAAAGTGAGAATCGTTCGAAGGCGTCTCTGTTTCTGTGACACTCGAATTATGAAGCTCGCTCCCGCTAACAGAGTGTGTGGTCAAGCTGTCCCCATCCTGTTGGAGCTGAGCGTTAATAAACAACGGTGCTGGAGCGTTGTGACTCTTCCGAAACACAATTGTACTCGCAACGCGAACATCTTCACTCTCGCGCCCCAATTTTGTGTGGCGGAACACGCGGCATGCCAAGATGTTCGTTACTCCAACGGCGGGAGTCAAGAACATCGACCGATAAGGTGTCGGGACTCCAGGGACGAATTCCAAGACCAATACGAGTAAGTTGGTAAGCATAGCAACCCTGTTTGATACGAACCTCAGCCCACTGCTAATACCTAAAAAAGCGGACAGAGACATACATATAGTACTTCTGTCCATCGTGCAGCATCCCTTTTGAAAATGCCGGGAGGTATCTGCCGAACAGATCAAAATGCCTTTTCAAAACGGGGTCATTACTCTTCGGGCCGGAAAGTTGACTGTTTGAGAAGCGCCACGTAATCGCGACGAAGACGCAAGTGTCGAAGACCGCGAGCGTTATGTTGGCAGCGCTGCGGTAGGACTTTAAATTAGAGAAGGCGCAGTATTTGGTTGTTCCGATGTGCACGCCGGAAAGGCTCAAGACGGATGTCAGCGAGCCACCAACGACAGTTACCCACAAAAAGAAGAATCCGGCAGTGACATAAGTGTTCCGGTTGAATATCGCACGCACGCGGAGGAAGAACAGAAGGGCAGTGGACGATGCGGTGACATGATACACCACGCATGTCACTTTCGATAAGTCAACACAGTTGTCAACGGGTGCAGCTATAACATAGTTGTCAGAAAGGTTACGAGACATGGATTCGTGGGTGGAAAAGCACTCTGGAAAATTGAAGCCACAGTCGCATACAACAGTGTGCTCCATCTAGAGTAAATGACAGGCTAAGCAAAAGAAAGGAAATTATGGGAAGAAACAAACCTTGACAAAAATATATAATTGTTGGTAAGGTGATTCGAAATCGGGTCACGAGTTTGTAGTCACTATACATGTGAGTCAAAACGACCCAAATGAGAACCTATAGTCCCATCGAAGTAATTCGGGCGAATGAATACCAGGTGTGCAATACCTACACTCAACCCTCCTACAAACACAAATTCTGTGATGATCTTCTGATACGCCTGATCTGGTGGGAGGAACGCCATCGGTGTGAACGGGTTAGGCAGATTCGGATGCCTGATGAGTTAGTCATACTCCTAACGCTACCAAGATCGAAAGGGAAAAATTAAGTGGGCCAAATCTAGCCATACACACTTGTTCACGTTCTGCTTTTATGGCCAGTAAAAACTGCGTAGTTGCCCATTGCAGTTCAAGAAACAGGGATCAGCATCAAATTCAGTAGTATATATAGTTTGTGGGGTCTTGCTCCAAGTTGTCCGCGGAGACACCATGTGGGAACGGTGTGAAATGTAGCATCATGTGTGCGGGTGGTGATATTCTCGGTGATATGTATATTTTCGGTTCATTTGAATTACGTTGGGCGTCGCCCCGACCGAGCCTCGAGGGTACAAATCATGTCTCATCTCATATCCAGGGATATTCCTCACTGTAAATGCTTGAACTCGAATACCAGAGATGGTTCACATACGTGGAATTGGGCACGAGTGGGAACCTCCGGGGGGCCCGTTTTATCACTGACTCCCTTCTCATCCATCAGGCAGAATGGACAGCTGGATTGATGAACAATGGCGTTACATTAGGATGCCGCTCTGAATAGTTGAGCTAAGTGCCGACTAACGACATCATCAGGGGTCCAGTGTATCTTGCTAGAATGGCATGTCCGAACTCGAATGGGGAGGGTGGGACTCCATTTCCTATATATTTCTGTTTCCTGGTTGACTTCGTACCATATGGTGAAGTGTGATCGGTTGAGATTATCGATTTGTGCTAACCGTCTTGTGAATGGGTACCTAGACATTGAGTTAAATTAAGAATTAGATACCAAGTTTAAATTCTATAACCTGAGCTGATGGTTGGGACGGCTCCTCGCGCCCACGATCAAGTTAAGGGAAATGTGGAGGTAATTCGTTCGTCTCATGCACAATACAGCCTTTTTCTGTCGGTCTGGAATGGCCTCATTCGAAATAATTCGAACTCGGAATCAGGGAATTTGAAACCTGCCCAAGGACAAATAAAGTCGTATAGATATCAAAAATTCGGCAACCAAAAAAACGAGCGGATGCAATCACGGAAGAGTTTCCCACGGTTCAGTCGATCTGGTATAACCTCTTTCGGAATTGTGGCGGTGCTCGAGGCTCACCGAGGGTGGATCCTTGCACCGATAATCAAGTTCGGGCGGGGTGTTACCAGGTGGGCGTCGAGTAAATCTTCGAGGGATGCGTGAGGTGGGAGCTGAAATCAACTTCGGCGTGTTTGAAACAAAGAGGATCACGGCAACGACCGTGTTGAAGGGCGCGAAGATCGGTTCAAGCGTTAGGTCAAGGATAAGAATATAACCTGAGGGTTAAATTCATTCTTGATTCGTCGATTCGGAACTTCTACTCATTAGCGGCGCGATTATCATCAATCAAAAGCTGTTATTGGGACGCGGCTAGCTTAGGGTTGTTTTGGCAAGTTTTCGAATTGTGTTGCTAACTGAAACGAAAGATGCGTCGTTTCACCTCACAGATATTACACCACCGAATCAGATCCCCCTTTTCTCGAAAAAATCTCCGTTCTCTTCGAGGCGCGAGTATTGGTCGAAGCCACCTTTGTTTCGATGTCACTCGCACTATGGAACTCGGTCTCGGTAACAGAACTCGTAGTCAAGTCAAATCCCTTCCGTTGCTTTTGGACATGGATATGCAATGACGCTGGTGTGTTGTCGTTCTCCTGGAATTGCATTGTGCTCACTTCGGCGGCACGAGTGTCTTCACTTTTGCGCCTCAACTTGGTGTGGCGAAACACGCGACACGCCATGATGTTCGTCAGCGCGAGGGCCGGAGCCAAAAAAGTTCCTTTGTAAGCCGCTGGGACTGGGGCAAAGTCCAAGACTACCACAAGTATGTTGGCGAGCATAGCTACCCTGTTGGGCGATGGTTACATTAGTTCATACAGAAAATCAGCCATAGACTTACATGTAGTACTTCTGTCCGTCATGCAACAGTGCCTTTGTAAACACCGGAAAGTATCTGCCGAACAAATCAAAATGGGTTTTCAGAAGGGGATTGTTACTCTTCTTGATGGAAAGCTCGCTGTTCGAGAGGCGCCAGGTGATTGCGATGAAGACGCAGGTGTCAAACACGGCGAGTGTAATGTTCGCAACGGCGACACGGGCGGACTGCAGGTCCGAAAAGGTACAGTATTTGGTGTTGCCAATGTGGACGCCAGTAGCACTTAACACCGATGTCAATGAACCAGCAACAACTACTACCCACAAAACGAAGAATCCGGTGGTGACATAGATGTTCCGATTGAATATTGCACGCACACGCAAGAAAAACAAGAAAGCAGTAAATGACACGATGACATTATACATTGCGCATATCATCTTCGTCAGGGCTTCGCAGTCATTTACGGGTGCGGCTATACCCTGGCTGTCAGATCGATGCAAGATACAGCAAAGAAGTACTTACTATGGAAGATTGAGAGTATAATCGCATACCACAGGGTGCACCATCTATTGAAAATGTACAGCTAAGTAAGATACGGAAACCGGTTGAAGCAGAGCTAACCTTGACACGAAATATATGATTGTTGGTAGGTTGGTGCGATATTGAGTTATGAGTTTATAATCACTTGGTAAGTGAGTCAATATATCCCAGATTAGGACCTAAAATCCCGTCAAAGTAAGTTTGGCAGTTGAATACCAGATGTGCAATACTGACGCTCAGCCCTCCCACAACAGCATGACTGGTGACGGCCATCTGGTATGCCTGCTCAGGTGGCACAAATGCCATTGGTGTGAAAGGATTACGGATAGGGATGTCTGGTGAGTCGGCCATACTCTAGTTGTTTGCCCGAATCGACGAGGGGAGCTCAGAGGCGGGGTGAATCTATTCATGAAAAATTTCCCGGCTCCCGTTTTTATGGCAAGCAAAACATCACGTAATTGTTGGTTGAACTTTCAAGTCGGAGTCAACGGTTGGATCAGTTGTATATATAGTTTGCCGACCCCTGGTTGATTGCGAATAAACAGAGTGTATGCCGGAGGGGCTAAGGCGATGTGTTGGATTGTGTATGTTTATACTATTGGCACTGAATGTGCTATTCGGTTCATTTGGGTTGGGTCGGGCTTCCAACCAAGGAAATTATTCAAGACAGTCTAAGGTCACATTGCCAGGCCGCGCAGCTGTATCTGAATTGGGGGTTGGCTGGCAATGTATCAAGTTATCAATGATGATTGGTGTACAAAAATAACGATCTGGATTTGGGCGGTGTGATAGAGATTAGTGGGGGCGTGGTGTTTGGTGCCGAATTGACGGTGTCGTGAGCTGTCCAGTGTGACAGTTTGGTCATCTACCCATTGGACGGCACGATGGTCCATTATAGATTCTAGTACGCAGATGGTGGTCAGCTTGAGGAGGATCCATGAATGAAACAGTATCCCAAGGCTATAAGTGCCCCACGGTGGGCCGCTCCTCCACATGGTGCTGTTGAGATTTACGACTTGAGTGTAAGACGAGTGCGGTAATCAAATTATGGCTGTCCTCCATTTGTGAAATTCAGAGTGGCAAGTGTTATAGCCCAAGGGGATAAGCTTGATATTCTGATACTGAGGTATACCTTGTGCGCAGAGCCACCCTTTGAGCAGGTTCCGAAGGCAGTGAACTCAAGGTTGGTGGATTGATAGATAGCGACACGAAGGTTGCACTGTTGTGAAGTTTGAGCTAACCCAAGACTACAACGGATTACTAACATTGATCCCTTGTTCTATGCATTCTTTGGTGTCCTATTAGTTTACCCTGCCTAGCAATTATTAGTCCAGCTCCTAAACCTGCGGTTTTGTGAGAGGCAAGGATGTTTAACGTAGGAGCTTAGCCCACCTGCATCCGAAAATGCGAATCTCAAAACATTAGCCCTAAGCTCATAGATAACCAATGCTAAGGCATACCATATAAGAGAATATCGCCTCCTCCTTATGCCATTAATAGCCAGGTTTAAGGTGCGCAGGCGTCAAGCAAGCTGGGATAACCCAAATCCTAATTGGATCCGTCAATGTTGCAGTCCTTGTCCCGGTTTTAGAATGCGCTTTGGTTCATATAAAGGATAGATGTCGAGCCTAGGGTACCTTTGTTAAGTTGAGATGGGGACAACAATCAAGTCACTGTCTAATGTTTGAAGAAAGAAGAGCGATCCATGATTTTTCAGGGGTCACGTGCTTAACCAATCATCAACGATTGACCTGTCCCCTGGTGACGCTGGAGTCACCTCATTGTATTTGAGTACGGATGAACAAGGGTCAATTTTTCGGACTAACATCACGCTGACAGGAACGCCTTGGCCTGCACGGCTAACATGAAACAAAAAGACATGTCATTTCACCTCGCAGACGCTACACCACCGAATTAGTGCCCCCTTCCCTCGAAAGGCCCCCAATTCTGTCCAAGGCGGGAACACTGGTCAACTGCTCCTTTGTTTCGATGTGAAACTCGCTCTCAGTAGCAGAGTTCATAGTCAAGCTATCTCCATTCCATTGCTTTTGGACATGGATATGCAATGGTGCTGGTGTGTTGTTGCCCTTCCGGAACTGCATCGTACTGATATTGGCGACACGGGAATCCTCACTGTTGGACTTCAACTTGGTGTGGCGAAACACGCGACACGCCATGATGTTCGACAGCGCAATGGCAGGGGCCCAAAACGCCGACCTGTAAGGCAGTGGGATTCCAGGGGCAAGATCCATGGCTATCACAGCTAAGTTGGCAAGCATGGCCACCCTGTTGGGCGAAGGTTACTTTGGTCCCTACTACAGAAAATCAGCCATAGACTTACATGTAGTACTTCTGTCCGTCATGCAGTAGTGCCTTTGCGAACGCCGGAAGGTATCTACCGAACAAATCAAAACGGGTTTCCGAAGAGAGAATGTTACTCTTCTGGACGGAAAGCTCGCTGTTTGAGAGGCGCCAAGTGATTGCGATGAAGACGCAGGTGTCAAATACAGCAAGTGTAATGGTCGCGACAGCGGCGCGGGAGGCCTTCAGGTCCGAAAAGGTGCAGTATTTGGTGTTGCCAATGTGGACACCAGTAGCGCTTAATACCGCTGTCAATGACCCGCCGAGGACAACTACCCACAAAGCAAAGAATCCGGTGGTGATATAGATGTTCCGATTGAATACTGCGCGCACACGCAAGAAGAACAAAAGAGCGGTAGATGACACAGTGACATGATATACTGCACATCCCGCCTTCGTCAAGGCATTGCAGTCATCTACTTGTGCGGCTATATCATAGCTGTCAGATCGATGGAAGATACAGCAAGGATGTACTTACTACGGATGATCGAGCTTATAAGCGTATACAACAGGGTGCTCCATCTATCGTAAATATACAACTGAGTAAAACACAGAAACAGGCTGAAGCAGAGCTAACCTTGACACGAGATATATGATTGTTGGTAGGTTGGTTTGGTATCGAGTTGCAAGTTTATGATCACTAGGCAAGTGAGTCAAAATGTCCCAGATTAGAACCTAAATTCCGTCAGAGTAAGTTTGGCAGTTGAATTCCAGATGTGCAATACTAACACTCAACGCTCCTATAACGATATAATTCATGATGGTCGTTTGGTACGCCTGATCAGGTGACAGGAACGCCATCGGTGTGAAAGGGTTAGGGAGATGGGTGTCTGATATATTGGCCATACTCTTGATATCTGCCAGAATCGACGAGGAGGGAGCTCAGAAGCGGGCTGAATCTCTTCATGAAAAGCTTCCCATGTTCTATTTAAATGGCAAGCAAAACATCACGTAATTGTTGCCATTACAGTTCAAGAAACAGGACTCCACTCACCTGATGCCACGAAGGACAATGTATTTTTATAACGCCTCCCCAAATCTCGAAATCACCGTATCTGAATCAAGGAGTTGGCCAATGGCTTGGAATGTGTCAGATTATCAATGGTGATTGGTGCACAAAAATACCAATCTTAATTTGTGCGGTGTGATTATTGACAGAAGTTAATGGGGGCGTGGTTTTTGATAACAGCGTTTCAACTCTATAGGTGCCCCACGTGGGGCGCTCCTTCACATGATCCTGTTGAGATTTACGGCTTAAGTGTAAGACAGGTGCAGTACATAATCAAATCATGGCTGTCAGCTATTTGTGAATTTCAGTGGCAAGTGTTATAGCCTGAGGGGATAAGCTTGCTGTTCTGGTACTGAGATATGCCTTCTGTGCAGAGCAACCCTTCGAGCGGGTTCCGAAGGCAGTGCACTCCATGTTGATGCATTGATAGATTGTGATACGAAGGTTCTACTGCTGTGAACACTGAAGTTTGATTCAACCCAAGAGCAATATAGATTCCTGAGATTTGTATCTTTGACTGACTTGTACTATGCATCCTCTGGTGTCTTATCAGTTCATCCTTCTCGCGGTTACTTGCAAGTTTGTGAGAGGCAAGGATGATTGACGTACTTACCTGCATTTGAGAACGTGAACTTCAAAATGCTTGCTTCAGATTTGTAGGCGGCGAAGGCTAGAGTGTCTCATGGGAATGAACATTGTCTCCTCCTAATCACACCCAAAATTTGAAGAAATCAAGTGAGCTAAAAATTTCGACGACCCAAATCTTAATTTGATTGGGTTATGTAATACCGATCTCTTTGACTTGATGAGCTAAGAATTTTGGAATTCGTTGCAAACAGAGAGGCTCCTTGATGAGTTGAGATAGGGACGACAGTAACAGCTATTTTCACAACAATAGGCCTACCTGTATCGTTGGTGTTTACACCATCATTTGACTGCATCCGTGATACATCAAGATAAGATGTAGATTAAGAAAAAAACTGCTCTCAGAATTTTCAATGGCCAAATTCCAACGATATCTCTATAAGGGTGATATCCTACCAGAGGACATGTCCATCTTTGAATGGTGGAGTGAATGTTACTTGTTGTTCAACAGCATCAACAAGAAGGCTCACATCATGTTCCTTAGATGAATGCTCATTGATATAGTGTCTGGGCATCCTTTGCTTGAGACTACCTTGCCACCATGGCTAGAGTTGCATGCTGTAACCATATTATGGTGGCTGTATCCGTACCATTGCCACCCATGTGCCCATTGCTGGTATGGTATAGGCCCTGTACCATAGGGTATGGGTATTTGCCATCTGACCTCAGACCTGCCAATTGATGGCCATTGATGGGTATACAGTCCACGTGACTTTAAAATACATCATCACACCATGTTGTCAAGAGACATATCTCCCTTGCCCTCTCCAATCTTTGCCTCAGGCAAGAAATGTGCATTTGATGCATCAGGAAATTCAAAGATGCAGTAGATATTGATTTCTACAGTTTGTAGAGTGACAAAGTGCTGCTTCCTTGCCCAAGTGAGAACTCAAGCTTGATTGATTCTGATAATGACAACACACTTCCTACCAGATCAAACCTTTTAAATGCAGAGGTACATTTTCTGATTCATATACCCAAAGAGACCATTGATTTTGATTGTATTATTGTAGGTTGTAGATATTCTTCCATCAAAAACTGTCCCTTGGGGCAAGAAGTGGAAACACAACACAATGAGCAAGTGCACATCTGACACTTGCAAGTTCATTGTAAAGTATATAAACTATATGCCTATATTAGTCTGTTTACAGCTGTACTAGCACCTGTATCATGCTGTTAGGCTTGTTTTTGAAGGGCACATAATTATGGTAATGGCACCCCTGTCACTGTAAGGGAAATTCTACATTTTTGCATGCTGACCCCAAGTTGGCTGATGCATGATCTAGCAGAGGAATCCAAAGTTATATTTAGAAGTATAGTAGAGCCTATGTACTCACCTAGCAGAGGAAATCCAAAGAGAATACTCTGAGGGGTCCTCTGCCAGGTGTCTCTATCCTATACATATACCTAGCCTAAACAATAGCAGGAGGCTCCCACTATCACACCTTCTGACACTGGCCTGCTCATTGCAACTCATTGCAACTGCAGTTCCACCCATCACACACTTGGTCCTGCTCATTGCACACTTGGGCAAGACACCCTTGCATCTCCTACCATTGGCATACTTGTCATTGGCACCTCACTTGCTTTGTGATTACAATGTGTGCACCATTGGAGAACATGTAGCTCACTTTTAGATAATGTACAGTATGACCCTGAGCCATGTGGCAACAATGGGAACTCCCTGCTATTGTTTAGATGAGATATATAGGATAGAGACACTTCGCAGAGGATCCTCAGAGTATTCTCTTTGGATTTCCTCTGCTAGGTGAGTACATAGACTCTAATATACTTCTAAATATAACTTTAGATTTCCTCTGCTAGATCATGCATCAGCTGACCTTGGGTTAGCATGGCGCAACATACATCAGCAAACCCTGATTTTTCTCACAATCAGCCGACAGACCTTGTAGTGCCCATAGTCATCCATAGATGTTGTACTGAACTCTGCAGTGCTTTGCAGTTGTGTGTAGAATCCACCCTGTCTGTCCTGATATTCATAGTGGCTCATACTTCTACACAGTTCTGTATATTTATTACCTTATCTGCCCAGGGATATGCTTGGTTTGGCAGGTTGTGCAAAATTGGGCCAAACTTACTCAAAATTCAAAATCCAACATTATTGTATGTATGCAAAATACAGGTTTTTGTGCCTTGTCTAAGTTTACATAGGATGCATACTGCATGATAGGGCAATGAACGCTGGGTCAAACATCTCAAGACAAAGTTCCATTCTAAATTCTCCAAGACTAGTGTTGGACATGGCTTGGTTCAAACTGTGATGTGGCAGGTATGGGTATGGTGTTGCTGGGCCATACCATGTGATTACTGCACCTGTCATGTGAAGTGTCACGGGTCTACCAGCATCAGGTTTAACCATATTGCCATGTTGTCAGAGGTCTGAGGTGGCAATTTGAAGTTCTGTTTATGAGGCAAATTCCTCCCACCTTACAATTCCATGTCTCAATGTTCAACAACCAGCCATGCTAGACAAGACCAGACCAACGAGGAAGAACTCGGTGTCTTGGACCAAGACTAAGGGTGTCTGTGGATCATGATGCAATTCAGAAAGCTGGCTGAAGAAGTCTGCGGTGCTGGCAGGGCTGGGTTTACCATGGGAAAATGTCACCTTCGTTAACATCTACAAGTCAGGGTAAGCATGCTCTTGCACTACAGTTCTACACATAATAACCTGTGGCAGAACAGTCATATGGCACTGTATGATCAACCTGAGGCATCATTGGTAGGTGAACACTCATTTGTACCCATTTACATTAACTGTCAGAAACGGATTGCCCTGCACCTGTGCCTACTGTAGGTTAGTATACTCAATGGCCTGGGACTTTGTAATGTTATCGATTGACTGTCAGACTTGGTTAGAGTAATCCTTGTTACCTATTAAATCCATAGATAATAACCCCACCTCACTAAAAATGTGGCAATGTAATGGAATACTGTCTGCCCTATTCTCCCGGACTGTACATATCTCAAAAGCATGGGGTGTGTCTACAGACTGGAACCATAATCTCTCATGCTCTGCCCAGTAATAAGTGGAACTATCCCAGACCTTGTAGCACTTTACAGATGAGCGTAAATTTAGCTATAACTGCTGAGAGCTATGGAGGTCTGCACAGAGGTGTACAGCAACAGAACCTACTCTATGGCATCTATGGCACTATGCATGTCTATGGGTATCTATGCAGGGCTGCTAGCAGATCTCTGCAGGGGACCCAGGATTTGCTGATGTAGAGTTGCCCTTACACAACCAAGTCACATGTCCTCCAACTGGAATCCAATGTATGGGCATGAGTGCCAATGTGCAGGTGTGGGTGCCAATACCAATGTGTGATACCAACCACCAATGCTGATGTTATGAGTCCTTATGTTTACATAAGTAACTTGTTCATCATCCTGGGTTTGCAGGGAAAATTCAGTGTACCCAACAAGATCCAGTGTTGTTTTTCCCACAGTTAGTAATTTTGAAGTGTTCTGAAAATTCATTACAACATGATCAATAAACATTTTGAAGTACATCAGTAAGACTTTGTAGTCATGGAAATATTTTTCTAATGGTGGGAATCAAAATTAGCTGACACATGGATTTTGAGCAAAAAAGGCAACTGCTAACATGGGCTGCATTTGATAATATAAATTAGAGTTAATTGGTCTTTTCCTTAGGATATCTCAAGAATTAATTAATAACTGTCCACTGCATGATTGTGCTTAGGTTTGTCAACTACAATGTTAGCTCTAACAGTGTAGTTGACAAACATAAGCATGATTACAAGACACTTGTTCTGCTTTGGGTTAATCTTTTCCCACAATATAAAACATTGCATATCTCCATGATAACAAGACCTATGGATGCAGTTTAAATTGCTACTACTAGATTTGGTGAAGGGCTACCTAGTTTGTATATTTATGTATATTTGTATGTGTTTGTACACCATCAAGTATTGTGATCAAAAGTAGCTCTCTCACTACAAGCATGTTACAAATGAATATCAAGTTTGTAGATGACTTTGCCACACAGCTAGCCAAACAAACAATACCATCAAAGTTCCCACAATATAAATCATTGCATATCTCAACAACAACAAGGCCTATGGATGTAATTTAAATTGCTGGTGTTAGATATAATGAAGTAGTACCTCATGAATATGTTTGTATGTGTTTATATTTGTTTATATTATTCTAAACATTATCGACAGCAAATTTCTTGCTACATGTTACAAATGATTACTGTCTGTACTATGGGTAGCCCATTAATGCCAATTTTTGACACTCTCCCCCATAATGCTACAAAATGGAAAAATGAGGAATCATGAAGTTACCAGTATATAGGACTGGTTCTTATGGACAGATTGCCCTGCCTCAATTATTTTTTTTTGGGGGAGAAAATGTGGCAGGCATTGACCAAGACAACAGGCTTGATTTCAGCAAATGAGATGTGTATTGCTTATTTTTGTCACTGTTGTCACATCAAAATCAAGAAAATTTCATACACCAAGGGGTATTGTCTCAACTGCTGAGCTGGGAAGCCAGGGGCATCTGAAAATGTAATGAGGATCCCTGTCACTCTCACCTCTGTGAACAACAAATCTGGAGCCTGCCATAGCATCTAAGACTCCATACCCTAATAAAATGTGTAGAATAGAAGCTATTGATATATAGAAGGTTGTGTATCCAACCAATTTCCTGTGCCCTTTCCCATAATTGTGGGCCTGACTATCAAATGACAATTTACCTGATCAAAGTCACCTTCTTGAGCCTCCCCATAAAACTCAGGACATTTATTTATTGTTCTGAGTTGAGGATCTTATTTGTATAACATGCACCAAGCTATGGTTTTTTTTTGAGGCAAACAGAGCTGTGGAAGTGGCCAAAATGAAAATAAGCCATAGGCAATGATGGGCCACTGATAGTATATCACTTCACCACACATCTGGCCAAACAAACAATAATACTAAAGAAATTTCCCACAATATAGATGATGTATATCTCAGCAAATACAAAGCTGATGGACATGCTACTACTAGATATTGTAAAGGAATACATTATATGTATACTTATATGTGTTTGTAGTTGTTTGTACTCTTCCAAATCTCATTATCAACAACAACTCTTTTGCTACATATTACAAATATACATCATATGTATATTACAGTCATTCACATGACAATGGTACACCACCATTCTGTGGTACAGCCGAAATTGATTTCATGCTCACACAACATTGCATGCATATTTCTCTCCCAAATAAGTTGTGTTGAGAAGCCATACATAGCCTCAATCATAATACAAGTTTCTATTTGACATTAGCTTATGGTTTATGCTCACAAATTGAATATAATCTGTAGGATACATGAAATTGGCTGCATTTTGAAATGTTTCGAGGGTGGTTGACTGGCCTCATGTTGATATACATCCAAATTTTGACCTGGAACATGTTTCAAAGTATAAAGGATATATTTCTATAGATTTACACACTGTGGAGGGCCATAAAACATTGTCAAAAACACAAAAACCAAACCTGGGAGGTGAGGCATATTTACCTCATGTTCATATTTTATAATATATAACTCTAGAAACTGTTATGGCTGTTTAGGCCTTATCCTCTAGATCAATCTGGTTTGTTGTTCATTCGTTCTAAGACTGTTGACTCTGTAAGTCCAACATCTAATGACTCCCTCAGTAGGGCTAAGTCAGATTGTTTGTTCAATGATACACTACTCCCTTTGTAAGGCAAATAGGATTGAGTTTGCATTGAGGAGTCAAGAATAGATGAGCTAGGTCAAGCTAAAGAACTAACTATGCTAGAATATCCCTATATATACGTATGAGTCCAATAAGCATAGATAAGCATGGTTTATGCTATTGGTCATATAGATAAGAGGGATTAGTGCTATTGGTTATATAGATAAGGGGGATGAGTAAGCATGGGATAAATAGGACTAATGGAGAATTGTCTGAGTAATGCAAACCAATATTAGTAATTGTGAGTAAGCAACAGTGAGTAAGAAGAAAAAGATAGATAGGGTGCATGGTAAGGGAATTTGTAACATTACCCCTGTTCTATGATTGAAGCATCCCAGCTTCAATGACCGTTCCAAGATTTCCCAGAGTGATGTTCCTTGTCTTCAGAAAATCCATAAACATCTTGATAACCATCATAGTTCTGTGCTTGTTTCTGTGGAGACAAATTGGTACAACCTTTCCTTGAGTATTGGAGGACTACTTTTGGGCAAAAGGAATATACATATGTCCAGGTTTCTTTTCTTTGCATCCTGGGCATTCATAGTTTGGGCAGTCTAGTCTCATATGATCTTTGGACCAGCAGTGTGTGCATTTGAAGCTATAAATTGAATCACATGGATCAGGTGTAGAGTTGGTTAGGTCAATGGGATTTTGGATGTCTCCTTTTTGGTTGAAGGAGTTTGGTGGTAATTTTGCTGGTCTTCTTTTTGGTTTCTTTTTGATTATGGACTTTGTTGCTTTCTGTCTCTTGGTTCGTGTCATAACAAGTGATGGGTCTATAGATGGTATAGGTGTTTTTGTGGTATATGGCAATATATTTGATTCAGAAGATGTTGAGTGATAACTCAGTGGTTCTGGCTTTTCAGGAATGGGGAATAATGTTCTTCTTCCAGAGGATGTGGTTTGAAGAGCTAATGATGTGTCAAAAGGAATTGATGTGGTAGGTGTTTCATCAATTTGTTCTTTGTTTTCTACAATGATTTGTAGTGCTTTGAATTCTAGAGTAGAGCTAAGGTTTCCTGCAACCTGATCCATGAAACTTGTGATTTTGGCAGTTTGGTTAAACAGTGTGTCTTGTATCTGTTTATATCTTCCATACTGTTCCAAAAGGTCTTGACTGGGAGTTTTATCCCAAATTTCTGTTATTACGAGTCCTTATGTTTACATAAGTAACTCGTTCATCATCCTGGGTTTGCGGGGAAAATTCAGCATACCCAACAAGATCCAGTGTTGTTTTTCCCACGGTTAGTAAGTTTGAAGTGTTCCAAGATTTCATTAGAACATGATCAGTAAACATTTTGAAGTACATCAGTAAGACTTTGTAGTCGTGGAAATATTTTTCTAACTGTGGGAATCTAAATTAGCCGACGCGCGGATTTCGAGCAAAAAAGGCAACTGCTAACATAAGCTGCATTTAATATTATAATTTCGAGTTAATTGGTGTTTTTCTTTGGGATATCTCAAGAATTAATTAAAAATTGTCCACTGCATAATCATGCTTACGTTTGTCAACTACGCTGTTAGAGCTAACAGCGTAGTTGACAAACGTAAGCACGATTACAAGAGGCTTGTTCCGCTTTGGGTCAAACTTTTCCCACAATACAAAACATTGCATATCTCAACAATGACAAGACCTATGGATGCAATTTAAATTGCTACTACTAGATATGGTGAGGGGCTACCCAATGTAGATATTTGTATGTATTTGTATTTGTTTGTACACCTTCAAACATCATGATCAAAAGCAGCTCTCTCACTACAAGCATGTTACAAATGAATATCAAGTTTGTGTACAAGTTTACCACACAGCTAGCCAAACAAACAATACCATCAAAGTTCCCACAATATAAATCATTGCATATCTCAACAACAACAAGGCCTATGGATGTAATTTAAATTGCTGGTGTTAGATATGGTGAAGTAGTACCTCATGTATATGTTTGTAAGTGTTTGTATTTGTTTTTATTTTTCTAAACCTTATCAACAACAAATTTCTTGCTACATATTGTACATGAATACTGTGTGTATATCATTTCACCACACATCTGGCCAAACAAACAACAATAATCAAGAAATTTCCCACAATATAGATGATACTTATCTCAGCAAATACAAAGCTGATGGACATGCTACTACTAGACATTGTAAAGGATTACATTATGTGTATGTTATATGTGTTTGTAGTTGTTTGTACCCTCCCAAATCACATTATTAACAACAACTTTTTGACTGCATATTACAAATGAATATCATCTGTATATCACTTTGCCAACATCTGGCCAAACAAACAATATTAATGAGGTCCCCACATTATAGATGATGCATATCTCAGCAAATACTAGGCTAACAGAGACAATTGAAATTGCTACTACTCCTAGACCTATGGAGGGGGTACACCAGGAAATGTATATTTATATTGTTTGTACCTTTCCAAATTTGATTATAATCTCTTGTTATATCTATTTTAATATCACATTTATATATTACTTGGCCATAAGCATAGCCAAACAAGTCAATGTGGATGCTCCTGGAATCTATAATGTTCAATATCTTGACAATGGCTAGCTATATGAGTATGGTCAAATATAGTATGTGATAATACAACAAAAAACACTTAACAGGCATATGTACATTTGTTTGAAGTTTGTCTTTGATGATGATATTTCTATTTTTAGCATATTTGATAAGTTCTTGATTAGGATGCAAGACTAGAAATAAATTGTTGAATGTTGAATGGTTGATATACATTTCAATACTGTGGGAACTTGTTTCTAATATTACGAGTTCTTTATCAACCCAGGTTTCAGGCAACAAGTTGATTGATTGATTGATTGATTCATCATATTTCAACACTGCAGGAAAATATTTCCATAATGGGATTTTTCTTCTCTTATGGCTTTTTACAGCATTTCTCCACAAATACAAAGTATTGTGACATAATTTGCATGTATTTGGGATGATTACATAATGCTTTTGATGATGCCATCAAAATTATGCATATCTAATATTTCAAAGCATTGTGTTTCAAAATTTATTTTGTGTTTTTCTCCATAACCAGTAAAGCTGTTAACTTTGTTTTTATATATTTGGAATGTACAAACATGGCTCTACAATTTCCTTGTTAAGCATATTTTTGCCATGGTCTATTTTGAGTGAAATATTAGAAATGTCCAGATTCAGCTAGTTTTGAAGGTCTGTGTGTTATGTCAGGGGTGAACAAACATCTTATAACAACAATGACCCTTACCAAACATGACCCTTGTGGGAAATTACACTAAACATTGGAATAATCAACAACTACTACTATATTTACCTGAAATACAAAGAGGATTAATTTCTCTATTTATTGACACATGTCACATGATCTATTCCATCACATAAGCATGCCAAATACATGAAAACAATGTGAATGCCCATTCACTGCCCATTATCATAGAAAAAAGTTGGTTCTGATGTTTTTTGTGTTTTTTTCTGTAGAGCAGACCAACTAAGACATTGATTTTGACTTAGAGGGCCAATGCTTGGAGTAGCAGGTACTCATCCTTTTTTTGGTAATGGGAATCAGAAGTCCATTTCACACAAGCTGACCATCATAATTGTATTACAAGTTATTTTTATATAAATATTATTTTTGAGCATATACAGCTACTACTAGATCCCTGTTCTGATACCTTCTCAAGTCATTATCATATAAATCCCTTAAACTTCTGTCCTCAATAGATACTTGTTCAGTAAGCATCCCATCATAGTACCATATTTTGCCTTTGCTAGAAATTATTCTGGAGGTAAAGTGATTTTCTCCATGATACACAACCCCCCTCAGATAGAGTGTGGTGCACTTTTCATCTCCCAAAAATTTGATCTTGTGGCTGGTCTCTATATTGGTGGTGAGGATACTCAAGTGCCAGAATGTTTGGAACATAGTTGTACTGAAGCTGCTTTACCATGGGACATAAGCATTCTGGACATGTATATGCTACTGGATAATCAAATGAAGTTATCCATTTTTGGGTAGATCCTGGAGTTGAATCAATAGCATGTACAGCATACACATGTCTTTCATCCACTTCCATACCTTCATAGTTGCACTTAGTACATACAACTTGAGATGTAGCATTGTAGCCTCTTGGTTTGAGGAGATGATAAGCTAACTGTCCAATACTGGCACCTTCATGTCCAAGAGGAAATATATCAGGGTAGTTGTTATGTAATAACTGTCTAACATTATCTCTGACACATTCTAAGGACTGGCCAAGATGGATTTCATTGAAACCTTCTACCAACAAGTCAGTATATGTCCTATCAACATCATGCAGATTCTCAGTCCACTGGTCTGGGTTATGTTTCCAAATATTATAAAGGATAACAAACAAACTATCATATGAGCAGCTGTAATTATCTTTATCCCAAGATAATCCAAGTGGTGGTTGGATCTGGAAAGTATGAGATTTGGCTGGTTTCCTTTTTATAGGAAACATTTCATTATTATCTTCATCTATTTTTCGCTTTTTTGACACAGAGATACTTCCTGTAGCAGGTACAAAAGCAGAGGTAGTTTTGAGGGTTTTCTCATTCCTAGTATTTTCCTTCTTTATAATCTGCCATGGACTATCAGTGACAACAGGTAATAAATGCATAGGATCATTAGATGACCACTTCAGAGCATTATCAACTTTGTCTGGGACATGTTCTGTGCCTTTCCAGTTTTGGTACTCTCTGATAAGACTATTTCTTAGGTTTCCTTGAATATTTTTGGGTAGTAGGCTTTCATATCTAAGTCTAGTAATATCATCCAAGATTTCATGCTCTCTGAATTCTTGCCTAAGATACCCAGAACACCCTCTAGTAATTATGCTAGGTTCAAATCCCTGAGGGATGATTGTTCCAGCTGCACTTGCACTTCTGGATAGGCAGGTGTAGTAAGACATATGTGAGAAGCAGCTGTTCAAATGTACTACATTATAAGGTCTAGTCTTTCCTTGAGCAGCATAATCAGTCATTGCAACACCCACACTTGTTGTCTTTCAATAGATTCTTTTATATCACTAGGAAATATACATGTTATAGTCTTTGTGCCCTTGATCAGAGGAACTACATTTTTGGGCAAGCCTGGTATCTGTATATCTTTTGCAGGATTGATGAGCTCCACAAACAAGGTGTCCAGGATATGTTTTCCATGAGAACCTTTTTCTGACTGCCATCCTACAACAATTCCTTCCTGGCCTTTGGTTATGCACAACTCAGTTGCATCATTGTTCCTTATCATCACTGGCATTCCAAGACAGAGTGAGAGTTTTCCAGCAAAGTTCTCAGTAGATCCATGTCTAACTTTCCATATTTCAGTTTGGTCCTTGAAGTCAATTTCATTTGAAGCATGCTTGGCCTTAGGTGCATTTTTGGACTTTCCCCATTTCTCTTTGGTGGCAGGATCAGTCTCCTTTCCCCACCTGTCAACAGAATAGAAATTAGTCAGTTTCTGGCCAGTTTCATCAGCAAATCTTTGACACCCTAGCTTATTGATTTCATCCTTCTGAGTATGCCTTCCACATATGATAGAAACATTTCTAAACTCTTTCTTGGCAACATTAGGCTGACCAGGCCTCTTTCCAGCCTGCAGTGTTCTTAGAAATTGGATATCCTCAGAGGTACATTTGCCATATCTCATGTTTACCAAAGCCTTTCTTAAAGATGCATCTTCAGGTGACTGGGTCTTCTGTCTCATATTCTCTCTGAGAATTACTACTGGTGTGACCTGATGCCAGAGGGCTTTTCCAATAGATGCTTGTTGGCCAGCTAACTTGAGACCAGAATGAAGTTGGGTTCCAACATGTTCAGTTACGAGTCCTTATGTTTACATAAGTAACTCGTTCATCATCCTGGGTTTGCGGGGAAAATTCAGCATACCCAACAAGATCCAGTGTTGTTTTTCCCACGGTCAGTAAGTTTGAAGTGTTCCGAGATTTCATTAGAACATGATCAGTAAACATTTTGAAGTACATCAGTAACACTTTGTAGTCGTGGAAATATTTTTCTAACTGTGGGAATCAATATTAGCCGACGTGCGGATTTCGAGCAAAAAAGGCAACTGCTAACATAAGCTGCATTCAATACCATAATTTCGAGTTAATTGGTCTTATGTTGGGATATCTCAAGAATTAATTAATAACTGTCTACTGCATAATCATGCTTACGTTTGTCAACTATGCTGTTAGCTCTAACAGCGTAGTTGACAAACGTAAGCACGATTACAAGAGGCTTCTTCCGCTTTGGGCCAAACTTTTCCCCTTTTCCCACACTACAAAACATTGAATATCTCAACAATGACAAGACCTATGGATGCAATTTAAATTGCTATCACTAGATATGGTGAAGGGCTACCCAATTGGTATATTTGTATGTATTTGTATCTGTTTGTTCACCTTCAAACATCATGATCAAAAGCAGCTCTCTCACTACAAGCATGTTACAAATGAATATCAACTTTGTATATGACTTTGCCACAGCTAGCCAACAAACAATACCATTGAAGTTCCCACAATATAAATCATTGCATATCTTAACAACAACAAGGCCTATGGATATAATTTAAATTGCTAGTGTTAGATATGGTGGAGTAGTACCTCATGTATATGTTTGTAAGTGTTTGTATTTGTTTTTATTTTTCTAAACCTCATCAACAACAATTTTCTTGCTACATATTACAAATGAATACTGTCTGTATATCACTTCATCACATCTGGCCAAACAAACAATAATATTAAAGAAATTCCCACAATATAGATGATACTTATCTCAGCAAATACAAAGCTGATGGACATGCTACTACTGGACATTGTAAAGGAATACATGATGTGTTTATTTATATGTGTTTGTAGTTGTTTGTACCCTTCCAAATCTCATTATCAACAACAACCTTTTTACTACATATTACAAATGAATATCATCTGTATATTACTTTGCCAACATCTGGCCAAACAAACAATATTAATGAAATTCCCACAATATAGATGATGCATATTTCAGCAAAAACAAGGCTAACAGAAACAATTGAAATTGCTACTACCCCTAGACCTATGGAGGGGGTACACCAGGAAATGTATATTTATATTTGTTTGCCTTTCCAAATTTGATTATAATCTCTTGTTATATCTATTTTAATATCACATTTATATATTACTTGGCCATAAGCATAGCCAAACAAGTCAATGTGGATGCTCCTGGAATCTATAATGCTCAATATCTTGACAATGGCTAGCTATATAAGTATGGTTAAATATAGTATGTGATAATACAACAAAAAACACTTAACAGACATATGTACATTTGTTTGAACTTTGTCTTTGATGATGATATTTCTATTTTAACATATCTGATAAATTTTTGATTAACCCAGGATGCAAGGCTAGAAATAAAATGTTAAATGTTGAATGGTTGGTATACATTTCAATACTTGAGGTAGAGGGCCATTACTGGCAGATACGAGTCCTTATGTTTTCTTTTGATTAACTTTTCTTTATATTTCTAGAACCAGGTTGTTGCAATAGAACTAGCTGTCCAGAATCTCTTCAACTTTATATTACTTTTTGTTGTTGATAAGTTTGGTTCTGGAACACTTGTCAGGCATTGTCCTAGAATTAGATTGTAGGGTATAGGGAGTAGCTTGACATCATGGAAGGCCTGATGGATACACAACATGAAGATATAATAGGACCACACATTTGAGCTTGCAAAATACTTGTTGCACTTCTGTAAGGGGTCATGTTGCCAAGAGGCTCAGACAGGGAGCAGTATACACAGTATGAACAACCATGCAGGGAAGGGATGAGCATAGAGCACTAGAGGCTTGACTATGAGTAGAGAACCCAGCCCAAGTCTATTGCAAAGGTGCCCTTCCATGGAGAGGAAGGGGCACCTTATATTCAGTACATTGTGCCTATGTCTCAAATAACAACAGAATCTGATATCAGTAACTCTACTGATGCAACAATACATCTGTGATATGTTAGTCCAGAGTAAACTACTATCTGTCAAGGGGTTAAAGCAGTGTGTGTCAGAATGATAGGTATAACAGTGAGGCTATGCAAGCTGTGCAATAGTGATTCTGATGGCTAGATGTGGACAAACAAGTGATCCCCTTACAACTTCACCCATATCCATGGTTATGCCAATAGAAGTTGGTGTTTATAGATCCTATACAAATATCCACCAATAAAAGGTAACAATATATATCTAGGCATTATCCTTAAAAACAAGTCAGCTGGTAAAGTGGGGACTCAGACTCTCAGATGGACTGTGTGAAAAAATTAACAAACTTGGAAATGTAGATCCATATTTGTATATTCCAAATATACAACCAACTCAGTAGCTTCTCTGGGGACTTTACACTGAGCCACATAAGCCACACAGACCACACAGACAAATGCAGGTGTCTGCAGACTGACTCAGACCCTGTTTGGCAGGGAGCTCCACTTAATTGACAGTCTGCATCTGAGCCAAGTCAAAGCTAAGTCCATTAATCCATGCTGTTACTTGGATGCTCAGACCTAGCTGGGAACAACTCCTCATGAAGTCCATGCAGACTGTCCAGATTGCTTACTTAATCATAGTTACCATTTCTTATTTAATGCACAAAAATGCAATATTTTGGAGAGTCAAATACAAGGCCTCAAGGTTACATGTCATGTGCATAAAGCATGCAGATTAACCATTTGGTAATATGAGCTTGTCAGTCCAAGGTGCTTGTTTTTATAATGACCCCTGCTGCCTACTCTTGGCCATTATTGGCAATGGCTGAATATTGTTGATAGGTACTACATCACCTGTCAGCCTTGTTGTCAACCACCACCACCACTACATCCCCTGCTTCCCCTCCCATCACCTCCCTGCCTCATGATTGTGTACAATACTGCCAAATACAATGCCAGGTCCCACTGCCATGGATACCACCATCCTCTCTCATACCCACCCCTCTCAGTGAAAATAACAACTGCAAAATCACAACAATAAGAGCTGCAGCAAGAACTACAGAGGCACCTGTCACATTACCAGTGACTGCCTGCCCACTTCTGCTAGTGAGCAGCTAGCATGGTGGACATGGGTGGTGCAGTGGTGTATTCCATATGGTAGAACCATCACCTGGTGGCTGGGTGTGCACCCCTGGATGTGCTGTCTAGACCAAGTAGTGCCAATCACCCCTGTGCCCAAACCAGATGTGTGTAAGGTGAGTGCATATGTGCCTCACATCTAGTTGCTCAGATATACCTTGTTCTATTGTATATGCACCTATATGCTGCTGTATACCTTGAGACTACCTTGGTGTAATTCTATCTACCTTGTGATATGTTCTTATTCCTTTTACAAAGAATATACCAAGTAGTTACATCACTAAGGAAGTAATATTGATCCAAATGCCTACTTAGGTGGAGTGGTCCAACACACTGTGTGGCAGGTACTCATTCTTTATTTCTTTTCTTAGGAGAAATAAGTCCATTCCACATTCAGGAAGTTGGAGATGACTAGAAACAATGTAGATGATAGTTTACGGAGGTCATGTGACCATGGGAAAATGTTACCAAGTAAACAAGCCATGCCTGTGTGCAAAACCCAATGCCATAGCTTGCCTGGTTATGGAGAAAACATGAAAACCATCAGAACTAACTTTTCCCAGGATCATGGACACTAAATAAGCATTCAGATTGTTCTCATGTATTTGGTATACTTATATGGTGGAATAGATCATGTGACATGTGTCAATAAATAGAGAAATCAATCCTCTTTGTATTTCAGGTAAATATAGTAGTAGTTGTTGATTATTCCAATGTTTAGTGTAATTTCCCACAAGGGTCATGTTTGGTAAGGGTCATTGTTGTTATAAGATGTTTGTTCACCCCTGACATAACACACAGACCTTCAAAACTAGCTGAATATGGACATTTCTAATATTTCACTCAAAATAGACTGTGGGAAAAATATGCTCAACAAGGAAATTGTAGAGCCATGTTTGTACATATTAAATATATAAAAACAAAGTTAATAGCTTTACTGGTTATGGAGAAAAACACAAAATAAATTTTGAAATACAACACTCTGAAATATTAGATATGCATAATTTTGATGGCATCATCAAAGGCATTATGTAAGCATCCCAAATATGTGCAAATTATGTCACAACACTTTGTATTTGTGGAGAAATGCTGTAAAAAGCTATAAGAGAAGAAAAATCCCATTATGGAAATATTTTCCCACAGTGTTGAAATATGAATCAATCAATCAATCAATCAATCAACTTTTTGCCTGAAAACTGGGTTGATAAAGAACTTGTAATAATAGAAACAAGTTTCCAAAGTATTGAAATGTATATCAACTATTCAACATTTAACAATTTATTTCTAGCCTTGCATCCTGAGTTAATCAAGAACTTATAAGATCTGCTAAAAATAGAAATATCATCATCAAAGACAAACTTCAAACAAATGTACAGTGGCTCAAAAAACTGCCCCAATGTTTGTACATTTTTGAAAGATCAATATGGTATGAAGTGCTGACATAAGCAGGGGACCTGGGGTAATTATGTAAGATACTATGACATCGTGGCTTTCCAATGGACCCTGGATCATGTGATTTGGATCAATATCCATTAAGCTATAAGCCAAACAAAATGGCTACTCATTGGGGCAGTTTTTTGACCCTTATCTTATTTTCCATTATTCTGGCATTTATGATCCAATGCAAGAACATTATGGACTGTGGGAAGAATAAACAATGTCATGTGACTTTATTTGTATCAATTTGACATGTTGGAATTGGTTCAATCATCTTCTTGACCTCTTACCACCATCATGAAAGCCATTTCTACTGCTCAGCACAATACTGTTGTTTCTCTCCTCAATGAGGGCTATTCTCAGCGTCAAATCAAGGAGAAAACTGGTCTAGGGAAGGGTACCATCAGTAGGATCAGCAAAGATGTGGATGGAAACAAAGAAAACAACCTTGGTGGCCGCCCCTCCAAGCTGTCTGTTCGTGACAAACAGTCAATTATTCGTCAAATCAAGTCAGGGAAGCTTGATAATGCAGTTCAGGCTACCCAATTCATCAATGGCATCATCCCCAATCCTGTCACACCCCAGACAGTCAGAAATGCACTCAAGGAAAATCAATTTTATGCTGCTACAAAGAGGAAAGCTCCTCTTCTCAAACGAGCCCATCGCATCCGGCGTCTCCAGTTTGCAAAATATCATGAAAGCTGGACTGTGGAGGACTGGAAAAGGGTTCTATGGACAGATGAGACCAAAATCAATAGGATTGGGTCAGATGGAAAGGTTTATGTCTGGAAACAAAGGGGAGAACCACCATCTGATAGAACAACATCACCTACTGTCAAACATGGAGGAGGAGGAAACCTCATGGTATGGGGTTGTATGGGGTGGAATGGAGTGGGAAAGCTCATAGAGGTGCAGGGGAACATGGACAAGGTTCAATACTGTGAAATTTTGGAGAGTGGAGTTCAGGAAAGTTTTGAGAAGTTGGAAATGGTGGATGGCGAGCGCTACTTTCAGCAAGATAACGACCCCAAACACACATCTGGACTGGCCACACAGTGGTTTGAAGACAACAACATTCAAGTCCTTGGCTGGCCTGCCCAATCCCCTGACATGAATCCAATAGAACACCTTTGGGAACATCTCAAGCGCCGTCTTAAAGAATATCCGACACCACCCAAAGGAGTACATGAGTTGTGGGATAGATTGGCTGAAGAGTGGGGTGAAATTCCACCAGAGGTATGCCAAAACCTGATAGAAAGTATGCCCAGGCGGATACAAGCAGTTATAAAGGCAAAAGGTGGTCATACAAAGTATTAGATAGAAAATTAATAGAGGGTCAAAAAACTGCCCCAATGAGTAATCATTTTGTTTGGCCTATAGCTTAATGGGTTTTGATCCAAATCACATGATCCAGGGTCCATTGGAAAGCCACGATGTCATAGTATCTTACATAATTACCCCAGGTTCCCTGCTTATGTCAGCACTTCATACCATATTGATCTTTCAAAAATGTACAAACATTGGGGCAGTTTTTTGAGCCACTGTACTTTGAAAGGGTCGAGACGGCAGCAAGTGCCTCCTGGCAAGATGGTTTGACCTCGGGACTCTTGTCATCATCCACACCATCACCAGCATTCTTCTCTCTATACTGCTCTCCCTTGTGTCGCTCCAAAACTGCTCGGTAAATGTCCTCCTCCGTTCCCTCATCATACAGGTTGTGTTCATTTACTGGGTTGAGTAGCTCACCCAGATCCATTCGGTTCCGTGGTTGCAGCACACCAATCCTTTTGAGATGGGATAGGGAATCAGATACTTCCTTCTCTGCTGCTTCAATAGGATCATTGAGGTCGTCATTGAGGAGGGAGGATATGGGGACAGTGGGGGTAGTCGAAGAGGTGGGATTGAGGAGTGTGTTGGGAAGGATTCCTGTCTTCCTCCAGCAGTTGCGGATCGTTGTTGTGTCAACCTTGTTCCAGGCAATGTTGGCCAAACGCATTGCTTCCAGAATGTTGATGTTGTAAATCTGGGCAGGGGAGATGTCGTTGTCATACTGATCAATGGCCTGATTCATGAAACTGGCACGGTAATGAGCTTTGAAGCACCGAATGATACCTGCATCAGCTGGCTGGACATGTGCCATGAGATTTGGTGAGAAGTTTTCAACATGGATGTTCGTAAGGTCATTGGGTGGGACATGTGCACTGAAGTTGTCTTGAAATAAAACAATTTTTCGCCCATTGCATCGCAACTTTGCATCCCAGTTGTGAAGCCACTCTTGATAAAGAACTGTGGTCATCCAAGCCTTCGCATTGCTCCAATAATAAAATCCTAACTGCGCACCCGATTTGTGTTGAAAAGGCCGTGGGTGTTCGAAATTGCCAATGATAACAGGTGGGAGTTTCTCGCTGCCATCAGCATTCATTGTGAATGCATATGTCAGTCGCTTCTTGTTTCCTTTCACTCCAGATGATTGCTTGTTCATGAGTCCTCAGTCTGGTGGCATTCTGAAAGACAGTGAGTTGTGAATTTTAGCAAAAGCGACAATCCTTATGCCCAAAAAAGACCTGTTTCATCCATATTGAACATATCCTTCAACCGATAACCATGCTTTGCAACAAGCTCGCGGATGCATTCACGAATGCGTTCACGTTCACTTTCAACCTCCTCTGGACTTCCAGAGCCAGCCTCACCATGGCGTTTGAAGCTTTTCAAGCCACACCGCCTCTTCAGTGCTTCCAGCCATCCTTCACTCAGCACCAGCCTCTCATCCATTGGTACCCCCACGAGATCTGCAAAGCGAGTCCATTTCTGTCTGAGGATCTCACCACTAAGTGGAACCTCATCCAGCATAGCTTTTGCAATCCAAAGCTCAAGCATCTCATTGACCTCTGGATGCTCCATCTGCTTCACCCGCTTTGCATTTCCAGTTTGTCCTTTGCCCAACTCTTCAGCGTACAACTGACGATACTTCTCCTCATCCTTTAGCCATGCAGAGATTGTTGGTTGCTTCAGGCAAAGATTGGGGTATGTTTCATTCCAGTATGCGGCAGTCTTGCCTTGACTCTGTCCCTTGCCCTGCTTGTGGTGCCAGTCAAGGATTTCAATCTTCTGTTTCAATGTTGCGTTTTCCTTCTTTGTGAAAACTGGGGCCTCTTTTTCCTTGTGCTTTTCCGCCTGAGGCTTGACCTTACAAGGCTTGTCAGGTCCTAAAGTACCACATGGGTTATTTATACTCAAACTCATAGTGATGCACGTACACTTTCTCTTTTGGCCTGCCACCTTTTTGATACCTCCCCCCAACTCCTTGAGTTTCTCCAAAAGCACTTTCTGCTGCGAATTTAAGCGTTGCAGTCCATGCTCATAGTCGGAAGCCTTATCCAGGAGGTCAACAACTGTATCCTCATCAACGAGATTGGCTTCATTATCCAACCAATGTTCATCTTCTTCGGAAATGTGTTCCTTGTTGAATAGACGTGTGGAGAGAGCATCTTTACGTGTCTTTATTGTTTCCTTTAGTCGAGCGAGGCCTGCCTTGAGCACTTCAAGCGGTTTTTTCTTCATTGTATGGTATGTTGAGCTAGGAAAACCATCACTGGGCTCATTCCAATTTGTGGCAATGTATTTCAAATTGTAGACACTAATTATAAACTGCTCCACAAGATCATCCTCTGCCCGGCGGGCTCAGTTTTAGGTAAAGTATGGGTTATGACCCACCTCTGGGCCTATGGGTTATTGAGTATGGGAGGGTTCTTGAATTCCCCTGCGAACAAAGTCCGTGGAAGCCCAAAACCTATGGGTTTTAACAGGTTATGGGTTATCATAGGTATGGGTTAAGGCAGGTTTGACTGTATGCTGTTAGAGCTAACAGTGTAGTTGACAAACGTAAGCACGATTACAAGACACTTGTTCTGCTTTGGGTCAAACTTTTCCCACAATACAAAATATTGCATATCTCAACAATGACAAGACCTATGGATGCAATTTAAATTGCTACTACTAGATATGGTGAGGGGCTACCCAATGCAAATATTTATATGTATTTGTATTTGTTTGTACACCTTCAAACATTGTGATCAAAAGCAGCTCTCTCACTACAAGCATGTTGCAAATGAATAGCAAGTTTGTAGATGACTTTGCCACACAGCTAGCCAAACAAACAATAACATCAAAGTTCCCACAATATAAATCATTGCATATCTCAACAACAACAAGGCTTATGGATGTAATTTAAATTGCTAGTGTTAGATATGGTGAAGTAGTACCTCATGTACATGTTTTTATGTGTTTGTATTTGTTTTTATTTTTCTAAACCTCATCAACAACAAATTTCTTGTTATATATTGTAAATGAATACTGTCTATGTATCATTTCACCACACATCTGGGCAAACAAACAATAATACTAAAGAAATTTCCCACAATATAGATGATACTTATCTCAGCAAATACAAAGCTGATGGACATGCTACTGCTAGACATTGTAAAGGAATACATGATGTGTTTATTTATATGTGTTTGTAGTTGTTTGTACCCTTCCAAATCTCATTATCAACAACAACCTTTTACTACATATTACAAATGAATATGATCTGTATATTACTTTGCCAACATCTGGCCAAACAATCAATATTAATGAAATTCCCACAGTATAGATCATGCATATCTCAGCAAATACAAGGCTAACAGAGACAATTGAAATTGCTACTACCCCTAGACCTATGGAGGGGGTACCAGGAAATGTATATTTATAATTGTTTGTACCTTTCCAAATTTGATTATAATCTCTTGTTATATCTATTTTAATATCACAATTATACATTACTTGGCTGTAAGCATAGCTAAACAAGTCAATGTGGATGCTCCTGGAATCTATAATGCTCAATATCTTGACAATGGCTAGCTACATATATGAGTATGGTTAAATATAGTATGTGATAATACAACAAAAAACACTTAACAGGCATATGTACAGTGGCTCAAAAAACTGCCCCAATGTTTGTACATTTTTGAAAGATCAATATGGTATGAAGTGCTGACATAAGCAGGGGACCTGGGGTAATTATGTAAGATACTATGACATCGTGGCTTTCCAATGGACCCTGGATCATGTGATTTGGATCAAAACCCATTAAGCTATAGGCCAAACAAAATGATTACTCATTGGGGCAGTTTTTTGACCCTCTATTAATTTTCTATCTAATACTTTGTATGACCACCTTTTGCCTTTATAACTGCTTGTATCCGCCTGGGCATACTTTCTATCAGGTTTTGGCATACCTCTGGTGGAATTTCACCCCACTCTTCAGCCAATCTATCCCACAACTCATGTACTCCTTTGGGTGGTGTCGGATATTCTTTAAGACGGCGCTTGAGATGTTCCCAAAGGTGTTCTATTGGATTCATGTCAGGGGATTGGGCAGGCCAGCCAAGGACTTGAATGTTGTTGTCTTCAAACCACTGTGTGGCCAGTCCAGATGTGTGTTTGGGGTCGTTATCTTGCTGAAAGTAGCGCTCGCCATCCACCATTTCCAACTTCTCAAAACTTTCCTGAACTCCACTCTCCAAAATTTCACAGTATTGAACCTTGTCCATGTTCCCCTGCACCTCTATGAGCTTTCCCACTCCATTCCACCCCATACAACCCCATACCATGAGGTTTCCTCCTCCTCCATGTTTGACAGTAGGTGATGTTGTTCTATCAGATGGTGGTTCTCCCCTTTGTTTCCAGACATAAACCTTTCCATCTGACCCAATCCTATTGATTTTGGTCTCATCTGTCCATAGAACCCTTTTCCAGTCCTCCACAGTCCAGCTTTCATGATATTTTGCAAACTGGAGACGCCGGATGCGATGGGCTCGTTTGAGAAGAGGAGCTTTCCTCTTTGTAGCAGCATAAAATTGATTTTCCTTGAGTGCATTTCTGACTGTCTGGGGTGTGACAGGATTGGGGATGATGCCATTGATGAATTGGGTAGCCTGAACTGCATTATCAAGCTTCCCTGACTTGATTTGACGAATAATTGACTGTTTGTCACGAACAGACAGCTTGGAGGGGCGGCCACCAAGGTTGTTTTCTTTGTTTCCATCCACATCTTTGCTGATCCTACTGATGGTACCCTTCCCTAGACCAGTTTTCTCCTTGATTTGACGCTGAGAATAGCCCTCATTGAGGAGAGAAACAACAGTATTGTGCTGAGCAGTAGAAATGGCTTTCATGATGGTGGTAAGAGGTCAAGAAGATGATTGAACCAATTCCAACATGTCAAATTGATACAAATAAAGTCACATGACATTGTTTATTCTTCCCACAGTCCATAATGTTCTTGCATTGGATCATAAATGCCAGAATAATGGAAAATAAGATAAGGGTCAAAAAACTGCCCCAATGAGTAGCCATTTTGTTTGGCTTATAGCTTAATGGATATTGATCCAAATCACATGATCCAGGGTCCATTGGAAAGCCACGATGTCATAGTATCTTACATAATTACCCCAGGTCCCCTGCTTATGTCAGCACTTCATACCATATTGATCTTTCAAAAATGTACAAACATTGGGGCAGTTTTTTGAGCCACTGTAACCCATAGATTTTGGCTTCCACGAAAAGCTATGGGTTAAGGCAGGTTTGACTGTAGTTGACAAACATAAGCATGATTACAGTGTATGACCGTCCACTTGTACACCAAAACAATGATTGATGTGATGGAGCAGAAATACTTGAGTAAAGACAATATGGTATATACCAGTAACTAGATAGGCTTCGAAATATACTACATATGCAATCTGGGGTGTGTGGGGGATGTGCTTCGTGTGTGAGAGGTGTCCCATGACAGGGTGCCCTGTTTTTGCCAAAACGAGTCACTTGGATGGTGGCTGTGATGGGGTGTGATGGATGTCACAGCAACTGATCAAGCACAATAAGACACTATTCCTCGTCATCCAACGATTCATTGCCGTCAAATTCCTCTCCCGATGATTCCTCCAGGATCTGCTCTATCACTTTAGGCATCTTAGGCTTTGGTATGGCTTTTTCTGGTTTGAACTCTTGGTCACTCTTTTTCGGCTTTGGATTTTCTTGCTGCCAATCCTTGATCCTTTCCCCACACGCTTTCACCTCAGCTTTGTTATGTTCCCACTCTTCAACAGCAGCCCGCCATTTAGCTTCAAGCCCCACATTCTGCTTCTTTCTCTCCTCCTCCTGTCTCTTCCACTGTTCAACCTCGACTACCCAGGCTTGCTTCTGCTCCTTCCGTGTTTCATGTACTTTTTCCGCTGCCTCAACTGCTTCCCAATGTGCATTAACCTTCTCGAAGAATTCATTGTCTGTAAGCAAGTGCAGGAGACCATCCCCAAGTAATTTTCCGGCATTTTTTCCTTTCTTGGCTTTTAGCTCCTTTGCTCCAAGCTGCTGCCGAACACGACCACAGTAGAGCCGTTGCAAGACCATTGCTGCTTGTAGCTGCAACATGCACCCCTTCAAAAAGTCAGCCATAGCCTGTGTCGCCACCAACGCATCCTGCAACCGTTGCTCTCTGGCTGTCCTCGTTTCCATGGTGAGGAGATCATGATCATCTCTCTTGTGACATTTGACAGGTGAAATCTGTAGCACTGGCAGGTTTGGAGGTTCGGGGGAAGATCTCAGAGGCGACTGTGATGTCAAATATCCAACATTGGATGATGCAAGCATGGGAAGAGCAATGTGCACAGGTCGGGAAGGTGAGAGTATTTGATTTGATGGAGCCTTATCCACTGTGCTAACCAATGGCTGGATGGCATCAATGAGCAGGTCGGAAACAATGTGCACAGGTGTCGGAGGAATCACTGGTGTGAAAACCTTATATGATGTGTCCTGGCTTGGTGCCATCATCTCTGGTGTAATGACATTCTGATTAAAGGGGACAATGCCAACCTTACGAAATGCTGTCTTGATGAGCTTGGGTTTGAGAACCGCTAGGTGTGCGCTGCCATATATCTTTAAAAAATTTTCCTTCGTTATGGCTTCACCTGTCTCTCGTAGGTGCTTGTCTTGTTGTTTCCCATATGTACTCCAGCTTCAATGGGCCAAAGATTGCAACATCAAGACTCTGATACACATGTGTTCCATGTGGTGGATAGCTGGGGACCAGGATATTATGACTACAGCAGTATTGGAGAAATTTGCGAGTGACATGTGAGTCATGCCCATTGACATATAAAACCCGTGCGTGGCCTTTTGCAACTGCCCGAGTTTGCTTCTCGAAATGCTTTGCATACTCAAGGCCAATGACATGCATTGTCCAACCTTTTTTGGAATATCCAAGCCTAAAGAAATATTTGTATCATTAATTGATAATTGGGAATCCTTTCGATGTACAAAGCTTTTGCAGGGTTGTCCTGCTGCCATTTCACAAGATATCTCTTCCCCTTGAAGATGACTGCTGGAGGTAGTGCTGTTCCACCTGCACAAATGGTAATGAGGACTGTTATGTTCTCACGCATGCCTTTCTGCTGCTGATATTGAAGCTTTTTCCCCTTAGCTCCAATCACCCGCTTGTAACCCTCATCACCATTTGCCTGGAAGCCCCCTTCATCCAATGCAAATGTGCACTCAGGTGCAATTGGCTCTCCACCATCACCATGTAGCTGCACATGTTCAACAATGTCGTAGTATTTTGTGTTTGCGTGTTCATTGACAGCCTGACCACGAGCAGTATCAAGAGGACATGCAACATATGTCTGAAGCTGGTCAGAGTGCTTCAAGACAAAGTGGTGAGTCCATTGCTGACCCACACCAGATGCTGGAAACCTTGAACCAAGCCTTGCACGTAGAATTTTGTCAACATGCTCCTTCAATTGTAAATGGTTGAGTGGATGGCCCCATTCTGCCATCTCAATGGTGTAGTCTATGACTGCTTTTGCTTCTTCTTTTTGGAGCCAGCTCTGTTCAGCATTGGCTTCCGATCTCATCCTCCCGCCATTAGCCAAATTCCAGAGAGTATTATGGTTTAGTGTGAGTTTCTTGCCTGTTTCCACAAAATACTCCTGCTCAACCTCCCTGCAGATTGTTCGAAGGCCTGCCCTCTTGCCAACTTGTAGCTTGTCTCATGCCTGCTGATATCGAAGGACCGCACGTGCCATCAGTTGATCTTGTTTCTCACGTTGAAGCTGTGCCTTTTTGAGAGCTGGCAAAGCTTTGCGAGCCATTAGGGACAATGAAACAATGAGTAGTAATCCCACTGGATGTAGCAATTTTACAGTAAAAGATTATTAGAGTTTTTGAGTTCTGTGCATGCCAGCTGTCATGCATGACATTTGTGACCCGCCCAAATCCTGCTTGGGACAAAGTTGGGGCTCGCCTACTCTCAATACCGATAGTGGAGTTGAATAACTTGTATAGCCTTCTATCTGTATTATATTAACACTATTTGGAAGGCACTTGACAGGCTGTGGCAGTGGATAGGGAATGTGAATGCTGAAATCCCATTTTGGCAAAAGGCCCAAATTTCCATCAATCCACTGTGCCTGATAATTGATGGACAGCACCCTGTCATTTTGGCTTGTCTGTAGTACATATAGTATGTAATAATCATGGAGTATGCAGGAAAAAGTTAGGGGACCTGTATTTATTGAGAAAGAGGCTAGTGTACAAGTGGCCCACAGTGTACAACTGGACAGTCATACACTGTATGCAGTGGACAGTTATTAATTAACTCTTGAGATATCCCAAGAAAAAGACCAATTAACTCGAATTTATATTATTAAATGCAGCCCATGTTAGCAGTTGCCTTTTTTGCTCAAAATCCGCACGTTGGCTAATTTTGATTCCCACAGTTAGAAAAATATTTCCATGACTACAAAGTCTTACTGATGTACTTCAAAATGTTTACTGATCATGTTCTAATGAAATGTCAGAACACTTCAAACTTACTAACCGTGGGAAAAACAACACTGGATCTTGTTGGGTACGCTGAATTTTCCCTGCAAACCCAGGATGATGAATGAGTTACTTATGTAAACATAAGGACTCGTAACTATGGGAACTTGTTTCTATTATTACAAGTTCTTTATCAACCCAGTTTTCAGGCAAAAAGTTGATTGATTGATTGATTGATTGATTCATATTTCAACACTGTGGGAAAATATTTCCATAATGGGATTTTTCTTCTCTTATAGCTTTTTACAGCATTTCTCCACAAATACAAAGTGTTGTGACATAATTTGCACATATTTGGGATGCTTACATAATGCCTTTGATGATGCCATCAAAATTATGCATATCTAATATTTCAGAGTGTTGTATTTCAAAATTTATTTTGTGTTTTTCTCCATAACCAGTAAAGCTATTAACTTTGTTTTTATATATTTAATATGTACAAACATGGCTCTACAATTTCCTTGTTGAGCATATTTTTCCCACAGTCTATTTTGAGTGAAATATTAGAAATGTCCATATTCAGCTAGTTTTGAAGGTCTGTGTGTTATGTCAGGGGTGAACAAACATCTTATAACAACAATGACCCTTACCAAACATGACCCTTGTGGGAAATTACACTAAACATTGGAATAATCAACAACTACTACTATATTTACCTGAAATACAAAGAGGATTGATTTCTCTATTTATTGACACATGTCACATGATCTATTCCACCATATAAGTATACCAAATACATGAGAACAATCTGAATGCTTATTTAGTGTCCATGATCCTGGGAAAAGTTAGTTCTGATGGTTTTCATGTTTTCTCCATAACCAGGCAAGCTATGGCATTGGGTTTTGCACACAGGCATGGCTTGTTTACTTGGTAACATTTTCCCATGGTCACATGACCTCCGTAAACTATCATCTACATTGTTTCTAGTCATCTCCAACTTCCTGAATGTGGAATGGACTTATTTCTCCTAAGAAAAGAAATAAAGAATGAGTACCTGCCACACAGTGTGTTGGACCACTCCACCTAAGTAGGCATTTGGATCAATATTACTTCCTTAGTGATGTAACTACTTGGTATATTCTTTGTAAAAGGAATAAGAACATATCACAAGGTAGATAGAATTACACCAAGGTAGTCTCAAGGTATACAGCAGCATATAGGTGCATATACAATAGAACAAGGTATATCTGAGCAACTAGATGTGAGGCACATATGCACTCACCTTACACACATCTGGTTTGGGCACAGGGGTGATTGGCACTACTTGGTCTAGACAGCACATCCAGGGGTGCACACCCAGCCACCAGGTGATGGTTCTACCATATGGAATACACCACTGCACCACCCATGTCCACCATGCTAGCTGCTCACTAGCAGAAGTGGGCAGGCAGTCACTGGTAATGTGACAGGTGCCTCTGTAGTTCTTGCTGCAGCTCTTATTGTTGTGATTTTGCAGTTGTTATTTTCACTGAGAGGGGTGGGTATGAGAGAGGATGGTGGTATCCATGGCAGTGGGACCTGGCATTGTATTTGGCAGTATTGTACACAATCATGAGGCAGGGAGGTGATGGGAGGGGAAGCAGGGGATGTAGTGGTGGTGGTGGTTGACAACAAGGCTGACAGGTGATGTAGTACCTATCAACAATATTCAGCCATTGCCAATAATGGCCAAGAGTAGGCAGCAGGGGTCATTATAAAAACAAGCACCTTGGACTGACAAGCTCATATTACCAAATGGTTAATCTGCATGCTTTATGCACATGACATGTAACCTTGAGGCCTTGTATTTGACTCTCCAAAATATTGCATTTTTGTGCATTAAATAAGAAATGGTAACTATGATTAAGTAAGCAATCTGGACAGTCTGCATGGACTTCATGAGGAGTTGTTCCCAGCTAGGTCTGAGCATCCAAGTAACAGCATGGATTAATGGACTTAGCTTTGACTTGGCTCAGATGCAGACTGTCAATTAAGTGGAGCTCCCTGCCAAACAGGGTCTGAGTCAGTCTGCAGACACCTGCATTTGTCTGTGTGGTCTGTGTGGCTTATGTGGCTCAGTGTAAAGTCCCCAGAGAAGCTACTGAGTTGGTTGTATATTTGGAATATACAAATATGGATCTACATTTCCAAGTTTGTTAATTTTTTCACACAGTCCATCTGAGAGTCTGAGTCCCCACTTTACCAGCTGACTTGTTTTTAAGGATAATGCCTAGATATATATTGTTACCTTTTATTGGTGGATATTTGTATAGGATCTATAAACACCAACTTCTATTGGCATAACCATGGATATGGGTGAAGTTGTAAGGGGATCACTTGTTTGTCCACATCTAGCCATCAGAATCACTATTGCACAGCTTGCATAGCCTCACTGTTATACCTATCATTCTGACACACACTGCTTTAACCCCTTGACAGATAGTAGTTTACTCTGGACTAACATATCACAGATGTATTGTTGCATCAGTAGAGTTACTGATATCAGATTCTGTTGTCATTTGAGACATAGGCACAATGTACTGAATATAAGGTGCCCCTTCCTCTCCAATGGAAGGGCACCTTTGCAATAGACAAGGTCTTTACACTAAGCCACATAACCCATGCAGACTCCATGTGCAGTCCGCACAGACTCATTTGGCAGGACCATCAGCCAGACAACAATCTGTGTCCGTGCTGAGTCCGCATCAATCCACGTAATTTTATGCAGACATGCAGACAAGCACGGATGGACAGCTTGCAGAATCCGCACAGCCAGTCAATTACTAATCAGATTACTAATATAATTTTTATTTACTCAAATTATATATTCTAAATCAAGTGTGACATTTGACAAAACCCCAGATGCCAGGTTAGACCCTTACCCAGGTTTAGGTTATGGTAACCAAGCCTAACCTTAACCTGACTTCAACCTGACCTTGTTCCCAAATGGGGCCTTATATCATACACCATGGATATGGGTGAAGTGCAACAAGTTTTTGACAAGCTCAAATGTGTGTAATATAAATTTAAAGAGATTACTGGATAGCTAGTTCTATTGCAACAAACTGGTTCTAGAAATATGAAGAAAATTTGATCAAAAAAAACATAAGGACTCGTATCTGTCAGTAATGGCCCTCTACCTCAAGTTTGCAATAAGTGGAAGTAACATGATTCTTGTATGAGGTTGAAGCTAGGTGTGTATTCTTTCTATGCTGTGCAAATTGATTACCAGACCAGCAAGTTGTGTAAAACAAGTTCATGTTTTCCACTTGTAAAAAAAGCACAGCTTACCCTACAACTTGTGTAGATTAATAATGTGCACAGGAGGAGGTGAAATTAGTATGATAACCACCATGTTATTTTTGTTGGAAAAGTCAAGGCTGTGTAACAAACTGCTGATTGTGATTATTGGGCAGTATATGCACCATACACTCATTTCATCTCATAAATACTACACCACCAAGCCAAACACCCCCTCCCTTGAAAGGCACTCCATTTTTTCCAAGGCACGAGGTGTGGTTGAAGGCCCCTTTGTTTAGATGACACTCGCCCTATGAAACTTGCTCTCAGTACCAGAACTCAGAGTCAAGCCATCCACATCCCGTTGCTTTTGGACATGGATATGCAATGGTACTGGTGTGTTATCACCCTTCCAGAACAGCATTGTGCTCACATTGGTAACACAAGTGTCTTCACTGTTGGACTTTAACTTGGTGTGGCGAAACACACAACACGCCATGATGTTTGTCAGAGCGATGGCAGGAGCCCAAAAAGTTGCTCTGTAAGGCATTGGAACTCCAGGGGCAAGATCCAAGACTATCACAAGTAAGTTGGCGAGCATAGCTACCCTGTTGATGCAAGGTTACATTAGCCCATACCACAGAAAAACGAGACATAGACTTACATATAGTACTTCTGTCCGTCATGCAGTAGCGCCTTTGCGAACGCCAGAAGGTATCTGCCAAACAAAACAAAACGGATTTTCGAAGAAGGATTGTCACTCTTCTCGATGGAAAGCTTGCTGTTTGATAGGTGCCAAGTGATTGCAATGAAGACGCAGGTGTCAAAGACAGCAAGTGTAATGCTCGCAACGACACTGCAGGAGGCCTTCAGGTCTGAAAAGGTGCAGTATTTGGTGTTCCCAATGTGGACGCCAGTAATGCTCAACACCAATGTCAATGACCCACCAAGGACAACTACCCACAAAGCAAAGAATCCAGCAGTGATATAAATGTCCCGATTGAATATTGCACGCACGCGCAAGAAGAATAAAAGAGCAGTAGATGACACAGCGACATGATATATTGCACATCCTGCCTTTGCCAAGGCATTGCAATCATCCATGGTTGTGGCTATATCATGGCTGTCAGATGGATGTAAGATGCAGCAAGGAAGTACTCACTACGGATAATCAAGCATATCATTGAATACAGCAGGGTGCTCCATCTATAATAATGTACAACTAAGTATAATACAAAAACCTGCTGAAACAGAACTAACCTCAATACGAGATATATGATTGTTGGTAGGTTGGTCCGATATCGGGTTACAAGTTTATGATCACTGGGTAAGTGAGTCAAAATGTCCCAGATTAGGACCTAAAATCCCATCAAAGTAAGTTTAGTAGTTGACTTCCAGATGTGCATTACTCACACTCAACGTTCCTATAATAATATAATTCATGATGGTTGTTTGGTACGCCTGATCAGGTGGCAGGAATGCCATCGGTGTGACCGTGTTAGGGAGATGTGTTTCTGATATATTGGCCATACTCTTGATATCCACCAGAATCGACGAGGGAGGTCAGAAGCAGGGTGAACCTGTTCAAGAAAATAATTTCCCCATATTCTGCTTTTATGGTGACAAAACACCACAGGAATGTTGCTGTTGCTATTCAAGTAGTGGGTATCAGCTGTTGGATCAGTTGTATACATAGCTTGTCAAAGTTTGAAAGCCCTGTGGAGAAAAGGGGTGTACAGTGGTTATTGATCCCAATTGATGGAGTTGTGAGTCTTCCAGCATGACGGTTTGGACATCTACCCATCAGACAGCCCAGTAATCTGTCATAGATTCTAGTATGCAAAAGTGGTCAGCTCAGGGAGGACTGATAATCAAACGGCAATTTGTATGGTGCTATTGAGATTCACATTGTGAGTTTAAGGCATGTGCAGTTTTCAGTTCATGGCTGCCCGTTATGTTATAGCTGGGAGGATAAGCTTAATATTCTGGTACAGCAGTATACCTTGTGCGCCAAGCAACCCTTTTGGCGGGTTCAAAGACAGCACGCTTGGAGTTGATGCATTGACAGTGTGCGATAAAAAGGCCCCACTGATGTGAGATTTGAGCCAAATAAAGACTAGAATGGATTACTAACGTTGATCCCTTTGCTTTACCCATTTTCTGGTGTACTATCAGTCCATCCTGCCTAGTCGTTACTGGTCAAGTTTCTGAACCTGTAGGTTTGTGAGAGAGGCAAGGACATTTAACATAGGAGCTTGGCTTACCTGCATCCAAAATTACGAACTTGAAAATGCTTGCCCCTAGATTTATTGGCAGCCAAGGCTAAGATGTGTCACACAAACAATCAATCCCTTCTCCTCTTACCCCAATTGTCAAGGTTCAAAGCACATGTGAAGGCAAATTTTGATAACCTAAATCTTGATGTGATTGGGTTAATAATAACATTATTCTTATTTCCGAGCTTGGATTCACTTCAGATAAAGGATAGATGTCAAGTTGAGAAGCCCCTGCCGAGTTAAGATGGGAGCGACAATCAAGTCACTACCTTTTTTTTTTTTTTTTTTCCTTCAACAGTTTTATATACTGCCATATGCTAGTACAGATGCAGTCACGTGTAAACGTAATTAGATAATCGAATTGAAATATGGCGCATAAAGGCCATCATATGTGGCAGGATTGGATTGCCCTCCCGTTCCCGGGTAAAGCACTCCGGATATTGGTTCCTGTGAAGGGACTGGGTAATAGACCCATACAGGACTAAGGGCAAGAGTCGTTGCAGAGGGGACCACCCCCTGCGCTTCTTAATCTGTTTAATAAGTGGTCAGTGCGGCCACTTTCTCGCACCTGGTTCACAGGGGGGTACACCCCCCCGAAGGTTTCCCGAGGGAAGCCCGACTTAGTCCTGAGGGACCAAGCCCACGCGTGTACGCTTGCCCTAAGGCGTTTGACCTGGTATCAAGGATACCATCCAACAAGCACCCACTTACCTCCAGGTACTCCTGCTCTATTCTATGCATGGTTCCTAGAAGACCCCGAAGGCCACCAGGTTGTCATGTAGGAAGTTGCTAACCCAAACAAGGGTTAGCTTCCTCCTGGGACATTCTGCCCTCTCATAGAGTGGGCAGTACCTGAACACGTGATCCACAGTCTCCTTTCCGAGGCCACAGTTGCACATGTACGTCTCCTTCTCTTTAAGGAAGCATTGTCTGTAAGCGCCAATTGGTGCATGCCCAGTAAGAGCGCGCGCCAGTTGAATGGTTTTGCTAGTCTCCATAGAGAGTTTTCCTATCCAAGTCCCCCCTTTCAGGTGGCTCAGGGTTAATTGTTTTCCATGTTCATGGAGGTGCAGGAAGCTTGCTCCTATGTACTCCTTCTGCTTGGCCAAAACGCTCCAAGCATTTGTCATACGTAGTACGGCGTTCGCCCTTGCTTTTGCAAGTGTAGTGTGTTTAACTTCCCCATGGGCCACTTCTAAATTTGTGGCAGCCTCGTGGGCAAAAAGGTGTTCCCTCACTTCACATGCTTTTGGCATGTGATGTAGTGTGATGGTAGCATTGGGCTTGATAGTTAGCCACAAGGGAGGTCTTTACACTAAGCCACATAACCCGTGCGGACTCCGTGCGGACACACGGACTCATTTGGCAGGACCGTCAGCCAGACAAGAATCCGTGTCCGCACCAAGTCCGCATCAATCCGCGTAATTTTATGCGGACACGCGGACTAGCACGGACGGACAGCTCGCAGAGTCCGCGCGGCCAGTCGATTACTAATCGGATTAGTAATATAAATTTTATTTACACAAATTATATATACTATTTGTTATTAATAACATAACATAACGGCGGTGAAAAACTTGCATCCAACTAGGTTCGAATGCGTAAAGGCACGAACATTACATCATATGTTTGGCGTTCATAACCGTTGGGCAAGGCGGGCATTTCTAGTTACAGAATCACTGGCCTCAAGTCAACGGACTTAGGTCACATGATTACGAGGCACGTGCAATGGTCACATTACCGTTGCCACGTCTTCGTTGGTTCTTTTCAACCACATCAACGACGCCCGCCAAAACCACCAACGCCGACACCAACGCCAACGCACCCACGCCGCCAATGCCAACGCATTGAACGCCAACCGACATCAACATGACGACGCACAAGACGGTGTGGGGAGAAGGATAGAAACGGACGCGGAACGAGGGGACGACGAGGAAAGGGCGCCCCGAGGGGCAGAACCAGGTGAGTCGTACACCGCCGCTCACCCACACGCTCATCACGCAGTGCGTCCCCCCCTCCCCACTTCAGGAACTCGAAACAAAGGATACGGCTGCCAACAGCAACAGGAGGAAGGCGGCAATGACAACGACAACGACGAAGACAGCAACAGCAACAGCAGCAACAGTGCCGACGAGGCCTGTGGCAACGACGGCAACAGCAGCGGCAGCGGCGGCACTAACAACGGCGCGACAACAACAACAACAACTACAACAAAGATGACCACCACCACCACGAGGATGACGACGACTAAGGACAACGAGGACGACAACGACAACGACGACTAAGGACAATGGGGACAACGACAAGACAAGCGGCCAGTGCCGCCGCTGCTGAAACCCAGGCCACTGACAACGTCGCAGGGGCCGACGAGGACGACGGGGGGGCGGGGGCCCCCGCCCCCGCCTATATTAAATTATTTTATCATATATGTATTATACTTAGTAATAATATATGTTTTATTCTATTAATTATATAGATTGTTAGTAAGTAAAAGAGTAAGTAAGTGCTTCATAATAAAAGAAAGTAAGTGAGTCCGCGCGGAGTCCGTGCAGAGTCCGTGTGGACTTTGTGCTGTCCTTGCGGAGTCCGTACGGAGTCCGTGCGGAGTCCGCACAGACTTTTGCAGTCCGCAAGGACATGTGGGGGAGTGTAAAGTACAGCCACAAGGCGAGCTTTGATGTCACGTTGACAGCTGATTTGTGGGCTGTGTGGTGAGATGGGTCTAGGACCAGTTTGATCGCATTCACAGAGTCAGAGAAGACATCTATTTTAGATGTGTCTGTGTTCGGGATGTGGAAGGCTTCATCTATCCCCATGGATATGGCAAAGGCTTCCGCATCGTCTGATGTGGTGTCCCCACAAGGGGCAGCACCACTGTAAAGTGCCCCACCTACCCAGACTCTCCAAGCACCAGTGGCTTGGTGGTCTGGGTGGTGTGAGACTGACCTGTCACATATGATGGTAATATGCCCTGGGGTACGTTTAGCATCATTGATCCGGTTAGTTAATACTAATCCAAATTCCTTGAATGCGGTCTTTCTCTCCTCTTTCTTGCCTGTTGGCTTCGGGGAGTATTCGATAGTGACCCTCTCTGCAGCCCAGTCCACTATATGGTGGCCCAGTTTTGCGAGGGGGAATATGGGGGACGCGTCATCACTACAGTCCTTTAGGTGGGAATATGAGTCCATGATTCCTGACTTAATTTTCCGGCGCTTTGCCAGTGACATGCAGCTGACTGACAGGTGTGCTTGCCCATCAACAAGGTTCCAGACAGCATGTCCTTTGGACAGTGTCCTAATGTGGTAGTGGCTCCTTTCAACCAGCTTGCTTATGTGCAAGTGGATAGGAGGTAGCCCTCCGAGGGTTTCGGATGCCCCTCTAGGGGTAGTCCGCAATGTGCCCATGATCCAAAGAGTGGCTTTGCGCTGCATTTTCCTCAGGAGTTCTAGGTGGCCCTTAATTCAGGCTCCTTCTACATTCCATAGCCGGCATCCATACGTTGCAATTGGCAGCACGCATGTGCAGTAAAGAGTCCTCTTATGCACTGGGCGTAAGCCCCGTGTAGAATTTCCTAGTGCAAGTAGGGCCCTGGTGGAAGTCAGGGCCTTATTTGCGTACATTTCCACGTGCCTCTTAAATGTGCAGCTGCGGTCAAAGTAGAAGCCCAGGTACCTCCAAATGAGGCCCGGGACAAGGGGGGTTGCCCCAGTGTAAGGGGCATGACCTAGGTCGATGCTTGGGTTAGCATCTGACTTCTTTTTCGAAAAGTGGAACCCTTCCGACTTCATGTGTTCTAAGATCAATCCCATGGCACTTGTCATGGTGAAGATCATGTCATAAGCCCTCCTAAGTATGGCAATGTTGATATCCCATGCTTTTGATTGGGCTATACAGTAGGTCAAAAAACTGTCCCAATGTTTGGTCATTTTATAATGATTTACTTATAACAGAGTACTGGAGATTAATATCATTTTAAGAAAAATATATATGATACTACACCATATTAGCTTTGAAATGAGCCCTTACTTCTCTTATTTGAATAAAAACTCATTTCATAACAAATTGAACAAAATAATTACTCATTGGGACAGTTTTTTGACCTATGCTTAATTTTGGCAAGATCTTTACTGCAGCAAGCTTTAACATCATGTGATGTATTGTGGGAACAATAAACAAAGTCATGTGACCATGTTGATATAAATTCAACATGTTTCCATCATTACAATCATTCTTTCCTTCCCCCATCATCCCATGAGACCTACATCTTCTACCCAACGCCTTTCTGTGATCTCCCTTCTTCAAGAAGGCTATACCTTGTGTCAGATCCAGTCCAAAACCACTCTGGGAAAGTCTACCATTGGGAGAATCAAGAAGGAACTGGATATGGACAAGGAAAACCACAGGGGGGGACGTCCTTCTAAGCTCTCTCCTGGTGACAAATGGTCAATTATTTGACAAATCACCACTGGAAGGCTTGATAATGCTGTAGAGGCCACCCATTTCATCAACCAAACTCTTCCCAACCCTGTCACACCCCAAACAGTCAGGAATGCACTCAAAAAGAATGACTTTTGTAGTGTTGTCAAGAGAAAATGTCCTCTTCTCAAAAAGGCTCATCAACTGCAACATCTTCAATGGGCAAGATACCATGAAAACTGGACAGTGGAGGATTGGAAAAGGATCTTATGGTCAGATGAGGTCAAAATCAACAGGATTGGGTCAGATGGAAGGACTTATACTTGGAAGAAGAAGGGAGAACCACTTTCTGACAGAACCACCACTCCTACTGTCAAACATGGAGGAGGAAATAATCTTATGGTGTGGGGTTGTATGGGGTGGAATGGAGTAGGAGTGCTTATGGAGGTCCAGGGGATTATGAATGCAGACCAATACTGCCAGATTTTGGATGGGGGAGTAGTGGAAAGCTTTGAAAAGCTGGAGATGCCAGAGGGAGAGAGGATGTTTCAGCAGGACAATGACCCCAAACATGCATCCAACAAGGCAACCAAGTGGTTTGAAGACAACAACATTGATGTTATGGTCTGGCCAGCACAATCCCCTGACATCAACCCCATTGAACATCTCTGGGTAGTGTTGAAGAAGGCACTTAAGAAATACCCAACAGCCCCCAAAGGAGTACATGAGTTGTGGGATAGGGTGGTAGTGGAATGGAATGGAATTCCACCAGAAACATGCCAGACACTTATAGAAAGCATGCCTAGAAGGGTTCAAGCAGTTATTAAGGCAAAAGGTGGTCATACCAAGTATTAATTGTGTAAATAGAGACTTTGGAGATGTAGGTTAAAAAACTGTCCCAATGAGTAATCATTTTGTTCAATTTGTTATGAAATGAGTTTTTATTCAAATAAGGAAAGTAGGGGCTCATTTCAAAGCTAATTTAGTGTAGTATCATATATATATTTCTCAGAATGATATTTATCTCCAGTACTCTGTTATAAGTAAATCATTATAAAATGACCAAACATTGGGACAGTTTTTTGACCTACTGTAATTGTCCCATCATCAACATACGATATTAGATCTGATTCCCGGTTTCTCCTATAGAATTCCTTAAGGAGGACCGCAAGGGTGAGGGCGGACAGGATCGGGGACAAAGCAGAGCCTTGCCCCAAGCCTATGCTGGAATTGAGGGGGGGGGATTCATCATCCCCCCACACATATCTTGTCTTATGACCCACCAAGTAGGACCTAAAAAATGCAACAATTTCTGGCGCAAATCCTTGGCCTTCCAGGATGTTGATTAATACCTCATGATTTTTTGAGGGGAAGTATTGGGTGAGGTCAAATGTGATAACGCTTGTCTTAAGTCCACATGACCATCCTTCATGGACCACATGGGTGAGGAAGCACCCCGCATCTTCAGTTGAGTTCTGACGAACCCCTCCGAACTGATGGGGGTGTAGGATGCCCTCCGCTTGTGCTTCAAATTGCAAGCAGGTGGACAGCATTTTCTCAATCAGTTTCCCTAATGTGTTAAGAAGCACAATCGGGTGGTATGATTTTGGAGTGTGATAGGTTGGCTTCCCCAGTTTGGGGATGACAACTGTGCGCGAGGCTTTAAAATGATCCGGCCAGTGCCCACATGACAAGCATGCGTTCACCAACCAGACCATTACTGTTATGGCTGTTTAGGCCTTATCCTTTAGATCAATCTGGTTTGTCGTTTGTTCACTATAGACCGTTGACTTCGTAAGTCTAACGTCCAATGACTCCCTCAATAGGGCTAAAGTCAGATCGTTGAATCAAAGATGCACTACTCCCTTCGTAAGGCAAGTAGGATTGAGTTCGCGTCAAGAGATCAGAGTAGGTGAATAAGGTTGATTCAGCTAGGTCAAGCTAAAGAGCTAGCTAAGCTAAACTATCCGTACAGTGGCTCAAAAAACTGCCCCAATGTTTATACATTTTTGAAAGATCAATATGGTATGAAGTGCTGACATAAGCAGGGGACCTGGGTCTTCTTTGATGAACGCATTGAGGAAGTGTCTCACACCACTAAAAGGCCCTGGGACCTCATGAACTGGGTAGTGTATCAAGGGTTATGGGTTATACCAGAGGTCGTTGTAGGGTCCTCTATGAGGCTTCTAAAGTGATAATGTAACGTATTTATGCATATATCTATAATTACTTGACATCTAGGTGGCTCGGAAAGCAAAAAATTCGGTAAGAGTTGTAGGACGAAGGGAATGGGAGGCGTCTAAGCGTGTCCGGCAACCGAAGCTTGCGAGAAGGACCTCCAACTTGCGTGCAAAAGGTTCATCAAGGTCAGCAACATACAGTGGCTCAAAAAACTGCCCCAATGTTTGTACATTTTTGAAAGATCAATATGGTATGAAGTGCTGACATAAGCAGGGGACCTGGGGTAATTATGTAAGATACTATGACATCGTGGCTTTCCAATGGACCCTGGATCATGTGATTTGGATCAATATCCATTAAGCTATAAGCCAAACAAAATGGTTACTTATTGGGGCAGTTTTTTGACCCTTATCTTATTTTCCATTATTCTGGCATTTATGATCCAATGCAAGAACATTATGGACTGTGGGAAGAATAAACAATGTCATGTGACTTTATTTGTATCAATTTGACATGTTGGAATTGGTTCAATCATCTTCTTGACCTCTTACCACCATCATGAAAGCCATTTCTACTGCTCAGCACAATACTGTTGTTTCTCTCCTCAATGAGGGCTATTCTCAGCGTCAAATCAAGGAGAAAACTGGTCTAGGGAAGGGTACCATCAGTAGGATCAGCAAAGATGTGGATGGAAACAAAGAAAACAACCTTGGTGGCCGCCCCTCCAAGCTGTCTGTTCGTGACAAACAGTCAATTATTCGTCAAATCAAGTCAGGGAAGCTTGATAATGCAGTTCAGGCTACCCAATTCATCAATGGCATCATCCCCAATCCTGTCACACCCCAGACAGTCAGAAATGCACTCAAGGAAAATCAATTTTATGCTGCTACAAAGAGGAAAGCTCCTCTTCTCAAACGAGCCCATCGCATCCGGCGTCTCCAGTTTGCAAAATATCATGAAAGCTGGACTGTGGAGGACTGGAAAAGGGTTCTATGGACAGATGAGACCAAAATCAATAGGATTGGGTCAGATGGAAAGGTTTATGTCTGGAAACAAAGGGGAGAACCACCATCTGATAGAACAACATCACCTACTGTCAAACATGGAGGAGGAGGAAACCTCATGGTATGGGGTTGTATGGGGTGGAATGGAGTGGGAAAGCTCATAGAGGTGCAGGGGAACATGGACAAGGTTCAATACTGTGAAATTTTGGAGAGTGGAGTTCAGGAAAGTTTTGAGAAGTTGGAAATGGTGGATGGCGAGCGCTACTTTCAGCAAGATAACGACCCCAAACACACATCTGGACTGGCCACACAGTGGTTTGAAGACAACAACATTCAAGTCCTTGGCTGGCCTGCCCAATCCCCTGACATGAATCCAATAGAACACCTTTGGGAACATCTCAAGCGCCGTCTTAAAGAATATCCGACACCACCCAAAGGAGTACATGAGTTGTGGGATAGATTGGCTGAAGAGTGGGGTGAAATTCCACCAGAGGTATGCCAAAACCTGATAGAAAGTATGCCCAGGCGGATACAAGCAGTTATAAAGGCAAAAGGTGGTCATACAAAGTATTAGATAGAAAATTAATAGAGGGTCAAAAAACTGCCCCAATGAGTAATCATTTTGTTTGGCCTATAGCTTAATGGGTTTTGATCCAAATCACATGATCCAGGGTCCATTGGAAAGCCACGATGTCATAGTATCTTACATAATTACCCCAGGTCCCCTGCTTATGTCAGCACTTCATACCATATTGATCTTTCAAAAATGTACAAACATTGGGGCAGTTTTTTGAGCCACTGTATATATATGTAAGAGTCCAATAAGCATGGTTTATGCTATTTGTTATAGATAAAGGAATGAGTAAGCTAAGATGAGAATGAGTAAGCGTAATACAAAAGATGAATAAGCATGGGAAAGGAAATGCATATATGGGTCTTTGAAAGATAAGAGTCGATAAGTATCCAGTAATCAGTAGTATGTAAGAAAAGAAATGATAAGGGCACGTGAGTAGGGAATTTGTAACAATTACAGCCCGAGTTTGTGGGTCCACAAGGATCACTTTTAGGTGCCTCCATGTGATGTTATCCAGCCCAGGGGCCAAGTTATTTGAGGTGCCTTGTAGGGCGTCCTCCATCTCTTTGGGGCTGAATTTGGTCCATCCTCTTTTGGAGGTGGCTTTCCAGTGGTCGCCCATCTCAGCCATGTTGGGCCTGTTATGTGTGGAATTGAAGGTGCCATGGATTGCCTCCCACAGTTCTTCATTGGTAGTGCAAGGTCTGCCGTTATGTGTCATTGTAACAGCAGCGGGGGCCTTGTGGGGTCCTACCCAGTCCATGAGGTCCCATGGTCTCTTGGTGGTGTGAGAAACTTCCTTGATGTGTGCATCGAAGAATTCTCTTTTTGCCTTTCTGGTTTCCCTTTTCAGGGCTCTCCAGTCTTCTCTGTCATTTGTAAAAGCTGCCAGTGCCTTCGCCTCCACACAAGCCGCATTCCACCAAGGTTTTGCCCGAACACTTACGCGCCTGGCCTTGGCAAACTTGTCCCATGCAGTTTTGAAGATACTGGAGACTCTTTCCATGACAAGGTTTATGCTTTTGACAGAGGCTTGTGCCAGTATGTCAATGGCTGCAATATTAGTCCCGATCATTTGGAGGAAATCACTCTCCTCTTCCGATTTGGGCTTAATGCAAAGTTTTCCTTCCATATGGGGATGCCTTATGGGGATGGTAGTGGTAAGGGGTTTGTGGTCTGAAGCACCTGCTTTGCCCACAAGAACTTCTGCATTGTATGTTCTCGTGTTCTCCAGGAACACAAGGTCTAGGATAGATTCTCGGAGTTCATTGTTATGCGGGATGTGTGTGGTCAACCTAGTGGCCAGCCCAACCCTCTCCAAGCCAATGTCCTGGGTGACTTCTAATAGAGTCGTTGCCCTCAGGTTTTGGTCAACAACCTCGGGGTCCCAAAGTGGGGACAGGCAGTTGAAATCACCACCCATATAACCCACACTTTGGTACTTGCCTTGGTTATCAGAGATGTGTCTGATTGCACTCCCTTCAGCATCAGAATACACGTTGACTATTGTCATGTCCCCATCAGGGCCCTTGACTGATATGGCAATTATGTCCTTGTGAGAGACAATGTCTGGTCTCAACATTGGTCTGGTAGGCCAGAGCCTGCTATGTACATACGTGAGGACTTGTGGACAGGTATCAGTACTGATTCCCGATGGTGCGAAGCACGTCCACTCTGGGTGGGACAGCCCCCCAATAACTGGGTTGCCATCCTTTGCTGTGAGTGACACAGTGTGTCTAATCGTTCTCCAGGGTGGTTCCTGGATTAGTAATATGTCCCACTTGTCTTTTTCGGACTCAAGCAGTGTCTCCAGCCATGTAGTATTCTTAGCTACATTCTGGCAGTATATACGCATGTTAAAAACTCTATTCATTGATACAGAGTTGTTGCAGCGAGGCGATGACGCTCTCCAACCCAGGGGCGGGGTCCTGGAGGAGGAGCATCAGTGAGCTTACTAAGGGGGGTGACAACCGGGTCACCCACTTTGAACACCTTGTATTGTGCTAAGATCCACTCAGCATCAAATCAGTGTCGCCAGAAGGGGCAACTGCTGGAGTCAGACCAATGTCCGGACTTCTGACAGTTGACACACCTGTCTGCATGTGGGCATGGCTGTCCTTCCGGGGTAGCCACAACAGGGGGAGTAGCCTTTGGTTGTGCCTTGCAGCATGCACCAAGGACTTGGTGGAAGTTTTCAGCATGGGGCCTGCCACACTTTGGGCATAGAATTGCCCGAGATGGGCATGCGGCTGCTGTGGACCGATGCCCGAATCTCCAGCAACGTGTGCAGATAGGCACGCCTTTCTGTGGCCTTGCCTTTTCAAATCAGAGCTTGTGGGTTCCATATTGGAATGATGTTCCCTCCAGCGTTTTCAGATTGGCGCCTCTGCGCGAATTGTAAATTTTGAAGAACAGGAAGGCATTGCCTGAGTTCCCCGTTGCCTTTACCACTCTTGGGGGGGAGGAGTGATAGAACCTTAGTGCCCATTTCTGATCGGCATTACACCTTTCCATAAGGATGCCCAGGGCTTCCTTACCAGTCACAGGGATGGACTTCTTCTTCTCGTCTAACTTGGGCAAGAGTCCATAGAATGGGAAGTCCGCCACCATCACAGAAGACTTAGATGAGCCAGCTTCCACATTGATGGTGGTGTCCTTGGCGCCTCGCTTTTCCGCTGCCTGGGTGAACCAAGCGCAGATCAGGTCAATGTCAGGTTCTTTTGGGAGGTCATCACACATGAGAGAAATACTCCCAAGTGTTCTTTTCTCCATCAGAATCTTGAGTTTTGAGTTACCTTTTCGTAAGGCCTCATTGAGGGCATAGGTGCAAGGGTCGGAGCTCCACTGCACCTGCGGGGAAGAGAATACTGATAGTGACTTATGTGACTGTCCATATGTGGTGGACTTGTGCTTTAGTGGAGCACTAGTTTTGGAGGGTTGGGCTAGTGCTTGTTGCGCTCCCATGATCTTTGAGGGAGGGAGGTGTGGGAAGGCCTGGGCCAACATCACTAAGCCTGCCTTGTGTTCTGTCCACACTCTCTTTGGGTTGGAGGGCCCAGGTACTGGTGGGAGGGTGGCTGCAATCTGAGAATACAGCGGTCCTCGGGATGCTAGCCCCATTTTCCTGAACGGATTATTGTTGGGGTTTCTGTGGGAGGGTTGTGTGAACCTAGCAGTGCGTCTAACACCTGCAGGGTCCGAGTTACGGTATGCATAGGACTTGTTTGGGTTAGGAAGCTGTCCTGGTGGGTTTATGGGTGGGGGCGTGGGGGCATGGTGTGCCTTCCGTTCCTCGGAAAGGGCAGTGCGAACCGAGCTCGCAATGCTGTCAACAAATGCCCATGTGGTTGACCCAGGATCATGGCCATGTAGGGAGTTGCGGATGAATCCCTGTTCCACCAGGGTTTGTATGAGGTGGCCAGACACCTCCACTAGGCTATCTGACTCCTCGGTGTTCCATGTCCTCTTGTTCTGCTCAGCAAATTTGATAAACTCATTGATCCTGCGAACAGACTTGGAGGCGGCATTGGTGTCTGTGTCCCATGTTGTGGGGTCCTTACAGAATGCAAAGTAGTAACCCCCTTCGAGGTCATCTGCAATCGCGTCAGGGTCAATGCCTGAGACATGAACCATCTCAGCATCTCCCTGGCTGGCTTTACCCTTTCCCTTAGTGGCTCCTGGGGTAATGGTAGCATCCTCTTTATCGAGGTCTGCGAGAGCATCAAGCATCTCGTCATCACTATTGACCGGAGATGGGTGGACGGAAGAGAAAGCTTGTCTTCTTGGCTTAGTCTTCTTGATATCGAGAGCCCTAAGGATGGACTGTCGTGAGGGTGTGTGGGCCGGCAAAGGAGATTTCAACGGCAGAGGATGGAAGAACGTGGTAGGCAGTATCTTGGCCGACCCCCCCGGAGGCGGAGGATCAGGATTGTTGGGACAACAAACGGCGGGCATAGCCCTGGTACTGGTAGTGTTTGTTGGGAGCGGGTGGGCTCAACCGTGCTGGATATCAATGGCAATTGTTGATTTACAGCGTATCTAATCCCTAACCAGGTGGTGGTAAGAGATCAAGAAGAGATGGTCAAGTCACTACCTGATATTCAAAAGAATGATTGATCCACCACGTGCTCACGCAACGTTCACGGACCAATCATTGATGTGTTCCTTATCTTCAAATACCAGCTGAGTGCTGAACGCTTATGGCATAAATATCCTGACTCTTGCCTGTAAAATTGCAAGTAGGATTACGATATGAGATATTGTTAGGAGGTGCCTGATGCCTTGGAGAGGAAGCCGCCCTAACTTCCAACAAATCTCAATGACGAATTAAAATCCACACAACTCCACAGGGATGATCACACCATCGAATCCGCAACAATTCCTTCTCCCGAAACACCCCCCACTTTTTCAAAGGAATGAGAGCTATAAGAAGCCGTATCTATGTCTGTAGCGCTCAAAGCATGGAACTCACTCTCGGTAACAGAGCCCGTGGTGACACTCGAGTTGTCTGGGTCCCGTTGCATTTGAGTATGGATAAACAACAACGCTGGTGTGTTGTCACTTTTGCGGAACAGTATCGTGCTCACGGCAGTAGCGTGAGCGCTTTGGTCCGCACGGCCCATCTTGGTGTGGCGAAACACGCAGCATGCCATGATGTTTGTCAGCCCGATGGCGGGGGACAAAGACGTCGCTCAGTAAGGCATCGGGATTCCAGGGGCAAAGTCCAAGATCACCACAAGCAAGTTGGCGAGCATGGCTACCCTATCGTGATGCCGAGTGAATTTCGTTTGTCTGAAGAGGAATAGTAGGTATGAACTTACATATAGTACTTCTGTCCGTCATTCAGTAGCGCCTTTGTAAACGCTGGAAGATATCTGCCGAACAGGTCATAACGCGTCTTTAAGGGGAGACCGTCACTATTAATATTATAGGCAGAAAGCTGGCTATTTGAGAGGCGCCAAGTGATCGCAACAAAAACGCAAGTATCAAAGACAGCAAGTGTGATGTTGGCGACGCCGCTACGATATGACTTGAAGTTGATATAGGCGCAATATCTAGTGTTGCCAATGTGCACGCCAGAAATGCTCAATATGGTCGACAATGACCCACCAAGGACAACGAGCCATAACCCGAAGAATCTGGCAGTGATATAAGTGTTCTGGTTGAATATGGCGCACACACGGAAGAAAAACAAAAGGGCAGTGGACGATACGGTGACATGATACACTGCACATGCCACCTTTGTCAAGACGTCGCAGTCGTCAATGGGTGCGGCTATAACATGGTTATCAGCTAGTGTGAGGTGTGGAAACTCGAAAGGAAGTACTATGGTAAACCGAGCTTATAATTGCGTATAACAAGGTGCTCCATCTATTGCAAACAATGGATTAAGTGAAATACAAAAAATGGTGAAAGCAGAGCCAACCTTGATATGAAATATGTGATTGTTGGTAGATTAATTCGGTATCGGGTCACGAGTCTATAGTCACTTGGCAGGTGAGTTAAGATATCCCAAACCAGGACCTAGTAGGCTCCCATCAAAGTAAGTCGGGCAGATGAATTCCAAATGTGCAAGTACTAACACTCAACCCTCCAACGACAACATAATCTGTGATGGTCTTCTGGTACGCCTTATCTGGCGGCAGGAATGCCAGTGGTGTGAAAGGGTTAGGGAGATGGATCCCTGACAAGGTAGCCATAACTCCCGTTTTGCCAATATCAATCAACAAGAGGGATCTGGGGTGAGGGGGTATATTTGTCCAGTGTAAATTTATCCAGTGTCTGTTTATAACTCACGCACAAAAACACTGTGAAATTGCTGCCCAATCCAGTCCGAGCGGCAGATGATCATAAATAGTTGCCAAGCAACCGCGGAGAGGCACAATGTATGTCAGGCGCGCAACGTGCAAAATTTCTGTCCATCATCATATGGGTGGTGATATTTCCAACAATGTATAGTCGTTTTTGGATCCATTCAGGTGGGGTCGGACGCCGTCCAATTCGAGGGGGAGAATACATGTCAATAGCCTTGGATGTGCATCGTATCACCCAAGACCCTCTTGGAGGGTTCGCGAAGTGATCGCGCAGTACAGGTGGGGTCGGATAGTACGTGAGGGTTAGACATGGGAGGAAAATCTCCACAAAACTCGGCCACTTGGTGAACTTCTTATTTCGATCATTGCTTGTGGGCGCCTTGGTCTGATGAACAATGTCATTTAGATCACAATTGAATTGGCTGCGTCCGCATCAGCCGGGTTGGCACCCAAGTGTATTGAGTTGATGGTGCACAAGAATATCGATGGACAAGTGCATGATTCGGGTATGGAGGCGAGACGTGACTATCGGTACCAGCTAACACCGTCCTAACACCGTCATTAGTATCCGCCGCAATGGTGTGAACAGTCCCATATTTTGCAACTGATTGATCTGTCGCGAAAGTCTAGGACTTCCTTCTTGCCTGCTTAGAGCAAATATACAGATAGAACGGTGTTTCTGCGACGTGCTGCCAATATTTTGGGTTTTGGGGTGTGGGAAGGGCTTGCGAGGTATACAACGCTCAAGCCGCGGGTGATCATCGTCTGCGAAGCCTTGAGTGGTGGTTGTTAATAGTTTGAATGGCATGCAATTGGTCTTCCAAAAATTGAGTAGGCTCCAACACATTTGCCAACCAAAAAAGACTGGGTCGACGATCGTCGAAGGGACAATCGCGGCTGTGACTCCAAGTTTTACCCCGGCGTGCGGTATTTCGGCGTTTCTCAAGGCTAGAGTTCCCACGGCAAGTCACGTTGGAAGTTGAAGCATTTTACGATGAGAGCTCTGCAGCAGGCTGGAAAATTTTGGCCTGGATCTATGTAAGGTCAACTTTGGACGTCCATCTCATTTACTATCTTCCTTGTTCCGTACATTCCGCTCCTCGCCTGGCCATTACCGTTCGATCTGTCGAGCCCGCGGGTTTTGTGAGATGCAAGGCTGGTCTGACATATGAGTAGCTTAAACTGCACCCCAATATCCAGGATCTGAGAATGTGCCATGTTGTGCATATCTCTCTTGATGTAAAACGTTAAGGGTTGGGGGGGGTGACGTTTTCCTCACTTGTCTGGAATAAAACGCGTTCAACTCCAGGGTCGAGTGGGAGTTACTTGAGAAGCCACGGAACTGGTCAATAACAAATTGACCGAGGACTGTCCTCTTGCCTTACCACCACTCCCTTTCAAACTGCTCAAACTCTCTCAACACGAATCAGATATTCCAGTACAAGATTTCACCCACCCCTATCACAAAACCAAGGCCACATGGCGCAAAGTCCTCATTCAATGCGTCCCCGACCCGACCCGACCGACCTGTTAATGCAAAAACGAAAAGCAAAAGAATTCAAGGTGCTGTTATTTTTTTTACGAAAATCGCATCTGTAACGAAAACCCGGACGAGGCCTCCGGAAGCTCCCCTATATGTTCGGAAATTTTTTGCGGATTTGAGACTCCCAAAATAGGGGTTTTCACCCCTGCATTGGCGTGCGCGTTCACGCCAATTTCAAACTTGATTTTGATCTCGCGTTCCTAATCACAAAAACACGGATTTCATATCTACTTTGAACTCAAGGATTCTGTTTTTGTTTGATTTCATCCAGCTTATCTGGCAGGACAACTGAGTTTGAAAAAGACCCAGTTATAGATTTGGCAACTGCTTGTCAGCGTCGTCGCGCTTCATGGCCAAGCGTAAAGCCAGCGTTACGTCCATCTCCTCTGAGCCTGAGACAATCGAAGTCCTCCGTGCTAAACTTGCTAAAGCTGAAGGGAAGAAAGCCGGCAAGAAGTCAAAACCTCGTGCAACTAAGCCCAGTGGGAAGAGAGTGAAGCTGGTGGTGGATGACAGCAGGTCTGATGAAGAGAACATTGACCCAGCTGGAGCAAAATGGACAATCCTTGTGAAGTGTGTCTCTCTTCGTTCATTACCATTTCCCCATGACAACCATTTGCAGTTGGTTGGACAAGTCACTCTATTACTTAACGGACAGCCTTCTATCGCTGATCAAGGACTCTGAGACATGGCGTCAAGCTTTTGGTTTCATCAAAGTGTCTTCTGATACAAACACCGGCCAAGGAAAGAAGACTCACGAGCATTACATGGACCTTGCAACAAAACTCTTCCACAATGTTGAGTCTCCAGATGAATGGCGTGACGTGGCTATCAAAGAGTTGGGAACAGTGGTGAAGAACCGTGTCACCAAGTGAGTCTCTAGAATCCATTTGCAACAAACAGAACCTATAACATTTCATAGTATCAAGAAGGCTTTTTGCAAACATTGTGAGACCTTGAAGGAGACTGGTCACAGTCTCATTGCCAATGATGATGAAGCTTCTCCAAGAAGGACACGAGTTTTCTTCAACCCATGCCTTTGCATGCTCTTTTGCATTGTTGTCAGCCCAGCGCAGTGAAGACCACCAGAAACTTTCATCACAACAAGCCTGCATGATTCTGTGTGTCACAAGGCGGACTGTGCCATATCCAACACCAGCCCAAAGTGCTACCTTCACCGTACTTGCAGCATTCCCATAGTGCCCAAAGTGGTATAAGGCTATGGCTAATTGCTCTTTGATGGGTATTTGCAGGTTACTAGACCTGTTCTGAAATACAGGATGTTGACGCAATGCTTCAACAAGCTGATTAAAGCAGCCAGGGGTCACCCAAAGATACGCACGGAAGATCCCTGGTTCGGAATACTTCCATTCATGGAGGACCAGGAAAAGCTGTTCCCCAGACTTCTTGATAACCCTTCTCTCTTCATTGTACCGTCTTGCATGTATTCCAGCAAGAGCCTCAAGAAGTGCATGGCTCAGGGGTGAGTCATCATCAAACAAGTCATCGTCTGAGTCATCTCCATCCCCATCAAGCCCATTCATGTCAAGTTCCGAGTCTGAATTGTTGTCCGAGTCAAGGTCAGCCTCTGCCTCGGCGATGAGCTGAACAAGGAAGCCTCGAAGCAATGCATCTGTAGCCAGTTGTCTCTCTGTCCTGTGGGGCATCTAGGGCAAAGGGCAGTACTACTTTTCAATATTGATCTGTGATAATCTATTTCAATGCCCGCCGGGCTGAACTTCATGCGAACTCAAGATCATGCGGGGGTGTCAAAACAAACCCTGATTTCGACTGATTTCGGGGGGAAAAAGGGACGAAATCAAAATCGAACTCAGCCCTGAAATCAGCCTGAACGCGCTGAGGAACGCAGGTCTGCATTCCCCTAATAGCGGATCTGAGGTGATTTTGGCAAAATCTTCGGCCCATATATAGCGGATTTCAGACCTTCCTTAGAGATTTCTTTCAAGAAATGGGTCGCCGGGCCGTGTAATCCGTTTCGATTTGAGAAGAGCCAGAGACCACAATCCTCGAAGAAGCACGAAAAAAAAAACATCTTCTGCCTTCTGTCAGTCTCAACATAAAATAAGCCCCAGGTCCGAAAAGTTTTACCAAGAATCCAGATTCCAGGAGGTAGAATGATATCCAAACCTCTCAATTGCAAATCTACTACCCCAATATAAAACATTTGCCATATAGATGGTCTTTCTTGCCTAAAATACCTTGAATAAGAAAATTCTCATGTTTTTTTCATATGTTTTATGTTTCATGACATAAACCCCGGCCCATATAGTGGATTTGACACCCAAAACATTGCGGACTTGAGGCCCATTCTGGCGAAAATTTATTCCGAACATATGGGGGAGCTTCCCGGACGGCGAGTTTCAATGTTAGTCCGGGAAGACATCGAATAGCGTGCGTTACCCCCACCGGCCAGTTGCCCAAACTGTCACCCCATCTTCGCCTCTAACAATCATGTCATCGTCAGGTGCTAGACATTACCCGTTCTCGTTTCCTCGGCGGCGGCACTCCAAAGCAACACAAAAAGGCCAAGGAAGGTTGTTATCAAAGAATGGACCAATTATGCAGACCCCCCCCCCCCACCACCCCAACGAACCGACTCCCTACGATTCCAATTCAACAGCACAACAACCCAACAGCACCACACCACACCCAAAGCAAAAAGTTCCCAGAAGTCAACTCGGGAACACGGCCAAAACCAAAAACCCAACCCCACTTTCCGACCCAACCACGAACCCAGGTCCGGCCACAGACACCGGACCCAAACACTACGACCCTAAGGCGCGCCCAGCCCAGCCCAACACGCACAGCCTACAAGAACCCACGCACATAAAAAAAAACCACACCCCCGTCCCACCAAACGACACGGAGGGCCATTCCGCCTCATGCCCAAACAAACACCATGACAGCGCCGATCGGGGGACGAAGACGAGGCTACTATCCGGAAACGACTCGAGGGGGGAGGCCGTATCGAATGACGACCACCCACCTCAATCACACCATAACAGCCCCGAGTCGAGTCGAATCTATCGCTTGACAGATCCCAGGTATCGAAGCCTCAAACAACCAACCAACGCCTTGAAACCGCCAGTCCTTTTCGCGCTCGGGTTGCATGAATTCGGAGGGGGCGGGGTCAGGATTCGGGTGAAGTATTTAGGACCGTTCATAAAACCCAAAACAGAACAGTATCCGCACAAACCATACAAATCCAATTCAAAACTCAAGCGCCAGAGCCAGAGCCAGATATACGACAAGTCGCGACATCTCAAACGGGGGAGCTCAGGAGCGACGCCCACCAACGACTACACAGACTATGTACTAGATATGTAAAAGCAGCAGTAACTAAAATAAAAGAATATACACACACAAAATGGTTGAACGATAATAATTACAAATGCGGAATCAGATACAAGTCACTCGACCTACGTCATCACTCGTCTCTAGTCCAGTCCAGTCTCTCTGCCCAACTCACATCCCACATCCCGACTGCACCAACCACCCTCATCCTCATCCCGCCCCTCAAGCCCAAGCCAAAGCACCCCAAACCGACCCAACCCACACCCCCACACAAAACCCCCCCATGGCAAGCGCCACCCTCACACCCCCCTCCCCAAGCGCCTCCCAAACCCCCACCACACCGAGCCCAACGCGCGCGCGCAGCGGGCCCAGCAGCGAAATCGAAAACACCACCAGCGACGGCAGGTGCAGCGGGTCGTACGCCCCGCCCACGCCTATGCCCACGCACGCTCTCGACGCGTCGCCATCGCCCCGGGCCCGATCCCGGGTCCGCACACATTCCGTATCATCACTCGCCCACCGGACGCTCCTCTCCGTCAACGCCCCCTCGCGCAGACGCCGCGCCACGTCCCACGACAGCCCCCCCGCCCACTCCGCCTCCCACCTCTTCTCATCCCACCGCGCGGCGCTCCCCTCATCAGCACCAGCACCCGCGCGCGCATCCCGGCGCGCCATGCGCGCCTCGTCGACGGAGCGTTCGACCTCGCGCCACCGCAGGAAGCGGTCCGCGGCCTCGCAGCGCAGCGCCGCGAGCGTCTCGGGCGAGCGGAAGAGCCCCGTGCGGAGTGCGAGGGTGGAGGAGGGGCGGAAGGCGGAGAGCTGGAGCTGCGCGCGCAAGGGGCTGGGTTGGTGGTTCGGGATGCGGGGGAGGAGGATGGTGGGTATGTGTGTGCTGAGCGTGTCGATGATGTGGGTGTCGAGCGCGGTTGGGGCTGGCGGGGGCATTCCGGGTGTCAGATTTTTTTTACGTACTATGTAATAGTTGATGGTGTCACTTACGTGAAGGGAGCAGAAATATGAGGGCTGTGTATAGTGGTGTGGACGATGCGGCGACGAGGTTGGCGACGACAGCAGAGGGCCGGTGTGTGGGGTCGAGGACGTCGGATATGGTGTAAAAGGGTATTTGGATGATAGACTTTACAGTCTGCAGAAACTCGTTCATCTAAAAAAAAGGGGAGGCGTAAGCGCACGCCATCCCACCAATGGTCGTAAAAAAAAACCCCCCACATCAGTATCATGATCATACCCCGGCAAGTCCAATATCTCCACATTCCGCATCGGCTCGAACCGCTCAAGCCCATGGGCATCCCGATGCTCCACCCAATCCGTCGACGCACGGAGCAGCCTCCCGTACTCCACGTCCTCCCACGTCCCCACATCCACCACGTCCTCATTACCCTCCAGCAGCAGCCCCGCCACAAAGGCCCGGCCCGCGCCCTTGCTGCCCAGCACCAGCAGCCGCACGTCGCCCACTGTCCGCCCGTACGCCGTCGGGCGCCCCACCGCCGCCGGCAGCACCAGCGACGGGATGACGAGCCCGTGTGTGCTTTCCCTCCCATGCTCGGATTCGGATTCGGATTCGTGTTCGTGCTCGTGCTCGTGCCCGTGCCGCGACTGCGGCTGCGACGGGCCCGGGCTCGCGGCGGCGGAGCTGAAGAAGAACGAGGACGACACGGAGGGCAGGGACGAGACTGAGCCTGACGACGGGCTGTCCGGCGGCGAGGGCAGCGTGCTCGAGCGCGGGGACGAGGGGAGTGAGACACCGGTGCTGGTGCTGGTGTTGCCTGGGGTGCGGGGATGGGGCGGGAACTCGGGGAAGGGGGGGTGTGGGGGGCGGATGGTCCATGCGCTGGTGCTGATGTTGTCTTCCATTGGGGGAGATGTGTGTTGGGGATGGAAGAGGTTGGGGTTGGGGATGGGTGGGCTGATCTGGGGATTATCTATAAGCGGCTGCTTCTGAGTCGTGGCACATCACCACGTGTTGCGGTATTTAATCTGATAAGATGACTGCGTGATCTGGCTGGACGTGTAAAGTAAGGTCGACCGTGCAGCAACTGTTCAACGTCGATTTAAAGGACCCATTCAAGGTTCTCGGTTAACACCTGAAGGAAAGCCGAACAGATCTACCCTACATAGGATCCTTTACATAGCAAAGTGTTAATGTTTACCCTCTGCAAGCCAGGCTCACCACTTGCATAAGTATTGGATTTGAACACTGTAACCCACCCGCATTTTCACTTTTCTCTATCTCACGACCCAGGGGATCCCAACTCAAAACATTCGCAGACATTGACACTAAGACACCCCGTTTATTCACACACCAGCAGCAGCAGTCCACAGCACGGCGCACGACCCACAACTCATAACCCAACAAAACACCACCGCCGCCCCTGGGCAAATTGACAGGACAAAACAAACCCAGGAACACTGAAGAAAAAACCACAACCCACAACCCACTCAAAGCCTGGGTCCTGGGATGACACACCCACATCCGCAAGTCCACCCCAGACATCTGGTTACCCCGAAAGTGACGCCAAGTAATCAAGAGTAAGTAAAAAGGTTGGTGAAAGGCTGACTGGCTTTGAAAACGAGGTGGGGATCCCTGCGGATGGCGAGTGATTGACCTACCCAGTGCACAGCATATCCGTCATCGAAACCCAGGAAGGGCACCTGTACGAGCCATGGTGGGGCGTAGTAACTGATAAGCGCTGAATATTCCCAACGCAGAATGTTAGGAAACAAGCCGACGAAGATTCGGCGCACACACAAAAGGGGCCTTTCCAACATCCGAATAGAGGGGGAATACATAGCCAAAGTGTAACGTCATAAGACATAGCAATGGAGGTGTTTTTTTGTTTTTTTTTACTTTTCTTTTTTAGGAATGTTACTGGTGTCAGCCAGGAATCGACCCAGCGATAACCATTTGAGTTGGTTGGTGAACATGCAAGAGAGATACACCTTTTTGTTAAAAAAAATTTCCGGTTTTTCAATATTTCATAGCTTGAATAAGGTTGTCATCGCGGGAACAAAGTTGGGAAAGACATGAAAGGGCCGTGTACTTCCAAGTATCAGATGCCAGACAGTCGTCAGCACCAGTAGGATGATCATAATTTTGCAGATGGTTGGCTCGAAAGGATGAGGAATAATCCAGATGGCACATACCAGAAGCAGCACATTGATATCACTGGTGGGGGTGGGCAATTCCCGGTAAGTGTGACGCGCGTCACAGACACAAGATAATCACGCTGTGACACCAAACCTTGATACATTGTGTTTGTGAGCGGCACCACTTCCAGATGATAGAAATTTCAGTGTAAATATAGCTTATAGTACTGTCTTAACATCCTGATGTAATAGAGTTTCCCTGGAGGAGTGTGGAACTATGAGAACCAATCACTTGCCTGCCAAATGGCACCATTCATATAGGGCAAAACTTGTATCTCAATCTCCTCCTTCAATTCTCATCCAATTGCTTTGATCCAAGGGGTAAAATAGCACTATTTTTTGAGCTCTACAAACTCATTAGAAGGGATTTTAAATTTTTTATCTTGTTCATGTAAGAAAGCCTATTTTTAGTGTTATAATAGGAAGTCCTGGGTGAAGGAGGAGGAATATTTAACATATCTCTTAATTGGTTTGTAGAGCTCAAATATTAGTGCTATTTTGCCCCTTGGACCAAAGCAATTGGTTGAGAATTGAAGGAGGAGATTAGGATACAAGTTTTACCTCTGGTTTCACTGGGTCACATGGTGTCACAGAGTGTGATTACAGCCTTAGGAGGCCTCACCAATGCCTCATGGTACAAACTCATCCACTCTTAAACCCCCACCTTCTACTCTGCTTGCCCTACCTTCCTGGTGAGCCTATCCTCAGGTAAGTATGAGTTATATAGGCTATAGTATCTAGTGGCAGTGACATCATCATTAGCTATAGTTACATATTGATCAGAATATGCCAAAAGCCAAGAAGCAAGCTCAGGCAATGCTAGAGAGGGCTACTCATGCAAGATTAAAGGCTCATGAGTATTATGAGCATCATCTGGTAGTGGAAGCCCTCCAACAGGCTGAAAAGTATAATGCAAAGCTAGAGACAGAGCTGGCTGAAGAATCAGAGAAACTGAGGCATCTTACTACTGCTCTTGCAACAACCAATAAGAAACTGGCTGAGACCTCTCAGAAGCTCCTTGGTGCTGAAAAAAAGGCTGATAAGTGGTATAAAGCTCTATGTGCTGAGAGACAAACACAAAAGCGTACTGAGGTTAAGAAAGCCTCACTTCAGCAGCAGTTGAATACACAGTATGAATCAACTGCCCAAAGCACACAGGAAAAGGCAGTCCTCATATCAAATGCACTCTCTGCTGTAGAATCTTTTATGAAACTTGAGAAAGAAAATATCAAGTTGCAGTGGGAACTGTCTTCTTTGTTGGAATGTTCAGCATCTGAACAACAACGATACCAGAACAAAATCACTATGGTGCAACAAGGATTCAAGAAATGTCATTCAAAACTTCAGAAACTCAAAAAACAAGTTGAATCAAACAAGAAATCTTTGAAGGAAAAATCAACTTTCAGTCTACTGCACAAAGGTGTATATACTGAACAGGCTCTAAACTTGATCTGACTTCTTGTTAAAGCTGGCTGCTCAAAGGACAGTGTTGGTGAAGTCATTCATGCTGTTCTGCACTGTGCTGGTATAAAAACAACTGGAGGTATCAGCCGGCAAACAGTCTCACAGATTCTTGTTGAGGGATATATTGCAGCACAGATACAGCTAGGATATGAGATGATGGAAACAGATGGTGAGTTGAACTGATTCCTCACAAACACTTAGATTTTCTAAATAGAACATATAGCCATGACCTTCAGTGCAGATGGAACAGGACACCAGAATATTAACTATAATTCTCACCATGTGAATCTGACTGCTGAGGACTATAGCTCTGATAACCAAGACAAACAGAAAAGAACATGCTTTTTTGGTATCATGTCTTCCCTTGACAACTCTAGTGAAGAGTCAATCAAAGATTGGAAAAAATTGCTTGGAACTGCTATAGACATATTTAACCGATCCCCATTTGGAAAGCATGGTGGAAATATACTACGTCTAGTGGAAATCCTGATCAAACTACTTGGCTCGCTTTCTGATCACTGTGCCAAAGAAAAAAAGGATGCTGAGATTCTGGAGGATATGAAAAAAGATGCAGTCTTCCAGACACTAGGTGAAGGTCTTGTGCTGGATAGTTCCAATCAAGAACTACTTTTAGATTTCATGGCAGCCAACAAGATCATGATTTCTGAAGCTGGTGGGAAGAAAAAATGGGATACTCTTACTGAGGAAGAACAGGCCCAAAGAAGAGCAAAGATGATAGAAGCCTTTATAAAACAACTTGGCAAAGAAGCTTATGAAATGTTGTCTGACAATGAGCAGCATGCTCTAACTCTTTTCATCTGGGCTGGTTGTGGTTGCCACAAGGATTTGAATTCTATACAAGGAGGCTATGCAGCAATGTCATCTTGGTGGGCTGAGAATGGTATTGAAGGGCCAGTGAAACTTGCCAATAGAGATAATGCAGCAACACTTAAAGATATAATTCCTGGAGATGGTATTATGACTCCAGCCCAGGAAAGAGCACTTGAAAAAACTGTTTCAGGTGCCATAAAGGCTGTACAAGTTACTGGTGCAATTTTAAACCATAAAGATGACAAGCAAGGACACCAGAACCTGTTCTGCTTTTGGTGGAGAGCACATGTTGGCACAAATTTTACATTTCCTGATACATCAAACAACCGATTTGGAACCTACTGTTTAGCTGCTGGAATACTGCTTTTATATCTTGACAAATTTCTTGAATACCTTGAATTCTCTTGCCAATGTAAAACCAACAGAAAATTTAGCCATATGGAGAAAAATATGTGGGAAGCACTCCATTGTCAAGCTACATTGACTGAGTTGGCTGTTATGGCATTATATGGTCAATCAACTAGCCACCCATATATGAAGGCAGTTTGCTCTGCAGAGAATATGATGATGTTGGGCCCACTACATGAGAGTGTACAGAGCCACATAAAAAGGATTATCAATGATCCCAACTTTCTTATTGGTGACAATGCATCCTATGAAATGGGAACCTTGAATGGGGAAATGTGGGAAAATCCAGCTGTTTTTGAAAAGATACAGAGAATGAAATCCACCATGCCATATCTTCAGCCACTGCTCATCCAATTTCACAAAGGTGCTTTGATAACATGGAAACGTTTTATATCTGAATTCACCCCAGGAGGTTTGATTGATGAGGCAACTATTGGTGAAAAGGAGTTGGCATGGATGCCAGCTACTAATGATGTCAATGAAGGAGCTCTGGGATCATTCAGGGTGCTTATGCAACAGCAACCACAACTTACAGTCCTTCAGTATAATGCCCAGGTCATGTACCACCACAACAACACAGATGCTTTTATGAAAGCCAAGCTCAATACACCTGAGGACTATAAATTCCTTCACACAGAAGCAAGAAATATGAAGGGTGAAGATCAAAAGAGGCAATTGGAAATCATTCAACATAATGAAGAAAAGATAGCCCATGTAAGGGGAACTCCATTTCCGCCTTACTTCGCCGATCTAGCCTTACTTCGCCGAATCTCACTCCGCCGACTTCTACTTCGCCGATTCGCGACTCAGTCATCCCGCCGACTTACGATACAATTTCTCTGCTTACTTCGCGCTCACTCAATTACATTCACTACATTGCACGTTCATTACCTACGCCCACACGCACCCCCACTCTCTACTTTGCGCGCAGTTCGCCGCCGGACTTCGCACTTGTTCGGACTATCAAGGGCACGGTCACGTGACCTTCGCTAGCCCAACGCGTGTCGTCGTACCGCACCGGGAACGTGTATTTAATGTAGTACTAGGTATATAGCACACCCCCCCTGATGGAGGCTCCTCAGAGTATTCTCTTAGGATCCCCTCCTCAGCGTCGGCCCGCTCTACTAAGTTCGCGTGCACTCCGCCGGAGTTGCCCTTACAGCCCAGAAAGAGACTGCTGCTCAAAAAAGAGAGGAAAGAAAAAAGGATAGGGATGAAGAAATATCAAGGACTGAGCTTATTTTGGATAGAGAACAGGTTGGAAAGCTAAAAGGAAAGGCATTACAAGCTCAGTTTAAGGCTTTCAAAGCTGCTGGGGCTACAAATATCAAAACCCTACCAAGCAACACAAAAGCTGATAGTATGAGAAAAGCACTTGAGAAGGCTGTAGACCTGTTCACCAGCAAGGACTGGGTGCCTTACAGTGAAAGAAAGGAGGCTGAAGACATGGCTATCAATGAAACAGATCCAGTAGAAGGAGGGGAGAGCGCTTGGGAAGATTTCTCAGAAAATTGAGGGTTATGTGAGATTTATTTAGCTGTATTCATAGCATATATACATTACATTTATTTTGGGAAAAAAATAAAGGCTATAGTGGCCCAGAAGTGGGGGAAACAGGTGAGGAAACAGAGTGTATCAAGATTTGTGACGTTTTTGGTCACAGGCAGTGACGTCACGCTTCCAAAAAGTAACAGGGATTGCCCACCCCCAATATCAGCACATCAGCATTCTACACAATTTTGCTTTTTTCAACCCGTACAGGAGTAAGCAGGTTCAAGCAACCGGAAAAAAAAGCTGAAAAACGGCAAGCGACTTTTATTTAATTCTACTGTTGATTCTCAAGTCACAGTCAATAGGGACGCTCGGCAGGGTTAGCTTTACCTTAAATTTATTTTTATTTTAGTTTATTTTCGGAGATTTTATTTTTTAAACTGTCGCAGGTCAAAAATTGGGAAAAGCCAATCAGCGGAGCTTCATTTCCCTGATGCGGATTGCGCGATCGTGAAGTTGGATTGACAAGAGTAACACTAGCAAAATGAAATTCACAAGTGCGTTGGTGAAAAAAAACAGAGTTTGGAAGTGCCCGTGCTGTCGTGGATGATTGCTTCATTTTTGAGGTCCAAAAATCACCTTGCTGCCACCACTCACCTCCAGAGGTGATTCAATGCAATTCTTGATCTGGTTTTTGGTCTCCCAAAGTCTGTCTAGTTGATAGCTTATCAACTTAGGTCACTGACTGAATTGTGTTGCCTGGGCTGAAACTCTAAACCCCTCAATGAGTTTTCTCCTGCTAAAAACAAACCACTTGACGAGGTTATACCATCTCCATCACTTCCGCAAAACGGGAAAACACCAGTACTTCACACTCCCCCACATCCTGCAGAGGATTCCGAGCGGAATCCGAAATTCCGACAGGAATCCGATCGGAATCCAGAGGAATGCAGGAAGATTTTGAAAAAGTTTTAAAACAGAAAATTCCTTTGAGGAATTCCGCAATATTCCGCTCGGATTCCGCTCGGAACACAGAATTTTGAGGAATTTCTTACAAAGTGTGGAAGAAGAAAATTCTCAAAGGAATTCCGCAACATTCTGCTCGGATTCTGATCGGAATTCATAAGTTTTAAGTCAAAACAGTCAATAAAGTCAACAGTATATCTAACATTTTGAAGTACTAAATTACTCTCTTTCAGCCTGTCTTTTTAAAATCTGTTGAGTATGATAAAAAAGCACTCTATAATTAATAGGATAAAACATGTATTATTACTAAATATAATACATATATGATAAGATAAATTTAATATAGGCAGGGCCCCCGCCCCCGCCCCCCCGTCGTCCTCGTCGGCCCCCGCGACATTGTCAGCGGCCTGCGCTTCAGCGGCGACGGCACTGGCCGCTCTACTTGCCGCTGTCCCCGTCCCCGCCGCCGCCGCCGCCGTCCTCGTGGTGGTGGTGGTCGTCTTTGTTGTAGTTGTTGTTGTTGTTGTCGCGCCGTTGTTGGTGCCGCTGCTGTTGCCGTCGTTGCCGCAGGCCTCGTCGGCACTGTTGCTGCTGTTGCTGTTGCTGTCTTCGTCGTTGTTGTTGTCATTGTCGTTGCCGCCTTCCTCACTATTGCTGTTGGCGGCCGTATCGTTTGTCTTGAGTTCCTGAAGTGGGGGGGAGGGGGACGTGCTGCATGGTGAGCGTGTGGGTGAGCGGCGGTGTATGACTCACCTGGTTCTGCCCCTCGGGGTGCCCTTTCCTCATCGTCCCCTCGTTCCGCGTCCGTTTCTATCCTTCTCCCCACACCGTCTTGTGCGTCATCATGTCGACGTCGGTTGGCGTTCGATGCGTTGGCGTTGGCGGCGTGGGTGCGTTGGTGTTGGTGTCGGCATTGGCGGTTTGGTGGACGTCGTTGATGTGGTTGAAAAGAACCAACGAAGACGTGGCAACGGTAATGTGACCGTTGCACGTGCCTCATAATCATGTTTTCACTGCCGTTATGTGATGTTATTAATAACAAATAGTATATATAATTTGTGTAAATAAAATTTATATTACTAATCTGATTAGTAATCAAACACGTGACCACAACGCGTCGTCACAACGCTCCGGCATTCCATCCAGGAATTCCGATAGAATTCCTGTGGACTCTGTCAGAATTTCAGTATTCTGAAACCGGAATTCCTGTGGAATTTCATTCCGCTCGGAATCCGAGCGGAATCCGTTCGGAATTTTTATCTATTTTTACAGCCATTTTCTATTACTTCTGCAGCCAAAATTCCGACAGGAATCCGAGCGGATTCCTGTCGGAATTGAGGATTCCGCTCGGAATCCGCTGGAAGATGTGGGGGAGTGTAAAGACCTCGAAAACACATAAGAAAATAAGTCAGGGACTCAAGAGAGCGGTTCACGATAAGAATCACCCAAAGATTCATGCAAAAAATCACCTCAAATTCGCTTACAGCCAAAGTGGGACGTGATTAAGCGTCAATAATCAGGGCAATAATTCATCGATTAATCACGTTGATAATCACCACTTAATCAGGTCCTTTGACCGCTATTAATATCTAGAGGGATCAGCGCCGACAGGGCCATGGGTAGAGGGAGCGATGGTGATGACTATCCAGATAAAATGAGACCATAACGATACCAAACCTGAAACCGTGTGTATGGTCTGGGTGTCGGTGAAGGTCGTTCGACATTGGGCGGCGAACTGCTTCGGTTCTTCAGTCACATGTACTACCAAGTCATGGACGCAATCGAGTTCGAACCCGCCTGTGTCGACGAGGCCAGTTTGGAAAAGAGATACCCACGAACGTCTGGCACCGTAGCCGACATCAACCCTTGCCATGATCGCGGGATACAACATGACAAGCTGGCGGCCCCAGAAGCTTCTTTCTATTTCCTTCTCTCTCTCACAGTCTCACCTGGAATATTATTGGACGGCTCCAAAGCTGAGACGTGCGATTGTGAGGTAACCCCGCATGGGGAGTGCGTGCGTGTTCGAGCCCCGGACTGATTTCGTTGCTAGGTCTGAACTTTGTTCTATTATAGGAACGAGGCCTTGTGATCCCCGTTTTTATTTCTTATCAGTGGTCCCTGACAGGTTCTGCGTGATGGGAGCGGGGGGGTTGTCGGCCGATGATGGGGTGCCAAGCCTTTTCCTGACTCTGTGGTTTAGAGTTCGGTCGGGAGTCAACAAGTTTATATCGGAGAAAAAGGGTGTACCTCTCTACATTCCATTCACCAGAACTCACAGTACTCTTCGCTGGAGGGCCGGATCGTTCGTGTCGGGATGTTAGCTCCGAGGTGGTGTCGATGAGGACCAAGCTCACGATGTATCCGCCGTTCCTTCATTCAGCCATGGCCGTACCGATTTGAGGTACGCTCTGCGGAAGGGTTTGACTCGCGTCCGTGGGGGGAGAAAATTTATACCTATTTCGTCAAGGGGATGGATCCGCAGCTCGTCGCGTTGGAATCTCATTTGTAAAGAGGGATGGTAAAGTGTGTCCGTTGTGATGGAACTTGAGACGTACTGCCTAAGACGCCGCCGGCACCACATGAGTAGGAACTGTCACAGATATTGGGGGGCGTTATTCGGGCGTTGGGAAGAATAGGTTGTAGGCGAGTTGTGATTGTTCATCGAATGGATGCTATTTCAAGTTGGGGGGAAGGTATTGGGTGTAGGTGGGTGGGTTCGGCTCGTGATCCGTCAGGCCGGAAACAACAAGTTTTACCTTCAAAGACAATCCAAAGACTCGAATGTTGAGCTCTTTCGCACGGACTCCGCGAAGGGAGGCCGAACTCAAGCCGGCACGGGCGACTGTAGTTACAGGAGTATAGTGCAAAACAGAAGAAAGAAAAAGAGGAGAAAAAGCAAGGAAGAAGAGGGGTAAGTAGTCATGAGGGGTGGGGGAAAGAAAAAATCTCGAGTTCCAAAGGGACTAACGACCTCTATGTGAGTAATGGGAAAAGAAGCAAGACGAGAGAAACGAGACATGAGGGAAAGCCCAAGTACTCGAAGCAAAGATCAGATAAGATTTCGATCGCTTGCATAGACCTCGGTCAATCGTGGTGACCGGTTCATTTTACCTCCAAAGGCAATTCAAGACTCGATGTCGTACTAAGGGAGGTCCCAAGGTGGGGAATTTTAGTCGAAATGAAAGTTGATTAGTGACTTGCACATTCTTGGGAATGGTGCGAGGAACGGCCATAAGGTCACGTGCCTCCTCGATTAGGGTGTGTGCCTGATTACATAGCTGGTAGGTCCAGCCAAAGCCTCCAAAAAAATATTCAACCCTATGGTCATTATTTTCGTTACTGGGCAGGCCTCACATCACAACCCGTTTGGCCCCCACAATCTACGATTTTCTCGTTAGCTGTCACAATAGTGGGGCCCTCGTGTCGCTACCTATCAATGCATCAACTTTGAGTGCACCGCCTTCGGAACCCGCTCAAAGGGTCGCTCTGCGCACAAGACAAACTCAGTACCAGCATAGCAGGCCTATCCCCTTGGGCTATAACCCTCGCCACTCTGACTCTCACAAATAGCGGACGGCCACGAATTGATTACCGCATCCGCCTTTAACTCAAGGCGAAAATCCTAACAGCACCATGTGGAGGAGCACCACACCGTGGGGCGTTTATAGAGTTGAAACACCATCTTATTAATGTATCCCCTCGAGCTGAGCCATCTGCGTACTAGGATCTATAAAGGACCATCATGCTGTCTGATGGGTAGATTGTCCCATTACACTGGACGGGTCACGACGCCGTTTTCAATTGGGCAAGCTATATATACAACTTATCCAACCGTGGGCTTCTTGAACTGCAACAGCAACAGTTACGTGATGTTTTGATTGCTATAAAAACAGAAGCTGGGAGGCTTTTCATGAACGGATTCACTACGCTTCTGAGCCCCCCTCCTGGTCGATTCGTGGCGGATATCCAGAATATGGCTAGCTCATCAAACTTTCCTCTCCTTAATCCTAACGCGCCGATGGCGTTCGTGCTGCCCGAGCAGGCATACCAGATGGCCATCACGAGTCACGTTGCTGCAGGGGCGTTGAGCGTTAGTATTGTATATATCTGGCATTCAACTGTTTAACTTACTTTGATGAGATTTTAGATCCAACTCTGGGATATTTTGACTCACTTACCCAGCGATTATAAACTTGTAACCCAATATCGCACCAACCTACCAACAATTGTATATTTCATATCAAGGTTAGCTCTGCTGCAGCCGGTTTCCGTATCTTACTTAGTTGTACATTCTCAATAGGTGGTGCACCCTGTGGTATACGATTATACTCTCGGTTTTCCACAGCAAGTACTTCTTTGCTGTACCTTGCATCGATCTGACAGCCAGGGTATAGCCGCACCCTTAAATGACTGCGTAGTCTTAACGAAAATGATATGCGCGATGTATAACGTCATCGTGTCATTTACTGCTTTCTTGTTCTTCTTGCGTGTGCGTGCAATATTCAATCGGAACACCTATGTCACCACCGGATTCTTCATTTTGTGGGTAGTAGTTGTTGCTGGGTCATTGACATCGGTCTTGAGTGCTACTGGCGTACACATTGGCAACACCAAATACTGTACCTTTTCGAACCTGCAGTCCACCCGTGTCGCCGTTGCGAACATTACACTCGCCGTGTTTGACACCTGCGTCTTCATCGCAATCACCTGGCGCCTCTCGAACAGCGAGCTTTCCATCAAGAAGGGCAGCAATCCCCTTTCGAAAACCCGTTTTGTTTTGTTCGGCAGATACTTTCCGGTGTTTACAAAGGCATTGTTGCATGACGGACAGAAGTACTACATGTAAATCCATGTCCGATTTTCTATAGCATGAACTAATGTAACCTTCGGCTAACAGGGTAGCCATGGTCGCCAACATACTTGTGGTAGTCTTGGACTTTGCCCCAGTCCCAGGCCCTTACAAAGAAACTTTTTTGGCTCCCGCCCTCGCGCTGACGAACATCATGGCGTGTCGCGTGTTTCGCAACACCAAGTTGAGGCGCAAAAGTGAAGACACTCGTGCCCCCGAAGTGAGCACGATGCAGTTCCACGAGAGCGGCAACACGCCAGCGCCATTGCATATCCATATCACAAAGCAACGGAAGGGATTTGGCTTGACAACGACCTCTGTTACCGAGAGCGAGTTTCATAGTGCGAGCGAAGCCGAAACAAAGGTGGCTTCGACCAATACTCGCGTCTCGGACAGAACGGAGAGCTTTTCGAGAGAAGGGGGATTTGATTCGGCGGTGTAGTATCTGCGGGGCGAAGCGACGTATCTCTATGTTTCAGTTAGCAGCACAATTCGAAATCTTCGCCAAAACAACCCTAAGCTCGCCGCATCTCATATCAGTGACAATCGCGCTACCCGATGAGCAGAACTCGCGAGTCAACGAATCGAGACTAAGTTTAACTCTCAACTTATAACTACTTATCCTTGACCTAGTGCTTCGACCCGTTTTCGTGCCGCAAGTTGCCATAATCCTCTTTGTTTTGCACACGCCAAAGTTGAGTTCAGCTCCCACCTGACTCTCACCTCACCCATCCTTCGAGAATTTACTCACGGCCCACCTCTAATACTCTACCCGAACCTGATTATGAGTCCAAGGGTCCACCCTCGGTGAGCCTCGAGCACCGCCACGATTAGCACACATCGACAATCTTAACCGATCACTTTTTACCATATGGTACCAAGTCAGCCAGCAATCAAAACTATAATTTCTTATTTCTTTTACAGGAAATGGAGTCCCGCCCCGCTCGTTCGAATTCAAACATGCTATTCTTGCAAGAGCATTTATAAAACTGCCTAAACCATTCTAGCGGGATGCGCTGGACTACTGATGACGCCGTAAGGCGGCATTTACCCCAACCATCGATTCTCTCGTGTGTCAATTACTGGTATGTTCATGTGCTCCTCGTCAATCCGTCCGGCTTGGATGCAGTTATTTCAAGAGCTGGGGCGGCATCCTGATATAACGCTCGTTCATCAGTCCAGGCGTCGATTCTGACTGATGGTTGAGAAGGGCGCCAGCGATAAAACGGGTCTCATGGGGTTACTGCGTGTACCCAATCCCACGTATGTAAATCATGTCTAGTATTGAAACCACTTATCTGTGAGGAATAGCCTGAATATGACACGAGACGTGATTTGCACCCTCAAGGCTCGATCCGGGTGGTGACCAACCTAATTCAAAAGGGCCGAAAAAGGAAATACACCACCGAGAATATCGTAATACACACACATGATGCTACATTTCACACCGTTCCTACATGGCGTCTCCGCAGACGACTTGAAGCAAGGCTCCACAAAGTATATATATTGCTGATTTTGATGCCTGACCCCTGTTTCTTGAACTGCCATGGGCAACTATGCCGTTTCTACTGGCCATAAAGACAGAACGTGAACGAGTGTGTATGGGCAGATTCGGCCCTTTTAATCTTTTCCTTTCGATCTCGGCAGCATCAGAAGTATGGTCAACTCGACGGACATCCACCTCCCTAACCCGTTCACACCGATGGCGTTCCTGCCACCTGATGAGGCGTATCAGAAGACCATCACGGAATATGTTATTGTAGGAGGGTTGAGTGTAGGTATTGCACACCTGGTATTCAACCGTCCGACTTACCTCGATGGGACTATAGGTTCTCATCTGGGACGTTTTGACTCACATGCATAGTGACTACAAACTCGTGACCCAATTTCGAATCACTCTACCAACAATTATATATTTTTTGTCAAGGTTAGTCTATTCCCATGATTTCCTTTCTTTTACTTAGTCAGTCATTTACTCTAGATGGAGCACCCTGTTGTACATGATTGTGGCTTCAGTTTTCCAGAGTACTCCTCCACCCACGACTCCATGTCTCACAACCCTTCTGACGAATATATTATAGCCGCACCCGTTGACAATTGTGTCGCCTTGTCGAAAGTAACATGTGCAGTATATCATGTCACCCTATCGTCCACTGCCCTTCTATTCTTCCTCCGTGTGCGCGCGATATTCAACCGGAACACTTATATCACGGCCGGTTTCTTCCTTTTATGGGTAACTGTCCTTGGTGGCTCCCTGACATCCGTCTTGAGCCTTTCGGGCGTGCACATCGGAACAACCAAATACTGCGCCTTCTCCAACTTCAAGTCGTATCGCAGTGCTGCCAATATAACACTGGTGACCTTTGATACCTGTGTCTTCGTCGCGATTACGTGGCGCCTCTCGAATAGCCAACTTTCCATCCTGAAGAGTAATGATCCCGTCTCAAACAGGCGCTTTGACCTGTTCGGCAGATACCTCCCAGCATTTTCAAAAGGGATGTTGCACGATGGACAGAAGTACTACATGTATGTCTCTGTTCAATTTTCTGGGTACTATCAATGGGCTAAGGTTCGCATCACAATAGGGGTGCCATGCTTGCCAACTTACTCGTATTGATCTTGGAATTCATCCCTGGGATCCCGACACCTTATCGGTCGATGTTCTTGACTCCCGCCGTCGGAGTAACGAACATCTTGGCGTGCCGCGTGTTTCTCCACACAAAGTTGGGGCACGAGAGCGAAGACGCTCGCGATGTAAGCACGATTTTGTTCCGGAAGAGTCACAACGCGCCAGCACCACTGTTTATTCACACTCAACTCCAACGGGATGGGGACAGCTTGACCACAGGCTCTGTTAGTGGGGGCCAGCTTCATAATTCGAATATCACAGAAAAAGAGACGCCTTCAAACGATTCTCGCTTTTTAGACAAAGTGTTGCGGGTTTCGGGTGAAGGGGCTTTCATGAATTCTGCGGTGTAGAATTAGACAAATTCATTGTTGAAGGCTAGGACGATCGCTTTGTTATTGGCTATTTTCTGGGCCCCTGGAAGCTTTCCTATATTTTCGGGAAGCTAGCGTCAAATATGCAAAATGGGACCATTTATTTAAAAAAAAAAGGAATATGCGGAAATCATACAAAACGCGAGATGTCGCGTTGAGATTTATTTCTGATGACAAGGGCCTTGAGATCTTTTGAGCCCACCATGATATTTCTGGACGTACCAAAGGCTTTTTAGGTGATTGTCACCACTATAAGTTTCTCTTAGAGGCTCGCACTGGGCTTTCGAGAATCGAGGGGCCTTATTTGCTACGCCATGTTTTGAATCCCAAGACCCGAGTCGCGGTCCAGAGTCGTCACGTGATCGTTCACCATGAGTTCACGATGACGTTAGCCCCGAAAGGTGATTGTCATCGTCGTCGCCAATATCCTCATGGGCGCCTTACTCCCCAACGATCGCAAATCCACATTTACTCTCTTTCAGCATTCTCCATTCTTCAGTGGGTATAGCGCCACAATTTATGTCCTTTTGGTCCACTGTTGCCCTCCAATCTGCTTTTCGTCATCGAGTAGTGGCTTACCTGCGTTATGACTGGACACGCACTTACCCCAGGGCATTGGGGTGTAGATACTATGTTAATGGTAATTCCGCCGCTACTGAGAACATAAATGTCGGGCATTCGGGATTTCTCGCTGAAGCGTCACCCGCCGCGAAGTGGCGAGAAGGGACGGGGATGTCGAATGGTGGACTCGAGAACGGTGTAGATGATTTTGATGATGTGACGGAAGGAAAAGGTAGAGCCAGCTAGTATCATTTTTCGTACGAAACTCAAGTAACATTTATCTTAGGCAAATTATCGCCTACATCTTCGCACTTATTCAAGTTGATCTTGCCACTGGGCCGCTTATCCACCTCTGCAAACGGAAGGGGTGAACTACCTCCAGGCGATTCCAAAGCTAAGCTCCCACCGCCTACGGTTATCCTGCTCCATCCTTCCCAGCCGCTCTCGCATGCCAGTCGACTCATACTCGCCTCCCTTGCACCTGCAACGCCAAGCATCTCATTCCGAAGCACGTCACCCCGAGGCCAGGTTTTCCAGTGGTCTGATTCCACCGACGTCGGCGATTTTATACGGGCCGCCGCACGCGCTGCGAAATTCTCCATCGCCATATCATACGGGCCATCATCACAGTCTCATCTTTCCAGTGCGTCAAGGAGACATACCATAACGGGAAAAAACGGAGAAGAGACCATCATTGACGTTGAGGTGCCCACTTTTGCCGATCGGACGCGTTTTCTGCGGAGGAGGCTCGCTGATATCGAGCGGAAGCTTGGGGCGATGGAGGGTTTGAAGCGGGAATGTGACAGGGAAGCACAAAGAGGTGCAAAACAAATGGCAATAGGGGGGTTCGGGATGTTGATAGCATATTGGGGTGCTGTGGCACGCCTCACTTTCTGGGACTATGGGTGGTGCGTGCGTTTCGAGGTATCGTATAATTCACGACACTGATCATTTTGTACAAAACTAGGGATGTTATGGAACCGATTACATACCTTTCTGGCTTGTCTACAGTGATATGTGGCTATCTATGGTGCGCCTTCGTCCTAGTTTCTGACATCGGCAGCTAAACATTCTACACTAGGTTCCTATACCAAGGCCGCGAGGTCTCCTATTCATCCGTCTTAGACCAGTCCATCTCTGCGAGGCGTGAAGCTCTGTATAAATCTCGTGGCCTGGATATAGAACAATGGATAGACCTGAAGAGCGATGCTCGAAGTCTGCGAAAGGAGATTGCGCGGATTGCAGAGGATTATGACGAGTACCAGCATAGAGAGGAGGATAAAGAAGGAGAAGAAGAGAAGAGGGCTAATAAAGACGTGAGGCTGGGAAGGGCTAAACACGATTGGCAATCCCCTCCCCCCCTTAAGACGCCTCCGAGATTGATACGACATGTCTCTAGATCGGAAACTCATTAGTAGATGTCGATAAGAACACACGATAAAATGCGGAATGAATAAAACACTCACCACCCAGCAATCACGATAGGTGGATGGAATTAGCCTGTCTTTTTCCCCGCATGCAATCTCAGATAACTATTTTAGACCATTGCTCCAAGGACGAGCAGATGATTCATCAAGGCACAACATCACAAAACAGCTGGGGAATGTTGGGGGATGGACATTATACTGGTGCATTGCACTCACCGACGTTGTTGCCATCGCGTCCCGGGAGCCGACCATAAGCGACACCATCAGCGACTGATCTTTGCCTTCCAGTCATACCCCAGAGTACATCGCCTTCTGAGACGGTCTGGGTTTAGTTCTGCGTGCTCGGGCACCACGCTTATCATGGGCCCCGAACAGGGCCTTTGTACATATTTTTAGGCTCAGGCTCGTAGATGGGCATTGTAGTCGTGCAAGAAAGAGATAACAGAAATACAGGTTCCGAGATGGAGGAGAAACAGCCAAACAACCAATGAGATACATCGCAGCGGCCGCGCGACTTCTGTTTAGGGAAACTCCTGACCACGCAGTCAGGGAGCTGGAGGTTTCGCGGAGGGAATTCTGTTTGGAGGTGATTTGCCTGATTCTGAACACGGATATATGGATATATGGCGTTACCTACCTAGCATACTTCACTGTGGCTTCGTGCCGCGTCGAGGCGAATTGCTCATACCACGATTTTCATGCTACTTTGCTCTTTTATCTTTTGAATTTTGGACGAAGCTTGGTATCTGATCACAATTGAAAGACAAGCTCTCGCAAAAAGAAACAGTCCAGAAATAGCCGTGGTCATTGGATCCGTCAATCTTACCTGTCTTCGGCTTCAAGTTGAACGGGCCCGAAGATGTATTCTTGGCACTCGCGCTTTATCAACCATCAATGTTTCCCCAAATCCATGTACCCAATGCGCTGAACAGCGCATTACCATACATTCTCATTGCGCTCTGGCCACGACGGCCGCGACGGCGGGCTACGGCCCACGAGAGTTTTCACCTCACACGGAAACGTCAGAAGGGCATCTATACGAGGATAAGTAGGTGTCAATATCCAACTATGTGCCTGTGACGTGCCCAACGGCAAATCTCAATGTTGGAACTTGGACGTCGCTTGTAGCATCGATTACCTCTTCGTTATTGGTGCCTTCCCTGACCTTCTAAGACAGGGTTCCTGGGCCCTTTCGCAGTCCTGCTTTTGGCCACTTTACTTGGTCTAGCCTACTGGAAGGGAATGGAAGGACTCGGAAGTGATGGCGGAGCTGAATGCAACAGATGAACAACGAGGTATAATGCAGTTATCCCGGAATCCATACATACTCTATACGGCTTTGCTGACAGACTCGGATCGAACAGAAAGGTTAAGCGAGTCAATAGAGCTCTTTCGTAAATGAACAAATTTTACGGAGTGATAAAATCAAAGCATTCCTTTTGGCCAATCCACACTCTGTCATAATTATGACCGCCTCCGCCAGCGTTTCCCGATCATTTCTACCCAATAACGGTGCCATGTACCATGGTGCGGTGGCGGTGGCGCTCTGATATGGGCATTCCATCCTTCAAATTTCAACACCAGCGAAGCAACAATTGACGGAAATTCCACCACACGCACATCACCCCATCATGATCTGGCTTCAACGTTGAACCCTGGACATGATTACCGTCACGAGGGATCGATAATAGAACTCGCACCAATGTGGTCCTTCTTGGATAGACGTATAAGGCATCAGGAAGGTCCGGGTGCCCTTCTCTATCGAGTCTCCCATCCCCTCACAAATCTGTGCTCATGTCTACCTCTACCATTCTTGTTGCTTTAAGCGTAGTACTACTTCTGTGGGCTCGTTGGAACTCGAGAAGGCCTAAACTTCCTTTCCCCCCCTAGGCCCTCCTGCGCTTCCGGTCCTTGGACATATATTGGCAATTCCCACGTCCGACCAAGGGGAATTCTTTTCTGATCTGGCTAAAACCTATGGTATGCTGTTTCCTGTAGTACTTGCTAGGGCATGATTCCAGCATGAGTATTCGGCAGGCGACATCATCCATCTTCACATACCGACGCGGTCCTACATCGTGCTCAATAGCGTGGAAGCCGCAGTTGAACTATTGGAAAAACGGAGTCACAATTATAGTGATAGGCCTGCACTCCCACTTATGGAGCTGTACGTACCCTTCCTTGTATGAAACCAGATCCCAACTTCTATTTGTCCAGGATGGGCTTTTTCCCTACATTATCGATACTGCGGTATGGGTCACGATTTCGGCTACACCGAAGAATGATCCAACAATACTTCAAGCGCCAAGATGTTGAGTCTTATCAGCCTCTTCAAATTCGTAGTTCACGAGTCTTGTTGCAAAATTTACTATCGACACCCGACAAGCGGAATGATCATTTATCCCAGTAAGCCAACTATGTTTCATGCGAAGCGGAAAACCTTCTCATTTGCTTTAGATATGCGGCGTCCATCCTTATGCGCATCACTTTTGGATATGACCTAACATCTGGTAACGACGTGTATCTCGATGTTGTCAAGGCGGTCAGCCATGCGTTGGAAACGCCAGGTCTGCTTACTGGAACAATAGTTGATTTCTTCCCCATTTGTACGTGCCCCTTGAACATTATCGTTACCGTTTAATTCAACAATATGAAGTGCAACACCTGCCCTCTTGGTTACCTGGTGGATACTATCCAGGTGTCGCGAGGCGTACGAGGCCAATACTGCAAAAGATGCACGATTTCCCGTTTAACTATGTTCAGGAACAAATGGTCTGTCACCACAATGCTTATAACTGCTCGTCGAATTGTGATCCAAATCTTGATAAATCCTAGGCCAAGGGTCAAGCAAAGCCGTCTTTCATGGCCGCCAATTTGGAAGCCCTCAATAATCAATCTGGGATACCTTCGAACACTGTTATGGACATAAAGGGCGCTGTGGGTACAATCTACGCCGGTGGTGCTGAAACGGTGAATATTTCTTTCACTTTTTGGTCTCCAGGACTCAACTCCGAAGACATGGGGAACATTATCTATGTTTTTCTTGACGATGATGCTATACCCAGAGTGTCAAACCAAGGCGCAGGAAGAGATAGATGCGGTCGTTGGCTCAAAGCGCCTTCCTGATTTTGAGGATCGCGAGTCACTTCCGTATATTGAATACATTTTACAAGAAACCTTGCGGTATGTACATCTCTTTTCGCTCAACTATAACTCTAAACAAATATTTAAGGTGGAACAACGTTCTTCCTCTCGGTCCGTGCTTGAGTGACTCCCGCTGTAAATGAATCTCATTCCGTGGCAGGTGTACCGCATCAATCACTCGAAGATGGCGTCTACAACGGCATGTTCATCCCAAAGGGTTCAATTGTTATCGCGAACACTCGGTATGCGACAGGGAAGTACAACAACGGGATATAGCCTAATAATGTGTTTCCAGAGGTATGGCACTCAGCGAGAACGTCTACAGTGACCCACACACCTTCAATCCTACACGATATCTACCAAAGCCAATGGGAAAGGGAGAACCCTATCCAATAGCCCATTTTGGATTTGGACGCAGGTGCGTGTGTTTGTTATGTATCGTCCTTCCTGAACTGTCTCAACTCATGATCTCCCATGCGTCTCAGGGTCTGTCCCGGACGCTACTTTGCTGAAGACAGCTTGTGGATTACCATGGTGTCAATCTTGGCCACCCTGCATATCTCGAAGGCTCTTGACGAGGATGGGAAGGAAATCACCCCAGAGGTTAAATTCACATCGGGCGCGTCAAGGTACCATCATCCAACCTACCCTGAACTAACTTCCTGTCGCTTACATACTGTCAGGCACCCTGCACCATATAAATGCAAGATCGAACCTCGAAGCGAAGCCGCGCGAACATTGATTGTGCAAGCTGATATAACTGATTATTACTAGGATTCCTCTTAGGTGATCTTAGGCCATAGCCATTCCAGTTGATTCCATGCGGGCCGTATGTACGATTACTATGCCTCTGTGCCAGACGTGGATGAACATGTCGTTTGGTAAAACTGGAGCGTCTAGTATATAGCCTGTTGTATCTTGGCCGCACCCTCTGTGTACACTTCCATCTCGGATATAGGTTCCAATCTGCTATATTGGTATTGGTGCCGGCCGTATATTTGTTTCCTTGAATTGAGTCAACCCCGACCACGAGGAATTTCATTTGAATAACAAGCTGTATCTCCGCGCCTACGCGCACAAATTTGACACGTCCGAGTTCGCGCGCGACTTGCACATAGTGCCTCTTTCATCTTATTGTGTTACACCTAGAAGTACAAGTAAAGGATACAGTTGTATCTGTGTATCTGTCATATTATCAAAGGGATTTAGAATAGATATACTGAAGGTCCTAATCATAATAACTTGAAGAGAACCTGACGCAACCACATCCACGCCGAAAACAAGACGAACCTCCGACCATGATCCTTCTCCTGGCGCCATGCTTCCGTTGGAACATGTGTAATGGGAAATACGATGGTTCGGCGATTTTCCTTGAAGGAAAGTTTACCCAGCAGCCCGGTGCTGGACGACGATGAGAGACGGCTCCATCGGGCAGAGTATGTCCCGGTCCAATACGTGCCATATAAGATTTCGACGTTGCACAACGCAGGGTATGTCTGGGCGAGACCCTCTATAAGTTTCGAGGCTTCACGCTCCTGTGTGGGTGAATCGAGGTTACCGTTCTGGAGTTTCGTTGCAATGCGTAGTTTCGTAAGATTCGGTGGTAGCGTGACACTTTGAAGTAGGATGTAAAGTATCTGAAATGTCCATGAGCTTGCTAGATGTAGACACTAAAAAAAAAGTTTTACGTACGTTGATAGGCGACTTTGACGATAATCGAAGGGAGTAGGCTGGAGGTGGCGTCGGAGGCGAAGCGGGCGGGTTATCTGCTGATTCCATTGAGACTGACTTGAGATGGGGAAAAGACGCTATAAGATTTAATAAATCTAGGGTGACGCGGGAGATGGAGAGCCGTAAATTTTCAAGTGTGTAGTTCAAAGCGGAAAGTCGAAGCAACGTTTCTAAGAGCATATTTGGATCGCACAAGGCCGGCGATTCATCTAACCCCCAAAGTGAGATACTTTTAAGAGATCGACCAGCCGCAAAGGACAAGAGGTGCGAATATGGGCCTTCGTAAACAGACAGAGCGGGAAGGCACGAAAGAGGGATCTGATCTGCAATAGTGATATCTCGTGGTGTGTCGTCTGTGGCGGTAAATATCCGTAACTCTTCTAGGGTAGGACATTGAGTAAGTGCTGGGACGAAACAGGGCGAAGCCATGGCCGGAAAGGGAATTCGAATGGAGCGCAGACGTGTAAGGGTGGCCATTTCTGAGATAATCGACAATAGGCGATGACTAGTGTCTTCCCTCGGCACAGATATGTTCTGGATATGGTCCGCATGCAATACGAGAGAGAGGATAGTCGTGGAAACACCAGGAGCCAGCTCCTCGTGGATGGAAACGCGATTTGTGACCTCACCTTCCCACGCCCATTGATCCAAGTCAAGGTTTCTGACGGGGACGGGTAAGAGGACGTCGCCATTGACAGTGCACGAGTTGAGCCAGAGGGACTTTATGTGAAGCTGGTGGATAGCGTTCCACCACTCTGCGGTGAAGTCCGTACAGTGCCATGAGAGCTTAGCGAGGTTGAAGAAGGCAGGCAAGGCCTCAATGACGGCGTCGATGATCAAGTGGGGCTCAAGGTAATCTCTGTGATTACGCGGGGGATAACCGGTCCGGGAGTACGGGGATATCCAGCAGTGTTTGACGGCAGGTGCGATATGTTTAGAGCGATAGAATCGGAGGCGTTGGAGCGTTCTGTCGAGGTACTTACGTGGTCGATGGATACGTCCGTTGGCGGTGTAAGAGAGGAAGAACGGCGACACATCAAAGATAGTGAAGAGCAGCGGTTGGGCCATGCTTCGAAATGAGGAGCACGTAAGGGTCGAGGCGCGAAGATCTTGGACTGGAAGTTCAGGGAAGATCTTCAGCCAGACTTCTGGCGGAAGAGTGTCATGATGCAGGAACATCGCCTGCTTAAGCTGCCCTGCTGTCATCTCAGGCTCATGGGAGTCGAAACGTGCTTGGGGTTCGGCACCTTCAGCACCAATCGCCATGTCTGAACGAAATGTAAGCCCTGTGATGGGATGGATGCCAGATTGTAGTTTACTTACCGTATTAACGAGCGGACGTGATGGTGGAACGTTGGAAAGCTTATGTTCATAAAGGTTGGGGAAACGCCAGAGATATTCCCATCGGGGTGGCAATCTTATCTTGTCATTGGTCAGTCAAGAAACGTGGCAACGTGGCTGTGCTGTTGTTTGTCATGATCAACAATCGAGTTCGCTCTGGACTGTCTGGTTCCTCGTCCTCTATTTTCTCTCTTTTTCAAATACGCGCCTAACAGGCCTAGGGTCCAATCCGTTAATACCGTGAAGGATGGGAGACAATTACAAGAAAGCGAAGGAGGCGTTTTACTCTGATATGACTGGCTCGACAATATCTCATATCAATATCATATCCTTGGCGGCTTTGGTTCGTCCATACTAACTCTTTCAAACTTCAACCATTGCTTATCTTCAGAAAGTGTTCAATTGCTCTCTATTCAGCCTTGGCTACGCGTCTACCATTGTCGAAGTCAATCAACTTTTTGACAGCATGGTCGATTCTCGTACTTCCACTTCTGCTGTCTATGACTATATTCGCAGAAAACCCAGTATTCCTATCACTATTGCTGTTACTTCCCACTGGCTTTCTCCTCTCCATGGCTCGTCGGGAGTTCGGAACTCCATTACCATCCCCGTCTAGCCCGCGACAATCCTCTTTTCCTTCACAGCCTCAGATAACTCCTCTGCCGGCTTTGACTGTCTACAGGGCACATATGATGCTAATGACCGTACTTGCCATCCTTGCTGTGGACTTTCCTGTATTTCCCCGCTCCCTTGCCAAGTGTGAAACATTTGGCGTATCCTTGGTACCATACCCTTTGTACATGAAAAGCCATTTTTTGACGAAGATTTTTCTTACAAGATGGATCTCGGAGTAGGCTCCTTTGTTTTTTCTCAGGGTATCGTTTCAGCAATTCCATTGCTCAAAGATCCTGCATACCTCAACGCGCCCGTCCTGCCAAAATTGTTCTCAGTAACGCGAAAGACACTGCCAATCATCCTCCTTGGTGTGGTTCGCGTTCTCCTTGTCAAAGGAACTGAATACCCTGTATGATGCCAACATAATACGCAGCAAGCACTTCGAACTCACTTCGATCCAGGAACATGTGTCTGAGTATGGTGTGCATTGGAATTTCTTTATTACTCTGGCACTGTTGCCAGTCATGCAAGTATCACTGCATCCATTGATCACACGTATCCCATTATCTCTCCTTGGAATCATGGTTGCGATAGGTCAGTTTAAACGCGTCGTGTAAGACGAAAACTAAAACATAACCCCTACGTAGCCCAACAAATGGCGTTGTCGTACCTCGGTTTGTACGAATTTGTCTTGAATGCTCCACGTACAAATATAGTCAGCGCTAACAAAGAAGGAATTGTCTCTCTGACTGGTCTGTTCCTTTAATTCTGTTATCCGAACATTGACGTCGACCGTCGAACAATAGGCTACTTAGCAATCCACCTCCTTGGCTTATCCATCGGAACACTCATCCTCCCTCCCTCGCCAAAATTCTTTCGGCGCAGACAGAAAGCCCAAGCCCATTCATTGAAACGCCGAAACAGCGATTCGGGCGAAGATCGCCGAAACTCCCTAAGCGATCCGCGCCAAAATGACAAAACGGCAACAGAGCTTTGCTCGTATGCAGTTGTCTGGTGGTGCGTCCTAGGTCTTGCCACGCTTCTTAGGATAGGAGGAGAAGGCATCTCGAGAAGAATGGTACGTGTATTCCCACCCTGCCTGACCCTCACCGTCTGATGCGAGGGAAGGCGAACCTAACGTACATCCTTTGGGTGGTTGCGTTCAACACGAGTTTCATCTTGGGCTACTTCCTCCTTGATTTATACTTTTATCCGTCTTCAACGGCCAAGAAAACTGGGCACCCCTCACCGTCGAAGCTCAATGCTCCACCCGACCCCACGAGGTCTGTAATGCATCAAACGACATCTCAACGACATCCGGGAAACCCGCCACCATTGTTCGAGGCTATCAACAAGAACGGCTTGGTTCTTTTCCTCCTCGTACGTTGCACTATTCTCCACCTCGACTAATACCCTAATTGGTGTGTGCAGGCGAATGTTGCCACTGGGCTCGTCAATCTGACATTCCGAACCATATACGCGACCCATTTTACGGCCATGTATGTGCTTGGTCTGTATTCTCTTGGGGTGTGTGTATCCGCGTGGATGTTACGGAAAACGAGAGTAATGCGGCTATAACTGCCCGCTGCGGTATCGGACCGGGATTCGCTCCGTGCGCCTCCCTGATATTACGGAGCGAGATTTGTGACGAAAATTGTATCAGGTAAGACATAGAATTCTTCATTGTTCCGTGATTGACTATCCTTCCCCTTAAAGCGAATCCATTTCAAACTATACCTACTTAGATGAATTGTTCCTGACCGCCACTCCACCCTCGGATTGTAATGTTTGAAATTTTTTTGAAAATGAAGTTAAGCCCCGATCCCCCATCACCTAATGTCCGAGATGATCTATCTTTCCCAATCCCCCTTCAACATGTCCGTATCAGTCAGAAAAGGAGTGGGCCCTGACGCCCGAACTCCTAAAACGTCATCCTGCTTGTTGGAACTGGTATAAAACCCGTATGCTCGCCATGCCTTCTTAGCAGCATCCTTCTCTTCCTCAGACGATAAACAACTACTAAGTTACTGACGTACCCAGAGAATAACGAACTCTAAAGATGTCTCCTTGGACAACAGCCTTCTTCCTTGCCGTACTTGCTTCATCGCTAACCACTACCTTCGCCGCCCTTGAACAAGGAATCTATCGCATCAGCAATGCCGAATCGACCACCACTATCAGGAGCAACGTTATCGGGGCACCAATCTATGTCACAGACGTGAATGAAAATCCCGGATTAAACGAGTTGGTGAGAGATCAAATTCATTAATTTTTCTGACGACTCTTATCCTATGCTTCGATTAGTGGCTGGCTAAACGCATCCCGCGTAGCCCGGACGGCTTCTTTACCCTCGAAAACCTCGGATTGAGTGCATATGCGTCCATAAATGTACGGGCTTCCCTTTTATTACTTGATTATCTGCATTTTTTATGTATACCATGGTATGTACGATGAGCTAACGCCCTTCAGGACGCTACCGGTGATCTAGTTGCCACATCGCCCACCGAACAGGGGTTCTTTATCCAAGAAGCTGGTGAAAGCGGCGCCTACACCGTATGTTCACCCTTGAGCCCCGCTCCAGTTTATCCTAAATGAACCTTTAAATTTAGATCGCGATTCCCTCGCAGACTATGTGGACCGTTCAACCTCCTCTCACCCACGGATATGTGAGTACATCTTACGTTGGTCTCCTCCAACCTCGAAGTCTGATCGATCCTTGAGCAGGTCAGCCTTCTTAATGCCACCGGAACGGCAGGGCAGCAGTGGCGTTTCGCATCTGCTATAAATTAAACGTGATGTTTTTATGTTAAGATCATTAGTCCCTCCCCCGGCCCACCTCTGTTAAACCATACTTCCCAGTCTTGCGTGCCGCTTATAGCACCCCTTGCGGATGCATATCTGTTTGACTTCCACATTGCTCATTATACATATTACGTGTACATACTTCTCACTTCGCCAATTTACTTTAATCGGTTCAATTCATATGCCATCTTCGCGCCGTCAGGACGGCACTTCCAGCCATATAAAATGTTGTATACAGGTTCCACTTTTCTTCTCACATCCCCGCGATGACCTTCCAATTGACAATTCTTACAGTCTTCGCCTCTATATCTTCTGCCATTGCTGCCATTTCTCTAGGTACTTATCGAATTATCAATGTCCAGACCCGCACCAGCCTCCAAAACTATTTGGTCAATAAACCAATCGTTGTTGGACAAACCCCGACCAAACATCTGTTCGAACAAGTGAGTGCCGTCAGACACCTGCTCGTTGCAAAACCATGATAACAACAAATGTGATACAGTGGAACATAAGTCCGATTCCGAAAAGTCCGCCGAATTTCTACAGCCTTCAGAACTTGGGTTCACAGGGGTTTGCGGGCCTAACCACAGTAAGCCTTTCTTTGTGCCTTACGTAGTGGGCAACCAGCACAGTTTGTTCATCGCCGAGCTCTACACAATACTGAACCCTTTTTCTTCAGGCGAGACTGGGAGATCCAGTTTCCACAACACCCTACGCCCAGGTATTCAATATTACCATGATAAATGAATCGTACTATGTGGTACGCAGATCACTTGTTCGTCTACTTACTGTGTTGTGGTGCTCAACACCACGTATATCTTCTGTGAAGGTCAAATCAAGTGGGGCAGATCTGGCATGGAGTATTGACTCGCTATCACCGGTTGTAAGTTTCCTCGATCGACTAGATATTCGCTGGCCCACGATCATGGTGATCACTTTGCAGGTCAAGCTGCAGATCCCTTGTAGTGAACAACAGAGTCAGCAATGGATCTTCGAGCGTCTATTATTATGAGGTTGTGAGATTACTACACAAGGCTCCATGCACTGTATGAATGCGTAGTCATGTCTTTCTTGTACTTCAAGGTTCAAATTTCCATTGGCACATGGTCGAATCTATTGAACCTTGTAGTATGGTACGATATGTCGCTGGTGTTAACTAACGACGCGTACGTTTATAAACCTAACTGCTCACTAACATTTGGTAATTACAGGACATGAAGTTGGCTCGAAGCAGAATTAATACTTCCATCAAGTCGTACGGTATACCTCAAAGAAGTCCACTAGTAATAGTACGGATCTGGCAAGGCTCGAAGGCTCATTTTTGATTGACGCACCAGCTTTAAGCAAGAGCATATCTCCTGACTCCTCTGGGGGGAGGAAGGATGTGCACGTTATCCCCATGGCTTTCATTTAGTGATCAGAGTGATAGCCCTGGGTAGTCGATCTAGCCAAGGGCGTTACTACAACTTAACGAGTTACCTACCCAATAAGCTACCCAACTACGGGGCACTTGACCTGTATGCAACCCTTCTTCTCGTGATGACGAACTCCAACAATACTTCCTGTTCTATCAGAATAGGCCAGAAGGTGGACAATAAATGAAACATCTTCAGCCTTGAATCACACGGTACCCACCTTCAAACCTGATGCCAGATTTATTTGGAAGCGAATAACGAAGGCGGACTTTCAGGTTGGGCTCTTTCGGTGTTCGGTCTCAATACCCAAACCACGACGACTTACACAGGCATTACAATTTATACCATATGAGAAGAGACTCCATGTACATACCTCCAATAAACCTTAAATTCGGTTTGAACCTGTCGAAGGACCTGGAGGGAGGGGGGGAGGGTAGTACATCAGTTAGTGAAAATCTCATCTATTACCAACGAGATGAGCAAGAGCCTTAGGAGAGACGCATAGTACGAGATGAAATGACAGGACCTGCAGCGCTTCAAGTTGGCGTCAAGCTTCCGACTCGTCAAATTTTATACCGACACCGGTAATCTCCGACAAATCTCCGAACACTTTGGTTCACTCTCATGTATCCAGCTACTCACACAAATGAGTTTCTGGAGATTTGGGTCTTTGGGTTTTATTCTATGAACATTCCTTCCTTTATCCCTCTGAAATTTATGACTCAGAGGAAATTCTGAGGCAAAAAAGTTTAACAACCTCATCTGAAGATGCCACTTTCAGCAGGGAGCCCCCAGTGAGAGTCGTAGGTTTGTACGTGGCCAACAGAAAACTCTAAAAGGGGTTTCGCACTTAGGAAACTATGCTGTGGCACTAACTCAGTCGAGAAGAGCTGACCTCCCGGCTGTATGCGGTGGTGTTCTCGAGGCCAAGTTGGTGCTTCCTACTGCCTCAACGCTTCTCGTTCCACGGCCATGGGACCGAGTTGGAGGAATAGAGGGTAGACTCAACGTAAGAGCTCGTTTGCTTCTAGTTGCCACTACGTCATGCTGACTTGGCTACCATATGGTGGCCATCTGCAGGTACCTGTGACGCCGATTCATGAATTACAACGCAAACCTATAAAGGAGCCAACACACCTACCACTGAGCTTCCAATTCCCTCCTTCGCTTTCCAGTCAACAGATACTTTCCTATAAACTCAGATCCACAATGCTATCCATACTGCGCGGGTTGACTCTCTTCATGGTCGTCTCGGCCGTCGCCGCCGCGTATCTCGGGAACGGTGTTTATCATATCACCAATGATAAAGGCAACACCATATTCCGTTCAGCTGTCTATGGCTTGACGTGCTACGTCACAAATTCCACAGGTGGGGAACCGAAAGACCTTAACGAGCTGGCGAGTGGTTCACACCCTGGCTTTATAGACTAAGCCTCAGTCATACTATCATTGCAGTGGCTCGTGAGAGAGGTTTACCGTGCTCCCGGCGTCTACACCCTCCAGAACCTCGCCCACCAGGCGTTTGTATCTGTGAATGTATGATCCTTCCCGACTATGCCTCCAGCTGTAACCTCATTTCGGAGCAGGACGACAATTTGATCACGCTCTACTCCGATGCTCGTGGCGCATTCATCATCAATGACCTTGGTGATGGCAGCTATTCAGTATGTAACTTCCTACTACTATTGAGCGTGTTCATATTGATTGTCTGTCTCCCCACTTACAGATCAAAGCAGGCCCTAAGGCGTGGGCCGCCCAACCGCCCATCACCTATGGATTTGTGAGTATAAGCTAGGATGCCCTACACCTTGACTAATGGCCATTCTTAGGTCAAAATAGTCGAATATAATGGGCAAGATGCCTCTCAGAAGTGGCGATTTGAATCCGCGTTGTACAATTCTTGAACAACGTCGATCTACCTCTGGTATCGCTCAACTTCTTGTCTCTACCATTTCATGGCTGGCTTTATACTGTTTCAAACTTGGCTCTGTTGAATGTAATTGAGTAGACTGTTTGTTTTGCCCCTCGTCTACAGTCGAAGCCTAAATTACGGTTGTGTAAGTATGTGTGGGGTTGTCGAATTATGATAGAATGTTGGAGACCATGGAGTCATACATCTTATAAAGAAGTTGCGAGTCTAACTCAAAGCTGTTGCATTTTGATTGCCTGGCGTCCAATTCCCCTCCCAAACGCCCTGTATCACGCTGAACCCCATCCCATTCTCCATCAGGCCAACGTCGATCTGAGGCTGGACCCAAACTGGCACGAGATACGCAAACCAAATTTGCACCCAGAGATACCCCAGAAGTCGCCAGATTTTTCCCTCTCGTAAACCGAGTCGCTTTCCGAAAGCGATGACTAGGGTTTCGGCTGTGATGATGAAGGGCTGGGCGAGAAAGAATTCGAGGGCACCACCGTACCGACCGAGCATCATGTAGTCCCCCGGATGGTGAATCCAGGCTGATACAAAGAAGGACGTGTATAGTAGGATGAGAGCGGAGGCTGTGGACCCTCTAGGTATCGCGAGAAGCGAGATTAACTTGTTGCCCGGAGCTGTCACGACCTATATCAAAAATTTTAGCACACTCCAATGGGAATGGCGCCCAAAAAATCGACTCACTCGACGCATAGACTGGTGCCACGTTCGGCTAGTCAAAAAGAAAGAAAAATCAGACCAGCACAAAAATAATGAATTTGGATTCGATTCACCTCCAAAGCCTTCTGACGGTGTACGCGTCCTTCAAACTGCCAAAGAAGGGCCTCCACTGAGAGAGATCGGACCAAAGTCCTAGGCTGACAAACGCGATAGAAGCCAGGGAGTGACTAATGGTTATAGCGGCTGCTGCAGGTATTGCCCATGCCCACATGTTAATGCACCTCCACAACAGCGGCTCGCTAGATAATGGAGGGCCTGCTATTGTAAAAACAGGATTTCCTCGGGTGTAGATGGCGCAGACGTCCCACATTAGGAAGCAACTCGCAACGGTGAGCAACTGGTACCCAATGAATTTCCAACGGCACGGCTTCTCGTTGCTAAATGGTGCTGGGGGGAGCCTATCCGTTACTTCATGGGTCCATCCAATGCCCCGGTGGCTTGAAAGCAAATCAAGCGCCCACTTGATTTTCTCCCAAAAACTTGAAAACGACGCCGAGGGGATTTGCTGGCCACGTTTGAAAAGCTGGGTCTGCGGCTCACTGAGGATAATAAAGTCGATCGCTGTCGCAGCTAATGCTGTTATAGGGTCTCCTATAGCCAGGTCCGTCACTGCATCTCCTGTGGTCGTGTAATAAAGAAGATAGTAGGCAATCCCGAGCACAGGAATGGCAAACAGCGCGCGATAGGGTGTGGGCTTCACTACCAATGAGGCGACGAGTAGAGGGGTTATACAGGACATTAAGGCAGGCGAAAAATCCCTCCTTTCGCCTGTGGACGCCATGGCAGAGTGGGAGTAGAGAACGCGGCGCTAACCATAGGGTTGATTTTCATTTGACGCCAACGTAAAATTAAAAAAGCCCAACGAAGGCGATCAAGACCGCAAATGCTTTTTATCTCCTTTTGGACACGCCGCCCGAGCTCGCAACTCCAATAGTAACGTTATTGAATCTCTGCTGTCTGCATCACGACACCACTACACCTCGTAAACGCCATGTTGCGAAGGAATATCCTCACTTTCCTGGGTTTCCTTCTACTTCGTTGCTCACGTACGTACTGAAGAAGTTCTTCAATTTCAAACCGTAGCAAGAGCATCGGAAAGTCGCGTGGGAATTGTACCTTGACTGTAACTTGCATCTAAAACCGAAGAAGGTAGATTGAACCTAATCGGTACCTCAACTTTGCCCTTGGAAAGGGATACAATAGAAGGGAAAACGAGATTATCTGATAAAGAGCGACAATTACAAAAGATACTAACACAGTAGCCTAATAAGGAGCTACTAATAGCACTAATGCAAGATATTACAACAGGTGAGCAGCACAAGGATCTGTAAGGACTCAGGAGGGACTATAACAGAAATCAGAACAGATAAGCGAATGTAAAAATTTACTAAGGAGGGACAATTTCGAACTGGATCAATGAAAGTGAAGAAAAGTATGGCCAAGACCATTTAGTATTGTGGATAGAAGCAAGCCAGGAGTTAGACTGGGTTCTCCAAGACACGTTCCATGTGGCGAAGGATATGTTCGCCAGCCGTGGGTCCACCTCGGCGCCAAATTTCGGTCAAAGTCTTATTCATGCGCTGTTTGAAGGCCAATTCAGTAGGGTCCGAAGCCTGATACCCCTGGTAAGCCGCATTCTGGATTCCTACGCTTCTGGCCAAGTCAAGGGTGTCCTTGAAGAGCTTGTGCTCAACGATTTTCTTCACCAGCGCAGCGAGCCCATCTCCAATTATGCCATTCTGTGGTTCAAATATGGTTGTATTGAAGGCATCTTGGTCGTTGTTAGCATTTTGGGTATTGAAAGCATTCTGGGTGTTGGCATTATAGTTGTAGTTGGCATTTTGGGTACTGAACGCATTCTGGGTGTAGTTGGCGTTTTGGGTACTGAATACATTCTGGGTATTGAACGCATTCTGGGTCTGGGGGATCAGATTGCCAACCAAATCGGACACCACACCTCCAGCCACCTTGACTGCTCCTGCCATGACTTTCTTGACAATGTCGTTCGATGCAAGCGTCGTAAAGAAGTTCATGAGACCATGCTGAACGACGGGGTGCTCGAGCGAGAGGTTGTGCGGGTCAAGCACAGCGTGGGAAACTTCAGATGGGCCGGATGCTGGGATGTTGGGGGCGAGAAGGACTTTGGGTGCGATACCGAGTAATAATGAGAGAATGCCATTTTGCACTTTCTCTGAATGGACCGCGAATTGAACAGCGTTCTGTGGTTCGGTGTACGCGAGATTATTGTATGCCAGGTGCTGTACACCGCTATGATTCGTTACGCCAGCGATATCCTTGACAGCATCCTGGAAGATCGGGTGGGCGACGACCTTCCTGACCAGCATCGCAAACCCGTCTGTCAAAAGGCCATTCTGCGGGTCTAGGGCAGATGTGTCCAACGCATTCTGGGGGAAGATGTTACCAACGAAATCAGACACCACGCCGCCTGCCACCTTGACTGCTCCTGCCATGACTTTCTTGACAGTCTCATTTGACGCAAGTTTTGAGAAGAAGTTCAAGAGTCCGTGCTGAACGACGGGGTGCTCGAGCGAGAGGTTGTTTGGATCGAGTACAGCATGGGCAACTTGGGACGATCCGAGAGCTGGAATGTTGGGAGCAAGGAGGACCATGGGCGCAATTTGCAAGAGCATCCCGAGGATCCCGTTCTGCACCATCTCGGCGTGGGCGGCCTGAACGGCATGTTGAACCCCATCAGGTTTCTTGAAAGCGGCCTTAGGACCTCCGAAGTTCAACTGGTTAAGGATGTCCTGGATGAACTTATCGTCGCTGGACGGTGAAGGCTTGAAAGAAGTATTGAACCCCGTCTGGACGTTGGGAGCACGTTGAACTGCTGTCTGCCCATGTGGCTTATTATCGAGCAAGCGACGATCAATCATGTCTCGTGTAAAGATCGAGCGCTTCTCATCTACGTCCGTCGTTCTATCGTAAGCCGTGATTGTGTCCGCGCGGGCACCAGCAGCAACAAGCGCGAATCCAGGGGTCCACTGTTGAGCGCGTGGGTGGGGCGTAGATCGGGGGTAATTAGCCACAATGAAAGCTGGATAAAGTTTCGGTCAATAGAGATAGTCATAGCGAAAACTGCGCGGGCTACCTTTGTCAAGCATCGAGAGTTCGGTGACCTCGTGAATGTCCACCCCGCCCTCGTTCATAGATCCAGGCATGAAATACCTGTAAGTATAACATGTCAGTATTCGGGCATTCTTGAACTTGACCAAAGCAGGCTTACATCATGATCGAGGTGGGGTCGAACTGACTATAGTTCGAGACGGACTCCATTGAGTAAACATCAAGCACTTGCTTGCGAACAGTGGCCTCGTCCCAGCCCTGCGTCTCGGTGTAATACTGGATGATCTCCTTCTCCTTGAGGCGGAGGACACCGCTGCGGGCGGGACTCTCGTGCTCGTGCATCAGACCCAGAACGTGGCCGAACTCGTGCAAGATGACGCCGCGTTCTTTCTTGGTGAGAGTGTCAGTGTCGCTGATCCAACCCAAGTTGATCGTCGGAGCGGGGCCAACGCATGATTTAGCGGTGTTTCCGACGTAGCTCCAGGAACCCTTGGTTGGGTCGAAAGCAATGCGAAGAGTCGCCTGGGCATTGTTGTCGGTCGATCGACGGAAGGTGATGTTGGCGTACCAAGTCCATTCCTGGATGACATCCTCAACTTTTGCACGTTGCATTTGAGTGCCTCCAAAGAAGGAATAGTCCAAGATCTAAAATAATACTCATCATTAGTCGAAGAACAGAGTTTCCACAGTTTGCTTACTTTGCCATTTTCCCAAAGTGCATTTTGCGAAACGAGAACAGCCTTCTCGACGAAGTTCGGGTTCTGAGAGGCTGCGGAAAGCGCAAGCTCCTTGTTCTTGTGAACATCATTGTTAGGTACTGTGATTCCACAAAGGCGCAGGGGTTGAGGGGCAGAGGCGGCCATGAGAGTAACTTGAGAAAGATTTGATAGTTTGAGAACGAGTGAGAGAGCTGAGAACGATTAGAATGCTGGGGGTTGAAGTGAAGGTAGCATTCCACTTGGTATTTATAGGCAGACCTCACTGTAGGTCCACACCGGCACATCACAGATCAAATTTGAGGGTACAGATGTAAACAATGATCTTTGGTAATTGCCTTCGGGAAATTGTGTCGGTGCCTTAGACTTGACTTCTGGTGAGCGCCTTGCCCTTATTGGCGACCTGAAGAGGTACGCGACGGAAACCACAAATTGTCGGGGCTTCTGTCACTCCGAATATGGGCTCTCGTTTCTACTCTCGTGACGTCCGCTTCATATCTCATTGACATGCCCATGTTGTCTCGAGTAACCCTTCAGTGTCTGGCTCAAGTGTAAATACGTGTTTTATCTGACCTGATCTCCTGATCGCACCTAGGTCCACCATTCAAGCTATCCACGCCTGTCCATCGAGAAAACGGCCTCAAAAAGGACCTCTGAACCTTGTGTGAGGGGCCCAGATTCCATTGACACGCAGGGTCAAAAACTTTGACTGCTAGTAGTAGTACATGGTTTGGTTCGAGTTTTTTTGTTAAATCATGCTTCAGAAAATGTCTTATAAGTGAAATTTGAACTTGATTCTGCGCCGGCGGAAGGAGTACTGAGTATTGAAATTGCAGTCGAATTTGGCGTAACCGTTCGAGGATGGTGGTGGCTGTACACTGCCGGTAGAATTTCTAGCTTACGTAATAAATTGACGGCATGTTCAGTTCAACTTGTTCAATGCGATCTCACAAGTTCACGGTTTGCAACAACATATTCTTTTACATGAATCTGGTTCCTCACCCAATTTTCAGTCCGAAACCACCCACCAGGGATGTGTTCATGTTGCGGTCTTCCCTTATTCCTGGTGATGTTAAGTCTCCTCGACCTCAATTTAGGTCTCCCGCTTCGCCCTCCTTCGGGCTGCGGGCACAGGCACGCTATTCCACATCTTGCTTGGTCCGGGCGGCCAACTTTTGGACAAGATCTTGTCGCCTAACACCTCCAGGCCTGTGTCGTGTAGGATCTGGACCAGGGACTAGGATGTCACTCAAGTGCAGAGGTTCAATAAGCAGGGCACTGTGCGATGCAGAAACCAGCGCTCACGCCTAACCTACCTCTGTTCATACCACGGTCTCTATTATCCTCCGACCATTTTTGTGATCGGAGTACCTAGCAAGGGGACATCACTAAGTCCGTTTTCCCCGGTGCCATGCTCGCTTAACCTGTTCACTTTCATGCTCGAAAGGCAACTGCGCTGACCGTTACACATAAGCACAGGGCGCCGAGCCATTCTCTTACTAGATTGGTGACCTGACATCGACCTTCGTAGGTTCGGGTTCAATATTTAAAAAATTGGCTTGAGCCCGGGTCCTGTCAACAGTTCCTGCAGTTAAAAATATCCTATTTGCGGTTTGCTATCATCCCTGCCTTCCCTTGTTCCTGGTGGTGAGACGGACATTTCAAATCTTGCAAATTCCAGCTCGAAATGTCCCCTGCTAAACCCCCCGTCAAACCGTGCGCAGGCACCATGGAACAGGCTGTTAACCGATCCGGTAATCTCACCCACCCAATTACTCCGCCACCCACGCATTGTCTGGGAGCAGCGGGATGGCGAGTAATCACTAGCCATCCCATGGTAGCCCATTCAATTTAGCCCCCCCCCCCCCCCCAGTACGCTTTTCAATGAGCGACAAGATTATTCTAAGTACACTGAAACGCTTGCCATATAGGTGCCCCCTACCGTGATAGACGTTGGCATCCCCAGTTTAGGCACGCGGGCCTCAATGAAAGACTTGGCCGTGACTGCCAATACTCGAGTTCGACCTGCAAGCAGACTCGCGCGTGCTGACTTGTGTTGTTTGACGGCACCAGAGTTTGTAAAGGCAGACTCCCCACCTTGCGAGGGCCAGAGTTAAAGCAACGAAGTCACTGGCCGACGCTGTCGGGACAACAACCGACACTCAAACCGAATGCACGCACCATACATACACGACGGGTACTACAGTTTCCGAGTCATCAGTCAATGCTTCGCAACCCCCAGACACAGGACGCCCTTTTACCGCCGAGCAATATGAATCATACGGAGCCCGCGTACTTATGTGGAAGTACCTTTTCCCGTGAACGATACATCCATGGCTTGGGGAAATCGAGTCTATCGTCGCGATGAAAATATCTGGCGCTGGGAAGGACTAACCTCTACCGTGGGTGGAGGCTACCGCTGTGGCAAATACCACGGTAGACTTGAAGAATACTGTCGTTCGTTGATATTGTCGTTCTTTGGAAATTATATTGAGGGGGATTAATTTGAGTTAGTTATGAGAGGACGTAGTTACTCGCCACCCAGCTACTTCCAAATTGTCGGGTGAAAAAAAAAACAACTAAGTCGGAAGGCGGTCCATTCTAGTGGTGCCTGGTCGCGGATTGAAGGCGGGTGTACCAGGAACATTTCAAAAGTAAATTCGTAAAGGTACGAAGTCTCAACACCGGGAACAAGAGAAAGTAGGGGTCGTAGTGAACCGTGGGTAGGACACTGCGGGAATTGTCGAATAGGAACAGGCCTCAAGCCAAAAGAATGTGTTTCATATGTGAACTGCGAAGGATCATTTCGTGTCAATAGCACAGGAGTAGGATAATTGAGTGTTTGTACTTGCTATCTGGCGGTGAGTACAGCGTGATTGCTTTTCGAGTAAAGTTATACGCTAAGCGAGTGTGACGCCGGGGACAACAGACGACGGTGATGTTGCCTTTGCAAGGTACTCCAATTACAAGAATAGTCGGAGGACGATATAGACCGTAGACCAGGACAGGAGTGGGATAAGTAAGCCTGAAAGGAGGTTCTGCGTTGTGTAGTGTTCTGTTACTTGAGCCCCTGCGCTTGGGTGACATCAATATTCTGGTTTGAGGTTTGTATGACACTCGATCTATCTCACATAAGGTTTGGAGGTGCTCGGCAATATGAAGATTCTAGGTTTCGGAACAAGGATATTTTGAGGTGGTGTGCCTGTGCCCTCGGATTTCTAGAGAACGGAGAGGTTTTGAATTCAAATTTCCAGAGTTCAGACAAGGAGACCTGATATCAAGAACAAGGCTGCGCAGTCATACTAGCGCAACCTTTGCGAGTTATTTCAGTCCGATATCTTGGGAGTGAGGAACAGAACTTAACCAACTAAAGGAGTTTGTTATCGTTATCGCAAAAAACCGTCAAACTCGTGGGAATAAGTTCCTTGATTGTCTTACATAAACAGGTGGTCTGCACAGCCACAACCACTCTTGTTCAGAACAACCCGAAGTGAACACTTGATCTTACTCCTTTCGCTACGTTCGCAACGATGCTCCAAATTTCCCACTAGACGTTTCCTGGAGCCGATAAGTTTAACCACGTACTGGTAAACGTACGTGTCATTTAGACCTAGGCTCATCGCGCGGGGTTCAGGGGCCCTTTTTGAAACCCGTTCCCTCGATGAACAGTAGATGGCTTGAATGGTGGACCTAGGTGTGATCGTGAGATCAGGTCAGGAAAAAAATTTGCTTACATTTGAGTCTGACGCCGAACGGTTCCTCGAGACAAATGGACATGAGATGTGAGATTACGAGAGCAGGAACGAAAACTGTATCGTCGGAGTGGCAGAAATTCCGACAATATGCTGTTTCTGTCGCGTACATCCCCAGTCCGCTAACGATGATAACGCGCTCACTACAAGTCAAGCCTGAGGCACCATCTACAGAGTCACTAAGCTTCATTGTTTTACATCTGCGCCTCGTCGGTCTACGTTCTGCCAGCGCCGGCGTGGACCCGTAGTAAGACTTACCTATAAATGCCAAGTGGAATTTACCTTCAATCTTCAACGTTTCAACCGTTCTCAGCTCTTCCACCTGCTCCTCGATCTTCCAGTCGTTCTCAAATCGTTCTCATGCCTATTACATATTCCCAAGTCAAGGGTCTCTGTGGATCCTCAGTATCTAAACGTGATGCCAACAAGACACACAAGGGACTCCCTGCCCACAGTCCAAAGGGTGTTTCGCACGCCGTCGTCGTTTCGAGCAGTGCACTCTGGGAAAATGGCAAAGTGCGCAGATCACCAGTCTTCAGTTCTTCTACTAATGATTATGTTAGGTCTTGGACTACTCCTTCTTTGGTGGCACTGAGTTCCAGCGCAAAAAGATAATAGAGACTATCCCGGAATGGTCCTGGTACGCCAACATCACTTTCAAACAATCGACCGACGACAATGCCCAAGCGACTCTTCGTATTGCCTTCGACTCAAGCAAAGGGTCTTGGGGCTACGTTGGAAACACTGCTAAAACATGCGATGGTCCTGCTCCAACAATCAACTTCGGTTGGATCACCGATACTGAAACCACTACCAAGAAAGAGCGCGGGGTCATCTTGCACGAGTTTGGTCACGTTCTGGGCCTGATGCACGAGCACGAGAATCCCGCACGCAGCGGTGTCATTCGTCTCAAGGAGAAGGAGGTCATCCAGTATTACACCGAGACGCAAGGCTGGGACGAGGCTACTGTCCGGACGCAAGTGCTTGATGCCTACTCCAAGGAATCGGTGTCGAACTATAGTCAGTTCGACCCCACCTCGATCATGATGTGAGAAATTTTGATACGTCTCGTGTAAGCGTGAATACTGACATGTTATAATACAGGTACTTCATGCCCGGAGCTATGAATGAGGGCGGGATAGACATTCACGAGGCTACTGAACTGTCGATGCTTGACAAAGGTAACTTTCGCAGTCTTTGTTTGACTGTCCCAACTGACAGAATCATTATTTAGCTTTCGTTGTAATCAATTATCCGCGACCTAAACCCCACCAATGTGCTCCACAGTGGACGCCTGCGTTTGCACTCGTTGCTGCTGGTGCCCATCCAGAAGCAATCGAGGCTTATAACAGAACGACGGACGTAGATGAGAAGCGCGCGATCTTTACACGCGACATGCTTGAACGTCGTGCGCTTGATAGTAAACCGCATGAGCCAAGGGCGGTGGTTCAAAACGCCCCTAACGTCCAGAAAGGGTTCAACACGTCTTTCAAGCCCTCGCAGCCACCACTTAGCGACGATAAATTCATCCAGGATATTATCAACCAGTTGAGCTTTGTGAGCCCCAAGACCGCAGTCACGAAGGCAGGGACCAACCAAACACAAGGGGTCCAGTACGCCCCTAACACTCCTGTACATGCCGAGATGGTGCAGAATGGGATCTTGGGGATCTTACTGAAGATTGCACCTATGGTCCTCCTTGCTCCTAATATCCCCGCACCGGGGTCATCCAACGTCGCCCACGCTATATTGGACCCGAACAATCTTCGGCTCGAGGACCCTGTCGTCCAGTTTGGTCTGCGAAACTTCTTCACGCAGCTTGCGTCGAACGACATTGTCAAAAAAGTCATGGCAGGGGCAGTCAAAGTCGCGGGAGGTGTGGTGTCTGATATGTTTGGCAACCTGCTCCCCCAGCATGCTTTTGATTCCTCCGAATCCTCATCTTCCTTAGAGACATCGGACATACAGAATGGTCTGTTGACAGACGGTCTTTCGGTCCTCGTGAGGAAGGTTCTCGGACACAGGATCTTCCAGGATTCCATCAAAGAAATCAGTGGTCTGGCCGCCCATAATAATACACAACATCTGGGCGCTGTAAGCAGCAATCCAACCTCTAATCTTCCATATGGAGGACCCCAGAACGCGATTCAGGTCACGGCCCATGCGGAGAACGTGCAAAATGGCATCCTCTCATTGCTACTAGGTATAGCACCTAAAATCCTTCTCGCCCCCCACTTCCCAGCATCCGGCTCATCTCAAGTTGCCCACGCTGTACTTGACCCAAATAACCTCTCACTCGAACACCCCGTCGTTCAGCACGGCCTCATGAATTTCTTCGCCAAGCTTGCGTCGAATGATATCGTCAAGAAAGTCATGTCGGGAGCAGTCGAGGCAGCCAAGTTGGCCGGAAATTTAGCGTCTGCGGCGCTCGATGACTTGCTCCCTCAGCACGCGCTGAACACAGCAACCTTGGACCCGCAGAATGGCTTTTTCACAGACGGGCTTGCGACTCTGGTGAAGAAGGTAGTCGACCACAGGCTCTTCAAGGACGCCATTCAACACGTCAGAGCTGCAGTTATTCAGAATGCACCTTACAACGACACCTCCTTTGAACCTCTGAGCGAGGCTGAGTTGGCCTTTAGACGACGCATGAACAGCGCATTTGCTGATATTCTGCGACGAGGCGGACCCCAGGCTGGTGAACGTATCCTCCAGCAGATGGAACATCTTTTGGTGAGGCCGGAGTGAGCATAACATTCGCTCCATTCCTACCTATAACGTAAGAAGCCCTTGTCAACGCCCTTCCCCACGTACTTTTGTCGATTTGGTGTTTCAATTTACAACGATTCTCAATCCTTTCCTCGTTACTTATTTGTTATAATATTCCACAATGGCTGTTCACCATTAGGGTTTCGTGTTATTATACTTCAGTCGAAATTTCTTCCTTATTGGATTCTCACGTTTGATACTCTTTCTAATAATCGTTTCTGTTTGTGTTTTTGCAATTGTGTTACCCATACTGCATCCGTAGTGTGTACTCGATGATCAACACAACACTATACCCTCCAAACTTTTTCACCTAACTTGCATGCGTGCCAATTAAGCTCTCTCTGAAGCCATGAAGGCTAACCACGGCGATGGGAAGGCTAGCCATGGTTTGTACTAAGTGAACGGAGCGGAACTCGGGTAAATCTGGTACTAACAAATTTACTCTTTTCTTTCTCCGACAACCTTGAACTGCACGACCTCGACTCAGAGGCAAAAAGGCCAACGCTGACTCCTGAGACTGGACAACTAAAATTTTGAAACCATAAGAGAGAAGACAAATGGTATGTCACAGCCTAGCATAATCCCCGACACGGCTGACTCAAAGCTGACTTGTAGCTCGACTCCTGCTAATTCAAACGCTACCCGGTGGGACGCCGCAAAGGTTCATTTCCTATGATAGCCCAGAGGGGCGGCTCGACTGTCTGCTTCGAAAGTATTAAGCGTTCTCAACCCTTGTTAGGAGGAGTTGCCTTGTATGTGGAAAAGTCCTCGAATCTCCTGAACGAGGATACTGTCCCACGTCTGGACTGCACCTAAACAACTCGCATCACGGCCAAGGCGCGGCTACATTGATTGAGATACACTACTGCCAGTTCTTTCAGGTATACATCGAGGGCTCGATCGGGTATCCTTGCCTCCGAATTGCCAAGTTTTGGACCTACTTGGATACATCACCGGACAGTTCTCCCTCTGCCATGAATGGGTCCATGTGCGGAATGGTAATCTATTCTCTCCTTATCAAGGTGTCCGACCACCTTCAAATCTACGTTATGACGGGTCTGGGATTTCCACTACTTCTCGTAACAACCGGGGCCCTTTATGTTGGTAGAGATGAGGAAACTTGCCTCATAAATTATCAACTCCTCCGAGTGCGGCCGCTGAGCATCACAATCTCAAACAGGAGCGACGTCGGAAATTCGGTAAAAGCGGGGATAACAATTGACATCCAATATGACAAGATCTGAAACTCTGCTGGCGCTAGGGACACCTCAGGTGCATATTACTCAGGGATTTTGCGAGTATGGACAACGGAACGCTGAGGCCTGACGGTCGAACATGGAACTTGATGGATATTATATAGGTGCCTTGATTTCCAAGGGGCTTCATTTTCAATCATGCTCAATGGGCCGGTGGGTAACAGCGGGTTTCCTGGATTTCCGACTTACACTCACGTTCCTTCATAGTGATTGAGGTTCCAAACTTCATGACCTTCAAGGGGATGTCTGCTTGTCCACCCCAAAAATGACCAAATTACCTGGGCCCATTGGCTTTCTACGTCTCTTCAGGCCCGAGAGGCAGATCTAACCTGGACAAATGAATTGTACCTTCTGGTGCGAACCTCAAATCGGGCTTGCCAGTATGTCGGCAACAGTGGTTGTGTGGCATACCTATTTATGCCAAATAATGTACCACTCCGAATCTCTACGACTCAGCGAAAATTAAAACCTTTAGCTTTTGATAGAACCATATCTTTATGGCGCTCGGTGTCTTCAGCCATCGCATACCAGTAAATCCACAAGGGGATCGCTTCTTGTTCCTGAACCCCCATCATCCCCCTCGGGGTCCTGGGTATTCTGCCTCATCTAGCCATCTTTTCCCCTCTTATTATCTCCTTCTCGCTCTGGCTCCTCAAGCCACCCTATCTTTTCCCAAAGCCCGTCACCCCTCCAACCCCCGTTCCCCAACTATGCCCAACACTGCCCCCACCACATCCAAACCCAACAAGTCTAACAGGTCCCAGGACCCCGATCCCACCCTCATACGTGGCATGCCTACGAGATCCGAGATCAACTCGATCCTCGCCGCTGATCCGTGCAAGATCGACAACGCTAACGACGCCCGCGCCTGGCTCGAAGGCAAGAGTTGGATTCTCGAAAGCGAGCCTTACAACCGCTCAAAGCTAGTCCACATATTATTAACCATTTCGCTCTCCCCCGGTATTCCTGCTAACCTAATCCCAGCCATCCGTTCCGTAGCCTTTTTAATAGAAGATAATGTCAACGACACCATCTCCACCGCCTTAGCCAATTCCATTGCCAATAAGATTCTTCCATCTCTCTCTACTTTTTCTGATAACTTAACCTCTTCTTCTAATTTCCTAGACAAAGTCACCGCTACTCAAGCAACCACATCCCTTTCTCTATCCGACACCTCCGACAAATTATCCTCCATTACGACATCCCTAGAATCTACCGCCAACACCCTCTCCACACTGCCCCCTCCACCTCCTACCCTTCCCAGCAAAACCCCCACTTGGGCCGACATTGTTGCCTCTACTCCCCCCCCTCCCTCCCTCCCCTCCCCCGAATTCAACCCCTCCCTCCCCCCCCAACACACTCTCCTACAACAACGCATACTAGCAGCAGCCAAGACTATCATTATTTCCTACAACCCCGAAGATCTCGGAGCCCCCACAAGTACCGCTCCCAAAGTCCTAAACGACACTCGACTCGCCCTAAACAAACTCCTCGCCAGCCTCGACAACACTGAAAACGACTTTGCGGACCCCGGCGAACTTCTAATACACACTAACATAAGAGGAATACAAGCCCTCGAAAGTGGCGACCTACGACTCGACTTCTCTACCCCCGAAGGAGCGGAGGCCTTCAAACGACGGGCATCGGAACCTGATTCCTCCTTCATCTCCACATACTTCGGTACCACAGCCAGGATCAAACCCAAAGGCCACAACGTCATCTTGAAATTCGTCCCCTGCTCCGGCGCCTTCGACCCTTCCAACCCCTCCCATCTTTCTGATTTCGAACAAGACAACAACCTCCCTCCCGGCTCCATCATGTCCGCCACATGGCTAAAGAGAATTGAAGCACGTAGAACTGGCCAGAAAGTCGCCAACTTAAAGTTCGTCTGTAATTCCGCCTCCATCGCTAACCGCCTGCTCTCAGATCGAGTCTACATCCTCGGAACCCTCACCCCCGTCTGCAAGGATATTCGCATCCCCATCCGATGCAACAAATGCCAGCGCTACGGCCATCTACGCGCCAACTGCAAAGGTTCTGAGACATGCGCCAGATGCAGCAGCACCTCTCATCTCTCGTCAAATTGCCCTGGAGCCGACCCTCCACGCTGCATCTCCTGTGGTCCCACCTCATCTCACGCTAATAATAATGCTAACTGTCCCTTCTTCCAGGAAAAATGCGCCGCGCTAGACGCAAGATACCCTGAAAACAACATGCCTTTCTACCCCACCAGCGAACCATGGACCTGGGCTAGCGCTCCCCCCAAACGTCCCTCGACCACCCCTCCCCCCCCACCTCACCCTTCACTTCCCCCGCGTCCCGCCTCCCCTCGCCACTTGTCCCGCCACCCCGACAGCCCTCACCCACTCTCCCACCCTTCTCTCCACCCAGACCGCACCACTTCACGCCCGGCCCCCCCCCCAACATCCCCACGAATTGATGATTAAAGCCCCCGCCACCCATCCCACACTCCTTCGCATCTGGCAACAGAACGTCCGGAAATCAACTGTCGCCCAACAATACGTCATCGGTGTCGCCGACCCCCGTGAATGGGATATTATCGCAATCCAAGAGCCCTGCCTAGACCACTTTCACAACACACATGCTTCACCCTACTGGCGAGTCGTCTATCCTCACAACCACACTGCTAATTCCGCGGCCAAAATCCGCCCACGCTCAGTCCTCCTTATCAACACCAACATTGACACAGAAGCCTACTCCACACTCCCAGTTCCTTCCCCAGACATAACAGCCATTAAATTCCGCACCGAAGCCGGCTCCCTAGCCATCTTCAACATCTACAATGACTGTAATCACAATGTTACCCTGGAAACGCTTAAGAACTTCCTCCCCTCCCTCGGACTCTCCCGCAACGGCACTGAACACATGCTATGGCTAGGTGACTTCAATAGACACCACCCCCTTTGGGAATCCTCCGAAAACCGTCACCTCAACTCATCTGAAGATCAAGTACAGCCCCTCCTCGACCTCTTAAAAGACTACGATATGGACCTGGCCCTCCCCCCCAACCTCCCCACCTACTTCTCCTACCGCAGCAGATGGACACGCCCCGACAATGTCTGGTTCTCTTCCTACGACCCCGACCTCCTCATCTCTTGCGACACACGAACGGATATCCTCCCCCCCCTCACGGACCACATCCCCATCCACACCACCCTCAACCTCCCCATCTCCAGACCACCAGCCCCCCCCGCTTACAACTTCCACAATGTCAACTGGGAAGAATTCTCCTCAACCCTCGAACGCAAACTCAATACCATTTCCCCCGCAACCATAATCCCTAACGAAGGTGCATTCCTTACCACAGTTGATGCGCTCACCACCGCCATTCAGAACACAATCTCCCAACACGTCCCCCTCCGCAATCCCTCACCCTTCTCCAAACGTTGGTGGACTGCCGAAATCGCCAGTCTCGTCAAACAGAAAAATAAACTCAGCAACCAGGTCAAGCGCTTCTCGCACATAACTAACCACCTCTCCCTAGCAGCCCACAGACGTATCTCCAACAAACTGGCCGCTACGATTCAAGAGACCAAAAAATCCCATTTCGTCAATTGGCTCGAAGGAGCTACTTACAGGGACATCTACGTTGCCAATAAATATGTGACTGACGAACCTTCCGACAGATCCTGTGCCCGCATACCCGACCTCAAAGCTGACACCAACGACCCCCCCACGCTGGCAACTTCCAACCAAGAGAAAGCCAAACTTCTCGCTGAGTCCTTCTTCCCTCCGCCTCCCCCCACCCCCTCCGTCCCACCCAACTTTACCTATCCCAAACCCCTCCCTGATATAGCTTACTTCTCACATCACCGAATTAAAGAGGCCATTTCCCAGCTCCACCCCCACAAAGCCCCAGGCCCCGACGGAATCCCCAACATTGTACTCAAGAAATGCGAACCGATCCTCCTCAACCACCTCCATTACATCTACAGAGCGGTTCTCGAACTCAACGTCTACCACCCCCGCTGGCTGCAATCCACAACACTCGTGCTCAGGAAAGGTGGCAAGCCAGCCTACAACGTCGCCAAAGCCTACCGGCCAATCGGCCTCCTCGATACCATAGGCAAGCTCTTCTCCTCCCTTCTCGCAGCTGAACTCTCCCATCTAGCTGAAAAACACAACCTTCTTCCCCCAACACAATTTGGGGGCCGCTCAGGTAGAAACACCTCCGACGCCCTCCACGTCATGACATACAAAATCAAAGAAGCTTGGCGTAACAAAAAGGTAGCCGTCTCACTCTTCCTTGACGTCCAAGGAGCCTTCCCCAACACGGTGAAAGAACGCCTCATCCACAACATGAAAGCCAAAGGCGTCCCAGTATGTATCACTAACGTCGTTAATCTAATGCTCACCGGGCGCTCCACGCGCCTAATGTTCGATGACTACCTCTCAGACTTCTTCCACGTTAACAATGGGACCACCCAGGGCTGCCCCTTTTCCATGCTGGCGTACGCTTTCTACAACTCTCCCCTCTTCACCATCTGCTTTCGCAAGCACGAAATCACCATTGGCTTTGTGGACGACTGCACCCTCCTCGTCATAGCCTCCACCCTCGAGATCGCACACGAATACATCAAAAACCTCATGGAATGCCACAACAGCAGGTTTGATTGGTCTCTCTCCCATAACTCCCCCTTCGAACTATCCAAAGTTGCGCTAATGAACCACCCCCGCACTACTAATGACATCATCCCACAGGACCTAGTCCTTTCCTGCTCCAACCCCAATGGAACAGTCACCACACAAACCATCAAAACCGTAACGGAATACAAAATCCTGGGAGTCACAATTGACCCAAAACTCAAATGGACCAAGCATCAAGACAAAGTAGTCGCAAGCGCTACATACTGGACCTCTCAAATAACCCGCCTCTCCCGCCTCTCCGGTGGCCTTTCTGCAAAAAACATGAGGCAGCTCTACAATACGGTTGCAATCCCTGCTTTCACATACGCTGCTGACGTTTGGTACACAGGCATCTCGACCCCCTCCCCAGGCTCCAAACGCTCCGGTTCTATCTCAGTAACTAGAAAGCTAGCCTCAATTCAACGTAACATGGCCAAAACCATCACAGGCTCCTTACGCACGGCCGCAGGCGATGCCCTAGACGTTCACGCAAACCTCCTCCCCATTGACCTCCTCTTCCACAAAGTCCTATTCCGAGCTACACTACGCCTAGCCTCTCTCCCCCCCACCCACCCCCTTCACCCTCTCGTTAAAAGAGCCGCTTCCCGCCGCACAAAACGCCACTGCTCCCCGCTTAACAACCTCTTCCACCTCTACGACATAACCCCCTCTCTGGTTGAAACCATCCTCCCCACCCGCCTCTCACCCAACTACACCCCCCCCTTCACTATACACATCCCCGGCGACAAACCCGCGGCCCTTCAACAGGCCACCCTCGCTCATGCCACCTCTCCAGTCTCCGTTTATTGTGACGGCTCCGGCCTCGACGGCAATGTAGGCGCCTCAGCCGTCCTCTACAAAAATGGCATCGAAACAGCCCACCTCACCTACCACCTCGGGCCAACCTCCATCCACACGGTTTACGAAGGTGAACTAGTTGGCCTCACACTAGCCTTACATCTCCTGAACTCCACTAATATACTCTCAACTAAACCCATCATCATCGGCTCCGACAGCCACGCCTCTCTCAAAGCCACCCAAAACCAAAGACCACACCCAGCCCATTACATACTCGATATAATTCACAACCAAGCCAAACGCCTACATAAACACCAACGCGCCCTCCACACCTCCTCCTCTCGCCCTCCCCTCCAACTCCACTGGACCCCCGGCCACGTTAACTTTGCGCCAAACGAACGCGCCGACGCCCTAGCCAGAGATGCGGCCACCGGCCTCACTAGCCCCCCAAACTCTCTCCCCCCGTACCTTAGAAAGAACCCCCTCCCTGCAAGCATCCCAGCCCTTCGCCAACACCACCTCATCACCCTCAGCAAAACCTGGAAATCCAGGTGGAAAACCTCCCCACGCTACCGCCGTATACATCAAATCGACCCCTCCCTCCCCTCCAAACGCTACCTCCAACTAATCACCAACTTAGACCGCCCAAGAGCTTCCATCCTCTCTCAACTGCGCACCGGACATATCCCGCTTAATCATTACCTAGCTCGTATTGGCAAAGCCCCCTCACCCGCATGCCCTCACTGCCCAGAAAACATCCCAGAAACAATCCACCATTTCCTATTCGTCTGCCCTCACTATCATCTCGCGCAACACCACATGCGCGTCAAACTCAAGCGCAACGCTGATGTCCTCCCTTTCCTCCTCTCAGACCCCCGAGCGTCCAAAACCTTACTAGCTTTCATATTCTCCACCCACCGATTCACACACCCGCCCCCTCCTCCACCCCCACACCCCCCACCAACCACCACCCTAATCACGCGCACCCGCCTCCTCCTAGCACAAGTCTAAACGACCCGCCATCTTCTCCTTACCTTCCCCTCCCGCTCGCAGGACAGTTGCTCACCACATTAGCCACACATAGTCATCATTTGGGTAGTATTGGGGAGTGGAACTTAAAACTCGGTTTGGAATCCGAGGGTCGTTCTTTCTCCGCGTACGCGGGGGGACGCTCCACCTTCCAGCTCTCGTAGATTTTCCCCTTTCCTACTTCCCTAGTGTAAATGAAATGTCCAACATAAGGGCACAGCCCTTCTCGGACAATAAATAGGATTCAATAATAATAATAATAATAATAAAATCCACAAGGGGCATCGACATCTGTACCCCTGTTCCTGACGTCAAAGTTTCGGCTGACAGCATTTTTTTTTGGCTTCCTCATAATTCTCACCTTCTAGGCCCCGGGCACAGGAACTTGGATAGGTTTTGTTCTGATATCGGTCATTTTTACTTTCCGATTACATCCCTGGTATGTATGGACAAGAATGAAATATAGTAAATAACCTCAGGCACTCCGTCGCTGGGTCCTTGTTGTGTACCCTTACCGCCTTTCTGACCTTAGTATCTTCCAGAATGCCTCCCCACGGCGCATACTCCAACAATTCTATAAAAGCGTCTGCTGCAAAGGGGCCTTTTACAAGGGGAGGGGTCGATGCTGTAAAGGCAGGGGCTGAAGCCACCAAGAAAGAGCTCGAAGCCGCAGTCCGACAGGAGAAAAAAGCAGCGGAAGATGCGAGGGCAATGGTAGAAGACATGAAGATACAACTGAATGCTGTGGGTGCACAGCTCGAAATTGCACAAGCCGAAATTAGAGCCATGAAGTCAGAAGCCACCAGAGCCGCTAGAGACATACAACTCGAAGCCACGACGGATAGTGAGCCAGTTAGCCAGTCTGTGGAATCCTCGATGGATTCTGCGCGTTTGTGTGGAAGTATATTTGAGACAGACAATACGTCAAATATCAGAAGACTCTGGCCAAATGGACAGGTGAGCTGGCTATCCTATTCAACTCGTCCAGCTCGTTTACGAAATCTTTAGGTGCTCGCATACCGTTTTATCGATGGCCATCCCAATCAGCATGCGAAAGTCACAGAAGTCATTTTGGAATGGAGCCGCTTCGCCAACATTACATTCAAGCTCTTCGATGAAGAGAACCCACTTTCCGGAAGGATCATCATATCATTTAAAAGTGCCTGGGGATGCTGGGGATACATCGGTGCGGATGTACTATCGGCCATGGACCTCCCTTTTACGATGGCGTTGGGGGCTGTCAGCGAATCACGAAATTTAACGCAGAGCGACCGCGCGATTATTCTCCATCAGTTCGGACATGCGCTTGGATTGGTACATGAACATATATCCCCTTCCGAAACCGATGCAGTAGCACTTAAGGAGGACCTCATTTCCAAATATTACAGCTCTCGGAATACTGGCGTGTCTATGGATAAATGTATTGATACCTACGTCAAGGGGTCTGTGACGAATTACGTTGTACCCGACCTGTCCTCTGTCATGGTGTAAGAATAACTCGACAACAGACCTATGCGATACTTACGATATTCCGACAGGTATGCCATGCCAGGAGAGTTCAATGAAGGGAATTTCACTATTGAACCCAACGCGACGCTCTCACCCCTCGACAAAGGTACATGTTCTTCGTCATGCCTTGTAGCGTCCAACTCACAGCTAGAGTCCAGCCTTCATGGTTATCAACTACCCTCGACCCCAAACACACGACGAAGCGTCAGAATGGACACTTCGTCATGCCCTCGTCATCGTTAACGTCGACGAGGTCACAAGTAGATTGATCATCGAGGAACAGGACATCACGAAGCGGCGAATTCTCTTCGCTAACTATATTTCGTCTTCCCGCAGACAGAACTCCGCGGCGCTCGTCGATCCTGCTGCGGAAAGTGTCTTGGACCTCACGCTTCCCGCTGTTCAAGATGCGCTTCGTGGATTCTTCGAGAATATCGACAGCCACCCTGAGGCTCAGGACATGCGTGCGGATCCCGAGCTCATGCAGAAGCTTGACTCTGTCTTGGATCGCCTGGCAAGCCACCAAATCGTTCGCGAGGTAGTCCAAAGGGCGTTACCCACTCCACCACCTCCAACCCTCGGTTCGTTCGGAAACTTGGAAGTCGATGAAGGTTTCGTCAGCCAATTAGTTGAGGTAATAGCGACGTTTTATGCTGCTATAAACCCTCCGGCCTCTGTCTTGGTCAGTAGCCCGGACGATGCTAAGGTCAGGCAGGTAGATGCTGTGACAGCTCTGTGTAACGAGCTGGCCAGACATGCAAATTTCCAGCATGCGATGAAACGGGCTATTGGGAAAGATGTGTCGTCTTCCGCTGAGCTCGCAGCCACATCGAGTCGCCTAGTACCTGCACTGTCCTCAAAGCTGGGGGCAGCCACCATGAATCTGGATGATGAGACAGAAACGCTGGATGTGAGCGGGATTGTCGCGCAACTATCAACGCGCCCGGCAATATTAGGGGCTGTTCGACGAGCTTTGATTGGATAAATTTAACCACACAGATTATTTTGCTTTATTCCTCTATGGTTCAGAATATTTGATTCCCCGTCGTAGAGATTTGTGACAGCGAACTATCATATGTTTTTCATTTAATAAGCGGAAGCAAAGTTATCTAGTTAGTGATCGAATGACGAATCTACGGCGGACACCTGACAATCCTCCCCACAAAACATCAACCATAACTATCAACAGCTCTACGGGAATGATAAATATCAAAGTAAAGCCTTTCGAAAAGCCCGCAGCACCGCTGGACGCTCGACCAGCCGTTCAAGCAGGGCGCCCACATCTGGCATCGCCTGAGTTGACGACGCCTGCTCTCCCACAGCCCTTTCCATGCCAGCTCGGAAAATTGAATGCTGCGACAACTGGGTATATAACGTAGTAACAGCATCGACCTTCTTGGGCCCAGTATTGTCTATGGCATCACCCGAAGGAATGCAATGCTTGATGGCGCCATGGAGCATCAAGGCCGCTCGAAGCAACGAGCCCACAAAAGCGGATTCGGATCCCGGGGAGTCAGGTTTCCCTTGAGGCGTGTGGCTTACGTGTACGGCCTTGCCTTGTTGGATGACCTTGCGGATCTCAGGGTAGCTGGTCAAGTGATTAAGGGCATCCATGAGCACCTCCTTGAGCTCTATATCTGCGAGGACCTCTTTGGCCTCGGGACGATCATTCGGTTTGATGAACAACGCGTGGAGGGCATCTTGGACAACTGGGATGCTGAGATTATCGACGATCTTGGGGGCGGGGTGGACAAGCTTGGTCCGATCCTGCTGGCGCGCGCGCGTGCGTGAGAGAAAGTTGGCGAAGAGCATACGTCGCTTGGTGATGTCGTGCTCTTCAGTGATGACACGGCTTGTATTCTCGTCAACGTTTGCGATTAGGAGTGCGTGGCAGAGAGTCCATTCGGGTGCTAGGGAATGTACGCGCATCCGCGGGTAGTTGATGACCATGAAAGCTGTAGTGCGTTCTGTGTAAGCACGAAGCCTACTTTGGTTAGATTCTGGGCACATACCTTTATCAAGAGGTGAGAGCGCCATGTTAGGTTCAATTGTGAGATTTCCCTCGTTGAGTGCTCCCGGCATGGAGAATCTGAGCGAGAGCTGTCAGTTCTGGAGATTAGATGTCAGAAATATATGTCGTACATCATGATAGATGATAGGTCTGGCGAAGCGTAATTCGTCACAGAGGTGTTGGTGTATATATCCACGTCTTTGCTGATCGAAGGGTCTGAATCCCGGAAGCTCGGGTGCTCGAGGATCGCGTCCTGCTTGAGAGAAACCGCATCCGTCTCTGAAGGGCACATATGCTCATGTACCAGTCCCAGCACATGGCCAAACTGATGAAGGATGAGCGCGCGCTCGCCAGCCGTTGTATTTGACGAAGCGCTGACAGCACCAAGCGCCATCGTATAAGGCACGTTTGCTGTCGTTTTCTGCAAGTCTGTTCCGACGGTACTCCAACATTCCGAGCTATTCTTGAACGATATCCTCAGGAGCGCATCGTTCGAGACGAACTTGAATGTTATATTGGCGTAGCGGCTCCATTCTGGGATGGCCTTGGTGACTTTCGCCCGCTGGTTGGCATGGCCATCCGTGAAACGATATGTGATGACCTAAACCGAATTTTTTGACAATGAGCAAATAAAGTTGTAGCATCACTACTGCTAACCTGTCCATTTGGCCAAAGCCGCTTGGTGCTGAAATTGGCGGTGTCGTTGGACTGGGTTTTGTCTTCGGTGGGAAAGATGCTCCTACACAGATAAGACTGCACTAAATTGGTGGATGGTTCTAGTAGGCTTTCAGCAGGAACTCCGTTCGGTTCCTCACGTCCTATCGCGAGAGTCACAGCCTCTCCCTCTGCGGCTAGAAATTTTGCGTTCGCAATACCCAACTCCTGCCTCAAATTCTCAACTTCAGATTTCAAAGCCTCGACTTCTTCCTTCGCCGCCTTCACCTTCATCGTCTCTCCGGTAGCCAAATTCCGCCAGGGCTCCATTTCGTTGATCGCAGACTTGATTGCTTTCGCTATGTCGGCGTCTTCGGCACTAGGCTCTGCCTTCGTGGTGTCGACCAACGAAATCGCATTATTCATTGTAGCCTCGAGCTCAGCAATCCGTGCTGTTACACCTGCAGCCTCTTTGGCCAATCCGCCGCTTCCACTGTCCGCAGGTCTCCCCACAGGGATCAATTTCTTCGGGGTCTCTGCCTCCGTAACCCTTACTATTTCCTTCGCGATATCAAAAACTGTCTTTACAGCATCCTCTGTACCAGGACTGCCAGGCTTTTTATCGAGAATCGGACTATCAGGCGATTTATCGGTGTCGGCCATACCAACCTTGAGAACTAGGGGGTAAAACAAGCTTGAGTGGAAAGAGGGATCGCGTCCTGAGCCAAAAACACGTTTTTATTCCGGTGGACCCCAGAAAAGAAAGGGCTGGCCTAGGTACGACATTCATGATTTCGGGCGGTGCCTGCGCCGGGCGTTTGGGAGTACCTGCCTGGGATAAAAACCTGATTCGAGGCTTGCCGAACCCTTCGAGAGGCCAATCGACGTCAGGAACTTTTGGGGACGTGTCAAACATGCCCTGGGACCTGACTCGTCTGGGCACCAAACTGAACCTAGTGGGGCTTCCTTGGGGTGTTAAAACGTATAACCATAGTTAGCTAGCTGCGCCCTGCTCGGGACGTCGGGCTTGTTAAGCGTGAATATCATGGCGAGACGACCGTGTGGTGGTGGAAGAACTCCGCCTGAGTTGAACATTGAACATTGAATATTGAACATTGATGTAATCAAGATCTTGTCACAATAGCATCAATCTGATCCCGTCGGAACGAACCTTCATCCGACTTGTCGTTCCGGCGTCCACTTTGTCGACGATTTAGAGTCGGTTCTGACAAAAAGAAATTGGACAAAAACCGGCGTTGAGGCATTAAGTATACGGCGGTACCTGATTAGGTTATGTCGGAATACTTCGAATGGTCACACGTCCCAGAAAACAAGGACAGGTCATCCAACTCGCGGCCCCTCTTCCCGTCGTATCTCACAAACGATCCCCGCTGGACCCCCGGGTAGTTCGCGTTCACCGCCCAGACGGCTGGCAGTATCCATATGTTGTTCGACACTTACTTAGATATATCGATACATCAGGCCACTTAATTATACCTTCTTCTTCTAATAGCCCATCTTGCATTACCCCCAACAGCTTCTTTTTGATATCTCAGCTAGCAGCTATACGAAAACCCCACCATGGCCAGAAGAACCGAAAATAAACATCTATATTTATATTTATAAGAGCAACCCAGTAACTACGATATCTAGATCTCTATCATGACATGGAGAAAGGGGGAGGGGGAGGGGGAGGGGCGACGTAAGATAACTCGAAGCAGCAGACCGAAAAACAACAAGTAAACGGAAACCCAGTAAGATACTTATTTTTCATGTGATCATGAGAACGAAACCAGATGCAAAGAAAGCATCCGGCGTGGTGAGGAAAGAAACGAAAAGTGCGGTTATAGAGTACATGAACGAAATTGCCAAAATAGAAAAAAGAAACAAAGGGAAAAGAGAAAGAGGAAGTGGGGCAAAGGAAATAAGATAAGATGGAGCGCAAAACTGCAGCCAACAATGCAAACGCAAACGCAAACGCGACCCCAAATAACATATATGTAAGGACTCGCATAACCCAAAAACGAAAAGAAAAAAAAAAAAACGAATGAACAGTGAACAAAAAGGACATTAAAAGTCGTAAAAAAAATTATATCACAAACACATTATATGCAGCGATGAGCAGACGGGAAGGCAGCTACCGCCGACGCGTCCTCCTCACCCTCGTAGAGCCAGACCCGAGGAAGGGTGGCGGGAATACCGTCAAGAATACATTTCGGGGGGGGGTATCCAAAGGTGTCGCAATCTCCCAAGAGATGGAATCCTCCCACCCACCGAACCGCCCAAACCCAACCCACTCAATACGCAAGCCCAGCAGTAGGAGTCCCCGGCCTCGAACCCATCTTCTTCCTAAACCACCCCTTCACCCCCCTCTTCCTCAACCCCCCACCGCTCTCAAAGCTCACATTCCTCTCATGCCCATGCCCATGCCCCAGCGCCGACCGCCCATGCCCCGAGCTCGAGCCAGACTCCACACTCACATCCGCGCTCACCCCACTCATATCCGTGCTCGCGCTCCACACCGACACCGCGCCCTGGCTCGGCTGCCGCCTCTCCGCCGCCCCCGGCCCCGGCCCCGCATCCCCACCCGGCGCGCGGCGGTAGTCCAAGCTCCCTCGCGAGACCCCGGGCCCGTCCTCGCTGGGCCGCCGCGAGTCCGTGCTCCCCCGCCCGCCAGTGACGCCAACCCCCACACCCATCCCGATCCCCATCCCCATCCCGAGCCCCATGATGCCCAGCCCCGCACCGATGCCCGACCCCGAGCGCGAGGGCGTAGGCCGCGCGCCCCTGCCCGCACCTGCAACTTCAGCGGCCGGCGTGCCAGGGGACCGCAGCGTCATCCCGGCCATCCCACGAGCGGGACTACTGATCGGGCTGAGCGGCGGGCGGTGTGACGGGGCCGTGGGGGAGCCCGGGTCGACGTACACGGTGAACGGGCTCTCACGCCTACGCTCGGCGACGGCGACGGGGTTGAACAGCGCCTCGATGAGCGTCTCCGTCGTCTTGGGGCCGTACGCGTGCGGGAGGCGCTCGGGGTCAAAGACGGGGGTCGGCGCGGAGATGGTCCGGCTGTGCTTGTGCTTCGTCTCGCCGGCGCTGCTGCTTCCCTTCGCCTTGCCCTTCGCTTTGGCCCCGAGGAGATCGAGCTCGAGCTCCTCCTGGTCTTCGTATGGCCCGTAGAGATTGAGGCCACGTGGGCGTGTGCGGTACACCTCGTTCTCCTCGAGGATCTCGGAGATGCCGTTGGAGATTTCGCCCTTGGGGAGGGGCGGTGCGCGGAATTCCGAGGGGCCTGAAGCGTGCGTTACTGAGATGGTGAGCTGTGGGATAGGCGTGTGTCAGCTGGTTTGTTACATGTGTTTCGGGGGGCGAGTTGGGGGGGGGACATACCTTGAGCGTCGCGTTCGTCTTGCTGTTCCTGAGCAGATAACGCCGCCCGACTTCACCCTTGCCCGCATACTGTGCCAGGTCGAGATAGACAACGCCAAACCGTGAAGTACCGCCCGTGTGCCCGTTCGATGTGCCCTTGGGTTTGGAGAGGCCCTGCTCGGCGCCCGCTTGTAGGACGGTGATCGTCAGCGGCGAGGACAGCAGGTCGAGAGTGTCGCGTTCGACGTCCATGCGAAGGAGGACGTCGAGTGTGTGGTCCCAGGTCACATTGTGGTCCTTGAGTGGGAGGAAGGCGGATTGGCCACGGGCTGACGTGCCAGAGCCCGGGGTGTTGGACGGAGTGGTGGTGCCAGCACTGGAAGATGACGGACCTGAGCCAGCTGTTGATGCAGAAAAGGCTGTTGAAGACACTTGGGAGAATGGCGCCGAAGAAGAGGAGGAACGTGAAGACGTCGTGTACGTCGAAGCGCCCGACGAGACGGCTGTTCGTGAAGATGCAGAGGACGCAGCGAAAGATGTGCTGGACGGTGTGCTGGGCGGTTTCCATTCTGCAGAGAGAAGCTGTGAAGGCGGTGGCGGATCGCCGCTTCCCTGACTATTAGAATCCCCATCCTCGTCGTCTTCGTTGTCCTCCTTCCCCTTCCCCTTTGCCGACTTTGCCTTCACCATGCCGAGAATGCCCCCCTGCTTCGTGCCCGACGGAGTATGGACGTTCTTGAATTTCCACTTGACGCCAAACTCGCCGGAGACGAGGGGGATGTTCGCGATTTGGTGGATGTGTATGCGCGCGCGGAAGAATGTGTGGCGGGGGATGAGGTGGTGCAGCTGCGCGCGCAATGCGTTCGTGGGCGTCGATGGGATGGCTGTTGGATCATCCTCGGACGAAGAGTCGGTGAAGGGGTTCGAGATGATGATGTGGTGTGCCGACATGGGGTTCGAGCCTGTATTAAACTAACGCCTGGACACGAATAAGAATGTCAGGGGTTGGGGGCTATGAGCGTCGCTGAGGACGTTGAGGTTATGAAAAAGAGATTAGATTGAAAAGGGCATTTTCATGGGAGGGGGAAGGGGTAGAAAGTTGTTATGTTGTTTTTGGTGACGAAGCAAGCGGCCAGTGTGTTTCACCGAAATAATTGATCCCGTGTTGCGTGGCCACCCGCATCACCCCATCTCTCAACCGCTAGTGCCCGTATCGTATCTCCCAAACTTCCCACAAATAGCAACCTGGCATAGCCATACATGATAAGCAGACACGTTGGGGAACAGACCAACACGGAATTCATAAAATTAACTATGAGACCTCAAAATCAAATAGGCACCGACACCAATCTTTCCCTTTTTTTTCATTTCCGACCCTCAAAGAACACCGGCTGTCGAGATCAATATACAACGGAACCCTTCAACCCCGAGGTCAATCAATACCTCACACCACCCTCCCCCCCCCGCATTAACATCTTCTGCTATCGCCGAACTCTGGGCCACCTACTACACACAGGAACAACCTCGCTGTTATGATTCAAGAACAAGAAAGGCAAAGATCACGATCCGTATCTCTTCCATGAATCCGATTTCCTCCAACGAAGCTCGGTCAGAATATCGGCGTCAGTACTCAACAACTGTGCATTCGACGACCTGGGAAATTTCCCATACATTCAACTCAACCCGAGCGTCCCCCCCCGATGGATGATTTATAGAACATCCCGCATCATTTGCTCTGCGACAAAGCAATGAAACACTACAAGTTTAGGCCTCGTCGGACGGAACTTGGCCATCGGTACACCGATATCGGACATACCGATGTATATCCATCCACATATCTTGACGCTCGGATGTCAGTTCTATCTTTGGCGTCATCGGTTCGCCCACCTGGACCCTCGGATGAGAGTGGTCATATGGACGCACGCTGACCTACGGAAAACGGAGACAACAACTCCTCCCGCCTCCCGAATATTCACGACGTTCCGGTTCGGCTCGGAGGAAGCTAATTCGACAGTATTCAATCCAGAAGTCTTGCACGGGCTTTTTTTTTTTTTAACAACAGCTCGAATGTTTGTCAGTTACGCCTATTTTAGCGCTTTCAAACGTGGAGATGCAAAAAAAAGTCCGTGGATATGCCATACCTTTCGAGCATGGATAAACCTCATGGTGTTCCCCAAGCAAGCTGTCAGTCCAACAAACTGTACGGGCCCGTCCAGACATACACATTTTATTTACATACAGCCGGACACTTTATGTATCGTGGAATTTCGGCCTTCTGAAGTTTAAAATTTGAGCGCTAGGCCCTAATCTGAGATATCTTGACGCCGCTGTATGTCCCTCAATCTCTATCTCACTCATGACGTCACGCGTTGCGGTCTCGTACTACTTGATATACATCATTTTTACCCTCAACATTTAATTATATATTCCATACAATAGAGAAAAAAATACTTTTTAGTGAATTCACCAGCAACACACGATTCTTCGAAAAGATTTCTGGGTTCTTACCCTACGCAGGAGTTGGATTCTTGTGCCTGACAGGAGTGTCTCCCTTCAACTCGACGATGATTCAACTCTCAAGCGCGCGCCGACCATGCTGATCAATTGATCCGCGTCTGACTTTAGTGTCCGGGTCCATATCAATTGTCATCCACCCAAGCACGGGCCCCGTGGGTGTTTGTATTAAATTGTAACCCACATTATGTTGTTGTGTCATCACTTCGCTCGGGCGAGAGTAACGCGGCCTCAAAATCTCACAGCGGGGCCTTGTACAAGTGACAGCTTTACATACTAACCTCAGTGTTCTTTAATATTCTTGCTTTGTGGGCTCGGACCGCTACTCCACACTTGTGGTGCCGCCGATGACCAAATGGGGGGTGGGGGGCCGGCGTCGTCATCAATTTCGGGGTCCCTGCCATGACGCGTGTAATCTCGAGCTTCTCTAATTGCTTTTTTTTCTGCTGAATCCGCCCATCCCGCCTCCAACGTTTGCACATTCAAAACAAACGCTTCCGAATCAGGAGCGAAACGCCCTCGACGAATTTTCCAGGCACCTACCAAAATACTTCTTGCTTCGGAAAACTTTGGAGATTGTCGAGACTTTGGAAATTGGGTCGGGCTTTGAAAAAAATATTATTAGTGCCCCTGGCTCGGGAATGAGAGGGTATAAAGCTCTCTCACATTCCCCATTTCATCGTTCTTCCTTCCTTCCTTCCTTCCTTCCCTCCAAGAAAGCTTTAGGATCGTCGCGCCCCGCCATCACTCAACCATAGTTCTGCTGCAGTCGAGGTAAATAGCTCGATATCTCCTGCTCTCCTCTACTGTGATGGTTTCCTCAGAACACACTCTAGCGTTCGACACCACTTCTCCGAGTTTGCAGTGGGAGAGCTCTGAGAGCTACGGGTTCGCTGTGGATTTTAGTGATAGTTTTGCGGTCACGGAGGCTCAGGATCCTCTGGTGAGCACACCGTGTACATTCGTCTTCTAGGAAAAACACACTAAATGCTACGGACAGATCTTCGATAGTTTCTCGACAGAACCCTCCACAGACGTATCGGTCTCGACTGCCTTTCACCCGAGAGCCCACGGATTAGATGCTGACCTTGTCTTTATTTCTTCGGATTCCGTCCTGTTTTATGTACACTCCCGTGTATTATCAGCCGCCTCGGAACATGCCTTTCGACCCTTCTTACCCACACCTCTTTCCGATCGTCAGAATACTACACCAGTCGTCCATGTGCCGGACACCTCAATTATTCTGAACATTATAATCCTCGCCCTGTACGGCATGTCGTCCGCGCAGTACTCACCGTCATTCACAGCTCTTGTGACGGCGGTCGATCAGATGGCCTGCTATGAGATTGAGCCGAAGCGGTGTATCACCCTGACGAACCCGCTGCACGCACAACTCCTGTCGCACGCGCCTTCTAACCCGCTTGAGTTGTACGCATTAGCAGCGCGGCATGATATCTATGACATTGCAGCACAGGCGTCGTCGCACCTCATTTCGTACCGGCTCAATGCGCTCAGTGATGAAATGGCTGTGCAGATCGGTGCGTTGTATTTGAAGCGTCTTCTGCGGTTGCATGTGGGCCGCTTCGATGCGCTCAGGAACATCATCCTCGTCCCTGTATTTCCGCACATCCCGACCTTGACGTGTGATTTCGACGCACAGCAGTCACTTACAAAAGCTTGGGCAACAGCAGTCTCGAGTCTGGCGGGGGATGCTCGACCTGGTGGGTAGTGGTGGTTTCCTTTTCAAACGGCTTGAGGCGTTCACTCGGCTCACCTTGGGGGTTTTTTTTTTCCCTGATTGTTAGATCTGTCGGTAGCCCATATGCGCTCCATCTTTGCGCCGTTGCAAAATCAGTTGACTTGCGTGGCTTGTCGCGAGAACTTTTCAGATCGGGTGGAGGATGTCATTTTGCGGTGGTCTGCCATAAAGGTACGGTTTTATTTTTATTTTTATTGGCCACTTTTGTGCTGCTTTTGCCTTTTCTCATGCGTTTGAGACAGTACACAATTTGACATTTGGAATCAGGAAAGTTGGGGTTTCTGTTAGTTGGGTGGGATTTGCGTGTGATTACTTGTTTTTCTCAACTTACAGGATTTAGTTATGACTGAACTCACAAGATATGTGATTTTGAATTCAATGACTTGTCGAAGAGATGAATTGGCGACTGACGACGGGGTTCGCCACGATTTTTTCTTATTACGTCCAGGATGGCTGTTCCTGATTTTAGGCCCCCGGAAGCTCCCCTATAACGTAACTCACCGGACAGCTGAACGCCGAAAATCCCACGCCTCAACCGGTCACTTTCTCATTTCGACAATTCCAAGCCAAGTAGAGTGAGTATTGCCTCCAAGTTTTTTTTGTAGCTAGAGTAATCCTCCAATAGAAACTTCATAAATACCCCTCCTACTTTGGGATATATGATGTTATTTAATTGTGGTCACAATCTGGGCCTGTGAGCCATACATCTGCTTTTTGGTGTCATAGCTGTTCTGTTCCATTTAAAAGTTCCATATGCTAGTTTCTGATCCTTGTAGGTATATAAGTATGATGATTTAGAAAGTGAGTATGTCTTCCAATGAAAAGTTATCTTGTGCACAAGATAAGATAAATTTGTGCCTGTCTGAAGTTGTTGTTCTCTTATACAGCTCACTCAGGTCATCTCATAGCAGCCAAAAGCACCATTTACTACATAATAATGTACTCTCAAAGTTTTGTGTCAATTCATGGTCTGTGGGTTGAGTTCCAGTAAAATGTGTTTTTAGACCAAAATTGAGAAGTGTGAATCTGGTCACATACAATATATTCACCCCACTGACTCATTTCCTACCTGTAAGAGTTGGTATCTCAAACTAGTTACAACCTAATGGGCCTGAAATGTTATATTCAGGTTGTCAGGGTGACCCTAAGTCAAAGCATGCGCAATCACAAGTCAGCCAACTTCCATCTGATAGGGGAAATCCTAAGAGATCAATCTAAGGATTCCCCTACCAAGTAGTGGCTACTATATACCTAACCTACACAATGCTGCTATGTACTGCTATTGTTGCCACATGTCTCAGGGTCAAACAATAGGGTTGGTAATACAATAGGTACATTTGCATGATGAGCCAACATGATTTCAACAAGCAGTGTGCATATTGGCATGGTGGTTCACCATGTGATCAGTCAATTAATGGTACGAGCTTCTACATGCAGTGACAGTCTCTGATCAGTGATACCAATGTCGGCATGGATGGCAATCCCCTTACACCTGTGCAGAAAGTTATATTATGAATGATGTATCAACTTTTTTCTGGTAGGACTACTTCTAAGTTATAGAGGACACACTTGGACAGCTTATGAGATCTCAACAAGAAAGATACCTTATATTTTGCATGTGTGAGGCCAAAAATATTCAAAAAGTGACCTGTTGTCCAGTGACTTACATTATATCTCTGAGGTAAAGTGCATAATTTTCCAGGAGAAATAAAAGAAATACCTCCCCTTTATCAAGAACAAGGATGGGAAGCATTTTTTGTTGAAAACACAAAGGAAAGACCCTGCATTTTTCTGCTCTACATCTCAAGGAAAATATCACAGATGAACTCAGAATATTTTGGGAAAAAGCATATCAGATAAACAGTGAGTTGATCTTGAATTTTTCAAACAGAGATATTGATTATATTTGTAGCAGAAATATGTGATGGAAATAAGAAGACATTTTTCTGAATATAGTATTTTCTCATGATAAATTGCTGGACACCAGTAGTGAAGGTAGAAGACAGCCACAAACTGTGAACATCCTGTGATGTTACCTCCCATGACACACCATTACCAAACATGGAATCCCTCCCTTAATTTGAATTTGCTGATAGTTGCTGCTGATGTTATAGCCCCCCCATCCTGATTATATCCTTTAGTCAAATGCATGAAGCTTTTGCAATCTGTGCTGACTGGTTGACTTTCCTTCCCATCAGGATGTGTCACATCCTGTTTCCACTTCTCATTTCTGAGGGTCAGGCCCTGAGATGCTTGCCTGAGGTTTTGAATCCTTGAAAGTGCTGCTTTGGTTCTACAGCCCATGTGTGTTTGACTGAATATATCACATTGAAATAGGAGAGTTCACAGGTACATGTAGGAAAAGGTCTAATTTTTCTGTATCTCAGCAATAACTCTTCATAGAATTGAGCTCTTGCAAAAAATCTTTTTTTGGGCATTGAGTATAGGTCTATTCTAGTGATCCTCAAGAAATAGAATTCATTCAAAGTGTCCATATATTATCTGAGGAAGACCTTAGTAGAAATTTGCCCATTTTGGATGCTGTCACACAGGTCATAGGACATTTGCAGTTTGTGACTGTCTTCTACCTTAGATTGTCTGTAGACCTTACGGGAAGTCACCCATTGATCCACATCCAACTTTAGTGTCTGTAAGCAAGCCAGCAGGTCCGTATCCACCTCAAGCACAGGCCGCATGGGCATCTGCAACCCACATCATGCTGTTGTGTCAACATTGACCTTGGGTGAGAAAAACTTCATTGTAGCCTCAGAATTTTACAGCAGGCATCACACAAAGTGTTGGATTGGCAAGGGTGCTGATGCCCAAATGCCAAGCTGTGCGCAAGGTCATACCATGCACGTGTTACCTTTTCTATTTCATATTCATACTGTACAACCTTTACCCTCATTCCGCATAGTCCCTGCTAGTCCCGTTATCTCCCTATGACCCCTATTCCTTTTCACAGAAATACCCGTTAGTTTTTGTCCTCTCACCTCAGCTGTTGCCTTCACTCTTGCGCACACATCTGAGGTGAATATTCCCCTTTACATTACTTATGGTTCTTGTTACTTACTTGACTCAATCCTAGACTCACTTTGTGTCTAGGTAAATATATCAGCTGTTGCCTTTGCTCTCGTGTGCACATCTGAGACTCACTTTGTGTCTAGATTCCTACAGGTTATGGGCCCCAACACTACTCCTACTTCCATATATCCCACTGCCAACATGTCTTCAAATTCTCTCACTACTGACATCCTTCCCTCTACTGTTCCGAAGCTTGAGGCCACCAGTTTGAACTGGATGGTGTTCAACATGCAGTTCAAGGATGCTCTTGAGGCAAAAGGATATTGGGGCCACTTTGATGGCACCTCAGTGTGCCCCATGTTAAGCCCAAATGTGTCGGCTGATGAGACGGCTGCTCATGCTTTGTGGACCAAGAATGAGTGCATCACGAAGTCCCTCCTCACTCAGAAGATCCCTGACTTGACCCTCATCCTTGTCCACAGCAAGGTGCTTGTCAAGGAGCGCTGGGACATGATCGTCATGGAGTACACTGAGAAGGGTGTCTACAGTCAGACTGACTTGAAGACGAAGTTCCTGAATACAAAATGCCCTGATAAGGGGAACATTCGTGCCTTCATGGAATCCCTACACATCAAGAAGGAGAAGCTCTCTATGTATGGAGTAACCATTATGCTTGAAGACTACCACTCCACTATCATCAACTCCCTACCCCCACACCTCTCCCGATTTGCTGCCCAACTCTTAGCTATTTCCCAAATTCCCCTTGATGGAAGCAAGGCCATCAAAGCCATAAACCCTGACATTCTGATCACCGTGATTGTTGAAGAGTCTGAGCGTGTCAATGCACAATGTAAATCCCATCACAGGGGGAGCTCAAAGTCAAAGGTAGATGATGAAGCTCTGTCTGTCTCATCAGGCAGGAGCCAAAACTCCCCTAGGCGGCCATGTGGAGAATGCTGGAACTGCAGTGACAAGGGACACTTCTGTGACAAGTGCCCCAAGCCTGCAAAGCCATCTGGTGGTGATAAGAAGACCCCATTGAAAGCTAGTGGCTCTGTGAATGCTGCCATTGAAGACTCTGGTTCTGACAGTGAAGACTGTGCTTTCATGATGGACTTGGACTCAGATTGTGAATCTGTGTTGATGGTGTTGACAGACATGTCCAGCTGGCTTTCAGATGGGTCAATGCCTGATTTACAGCCTGTATCAGATTCCAAGTGGGAGTCCGATGGGCTAATGCCACAATTGGAACCAACATTGGATTCTGATTGGGATATGGATGACAAAGGTGATGGAGGGCCACCCCAAGTGGTAGGGTTGCCCAGGGAATTTGTATTGGATTGTGGCAGGGACTCCGAGGAGCTATCTGAGGCTGGCTGGAGTGAGATTAGCTCGCTCACCAGTGTTGACTCAGACTTGGATGTAGCCACAGAGGATGTTGCAGCACATGTTGATGCTGGCAACAATGCCAATGAAGCCCCTCGTGTCAAAGTTTATGACTCAGGGTGTTCCTGTCATATGTCCCCATATCAGGATGCCTTCAAGAATTACACTACAATTACTCCAAGGCCTTTTTGAGCTGCCAACAAGCAAAAGTTTAATGCTATTGGCAAGGGGGAGATGGTGGTCAACATCCCTAATGGCGCCGATGTCTCCCAGCTCTGGCTCACTGAGGTGTTGTATTCCCCTGAGGTGGGCTACACCCTTGTATCAGTTGGCCACCTTGATGACAATGGGTTCTCAGCCACCTTTGGAGGCAGCAAGTGTGTAATCCGCGGCCCTGATGGGTGCCAAGTTGGCGAGGTCGCAAAGACTCAACGTGGCCTGTACCAGGTTCGTCATGAACCTGATGAGGTGAATGCCACAGTCGAGGCAGTCAGCCTTGACCAGCTCCATTGGTGCATGGGTCACATCACCCCTGAAGTCACCAAAAAGCTCATGGAGAATGGATTTGTGACTGGTGTGCATCTCGAAACTTCTCCCACTGGTAACCTTGTCTTCTGCAAGTCATGTGTTTATGCTAAGGCAACCAGGAAGCCTGTCTCCAAGACTCGCACTGGTGAGTGTGCAGCAGAGTTTGGAGGCAAGGTTCACTCTGATCTGTGGGGACCAGCACCAGTTGCTACAAAAGGTGGAAAACATTACTATGTAACCTTTGTGGATGACAAAACCCACTGGACTCACCTCAACCTTCTTCATGAGAAGTCCGACACCTTTCAGTCCTACAAAGACTTCAAGGCATGGTGCGAGACTGCCCTCAGGGTGTGCATCAAAACCTTTCACTCTGATCACAGTGGCAAGTACACCGGCAAGGCCTTTGTTCTCCACCTCAAGGAGTGCAGCACCACTCAGAAACTAACCATTCACAACACCCCCCAGCACAATGGTGTTGCAGAGCGCCGTAATCGCACCATTGTAGAGCATGTTCATGCCTTGTTGCATGCTAGCAGCCTCCCTAAGAACTTATGGGGCAAGGCCACGCGGCATGTTGTATGGTTGATGAATTGCACACCAACTAAGGCTGTCCCTGGGATGACTCCTTATGAAGCCATGTTTGGGCGCAAGCCCAACCTCCATGAAGTGTGTGAGTGGGGTGAGAAGGTGTGGGTATGTGTTGAGAAGGGCAATAAGTTGGGTGGTTGTGTGCATGAAGGTCGGTGGATAGGTGTTGATGACCAGAGCAATGGCTTCCGGATCTACTGGCCAGACACCAAGTCTGTCACTGTTGAACACAATGTCTACTATGACAAGACAAGGGCATCTGTGGAACGCCCCGAGGGGGAGGATATTGATAACATTGTGCTGTTTGCTGATGCCCCTCCCATTCCCGCTTCTGCTCCTACCCCAGGCACCCCAACCCTAGCTCATCTACCAGCTCAACCTGTCGAAGAAGTCATCTGCTCCTCTTGAGAACGCTGTCCTAGTGCCCGTGTCCAAGCCATCATTGACGGACATGGTGTCACATCAGTGCGCCCTTCCGATCCTATCCTTACCCATGGTGTACCTCTACCCACTGTCCCTGAGAGTACTTTGCTTGAGGGGGAAGGTACTGCGGATTGGATGATGACTGCCAACTTTGTAGAGGAATATGCCATGGCTGCTGAGATCAATGAGGCTGAGGCCCTGGAGCCACAGTTGTTGGCTGAGGCAAAGCGCCGCCCAGATTGGCCGTTGTGGGAGAAAGCCATCCATGAGGAGCTTGTGCTACTCAAGGAGGCTAGAACCTGGCAACTTGTTGACCTGCCAACAGATGCAAACATTGTCAGTTTGAAGTTGTTACAAATTCCCTATTTACGTGCCCTTATCTCTTCTTTTCTTACATACTACTGATTACCAGATACTTATCGACTCTTATCTTTCAAAGACCCATATATGCATTTCCTTTCCCATGCTTATTCATCTTTTGTATTACGCTTACTCATTCTCATTTTAGCTTACTCATTCCCTTATCTATAACAAATAGCGTAAACCACACTTATCGGACTTTTACATATATATACGGATAGTTTAGCTTAGCTAGCTCTTTAGCTTGACCTAGCTGAATCAACCTTATTCACTCTTATCTCTTGACGCAAAGCTCAATCCTACTTGCCTTATGAAGGGAGTAGTGCATCTCTGATTTAACGATCTGACTTTAGCCCTATTGAGGGAGTCATTGGACATTAGACTTACGAAGTCAACGGTCTATAGTGAACAAACAACAAACCAGACTGATCTAGAGGATAAGGCCTAAACAGCCATAACAAAAGGTCAAGCTAATCAGAATTGTCAACCTATTAAGGTTCAGACGCAACGGCACCACGATACGGATTAAAGCCTGCAAGCAGCAGTGAAAGCAGCAGAAGCAGCAGTAGGCAAAGTGCCTTTAGCAATGAAGACTTCCAAGACACAGAAGAACAACCAAGACTCTCAGTAGTCACACAAATAGTAGAAACACCCACCACACCAAAACCAAAAGCAGAAAGTTCCAAAGGAAAGGAACCAGAGAAACCACCAAAACCCGAATCACCAGACTCCCTGATACCACCCGACTCAGATGTAGAAATGGCAGACGAACAAAAACCCACTGAAATCAAACTCAGTTCACCAAACATCTTTGATGGAAATCGAAGAATGACAAAGGACTTTGTCCTCGACTGCAAAATGTACTTGCAAGCAAACGATAGAATTTATGACACGGAATGGAAGAAGATCCTTTACGTGCTCTCATACATGAAAGGAGGAACAGCAGGACCATGGAAGAAGTCCTGGTATGGAGAAAATAGTACCCACCCAGGAACCTTTACAGATTTCATAACAACAGTCAAAGAAGTGTTCTCTACACCAGATGAAGCAGGAGACGCCAGACAAACCCTGAAAATGCTGTGCATGACAGGAAACATGACAGCAGACAACTACATTGCGGAATTCAAATCAGCCACATCGGAAAGTCAGATCACCAAAAGTGAAGCACTTGTTGAGTACTTTATGGAAGGAATACCCCCTTCCTTGATGCAGAAAATTTTGACGATGGATAACCCACCTACCACCACCAAGGGTTGGTACCAGAAAGCATCCATATTTGACACCCAGTACAGATGTGCAAAATCAATTGTAGCACGAATCAAAGGAAACACAGGAAAGCCAACAGGAGGAAACAATGGGAAAAAATATAATTTCCAACAAAACAACCCCAAATATGTTCCAAACAAAGATCCAAATGCAATGGATATAGATCAATTGACCATTCAAGAAAGAGATGAACATATGAAACGAGGACTATGCTTCGAATGCCATAAATTTGGACATCAAGCATCCGATCACAAAGCAGGAGGTTCAATTCCTCAAACTCCACGAAAGGAAGAACTGAAATTACCAATGAAAGGCAAAGACGCCTACATGAAAATCAGATCTCTTATGGCAGAATTAGATGAAGACAAAAAGGAGATTGCCTTAAAGACTATGGAAGATGAGGGTTTTTAAAGAGGCGGACTGAATCGACATCAGTACCTGCCAAGAACTATTCTGTTACACTGTCACCTGTAATTTTAGGAGAGATGAATTGACAATCATTATCTATTCCAATTACAGTGATTGAAGAACAGAAAAATGTCGAAATTCCAGCAATTGGACTCATTTATTGTGGAGCCGGAGGAATCTTTATTGACAAAACATTCATCGAAGAAAACAAAATAAAGATAACTCCGTTGAGAAAATCAATTTCAGTCAGAAATGTAGATGGGACAAAGAACAAATCAGGGAACATCACAGACTGTGTATGGACCAAGATTCGAATTGGAGATGAAGAAATCAGAATCCGACTATTAGTTAGCGGACTTGGAAAAGAAAACATTATCCTCGGACTACCATGGTTAAAACGGCACAACCCCAAAATCGATTGGGAGAAAGGAACACTTGACTTCGGACCAAGTATCAAGAAAGGAGTTCTATCAGAAGCAATCCGAAAGAATTTAGAAATCCAACAGATGAAGCAAAAATGGCAATACCCCAAGGCAACAGTAACAGAAATACAGGAAGAACATCTAGAAGAAATCCCAAGGAATCAACCCCTTGAAGATTGGCAACCAATTCTTTTAGGAATCGACGAAGAAGATGATGAACATGAAATCAATCTACTTAGGACATATATCCATCCAGAAGATGACGAAGAAGAATCCATCTGGATAAATGCAAAAACATCAATATCACAGGAACTGGAACACAAAGCAGAAATCAAAGATCAAAAGCCGAAGAAGACATTACCAGAATTTTACCAGAAATATGTGTCACTATTTGACAAAACAAATTCAGAAAGAATGCCAATACGACGATCATGGGACCATGCAATAGATCTAAAACCAGACTTCATTCTGAAAGACTGTAAGATCTATCCCATTAGTCCAGCGGAACAAGGAAAATTGGACGAATTCATTGACAAAAATCTGCAGAAAGGATATATCCGACCATCGAAATCTCCACAAGCATCACCCTTTTTCTTTGTATCAAAGAAAGACTCAGCAAAACTTCGACCAACTCAGGACTACAGAAGATTAAATGAAGGAACAATAAAGAATGCATACCCTTTACCACTTGTAGGGGAACTTCTTGACAAACTGAAAGGGGCCAAATACTTCACAAAACTGGATTTACAATGGGGATATAACAATGTCCAGATCAAAGAAGGCGATGAATGGAAAGCAGCATTCAAAACTAACAGAGGATTATTCGAACCTCTTGTTATGTTTTTCGGCTTATGCAATTCACTGGCAACATTCCAGAACATGATGAACGATATCTATGCAATAGAAATTGACGAAGGATGGATCCTGATCTACATGGATGACATTTTAATTTCCTCCGACAACATTGACGATCTGCGACAAAAGACCACGAAAGTCTTGGATAAATTAAAGGAAAACAACTTATACCTAAATCTGGACAAATGCATATTCGAAGCCACAGAACTTGAATACCTCGGATTGGTTATCAGAGAAAACGAAATAGGTATGGAACCAACAAAGTTAGCAGGAATTGCAGATTGGCCAGCCCCAACAACAGTGAAACAAGTCCGATCATTCCTCGGATTTGCAAACTTTTACCAAAAGTTCATCAGACACTATGCTGAACTTAGCAGACCATTAACAAATCTGACAAGAAAAGACATCGAATGGAAATGGACTCAAGAATGTCAGGAAGCATTCGACGGATTGAAACAAAAATTTTTGAAATCGCCTGTCCTCATGATGCCAGACAAGAACAAACCATTTCACATCAAATCAGATGCTTCGAAATGGGCCACAGGCGCGGTACTACAACAACAAAATGACAACGGAGAATGGCATCCATGCGGATACATTTCACATTCATTTACAGAAACAGAAAGAAACTACGAAATTTACAACAGAGAACTATTAGGCATCATTTGAGCCTTGAAAACATGGAGACATTATCTTGAAGGATCACAACTTCCCACAGTAATTCTGTCAGATCACAAGAACCTGACGTATTTCCGAACAGCACAAAAATTGAACCGATGACAAGCAGGATGGAGCTTGTTCCTGTCACAATTTGATCTGAAACTCGTACACACACCCGGAACACGGATGATACAATCTGATGCTTTATCAAGAAGATCAGACTATGTCAGTACAGAAGACACAGATAACAAAGACTGGATCCTTCTACCAGATGATATTTTCATCAAAATGATTGACATAGGTTTACAAGAAGACCTAAAGAAATCAGTTGAAGAAGATGATTTGTTTGCAAAATCAATCGAAGTGCTAAAAGAGACAGGAACACCACTGATCAAATCAAACTTGTCTGATTGGAAATTCAAAGATGGACTTCTGTTTTTCAAAAACAGATGTTATGTAGGACCAGACGCAAAGCTGCGACGAGAAATAGTGCAAAGATATCACGACACAAAACCAGGAGGGCACCCAGGCCAATACAAAACACAAGAGCTAATCAGTCAAGAATACTGGTGGCCAGGAATGGGAGTATTCATAAAGAATTATGTTGATGGCTGTGCCACATGCCAACAGATGAAAGTCAACATGCACCCAACAAGACCAGGGTTAATACCAATTGCAACAAATGGAGAACCACGTCCTTTCTCATTTGTCACAGCTGACTTTGTCACAGACCTCCCAGAAAACGATGGAAAAGACAGTCTCATGGTTGTGGTAGATCATGGCCTTACAAAGGGGGTAATTTCTATCCCTTGCACCAAAACAATTGATGCTTTAGGAACAGCAAACCTTTACCTAGAACATGTCTACAAAAGATTTGGATTACCTGACACCTTCTTATCCGATCGAGGCCCTCAATTTGCAGCAAAAGTCTTCAAAGAACTAGGAAAACTCCTTGGAATCAAGCTTGTAATGAGCACAGTGTATCACCCACAAACAGATGGAGAAACAGAATGATTAAATCAAGAGCTTGAAATCTATTTCTGAATGTTCTGCCAGAACAACCCAGCAATATGGAAGGATCTTAACCCAATTGCAGAATTCGCACATAATCAAAGAACACACTCCACAATGAAAAGATCCCCATTCTTCCTTATGATGGGATATGAACCACAGGCAATTCCATCAGTATTCCAGAAGACAAATGTTCCAAGTGTGGAGCAACAGATGATCAAACTTAACAGAGCAAGAGAAGAAGCTATGGCAGCACACGACTTGGCAAGAAGAAAAGTTGCAGAAAGGACAACACGAGGTTTCACTCCATTCAAACAAGGAGAACATGTTTGGTTAGAAGGAACAAACCTTCGAATCCCTTATCTTTCAAGGAAACTAGCACCAAAATGAGAAGGACCCTTCGAAATCCAAGAAGTCCGCGGACCAGTAACGTACAAACTGAAACTTCCATCACAATGGAAGATCCACCCTGTGTTTCATGCTTCTCTTCTTACACCATACAAGGAAACCGATAATCATGGACCCAACTTCTTAGAACCTCCACCGGATCTTGTGAATCAAGAAGAAGAGTATGAAGTAGAAGGGATTATCAATCACCAACAATGAGGCCAAGGCTTCCAATACCTTGTGAAATGGAAAGATTACTCATCCGCACATAACACGTGGGAACCAGAAGACCACTTAAAAAGAGCTCAAATGATACTTCAATCCTATCAGAAGCTACATCGCCTCTAACCAACTACCGTCTACTATTGCTCTCAACAAATTCCAGATCTTCAACAAACAATGTCTTCCCCTATCAACTTCTACACCACCACTGCCACTGCCCTCACCAACCCTCCTAACACCCCTATCATTAATATCGCATCTCAAGAATGCCTTGAAATCACAACAAAGATCATATGTCGCCAGAAGTTCCTATCATGGTTCATGCATGAAGAACATTGTGAACAAATGATTCAAGCGTTCAATCAGCCACCACATGATCAACTCATTAAACTAGTCGAAAAGTACCTGGAAATCAGGGACATGTTATACCATCAAACTGCAAATATCAGCCAGGCTCTAGATCAAACTACAGAAGAATTAGTAGACACACAAGAATTTCGAATTCTAGAAGACCTAATTCCATTATTACAAGAAGGAATTCGACTACCTACATCTACGCCTTCAACACCCACAGAGTCAACTGAAAGAGTTCATACAGTTGATGAAGAAGTACAAACATCCCCTCCCAGAACACCTATGCCTTCAACTCTGAATTCTCCTATTTATCAACCCGAACCCCTTCCAATCCCGCCTTTTTGCGAACCATCCCCTTCACCATTGCAACATTCCACTCCTGATCCAGCGGACATGGTTGCAAACAAAGAAATATTTAAACATTTGAAAGGTCAAAAAGCCACTAAATCCGTCATTAAAAAGAAGAAAGCACCCAAACCCATCAAATACACAATGAACCCTCTCAATTACGTTGGAAGTCGAGAAAAACCCATCAACCTCACCCAAGTAGAACGAGCACTCATCTACAAAAACGTATTATGCTCTCGATGCCTCAACTTTGGACATTCATCAATAAATTGTGAAAAACAATATTGTCCAATATGTTTTCAACCAGCACCAGGACATCGTCGTGACCAATGCCCCAAAAGACCCATGACTAGAACAGTGGGGTATTATCAGAGCTGGCGACGGGTTGGAGATGAACATGAAGAGGTAGACGATGGGATTGATGATCCTTTCAATTATCCGGAAGCCATTGCAAACATGACAGGGGAGCCAATTGACTACTAAAGCTGGGATGCTTTAGGGATAGAGAGGGGGTAATGTTACAAATTCCCTATTCACGTGCCCTTATCTCTTCTTTTCTTACATACTACTGATTACCAGATACTTATCGACTCTTATCTTTCAAAGACCCATATATGCATTTCCTTTCCCATGCTTATTCATCTTTTGTATTACGCTTACTCATTCTCATTTTAGCTTACTCATTCCCTTATCTATAACAAATAGCGTAAACCACACTTATCGGACTTTTACATATATATACGGATAGTTTAGCTTAGCTAGCTCTTTAGCTTGACCTAGCTGAATCAACCTTATTCACTCTTATCTCTTGACGCGAAGCTCAATCCTACTTGCCTTACGAAGGGAGTAGTGCATCTCTGATTTAACGATCTGACTTTAGCCCTATTGAGGGAGTCATTGGACATTAGACTTATGAAGTCAATGGTCTATAGTGAACAAACGACAAACCAGACCGATCTAGAGGATAAGGCCTAAACAGCTGTAACAGAAGTGGGTTTTCTGTGCGAAGAAGGATGCTGCTGGGAACATTGTGCACTACAAGGCACGCCTCATCGTGCAGGGTTTCTCACAGGTCCCAGGCGTCAACTACTTCGACACCTTCGCACCTGTCACCAAACTTGCATCCATCCATACCACCCTCGCCGAAGCCGCTGCCCTTGACTGGGACATACATCAGATTGACATCAAGGGTGCATGCCTCAATGGAGAACTTACCTCTGACGAGAAGATCTACATGTGCCAGCCCCCTGGCTATCATGCGCCCAACTCCTCCGGCAAGGTCTGTGGCCTTGTCAAAACTCTCTACAGACTGAAGCAGTCCAGCCGTTGTTGGTACCAGAAGCTCGTTGACATCATGGTCAACCAGATGGGCTTCTCCCAGTGCGATGTCAACCAGGCCATGTTTTTTTGCCATGACAGGGAGTCAAAAATTGTTGTACTGGTGCACGTTGACAACTGCACAATTGCTGTGTTGTCTATGGACCTCATTGTCAACTTCAAGGAGTCCATGAAAGAGCATGTTGAAATTACTGACCTTGGCAAGCTCCACTGACTCTTGGGCATCGAAATCCGCCATGATCACGAGGCCCGTTCCATCCACCTCTCCCAGCACTCATATATTGACTCTATACTGCACTGTTATGGGCTCCATGAGCTGAAGCCCATGTCCACACCCATGGAAACCACCACCTGCCTTTCTTTGTCCCAGTCCCCATCCACTACTGCCAAATTCACACAGATGCGTGACATCCCGTACCATGAGGCTGTTGGCTCACTCATGTACGCCTCCCTTGGCACATGCCTGGACATCTCGTTTGCTGTCCAGACAGTCTTGCGTTTCGTGATGAAACCTGGTCCTGCACACTGGGAAGCAGTCAAGCAAATGTTTCACTACCCGAAGGGCACCGTCAACTTATGGTTGTTGTTTGGATGTGGGAACTGTGACTTAACTGGCTATGCCGACGCTGACGGCAGCATGGCCAAAGACCATCATGCCATCTCTGGGTATGCTTTCTTGCTTCACGGTGGCACCATTTCATGGAGTGCTAAACAACAGGAAATTGTCTCATTGTCAATAACAGAGAGTGAATATGTTGCACTCACCCATGCTGCCAAAGAAGCCTTGTGGCTTTGTTCCCTTATTGCCCAGTTATTCCTGTCCGACCTCGACCCTACCATGCTATTTTTGGACAATCAGTCTGCCATTGTGCTGGCATGCGATCACCAATTCCACGCCCGCACTAAACACATCGACGTTTGTTTTCATTTCATCTGCTGGATCGTCAAATGTGGCTCCCTTCGTCTCATCTATTGCCCCACTGAAGACATGGTGGCCAATACTCTCACCTCAGCTGTTGCCTTCGCTCTCGTGTGCACATCTGAGGTGAATACTCCCCTTTACATTACTTATGGTTCTCGTTACTTACTTGACTCAATCCTAGACTCGCTTCATGTCTAGGTAAATATATCAGCTGTTGCCTTTGCTCTCGTGCGCACATCTGAGACTCACTTCGTGTCTAGATTCCTACACAAAGTACGTCTAAGCAATAGCTTTACGGAAGAACTCAATATCAGGCATATCCAGTCTTCTTTGTGAAATCCTTGCTTTCCGGGTTCGGACCGCCCCTTATGTCCAAATGGGGGAGAGCCAAGCCACAATCGCACGGTCGTCATCAATTTCAGGTCCAGGCTAGCCCAGGCCATGATGCGTGTGATCTCGAGCTGCTCAAATATATTTACTGAATTTGTTCATCCCGCCCTCAACGTTTGTATATTCCAAACAAACACTTCCAAATCAGGAGCGAAACGCCTTCGACAAATTTTCCAGCCACCGACCAAAATACTTTTTGCCCCAGAACACTCTGGAAAATGTCGATACCTTGGAAATTGAGTCGGGCTTTGAAAAGTGTTGGTGGAGCCCCTGGTCCGGTGTGACGCGAAAGCAATACGAGAGGTATAAAGTCTCTCACATTCCTCACATTCCTCGTTTTGTCGTTCTTCCTTTTTTCCTTCCCGCCAAGGGGGATTTAGGATTGTCACGTTCGTCATCACTCGACTATAACTTGCAGTCGGAGTAAATAACTCGATATCTCCTGCCGTCCCTTACTGTGATGGTTCCCCCGGGACACACTCTAGCGATCAACACCATATATCCGAGTTTGCGATGGGAGCAACCTGAGCGCCACGGACTCACTGTGGACTTCAGTGACATTTTCACTGTCACAGAGACTCCGAGTCCTCCAGTGAGCACTTGGCATACATCTAGCTTCTAGGACAAACATACTAAATGCTACGTATAGATCTCCGACAGTTTCTCAACCGAAACTCCCACAGACGTATCGGTCTCGACTGCCTTTTACTCGGGAGCGCACGGATTAGATGCTGACCTAGTCTTTATTTCTTCGGATTCAGTCCTGTTTTATGTACACTCCCGTGTATTATCAGCCGCCTCGGAACATGCCTTTCGACCCATCTTACCCACGCCTCTTTCCGATCGTCAGAATACTACACCGGTCGTCCATGTGCCGGACACCTCAATTATTCTGAACATTATAATCCTCGCCCTGTACGGCATGTCGTCCGCGCAGTACTCACCGTCATTCACAGCTCTTGTGACGGCGGTCGATCAGATGGCCTGCTATGAGATTGAGCCGAAGCGGTGTATCACCCTGACGAACCCGCTGCACGCACAACTCCTGTCGCACGCGCCTTCTAACCCGCTTGAGTTGTACGCATTAGCAGCGCGGCATGATATCTATGACATTGCAGCACAGGCGTCGTCGCACCTCATTTCGTACCGGCTCAATGCGCTCAGTGATGAAATGGCTATGCAGATCGGTGCGTTGTATTTGAAGCACCTTCTGCGTTTGCATGTGGATCGCTTGGATGCGCTCAGGAACATCATCCTCGTCCCTGTATTTCCGCATTCCCCGACCGCGGCGTGTGATTTCGATGCACAGCAGCTTTCACTTACAAAAGCTTGGGCAACAGCAGTTTCGAGTTTGGCTAGTGATGCTCGACCTGGTGGGTGGTGTTAGTTATATGCCTGATACGTCCTCGCTCACCTTGCTTCTGATCGTTAGATTTGTCTGTAGCCCACATGCGCTTCGTTTTTGCACCATTGCAGAACCAACTGACCTGCGTGGCTTGTCGCGCGAACTTTTCAGATCGGGTGGAGGACGTCATTTTGAAGTGGTCAGCCGTAAAGGTCAGTTTTTCGGCCACTTTTGTGCTGCTTGCGTTTCTCACGTGTTTGGAACAGTGCACAATTTGACTTTTGGAATCGGGGGACCGGGGTTTTCTTAGAACGCTCCTGTTAGTTCGGTGGGATTTGGATGTGATTACTTGTTTTTCTAACTTACAAGATCTATTTATCATGACTCACAAGACATGTGATGTTGAATTCAATAACTTATCGAAGAGATGAAATAGCGAAAACGATGGGTTCGCCACGGGTTTTGCATTCTTATTCGTCCAGGATAGTTGTTACTGATATCTCATCTGTTGGAAAACGTGGCTGTGTTTGGTTGGTTATCGTGGCCCGGCTTTCCCGCGCTGCGTACTCATCCAGGTGCAAGTTTCAACAAGAACAAACACCGACTTCCTGACGAGTATTCGTGACCATTACAGTAAACCCTCAGTTCACGTCATTCAAGAATGTCCAGGATTGGGAGCTCTTTCAAACAATGTTGGATAGTCATGAAAGGATCTCCGGTCCCCCTGTTAGTGTCACTTGCCAGTGTCAGAGTTTACGACTAATATCACACTCGACTCGTTCCTTGTCACTTCCATCACCACTTTCAGTTTCACGCCTTTGAAGGCAGTCGACTATGAGAGTACTCTCTTATCAGGAATCAACTAAGGGGCGTCATGCTCGAGACTGCTGGAGGAGATGAAAACAGTCCTTAAACCTCGAAGTGCACCAACTTCCTCAAAGCCTCTGATTGGGATCTAAGGACCCTGTAGACAACATCGATTCCCATCACAACAACGTATTACTCTCAAACGACCCACACAGACCAGCCACGGAAACAATGTCGGATGCGCATATATGTTTAAAATAGAACAACAAACTCGTGCTACATCCCATGTCCACGGCGGTCCGGACGCGCCCAACAGAAGACACAGGAACCTGCCATGGACATTCCCACACCAACAACGCTGTAAAGCTTCTTTTTGTGGTCCAACCCAGCGACGAGACGAACAGCGAAGTTTTAACGGATCAAGGTGTCAGCTTCGAGTGACGGAACCCGTCCGAAGTTTAGCCCTGCCCCACACTAGCCTTTTTTTCCGCTTATTATTCGGTCCTTAACTTGGAAGAAAGATGTCACCGGTTGTCGTTGGTTGTGCGACGTAACGCTTTTGCTGGCTTTTGACTGGGCTTCTGCATATAAGTTCTTGGCGTCCGCAGATCTACCACGATTGACCCCGTTCAAGAGTCCCTCCTCTTCATACACTTGACGAAAATTTAAATGTTGCTCAGCTCTCTTGTCATTGCTGCCGCTACTTTAGTGGCTGAGGTACATGCTCACGGCTACGTCCCCCAAATAAAGATTGGCAACCAATATATCCCTGGATGGGACATTACAAAGGGTACGAATATCATCTCTTTGCATGTTTGATGGTTCATTAAATCTCACCCTTGGCAGATCCATACACTACCCCTCAGGTCAGTAAAGCTTCTTCTCCATCGAATCACAATCGCTGATATAACGATATACCACCCCGATCTCCACTTATTGCCAATCTCAATCGTCATCAGCCCCTTCGGGTCGTACGGGGCACTAAGCTAGACAGTGGATTCATTTCCGATGTTACATCGACCGATATCACTTGCTCTATTGGGAACCAGAAACTTCCTCCTGTAAACTTTAACTTCTTTTCGGTGTTTAGTTCGCACTCTTATATGAGTGAGCTTAGGGCCCAATCTCCGCGACTGTTGCAGCTGGTGCGACCGTTCAGATGTTGTGGAATACATGGCCCCTGGGTCACTACGGTCCGGTCTTAAACTACATGGCCAAATGCCCCACATCCGACTGTTCTACATTCAAGGGTGACTCTGGTTCCCCGTGGTTCAAGGTATTCTCAGTCTTTCGTCCATAAATAAACGAAAACTAACGCGGAACAGATTCAACAAGACTCTTTTGTGAACGGCGTTTGGGCTTCGGATACGCTAGCAAGGAGTAACTTTACCTACACGGTCAAGATCCCGAGTAAGATCGCTGCTGGGAGTTATGTGCGTCGAATATATTTTGTGTTCATACAAACTATCTGATCCATTAAATAGTTACTTCGACATGAGAACTTGGCGCTGCACGCAGCCTCGAGCGTTGGAGGTGCACAGTTCTATCCAGGCAGGTTCAACTCTTGCAATATATTTAGTTCTGCCTAATTCAGAATTTAGTTTGTGTTCAGCTCACAGGTTCATATCCTTTGGTACTTTGTCTTGCTGTGTGTAACTGACTTCGCTCCCTTCAGTGACTGGTGGTGGATCGCTCAAGCCATCCGGCCTTAGCTTCCCAGGAACATACAAGGTAATTCCTGAAGTCGCCTCGTCGTTTCTTTCCCTAAATATCTCACTATAATATAGGCAACAGACTCTGGTATCTTGTTCAACGTCTACCAAGGCGACGCTGCGAACCAAGTAAGATATTACATGTCCAAGTAAAGCTTTCATATATACTCATTGGCTTCAGGCTTACGTCCCGCCCGGCGGCGCCGTTTATCCCGGCCTCAATTGAGCATCGCGATCGCAGTTCCAGAAGGAGGATGGGCAAAATTCCAGATTACCTTTCGGCTTGAACGTGTCGTTAATTTACTCGTGCAAACTTGGTTTCTGCTCACTCGTTCTTTCGATTCGGCGTCGTGCTCACCCGTGAGCTATGCCTTCCAAAGCATCGTCTTCGATATCCCGCTTCTCTGTGAAACGAATTGTGACCCAAAAAACTAGCCAAGCAAATGAGCCGCGTCCGATCACTATTTTCTGACTTTTGCAGATTGGCAGGATTACCGTCTGCTCTCAACACAATGATTTTTTACATCCGCTCTTCTCCTTGTAGCAGCGGCATTGTTTAGTGAGACGTTCGCCCACGGCTATGTCCCCTCTATCAAGATATACGGTTGGACGATTCCAGGATGGGTTATCACAAAAGGTCCGGCTGGGAATTATATTTGAGACGCACTTTGTGATAGCCCCTTCTCGCAGATCCCTGCACCACTCCCCAGGTTAGTATGCCCAAACAATTCAAGATTGGGCCCGGTGCGCTAAATTGACAATATACCCTCTCAGAGTTGTTCGAGGCACGAAGTCTGACAGCGGATTCATCGACAACCCATTTTCAACAGACATCACATGTTCAATCGGAAACCAAAAGCCCCCACCCGTTTGTTGCCGTCGTCGAATGTTGTTTCTGCTTTATTTACATTACCTCTAGGGTCCAATCGGTGCTACCGTTGCAGCAGGTGGAGCTGTTGAAGTCCAGTGATACACATGGCCCATGGGGCATTATGGCCCCGTTCTGAATTATATGGCGAAATGCCCAACCAGCGACTGTTCCAAATGGAAAGGCATACGGGATCACCGTGGTTCAAGGTAGGTCGTGATCCTTCCTACAGTATTGAATGAACAGCCATCAAACCTTTGCCTTGCTAAAAACGTCGACACCAAAGGTCAAATGGGCGTCTAATACTCTCGCAAAAAGTGATTTCAAAAACACTGTCAAGATCCTCAGAAGAATAGCTTCTAATAGTTATGTAAGGCTCAGTTTTGATCCATGTCTCGCTCGGGGGTTTGAACCCCATTAGCTCCTTCGCAATGAGAACCTTGCTTTGCACGCTGTCAGCGGCGTCCGTGGTGCTCAATTCTATCCTGGTGAGTGCAGCTCAGATATCGTGGTAGATGAGACTTTCGTATCCTGTATTCAGATTACCGGTAAGAGCAGTCACTATTGTGTTTATTAGATCTTATTCATTTTCATGTCAGTGACTGGTGGAGGGTCCTTGAATCCCTCTGGGCTTCGCTTTCCTGGGTTTACAAGGTAACGAGCGTCACGATCTCATAGAGCCCATGGCCTTTGAAACGACGAACCCTTTCAGGCAACTGACCCTGGTATTCTGTTCAACCCCTACCAAGGCGAGGCTGCGAACAAGGTATGTGGGTCCTGCTAGTCACAATTACCTGTATTTCTTACTTACACATATGAAGGCATACGTTCCGTCCGGGGGATCAGTCTACCCTGGTTTGAACTGGGAAACGACAGCGTATGTCATACAGAAACATTTTTTGTTTTCTTGATAATACATCACGTTTCACGTCAATCATACGGGCGCCGTGAGCGACTTCTTTTGCCTCAATCCAAGAGGTCACATATTTCCGGTGACTGTCGTGCATAAATATGTCTCAGTGCGCCAAGTAACCCAGAGCGATACAGTATCTTTTGACAGATTTCACAGGTCTACTATGATAAAGTGCCAAGCCCTGCCGACCCACAGAGCAATTGGTCGTGCTTCGAATAATCTTGGAAGTCCAGCTGATGCTGTTGATCCAACCCCAGGCCTATCCCGATAATTAACCTTTCCACCTCATGTCCCGTTTGAGCGGTCAATGCTCGGACCGCCCACTTCCGTGGTGTCGGGTTTGTCCCACCACGGTTTTCATGGTGGACTATAAAGCAAAAACAATGGTACGTCTCAAGCACTTAATTCCATCGAATTCTCAACTTTGGATCTAGCTATGCTTTTGACATCTCTACTCGTCGTGACGGCTTCCTTGGTTAGCCAGGTTGCTGCTCATGGTTACGTGCCATTTATCAGAATAAACGGACAAACCATTCCCGGATGGAACGTCAACACAGGTAAAAATTAAACCCTTAACTCACGTTAACTTCTGCTCAACAATGGATAGATGGCTACACTACGCCTCAGGTTCTATCCTACTTCCCACCCGACTATATGTATTAATAAAATCGAGTTAGCCCATACGGGTTATCCGACCCACAAAACCAGACAGCGGGTTCATCAGCGATGTCACTTCTAAGGATATCACTTGTTCCATCGGGAACTCAAAGCTTCCGCCGGTGGGAATCTCCTACACATTCACACCTATGAGACGTTGCTCAACGAAATAAACGCTTCAGGGTCCTATCTCTGCTACCGTTGCGGCCGGAGGAACCGTTGAAGTTCTGTGGAACACATGGCCGATCGGACACTATGGCCCCGTCCTAAACTACATGGCGAAGTGCCCAACCAGCGACTGCTCCACATGGAAGGGTGACAGTGGTTCCCCGTGGTTCAAGGTTAGCGGTTCGCTCCCTGGGTGTTCGAGCCTGTGATACCAATAAACTCGCCCCTAAGATTCAACAATCCGTCTACGCCAACGGAGAATGGGCGTCCGACACATTGGCCAAGAGCGGCTTCAAATACAGCGTCAAGATCCCCAGCAAGATTGCTCCTGGAAGCTACGTGAGTAATGAGCGCGCTTTATCTCATATCGTATGCTCCGTGCGCTAAGCTTTTTGATGTGGCCAGCTGCTTCGTCACGAGAACCTCGCCCTGCACGGCGCAGCCAGCCTTGGAGGGGCTCAATTCTACCCTGGTATGTGGCCTTCTTTGAATCAGCTTTCAGGTTATTTTCTGATGAACGCCTCAAAAATAGTTTGCATTCAATTGACGGGTAGGAAACTCACTTCGTTGGGTAAGGATGAGATACTGAATTTCATATAGTCACTGGAGGCGGATCACTGAACCCATCCGGCCTGAGCTTCCCTGGAACTTACAAGGTATGTGCCCCTCATTTTGAATAGTTTACATTGCTAACTTCCATTAAAGGCAGCTGACCCTGGTATTTTGTTCAACCCGTACCAGGGTGAGGCCGCCAACAAGGTATGAAACTTATACTTGAGAATATCAATACTGAAATACATATACCTTTAGGCTTACGTCCCCCCTGGTGGTACGGTTTACCCCGGATTGAACTGATTGATCGAATTGGGTGATCAGGATTTCTTCGTCCTAGTGTTTGTCGATATCAGCATTATGCATCCCCTTGTACCAGTTAAGGAATGCAACTGCCCGTATCACATCCGCCCTCTGACAAAGTTAAAATTCAAAATGACTAGTGTGATCAAGAGAACGCGTCAGTAACACGCTCAAATCCACAATCTATTGTTAGTACAAATATACAAGAGCTTGTAAGTAAAAGATATGTCCGTGTATGATTACGATTCCGTTAAGTCGACGAATTCTGGTCCCGAGGTCCCCTCCGATATTTGTCGTGTTGGCACGTTTGTTGTACTCCTCATGTCGTTAAATTGTGTGTCGGTGATTCGGTCCGGGATGTTACACCTCACGTGATTCTAAAAACCTGCCATCCATAGTCATCAACGTTGGGCCTAGCCAAATTCGTCCTATACAACACAGAGGATCTTCATGTCGCGAAGAAGGCTTTCTATCGATATGTAAGGACAGCACTGACCCGCGACAGCCTGGGAACCTGTTTCTTTGTGAATCATGGGTGTGGGGAAGCGGAATGAGCTGACAGATCAGGGCTTCACTCCATCAGCACCTCCTTTTAGTTGTGGTATCTCATATCGAAGTCACGGCCACCAATAGCACCTGACCCAGACGCCATCGGACATAAGCACCAGTGGCAACTGACCACAACTTCCAACCAACCCCCAACATCATATCAATTTGACCGACGACCCAAATGCCTGCTCTGACGACGCCCGAGCTGCCTCATTATGTACCCCCTAGTCCGACAAATGCTGATTGTGCGTGGTCCGCTTGATATACACAAATTCATTTAGTTGACGATCCGACGTTCACGCAGTGGATTATGCTGATCTGCCTATCATTGATCTCTCAAATTCTGCCACCCCAGAAACAAGAGCGGAATTGGCGATCCAAGTCCGAGATGCCATGGCAATTCACGGGTTTTTCTATGTGATAAATTATGGGTATACGCCCTCGCAGGTAGGAGGTACTGTTTGATCTGTTAACCTAAACTAAAAGAGCGGCAGACGGCAAGAATGGTAGATATCGCAGACCTCGCCTTTTCTCATGTTACTGCAGAAGAAAAGCAAGCGTTTGCTGGAACGCCGAAGCATGGTGGCTCATATCAGGGTTACAAGTTACGCAATTACTGGGTTGTTATCCTTGTTGCGTCATGAGCAAATCTTTGATTAAAAAGTCCTACTAGCATATCGACGGCGGAGTCCAGGATCAAATTGAGCATTATAACAGTTAGCTGTCTCAATCCTGAGGATCATCACTAGTTGCTGATATCCGACCACCCAGTGCACCGGAGCATGACAAAACGAGCACATCCAAAAGCCCTTCAACCTTACCTCCCAGAGGTGGCCGCTTTTGCTGAGCACAATCACCTAAACGTGCTTCACCCTATCTTAAGGTCGGGTCTTTTGACTTTAACCTTCTTTCGCGAGTTCAAATGGAGGATTACCAGACTCCTGGCTCTTGGGCTTGAACTTCCAGAAGATACATTAGTCAATTGTCATGGATTTTCCTCAGTTGGAGAAACATACGGTAAATCTCCATCTATTCTCATTGGCTTTTAGTGTTGATGAGAATTGGGGTAAAGTTCGATTCATGAAGTAGTAAGCATTCCAATCACCCATTGATATTAGACGTCACAGTAATTGTAGTTACCCGCGTTCCGAGGACGAAGAAGCGAAGACTAAGAATGTCTGGCTCAAGGGCCACACAGGTAAATTGTGTGTTCCATCTTCCATTCGCTGTCGTTGATTTTTCCCCGGAAAGACTTTGGAACCATAACCATCCTCTACAGTCAACCCGTCGGAGGTTTACAGATTCTTACGCCAGATGGCACTTGGAAATGGGTGAAGCATATAGAAAATGCTCTTGTAAGCTGACTCTGCGACTTTCGAGTTACGACTTGAATACCAATGGGGCATTTCAAGATAATTAATGCTGGTGATGCATTGGAATTTCTTTCGGGAGGTTTCTACCGCGCAACGATCCACCGGTTGGTTTATTATTCTCTGCTGTGCTTCATCGTTTAAGTAATGCTCTATTACAGCGTGGTGCAGCCACCTGTGGACCAACGCAATTTTACCCGACTAGGCGTCTTTTATTTTGCCTTGTCAGACGATGAAACTAAACTCGTTCCCTATGCGAATAGTCCTGTCTTGAAACGTGTCGGTATAAAGAGGAGATTTGAAGATCAGGGCGCACCAACGATGGAAGCATGGAGAAAGGCCAGGACCTCCGCCTACGGACAATCCCAGCTGAAATCAGGTACAGAAGAGGGCGTGGAGGAGGAAGAGATCAATGGAGTTTTAGTCAAGCACTACAACTGACCTCTAAAGCTTTGTGTCAGCTGTGGAACATACAATTTTAGTCAAATTGCTCACTAATATATTCTCACTCCCTTGTAGCTCTGAGAACGTATTTCAGATGTATCATATACGTATGGTCCAGCATATTGGAGTGGGATTCGCATCCTGTCACAAGCTTCTATGACCGTCCGTTTAGACTCTATTTGTGTTTCGTTCACCGCGCAACGTCGCTATAGTATAACTTCAGAACCTCGCCAACGTAACGACTCAATTCCTTCTAACGGTCATTTCCCACATCACATTCTTCTTCTTAACCTTCGGCGCCAACGCGTCATTCTTGCCGAACACATGGCAGTACCAGCTGACCATGGTGAGAACGCCAACTACTGACCTTTAATAACGAGACAAGTCCACCCTAGCTGATCCCACGGACCATGGCTGGCTTGGCTCATTTCGTGCCTGCAGAACCGACGAATGCTGATTGTGAGTGGCATTCGAACTTTTTTATACAGCCCTGTTGACAATCATCTAGTGGACTACGCTGATCTTCCGGTCATTGACTTGTCAAAATGCACCACCCCGGAAGCTCGAGCGGAATTGGCGATCCAGGTCCGAGACGCTATGACAGTGCATGGGTTTTTCTATGTTATAAACCATGGATATACGGCTTCTCAGGTAAGAATCGTGACTTGGCATGCCTGCTCGGAATGAATTGGTGTACAGACGAAGAGAATGGTGGATATTGCGGACCTTTTGTTCACCCATGTCACCCCGGAGGAGAAGCAAGCATTTGTTGGAACAATGAAAAAAAATGGCTCATATCAAGGTTACAAGCTACGCAAGTATTGGGTGGGTGTATTTTTCTTACATCGTGGCATCCGTGGACTAATACGTCATAGCACATCGACGGTGGTGTCTGCGATGAAATTGAAAATTATAGCAGTACGTCGCGTTGTTACAAAACTTATTGTTGATTGATCTCGAACTACTCTTCCAGTACATCGAGATGTAACGAAACGAGCACATCCGCAAGCCCTCCAACCGTATCTTTCAGAAGTGGCCGCTTTTGCTCGGCATAACCACTTGAATGTGTTGCACCCTATATTAAGGTGATGTCGGTGCTGTCAGGTCTATGGTACAATCTCAAATCTCAGTCTTTGCAGACTTCTAGCGCTTGGGCTCGAACTTCCCGAAGATGCCTTGGTTGACTGTCATGGCTTTTCCTCTGTTAGTGAGACCTCCCGTAAGTTCCATCCCATTTTTGTCGCTTTCTGCAGTTGATCATTCGGTCGGGGTAAAGTCCGTTTTATGAAGTAGTGAGTGTCTCCGGTCGGTTACTGAACCAAGCTCTTATGTCCCCAGTTATCCACGTTCTGAGGACGAGGAAATGAAAACCAAGAATGTTTGGCTTAAAGGGCACACTGGTAAGTAGTATATCTGTGTTTTTCTTATCTGTATTTGATCGTTACAAGACATTGGGACTGTGACCCTACTCTATAGTCAACCTGTCGCGGCTCTACAGATTCTCACCCGAGGTGGACAGTGGAAGTGGGTCAAACATGTGGAAAACTCCCTTGTAGGCTCATTCCATGTATTGCTTGCGTGCTGATTGTCTGAATCTACTCAAGGTAATCAACGCTGGAGATGCCTTGGAGTTTTTATCGGGAGGTTTCTATCGTGCTACGATTCACCGGTTTGAGTTTCCCATCTCTGAGCTTGAGTAAATTAGACTAAATTTCTGTCATAGTGTAGTACAGCCGCCCGAGGACCAATGCAATCACAGCCGACTGGGCCTCTTCTATTTTTGTATGTCGGATGATGAGACTAGGCTTGTGCCCTTCGCGGACAGCCCCGTTTTGAAACGTGTCGGAATAACGAGAAGGTTCGAAGATCATGATGCACCCACTATGGAAGTGTGGAGGAAAGCCAGGACGGCCGCTTACGGGAAATCCCAGTTGAAGCCGGCTGCCCAAAATGGCGTGGAGGAGGAAGTGCTCAACGGGGTTCTGGTCAAGCATTACAACTGATTTTGAGGAGGGATTGTAGTTTCTACAATTGTGTGACTACCTGAATACACTATTAACCAGAAGGTAGCCCACAAAGCTTCGAAATCTTTCTTCATTCAGGTTGTTTGAGATTTTATTTTTGGCAACAGCCGTCGAGGCAAAGGGATTTTATCGGGTAAAGATATTCTGTTGACTCCCAGGTTCGATCTTTCGAGTAAGCTCAAACACACGCACTTCACCTTTTGTTGATGCTACGTTCCACTCCACGAGAGAGACTGATCTATCCTCGAAGATATCGATATACGTTGTGTCAATAAAAATCCCCTTATGCAACCCGACATTTAGCATCTTCACAATACAAAGGATTACACGAAGGGTATATACGGACCCGCACCCAACATCTCACGCCGCCACGACGAAACTAAATACAACTAGAGCCATGATAACCGTCGCTGTCCATGTGCGACGAGGCACTTGTGATGCTTCAGAAGAACCCTTGGGAGGACTAGTGCGGCATGGCTCTTCTCTCGGATCTACGGTGGAATTTCCGTCCACATCATAGCAGGCAGTCAAGTAGAACTTCGAGCATCCAAAGGCACTTTGGTTATTGTTGCTGACGAAGCCAGCGTCCACTTGTTTGCCCACACTGTTAGAACAGAGGATCGGATATATCTCGAATTGCGTTCTGTTGGCGTTATACGTCTGATTGAAGCAGTCGAATGTTTGCTTGAGCGCATTCCCGGCACAGGTGTATTCGCCGTAAGAGTTGACGGATCGACCGCTGGGCTCACAGCAAGCCCGTAGGCTCGATTCCCATTTAATGCCAGCGGTACATTCGAATCCATAACAAGTGACGTTTTCCATAGCGGTGGAATATACTGCTGGCGTCCAGTCAGTGAAGTGGGTGGCGCTATACTTGGGTGAATCAAAAAAAAACACCGGCTTCGGTATTGAGAGATCTACCAATGTAATTAACTGAAAATGAGTGGTATTGATGAAAGATTATGCAGAAACCGATGACAATTACGAAGTGAACTAAGGTCAGGCAGCGAATCAGAGAAGTAACGGTTAATCACCGCAGGGTAACTCACTAGCGAAGCGGGGGTGAAAGAAGAGTTGTTTTTTTATCGCCAGATCGGCTCACGACTGGTTAAATGAGGATCCATGGTGAGATGGTGCCTGTGGCCCCTGGTTATTTTTATATCTACATGAGTTTTCCATGCTCTGGTCGAGCGCTGAATGTAAGATGTTTATCGCAAGCTGCAGTTCTCCATTCGACTGTATTTCAGGGATTCATCAGTCAACCAGATTTAACCCCGCATGTCGTAACGGCTGATGCCGGCATCTGATATATGATAGCCGGTCCGTACAAATAGCTTAAATGGCAAACAATTCGAGCAATGGTTGAATTTGAATTGTACCTTGATCCTCGTGATACCCTGTTTGGCGATGCTGGAGCTTTAAGCATCAAGGGCAGCATTTGCGTCGTAGCGAAATATTATGGCGTGGCTAGGTAACCCATGGTATGCGGTTCTGGTCAACAAGCCCACGGTACAACGGCGGTTGACGTAAGATCACCTTAGTGATACGAAAGAGCTCTAACAGTTAGTGATGTGCAGGCTTTGGCCCAAAGCCAAAAAGCCAAGAAGCCGGGCCAAGAATAGGCCGGGCCAAGCCAAGCCAAACCCGTTGGCCTGTGGGGGCTTTGTCCTGGCCTGAGCTCGACAAAAGCCAAAGCCAGGCCAGAAAGCCCCGGCTTTCCTTGGATTATTTTGCAAATAATCATTAAACTTTACATAATACTATGGAGTTTATTTTTTTTTGGAACTGTACAGGACCACTGATCCGTCAGGAAGCCAGAATGCGAACCTGTGCTTTGTTTCCTGACAGTAAGAGCCTATGGACTTCGAGACGGACGAAGATTCCAGTGGGGACGAGGAAGGCTGGGACAATATTTTAGATGACACGGAAGCTAACAATGATGATGATAACATGTATGTTGAATAACCATAGCAGGCTCTTATGTTTAGTAACTCGACATGCTCAAAATAATGATTGGGCTTTTTCGTCTTCAATGGCAGCCCAGCACCAAAAAAACCCAATCATGGTACACGTGACCTCAGACCCAAAAGCCCCGGCTCAGGCCAGGCCAGGCCAAGGCCAAACCAAAACCAAACATCTTGGCCTGGCCTGCGATATCTCAAAGCCAAAGCCAGCCCAAGCCGGGCCAAAGCCAGTGGCCTCAGGCCAAAGCCGGGCCAAAACATCACTACTAACAGTTCAAGTGTTCACATGTTTACAGCCCAAAGTCAACTTCGTTGTCGCCTCAATGTCGGATAGACTTCCTCAAGTTGATGTTCCCCACTATACACCGGCGAATGTAACCCAGGAACCGCGTAAGTTCTCGTTCAAGCGCAGTTTCCGGTTTCCCAGGGTTTCGCCGATGCTTTTGTCCCATTGTAGTAGATTTCGCTGACCTGGCTATCATTGACCTTCAAAAGTACAGCACGACTGAAGGTCGCACCGAGCTTGCAGCGAGACTATTCGAGGCCATGTCCACTGTGGGCTTTTTCTACGTCATAAATCATGGGTATTCGCAGGCTCAAGTATGTCATCCTTTATCCCTTATGTTGTCACCACTGACGTTGCATGCAAGACTGATCGTATTTTCAATATCGGCAACGTTGCCTTTACTCAGGTAGATTCCGAGGAGAAGAAACACTATGCAGGACGTATGAAGGAAACAGGTTCACACCAGGGGTACAAGCTGCGACATTATTGGGTATGTTGTGCACAGCCTAAGGGTATGCACTACTGAAAATGGACTCAGCATATTGATGCCGGCGTCCATGACCAAGTCGAAGCGTATAATTGTTCGTTATCTTGTCGTCCAATCAAATGTGTGCAAGTTTGATCGATTTTACAGTAAACCGCGATGTATCGATGAGAGAGCATCCCACAGCTTTACGACCGTATCTTCCTGATTTAGAAGAATTTGGGAAGCACAATCATCTTAACGTGCTACACCCAATTTTGAGGTGAACATGTGACCAGTGATTCTCCTGTCACTTAGCTTGACAGTCCTTTTACTCAGGCTGTTGGCAATTGGGCTCGAATTATCCGAGGATACATTCGTCAATATCCATGGCTACAATTCTGTCTCTGAGAGCTTCAGTAAGTAAATTATTCTGCTGCTTGTAAGACTGCCTGATAGCCCCTCTCACAGTTAGATTCATGAAATAGTAAGAATAAACAGGGTTCGAAATTTTGGAAGACTGATTTCCTTTTAGTTATCCTCGCTCTAAAGAAGAAGAAGATAAGACTAACAATGTGTGGCTCAAGGGACACACGGGTGACTTGAACTTCTGGAAGGTTGTAGTTCTCCGCTGAATTGACCCCCGAAGACTTTGGCAGTGTAACTTTACTCTTCAGTCAGCCTGTGTCTGCACTCCAGATTCTGTCTCCTGACGGGAAATGGAGATGGATAAAGCATATTGACAATGCACTGGTCAGTCTTGACTTGACTTTTTCTCCCCACCCTATTGAAGAGTTTAAAGATTATCAACACTGGTGATGCCATGGAGTTCCTGTCTGGGGGTGTATACAAGCCCACGATCCACCGCGTGGTACAACCCCCGTCAGATCAGCGAGGTTACACGCGCCTCAGCCTCTTCTATTTCGCTCTTCCCGATGACAATGTCAAGTTGATACCCCTTTCCCATAGCCCCGTCCTCCAGAGACAAGGCATTGTTAGGCGTTGTGAAGATGATGTCGCGCCGACTATGGAACAGTGGCGAAAGGGAAGAACCGCAGCGTATGGCACGAGTGACTTGAAAAGAGGAGAGGATGGAAATGACGAGGAAGACATCAGTGGACTTCGTGTAAAGCATTACCGGTGATCGGTACCTGACCGACGAAGAAGGATAAATTTGTGCTCAAACTGAGTTCCAGATTTTTCAATACATACGTTCAATATGATGCGTTCTTACGTCTTTCTCACCTTTCCGTGTGAATTAGCTACAGGGGCGTATGGGCCAAGGTGAACAACTTTTCGCTTCCAGTGGCCACATGGACTCTATAAAGGCCTCCAATTCTTGAAAACAACACAAGCACTTCTCTCTAACATCTTATCAACGAATCAGCGAATCTACTGTCTGGCGAGGACAAATTGGAACATGGATAATTCACCCGCTCCCCACACTTCGACAACATCGGACGTTACTCTCGCGCCACCATTATATGCCCCGCCTCCCCCAACGACAGAGGACTGTACGTGCCCAAATTTACTTCACTTAAGGTATGGGTTGGGTTGACAAAGATTAAGTGGAATATGCCGACCTTGCCACCGTCGATCTATCCAAGGCCACGACTTTTGAAGGGAGAACAAAATTAGCCACGGAGGTCGCTCAAGCCATGAGAGCACAAGGTTTTTTTTACGTGATAAATCATGGCTACACACCTGAACAGGTCAGAACCCAGACATTAACCTACCCTATCCCCCCGCTTACCTACCTTACACCTCTTACACAGACCAGAGATATATTTAGTATCGCTAATCTTACGTTCGACGGAGTTGGTCCTGAAGAGAAACTTTTATATACTGACAAGTCCGAAGCCGTGTACGATGGGTATAAACCCAGAAAGACATGGGTTAGAACTATATCATTTAACTTCGGCATAATTTACTAACATCCGTGAAAGCTCATCAGCGACGGCGTTCAAGATCAGATTGAACATTATAACAGTAAGTAGTCTGTCTTTGCTTTTATACTCTGAACTTATCCGTCGGACTTGACGATATTTTCTTTAGTAAATCGAGATCTGCATAAACGCACGCATCCCCAGGCGCTACGCCCGTACCTACGCACCATTGAGAATTTCGCGAAGCATAATCACTTCAACATCTTGCATCCTATTCTGAAGTAAGCCGTATGCCGAGATTATCGTGCTTAATTGCTAAATAAGCGTAGGCTCCTCGCTCTCGGAATGGGCCTACCCGAAGATACTCTGGTGATGCAGCATAACTATTTTTCGCCTGGGCACACATCAGGTGAGCGCCTTCAGATCCGTCCGCCTTGACCCTGTACTAAGCGCCGGATCTCAGTGCGATTTATGAAATAGTGAGTTTTGTCTGTTCCACAAGGATCTTCTTGCCATTTAATCCGCATTTTATACAATCCAGTTACCCACGATCCATTGATGAGGAATCCAAGACCAAGAATGTCTGGTTGAAAGGCCACACAGGCAAGGCGCTCTCAAAAGTTAAGATTTCCCTCGGCGCTGACTACATTTTGAACTCATAGATATTGGCTCCGTTACAATCCTCTGGTCTCAACCTGTGGGTGGTTTGCAAATCCTTTCTCCAGATGGAAAATGGCGGTGGGTCCGGCACGTAGAAAATGCTCTCGTACGTCCAAGATGTATGGCTAAGCAACCAGCTGTGATCCTAAAGTCTGTTGCAGGTCGTCAATGCGGGAGACGCTCTAGAATTCCTGTGTGGAGGATTTTATCCTTCCACGCGGCACCGTGTCGTCCAGCCACCTGCTGATCAACGCAATATACCTCGATTGGGAGTTTTTTACTTCTCGATGCCAGACGATGATGTGAAACTGTTGCCCCACGGAAACAGCCTTGCATTGCATAAGATGGGCATGACTCCGCTTTCCAACGCTGAGAATTCTCCGGATATGGAAGCGTGGAGGAAAGCGAGAACTGCCTCGTATGGTCGGGCCGCATTGAAACCTGGGAAGGAGAACGATGTGGAAGAGGAAATAGTCCATGGAGTCGTCGTAAAGCATTACAATTAAAGCCACGGGTAGAAAGAACAAAAAAATCGAGTTATCAGAGTTACACAGTAGTTATGTCAGATATAATACAATATGATAGCAGTCCGTACATTTTCTAAAGATCCCTTAGAAGCACTTGAGCGCCTTCCTTTTCTTCCTTTGAAAAAGAATCAACCAACCTTATTCTAGCTTATCAACCGCTCGTTGACAACTTCTTCCCCACAGGCACACGACCCTGGAATGGGAGTCCGTCGAGTTCCATTTCCCCTGTTTCTCCAGGGAATGGTAAGCCCTGCACCCCGACGGACACCGCTGCCCAGCCCGAGATGCCAGCCACTGCACCTTCTGTGCCAAAAATCACCTGCGAAAGTTACGTTCGATTAAAAAGCCTAAAGTCTGAAGAGGCACAGGTAAAAACCGACCTTGCTAACAAAATTGCTGAATTTCTTCTGCCTACCAGGGAGGACCTCCAAAGGAACGTCGACAATCTTGGCGCTGACGATGTAAACGACGCCTAGGCCTTCCTGTGGTTCATCGCGGATACTCATAGCAGGTAACCAATCGTCTGGCCTGATGTGTCCGAAGGCGTTCTCGGGGAGTGGGTCTGGGAGCGGTGCCGGTGTTGGATGGAACGCGAATGTGTTCCCGGAAACCTCCCCGTCATACACCAGGACGTCGGGGAGGACGCGAGAGACATGTAGGCTGATATCCATGCCCTTGGGCAGCACGATGCGCGCAAACACCGTCCCGCTTGCGAGGAAGGGCGTTCCTGGTTTGACCTTCATATCGCGGATGGTGACGTTGTGTAAGATTTGGGGCCGTGGGTTGGGCGCGGGAAAGATTGTGTCGACGGAGAGCCCAGGGGCGAGGGGCGAGGTTATTAAGATGGGGTTCGGCTTGCCGGAGAGATAGCGGGATAGGAAAGAAGAAAGGGTGGCTGGGGCGTCTGATGGGAGAGGAAGAATGGACCCTTGGATTTCTAGTGTGATGTTTGGGTGTGTGAGCGTGAAGGGAGCAGTGGTGACTGAAGCTATTGGAAGTGATAAAGTCGATGAAGCATTTGAAGATGATGGGAGTGAGACGGTGAAGGGAAGGTGAGGTGAGGTGAAGGCAAAGGTGGACGGGGCAGGGTCGATGATGGTAGCAGAGGCATGTAGAGTGAGATTATCTGAGTCACTGTATATGCTGAATGATTTGACGGTGACAAGTTCGGAAACAGGAGGGAATGGGACGTCGTGGCCTGGCTTAGGTAGTCCAGGTAGAGGCGGGACTGCGTATAATGAGAATGAGGAGAATGATTAAGCTTAATCAAAAGCTCACTTTTAAAACGCATCGACGTCCTGACGTCGACGAGCTCCCGGTGAAAGAAGTCCCTCCAACTTGTCTCATGCAACCCGCCTCCGCGAACTGCGACCCGCTCGACATCTGCTCTGAGAGCAACAAAGCCCTGTCGCCAAGAATGTCGAAGGAAATGCAGTATGGTGGCCGTGTCGTTTGTTGGTTGAATAAGTACAAGCATAGACACTTCGGTTAGCCAAGATTTATCAGTGGGTGGATCCGCAGTCAGAGGTATGACCACAGGATATGAGTTTACGGACACGAGTGTGATAGAAGGATCGTGTTCTGATGCTATGTGTATTGGGGATAGTGTGATGGAGACTCTGTCCATTCGTCTCACCCCCCACCGCCCAATAGCCTTCCAAACATTCAGGAAAAAGCCGTCCGATCTTGTGCTGTCTCTGTTCACCCCCACCACAGAACCCGCATCCAATCCTAGTCGCACGTCTGCCCTAACCCAGATCTCCCCGTTCGAAGTAGTGTTGAGAACGTCAACACGGTCTGGCCCCCGGAATACCAGAGCGCTCCTGGCAATCTCATCTGGTGACGTATGTGAGACTTTGGTGGCATAGCTGAAAGCAAGTAGCGCAACAACGACGAAGCAGACGATGCAGACAAAAAGAGATATCAGAAAGACCAAGGTCAGCTTCGACCGTAATCTGCGGCTCGTAGTCCTGGGAGTTGTTATGTCCTCCCCGTGGTAAGAAGACGATCCTGGATCAAGGAGCAAAGGCGTGTTCTCTGTCGGGCCTCGCGCCCGCCCCTTTCCTTTGTCCTGTGGCTCTTCTGAGGCTTGTTGGGCTGTTATTGAGCTCATGTTTTCATGGGGAAGTCGAGAACGGTGGTAATACAGAACCAAGCTGTCAAGGTCAAGTGAACGTGTTCGTGCCTGATTGATCACTGCTTTTGGATTTCTTAGATGTGTTGCTTCTGCTCCAGGTCCCAAAGTCTTTTACTTCCTACCACCAATGATCTGAAAAGGGACAGGAATGCGATAGACGGCTTATTGTGGGCCAGTAGTAGGACTAGCTGTGCTCAAGGATAAATGATTTCAATCTCCGCTCACTGTCTCGGGATGATGGCCTCACACCGGCACACCCACCATGGCGGAGGTCACAGGCTCATATCCCAACGCTTGAGAATAATTCCTTACGTGAAGGTTGGTATCCACCAGAGTTACATGTACCTCCTTCATGGAACGACCGCTCTTCACTACACTCCGCTGACGGACCAGGAGCGTAGATTGATGCGCAACTCCGATTTTTTCTTTTTTATTCTCAGATCGTAAGGAATCACAACTCTCATGGTTGGCCCTGGTCTGCACGCGAAACTGGATCTCTACATACGGGATTCGGACTGTCATTGGCAACCTCAGTCCTTGAGGAGTTATTGGTTGCTTCAAGGACACCAACGAGCGCTGGCGGTGACAAATATATTGCAATGAGCATGGCCATTGCCCAAACGCCGTCATTCCGAGATATTATGTACGTGTCATATATTTGAACCTCTTCCATCCCTTTCTAACCGTAGGTAATAGGGATGGGTAAAGAACATTTTTAACCCTATCTTCGAGATCGTTGTCCTTCTGCCGGATCACATACTCCGCCACAAGTTCTGGTTTGCGACGGCCTCATTCTCAAGTTCAAGGCCTGCCTCCAGTCCAACCTAGCACGTCTTTCATCAAACGAAGGCCACCTCAAACTTCAGACTAATGATGGTGACACTATTGACCATCTCCTATTTCTGCATCACTCGGGTCGTGCTGTCCCTGACCCAGTAACACATTCCTTGTCCTCCTCAACACTCATGCCAAATTTACACACCATGCTCGACGCTTCGACCTTGGAAAGCTATCCATCCACACCCGCAAAGTCATTGCGTTGATAAATGAAATTGTGGAGGAGACTTACTTTCTCCTCGTGCTTGCACCTGCTCTATTGTGTATAAACAGGCAGAGAAAAAAGCGATGAAACAAGTATTCCCATCCCGGAGTACAGCTATCAGTGAAACCGAAGTCGACCATCGGAGCTCTGGCTCGTCTGCGCCAGTCCGTTCTGCGCACGACAGTGATTACCATACTTATGTGGTCTGGCGTAATTTCACGAATTCCCAGACCGAACCATCCGATGATGAATATGGTCTCACTCACGAGGAGACGGATACGTTCGAAACTCGCATAACACATCCTACCTCAATACCAGGGACGAGGGCGGCGGCAAGTATGGTGTCCATGTTTGGGAATAAGAAAGAGTCCGCTCGTGCTACAGACCTCGCAAACACCGACGTCAACGATCTAATCAATAGAAAATGTGCTATTTCCTGAGAATCCAGGTATTCCAGCCTCTCAATGCAAATTCTGGCTTGGAGACAATCCAGTCCGGGCTCGGTTGACGAGTCTGACAACACTCGTCGGCTGGATCAAGTGGATGTTGGAACAACCACCCGTGCGTGACACTATGGTGCCTGACTCTGAAAGATGCGAGTGCGCCATACAATACTGATTGAAACAATCGTTAATCGTTCAAAGATGCATTAAAGTTTCCTAGGTTTTTAACTGCCTTTGTTCGGCGATTTGTCCTAAACCTTTCACGTGCATTAACCATCTCATGTAGGTGGTTAGTTTGATTATATGGCGTATTTGCACGATTTCGCTCGCTCCCTGATATTGTGAAGTAGATGATGCAGTTAAAGCTACCTGTTTGGATTCGCGTGCAACAATCTCAAGTCTCAAAGTCCCGTAGGTAACTGAATACGGAAGATCCATCATACAACGATCTTTGAAGACTATATCATACCGAAGCGGTACACTTTAGCATAGTACCATCATCGCAGTTGTTGATCACGAGTATAAGTTACAATTGTTAAACAGAGTGCAAAGGCTCGCGATTGATGACTTGTCTGAATATTTCTAGGGCCGCTTCTGGTTGGAAAGCCGGCTGTAAGGAATAATTAGGTGTATCCTTAATAGGGTTGACATAAAGCCGTACCACTTCATGGCCTGCCTCGTAGATTCTCCTGCAATCGAACATATTGTCAATGACAATTCCGCGCAATACTTGGTAGAAAAAATAACGGAGCACTCACGCAAATGAGAAATTGTCAACGTTCTTAATTGCCGCTATGGCTTTCCCTTCAAGTGTCATGTTGCTAAACACAGCGTTCTGCAGTCTTTCCTTCCCATACCAATCCATAGCCAGAACGCTAGCGTGCCCACCTAGCCAGTTACAACTATAACGGAAGAGTTAGGCTAATATGGAGTTTAAGTCATGGACCTTTTTTCTTACTTAATATCTGCGTCACCAGCCTGAGAGATGGAGTGATCAGCACTGTGATATGTGGGAGAATCGGGATTTCCTCACCCAAATTAGAATCTTGAGTCGAGAATCAGCCAAAGCACCAAGCTGCGGGAGCCAGGTTCGAGCATCCTATCGTAATATAATAGATGACTGTCAAAAAAAAAAACAGGCAAATTTGGAGGCACAATTGCCACTCACGTCGCCCGTAGTGACAAACAAACTGAAAGGCGCGTTGGCACACTCGCTGTACCTAGATTCTGCCCCAATTTTCTGCGTAATAGCGGCTGATCTTAAGAAGTTGACGTAGAATGACGGTGGGAACAGTGCAGACGAATTTTGACGTAGGTCGTCTGAGTCACGGTCACCAACAGCGGGAACGAAGACATTTTCCACCTTTCCAGGAAAAACTTTATTAGTAGCTTTCGTCGTTAGTTGCCCTGGAGAAACTCACACAAAAGTTGTCCGCGGCCTTGCAGATCTTGTTTGACTTCGAAGAGTTTCCAGCGGCATAACATGCTGCCTCCTGTTCCTTACAGCCATTCGGCCCAAAGTATGCATCGTTCATTTTAGCGAGCACCTCATCGCTTTGGAGTTGTCCGTAGCCAGGAGCATTAGTAGCAAAGTCGACGTAGGCTTGGTTTTGGATCAGAGGATCATACCAGCCACTGTGAATGATCTAAGATCAGCACCAAGTATCTCGCTACCAATAAAATATCAGAACTTGTTTATCATCAATGCGCTGACGATAATTTGTTCGCCCATGAGTGTACCACTTTGTATTTTCGCGTTCTGCTCATCGAAGTAGGTGACAAAACTTGGTCCATAGTGGCCGCCATAGCTCTCTGTTGCGAAGATGAACCTGGGGTTTCGAGGTTGAATCTCAAGAAAGACTCGTTATCGAAGAAAGCATACTCTCGGCTTTGGAATTTCGAGAACTGGCCGCTCTCGAATAATATCTGGAATGCTTGCCAGACGAAAGGAGCAGCAGCCTGGGTGCTATTGACTGTATCCTCCCCAAACGAAAACCCGGTGCCAATGGGTTGGTCGATGTAAATCACTGCTCAAACGTGAACATTTGTGGTGAATCAATCATACATGAACATACTGTTGCTTAGAGTGTTCCAGCTGATGTTTGAGTTGAGTTAGATGTGGATTAGCTAGGTGGGCGAACAGTTACCTGTTCGGGTTAATGACCGTTGTTTTCCCATCAGGATTGACAAAGCATGGTCCATTCTCTGCAGCGACGTAAGTATAAGTAGTGATCAGTGCGACAGACGAGTGGCTTACCTTGGAACAATCCAATCATAGAAGAACATCCTGGACCCCCGTTTAACCTAGTCCAAAGGATCAGAGACGAAATCGTTATGGTGACAAATAAAGCCAGACCATAGCGTGAACGGAGCAGTTTCAGGGGTCTTCCGAGCTTCGAAGAACCAAAACCACTGCATCACATTTCAGCACTAGTTTAACCCATCTCTAGAATACATACCATCGACATATTCTTGCCAACGTCAATATATCCAGACATTTGATGGACTCCCGGTGTAGTTTCGCAGACACCCGAGTCAGTTACAAAGCGTATGCTAAGATCATCATGGGTAGCCGAAGTGAATTTCGAGGAGACTGGCTTAGGGTCCACTGGGTTCGCCGTTGCATTGATTAGGAAAAAAGCGCAGAGCACGCATAGGCGCAGGATGGGGACCATCGTGTCGAAAGGGAAGCGACCACGGGAGTTTCGGCATCCTCGTTTTTTAGCGCAAGACGGTTGTCAACGCCGCATGCTCGTAATCAGCGGAGCGGTAATTCCATTTCTGCGTGGCAAAAAAAATCAATCATGTTATAGCCCACATGCGTCTGCAACAAGTATGAAGTGATAACTTAAGATGTGAAAAATCGTTCTCAAGGTCCCATGGTTGCTAAAATTGTACACAGATTGGGATTTCGAGACTGCCTTTGGGTGACCTAAAATAATTGGTCATAACAGATCCAATCAAGAACAACCTACATTTAGCAATGGGAGGCGATCATGAGCCTTTGGTTATCCTCACGTTCGACGATCAGACCAACAGTGTGGGCAACGCAACTCTTTCGAAGCAAAGAAGCATCTTATGCCGAGAAATTTCCTTCCGATTCAAGTGCAGAGCCATAAGGTTGTGTGAGTATCGACATTTTAAATGCTTCGTACATGAGAGAATGTACTAGGAATAGCATTACAAAGAGCGTCTGTGATGGAAAACGGCTGGATCCGAGTTGATAAACGCGATCTGTTCAGCGCGATAATCATCCGAAATGAGGGTTGTGTTTGCGCCATTGAGTTCCATCAACACCTGATTGCAAAACATCATCGAGGGAATGCGAGAGAGAAATGGAATCTATAATACTTACTTGATTGTCGGGTGTGTATTGAGCCCAGTTAGGACCTACGTAAAAGAAATAAAATCAGTGATGGAATGGCCTGATTCAGGCGCACACATACGAGAATTTCCATGACCGTCGTTGGGGTCCAAGCTTGTTGCGAAAGAGACCCAGTAATCGATCATAATGCTACTCAGATGGGCCGCCGTGGGCGCTGTACTACCAGGCACCCCGTATACATATGTGACTTCAGAGCCGTGGAAAACTTTAAGGTTGATTTTAAGTCATGGGGAAGTAACACATGAGATAGGAGCGAACCTCCGGCCGCCCCGCTACCCGGTTGAGGATCGGTGAACAGATATCCAAACGTTTTGACGCCAGCTTTACTGGCAGTTTGTATCCAGAATCTTCTCTGCGACTGGAAACTTATATCCCCCTCTGTAGAAGTCAGTAATTGTAATTGGGGAGGTTAATTTGTGTTCTCACCAAGTGCTGCCGCTCGCTTGAAGTTGCTGTTGAGGCCGAAAGTCTCGTTTCCCGTGTTAAAAGGTGAACCAAGAGCAGGAATATCAGGATAGAGTTGGAGAAGTCTGTCCGCCGCGCTTTCCAACTTCGACTCCGCGACAAGAGGCGGAGAGAAGTTTGCGATAATAGACTGTTTGATCAAATCCTCGGAAATCAAGGTTGTAGGTGTGAAGGCTGTACCTGATTAAATTTTAGAAGTTAATAAAAAGTTGAGCACCGTGAACCCCAAGTACAACCTTCATCCAAGTTCGTCCCTGCGATGAATGGTAAACGGGCAAAATGACCCGTTGCAAAGAGTTTTGAAGGGATATCTGGGAAAAGTCCGTCTGGGCCATCAATCGTAGGGTCGAAACCAAAGAGCTCTGGGGCCTCAGCAAGGGCCGCCACCAGACCCTCGCGAATTGAGCTAGAGTTGGCCGTCTTCAGACAATCGAAAGTATTGCCGCTCGTTGCCAAGGAAGCACATTCCGGTACACCACCGACAAAATTTTGCCAGTCAATCTCTCGGCGGTCAGCTTTGAAGGACAAAGCCGTGCCGGCGGATCCCGATTCAAATATCTAAACAGTGTCAGATCGACTGGCCACGAGACACGAAAATTCAATGACGTACTGCGGCTCTCGCTAACCTTGGGAGGGGAGAATTCAAGAATAAGATCGCAGTCATTATTGAGCCTGCACTTTCTCCGAATACGGTGACCTGAAGTTCATGTCGGCTTGTGTGGGAAGTGATGGAGCGTAACATTTACTTTCGTTTTATCTCCACCAAATTCACAAATGTTTTCTTGTACCCACTCCAACGCTGCCAGCTGGTCTTTGAGAGCCAGATTTAGTGCACCGCGGTCGGCCGCTGCATCATGTGGTCAGAATCTAGACAGGCCGAGGCTTTTCGGATTACCCTCTTGGCCTTGCGGAAAACCCAAGGGCCCGAGTCGATAATTGAAATTGACGTAAATAAGTGGTGTTCCCTAGATGACAGCATTATGACCAATGTTAAAGGCATGTGAATTCCACTTAAACTTACTCGAGCAACGCTTTGCGCAACAATTGCGCTGCCATTATAGATACTCGCTGTGCCTGCATCGAAACCTCCACCATATCTAACAACCGCCTCAATCGTAGAGAAAGAGGCAAAAAATAGTCAGAGTACTCACGTCCAAAATAACTTTAGGAGGAAAAATCAAGATAAATAAATGAATAGGAACACAGAGGTTGCTGTCTCACCACTGGGAGGGAAGCATCGCGTGATATCCCGGATGGACGGAAAACGTTGATAGTCAAACAATCCTCAGACGAAGCAGCGCTAGGTACGCCCTGATATCGGATCAGAAAGAGTGTGAAGTAGAAAATAGGAACATGACATACTGCTTGGAAACATGCAAGGCCAAAATTGCTCGCATCAAAGGTCGATTGTGACAACCGCGTCTTAAGGACCGGAGGCCTCAGACGCAAACTGCCAAGGGGCGGCTGCGCGAAGGGTATTCCTAGCATCGTGAATGGCGTGATGAACAGGGCCTATTATATCAGAGTTGTGACCTACCACCGAAGAAATCTTGCCTGAACAAAGTAACATCTCTTCCAACCAAAGTTGTCTGCCCCAGTTGCACCTTTGGAGCGCCGAGGACAAGGGAGGCTAGAAGTAAGGGAGATAACGAGGAGAGCCGCATCGATTTGCTCGTGGAGGATGAAGGATCGTGGGGGACCGATTGAGGAATTTAACCTGTGTTGGGTCTAAATAGTTCTATAGCCGTCCTCCGGCTCCACAAGGGGCTCGAAGCTCCCGCCGAGATCTGACTAACACCATCCTTTGGTTGACAGATTTACAACTGACGTCTGTTGGGCTCGAGAGTATGGCTCGTGCCGTAGTCGTGCGACCACAATACTGTTATTCTCGCGCCCGTCGTGAAGTAATTCCCTTGCCCGGAAAGACGATCGTATTCCACCGGGGATGATATAGCCGTTTAGCATGTGCAACGCCCAACAAAGCGTTCATGTTCGAACTTCGCGCTTGGGAGTTCTTTGGGTCCTCGGTCTGCAGGTTTAACGTGTTGGGGCTCATAGGAAAAGTGTAGATCGATATAAAGCGGGTGATAGGATCATTGTTAAAGTTATGTATTCATGTGGAAGAGGAATCCGGTGACACGGCGTGGTGGAAGAAACATGGGAGGTGTGCTGTCGGAATCCGGAACTGTCTTTGGAACCAATAAACACAGTGAAATCGCGGCCGTTTGACTTTACCTTCGCTCATTTCACGTACAGGAACATTCATTCGAAAAAAGACCACATGCCCCAGGTCCGCGAGAAGCTGATCCAAGCTGCTACATCAGCTCAGCAGCGCGCGAGACGGAGCACTTGGCGGAAGACAGATTCTTCGCTGGCAACCGGCAAATATCTCGAACGAAACAAAATGATCGGAGACCTGCCACCGTTCAACGACTGGGCGACACATGTTATAGACAACAAGAATCAGAAGGTATATACTTATGGCGGATGCCGCCCAGGCGGCGATATAGTCCCTACGGCCGATTTTTATTGTTGTGATATGCAGACCTTGCAATGGCAAAACTTTACTGTGAGTTGTTTTAACAACTGAATTTTACAACTAACGGTTAGTGTGTGGGTATAGCAAAGCCTTCGATATCGTGTCCCTTATGACCCCTTCTCAACAGAAGAACAGGATCCCGAAGTGCGACGGTTGCCACGATTGCAGTCCGCCTCTGCGACGTTTCTTGCCATCAACGGAGGGCACTTCGTGTTCATTTTCGGTGGTTATGACCCATTAAAATCTCATGTCACGTCGGACCTAATCGCCGTAGACGTCGATAACTTGTCGTGGTGGTACGTAAATGTCGAAGGTGGGCCTGTTCAAGGCCGGATCCAGTCAGCATTGGTTGGTATTGACAACCGCCTCTATGTCTTTGGTGGAAAAGAAAAGTTCAACATCATTGGGCGGCCTCCTTCATTTGCGTCTTACTGCATTGCTGAGTATGTGGCTGACCGGAGGGAGTGGAGGTGGCTAGTACGTGATCAGGGTTATCCACCAGGCCTGCCTTCACTTGGCGCAGGTGGAAAGGCTATACCTGTTTATGCAAACAAGAAGATCCTCTTGACTTCAGGTAGAGCAGGTGATTATGAGGTCAGGATGGCTATTTAAAGTTTTTGAATTTAACTTTGACCATTATAAATTGCCATCCAGGAAGTTGAGCTGTCGGATCAAAAGACAATATTTTTCCATGTCGAAAATCGCACCTTCCAGGTCGCGGCTGAGACAGCTGGAGACTTTCCTACAAAGACTTCATGGTATGAAGTCTTTGCAATACCCTCTCCTCAGGAACTTGTATCGCTCAGAGGAACTTTGCGAACACGTGGACGATCAAGGAAACCTATATCTAATGGTGCTACTCCGCTATCCCTTCTCTCTCCGTCTCCTTCAGTTATCTTCTGCACATGGCTTCCTCGTGCAGGTGAATTTATCACTCCTGAGCTCTATCAGTACCTCCTTCCTCCTGAAGAAAAATTATCTTGTTTGAACCTTGAAGAGAAAATCTGGAACTTAGATCTTGATTTACAGGCCTTTGTGGTGGTGGCCGGCCGCCATTTTCTACTGGGCTATGAGAAGCCCGAAGAAGGCGTACCCGATACAGCTGCTGTTTATAATGTTTGCGTCGAAATTACCGTACTTAGATAACATGTGGTAGGTTTGAATTCTCGTATCTTCGGGTACTCGGGTGGGAGGTCACTGACGCTAACACGTTCAGGTCTTGAGTATCGGACCATCGGCATCATTTCCTAAGTTATGCATCCAGTTTGAAATCCCTGTACATGAGGATCGTACTGGCTCATTTCGCATATTCATTCCTGCCTGTGCTATATATTTTACCTCTATCCTATATACATAGGAGACCATGCGATACGATCACGACGTCGCGCAGTAGTGGGTCGGTGTTTGCCGGCGTGAAGTAAATTAGGCAGTGTAATTATTACTTATAGTTCCATCTTTTATCAGTACCACATATACCCATTCCCACCTTTTTTGTGTTCACCTGGAATGTCAAGTCCCTCTGCCTTAGAGGCCTCCTTCGTTTTTGTTGGCGATGCACCAAACGCCCCAGGGGAGACCGCACAACCCGGGAGAGGCAAGACGCCCAGCTCCGTGCACGAGTCGGTACGCCATATGTCCCCAATTCCGGAGCGAGCAAAGCTCATGCCTTGCTAGATACATCCTTCGAACGACCCTTCGTACGTGCCGGGGTCTGTTTCTTCTTACGCACACGACTGGTCAATCCGGAGCACGGGCGGAGCGCTACGCGTTCACGGGCGGCATTTCATTGACGGTTATGGTCGCGTTTGTGACTTGAGAGGAGTGAATTTGTCCGGGTCCTGCAAGACGTGAGTCTCTCCAGTTCGTTTTTCTGCTTACAACGTCAACTTTAAACAGGCCAGTCAACGGTGACCACGATCGCTTCCCGGCAGATCCCCAGTCAGTGACGTTCGTTGGGCGACCGTTCCCGCTTGAAGAAGCCCATGAGCATTTCTCGAGATTGCGCAGATGGGGACTGACATTCTGTATGTATTCTATGTTTTTGTGTTGTTTTCTCTGAATACGAAACGTCCTGCAGTGCGTTTCTTGATAACCTGGGAGGCGGTTGAACATGCCGGACCGTATGTCAAATTCTTTTCGCGTAAGGATTTTGCATTAACTGACCGAGGTACTACAGAGGAATCTACGACATGGAATATCTCGACTATGTTCGGAAACTTCTATTGCTACTCCCCCAGTATGGGATCACTGCCTTCGTATCTTTACACCAGGACGTGTGGTCACGGTACTCCGGGGGGTCGGGTGCTCCAGCGTGGACTCTGGAGCTTGCCGGCTTCGACCTTGACGCATTGCAGGAAACTGAGGCGGCTTGGCTGGTAGGGGTGAAAGGTGGTGGGCATGTCGAGTCGGAACGTGGGATATGGCCTTGTGGATATACTAAATTAGCAGCTGCTACGATGGCGTGCGTCATTTCGTCCCGATTTTGGTTGCTACTTATCACTTTCACAGGACATTGTTTTGGGGTGGAGATACGTTTGCACCGAAGCTCCTTGTTAAGGACAAACAGGGAAATGGCGTACCTATACAACAATTCTTGCAAAATGCTTTCTTAGATATGTTTGAACTTGTTGCTCGGACTATTGGGGATTTAGATGGGGTCATTGGCTTTGAGGTGCGAAGTTTTCTGTCTCATTCGTTGGGATCATGGTTTAATCGTGTTCGGTATAGATGTTAAACGAGCCACATAGAGGATACATCGACATTCAATCACTACATTCCTTTGATTATAATACTGACTTGCATCTATCACACATGCGTAAGTCTCTTTTGGTGCTCGTATGGTTTTTATTCTGATACGGTACCGGATCAGCGACCGCGTTTCAATCGTTTCAGCTGGGTGCTGGTCACCCAACAGAAGTAGCTATCTGGACCCGTTCATTCCCCATGCCTACGAGCCAAACCTCGCAGACCATTCTGAACCAACAAAGGCGCAAGGTTTGGCGCGAAGACGGCCCTTCAGAGGGCCAGTGCATATGGAGGATGCATGGTGTATGGGGTTGGGACAAAAATAAGGACGAGGGTGTTGTATTGCGCGAAAACTACTTCATCAAGAGCCCTGAGACTGGTAAAAAGGTGTGGCGTGCAAATTGATGTTTTACCTGTTACTAACCTCGGCTCGTTACGTTAGATTGATTGGTACACCGATTTCTACTATCCATTCCTTCATAAATGGGCGTCTCGGGTGCGGAACGCTTCTGCGCCTGAGAAGATTGTATTCGTCGAGGCGATACCCAATGAGGTTTGCGCGCAACCCCTTTCCGAATTATCGTCCTCATTCAGTCTGGGTTGGTGTAGTTTTGCCCCAAGTCATGGACGCCAGAACATCAACTACCGAACATGGTTTACGCTCCTCATTGGTGAGTCAAACGCCACATCGTACAACCCTGAGTTTTCTGTGCTCATCTCAAACTCATAGGTATGACTTGAACGCTTTGTTTGCGAAGGCTTTCGGAGATTTTACGGTGAATGTACAAGGCCTCTCCCGGGTATGCGACACATCTCAAATGTTCGAACCTTACTAACATATATTGACATCCAGGGCATGTTCCCATTGAAGGCGTTCTTTTGGGGCCAACAAGGGGCCCGAGACAATTTCAGCCTCCAAATTCGGAACATCGTCGAGCATGGCTACGAATCTCTCGGAGAAAGGCCTGTCGTCATTGGTGAATGTGGGGTTCCTATGGACATGAAGTACGTCTAGATTTGTGTCAAGAGAGCTTTTGGTTGACATATTCTGTTTACCCAGCAAGAAGGAGGCGTTCCACACGGAAAACTTCACATGGCAGTTACGCATGATGGATGCCATGATGACAGGGCTGGAACAGTCCCTTGTGGGTTTCACGTAGGTGTTTTCGTGACGCTGTACCCTAGCATGCCATCTTACCTTATCCCAAAGCCTATGGAATTATAATCCTCTCAACAACGACCAAATGGGCGACGATTGGAATGGGGAAAACTTCTCCTGGTTCAGCCGTAAACGAGCCCTGCCGCCGTCCTTGCTTTACTACGAGCAGGATGCCCCTTCTCTGGACAACGGCGCACGAATCCTGCCTGCCATCGTTCGACCGTACCCGGCCAAGACTGCTGGTATACCTCTGCGATTCGAGTACGAGATGACGACGGGGGCTTTCGTATTCGAGTGGGGTAACACCATCTCTGGCCCTACGGACGCCCCGGGGAAGGCATCCGTCTCGCAGCCTCCCCGATCGGGCCACCCCCGAATCACTGCCCTAGAAACGGAGATCTTCCTGCCTTCCTTGATCGCTCATGGGAGGAAGGTTATTGTCGAGGGCCTTAGCCCGGGGGACAGCCATCGGTATGACGAGCATCGACAAACGTTGTTCATCGTTGCGCGCGATACGAGCCCTGAGGAGATCCACAAGATCGCTGTATCTGTCTATCCCCCGCTCACGCCGCATTTCGAGCTCAATAGCTTCTGGACTGACTTTGGCCCCCGAATTGTGGCTTTGCTCGTTGCCGTTATCGGCATTTTGGTGTTTTGGCTTTTTATTCTGTGATTTACTTGATTACCTCGTGATACCTGGAATGCGCGGACTTTGTTTAATCGTACGGATATCTGATCTGGTTTGGTCTACGTGGAACCATTAGAATTCAATAGAATTAGATAATAGAAACAGAAAATAATAGTATTCGCAGTCTACCTATCAATCTACTCTAAGTCGATATATTCCTCAACCTTTGCCTTCCACGAGACCGCCCTAACTAGGATCTCGCGAGAGGTTTCCAGCTCATTCCATATGTCCTTGCCAAAATACCCAATGTGGTCAAGGTCGTCTCGTAGAGCATTCAGGCGTGATGCAGCTTGTAAAAGGGGGTCGGCACTGTTCCCAGGTAACGGAAAAGGACACGCTGCTTCTGCCACTTCCCGTGCGATAAAGTCAATGCTCCGTTCCGTCTCTGAAGAGGTTGAAGAAGAGTAACCCTGATCAAGGCTCGAACCGGAAGCTGAGCCCGAGACGAGCATGCCAAAGAACCGCCCCGCACGGCATGTCACATTTCTCGATTCGCCGACGCTGGGTGCAGAGCCTGCCGCGGGTAAGGGATGCATGATGTCGCGCACCCATTCTGGGATCAACTTGCGGAACAGCTCGGCTTGGTTCTTGGTGTGGAGGTAAACCACGAGCTCGGGGAACGTCTCGAGGTGGGGGACGGGAACGAGCATGCGGGGGAGCTCTTTGTACAGGCGACGCGGAAGGGCTGGAATGGAAGGCGAGAGGTTGGGCACGTTGAGCGCGAAGAGGAGATCGTTAATTGGGAGTTCGAGGACTTTGGGGAATATGAGGGTGACACTTTTCTTCCTGTGCAGTGCCTTGGTTCCCGTTCCCGCTGGTGGACTGGAGATGGGTTTGGGTGGCGTGTTGTATGCAATGAGAATATGTGTGGGTCCGAGTGGGCGCGGAGAGATAAGCTTGTCGGCTGTGCTGAGGGTCATGGACGACCAGATGTCGAGCGAGAGTCCGCCTTCTGCTGAGGCTAGTCGGTTTTCGATGCTGGTCATTGGAAGACATAGAGGAGAGACGGACGATACTGATAGAACCCCACGGCGGACGACGTGCAGGTTCTGCCCAGCGTTTTCTCTCAGAGTGTCGGAGGTGTCTTTGTGTATGAATGTGGACATCCGGGATGTGGGATCCTGGACGTCGGTGTCGGTGCTCCTGCGATTGCGGTAGAGCCAGTGTCTGCCAAATCGCGTGAGTTATGCCACAGAATGATATATTTTTATGAGTGACACTCACCCGGCATTGGTAGCCGCAAGACGGATTTTGAGCGTCTGTCTTAGCTCCCCTGTGCTTTTGTCACTGAGGATTAAAGTTTCGCGGTCAGGCGCGATGTCCAGTAGGATCGCGCGATCGATGGGGCGCTCCCTGCGTGGCTGATCTGGGTCGTTTGGGACGAGAGTCAGAGTAGGGAGGGACGAGCTGTACGCTGGCATGGTGGGTGTAGTACACTGGTGTATTTGATGTATATCTCAAAGCCCAGTGCTATATAGCGAATGATGGACAATGTCCACATTCTCGTTGTAAAGGCCACTGCTTGAGTTGGTTGGAGAGAACAATGGGTGGCCAAACGGTCCAAGTTCAGAAACATGTGGCAGCCCATTTGCCCATTCACATTGATCGATGCTTGATACTTGGTACTTGGTAGTTGTCGTCGATTCGTTGTTTGCATAGAATACGCGTTGTATAAAAGGGAACGCGGTCTAAAAGGTAATAAGCGAGTTTAAAAAGTGATCGAAAGTGCTGTTGCTATGACAACAACGCCTAACGACTATTTTTGGAGTGAGTGGAGCAGAATTGATCGTTTATGTCTACTATGTTAACGTGGGGCTCCGTCGGTGCTTCGATTTTTCAAACCCTGATCAACTTCCGAAACTTTCTATTTTCAAACCTCCATGCATGCATCGAACATCCAATATTCCTCGATGTTGCATGGATTGTGAAGAGCGAAAATACCTGGGAGCACTTGACCTGCGTCAAGGCACGCTATCCCCATTCCCACACGATCCGGCACTAAAGCCCGGCTTTGTCAGAATAATTCGGGTCTTTATTTCGCAGTTCAACGCCACGCGCGGACCGTGCAGCGTGCACGACGGAATGCTTAGCGCCTGGGCAACCAAAAGGGGGGATGAACCCCGAAGCCAAGACACGGCCTTTGAATCCCGTGCATAAACCCTGAACGATCTTGGACATTTGTTGAACCTCTCCGTGCTCATTGTCAACCCCCCCCGCCCCCCCCACTACCGCCAACCTCAGCCACCTACAGGCTACCGCTCTGCCAGATCCGGGCCACAATGCGATCGTCACTCTTTTCTGTTTCTGTTTCTCTTCTTCTCGGTAGCCATGCTGTTTCCGCACTCACGAGCTACGCCAACGATTTCGTGGACCCTGATTTTATTCTTGCTGGAAAATTTGGAAACAACACTCTTGCTGCCCAGGCCACTATTAGAAGTTGGGCTGGAGAATTGGCTGGACAAGGCCCTTGGAGTTTGTACTTTTTTTCGGCTCTGTTTAGTGTTATTCTGAAGGGCACAAAACAGCTGTCATGTCCAAGGCCGTTGCCCCACCTAATGGTGACAAGCATGATTATATGAGTTGGGCCCCATAGTAAGAAAAAAACACGCCCTATTCGTAGATACATTGCTTATTTGGTTTTAAGCTGGTGGCCCGATTGCTCTGGCGTTGGAAACACAACGGAGTTGGCACCTGAACAAGGTGCGCCCCTAAATGTTTTTATAGGGGTTGATTATCGATGAAGCTAATGATGGTGCTTGTATAGTTTGGAAAGAGTGCAATTACGTCTCTCGCGACGGTAAATTCAACCCAGATGGCCGTCTCATCAACGATGTTGGCAATTTTCAGTCACTCTCGGACGCGGTGCTTTACAACGCGATCGCCCATTCCTTCGAGGGATCTGCATCTTCTTCATACTCCAAAACTGCAGGTGCGTTCAGTCTCCTTATATTACCAAACCCATAATCGGTTCTTGGATCATTCTTCTCCGAGTTTTTCATTCACTCCGTGTCGAAAATGTGCAAATAAAAGTGACGCTAACATGGCCCCTTTTTTCCTTCTCCTTAGTCTCATTTATCAAAGCCTGGTTCCTCGACGAAGATACGCGAATGAACCCCAACTTGAACTACGCCCAAATGCAACGCGGACCCACAGGACAGACAGGAAGCCATACCGGTATCCTGTAAGCGCTACCCAACTGAACGTTCCTGCAGGAATAAAACTTACCCTCAATAGCGACTTGAAAGGTATGGCGAAGATCGCATCTGGCATAATCATTCTTCGCAAGGGCGGGAACACCGATTGGACCAATGACCTGGACAACCAAATGAATGCGTGGTCAAGGGAGTTCATCACATGGCTTGAGACTGCCCAGATTGCGTTGGAGGAGGGTCACGCAGATAAGTACGTTCTTGTTATCTTTGCTGGCTTGTTCGGGGTTCTCAGCCGCGATAAATAGTAACCACGGAACATTCTACTACAACCAGCTTGCAGCCCTCAAGGTTTTGGTCAACGACAACGCTGGCGCTCTCAACGTAACCAATACCTATTTTACAAGTCAATACCCGTTCCAAATTAAAGGCAACGGCGAACAAGTATGACCCTTAGTTCAGTAGTTCCTGACCTGATCTAATGAATCATGGACACAGCCGCTCGAAGCCTTGAGAACCCGCCCATACCACTATCGCGCTTACAACCTCGCTGCTATGATTGTACGTCTTCCCAGTGTCAACTCAACATTGCACTAAATTTCACTTCAAAGACTAACGCCCGCCTCGCCGAGTACGCCGGGGACACTAACGTCTGGAACAAGACCACCACCGAGGGCGCAACCATCAAAAGCGCCCTCGATTTCGCCATGACCATCCCCGCCTCGGCCAGCGACGAAACCTCATATACCACCGAGCTCTACCCCAGCATCGCCGCTGTGGCCGCGATCTACGGTGACCCCGAGGGCAAGTACGCCGCGTTCCTCAAGAAGGGTGCGGCGTACGCCGTCGAAGCCTATTTCTTGTGGAACCAACCCCTGGCTGGAGGCGAGGAGGAGAGTGCGGCGCTCTCTGCCAAGCCGAGTACAACTGGCACTGGCAGGAATGCCAAGGCTACGGGCGTCGGCGAAAACTCGGCGCTGGCCCTTTCTTGGAGCTGGCTGGGTGTCGTGTCCGCCGTCGCTGCTGGCATCGTGACTTTGTAGATGGAGATTTTTAAAAATCAGCTTAACTACTAATATATTAACTTTGTGATACTCTGTCTGTGTTCCTATGTACCCCCCGACATAACATATTATTTTGTGTATCCTACTCTGTTTGAAGAGTAACATTCGAGTCACTTCCGTATTTGGATACATACCAAACACCTAAAGCTCCCCGCATCATGAAATATACTAAGGCAATGATAATATAACAAATTATTATTACTTACATAATAAATAACTAGACTTATTAAAAATTCGGAGCTGGTGAGAAACCTCGAAACTTGACCAACAGTGTACATTTTGAATCAGCCCATCGAGGCCTCCATACCTTCTGCCTTTTACTCTTTGGGCTATGTATTGTGTGGCCAAAATCACTATTGTACCCCTCAAAATTTACCTTAAAACAATTATGCACGGAGAGTAACTGGTAACTTCTGATCCAACTCCAAATTTAGAACAAATTGCGAAGACGTTCTAATTCTTCTCTTGGTTCTCCCAGCCATCGTGGGTCCCCGACCCTATTTGCTCTGTACCTTCTACTAACTCCTGCATCCATGCATAGATTGAAAAGTTCGCGCGATGCACCACTGCTTATGCGTTTTGGACATCATCAGGGGTATCTTTCAATTCATTTATGAAGACTCGGGCGATGGCTTGAAGAATGTCGCCACCTTAGCGATCACCTGTCGCACATTCAAGGACCCAGCACTTGAGGTTCTCTGGCGGACGATGCCCACTCTGGCTCCCCTTATCATGTGTTTGCCCGAGGATGCATGGGAGATAAAAGCTGAGAACCGGAAGCGGGTTTTGGTGAGGTCAAAGGGTTTTTTAGCGTTGAACGTCTTAAATTGAATGTATTACAGAGTCTTAAGCGCGCGACAACAGATATGGATTGGGCTCGTTCAAAGCTTTACGTTTCCCGCATCCGCAGACTGGGATATCCTACACATCCGGATGAAAAGGTTGCGAGAGTGCTCCATGTTGATTTGAGCGTATTAGAGATCATGTCCGTCAACCGGGTGCTCTCTTTCCCCAATCTACAGAAGCTTTTCTGGGATAAAGGAAGTTTGCATCTCCTTGGTCTTTTCCTAGGACCAAGCCTAGTCGAACTTGACATAGCCCTCCCCAAAGACCCTCATTACCTTGTCCCAACCCTGCTGGGCTCCCTCCGGACAATCTGCCCCTCCCTTCGCAATTTGCAGGTGACTGCGGCACGTGGCCCCCTTCCTGACCTATCCTCCATCTTCCCAAAGCTCGTGGGAGGTCTTCATCATCTCGAACGGCTTTCATGCGACATGTTCACCCTACCTGATGAGGCACTTCGTATCCTTGCGGAATCATCCACACTGCACATTCTACACATTAACAACACTGTCGAGGATCTCTTGCAGGCACTGCCCCCCGATGAACCTTTATTTACACAGTTAAAACACATCACTATCCGCGCTTTCACCATGCAAACATGTAGTGTTTTGTTCGGCCGTATTGGGATGGGTTTTATGAAATCAATCGTTGTGGGGCACACAAATCAGCATATGCCTGCTGCCGCCGATATCCAGGAGTTCTTCGCAACCTTGGAAAAGCGATGCTCTCATACCATGCTCACATCCGTCCACATCCGCCAGGACTCCAACATGAGGAGTATCCCAGGCAATAACATATGGCAATCCGTTGATTTTACCATAACCCCCGCTGTGATAAAACCGCTGCTGCCGTTCAGGAATCTCGAAGATCTCGACCTTAGCTTCGAGTGCCCGTACGATTTTGACAACGCCTCCATGGAAACTATGACGACTGCGTGGCCACTCATGAGACAATTCCATCTCGGCTCCAACGTTGGCTGGGGCGAGGTATCGAAGGTCACTCTCGACGGCCTCGTTCCAGTGGCAAAGTCTTGGCCCAGGCTGGAATCCCTTTCCCTGTGCATCGATCCCGTCACTAGTCAAGCCAACGGCCGCAGGCCTGGCGGTGGATACACGTGTTCCCGCCTAGCACTTATGGGAGTCGCGACCTCGGTGGTAGATACTCAACCCGCAGCAGTCGCTGCCTTCTTGACGGACCTTTTCCCCAACCTTCGCAGTATCTTAGTGACTGAGTTCATGGAGGAGTGGCACGAGGTTGAACTTCTTTTACCCGTGTTTGCGGAAGTAAGAAAGCAGGAGCGAGCGTGGAAGGAAGAAAACTAGTGGGTATGTATATCGTTTCGAAGTATAGTGCCCGAGCACTGATCTGTGTGTTATAGGTAGGTCTAGACAGCTACAGTATCTTATATGGACCAGTATGACAGATCGAACGCCATGAATTTATGGGGAAGCCTTCTTAAAATGTATAAACACGGCGAGGAAGCGCCCGTTGCATATTTGAAAAAAAAAATTGAGCAACTATGCTGCATGCAAATGACGTCCCGTAGCGATGCTGTGGTCCCTGAGTACTGTTAGCTTTAGGGCACTTGATGGGCATGATATCTGATGTTCTCTTCCTCTATGTTTGTTTGTCTACGTTTGCAAACGACTCAATTGAAATGCTAATTTTTAGAAATTGGACGCGGCTAGGACAACCATTGCTAATAACCTTCGACAACGAAGCATCTTTGCCTCTCCATATTGGATGTCCTTGGGACTGTGTTCATTAATGTTTTGAGGAATCAAAATCAAGGCCAAAAAAACACGGTTGCTCCCGCATGTACATTGTACTTGCCGTCCATTGTCAGATACAGCGCTCGATAACCTGTGGAGGACGATTTCCAGTTTCGCTCTGCTGATCAAACTTTTATGTGTTTCATGCATGGGAGCATTCCACCAGCAAGTATTTGATGAGAGAATCCATTCCCCTGTAACTTTGTACCATTTACACCCATAGTGTCGCTATCCACCTGTAGTCCCTCACAGGCACAACAATTCTTTCCGACCGGGCCCGTTGCAAGGTGTATACCTCTCGGATCTGGCGTGTGGACTTCGGGCGGAAGGCTAGGTCCAAGGTTGCAGCGAATGTGATTGGAATCACTGAACCGACACGCTGTGCTTCCCTGGTCGAAACTCCAGCTTTATCGCGGCAAGGCATCCCCGCTCACAGGCTCATTGATCTTTGGACCAAGCCTGCTTGCACTCAAAATGGTTTTCCATAGCGATGACGATGCCTCGCACTGCACAGGATTGACCAATTCTCTCAAAACAGTTTGTCCATTCTTCCAAAGAACGGCCCTAACAGGGTCATGAACTGTAGCTTGAGCTCCCGAACGTCTTGGAAACATAGTCGTAGGTTTCAATCGACTTGGAACCTTGTCCATCCTCGATATAAGCTTGCCAGGCAATACCATTCGAACCGAGGCCCCTTCTTCCATAATAAACGTGTTGAAGTTCGGCAACGCCTCAGAAGACTTCTCGCGATATTCACCTGACGATGGACCTCGTGTATCTCAACTCATAAGATTCCCACTTCACCAGTGATTATATGAACCTTTGTACCCGGTAGGTCGCATGTCCCCGTGTTACTCGCGATCATCGACGTAGAAGTTGTAACGGAAAGTTCGCACGTAATCGCCGCATTCTTGACGAAAATCTTCCTGAAATTGGCTGTCATACACAGCTGCTTTGATTCTGATCTACGGGACGAGATTTCTGAAAATCTTATTGCAATGGGAAGGGCTGTAAGCAGGAACGGGCGTGGGCAGAACAGAGGGGCCAAAGGTGCGGTATTTCTTGCCTATCCTGACTTTCGTGGTACTCAAAGGCGAATGGTTGTGTTTCATTTCCTGGTACCTCCTTTATCTAAAGTGAACGAAGCCGGGAGATCTCACTTGCGCAAACATGCGCTCTCTACTCGCCCCATACCCAGACAATAATATATAACATAAAGTCACGGCCTGGGTGGTCACGGACCCGTTCCAAGTATTTGGTGTCTTCGATTATGGTATGAGAGATGTGGATATAGTTCATCCTTGATGATGATCCCGTAAGAACTTTCGGTTTGCCCACTGGCATAGGATCCCTAATGTGCGACAGCAGTTCTCTAGTTGGGCGCCACCGGAACGAGCTCAAAGAACACGCTCGTGTTTGTTGAGGTTTGCTATATTTGCGCATCCTTTCGTTGATTTTTCTTCAGCGACGATGCACCGTTGCCTCCGCGTATTGGATATCCTTGGGATCTTGTTCAAAATTGTCCCCGAAGGTTCGGACTCGGGATCAGGGACACATACTATCGTTGCTCTTGCATGCACCTGCTGCACATTTCAGGACACAACACGCAACATTATCTGGAAAGTAATCCGTAGCCCCTTCCCATTGATCCAGTGCCTACCACGAGATGCGTGGGGACCGCACACTATTCCTTCCGGCGATTTCCTTTTGGTGAGATAATCGTACTATCTTGACTTGCCCACCAGCGCCATGTAGTCATTTGAACGTGGGCCCGCAGCAAAGCATACACCCTTCACATCAAGCGTTTTGGAGGCGAGCGGATGGGGTTCGAGCGGGAATATAACGTGGGACTCACGACAGGTGTACTTACGGCACCGGAACACCACGAAGTCCTTCATTTACCAAACCTCCTGGCTTACCATCGTGCAGGAATTCCATTGGGAGATCACCTGGCCCTCAGTCCAAATCTCCTTGAGCTAGAGCTAGTCTATTGGGGCGATGGTGATGCTTCAGATTTTCAGGGCCTGCTTGGCTGTCTCAAAATTTCCTCCCCTTCCCTGCGAAAACCCATCCTATTGCAATGACTCGAGTCATCTTATAAACTTCCCCATGACATTGGAGACATTATTGCATGCTTCATTTAACTTGAGGTCCTTTCCACAGTTGGTTTCACCTTACCGGATGATCCTCTTCGAATTCCTGCCTCATCTCAGATTATCTGTGTGTGGAAGTCCAGCAATATCTCGCTGGAGATTCTACAGTGTCTGCCTCATCGCGCTTCCATTTTGCCAAAGCTTGAAAGTATTTCCTTCCACGCCACTCACCTGCCAGAGTGCTCTTGTCTGATCCAGCGCTTGGCTCCAGAATGATTTCGGGATATCGTCTCATCTATCCCCTCGAGGCCCTCTTACCAATAGCCAAAATCTGGCCCTACCTGGAAGCTCTGTGTCTCACATTCTAGGTTAACTTTTTCGACGACACATTTCTGGCCAGTCCTATAACTGGGACGTGCTGCCACTACCTCCAGTGTATTGATAACGGATATTCCACAATAATCACCTCCAAAAACATTGCCTCGATCGCCCTCTTTTTATTTCCTATTTTCCCCTCTCTGGTCAAAGTTAGTCATCCTAGCGGCGAAGGAGATTGGGGGCAGGTTGCCATGCTTGTACGAGCAATAGGGTGTTGCAGAAATTATGACCGAGCATTGGAAGATGGAAGAGCGGATCAGACTGAAGGTATGACACCCATCTTACCTCTATTCTGCTGCACTCAATGCTGGCCATATATTTCTTCACGCATTAGAATAGATAAAAATATTTATTGGCTAAGGCCCTTGGTGTTAAACGAATCTGGGATCTATGACCATCACAGTCAATGGTAATGATCGTCAAGAGTAAGGCCTTTTGAAAGATTGCTAAAGGATGCTATATGTACAGCACGCCAATGTCGTCTAATAAATTTCTAGGGTTTTTCCGGCTCACCGTACTACTGGATCTTCCCTTTTAACCAAGATCCCAATTCCCTTCTGGATCAGCATATATAATATATAATCAGTGGAGGACTCACTGGTACTTACTACACCGGGCCCGAAAACTGTTTGCCGAGGTTTGCCACACTAGCACCGTGCACGGGACCGTTCTACATATATGGGTTCCCTCCGCCCGCACACCCGGCCACCCGAGCGGTTGCCATACATACCGGTGCAACTGTCGGCGACTCCTTTAGCACTTTCCCGTCGTCTTAGCTTTCCCGCCACTTCTTAATGCATCGTTGCCTCCGTGTATTGGACATCCTCGAGGCCATTTTCAACTATGTCTTTGAAATCCCAGACGATGGGTCCAGTGGTGGTAATCCAGTCTTCAATGATGCGAAAACCATGCTTGCCCTCGCATGTACTTGCCGCCCATTTCAAGACACCGCTCTTGACGTTCTCTGGAGGGAGATTCCCAGCTTCATTCCTTTAGTTCTATGCCTCCCGCCGGATGCATGGCGTATGGGTGCTAATTGGCCTCCAGTCTTCGTGCGGAGTATTTTCATAGTTCAAAGTTGCTCAAATCTCATTTAACACCATCTAGTCGCTGGTGCGTCCAACAACGCTTTCAGACTGGGCCCGTTGCAAAACATATACCCCTCGAATCAGACGTTTAGGATTTTTCGAGAAAGATGGCTTTTATCTCGGGGTCACGGCGGAAATCATGGCAGTACTGGAACAGTACCAAGTGCTTCCTTTGCCGAATCTCCAGGTTTATCGAGGCCGGGAATCGTTGGTACAGCCCCTCGGTTCGAGCCTGATTGAATTAGGGATGGTTTATCATACCCGGATGCAAGCCTCAGAGCTACCAAAATTGATAGATTCACTGAAAACAACTTCTCCATTCATTCAAAAAATAGCCGTCGGTCCAGTACACGACGTCGCGACGCCATTAAAACTCCCGGCTAGCTTTGGCGACGTCATTGCCTGCTTTAGTCGACTCACAATTCTTTCCATCGTTAACTATTCCCTACCCGACAATGCTCTTCGAACATTAACCTCGTCCGATATCATTCGTGGCTTAAAGGTCAACAATACATCTGAAGACATTTTGCGGTGTCTGCCTAGCCATGAACTCATTTTGCCCAAGCTCGAGGAAATTTCCTTCCGTACGGGTCGTCTATCAGAGTGTTCTGATATACTGCGCAACTTAGTCCCACAGAGGCTTCGGTCGATAGTTGTGACACATGATCTCTACATAGCTAAAGTGCCAATGACCGAAACCCAGATTTATGCATTCTTCCAAGCATTGGAGACCTACTGTGCGACCACTGCCCTTGCGTCGATTTCTTTCCACCAAACGAACTTCAAGGCCCAGAACGAGGCAAACCTCGTATGCACGATGGTTACCCTTGAGCCATTGTTCTCTTTTCGAAATCTTCGCGAACTCGAGTTAGATTTCCATGAGATCCATTACGACCTTGATAATACGTCAATTGAAAGGATAGTAACCGCTTGGCCCAAGATGCGTCGCTTCAGCCTCGATTTTGAAGATTCGGAATCTATTCCTGAAGTAACTCTCGACGGACTCTTGCCAATGGCCGAAAATTGGCCTCAACTGGAATACCTGTCTCTCACAATGAATGGGGATACGCTATATAATGAAATTCCGCTGCTCAAGCCTGGTGCTGGGTTGTGTTGTCCTCACCTCCAGTGTTTTGATGTTGGACGTTCCTCGTTAAATTCGGATCATTTGGTAGTCGCGGCCTTCTTAACAGCCATTTTTCCAAACCTAGACTCTATAAAGTCTGATCGTTCCGATTCCCTTTGGGTGTCCGTCATGAGGGCGGTACGCGTAATGAGAAAGGTCCGGAAGCAGGAACGGGCCCATGCGTATGCGGAGTGGAAAGCCAATGTGCGATTTCTATCAATGTCTTTCTAAACAATGCTTGATGCAAGTTACCCTTTGTTGTTTAGACTGAAGATGCGCGGATCAATTAGGTCTCGCGTGTTCATGCATCAAGTCAGATTGGAGATCAAGTGGAATGGGTGCGCTTCAGATATCAGACTTTTCCCTAAGAGTTTACCAGCTAATACATCTGTTAAGAAAACCACTCATGTTCTCAACTTCTGTATGCTCCTTCATTCCCTTTCTCATTTTCCGATTGATAAAATCTCCTTATATATATGTATCTATACCTACCACCTCTTCCAAGGCCCTTAGCCATAGTTTTTCGGTTTATGCTGGACACTTCTCTCTTATTTACTCTCAGGTAGAGTAGGCCCCACCTGAGTCGTCTTTCACCCACTTTGTGTGACTGATTCTGAGTTCGTTTAAATGTGATTCTCTACAACATCAGAATTACGTATTCATGTGTATGTTACATGTCGGTTTTTAATAAGCTTCGAAATCAAACTCGGGGGCGTAGCCTGGACATCAAGGTCAGTGTGTTTACGAACGGTCTATTTTATCCAGATGTAATTCTCCTATGCTATTTGTATTTCTCTGTTCCCCAAGCATGACGCTCCACCAATGCTTTGAATCAGAACATATGGAAGACGATGTGAACACCCCGAGTTCCATCCTTCCATGGGCAAAGCTTGAGACGATGGTCATCTCCAGTAGCGTGCCCTGCACGGAACACAGCCTCCCCCTTGGCATCAAGGTAGTGTGGATATACATGTTAACTCTGGGATGATCGTTTGGAAGGTGAGCAATGTGTAAATGCGATATGTCAAATTCCAGCGATCGGGGTTGTAGCGCAGGGGAGGCTCGGGTTATGGCCTTTGTTCAGGGTAGCGTTGTCAAATGGATCCGTCTCATGCTGGGTAGGTCATACATTGGGAGAATGGTTAGATGAAATCTTCATGTACCAAGCCAGTTCTGGCAGAGTTTTGTGGTCGGTCCAGGGATCCCAGGTTTCGCCTTAAGGTGGTGTGCGAGGAGTGAATTAGAAATTTTCGAGTTCACGGGTTGGATGGTGAAGGAGCCGAGGTCGCAGTGAAGCTGTAACGACGGAAGTATCGGACGATGGATGGACATAACTCAGCCAGTCCCATCCCCATTATCTATGGTTGGCGTACATGACCCGTCGGTCAGCGAACCACCTGGCGAGCCACAGAAATCACCCTCGCAACCCAATGCCACTCTATTGCCTTGTGTGTAAGTAATGGTGTTGCTTGTAGAACTGGAACCTCCCCACCTGCCCTCTGCCCTTTGTGCGCTAATAGTGCGCTACGGAAACGGAGTTTCGGGGATTTTGTACTTGCCTCCCAAAAACTCTTTCTTCGTTACACGCTTCTCCATTGCAGCATCCGCAGACGGCGAGTATGCTTTGTTCAGAAGGCCGTCGGACAAAGTAAGAGCGGTTGTCGAACCGCAACTACGCTAAGAGGTCGAGGCGTTATGCAGCATATCTCCCCTACGCGGCTCGGCTTGTGTCGTCACAACGACGATAGATCTATCCTCGATTAGAAATGGTATGCAGGGTGAAGCAACAAATAAACGCCTCCAGGCGCCTAATAGGCTTTTAATGTTTAAGTTGTTTATAGGGTGGATTTGGGCTCTCATCAGGGAAATCAAGGTCCATGATGTCGAGGGAACCGCCAAGCCGTCTTCCCTCAGGAGTCCCTGAAAGTGAACTTTTGGATCCTGTTTTTAAGGACCCAGATGGACGCAAAACACTGGAAATACCGCGAAACGTTCAAATATATGCCTGGAATTCTGTCAGTTGAAATAGAACCGAGAAAAACCTGTTCAGGACGGTGATCGTAGCGGTGGAATATTGAATCATATCATGAGTGTGAAAAACTCGGAGTTGAGCCCGATCAAGCCTAAAAGGGAGCCATCATTGAATCTTCTCTTGTTTTAGCATTTCTCAGGTCTAAGCCTTTCCACAACTATACAACGCTCTATCTTCGTTACAATGCTATTTTCCTATGTTATCGGTAGTTCTCTATCCCTCAAGCATGATGCTCTACCAACGTTTTTGGATCAGAACATATGGAAGAGGACGAGGACACCCCAAGATCGATCCCTCCATGGGTAGAGCTTGAATATGCAGTATGTACAAAACTGAATATATGACTGCACGTAGTACTCAACGCTCACGTGCAGCATATGCGCACGCTCGCAGGACCAAACGCGCACGTCCACTTCACGCATCTCTCGAAGTCCTCCTCCGATTCCCTTGGCACCGCCTTCGAATCACCTGGAAACGATCTCTCGAAAGCCAAAGCCTCTTGCCACCAGTATGGGGTGTTGGACTTGATCAAAGAGTCACCTGGCGGGCTGGACCTGCAGAGGGTGTGCCTGCTAGATCCCAAAGCTGAGAAAGTTCTATCTCCCGCAGATGGTGATGGGCGGTTCAACTGGTTCTTGTTTGGGGTGCGTGACATCTCGAGGTTATTTCTTTCTTGCTGAAAGTAACGCACGACTCTCGGGTAGGGAATTCTAGGTAAGCTCCTGAACCTTTCGCTGTCACATAACAAATCACTGACAAAACTATGAAGGCGACGATCCACCCCGAGATCGCACCGCCGAACTTCGCGTCCTGGGCTTCCAAACGCGCCACCTTGGACCTGTGCAAATGACCACCGATACCGCTCTTGGCGTAACGAAGATGGTCGTGGATGACGGCGTTCCACTCGACAAAATTCCCTACGTTGTAAGATTTTGTGTTGGTTGGAGTTTAGCTGCTAAATTGTACCCACAGGACTTCCCAACGATCAAGTTCAACGCCAAGGAATCTGTGGAAATGCCATTTAGTAAGGCTCATGGTATTGCTGTGATTCGACGTTTATCAGCTATCCACAGGATATATCGTTGATCAGAAAGAGCCACGACTGCCTCCTGGAATGAAACAACTACTCTACGAGGACCTTAACAAGACGTTCGATTTTTAACAATAGTCAGGCATTCTTGTGGTTGTAAAAATAGTTGTGTGTCCTCAGGTGTTTCTTTCCCTACAATTTGACTTTGCTGCACACGTCACTCTCCCTGTTGCAAAGCTCAGCATGACACAACCTATGACAAAAATTACATTAGTGTCATCAATATATTAGAATAACATACTTTTCAGGTCAAGGCCGGCCCCCTTTTCCACCAGATGTTTCACAATGTCAGGGTGGTTATCAAATACAGCATGATAAAGTGGTGAATCACCGTGAATGTCTAGATAACAGAATAAAATTACCAAAGCAAATGTCGAAAAGACAAGAGTATACCTTGCAGGTCAATCTGTGCTCCATGGTCACACAGATATATCACCACACCATAATAGCCATTGCGTACAGCCAACAAAAGTGGGGTGTTGCCATGTTTATCTAAACAACTTGAATGAATACTAGGAATCAATATCCAAGGAAAAGATACATGCCTCCTTATTACACAGATATTCCACCACATCAAAATAACCACCTTGTGCAGCCAAGAGAGTGGGTGTTGCTATCATTATCTAAACAGCTACAATGAAGAATACAAATTCTAGGATCTAGGGGTGAGATACATACCTTGCAGGTTAAGCTGTGCCCCTTTGTCACCTAGATATTTTACCACATTGAAATGACTATAATGTGCAGCCAACAGAATTGGGGTCATGCTATCATTATCTAAACAACTAGAATCAATGATAAAACCCAAATCTTGGAAAAGAAAAAAGGTACATGCTTTGCAGGTCAATGTGCCCCCTTGTGTTAGAATAGGGTGATCCGGCTTATTAGTCACACCACCTGGACATTTTTAGTTTTGCATTTGTTTTTATAATGGATTCACATATGATTTACTATTTCTATAGGAGTTATATTATTTATGTATTTATACGAGCAATTATGTACACTATTTTGTTATCTCAATTCAATCTACTATTCTCGCTCTTTTCTTTTCCTTGCTGCTAAGTTCAACAGGTTATGGGCCCCAGCCTTAACTGTTTTGAACATCATTACCTTGTCCCTACATCATCCATCAAACCCTGATCAAGTTGTTACAGGTCATGCAAGGGGGCACCAGGATCAAAATGCCAGTCCGGTACCCAGTTAGTTAGTCCAGCCACAGGCCGCAAAAAAAAATGGACCCCTCTGGGACATGGCTTAAAAACATCAACTTGGGGCTACTAGAACCTGAATAGGGTACACAAGACAAGTGAAAATGAATCTATGACTTAGTATAGCTCTGCAAGATACAGAAATTCGAGAGAAATGACTGATTTGTACATTTTATGAGTGATCAAGCACAGTGATGGCCAGTCACACAATGCAGCATCTTTGACTTGTGACCAATAGCATCAAACCAGTCCATAATCTAATCAAGACCATGACACCAAGTAACAGCAGTCTGGTGAGTCTCAAAAGTCGCAGATGTGCAGGTATACTCACATCAAAGAACCAATTCAGCCAGCCATCCTGCCTGTTCTTGACACAGAGGGTTATGCTGTTTGTCCTGACTGCAGCACCTGTGTAAACTGTGGCACCATAGGGCTGGCAAACCTTGAAAAGTGCCATTGCAGAACCAAAGCCTGCAGGGATGCACATGCCAAATGAGACAAAGAAGCTAAAAAGAAGAAAAATGGGTCAATACTTTCCTTTTTGAAACAAAGAGTGGCTACAGTGCCATTGACTGTTGGCAGTTCTGTGCCTGTCCATAGTCATAAGCTGCCCCTAATGCAAGCAGAGGACACTGTTTCTACCACATCTTCCAAAGGAGCACACCACTCACTTAGAAGGCAGAGACAATTGCAATGGCAAGTCCGCCATTCAAACACCCCCAACACAAGTAGCTGCCGAGATTAGGACTGATGTTGCAGAAGAATCTGGCCAGGTGAAAAGAAAGAGGGTCCCATGGCAGCTTGTACTAGATGGGTGTTTATGCGGGTCAGTTTTTGATGGTTCAATGGATGGCATACTTCAGTGTAAGCAGGCAGGCTGTGAGACTCAATGGGTAAGTTTAATCCCCTTGAAGTGTTATAAATCTTATCATATAACTCACTTCATCGGTCCAGTATCACCTCCAATGTGTTGGCCTTGAGCTGGAACCTTGAAACTGGGTGTGCACAGCTTGTGAAGCTTCTGGGGGCAGTTGGGGAGGCAAGAGGGCAAAGAGATAAGGAAGGCATGATGTCATATTACTATATTTGGACACATGCCTTATTATGTAAGTTAGTTAGTCCACCTTCAGAGGCCTTACCAAAAAAATTGACCCTGGTTAAACTTTTTTGATCCCAGTGCCCCCTTGGGGTCATGACCAAATTATCTGGGAACATCTACCAAATCAAGGCACTATGTGGTGCCGAGAACTTCCACACATGGAAAATCAAAATGATCAACATCTTGACCAATCAAGGTCTAATTGGTTATGTGGACAGTTCAAATTCAAGTCCAACAGATGAAGGGAATGTGGAAGAATGGTGTACAAAGGACAGGAAGACTCTCTCTTTCAACCATATGGCTCCATGTAGGGGATGGACTGCTAGTTACGAGTTCTTTAGTTTACTAAAGGCAAGTTCTTTATCAACCCAGTTTTCAGGCAAAAAGGTGATTCATTCATTCATTCATATTTCAACGCCGCAGGAAAATATTTCCATAATGGGTTTTTTCTTTTCTTATGGCTTTTTACAGCATTTCTCCACAAATACAAAGTATTGTGACATAATTTGCATGTATTTGGGATGCTTACATAATGCTTTTGATGATGCCATCAAAATTATGCATATCTAATATTTCAAAGCGTTGCATTTCAAAATTTATTTTGTGTTTTTCTCCATAACCAGTAAAGCTATTAACTTTGTTTTTATATGTTTGGAATGTACAAACATGGCTCTACAATTTCCTTGTTGAGCATATTTTTCCCACGGTCCATTTTGAGCGAAATATCAGAAATGTCCAGATTCAGCTAGTTTTGAAGGTCTGTGTGTTATGTCAGGGGTGAACAAACATCTTATAACAACCATGACCCTGACCAAACATGACCCTTGTGGGAAATTACACTAAACATTGGAATAATCAACAACTACTACTATGTTTACCTGAAATACAAATAAGATTGATTTCTCTATTTATTGTCACATGTCACATGATCTATTCCACCACATAAGTATACCAAATACATGACAACAATCTGAATGCTTATTTAGTGTACATGATCCTGGTAAAAGTTAATTCTGATGGTTTTTGTGTTTTCTCCATAACCAGGGAAGCTATGGCATTGGGCTTTGTGCACAGGCATTGCTTGTTTACTTGGTAACATTTTCCCATGGTCACATGACCTCTATAAACTATCATCTATATTGTTTCTAGTCATTTTTACAACTTCCTGAATGTGGAATGGACTTATTTCTCCTAAGAAAAGAAATAAAGAACAAGTACCTGCCACACAGTGTGTTGGCCCACTCCACCCAAGTATGTAGCAGGTGCTGGGACATTGAATGAGGCCTGGACCACATTGTGCTCTATGTATGAGGCACATGGTCCAAGTGGAATTGTAATGGTGTGTCAAAGTTATTTTGAGCACAATGTGCCAAGGGTGCTGATATCAAGGAACACATTTGGACCCTGCACAGCTACATAGAAGAATTGGCTGGATTGGGCTGTACTTTACAGTCCCCCACATGTCCTTGTGGAGTCTGCAAGGACAGCACAGAGTCCTCATGGACTCTGCACAGAGTCCTCATGGACTCTGCACAGAGTCCTCATGGACTCTGCACAGAGTCCTCATGGACTCTGCACAGAGTCCTCATGGACTCTGCACAGAGTCCTCATGGACTCTGCACAGAGTCCTCATGGACTCTGCACAGACTCTGTGCAGACTCACTTTCTTCTATTATAAATTACTTACTTATTCTTTTACTTACTGACAATCTACATAATTGATGGGAAAATAACATATTTTATTACTGAATATAATACATAGATAGTAAAATATAATTTAATATAGGTGGGGCCCCTGCCCCCACCCCCCCGTCATCATTGTTGGCCCCCACAGCATTGTCAGTGGCCTGGGTTTCAGCAGTGGTAGCACTGGCTGCTTTTCTTGTTGTTGTCCCTGTTCTTGTTGTTGTCCTCGTGGTGGTGGTGGTTGTCTTCATTGTAGTTGTTGTTGCTGTCGTGCTGTTGTTGGTGCCACTGCTGCTGCTGTTGTTGTCATTGTTGCCACAGGCCTTGTCAGCACTGTTGCTGCTGCTGCTGTTGCTGTCTTTGTTGTTGTTGTTGTTGTTGTTGTTGTTGTTGTTGTTGTCTTCCAGGTGCACCAGGGCACCCTGGGCATTGGCAGCCATGTCATTCTCATCTCAGGTCCCTGAAGCAGGAGGGGACACGTTGCGTGGTGAGCATGTAGATGAGTGGCATGTGGGACTCACCTCCCTTTGCCCCTCAGGGCACCCTTTCCTTATTGTCCTCTCATTCCATGTCCATTTCTATCCTTTGCCCCACACTGTCTCATGTATTGTCATGTTGGTGTTGGCATTCGGTGCATTGGCATTGGCGTTGGCAATTTGGCAAGCATTGTTGATGTGGTTGAAGAGAACCAACGAAGATGTGGCAATGGTAATGTGACTGTTGCACATGCTTTGTAGTCATGTGACCTAAGTGTGTTGACTTGAGGCCAGTGTAGCCTGTAGCTAGGAATGTCTGTCTTGTCCAATGGTTATGAACGCCAAACATATTACGTAATGTTTGTGCATGTATGCATTTGAACCTAGTTGGTTGCAAGTTTTTTGGTGCTGTTATGTTATTAATAACAAATAGTATATATATATAATTTGAGTAGATAAAAATTATATTAGTAATCTGATTAGTAATTGACTGGCTGTGCAGATTCTGCAAGCTGTCCGTCCATGCTTGTCCACATGTCCACATAAAATTACGCAGATTGATGTGGACTCGGTGTGGACATGGATTGTTGTCTGGCTGATGGTCCTGCCAAATGAGTCTGCATGGGTTATGTGGCTTAGTGTAAAGACCTTGGATTGGGCTCAAAAATCAATGATGAAGACCTCAGCATAACACTGCTGATGTCCCTACCTGACACGTGGGACCTGTTTATCTCTTCGGTTGATTCTGCCACTCTCAAGGAGAGCCACAAGTTAACTGCCAGAATTTTGGAGGAAGATTGACAGATCAAATCTCAGCAACAGGGGGATATGGCCCTGGCAGCAAAATACAATCTGAATGTGACATCCTACAAATGCAATCAGAAAGATCACATTGCCTTCCATTGCCCCAAAAAGAAAGGGGGATCATCTGTTATGGCTGTTTAGGCCTTATCCTCTAGATCAATCTGGTTTGTTGTTTGTTTGTTCTAAGACCATTGACTCTGTAAGTCCAACATCTAATGACTCCCTCAGTAGGGCTAAGTCAGATCATTTGTTCAATGATACACTACTCCCTTTGTAAGGCAAGTAGGATCAAGTTCACATTGAGGAGTCAAGAATCAATGAATAAGGTGAATTCAGCTAGGTCAAGCTAAAGAACTAACTAAGGGCCTGTTCGGTAACTGTCAATAATTTTGAGTTGCCAATCAATAAAATGTGACAGCTTCAAAATATATCATGGGAATGAGCAACCGACACACCACGCCATGGTACAAACCCACCACTCACTTGTGTAGACAGACGGCTTGAAGTTGTTGTCAGACTGACGGTTCTCGCTAACGGCTTTGAGAAGATGCTCAATGAGCAAGAGTTCAGCAGCATTGCCCCAAGATGCCTGTCCAGAGTCACCATCATCACCTGCCATGAGGGATAGATGAAAAAAGATGACGCTAGGGTTGCAAACAAGCACAACCAAACACCCAAACATTACAAAATTGAACGATAATCCCATATTAGGTAATTTTGATGATATGTAGCAGCAACTCAAAATTATTGATGGTTACCGAACAGGCCCTAAGCTAGAATATCCCTATATATATATATGTATGAGTCCAATAAGCATAGATAAGCATGGTTTATGCTATTGGTTGTATAGATAAGGGGATTAATAAGTATGAGAAATAGAATGCATATATGGGTTTTAGAGATAAGAGTTGGCCAATGTTGGTAAGCATGTGTAATCAGTAGTATGTAAGGAGAAAAGAATGAATAGAACACATGAATAGGGAATTTGTAACATCATCTGATCAAAAATGGAGGCTGAAATGGAAAAATAAAAATGGCAGTAAGCCAGACAAGGCTAACCAAGCCTTGGACAATTATGCTTTTGTAGCAGCACCTGAAAACCAGGTGGATATTGCCTTGCCAGCATTAACCTCAGATTCTAATTTAACCAATTGTGTGGCAAAATCCCACATTTTTTGTGACTGATTAATTCTCATAAACTACAAAGAAACTCCTGGACACAAAATTATTGGATTTGGATCAACTGCTGGACTTGGAAGAGGATCAGTAAAGATATGTTGCAAAGTTGGCAACTGCCACATACCAATCACACTGACAAATGTTGTCCATGCTCCAAGCACCCCCTACAATCTTATTTTGGTTGGGTGCATCACAGATGCAGGGTTCACCCTTAACCTAAAAGGAGAATACATCAATATATCACCCCCAAAATCCACCAACATCATTTTACAAGATCAAAAAATCAGCTGACTTTACAATTTGATGGCAAAGATCAGTATTCCCAATATGGTTTTAATCACATCAGAAGCTTGCATATGGGACGAATGGCACCAAATTTTTGGACATCTCAACATTGCATCAATTAAAATGTTGAAATCAAAGAATATGATTGATGGAATGGAAGTCAATGAATCAATTCATCCCAGTTATTGCACAGCCTGCATCCAAGCAAAACAAATCATGGCATCATTTCTGAAATTTTCAAACACAACTTATAATGAAATTGGTGAGATGACCCTCACAGATTTATGGGGACCTGCCTGGACAACTGGAATTTGAGGGGAGAGATATTACATCTCATTTATTGATGGTAAATGCCACCAAACCATCATCAATTTTCTCAAAGCCAAAGAAACCAAGGAAATCAACACTTTGATCAAAAATTATAATGCTTACATAAATACTCAAGTTGGAAAAACATTGAAAGCCATACAATTTGATAACAGAATGGAATATGTAAATGACAAAGTACAAAAATTCCTAGCAGAAAAAGGAATCTGCTCCAAGGTCACAGCCCCATACTCTTTGGCCCAGAATAGAATTGCCAAGTGTGCAAACTGAACAATTGTCAAACATGTGTGTGCAATGCTTATTGCAAAAGACACCCCAAAATTTTTGTGGCCTGAAGCAGTGGCCTATGCCATGTACCTCAAAAACTGATCACCAACTTGGATCTTGATCAATAAAACACTGGAAGAAATTTTCACAGACAAGAAGCCCAATGCATCAAATTTGCAGGAATTTGGAATGAAGTGCTGGGTATTACATCAGGGTGAAAACCTTAGCAAACTCAAGCCAAAATCACATGAATTTATTTTCACTGGCTTTTTGGATCAATCCCATGCCTACCATTATTTTAATCCTGGTGCAAGACAAGTTCAATCATCCTGAAATGTTAAATTCTTGGATAACAAAACTCCAGAAATAATTGAATATATTTTGCCATTGCAGCTTGAAGAGGAGATGGCAATAAACAAGCAAACAACAGCTCAAATGCCAGAAACTGCCCCTACACCTTCTACAATTCAGATGATTGAAAAATCAACACAGCCCCCTAGTGTCGAAGATAAATGTCCAATCTAAATGAACGACCCATACCTCAAACCTGCTCCCCCTCTCCTGAATCCCCCTATTACTTGCCCCCCTGTTCCACACCACTCTCCCAAAGCGATGACTCCCCTCCAAAATGAGGCCACCAAATCCCACCATTGGATGATAAATTGGCATTCTCCCCAAGAGGTGTGCTCTGTGCAGGGACAGTAGCTGATTGGGGGCCAGACCCCTTCCTCCTTTTGTATTTGGGTGTAGTGGTTAAGCAAGTACAAAAAAATCATCAAAAATGTTGGCAGTGACACTCCCTAAGGATCTGCGCGAAGCAGAGTACAAGAGTTGTGGTGTCCTTGTGTGGCCTGGTAGTTGATAAGGTGGATGTAAATGGATTAGTGAAGCCCCCAGTACAGGCAAGATGATATGACCCTGCAGATAGTCAGGATCAGCTCTGATAAGTTAAAAATTTGGATATGGTGTAAATGGATAGTGGCACAGGCTGAAAGACTGGTCTGATAAAAGGTGATCTCGATTAGGGATGAGGTGTTAGGTAGTTTAGGGATGACCTAGTGCAGGAGGGATGAATTCCCACAGTCAGATGGTGGTGGTAAAAGATCAAGAAGCGTTGTTGTCTCAATTCAATCTACTATTCTTGCTCTTTTCTTTTCCTTGCTGCTAAGTTCAACACCTTGTCACCCAGATAATTCACAATATCAAGGTGGTTGTGGTGTACAGCATAGTAAAGTGGGGCATTGCCTTCATTATCTAAACAACAGAAATCAATAGTAGATATCAGACATCCAAAGAATGGATACATGCTATGCAGGCCAATCTGTGCTCCTTCATCACCTAGATGTTTGTGTGGATATTGCTGTGGAACAAACATTGGATGGTGCTCAAATGCATATATGGATCATCATTTACTTACTCACAGAAAATGGAACTGGGTCAAATTTCCAAGCAATCCAGCACTTGACCTCCTTCCAAACCTACTGCACTTTGACCTCCTCAAATTGGACATTGCCTCTGCCACCACTCTTCCTTTCACATGTCCATACCTTCATGCTACCTCAACATGAATGTTTGGACAGGAATACACCCCCCCCCCAATGACCATGACCCCACCATATACAAACCCTGGAGCTGGTGTGTGCCCCAAGCAGACTTGTGCAGGAGGGCACCAGTGGATGATGGCCAGGGTTACTCCCTACAGTGCCCCCAAGAGGACAAACACCATACCACCAGCAGTATTGTGACTGACCCATCAAATGGGTTTAGGAATGACTGGGGTCAGTTGGTCTTTTGGGTGAGTCAAATCAATCAGCAAAAGTTTGGAGGGTCAGTAGGGTCAGTTTGGGTAAGCCTGGGTCACCATCAATTGTGAAAATTTCTTTTTCAAGAAAGACATCCAATAATGCCCAGTAATCAGTCTGACCCTTCAACCAACCCTTATTAGTGGCAAACTCCATGGCTTGGCAGAAAGACTGGGCTTGGGACCATTATCATCAGGATAGTACAAAATGTAATTCAGCAAACTATGGAGCACATTGTGAATTTTGCACTTTGGTTCATCTCACAAGAATATGGAATGAAGAAAAGAGGGATTTTGATATTGGAGAGGTGGATGCTGAGAGACCTGAGAAGTTTCTTTTGCTCAAAGGTATGTAAGTATCAATGTTGAATTATCTCTTGATGATGTTCTGTAGCTCATGATGCTACACCTCATACAACTGAGAAGGTCCAGGTCATGGTAAACCATCTCCTTACCTGCATTTATTGCCCAGATTCCATTAAAGAAAAGGCCAAGTCAAGCAAATACCTCAAAAGGGGTTCATCAATGGAGTGGCTGAAGGGGATGCAGAACTGGACTTGCTAGTCAGTAGCATGAGTTTGACAGGAAAGCACACACCAGAGATAGGATCTGGAGAATATAGGGGTGAAAAAGCAGCAATCATTTTCTGTCATTGCAGCTAAAGGAGTAAGCTATTAAGTGATATAGCCAATGCTGTGCATAGCCAGTCTGAGTTCTTTCACAGACATTTCAACTAAAAAGCATGGACTACAGAGCATGATGATGGCATGAAAGCCTGAGGTTGTGTGTTATCAACAGGTTATTGAAAGCAGTCATTCCTGCCAGATAAAAATGAACAGGAACATTTAAATGAAAAGGTCACATGAATGTTTACCAATTTTTGTGAAGAGTTGAAAACTTTGGCCCACTGAAGAAAGGAATGACCTCATTCTATAAATAGAACTCAGAACAACCCAGAGAAGTAGATGGGATTCAAACAACAGCTCAAGATATTATACAACCATCAAGTCAGTTGGAGGATGAGGAACTTGTGTGAGACACTATTGATGGAGCAGGTGGCATGGGAAACAACTTAAAGAGTTCTGATGATGGCAAGACTGGGAATTTCTGGGGGCTTGAAGACAAAGATCTTGCTAATGAAGAGCAAGCTAGTGTGCATTCCTTTTTGGCAGTGATGCAAAACTTTGAGAATGTAAACACTGATGATGGATATTGGTAATACACCAATGCCTACCACAGGTTCTGTACCTTGAGTGTGTCTTCATATCAAGGCTATCCACTGTCAACTTTACTCACTACCAGGCATATGTTCATCTATTTATGGGGCAACAGCATTATCTCAAGATTGCTGACATTTTCAATTGGTCTATTGAAGCCAGTTGGAAAACATTCTGGATACAAGGAGTAAGGGATTACCATGGCAAAATGGAGTTTTATGAGAACCTGAGCTGTCTGAGTGGCAAGATGGAGGGAGATAATGATACTACTACCTCTCAGAGCACATCAGGGACACTCAGCAATCCTGTTGAGGTCTCCTGAGGAGTTATTGTTGCCTTACTGTAATTTTGACACTCATTAATCAAATGACCCACTGACTGTGGGTCAGTGTCAGTCAAAATTACTGGAATTATTTTCAATTGACCCGGTCTTTTGCAACACTGACCACTGGGAACCACCAGTGCTGCTCTCACACAGTCATAGCCATAAACAAAGTCTCAGTTTACACATTATGATCCACGTTCATTCTATGCACACACAAACCATACTTCAACATAGTTGTTTACTCAACCCTCCTTTATTCTCAATCCAATACAAATTAGTAGGCTGATTACCCTAGAGTGCAAAGTCCTAGTTCAAAGTCTTCTTGGAACACACCCCAAAACACTTCCCACCATTATGGAGGGCAGAACAGCCCACAGAACACAAATGACAGTTAACTCTACTCACATTCCTCACTGAGGATGCTCCATCCAACAAGTCCAAGTCTCTCAACATAAACACTCCATCTCAAAAAACCAGATATCAAATCATAAAGTACCCTAACATTGTATAATTACTTTAAAACATTGCAGCAGATCGTGTCGTGATACAGAAAAAAAAAACAAATTCCCAGTGAAATACAAGTTAATACAAATTGCGTATTGCGTGAGGCCGGTCGTAAGCGTCAAAAGATATGAGCGAAAAAGAAAAAAAAACGATGCAAAAAATGCAAAAAAGAGAAAAAAAAAAAATAAGTATGAGAAAGACCAAAGTAGGTGTCTGTACCCATCCCAGAGGAACATAAAATAGATAATCACGCATAAGACACAAAGTCACAACAACCGCCCCCCTTCCAAGCCCAACCGCCCACATCCCACGCCAGCCTTTAGTTCACAGCATGATATGGAGCGGGGGGCACGAAAGAGAGGGCGAAAAAAAATTGTCATGACGGCCGGGGCCCCCCCGTCGTCGTCGCGCGCGTGGTGGCAGGCTCAGCAGGCTTAACGTCCCACGGCGCCGGTATGCGCGCGACGTCCGCGAGATTCTGGTCCGCGCGTGCGTCGTTGATGCGGTCGCGGTCGTTCATGGACATACGTGCCCGACACCGCACGAGCCGGAGCTTGGTCCGCTTGATCCCTGCACACATTAATCAATAAGGGGGGGGGTCAGCAATGCGGAAGAGGGGCGGGGGGGGAGGGGGGGGAGGGACGTACACGTCGCGATCGTCTCGCGATCCTCGTCCATGAACGGGTTCCCCGTCTGCAGGAGGTCGTCCTGAAGGGCGTACAGACACCAGAGGGACTCTTCGTACAGTTTTTCGCATTCGTCCGGGCTGGATGCCTGATCCAGCAGCTCTTTCCTGGCGGCTGTCCGGCTCTGGGGGAGTGTACAAGCTATGTTCAGAGCGCGCAAGTTCGTGCAGGAAGAAACGGAGTACGTACGAGCACGAGGGCACGGTCGTACACCAACTGGTCCAGCCAGCTTTTCGGGCCATCATACTGGACCGGGAGCCACGTCTTGACCAGTGCCGCACGATCGTTGCACTTGATAAAATGGTGTTTGAACCACGACAGCGCTTCAACGCAAAAAGTTAGCAAAAGCCGCCAAGAAGACAGGTAGACAACGATAACAACGAACCGTCATCGAAACCCTCGCTAACGACAAAGTTCCCATCCGGGTGGCGCATCTTCATATGCTCCTGGTGATTCCGCAACTTATCAATGCCTTTCTGCGAAAACGACATGAGCAGCATGTACACCGCCACACAAGTAACGGCGTTGTATTCCGCCTCCATATCGGCGTGCTTCCTCCGGCGAGCATGCTTATCAGCCTCGCCTTCGCGCTTCGCAAACTTGGTCGGGTCGGGGAGGGGCTCTGTGATCACAGGTTTCGCGGTGAGCCACATACCCAAAACAGTCACGCCCAAAACTCACTCTGCGGAACAGCCTTGACGTACTCATACATCTCATCAGCCCAGTGCGTCAGCACGTCGGTCTTCTGCGCCAACTCCTCCAGCTGCCCAAGGAGCCGATCTTCCAGCGGGTCCCGCTCGGCATCTCCGTCCAATGCGATGATCGGGGACCGTTTTGGTGAGGAGGACCCGCTGTAGTCGCGCGAAGGCGACCCCCGCGAGTGCCCGAACAGCTTCTTAGAGGCGAGGCTGATGGCGCGGTTAAGTGCGTTGGACGCCGCGCGCGAGGCGAGGCTGGACGGTGATGACGAGAGGGGCGGAATGTTGGCGTTGGGAGGTGGTGGGAATGTGATGTTGATGTTCGGTGGTATTGGGTAGTCTGGGGAATAGTCGTCGACGGTGGGCGTGGGGGGTATCTTCCTGTCTTGCAGTGGACGCCGTGGCTGAATGGTAATTTCTATGGTGTGTCGAAAAGAGGTCAGAGGTATAGGAGAGAAGAGGGCTTGTGCGAACTCACCGTCGACGGCCCGGTTGAACTCGACAGCTCGCGTGTCGCCAACGAGCACGTACTCGCGGCGTAGAATCCCATCTTCTTCCGTCTCACCTGGGATGAAAGACCCTTCCGTCGACAGAGGCCTTGGGGCCTGCCGCCGTTCCGTTCCGTTCGATGGGAGGGATGGCCCCCGCACCATCTCAGGGGGAGATGCGAATTTCTCTCGGGAAGAATTCGAACTGGACAAAGTTACTGTTAACAAACTTGCCTCGAAACTAAAAAAAAAAGGCATAGGCACCTGTCCCGCGGCAAAGCCCCGTTCGTCGCCAGAGGGCTTCCATCGCCCTCCCCAGACGCCCGCCTGAAATTAAACTTGCTCGGTGGTATCATCGCGTTCGGGTCCAGCACCTCTGGTGGTATCACACGGTGATGCTCGGGAGTTATCGGCCGCCCCGTCCACCCTTTCTGCTGCTCCTGGTCATCGTACGCCGAACTTGACGCCTGCATCATCGCAGGCGCTACCTCCCGTGTTCTAGGGAACTTTGACTTCGCGAGCGCTGTACTCCGGAAAAACTTCTCGAAATCCGCACGCTCCGCGGGTGTCCGTTTCAGCAACATCCGGATCAGCATCTTCACGTCCTCTGGCACGGGCAGATCCTCGCTCCCTCCTCCCCCATTCTTGGCCGCCGGAGACGTCGGGTCCTCGTCCGGAAATTTAATCCCCTTCGAGTGCTCGATCTTCTTCAGCAGCTCAATATGGTTCTGAGCCCGAAATGGCGGTTTCCCCACTGACATCTCGAATAGCACCGCCCCCACCGACCATAGATCTGCCTTGGCGTCATATTTCTCATACCGCAGGATCTCGGGCGCCATGTACAACCTGAACTCGCCCATTTAGTAGCCTGTCCGTATACAGGAACAGATTGGCTAGGCTTACGGAGAACCACAGAGCGTCTCGGCCATCATCGCATTTGGCAGCGAGCGAGCAAAGCCAAAATCTGCTACTTTAAGAATCGGTATCCCCAATGGGTGCCCGCGCGCGAGGTCTTGCGCTGAGGGGGGGTTAAGGAGTAGGTTCTACAGTGGAAGGTCAGAATGTCTACGGGTAGTGTTGGATTCCACATACTTGTGGCTTAATATCCCGGTGGATGAGGTCCCGAACCCGAAGGAACTTGAGCGCACGAGCTACAACCGCCATTCTAAATCTCTTCCAACACTGACGTCAGAGGACCCGACTCACCGAGCTGCCGTAAGAAACTTCGAACGACGATCTCGTCGAGGCCGCCCGTCCGTGGATGTGGGTAGTATTGCAGAGCTGCCCCAGGAGAAGGCGCGTATTCAAGGCCTTCGACGCGGCCCCGTTTCTTGATGTAGTTCGTAAGGTCCCCACCAGCACAATACTCCATGATCAGATAAATGTGTCGTTCCGCGCGCTACATGAATCAAGTCAGCGTGCCACAACTCTCAGAAACATCAGAGAGCCCACGAACCACGATATCAATGAGCCTCGTGATGTGCCTATGTGAGAGCGACTTGAGGATCTGAATCTCACTTTGCAGATTGTCGAACAGCTTTGCGCTCAGGGTGTCACGTTTCACCGTCTTTATTGCTACATGCTGACGAGTGTCCTACGACCAACATTGGATCAGAAATTGAAAGCCAATGCCCATATTCTGAGATGTGCCCACCTCGTGGTAGCCTTTATACACGGTTGCGAAGCTCCCCTTTCCAATATCTCCAACAATAACATAAGGCCTCAACTCCTCCTCCTCAGCCTGCTTCATTTCCGCTGTATTGGAGCTCTCGCGTCTCGCTGGGGGCGCATTCGGGGCCATCCCAGGGCCTGGCGGGTGTCAGATTCAGAATATGGGGAGTAATCAGGCGCGCGACGTGTGTGTAATGATTATTGCGGCGTAAGAAGGGGAGACTTAGATGATGGGTATGTAGTAAAGGGATCGATAAAGGCAGGAAAGAGGTGTAACAGCCCCTGGCACAAGCGACTCGTGCCAGTCGGTGGTTCTGGTCAGGCTCCTCTTATCACCTGATGACAAATCACTGGGCGGGTTGTCTGCAGCGGTGGCTGTGCTCCCAACTCTCTTCACTGTTGGAATCACGCCATCACTTCGATAGTCCGTGCTCTAGAGTTTGCAATCGTGACGAAACGTTTCTGTGGCCGAAAGACTGGGAAATAACCATATCACGAACCAACCCAAATCCGGACAGAAACATTACACTTGCGCTAGAAGTCGCGCCTCGTGATCCTTCTTTCTATCTGGCCTGTGCCTGAGCCCTTAAAATCCCCAAAAGCTCTAGTGTCGATTTTCAAGGATTTGCGACTTGGTGAAATACGAATTTCATTGTAGTACTAGCACAAGTCCGCTCGGCGGATAGCTCGAGCGCTTAAAGCCATTCTTAGTCCTCCCGCAGCCCGAGTGCCAGTATCAAATGTAATTGTCTACTGTTTATCGTGCATTCCCACCAGATTATTTGACCAACAGCTACCTTCGCCCCCTTTAAACCCAGTAAATACCCTGCGAACGCCGTATACTACCCCCAACGATGTAGACCCAGAAAAACACCAAAATAACCATATGCATGCACTCTGCAATAAAGAGGTATCTTACGCCTTTCGGTTGATCAGTGGTACACTTCTCCTGGTTCAGTCTGGTTCACACCACAGCAATCTAGCGAGTGAGTGGTTCCCCAATTTGGTAATACAACTCTTTATATATACTTGATTTGAATTTGAAGAAGAGCCATCACGCATCCTATTGCGCAAAAAAGCCCCAGAGAGCGACCAGTAGAGGTGAGACTTGTGTGCAGCGTGACGAATTTCGGTAACAATCGATTTCGTTGGAGTGGACCTGAGAAGCTCAATGATATACTTACTCAGTTTATCTGGATGAAGGACTGCAAATCGACCAGACCTCCGACAGTGATACCGGATGTTTAGTTTGACCATAATACCGGTCCACGGCTCAGATAATCAATAGACCGTCGGGTGCAAGGTGCACCAGCAACCAGTACTTACGTAGCATCTCCGGCAGCACAACTTGGTGCGACCCGGTGCCACACACGCCCTACCACTGGAGGCTTAAAAACCCATAGCTTCGACCGGATTATCATATCCATCGGCACCTTGAGAACAATAATATTAGATGATGTATAAATAACCGTTCTCTAGTAAGAAACTGAAATCCCCCAACATTTCCAGCCCATCACCTCCTCTTGCCCAAAACCTTGACAAGCGCAGCTTTGACCACACCAACAGCCTTCTCCGTCTCCTTCCTCGTCAGCGCACTACTAAGCGCCAGCCTAATACTCGGGCGCGCCTCAATCATCTCCTGGCCCCTCAACCGCCTCGCCTTCGTAATCATCACGCCCTGCGCGAGCGCCTCGTCCACCACCTCCTGCAGCACCCGCTCCTCCGCCTCGACGTCCCAGTCCCACGTCGCCGCGTCCCGCGGCAGTACCGATGTCGGATTCGACGGCTTCGACGGCGTCATCACCACCGCCGCGCTCGACGGGTGCAGGGACAGCGCCGGCGCCGGGCGCACGTGGATGTGGATGATGGGTGACGCGGCGTGCGAGGGGATCGTGATGCAGTCCACGCGGTCGAGGATGGACCGGGCAGCGCGGATGTTTTCTTGGAGGGTGGACAGGATTGAGGGGGTTGACCGGAGGATGTTGATGCCTTCCGAGGCGCTGACGGAGAGGAGGGCGGGCATGGAGGCTGAGAAGACGAACGAGGGTCCGTTGATACGCTGGAGGGAGAGAACGTCAATGAGAAGGGGTAGGTGGTGATGGAAAAAAATGTCATACTTGGTGGTCGACGACGGTTTGGGAGCCTGCGCAGAAGCCTCCAGAAGAGCAGAGACCGATCGCGACGGAACCCACGAGCATATCAACTTTCTCCGCCTGTTACCAATACATGAGTGGTCAAGGATGGCTAGATCAAAGGAGATAACATACGGGCACATTGTACAGCTCTGTAAGTCCACGACCAGTCCGCCCAACGGTACCAAAGGAGAAACTCTCGTCGAGAATCAAACGATATTTGTGCTTGAACTTGAGTTCGATCTGGAACGATGGGTTTGAGGCGAGGCGGGGTGAACGTATACACGATCGTTACGAACCAGTTTTGGTAGGTCAGCCATGGCTCCGTCCTTTTCAAATATTCCTTCAGTTATAATGAAACGCCTCGTCAGAGGTCCTTTCCTCTTCCTCCTTTCTTTCTCGACGCCTTCTAGCACGTCCTCGAGGCTTTTAAGGTCGTTATGGTCATACCATCGGACGGTGGAACGCGATATTTGTATTCCTTTCTGAATTGCAAAGTTGACCCCACGGTCCGCGACAATGATGTCCCCACGTTTACAGAAGGCAGGGATGACGGAAGAGATGGTAGAGAAACCCTGGGAGTAAAGGATTGCAGATTCAGTACCCAAAAAGTCAGCGATATCGCGTTCCAAATCCATATGAACATCTAGCGGCATTACAGACATTTTTTAGATTCAGTCATATGGTCTGACTAAACGCAAAATTTGAAATACCTAGAGTACCGTAAAAGCCCGGGGGACCGCAGCTTCCTAGACCATACTTTCGCAGGGTTTCAACTGCCCGCTCCTTAATGTGCTCGTTCCCCGATAGTCCCGTGAAGTTGAAAGTAGCCAAGTTGGTTGCTGTCTTTCCTGTACTGATTAACTTTGGTTTGGGGCCGTTGGGGCCGAGCGTAATTGGAACAGAACTGAGCTCCGCCCGCTCTTTTGCATCAAGCGGTTGTCCAAGGGGTTCTGGAACCCACTCGTCGACCAGCTCGTCAATTTCCTAAACCGTTGGGATTAGTTTCAGTTAGTCACGAAGCTGAACTACACACACCTTGTCATTAAACTGTATAAAATGTGTCCCGGTCCTGTCTGCCCGTGTACGCGACTGCAGCAACGTCCGGATGGCAAAAATCAGGAGGATAAGTTCGAGGATGGTTCGACCGGGATCATCTTGGTGAGAGCTCTTGACATAGCGTAGAATTACAGCAGAGCCCGGGAGTTTATTGAATCCTGATTCTAGGGTAGAGAGTGAGGAGGCCAGGAAAGCAAAGAGAGGCTCTAGGGTCGTCGAGGTGCTGTCCATTGAAATTACGGTTGCCAACAATTTCAAAAAGTCAGGAGAGCAGCTCAGGGAGTAGGTCTATTTATTATGTAATAAGGTCTGTTTCGACAAATTTGTTCGGTTGATAAGAAAATAAAGACCAGGTAAATAATAATGTTGAAAATACGGTTCCCCTTCTGTTAGAGAAGTCGAAGGGAGCGAGCTCTTCCCTGAGTGTAACATAACATACTCCCTGTCAATAAAAAATGGCACACTCTCCATCACATCGCTCAACCAAATCCATCAGCTCAAACAACCTCCAGCCGCCAGGTTCGACACCGATGCAGAGACAGAGGAGAATGACTTCACCCGCCTCCCAGTCTTCTCTCAATCCGGTTTGTGTTATTCGCCTCTGAATCTTTTTTTTCAAACTTACATATTAGCGGTGCAGCCAGAGGGACAGAGGCAGCAATCTGGTCGACCACCATCGCCACTCCGTAATGGGTTCGTTCCCAATACATTTACTGGCATTGATCACGATGATGGCTCGGAAGACGAAGACGACTTTCACGAACACGGCCGCTGGATCGAGAGGTCCCCATCTCCTTCATCGTCCGTGTCTCAGCTTGCTGCAAACTTGGCCCAGCGTGTCGGGTCTTTCGTCGGGATGGTACCCCGATCTCCAGGCGGCATGCTCACAGACGCGGAGTTAGAGGCAGAAGCAGAACGCGAGCGGGACAGAAGCCGCAGGGAAGCAGAGCGCATCCTGACGAGGGAAGCCCAAGAGCGTAAATTAGTGGAAGAACGCGTTCTCGCGATGATGGAAAGCACAAGGAGCCTGCCTCCACCACCTTCACGGTCCCAAACTATGCCCAACCCCCCTTCTCCCTCGAGTTCCCAGAAAGACAATTCTAATTGGTGGACGACCGCGAAGAACAAGTTGACCCCAACAAAAGACAAGGAACCTCTCACACCTGCCCAGCAAGTCATACAAGAAGCCAAGACGCGGGAGAAAGACAAAAAGGGAAAAGGGAAAGAGAAGGAGAAAGAATGGCCGGCGTCTACACAAGGAAAGTATAACGATCCAGCCTTTATGAACCTCAATATTCCCGTCGCGCCACCATATCGAAAGCCCGTTCCTACCTCACCGTCGTCCCCGACCCCGTCACGTCCAAACCTCTCAAATCTCCCGCCCAATCTTACACCCTCGCCCATGCGAAGCGCCGACGCTGTATCATCGTCCCCGTCACGGGAAGCCCCACCCCTCTACGCTCAATTCAATTCACAAGGCACACTCGACGTGGCCGGAACAGTGCTCACCATTGCCAAGCGATTTGAAAAGCTTGAGAAATGGACTGTTGGCCATGTCCGAGCTCTCGAAGACCGCATGAGCGATGTTGAGCGGTGGCTCGTCGACAAGGAGAAAGAGAAGGAAGAAACGGCGTCGCTGCACAAGGAATCGGACACGTCTATCCCCGTCTCCGTATCCCAGGATCTCCATGATATCAAAGGTGATCTCTCCGAACTCCAAGGCCGCGTGGGGGAGCTTGGACGTGAGATGGCAAAACTGGCCACTGCGCCATCCAACCTATCCTCCGGACCGTCACGCGAGCCCGCCCCCGTCTCCGTCGCGCCCCAGACGACCTCTTCCATCGCAGTCCACAGCGATCGGGCTATGTCCCCACCGCCCCCGCCTACCCCACATCAATCCCGGCTTGTCTCAGTGACCGCACGAGAATCCACCAGCCCCCCAATATCGTCCTCTAAATCTGCTGCCGGCACACGACTGCCATACCCCACAGGAGACTATTACGCCACCCCACCAGACTCGTCCATACTGTCGCAAGGCACCTTCTCGCCCCCTCACTCCCCGCCTTCGTCCGTCACTTCAGCTACGCGCACCCTCCCACTCTCGGTGGTAGGAATCGGCCTCGGCATCTCGACGCAGTCGACCCCGTCCTCGTCCTATTCATCCCCTGCATCAAACCCAAAACGTGCAATCTCACCCCCCGTCTCTGCGCGCGCGGTTAGCCCGCCATCTCAAAAAGGGCTTCCCCCGCCGAAAGCTTCTTCTATCCGCCAGTCCAGCGTCAGCCCCACCCCAAGGAAACGGTACACCGTCGCGCTGGGCGGTCCCGTCGTAGCCCCCCCGGAACTCTCAGACGAGCCCCACGAAATCCGATCTCAGACTTCGTTGTCCTCCCTAGGAAAAGCTTACTTCTCAAGTTCTCCCGCCGCACAGGAGAGAAATGACGACGACGACGAGGGCGGCGAGTTTCAAGACGAAACGATCGGGAAATCCGCCTCTGCTAGATTCACTAGCGCTACTAATAATGGAGACTCGAAGGCCACGCCGTCGCCCTCCCCGTCCTCCAACCGCCGACTGCGCGCACGATCGGCATACGGATTTTCGAACATCCAGGCGCCCCAGGCACCCAGCGGTTCGCTGCAGACGCCGTCCCGGCTCCGCTCTCGCTCTATCGACCGCTTGGGCCCCGGGGTGGCGGAAAATGCTACGTTGACAGGTGCGGCGGGGGGCAAGTTTGTTGACCCCTTGGTGCGGCGGAAGCAGGATAAGGAAGGGGTGAAGGCTGTGATGCCCAAACCGGTCGGGAAGGTTCCTATTGGCCAACTTGTCGCTTTCTTCGATGGAGAGAAGAAGACGTAATGCAAACCCTATAACTGCAATATTTGTGTGCCGTGCTTCGTACGACTGAAGGACGCCCTTCAACTATGACATGACCCCTACCGTGCTGGCCCGCCCCTTATGGTAATGGGCTCCCGCGCTTGTTATGACTATCTTGACCTTGATTTCTTATCTTCATCCCCGCTTCCACATCTATTGATAATCTCGCATGCTTTGTAGGATAGGAGTTCTGAACGCATTTTTTGGATTCGTCTGTGCTTATCTTTTCGTTCTTGTCATATTCCCTTATAAGTACCTTTATCACGAACCCTATTTTCTACCTCCTCTTTCGTATATGAGTCACGACGTTTATGACTTTTAATCCTTGATACACGTTCTTGCCATGCTAATAATGAACTCTTTCATAATAATGCTGGATTTGGATACGCATTCGCGAACCAGGCCCGTGTCCCAATGAAGGCAATATTATATGGTTCATGCATACAAGGTATTGGAGGACATTTGTCCCCTGCAAGAATTACGACAGTCCGTTGAGACAACTACTGGCGTAAAAGAGGTCAAGGATCAAGGTTCTAAAGTTGTATGACGTGATTGCTCCAATACATCTAGATTATAACCATCAAGGTCATCATTTGGACCATATCTGCCACTTGTCAGGCCGATCAACTAACATAAGATGAATTTTAGGACATACCTTAATTTCCTCTCCATCAACAATTGCACCAGTTCCGGGCCCGGGTTACCTCCTTTCTTGGTAGATTGCGCCGAAACGACGTCCGGAATTGAGGAGCCCCGCATAAGCTTCGCCATATCCAGCAGACTACCATTGCGCAGCGGCGCATCGGTTGGCCGATCGCTTTTGACACCCAAAATGATAAACGCCAGCAGGCACATGAGAGTACTGCAGAACATGCTCAGAATAGCGCGCCACAAGCACCACCTCCATGACGATCGACGGGAACTTGAGAATGAATTCTGCTGGGGCGTACAGTTCAAAATAGGTTCCGCAACTGTAGATCGAATCCAGCGGGGTACACAGTCGGTTGGTGTTCCATAAGTAGCTGGCGAATAGGTGCTCCAGAAAGCCTTGGAACTCTGGAAGGTTCATCTTGTTCTCGTTAAAGATGTTCACCGTCTCCCCAACAAGAGCGGCTGCTATGAGACTCTCGACGTTGCCATTAATGGCAGCACGTTTATACGGATTAAAGGATGCTGGGGTACCGGTAGAGACGTTATAGGAAGATGTCGGTGTAAACGCGAATAAAAGTTGCCTATCGACGGGGGAGGCTCTGTTCTGATCTTCCCAAGAAAAGTCGTCCCAAGGATGGTCGTGAGAAGGGTTCGGAAATGCCGATGTCTTTAAATCAGTAGGCGGATCAAGGAGGAGACTCTCGCGCGAGATGGTTGCAGTCAAGTTGTCGGCCCGCGACGTACACCCGATGACTTGAATATACCCTGAAAGAGGAGCGGGACAAATTCTTTGGGTGCACGGTTGACCAGGGGTGATTGTGAAATTATGAAATTTCCCAAGGACTCCTGATGTATCTTTGAGGAGCACGTTTGGATCTGCCGCCGCAATGACCATCACGACCTGTTGATGTCCAGGCACGGACTCTCGATCGCCTTCCTGAGTCCATGGCTGGAACATGACGCGAGCTAGAGGGATCGTCAGACAATCAAACCGCTGGGTGACGAAGGGACATACTCGAGAGGCCAGTCTGGATTACTATATACTCATCCCATTTGGCCGTGAAGTTCAAGCCCGGTATATGACGGTTCCAGTATGGGGGCGGCGCCATTTTAAAATTAATCCAGACAGAGGCGTCAATACTAAAATTGTGATTAATGATTCCGTTCGCATCCGCGAAATTTCCAGCAGAAAAGTCGGACGATCCATTAGGCAAAGTGAAGACATCAACCGTTGCGTCCGTAACCTGCGAACAATGAATGTTCATTTCGGTCGCATTTACGCGAACCTCTGAGAAAGCGATACGGTTCGGAACCGAGTTATCTAAATTGAACGTGTCGTGGACGATTCTGCAAAGAAAACAACTCATTAATATCATTTTTCGTGGGACGGGTGACCAGCCGTCGAGCACCTTCCCTGGAGACCCGGATATCGCGCATCGTTGACTTTCACAGGATACATATTACTTCTGACATTCTGTATAGCCCTTATCATATAAGTCTGGGTACGTGGATGTATATTGCGACACTGACCTGCCACACGTCGGGAATGAACGCCCGATTTGAGGAAGTCGCATTCAGCCTGGTTGGCCAGAGAGCATCATAATCCCCAAAACGAGATCCCAAAAACACATACGGCCATTGTACCGAAGATACGGTTTGAAAGGTCCCAGTTTGGTCGAAGGTCAGAGCTAAAGCAGGTCATGAGGGCCCAGAGTTATGAAGCCGAATGGTATTCAAACACACCAAAAATCGACGAGCTACTGATCTGCAGCACTGCAGCCACTGCGAAGTATAGAAATATTCGACCAATCCCGGTAGATTGATCTGGTACCTGGGGATTGTGCCTGCGAGAACCTGTAATTAATGATGTCAATGAGGCCCACAAGCCCGACCAGGCCTCGACCCTTAAGTGGAGAATCCCAAGTGGTGGCGCTAGAAGATATATTTAATGCGGACTCAAAAGTCCAACTATTGCGCTCAAAGCTTACGATGACATATATCCACATCCACAGCTATTCCATGCGACAGAGAAAGGATGACCCCGAGAATGATAGTGAAGAAAGTTTGTAGCGCAGCTGACGCTACGGTTTGAATCGTGGACATCTGGCGAGGTTGGTGAGTTCGTACATCAAAATGGGCTGCAGGAGTAACGATTCGATTCACCTTTTCAACTGGAACTCTGGCCTTCAGCTCTGTGATAGAGGCGACGAGGAAAAAGACATGAAGCAAAACCATAAAACCCAAGCTAAAGTGTGCGACCAATATTCTGAATGGGTGTCGTGGACTTGAGACTATACGCAACGGCTCTTCGCGTTTATGGGTTGCCGGCCCGTCGTTCATTCCTGAGATTTCGGTGGTGGGATCACTGGTGGATGTAAGATCATCTGACTGGGACTCAGGGTGCTGTGGAGGCTCTGCCCCCAATAATTGCTGTCGTATTTCGATGGAGTCGATGGGATTATAATTAGGCTCTCCAAGCGTCATTATGGCATTGGCTCTCTGAGGCAGAGTACGATAAGATGGGGCTTCGATTTGACGTTGAATGTGGGTAGTAGTGTTAGTTGAGAGGACTCCTCCGGCCCTGCACAGCAAAGGCGTACTCCTACATGGTTGTAAAAGTGATGCAAAAATCGCAATATTGCAACCAGCTTGATGGTAGTGACGTATTGATGGATCTGCTCTTAATAATCACTGATGGGGGCGATTCTGGATTTTGGACGAACACAGAACGCCAAGGCTTTTCCAAGGCTTGAAGCTCGGAGAAGTTGTATTCTGGCCCTGTGCAGGGGCACAGGAAAAGGTAATGGAAATATTTGACTCTTTTCCGCATTCCTAGTCAAATTTCAAGAATAATCAAGCATTCATTTTACATACTGCGTCATCAACCTGTGTTTCGGGCACTGTGATCATCTAAGGGCAAAAACTGCGGACCACACTTGAAGCTACAACTTGACAACACCAAATCTCTGCAGTTTAGCCGAAACCTCTTCGAAGCCATTAATACCGGGTAACACTTTACTTTGGTACCTGTACGTGGAAATCACTTGAACATACCTTGATGATATGAAAGTTCTTTGGGGCTTAGGTTCACACGAGTTGAATCGTGGAATTACATTTAGGGATGTAATTTCATTACGACGGGCGTCGATAGACGTTTCCGCCACATTCAGCGGTTTCCAGCTGTTTAAAACTGTCCCAGAACCAGGCGTTTATGTCCAATGCACTACCTGGAATATCGAACCTAGCATTAATCTTGAAGTGGAGAAGGAAAGGGAAACGTCCAATCCAGTGGCAAATGGCACGTTTAATGGTCGTCGATAGGAAAAATCGGCCCTCAACCCTGATTTCCAGTTTTGCCACATTCTCCACATGCGGACATGTGGAGTTCTCAAGCCAGTTGAGAAGGCCAGCCTCCGATTGCAGTAGTAAGACAAGGGACATTGTTTGCTTTCGTTGAGCAATAAGCTTTAGGACATCATCGAATCGACTGAACTGATATTCGAACAAAACGATGCCAAATTCGGAAGATATCGTGACGAATTCTAAATCAGGATGAGCGCCAGGCGGTTGTAGGAAGTGTTCCACATATTCTGGGTCTCCAACGAATTCTACTAATCGTGGAAGTAGTTGTTTCGAAGAGTACGGCACGAGCGGTCCAATTGCAGTGCCCCCCATGAGATTGAGGGTGGTGATGGAGGGGTGGCGCTCAAAAAATAACTGAAGGTCAGGAAATGCAACCTGTGATGACCCAAGAGATAGCTCAGATAGCGTGGGTATATTGATATTTTGAAGGATGTAAGCCCATTCATCATGTCGTAAATCGGTCTTTTGAAACGATAAACAAGTGATGGGAGCTTGATTGATGGTATCGATAGTCCACGAGAAGAAAGGTAGATGCAGGAGTTGGTCGCCGTTTATGTGGAGAGCACGGAGAAGAGGCGATGGATGTCGTGGAAGTTTATGTAGTGATGTTTTGACTTTCTGAACCATCTGAAAAGCACGCGCATCAGTTGGGACCGCTGGAAACTCCACCGGTGCACTCTTGGGGACATTGAACTTCGTTCGGAGGCTCGCAAAGAGCTGGAGAAATTGGCGGATGACGGGTATGGAATCCCTCGTACTGTCAAAAAGTGGGGCGGCAGGAAGATTGGCTGAACCCGTAGCTTTTGGAGTCAGGGTATAGGCGAAGGGCCAATAGTCTCGTGCCCCTCCTCCACCAGTCACTGTCAATGTTGAACCTGGTTTTCCAACAATGGCGTTCATGATAGCTGCGAGCTGAAACCACCAAGTTTGATTTGGAAGCTTCCACCCCTGGCCCAACGACAAACGAAGTTCAATATGACCGACATAATCGATCCTCGAGAACAGTCCGTAGCAGCTGTGCATTGTCTTCCAGGAGGAGGGATTGGATAGGTTCAGCTGGACATAGTCCAACGAGACATCTTCACGTCCCATAAGGCTCTTTAACTCCTTGCTGGGTCTGATTGTCAAATCTCCAGAATCCACCAAACGCTGCAGGCGAACGATTTGGTGCTTGAAAATAATGAGCTGTGTGATGTCAAAGAGGCGACGACACATCTGCGAGAGACGAAGTAATGTCCTTGTATCAAGCCCACTACATATTTCACTGAGTAGTTCGGGTGGTAAGTCCGCTAGCTGCATCGGTGGTGAGGGCATCTAGGGTAAGGCTTGGTATTGACTTGGGAAAATTTGGTGGGAGATCTAGTGGGAAACCGAAGACTGCCGAGGATCAGTCATTCGTAGTGGCTGTGCCTCGGGCTTTATTCCCGGCGGTTTGATACTCCCGGTGTTTGAACTTGCACGTCCATTTACACTGCAAAGGTGGCGAACCTGACTGGGAAAACCCAGTTTTCTCGTATCCACAGTCTGGTGATAGAGCGGCCTGGCACCGGCCTGTGTTCTTCGTTCAGATCGATTCTAGGCTTGCAAAGGAAACTTCTAGTGTTGGAACGCGGGTGTAGTATTAAATGAAAGGATTTATGCAAGAAATACTACCATTACCGCCACTACCACCACTACCGCTGCTTCCCCCTCCATGAGCAATTTTGGATAAGTTGAGTACATAGCACGTAAGGGCACTGGTATTAATTAAGGTCTAGTGCTGCTAATTTTGGCGGTTGCAAGTTGCACAGGCCCCGTGGAATCACCTGGACATCAATTGACAGAATCAATGCTCTGCGGGTCCCAGGCTCGTACGAATGGAGATCGCTTCAGATCAGACAGTCAAGCCGGAAGCTTGTTTTTGAGGGAGGTGTTGTTCAAGGGACGTCAGAGGAACCGGCTCCGCTCCACGCCTCACCCCCCAATATCCAACTCATAAAACCAGATGTCCTGGGATCATTAAACTTGTACACATTCCTTTCCAAGAACCCACCGTTCTCCTTCCTCTCTCTGAAGCCATGACACGGCAGGCCCGCACCGCGCTCTACAGTTCGTCATAATTCGTACTCACCAAAAATGGGCCATCTGCCGTTGTGAACTAACTAAAGCGTTCCTGAAGGTTTGACGCTTGCCTTCGCGGTTTGCGGGTCGATTCTCTGCTATGTATCATCGTTCATGGATGGGTTCTCTCCATACCTAAGTATGTCATTGGAATGACTACAGTGAACTCGCCGTGATCCAGTTACTAATTGGGGGGCGAAAAGTCATTTTTGGGAGAATCTTGGGAACTGTGGCGACGTTGACATGGATATGGACGAGTGTTCTGTGCGTTGGCCCCTCCTCCCCTTCCCGTTGTCATTGCTTACCTTATCGCCCTTACAGACTTTTGTACCACAACCGAGCATATTCAACACATTGCTTAACCCGATCTTCGGTCCACTTCTACTCCTTCGCTGTATACGCCGTTATCTGGCTCGGTTCGTCGATGTGTTGAGATAGTAATTAGGGCTTTCTGATTGGCCTGGCACACAGCGCTCGGGATAATGCTATCCACGCAAACTGCGCGGGAATGCGACTTTAAGACGGCCTCCAGCGGGTTGGCATATTACTGGTGTGCCATGTCAAGCACATCTAGTGTGCTCGCTCTTCTCATCAGCGTATTCTGTGGGTGCCCTAGATACCAGGCTCATCTCTCATAAATCTGATGTTGGCCTCTTCAGCAATCGCCACAGCCCTTCTAATCTACGTGACGGCGTGGGAGTCTGGAACGGGCTTGGACGTAAACGTCGCTCAAGCAGACACAACCGACGACAAAGTATGAAAGGTGTTTTGAGATCGCGTTCTACCCACATTGTACATTTGAGATTCGACCCATGAACGTAGTCTATAGCATGACAACGCTCTCGAAGAGTGATTTACGAATTTTTTACGAATTTTACGAAATGTAATTTTAGCTCAATCCATTCAAAAGTTCCATTTGCTCCTTGAAGTATGAGGGACCATCGAGCCTATTAGTATATGCGCTCGAAGTTCTACCAAAAGAAGTTCTGGCCAACATGGATTAAAGTTTTGTTATTTGGTCAAATGCATCCGTTCACTGTGTCCTTGTTGCAGATGTTGGATAGTTGTGTACAATGTTTTGAAACCCAGAGGACCACATAGAATACAGAGTAAATACCATCCTAATCGAAAGTGTTAGTCTACAGCGCATTCCTTGGATGTCGAGAAGACTTACATTCCACGTCCACAAACTCCGTTCGGGTATTAAGTCAATCACTTGCTGTTTTTCTTCTTCTTCGCTGCCTCCTTCTCCGCCTTAGCCTTCTCCTTTGCGGCTTCGGCCATTGCAATTTCGTGTGCACGATCATTTAGGCCAAGCCGATTTCTCGCGATCTAGAAAATTACGCAATCAATCCGAGTAGCATGAAACTGAAAAAAAGAACTCACTTCGATAGCATAGAACTAGAGGTGGCGATCCAGAATTAGTGACATAGTTATTACACAAGATCCGAATATCAGCTTGCCTGTATCCGGGTCACTGTAGGTAGGGTAAGTAATCACATCGACACAAAGTCCAAAGTAATGCGTACCAAAAATAGTGTTGGTCTCTCCGTATTCGTCTCTTGCATCTGTGCGAATTAAGGACCCAAAGTTATAATCTTTAATTTTCTTCTCATAGCTGATTATCCCGTTAGAGCCCGCTCGTGGCAAGAAATGTGGGAAACGACGCGTACGATGCAATAAAATCGCGCCAGCGCTTCTTCCCATCTTCACTCTTCATCCATTCTTCGTCCAGCTTTGTGAGCTTCGCATGGGACTCTTCCGCGAACTCAGGGAAAGTCGCCATGGTGTGGTCAAAGATCTCATCGTCGAGCCTACGTCGGACTGAATGTAAGAACACGCCCATGAGAGGATGTTCGTAGGAGTGTTACTTTGTCAGACGAAGCTCGCGAGGTTGGACCTTCTCCAAAAGGTTCCAGTATGTCTAATAAGGTGCGTCAATGATCTGGCGTGGTATCGGCGAAGTCCAGTACTTACCTGAGCCTGTTCAACTGCCTTCACAGCAAACCTGTATCACGAATATGGTCAGCGTCACGGCGCAGAGCTGCATGTTCCGCTGTCCAAAAAACCATAACATACTGTTTCTCGATCTGATATCGTGCGCCACGCATATCAGTCATGACGAGGCAGTTATTTTGAACAATAAACATACCTCCATGAGGTTCTGTGCATTCTGAGGGTCAAACTTTCCGGCCATTTCTGGGTGTGAGGACAAGGATGTGGGTTGGGAGCGGTGATGTGGCAGTGAGTCGTGTCGCGAACCTTTAATGGTCACGGTTGTGTAGAAACCTCGGCACAAGAGGTAAGCGCGGAAGCATGTGACCCTGGCGGACTGGGAGGCTGCTTATCTAATCGCTGATTAGTTGATGCCGTCATCTTATCTTATCAAGTAGAGATCATATTGCGGACACTGGCGACAAGCAACAGTCCATCATCACAACACCACATCACTCGAAATTTACTTGTTGTATCCTTATAAAAGCTGCTTTGGCGTGGGGTTGAGTTCATGCCATTATGCGATTTCAAAAGAGCAAATCAGGAGGCTGGAATTTCATCAATAGATTCCAGTATCGAATGGTATGTGTCAATGTTCTGGTGTGATTCCAGCGAAATCCAGCACTTGTTGTTCAACGGTCTTCATATTAAATAAGCGAAAGGTGGTCATCATGATGATGCAGAACCCTATGTTCTGCTATCCAAAATAACCGCAATGTATTGTTTCTTGGTCTACTTTCGCGCCTCAGCGATGAATGACAGGCAATCATTTAAACAACGTATACACCTCCATGAAATATTGTGCATTCTGGGGTTGAACTTTCCGGCCATGTCTGCATGTGAGGACAAGGATATGGGTTAGGAGCAGCGCTATGACAGTAATTCGTTTTGCAAAATCCATCGTGGTATCGCCGGCTGCTAATATACTTGTTTGCCATATAAATAGCTGGGATTTCGGAAAATGATATCTGTCTGTTGCGTGCACATAACGTACGAGATGACAAATACATCAGGGCGGTCGAGGCTGACTTCGTGAGTTGTCGTCCACCCCCTTCAAAATTCGCCACAAAAAAAAGAGATGATAAACCCGTGAACTACATTTTCTCGTTAAGAAGGACGCGTCTACTCCAGTGGACGATGGACCTACTAATTTCTCATTTCCTCAGCCCCGTCATGGTTAAGACTCCGTGTTGGCAGCATTGACCACTGATACGTTATCGCGAGTATCGCTCGCATCGGTCGTCAGAAGGATGGAGCCCAGGATCAGTTGTCTATAGTGTTCCGTATATTTGTCAGAAATTTGTTACACTTATGACCCCAATCAGTCCCAAGTGGATGTTTTGTTGATCGGATAGCACCATCATCACCTAGGGATGAAATCATCCGTAGAGTTCAAGCAGTATATAAGATGGGAAGCCAGTGGATTTCGAATGCCAAGAAACACGCCCACTGTGCTGCCGAAATCAACCGTGGGAAGCTCAACAATTGGCCTTATTCCTCAATAGGAAAGCGAAGGCATTGGCCGAACAAAATACAAGGCCATTCGACGTGGTATTCCCCTTGTCTCTCCCGCCTCCATTGGCCCATGCGCGCCCTGGTAACATCCAGGCCTTGCTCGGTTAGCCTTCTCCCCCGGCCCGCGTGGTCTCCCATGACCAAACCCCAAGCTTCAAGTTTCGAGCCTTGTCGCCCCGGATTGGTCATTCCCAAAAAAAGAAAAAACAAGAAAGGCAATATTGAAGGCGGACTGGTATCGAAGAGCGTCCCTGATCATATCTCCCATGGTCACTACGATCACTACTTTTGAGATTTCGATAAAGCCCGTGAACCTGAGGAAAACAAGGGACAGACGACACCCGTATCGTGCAGCGATAATGATTCCTCCGTATATCTTCTACTTAAGAGATATAAAGACTCAACGCCTCCGCATTACACATTATCGGCCATCGCATCAATCGCGCTCAGTTGCTGGCCGCGCCACCTCAGAGGCGGTTCCACCATTCCTTCGCCTAAACCAAAATGTCGTACCCTAATTATGTCTTTTCGCTCTTTGCCTTCCTTGGTTTTGTTCTCGCGCTCATCCCATTACGATGGCATCTGGATGGTAAGGCATCCATCCATTTGGATAACCTTGGACATACTGGAGACTTACGATAATCTCGACAGCCTGGAACGCCGGGACATGTCTTTATATGCTATGGACAGCCATAGCATGCCTCAATCAATTCGTAAACACTGTGGTTTGGAATGGCAACACAGCCAGTGACGCACCGGGGTGGTGCGATATCTGTGAGTCTCAAAATCTCCGTCGGGATTGCAAGCGGTCTCATCCCGTCTCACCCAGCTGTTCGGATCATCATCGGAGCGTCGACGGCCATCCCAGCTGCATCTCTCTGCATCAACCGCCGCCTCTACCGCATCTCCCGTTTGCAAACCGCAAAAGTCAGTGACGCCGAGGTTTGTTCTATACCTTTCCACCTGCCAGTTCTCTTCTAGTGATAACCCCCCCCCCCCCCCCCCCCAGAGACGTCGCGAGATGATGGTAGACTTCGCTATCGCGCTGGGGCTTCCGATTTTCTTCATCGTCATCTGTGCGTCCTAGCTCCAGCTTTGTGGGGGCGTCTTCTGACTATCTCGCAGCATACATCCCACAAGGACACCGATATGACATCTTCGAAGACCTAGGGTGTGTCCCCGTTGGATACGTGACCCCCGTCTACATCGTTCTCGTACAATTACCACCCGTCGCGATCGGCTGCGTCACTGCAGTATACTCAAGTAAGCCCCGTCCCGTCCCCCCTAACCCTACGACCAAGCTCATCACCATGATCTCCAGTCCTGAGCATCCACGCATTCGTCGACCGCCAGAAGAAGCTGCAGGAACTCATGGCCGGCTGCACCTCAATGAACACGAACCGGTACTTCCGGCTCATGTGCCTCGCAGCCATCGAGGTCTTGCTGACCGTGCCTCTCGGGTCATTCATGATCTATGAGAGCATACAGATCAACGGCCGCGTGCACCCCTGGATATCCTGGGCGGACACGCACTGGGGCTTCAACAGGCACGACACGTACCCCGCCGCGCTCTGGCGCATCAATCAACACAGGGAGAGCGTGGCCGAGTTCAGCCGCTGGCTGATCATCATCTGCGCGTTTACGTTTTTTGCCTTCTTCGGGTTCGCAGAGGAGGCGCGGCATAACTACCGTGCCGCGTTTAGACGCGTCGCGTCATGGCTTGGGCACGAGGTGACGCCTGTAGTGCCCTTCCCCGGGTATGTAATCCACACTTCATGGTTTGTGCGATTATATTCATTGAAACGATCAGTGGCCCGCAAGTCAAGCGATCAAATATGACTTTTGCAGGCAGAAGAGTGACCATCTTTCCGGTCACCGTCGCTCCCGGTGCCGAAACACCCCAGGCCGAAAAGGATCAGCCTAAACTTACGTCCAGCTCGAAATGTTTCGCGTTTGTAAAAAGAGCTCTCCGCCTAGAACGAGAACCCCCACTCCTACCTATTGCTTTTGCACCCAACACATTCTCGCCACGGAGCTCTCAAAGTTCTGAGCCGCGGGACCTCGATGGCGATAGTGATAGTGACGGCAGCTCGCCGGTACCTGCTCGTATATCGAAAAATCTCCAGAGCTCGGGTAAGCCCGAGCCACCTGGCCTATAGTCTATTCGTTGTAATATCTAGACATCCCCGCATCTGTCGGGACCTGTAGCCTTACCCATACCCTCTATTTGTAGCACTAGCGGCCCCTCCTGCATTCGGCTCCCCACCATATACCACATACCATATTATAGGAAGAACAACTTTATTCTGTTAGGGTCCTGTGCTGCCCAAGGCCCCTACACATCCCTGCGTAGACCCACGAAACGTGAGAGAGACAACTGGACGTTAATGTGGCTCGACAATTACCCATGCACGCGCCGGTTTCAGGTGGGCTTTAGGCGTATCAGGTGGAGATTTTGCCTCTACTCCGTAGCAGGTATGCTGCGGGCGGGCCTTTGTCAGTCTTCAAATGATGAATATTCGGGGACGTCCTGCACACCTTCCGCTTTCTCTCTTTTATTAAATTGCTCCTCTCTTCTCCGCTCACATTCCCCCATGCTGTTTGGCTTCATCTCGATGAGCTCCATCCACATGGCGCCCTCTTTGACTCCCCGACTCCTCAAACGCCTCGCGAACTCTCCAACAGGCGTCCAAGGCGAGACGTCCTCGAACCTTCTCAACTCACTTGTCTCGTCGTTCCAGTCATAGAAGATTCCGTCCCCTGCCTGGAAAATGAAGCTAGAGCGCGCTCCTTTCTGTGCAGGCTTGTACATGAGGCCCCTGATAGGGTCCGGTAGCTCATACGCAATTTTAAAAAGAATATCAAGCGGGCCCATGTCGTAATAGTACGCGCCGGACGAGAAGGAGTGGACAAGGCTGCATCGCGACCAGTCACATGAGTAGCCGGCGGGGAGCAATGATGGTGTAAGGTGGTGCCATGCCCCCGCGACCTCCTGGGGAGTGCGTAGATGGTATGGACTATTCAAACTGGCCGGCGAATGTCTCGCGTCGGCTCCGGGCGCGTCGTGATAGGTACTGGGGAGTGGCCATACAATGGTTGACCAACTTGACATTTCAGACAGGGATAGCATGTTAGTTTCGTTATTACTATGTGAGGATGAACCGACGCCTGGGGATGAAGGGGGGCTCTAGTTTGAAGGCTGGTCAGCATGAATCCAATGTGTGCATGAGGAAATGAGGCTTACGGTTTGGGTTACCGCGGACAACCTCCGTTTTAGAAGCGGACCGGTAGCTGCGGTATGACTTGTCTCATTGATCCCAGCTTTGCATAAGGACGTCGATGGAGCCCTTGCACTATGAATAGACGTATCAGCGGTGGGCAGAGAGATTGGGTTGTTAGCACGACTCACTTTCGTGTTGCGCAATAAATCTGTGACCTCAACATGGTGATATTAACCAGGGGTTTTTGCTGGAGGGGAAAGTGTTGAGCAAGACTGGTAAGGTCTGACTCGGTTTAAGAGCCCCTAATCCGCCACAATATGCACAAATATCACATGTCTATATAATGACTTGGACGGACGCGTCGGCGCGTCTTGCAGCCTTATCGGACTCAAGTCCGAATTATCACCCTACCGACCTATCTCCGATTTGCGGGCGAAGAACCTGCCAGTGGACCGCGACGGTTAACGCGAGCCGGTGGATATCAGTGGAAACAGAACCTGTCTGCTGAGATGCTATAAAGCTGCTAGGCGTCTGATAAGGCTTTGACACGAAATGGCTCTGAATCGGGGTGTGATAGTTCGATAGTCATTTGCCCGTCGTCGTAACCAACCAACCCAAATGATGATGAGAGTTTCACATGTCTGCTCTTTCATGTGTGAGTGACCTGGGGATCGTTAGAGAAACAGATGTGTATGTGTCCTAATAACGAGTAATCTGTTGGTTGGAAGATCAGATCCTTAGGTGGACTGATTACGTGAAGGGACCTACCGACCCAATTGACACGGGCGGATGGCGACGACATGGTGAGATGGCCGAGCGGTCTAAGGCGCCAGACTAAGGAGTTCACGACCAGGACGTTCATCGTCCAATCTATATCTGGTCTCTTCGGGGGCGGGAGTTCGAATCTCCCTCTCATCATTTTTTGCGCATCTTGCCTATCTGGGAAAACAAAGCGGCATTATGAAAAAGCTAACTGTGGAGAAGGCTAAGAAACCACGAAGCATGGTGAAATGGCCGAGCGGTCTAAGGCGCCAGAATCAGGCTTGGCTTATCTGGTCTCTTCGGGGGCGGGAGTTCGAATCTCCCTTTCATCATTGTTTTTTCTCCCTGCCCACACAGGAACTTTCATCGACCCCTGCTTTGCTCGATGACCGTTGACAAGGTTATACATTGAATTACTGTTGATTGGTAAGTATACAAAGGAAGACATGAGAAAGGTGTCTGTCCGTTCGCCCATATTAGCTTCTATCAGCCAACCCATTTTAAAACGGTTGCTCGGCCAACACTTCTGATACCTTGACAATCAGTTCGTCTTTACTTTTCAGTTCTGCAGCGAAGTATGCCTTGGCGCCACCCACGCCCTGTGTTTTTACGACGTGCGATAAACGATCATAAGCATTGTGTTCGTCCACCCTTCGTATTGCACATACGAAATCCCGTTTCTTAGAATACACGAAAAGATCTCCGTGGCCACTACCAGGCCGACCTGTCTTGAAATTGAAGGGAACTTGAACTTTAATTACCAGTTTTTTGCTTTCAAAGGACATGCCTTTCGGGATATGCGCGGCTCGGTGGTGGCTACTTGGAGTTGGAGTCGTCGGGATCCCGAAGAACTTCCGAGCGATATTAGAAGTAGGGACAACTGAGTCAAAGCCTTCGTAGAAAGGTTTGAGGGTAACCGTGTTGGTGGTTGAGAATGGTTGGCATGTCTGTTTGTGGTTTGGCCACGTTTCCCCTACGCACACGAGAGCGTTATAATGGGCAGATTAAAAATAGAGACGTGACGCACGTTGACATTCGACGGAACAGTATCGCGCCACCTGGCACCTGGAGCAATTTTTCAAAGCCACGTCGCCCTTCCCACAACCATCGCACTTCTTCTCAACCCTCGGCGCTTCCTGACCGCTTCGTTTGTTGATCCACTTCCGCACGGTCGCCGTCACTTGAGGTCCGCACGACAAGAAAAAGGACATTGGAGTCGTTCCGTCCGCCTCTTTGGTCTCCAGGTCAGCACCATGTTCGAGGAGGAGATCAATGGCTGCAGTATGGTTTTGCTGGAATGCGCCAAATATCGCCACCTCTCCGTACCGGTTCTGGTGGTTCACATTGGCGCCAGCCTTGATGAGCGCACGGGCAAGGTCAACTTTGAGTACCTGGCTAGTTACGGCATGTCCAAGGGCAGTTATACCGGCGATGTCCTCGATGTCCGTAGGTAGGCCACGAGCGATGAGGTAATTGAGGGTATCGAGATGTTTGAGGCTTGTAGGTGGACCAGACACTACTCGCTGAGCACCTGCAACGATGAGGGTAGCGTAGCCGAATTTGAATGGTGTTTCTGTTCCCTTTAGGTCTGGGTATGCTCCAGATTCTACTTGCTGAAATCACCCGTCTTTTCGTCCCATGTTGAAAAGCGATAGTGTGACGTTATCGTACCTGTCGTAAATGGATAAAATCACCAGCATAACAGCATAAGCCAAAATTGGAAAGTTTCGTAGGGTCCAAGTCAAGACTATCTATGAATAACTGGGTCACGTCGTCGGTATCAAGACAGTTGGGGAGAACTTACGTTTGATGTAGAGCTCCCGTAATTTTTTACCCCCTTTTGCGAGACTCAGGTACCCTTGTTGACTCAGGATATCTAGCATTTCCTGGGTAACAACTAGACCACCACTGTTTGGGGCTGTCGAACCATCCATATTCTTATGAGATAAAATATTTGGATATAGGTCTTCGCCGTGAACTAGCTGAAGTCTGTTCGTCGCGTAACTCGCGAGCCCTGACGCCCCCGGCCCGGAGCTTATTGAAGCGCAAAGCACGCGGGAAGATCCGCCTTCCGAGTCCGACACTCCGCCACCTTTGTTTCTGCCATGACCATCGCTGCAAAAATCGGTGGCCACATAATTGTTGTCCGCGTGTTGTCGTAATTGACCAAAAAAGCTGTGGCTTTTCCATTGTTTTCTTTTGTCATCTCTCGAGGTCTTTAGGCCTTAGTGGGTGGCCTCACTTACGTTGCTAGGTCTTTTTCGCTGGTCCTTCACCATCGACGGCAACGGAAACAAGGCCACTGCTCACAACAGTCCAAAAGCTCGATGGGGATTTATATAAATGATCAGGCGCGGGCTGTGGACGCCCGTACAAATCTAACAGCCTTGAATCGCTCCTAACGCCACACGACAACTACTTGATTTTTGACGTCTCCCAGCTTGAAGCTTGTATTCAAACCTTGATTATCTTGTCGTGGTACGTGATAACCCCTTCTCTCATCTGCTTCACACTCTCACCATCTGTTCTAACAGTTCTCTATCTTCGCAACATGTATGATGTTGTTGTGCGTTGGGACGCTTCTGGATGCTTTTCACGAGGCAGGTTACCAGGCGAATTTCTGTCTGAGGGACCATACCCGCCGCAGGTTGAGGATAAAAATCAGCCAGTGTCCGGAGATATAGTACTCGTCCCCTTCCTGGATGACGGCGTCTCCTACTTGGTCCAAATCATCCGTAAACTTCCCGGATATCTCAAAGGCGTTGGCCCAGCCGACTTCACACATCTGGTATCTGGTCCTTGGGAAGTCGGCCGGTATAGAACCTGTTTCATCGGTCCTTACCCATACCTCTTCCGCATTCTTGACGTGTTGGACGATGATGATAGTGACGACGATGACAGGAGCGACTCTGATGATTCCGACTTCTCTAATGGGGCTCCTCAAAGCGACGGGACTGTCTCCACCCTTCCGTTGTATACACTGGATGGTGGTTCGCCTGACCCTACGTCGCGTTCCCCGGCATCTACCTTTTGTTCCTCCAAACCACACCCGCCTGCCTATGATACCGCGTACCAGTGGCACAGTGACGATTCCGACTCCGGCTCTGAAAGTCCCATTCGCGGAAGAACTAGGGCTAAGGGTGAGCGCCCTGCGAGATATGGTCTTCAGAGAGACGAGAGCCCTGTTCGTGTGTACTCCCCTTCTTTGTTCAACCGACCATTGCACGAAGACATTATTTCCGCGGGACCCTGCGGAGTAGTACCGCAGCCTCGCATTGAGATTTCGCCTGATGTCTCGCCTGGTCGACGTTTGGGAAGCCTGATGGCTGATACCCCTGCGATGGTCGACTCGCTGAGTCCCGCCGATGTCCCAGCTAAGGCACTTGGACAGGCAGAAAAGGCCATGTTTCCCCCCCTGGTTGGCATCTATTCCAGTATTCAACTGCCGGAGAACTCAACGCGCTCCATATCGCGTCATACGCCTCAGCGCCCTCCCCCGACTCAAGACCCAATCGGTACACCGCGTCGTGCAGGGCGCATTCCCTTACTTGGTAACCAGACAGAGAATATCTCGCCACTCCCCGCTTCGATACCAGATCCTTCTCGCTTGTCCGCCCCACGTACTCGGGCATTGCCACTTATCCCGGCTCTTGATAGAAGCATTGGTACAGCACCCAACGGGCCTCCATGTGTCGGAAGTAGCCCCTATGACCGCAAGTATACAGCAGAATTAGTGGCGGACGAAGGGGAGGGATATGCATTGCGGAACTCCAACGGGCGTATTTACCGCCATTCCCCGCAAGGTCCTGTCAGACCACCCGGCTTGTTCTCACCTGCCATAGACGAGTCTAACAGGAAGGGACGGACGCCACCCCAAGGGACCAGTAGCTTGGTAGGCCAGATTGATCTCACTGCGCAGAGGAGGATCCTCGCGCTCCTCAAATCCAGTAAACCTCCCCAGGAAACGGCCAGCCGTTGTCCACAGTCTCCGAGTATAGCCAGGACTCCACCACCGCCGGTCTCACCAATCATCAAGTCGCCCCAACCACGAGTTCCAGCTGTAGGGAAATCATGGGTTGTTCAGTATCTCGAGGATTTGGTTGAGTTGGATGACGAATCAGATAAGAATACCGACTTCTATTCCCAGTCGCCGAAGACTAGGTTCGCGCGCGACTTCCCCGTCAACGAGTCAGAGGTCGAGGTATATTTGAGGGAAGATCCCAGCCCAGGGTTGGACAGGTTCCTCACGGAACGCCGCCTCATGTCTCCTGAGCCAGCCTTGGCACCCCAGCGCCGCTACGCCCTACATGGTATCGAACTCCGTCCCTGCGATAAGGATAAGATCGGGCTTGATGCGCGGCCTGACTCGGATGGCGAGGAGAGTAATGATGGGCTGTTCGATGACTTTCCGATCTGCGAGATGTCCATTGCGATGGGGTTGCATTCTGGCTCCCGTCGTCGGGGCAATCGACGCACTTGATCCATGAATATTACACTGCGATGCTTGATGGACGACTAACAAATGGATACTGATGATTTTATTTTACGATATTTCCTACGCGTTGCAATTCTATACCCACTCATCTATCGAACTCAGGATGGAGGCTTCCCATTATCCAAGGACAATTTGATTGCTCATAGAAACTGGGTTATAATGTGTTATACATATTAAGTTTTTTTGTAGATAATAGATTCCATTTACTATTCTCAAATTTCATCTCCCCCGGAGCAAAGGCACCCTCTAGTCTACAAGCGCCTAGACATACCCATGTCGACAATCACAAGCCGCGGGCGCCTGCCAACCCGCTCCCAAGGCCTTTCATAGCCTCCAGCCTCATTTTCCGCTTCTCCTCGACGACACCACCCATCGCCACGTCCCACCACCTCTCCGGTCCCTCAGGAACATCTCTCCAACCACCCTTATACAGTGCATGAAGCTTTTTGGTACTCCCTCCGATGGGCTTCGACATGAACGACTTCGCGTGTTGCCAATTAGGGGGAGGATTTGTTGGCGAATAAATGCCAATGGGGCCTGGGACACTGAAGCCGTTCGTCGCCATCACGAGCGCCGGTGGGACAGTGATCCTGCCGACCTTGAAACAGCACAGGGACACTGAGACGGTGTGCAGCGTGGCACCGTCGGGCTCGGGTTCGGACGCTAGTGATGCTGTGACTGCTTTGAGGGCGGAAGCAGTGTCGGCGGAGGGATTTTCCTCTGGGGTCTGACTTGTGGATGGCATGGGCGACGAGACGGTGCGGACGGAGGCGTTGAAGAGTGGTTCTGTCGTTTCTTCCAAGTCTGATTGGGGTGGTGTGATTTGTGCATGGGTGGACTTTGATGCGCTCTTCTTGGAAGACTTGGTCACGAATTTCGAGACGACGTAGAGCTGTTGCACGTCAATGGGGTAGTAAAGAGACGTGCGACGGAACCCACCCATTTTTGATCCCATGTTCCGATGTTTACTCTTACTTCGTACCGTGCCAAAATGGGGATTTCACGGACAAAGTTGTAGTGGGTGGCTAAAGTTAGAATGAGATACGGATCTGTGTGTACAATAGGGAGGTCGGTACCTGCTAGTGCCATCCATCCTCCTGCACGGAAGAACATCGGGAACATGTGCAAAGCCGTTTTGAAACGGGCGGAATCGAGAGTCTGGGGAGTGAGTGAGTGCGAGTTCCTGGAGCATCCAATTTTAGCATACCTTCGCATAACTAGAGTTACTTAGGTGCCCGTTAAAGTCGCTGTCGTCAATAGCTAACAAACTCCGGTTATGTAACAAGTGGAGGATTTGTGAACAAAGGTGACTCACTCGCCCATGATTTGTACGAAATCGTCAGATTGAAGGGATCTGCTCCTATTGGGGTAATTGAATCCAGCCATTTATCCTCGGCTTGCACTTGTGCGGTGCGAGACCTGAGCATGTTTCGCCATTGCATCAACTTGTATCGAATTCGGATTTTAAACACAGGCCTAAACACACGGACTCAAGAGGAGTCAGTCAGGCTTAATAATGAGCTGTATAGGTAAAACTCACAATGCCATGCAAGGGGCCAAGAACGGACATTAAGTAGAAGCAGAAGAATAATGAGGTACTTGGTTATGCTTGGTGTAAACCGCAACGCTGACGCGAAATTCGACGACATTAATGGCCCGAAAAGCGCAGAGAGCCGGGATAGCGTTTCCAGATGCATTCTAGATGACTTGAAGGACAACATGGTGGCCATTATATAGAGCAAAACTTGAGCAAAATGAAAATGCTTGGTCGTCGTTGCTGGGGGCAGACCCGTCACTAACTAGCCTGAGTAAAACTCAAATTTCTGATTGGGGCGGCTCGGTAACACCATTTACCGGAGACCCTAACCCTAGATTAGGTCTTCGCCTGACGCTGACCGAGGGGTGGACTCGAAATGAAGGAAAGGATGGACTGAAGGATTTAGCAATGAGAATAGCATGAAGTAGACGCTCTTTGAGTACACAGAAAGACAGAATTCTTATGAAAGGCGTCTCTAGAAAACAGATTCCTCACGGAACACGCGATGTGAGGCGAGCCTTGTGATAATCCCGTATTGCGTCCGCGTGTTATTTCATCAAGGATGGTATGAATTTTTTCAAAAAAGCTCGGATGATAGATCATGAGAGGGGACGCGTTTGTACGGCATCCACAACCTTCCCCAAAACAAAAAGTTTATTGGTTATGTCCAGAGCAGTTGCGGCTTCACCTTACGAATAATTATCCTCGTAACCATCATCAAATTGTGGCCGCAGCCAGCCAAGACCACACAGCGATTATTGTCACCTCTGAGGGGTGTTGTCTATTTTCAGTTTATGCTCGTCTAGTATTCGCACGATCGCAGAGGACATCGTGGAAGGAAAACGCCGTCGTTGACTTATAGCTCGAGTGTCCGGACCGCGCCTATCTGAACGAAACCACAATGCCAGGTTTTAAGTCGCGATACCCAGAACTTGCAACATGAAACGTTAACGAGGATAGCCTTGGCACAAACACTGCCACCGCCCACCAGGGTAACTGTTATGACGCCCGATTGTTTGTCCCCGACGTCACAAAGTTCGTTGTTAACGTTGCGAGGGTCGTCATAAGATCCCTCTCCTGAATAACCGTTAGTGGATATACTGGAATGGCTTCTTCTACAAGCACTTCATGTTCATCGGCCACTATTGGGCATCGTCTCTTCCTTTTCTGGAAAAGAATTCTGTTCAGTTGTCGGGTTTTCCCCAATATAGCCGATCTAAACAGAATTCATAGACCGACCTGATTTCCCACACAACTCATTCAGAAGGCGCGTTTAGCCTCGTTTTTCTGAGCGTGCCGTAATGTTAGGTTGCTGATTTTTATGGGTTTCCTACGGGGTTGAAGGACACAATATCTTGGGGATCTCGGAATGGTGGCGTTAAGATAAGGCCTTGCTCGACGAAATCTTGGTCTCCAGTTTTTTATCTATATCCATGTTGTTCGGTCGCTCCAAGTGACCATTAAAGTTATATCAGAGGCGCGTCTATTGCGGCACCTGTGTCATCATTGTATATAAAAAGCATCTTTATCGAGGGGACGGTGGCACTGGTGCTTATCTTACAGGGTGGGCAGGCCATCATAAGGTGGAGTGGGAGCCTCATCGTTTACTGGATCCTTGATGGTCGGTGAAGTGTTTATTATGGATTCTTGACAGTTACCACCCAACTCCAGTTAGCATAGGTCCTCATGTCGGCTTCTTGCTTTGTCCGAACGGTGAACCCGGACGTCGATCAGATTGTAATCTTGAAGGACTCGGAGCTTACAACGTCATTAAATCTCGATGTGTGGAGCAATCCTCATCACTCCTGAGAATGCTTTCGTCGAGTTCACTGGAGCTTGATTGGATTTCCAAAGGTTTTACTAGATAAGGGTCTATCTCATGTATTGGGAATGGAAATCTCAGCGCCCGCCGCAACCCATGACCTTTCAATGGCAAGGATACTGTCAACTGCGTCCAGAATTGTGTCTTCGATAGTGGTGAAATCGCCTTTGCCCATTCCGAGGACTTGCTGAATACGGTCGAAGTCTATGGGAGCTCTGGAGGATGGAGGGGTAGGAGGGACAGATTTAATTAATCTGTCTTTCAACTCCGGCCTCTTCTCTGCAATGAGGGCAATAATAGCATTGAAATCAAACCCATGGGGAGAAGCGAATAGGATGCGTTTCTGGTTCACCAATGAGGCAGGGGGTGATTTGAGGGCAAGAACATGGGCTTTGGCAACATCGCGGACATCGGCGTGACGAGGGGAGGGAGGGAAAACCCCGGTCGGGCTTAATAGGCGATAAATAAAAAGATCGGTAGAAAGGGCAGCATAATTTGGTGTCGGTGGGGCGTTGAAACTTGGTGCAAGGGGCCCATAAAGAAATGGTGGATTCACTAGATAATATGTATAGTGTGAATTAGTTCCAAAAATGGATGGCAGGTCACTTACACGTCGTGATATCCAACTCGGGGTGTTCCTCTCCGAAAGCCCAAAGCTCGCGCTCTGCGAATGTTTTGGATGCGGTATAGGTGCTCATGGGATTTCCTGATAGCGCTTCCTCCTTTGTGATTAGGCTCCAGTCTATGGGGCGGACATCATCTCGACCCGTAGTGGCTCAAATGGTTGGAACAACTTGCCTGAATCTGTGAACGAGCCCCGTGGATTTATTGCGGTGACGATCGAACTAGTGACGACAAGGCGTTTGATGCCAGCTTTCTGGGTTTGACGAATCGTGTTCAAAGTTCCTTCTATGGCTGACTGGTAATCAAAGCGTTAGCGCACCTCCGTGATACAGCATTGATTGAGCCTCACCTTTAAGATCTCTTCTGGGGTTCCGCGACCTGCGAGAGGAGAAGCCGAGTGAATTACTGCATTGACGCCCTTGAGTGCATCGGGAAACTGGTCGGTGGCAATTTCATCGATCGCAACGGCTTCAAAACGGCCACCAAAACTCGCATAGCTTTTCTGCAACCCAGCGACCTTGGGTCCACGAGCGGACCTTAACGACGCGTCAATCGACCAGTAGGGTGTGAGAAAGGATAACCTACGCTCGTACACGATACCCACTCTCTAAGAGCTGCGTCACGATATGCGACCCGAGAAATCCAGATGCTCCGGTAACCTGGTCAGATCATCTGATGTCAACAGCGCAAGAATCTCGGTGAAGGGTAATTCCTCACGAAGACTAATTCTGACATGTTAAGAATGTGGGCAGATGGTAGTCATTGTACTGCAGGATGGCTGCTTTATAGGGCTCTGGACCTGTGATTTCTTGTTGATTAACTTATAGGTATGACTGATATGTTGACGAATCCACTTGCAAATCCCCACCCCAACCGGACCCTGACCGGTTGGTTGTTGCCGACTGTCATATGAACGATGGTGTGACCATAGCGCGATCGATACTTCACGCTTTCATTGAACCGGGGGCATGTTGGTAGCTTTTTGACATTTCTGGAGCGTGGATAAGCCTCAGTGTTCACGTAGCCGCTGCAAACTTACGATTCTTTAAGGTTTATCAACTTGACCTTCTCCTAATTGGCAGTACAAGCATGTCTGGTCAATGAACGGTTCTTATGGATCCTTAAGCTGAGGATGTTTATGTTTACAGTATTGAGATGAAGGTTGTGGCTAGTTGTGGGTGTTGATGATCGCCCTCGACAGAACCGTGCGTGGGAATGTGGGAATAAGTGCTGAGATTATTTACCCGAGCGAATTTTTTTTTGATATAAAGCATATCTACCATCTGTGCAAGGTCACAAATTCTCTCTACGCTCAATGACTCTCCGATTTCAATGGAAAATCAACGCGCTCAAACGTTCGTCTGCAGATTTACCTTTCTGCTTAACATTCCGATCTGATTTCTCCATAGCTTTGAGGCGCTCCAGACGTTCATTCAGACACAAAGAGCCCTGCTCGATCGTACTCAGTCCGACATAAAACGGTTACATGAGTTGAAAAAAGATGCAATTGCACAACCACAAGATTTTCTGTCGAATCTGAGCAATGAGGTGTGCTTGGAGCAACCCAACTGCATTTTCACGACTAATCTAGTTTCACAGCTCGATGCTGGTACCTTTCGCCTCAGCGGACAGGCTGATGCCAAAGTCGTTGTACCAGACAGCATCGATTGGACTCTGTATGATGGGTGTGGTGCGTCAGATAGAGTTGCGCCTCTTGTATTCCCCAACTAATAAAGGGACTTGCCTAGATCCACAAGCTCTCCAAACTCTTGCTCTCAAAGCGCGGCAAAAATACGTCCACAGAAACCAGCCTTATCCGTATCAGCGGTCACCACTATCGGATTTGCAAAAAATGGTCAAGGAGGCCCGGCAGAGAATCATCGATCCAGTTCTCGCCCAATACGAATGCATGTCGGAATCAGACGACGAAGCTGAAGAACCGGTCGACCCGGAGGAGGCTCGGCGGGAAAGGGAGCAGGAAAAACTGCGTGAACTGAAGAAGCGAAAGATCCGGTCGACGGGTGGTTTGAAACTTCCGTCGTTACATCGCACTCGGGGCCCTTCGGGCGTGTTTGTTCGGCGGGATATTGAGGATGAGAGCCACGAAGTCGACATTTCACTCGACGACTCGTGTAGCTCCATGCCTATGGACGTTGATACACCCATTACCACAACCGGAAAATCTTTGCCGCTACCCTCGATACCCAGGGCCAATCGTACTCGTCGGCCATCAGATAAGCTTCAATCTACTAACGAAGGCAAGAAGGAACTTGCGCCATCCACGAATTCACGGCGGAAGCCCAAGGCACCTCTCACCAAGGATGACGCCAATCCAGAGCAAATCCCGAAGAAACCTAGAAACACCACAAAACCGAAGCCAGAGACATACAAGCAGGCTTGGTCTGTCTCGGAGCAACACTTGTTGGAGCAACTTCTGGAACAGATTCCGGAAGGGGAGAAGAACCGGTCGGTCATTCTGTTAATGTCATCCTTCACGTGTACTGAAACATATGCAGTTGGCAGAAGATATCTCGTGCGATGGAAGGGAGGAGAACTCCACGGCAGGTGGCCAGTCGAGTACAGAAGTATTTCGAGAAGCTCAAACGGTTTGGAGTGACCCAGGTATAAGACGCATATACCTTGCCTCCCCCAATGATTGTCTCACGACGTCTCAACATTACCAACTTCTTCTGTAATTCAGTATTGTGTCACTCGTAAATTTACCTGTCGGCCCCGTTTATGTATGGCATCTATAAAGCTAGAGGGGCTGAAGGGATAGAATGAATTTTTTACACCCATCAGCAGCAGTGATTGATTGATGTTGTGTATATATAAAAGACTCTAGCACAGGTGCGGTCACGCCATGTGACACCTCGCGAGCGTGACATACTTTGAACAGGCCCCTCGTTCTGTTCTCAAGCTCAAACCAAGCTACACTCATCGACTTAACGATTATTCTATATACAACCTCACCAAAAACGGGTGAGGGAAAGAAAAGTAATGGAAGATACTGAGGTTATCGATATCACCTCCGGTGAATCGGAGGGCGAACCCACCATCGACCGACGGGCCATCCTGGAACCAGTGATTGCGAGAGTGGTCGATGCACTGGGTGGACACGAAGCAGAGGGCTATCGGATGGGAGACGAGGTGAATGGGTGCCTCAGGGATCTCAAGAAACTGTGGAGAAAAGACGACACTGACGATGAGCGCACCGTGGCACGCATATTCTGGGAGACGCGTATACTCCCCAACGACCTTGTCCACATACTGCTTGCAACAGCTGGGAAAGGCTTGGTGGAGGATAAGCGGGCTATAGCATGTGCTGATCTGATGACAGCGATGACTTGGCCTATCGACATGGCAGAGGAATTGAAGGAGCTAGATGATGAACTAGACAAGGGGACTGACTACACACAACTAATGCAAAGTCATCTCCACTACAAAGCGGCCCTTCTTAGGCCAGGGGTTATGCAGGCGTTATTTGGAATCGTGCTTCCACCTCTCGCGAAATCCCACAAGGAGCGGCAGGAACGAGATGGACAGATCGTTAATGTCGTCTTGCATCTTGTTCGGAATCTTGCGTTTATTAAAGACCTGCCAGCGAACACCCATCTTAGCGCCGACCAAGCAGAGCTGTCCTCGCTTCAAGCAAAGCTAATCCGCGCTTTGTCCGAGACTCACATGTTGCGATTGCTGCTCACGATAGCCGCCAATGCCGAAAAGGACCAATTAATGAATGGGTGGAATACCTTGGTGCTTGAAATTTTATACCTCCTTTTTCGAGGCATCAAACCTACCTCGTTAACAATAGACCAAGCCAAAGTTAATACCCTCAATTAACCTCAATTTCAAATTACTGACCCCTACACAGCAACCCACGGCGACCCTGCACCGCCTTCTCGCCGCAGAAGAACGGTCTCGTCGAGATATCGCCCGCAAAGCGACCTCACGCCATTCACGATTCGGAACGACTATCGCTGTTAAATTGAACCCCAATAGGAAACCTCGCGATCCAGGTAATGAAGATAAGGGAGATGAGGCTGATTCGGAGAATGCCCCGACGGCTTCCCGGTCCTTCATCCTTCATCGCCAGCAAGCAATCAATCGAGAAGCTGGAAGTATCATGGATATGGCTAAACAACAGAAAACGAAGAAGAGTAACAAGGTGGACGAGCTAGCTCACGAGGATAACCTCTCCATGGAGGCCAGGGTCATCCTGCAAAATTTGGCAATCGAGTTCGTTGAAGCTTGTTTCAATCGTAAGTTTTATTACCCTACTAAACATGCTTCCAAGGCCTGACATTCATCCTCAAAGCTTTCCTTTCTGCGCTGCTCAAGGACATCCGTTCTGAGAGAGCGAAGATCACCGAGAAGGACAACCTGCGTCTTCTCTACGTGACCAAATGGTTTTTAGAGTTTTTCTTGTTGATGCGCGCACGAGAAAAATCAACGGGTGGAGAGGGGAGATGGCGCTTCGGGCTGATTGCAGAGGTGACCGAACGCTCGTGGATCGTTTGGGTCCTAAAGCGGATGAGAGAGGCCGTGGAGGAGAAGGTTTGTCTAGTACTCCACGCTCCTCTCTAAATGTTTTTAATGGGATTTTGTTTAGCCCAAACTTTGGACGGAGCTTCAAGCAGGCATTGAATGCCTGACGCAACTACTCCTTTTAATTGACACTATGTCATCCTCCGAAATCGCCGACCCTGCTCTCAATGAGGCCGCGGGACTCCTGCAACAACAGCTTATCTATAATGGCGAAGTGCTCGACATTGCATTTGAGAGCCTCCGTTCCTATAAAGCCGGGACTCAATCGCTGGCTTATCTGGATTCTAGCATTTATCTCGCTTATGCGCTGCTCCGAATGCTGGAGAGATGGGGCAAGGCGAAAAGTGGAGAAATGTATGTCAGAAAAAAGAAACCAAAGAAAAAGAAGGCTAAAGGTTCACTCAATTATTTAATTCCTTTGCTCGTGACTTATACCCTTTTGACAAAGGAGTCGGCGAGGAAGATGGTATACCCGACGTCGAAGAGGAGGTCGAAGAGCGGGAGGAAATTGTACATGAGACCATGTTCACATTTGAGGCTTTCGAAATGGTAAGCTTCTGCCGAATTCCCCGCATTTTTTCTCAGCGGGAAAAAATTACAGAAATTCGCCCATGCGGAGATTACACATACACTTTTGACATACCTGTCACGCTATAAGGATTTCGCATCGTCCGAAAACATGCGACGCGTCGTGAGTTTGATGCATCGGCAGGCTGTAAGAGCGAAAGCGGAAGGACTGTATTTCAAGGTTTGTGAGACTTCCTGCCTGACGTGTGGCGTGGCTATTCAACACGACTGACCGGTAATCCCCATTTTACGTAGGTCTCGACTTTGAATTTGTTCAAGTCAATTCTGGCCGATCAAAAGTCCTTTCCACGGGAACAACCTTACAAAGACCTCGTGAATTTGATCACATTCATTCTACGACAGTTCTTCAAAGCGCTGGCAGAAGAACCCTTTTTGGCAATTGAGGTACCTGAATCACCTTGTAGAGGAAATGTCTTTTGCTAACAGCCATCAATACCACCTTGGCATCTCCCCGCAAATCAGGCCTTCTTCCCTAAGAACCGCGGTAATTGGAAACAATTCTCGAGCTGGAAGCCGGAGGAGAAATCCCAGAGAGAGAAGAAAACAGTCGAGGACACTCGATTTCCATCTGATATAGAAGTCAAGAAGGGTTATTCTTGGAGCGATCAGCTTGGCATTGTGGTCGCTTCGCTTGTTGGGAGCGGGCAAGAAGAACTTGTTCATTGGACAAGAAATGTAAGCCTGTCCTTGGATTTTACTCCTGACTTGTCACCAATGTGCATCACAGATATTAAACCTGGCTGTCGCACACCGAAAGAGGATAGTTGAAGAAACTGATGCCCAAGATGTCGACAATCCTACAGACGATGAAGACATTGAGGCCAGCACCGCCTTGAAATTGAAAGGACCCTCAAGTAAAGCCCTGTCTAAGATGACTGATTATCGTGAGGCAGATCCTGTGCGCGCATTGACCGTGCTAATAATCGATCAGTGATACCATATCTGTCTGATGAACAGGCAGATTCAGCGACGAAAAATCCCCAGTTGAAACTCTTGTTTCGGCTGTCAAAGTTCTCCATCATGGATGAAGGTGCGCGTTTCTGAATTCCCTTAGACCCTGACTAAGACAGGCAATGTCAGATGCTGAGGAGCTGGAGTGGTATGTGCCCGCAGCAATTACACCAACTGATCTTCAAAGTATCGTCGTCGTCATCGAGCAATTCCTGGAAACTCCCTTCGATCTTGAGGGTAAGAAGCCATCGCAGCTCTTCAACAAGAAAAGGCGCCGGCGTCGAAGACGCTCCCCATCTCCTGTGTCTGATGACGAAGACATTGTTTTCCCTGACGACGAACCTGATAAGAAGAGGAAGGACGAAAAAAAGAAAAAGGAAAAGGAACAATACAAATCAGCCCAGTTTATCGAAGATAGCGACGAGGAATACGGCGATATTGAAGCGTTCCTTGAAAAAGAGAAGGAAATGCGAGAAAGGGCCAGCAAGGCTGCCGCCGCAGCTAGCAACGGTAGAATTGGCACCATGAAGGCGACAGGGACGAAAAAACGACGTAGAAAGGCCGGCGGAGACTCGACGAGAAAGAAGCGGAAGAGTAGCCGACCCTCCTCGCCCGCCGCCCATTCTGATCAAGATCAATCGGAGGACAGCCATGCCGAGAGCATTGATCTACCAACGGATGCTGTTAAGGAACTTACGACAACTGTTCCTCGACCAAGGCCCAAACCCATCTTCAAACGTGGCGACTCCTCCCAGTCCAGTCTAATGAGACTTTCTCCATCGGTAACCGCTGCACCGCCCTGGGAAGGATATGATTCAAATGACTCGGGACCGCCAATTCCTGTGGACGCCGACAGCCCTGCAATTGGCCGCCGTACAAGTAATCGGTTAATCATCTCGGACGATGATAGTGATAATTAATACACCGGCCCGTATTTGACGATGTTTAACATGGCGGGTGCAATGCTAAATTATTTACCTCCCCAAAACATAAGGTAAAGGAAGGATTGGCAAGGGGACTTCGGCTACTCAACGGAGCGATACGTGGGATGGAGAGTGATTCTCCACTTCATGACCCTCCTCACATGTAGCCATGGAGAATGGATTGGTAACATGCAAAATTTCCTCCGTCTCGTGGGTTTATCGCCATTTCCGATGACAACATATTCATTCAGCCCTTGCCTACGTTTAAGTCCGAGACGACCTCACGGGTCATCTGCATCCGCCACCCACAGCAACAATTCAATTGGAGCATGCTTGGTGGATATCCTAGCCACGCAACAGCACGACATATTTCCCTCGATGGATCGGCCCTTACCTCACAGCTGACGGTCTTCGTTCCGTCTTCCGAACATCACAAACACCTCCCGAGCACTTGGTCGTCCATTTTACTGTGAGACGGAAATCTCTTGGCAAAATTCGGTGGGTGTGAATACCCAAAGATAGACAATGGTTAAAGCCTATGACGATTGGGCCCCTTCGATGCCCACACCACGCCCGCCAGTCCAAATTTAGGCCACCTTTTGATTTCTGCATCAGAATCGTGTGGCGAGAGTTAATTCAAACAATTTTTATCGGGGAAAACCGCTTCCTTATTCGACCTTGTGCTTTCCTGAGCCCCTCTTCATTCTTTTGCCAGGTCAAATGGAACAAACGCCAGCCACTCGGGTGGGTTCTTCTGATTCCAGCCAACAAAATACCATCAAAATTTGGCCGCCGTGAAGAACGGAGCGACTCACGGCGCACGTGGCATGGGGGGACGCTTGGTAGACTTTGACATGACGCTGTAACCGGTGTAGAATAACAGGAAAGGGGCTCTTATACCAGCCAACCTTCGCTTTTTGTGAGGTAATACTCATCAGCCATTCTGACACGTTCAATACCCGTGGCATTTAGACTTGCACGCCAAAATTGGACACGGAATGAAGAGAGATACAACTCCATTTGGTACCGACTTTTGTGCTCAACGCTACTGCAAATTCAGCGAGAAGGATTCCAATTGTTTTTACGGCTAAAAAGACGAGGTTGAGTGTAATGTTGGTGCCACTGTGTCGGTGGCGAAACCTGCTAAAGAAACAATGGGGCAGCTATTTCAAGCTGATCATAGCGGCCCCTCACCTTTGCGAATGATTATACACATCTATCTTCGAAAACTGCGGCTGATGCCACCAGTTTGAGTGCTAACCCTAGCTATCTCAGAATAGGACTGGTACTCTTGTCGATAAACAATACATCTTCAACCCAGTCTTTTGGAATTCCCCTCGTCTATGAGCAACGCCGCCTTCCCTGCATCCAAGGCTATGGACTGAGTTTTGACACAACCATTCGATAGCTTTAGCTTCCAAAGTGACTTCCTGGGACTCTGATCACAATCACCGTAGGATGTCCAGCCTTGAAGGACGCTTATTCCATCCCAACATTGCCGAGGGTGGTGGTATATCGAGTACTATCTGGTAAAGCGCTAAAGCCGTGATGAGCAAGCCTTGCTTCACGCCCTTGTGTGAAGTTTGACATTCTCGGGGTGGACACCATGACACTAGCAAGTATGACAAGAGGTTAGACCCAGATTTGACTCCTACACGTTGTGATCTCGCTGGCTCACTCGTCAGCAGGTATAATCTACCTGTATTCCCCTCCTTACCCGGCACATTCGGACAGGAGTCATAATTACTTGGGGTTAGCTCCGTTGATCAACACTGGAGGCCTTGATGACGCAGTCGGGAAATTTTAGTCATTGAAGGGCGCAACTGTGGGGTCTTCAGTACGCTCTCACCCAAACTGCGGGGCAATGGAGCAAGGCCTCAACTTTACTTTAAGGGCAATAAACTTACTTGGTAATTGAAAGCAGACTTGTGCGAAAAGCTATTCTGGCAAGTCAGGTTCCCATGGGCCCGAGGGCCACAACGACCCGAAGCAACAGTAGCTTATGCTCTTACAGCTATTGATATCTGCCTATGATCGTCATGTTAGAGAGGAACGCCACTAAACCATTTGGGCATTGGTGGCACTGGCACGAGAGTGCCAATGTCGCGGAGTGTCGGAGATTGAAATGTGATATGCGGCAACTCGCGACATGTTGTGATCCCCGATCAACAGAAGCATTATCCAGGCACGCGTTGTTGAACCAGAAAAACGAAATGCAACAGCCGTGTTGCCGGTGCGGTGGCGGCCGACAAGTTTTGAGCCACCACTGAGCTGGTCTGGTACCTATAGCCTATATCTAGGCCCGCAAATACAACTAGGAGGAGGGAATCCACCGAGTGAATCAAACTGGACCGGAGGTTTTCCTATCAAACCTAGTATAACATCATTTTTGCAGGAGATCGAACGATCCGTACCGCTCAAGAAATGCTCCAGGCTTCCTGGTTCCAAATGGATTAACATACAGGACGTCCCAGGGTCGACCAAGTTGAGACTCTTTCGCCTGATCGAGGAAAGCGAGCAAGCCGGAAAACGACGGGCTATAGGTGGGGAATTCGCAAGCCCAAACCCTAACACTCGCAACAAACCTTGACTTGATATAAGTTCGAGGGCTTTCTGACTTTTCCAACCCCGATCCCCTTCCCTCCACCTTACGTTATCTTACTGATGTCGTCTGTTACCAGTCGTGCGGGACATTCAGAGCGCCCTGAACGTAGCCGTAATGCGAAAGCACAAGCGAGGCATCGAGCAAAACGAAAGGCGTACATTGAGCAGGTATGTTCCCGTCGTTCACCTAGATGCTGGCCACCTAATATGTCGTTTAAAGCTGGAACAAACTGTGACGAAGCTTCAAACTGCGCTCGGCTTTTCGCCTGAGGATGTCTCCGCGATGCCTCCCCCACTCATCAAAATTCGCGAACTCGAGCAAGACGTCGCGCGACTAGAAAAGGAAAATGACGATCTCCGGCGGATGCTTTCTGATGCAGGAAGGCTCTCAGTTGACCTTCCTCGTCGGGATTCTCTATCATCCTTCCAAGACACGCGCGCGGGTGATCGCGACTACCGTGACAAGAGAAGAAAAATGGTAGGTGTTGAAGGAGCGTACATTGTATGTCGATTGGCATTGAATGAATTCAAACTGTTTAAGCTGAAAAAGACCATCCAGAGCCCTACTGATACTCCACCTCAGCTGGATAACATTTCTCGACCGCCACCGTTGACAATCCCCCAACCGATGTCGCAACACTACTCGCATATTTCCCAAAACCCTTCACATCATGCTTCGACCATGTACAGTCTACATGCACCAGCTTTCCAAATGCCTAATACTCCATCTGGGTCAAGTGCAACGTCTAGTCCCCCATTTTCGGCGAGTGTTATTTTATGTCGATACCCGAGCTCGCGCAGCGTGGTGGATCGGAACTTCATTGGATCCTAGTGACGTTCATTATTCTGTCCCCCATTTAGCCCACGCAAATGCAAGAACCATTGCATTCCCCGGCCAACCATCGCCCACCAGTCTTAAATGATCAAGTCATGTCGAACTACCCACATCGACATAATCATTACGGGTCAGTTAAGGTTGAGGAGGATCACTATGCGGTGAGCCCCATTTTAAAATAAAAACAATGTTACCTTCATTAAATTTTCCAATGGCTTTGATAAGTCCAATCAACATCAGCAACACAGTGGACACTATCCAATAGCTTCCCAATATACCCATACTGCACCAGATAGTGGCATGAACAATTGGAATAGCTACTCCTCTGAACGTGCACACCTGCATCGGTAATGAGTTCCAGGGGTTCACCCTAACCCCTTTTTTTTTTCGCTGTCGACTCTTAGATTATACTTACCCTACTTATTTTCCTCGCATTCCTGTCGTTTTCATTAACGGATAAAGTTCATATAGACTACTTATGAATGGATGTAAAACATTGGTCCAGAATGAACATGACCTATTTTACGAAATGATTTTAAGGTTATGGATGAGAAGGTTATTCTATCGTGGGATGCAGAAGTCAAAGAAGCTAGCCAGCCAGATCTTTCTGTAGATCGTCCTTGCATAACGGCATTGGACAATGGCGGGCATTGACATTGATACCCGGAAACTCACGAATGTCTATGTTATTCACCGAAGCTGCCAGGAGGACCATGAGGCAGACTCGACGCTTGTCCATGTCCTTTTTTAGTGGCCCGGCGGCCCGTTTATACCATGTGGACGGTGGCCCCTGCGGCACATCTTTGACCTTTCGCAGTGGCTTTGGCCAACGAAGGCCCCATTGTCCAGCAATGTTATAAATGTGGAAAACTGTGGCATTGAAGTATAGTCCCCCTCTCCCTGTTCAACAGCAGCGCCATTGATAATCACCGATTCTCAATATCCCTGAAACTTGACTCCTTTACCGAAGTGCCCAGATGCCAGGATTATCTAAAAATAGCCTCGGCAAGTCGAATAATTCCTATACCACTGGCCTGGAGCAAGCCCTTAAAGCCCATAACACCGCGATCATTGGAGACACACTGCATTTCGAAAGTGGGTCTCTCAGAGTTTTTCTTACTATGATAACCGATCAACCGGCAACTCCAGCTCTTGGGGTACATGACCTCGATGGGACGACAATAAACCCGACGAACTTGCTGGAGTTCATGTCATCCACAGATATATTCTATCACGTCTGGGTGGCGGCAAAACAGACGATTGAACAGCGGTATGTATTTCCGTCCTGTAGATCCGAATAACAACCAAAGAATTTTTATAGACAAAGCCGCGGCATCTCAGATTGTGACTTAACAAAGATGACGATGGAACGCGCTGTTTGTACCCTTCGGCATTGCAATAAGGAGAAATAAAATTCACCCCTTGTTTTCAGCTGTTCGAACTTGGGAGCGCTATCAGAGATCGAGTCAATAGGCCCCATATAACGTTCGTGGACCCTCGTAAATACGATGACAAGCAGCATATGATAGATAATGCGCGACGCCTGGTAAGATATTGCAAAGAAAAGGGAATTCACAAGTCCCAAATCATCGTCAGCGTATATCCATTTTGCTTGTGGATTATCGGGGATAGTCGATAACAGGCCTTCCACAGATCCCGGCGACACACGAAGGCGTTGCGGCTGCGAAAGTGTTAGAAGGCGAGGACGACATTCACACCAACCTGCATCTGGTGTCCGGCCTTATGCATGCTGCCGCCTGCGCCGAGGCAGGAGCCACATCAATAACAATTCCTGTTGGTCGCGTGAGGAAACATCCCTGTGGTTCTTAATTGGTGCTGATGATGTTTTCCCGAATTAGTTACTTCATTCGCAAGAACGGAAACGGAAGACCGCATATGAAAATCTACAGACACACCCTGGTATTGAGACAATACAGTCGATTCTTGTATACTTCAAGCTCCATGGAATCCGTTGTAAGGTCATAGGATCTGAATTTCGAACGGTATGTCAATAAACGACGCCCTCAATTATCTTGGCTGACCGCCCCCGAACTAGCTGTCGGAGATAGGACCCCTTGGCGACTTTGACGCCGTCTGTGTCACTAAGGATCAAGCGGCCCGCCTAAAATGGAGTCAAGTTCCCATAACTTCACCCAATGTTGATTCTGTTGCTTCCCTGCGAGCTCGACAAGCGCAATATCCCACCAAGCTTTTGGAGAATGAATCTGGCTTCCTGAGCGCCATGTCGTTCGATACACGAAATACGGTCACGGCAACTCTTTTTACCGCCCTTGGCGAGATGAAGGCCCAGATGGATGACCTTGAAGCAATAGTCGCGACGGAGGTACACCGGCAATATGAGCTGCTGACATTGGACCTTCGGTCACTGTATCGTCGCTCCAAGTCCAGACACCTAGAAGACGAGAACCACAGGCGGACTCGGAAATCCCGTGATGTGATACCAGTCGACCATCTGCCAAAAAGAACCTTGGCCAAAGCCCTGAAAATTGGAGGCCCAAATCCTGAGTACGATGAGGACGAAGTATTTTAATTGACCTGTATACAATCCCCATTACCAATGAATCATATAATATAACTAATTATGGCCAGAAAACGTGCGCACCAAGATAAAATATTGAGATATCATGAGCACCGCAGGTCATGGCCGGAGACTCCAAGTCACCAGGGCATGTGGCCGAAGATGGGTCCCATTGAATGTATCCGGTGCGTTAAAGCCAAAACCTTATTCCGAAAGGGTGAGGGGAGCCACAGGCAGTCTGAGGCGAGCTAGGCAGAGGAGGACATATTTTCCACAAGTTGCATACTTCCAGATCAGTTACGCCGCGGAGGAGACCTTTGGAGCTCGGATTCTGACAAGCGCCCTACATGAGAGGTCTCCCATTCGTTGACAGTAGCTGATATAATCGTACGGATCACCGGGCAAGTCCAATAATACCTGCCAAAATATAATACAAACGCCCCATTCTCGCATGGTGCATAACTGCGAAGATCGCACGAAAATAGATTGCAAGGAAGTGAGTACATACTCTTGTGGCTACCTGGAAAGACAGGTTAGTACTTTACCACGCACAAGCCTTTTCCTGTCATATGAAATAACGGTAACAGAGTGGATGTAGAGGTTCCGTGCGCTTCTGGAAAATACTGATATTTCCTGGGTGCAACTAATCAGTGCCTTGCCACATACACATAGGAGGAATGCCACTAGTGCCACTCAGGAGAGTGTCAAATGAGCAATGGAAGGATCAACGGTGTCTACAGAAAAAACATCGAATTCGGACCTTGGCGGTATGTACGACTGGGACTGGCGGGTTTTTGCTGTCGATTAACCTAAAGGCGCCCATTTGCGACCGTTAATTTAGCTGGCGTGTCCGGAAATGAAGGGAAATCGCTTACTGTGGAAGCCTCTGGCTACCAAGCAACCACTCAAGTTACCCCCATTCATATCGAATCAAACCAAGAAACGACTTTCAGAGTACCACAGTAAGTAATCTGTATTTTCCGAACTGACCGGTAAATTTTTTTGAACGCGTTTTCGTTCGAACGTCGTGAGTTTTTCTTTTGGATAAAGCCAGCGCGAGTGGGGCCCCGTGTGCTGCAGTGCATGTCACCAGATTTACAATCAATGTGCAGGATGTTCGCCTCGAGGCATGAAAATTTGGGATATATTCAAGATGTGGACCGGCGTTATCAGTGATCAGACAAAGTGGTCGGATCGGGGAGTTTAGATCACTGGATCCAATCTTTGACTTTTTCCAGGAGGTCAACCCATTCACGATGAGTACCCGTTTATCGTCTCCTCAAGAATATTCCGAATTGTTGGACAAGTATGACACGTGGATGTTCGACTGCGATGGCGTGCTGTGGCATGGAGATCGTATTATCGATGGGGTTGTGGAGGTTTTAGAGATGTTGCGCAGTTACAGTGAGTCTCCGCACCCAATGTCTAGAATATCATGAGACAAGGCTGATGACATCTGCATATGAGATAAGAAAGTCATCTTTGTCACCAACAACGCCACAAAATCAAGAAAGAGTTACAAAGGAAAATTTGACCACCTTGGGGTCCAAGCACATGAGGTGTGTGGGATCGCTCGTACTAAATTTGATATATCGAGTCACACCGTCCTAAGGACGAAATTTACGGATCTGCCTATGCAGCGGCAGTGTACCTCTCCTCCGTGATCAAGTTACCGAAGGGTAAGAAGGTATATGTCATTGGGATGTCAGGACTAGAGGAGGAGCTGCATGAGGAGGGAGTCGCACATATCGGTGGTTCGGTAAGCACAAGATCATGCAATTCGACGAATATACCATTGACAGCATCTTCTCAGGACCCGGCGGATTGCACCTTGGCACCTTTCTCTTTGGCAAACTTTACTCTTGATCCCGATGTCGCTGCTGTGGTTTGCGGACTCGATACCCAAATGAACTATACCAAGTATTCGAAGGCCTTTCAGTACCTTACGCGTAATCCCGGTTGCCTCTTCATCGCCACGAACGAAGACAGCACATACCCAAGTGCGGATGGGCTGTTACCAGGGGCAGGCTCTGTAAGTGCGCCTCTACGGTTTGCTCTCGGGAAAGATCCTATCTGTACCGGGAAACCATCAAGTACCATGCTCGATTGCATCAAAGCGAAGTACGCCGCTACAGGGCCGTCATGATAGACATATGCTGATGGTGTCCCCTCAGAATCGATTATGATCCCAAACGCACTATCATGGTTGGAGATAGACTAAATACTGATATTCTCTTCGGCAAAAATGGTGGGCTTGCGACACTTCTCGTCTTAACGGGTGAGTTCGGTTTGCCGCGCGCGACCGATAAACTGGCTGAGCGTCAAATGTCAGGTATCACAGCGGAATCCGATATCATAGGGTCAAATCCCTCACCAATTGTCCCGGACTTTGTCACTGACTCCCTCGGGGACCTTCGAATAATCAACAAATCAAAGAAATAGTGGGGCCACTTCATGTTGACAAATATAGAGTAACATAGATTACAGGAGCACATAATGGAATTAATGATTACTCGTAGACATCTAGTCAATTTTTGTGGGTTTCAGTGAACGAATGTGCTCCTTTGCGAGGTGGGTCGTAGCGCTGGCTGTCAATGCAAAAATTGATGCGAGGATATAACCTAAAATAGCGCCTAACGCAGGGGTCAATGGCCACGCCTAAGAAGCGAGAGCTCAGTACATGCAACAAAAAAGGTCTAGTCCACGCACCTGCCACGGACGATCCCAGTCGAGGGCAATGGGAATTATCCCAACCCAGCAGCCAACAACGGTTCCGATCGCAGGGTAAACGATGGCACGTTCTACCGGTGTTCGGATTCTTTAGATATCAGAATTAGTTGTGATGACGGGGAATAGGAAGCGATCGTACGCACGAAAATTCGGCGAAAAGTCGAATCCACGTCATTCGGTTGACGACAGCTTGGCTGTCGGTGGAAAGCGTTGGGGAACCGAGAGAATAGGCTGGAGTAAACACCATCAGAAGGGAAAGCAGAAGTGCCAGAAGGTATGTCTGCACTCCAAAACTAGATGCGGAGGTTAGGATGTTGCGCGGGCTGTAGTTGGATGCCCGAACCTTGTGAGTGGTGCACCGAATAGTACTAGAACCCCATGAAGCACAAGTGACGCCCCGAAGGTTGTTATCCACGCCATCTTGAGAGCCTATATCTGTCGGTTGCAGTGGCACGCGGTGTGTATGATATCGGGAACACGTACCGATCCCCTCTGCTTTTCGACTAGATGCCGGTCCAGCTTCTTCTCATCATGGGACCCTCGCAAGGCATAGTCAACCCACCAATTTCTCACCCATCCTCCCCACCACCCTTGAATCATGAAAACGCCCAGGCATATTGAAGCCAATGTCGCTGCAGGGCTCAACGTAATGGGCTCAAGGAAGGGGTGTTGCGGTTTGTCTCTAGATGTAATGAATGCCGGATCCGGAGAAGGTCTCGTGAGTTCGAACAGAAAGGTTGTCCTGGGAAGAAAGAGAGCCGCAAAGGCCAGGAGTGTTGTGTGCACGCCGACCACCGAGGTATATCGTGCAAACGGGAAGAATTCGGTGATTTCAGAGCCATCTAGGATCTTTGTGGGCCCATCTTTAGGAGAAACCTCCGAGGCAACCTTCTGTGACTTATTCTTGCTTTTTGCCATTGCCAGCGAACACGGCGGTTGCTGTCCAAGCTGTTTGGACTTACGTAATGCTTTCTAGCTCAGCTCGCTCGTCCGAGGAGATATATTTTTGGAAGAGAGAGATTCAATAACATTCACGTCTTGAAACAATAAGCAGAACGATTGAAAATACGATTTTTTAGCCATGCACTGTTTCGGAGACGCGACGGAAAGTTTACAGCTGAACGCGTCGTGTCACGTGGCGGTGAAGTCGGAAATAGCCGGTGGTACTGAACAGTTTCTCAGCCACCGATCTCTCCTCACACACTTCCGACACCGGCATCGACATCCTCAAGAACAAGGTACGAATTAGGGAATCTATGAAAGTGAGAGACACAGACGGCTGATATGCAAATCTGAATTCTGCAGGCCTAATTTCCCTCTATCGGTCAATGTGAGTATAATTTTCGAATTTGGCGTATCGAGTATGGAGGAAAAACGAAGGTTTGGCTGGATGGATTGATGGGAGAGACGGACGCTCGAAAAGGACTGAAGGAAAGCAGGAGAGGCTGAAAACATTTGGATTCAAGAGGGCTGGAAATGACGGACGAATCTGTGTTGGATTCATACTGATACACCCTTCTCTTTCGATCTAGTTTCAGCAATGGCCCAACGTGTCACTCTTCGCAAGCGCCAGCCCTACAACACCACCTCCAACCGCAGACGCGTGGTAAAGACTCCCGGTGGCAAGCTCGTCTACCACCACATTCAAAAGCTCGCAACATCACCCAAATGCGGTGACTGCGGTATCGGACTCCCCGGTGTATGCCTGCCTTCCGAGTGTTTATTGATGTGAGGCTGATCCTGTGCATAGATCCCCGCCCTTCGCCCCCGCCAATATGCTACGATCTCCAAGCGCCAAAAGACCGTTCGCCGCGCATATGGCGGTTCGAGGTGTGGAGACTGTGTGAAGTCCCGGTACGCCCTGTTGAACGTGCCAAGTATGGTGGCATCGCTGACATTGTTATCAGCATCCTCCGCGCTTTCCTGGTAGAGGAGGCCAAAATCGTCAAGAAGGTCATCAAGTCGCAGACCGCTGCACGGAAATAGAGTCTATCAGGCGCTTGGAGGTGGTGTTTGTCTCGATGATATCATGCATTTACATGCGATTTTATACTACCCTTTATGAATGCACGTAGGATCGCCATGCTAAAACAATGACCGAGGAGGTCAGTATGCAGTCATTCCGCAAATTCTCGAGTGTAAGGACCATGAAGTCGAGCTTGACGTGGTCTTCCCAATCGGTAATGAATGAAATACAACTTGCATCCATGCAAAGGTCGTTGTTGTGAATTCTGAGGGATTACAAAAGAAATGTACATATTACGAATATGGGTGGTAAAGACAAGCGAACGATATTGGAAGACGTTGCATGATGTAACATAGATTGTTCGACGATGAAAAGGAGACCGCGCTCTGCGTTCAACGGAAAGTGTCCCGCCCACCAGGACCCGGCCTACTCGTAACATCTCTCTCCTCTCCAGATCCATGGCCATCAAAATCCGAGAAAGGATTCTTACTATCCTTGTCGTCCTGCACATAGCCATTTCCATCTCCAGAGTAGCCGGGTGGTTTGCCTTCATATGGCGGGGCGAACGGATCGTCATGGCCAGGTGGGGGTCCGGCTGGGGGTCCATACTGCTGGTTGGGGTAATAAGGCTGGCCTGTATAGGCGCCAGCATTATGGTTGCCGTATCCGTACGGGAGATTTGGAACAGAGGCATTGTAAGGCGGAGCGTAGTGCGAGGGGTAGGCTCCCATGCGGGCTTGATTCGAAGGTGCACGAGTTGCGTTAGCGGGGCTTGTGGGATCGAGAAGCTGGCGGTAGTAGCTGAATGCTAGAGCGGTGAAAAGGCAGGCCAGCACTGAGTATGTCTTATATTGAGACTTTTTTCGAGAATTGAAGGAATGAACAAAGTACCTGAGATGATCAGTAGTGCGATAATTTCTGCCCAAGAACCACGATCCCAGTTTCTTTGACACCCTGTGTGCGGCGTTGAGGGTTACGTAAGATACAATGAAATGATGTAGAACCAACAGGTGTTAGCATCTTCAGCGTTAAGGACGTCATGCCTGATGGGGCCCCAAAATCCGTACTTCACGAAGGAGTAAGTGATGAGAAAGGGTAAATCGCAATCGACCAACGTACATATACAACTTCCTTCCCATTTGAAAGTGTTGTGCATTCTTTGATGATATCACCCTGTTGGAGTCAGTGAGATATATATACCAATTACAACGGCAATCGTTCTACCTTCCAGGTGAAGTGTGTTACAACGCGAGCAAAGCCAGCCGCAATGATGATGAGAGTCGCAAGTGCAGCAAGGATCGCATAGATCCGAACCAGAGCCACTCTTTGCTGGTTCCATCGTTTTGATCAAATAAATGTGGAGATATGGATGAATTGTACACACCCCTATAGCGCCGACTAGACCAAAGACCTATTGCAAGCATGAGAAAGTGAAATGAAGATACTTGTTTTATGTACACACCGCTATGACAAAAATAGTTATATAGCACACGCCCAGCGCGATGGAGAGATTTGCGATTTGTGTGAAGTGTTCTGAGAGCAGCGTTAAAAATCGAATTGCAAAACATTTGACTACAGGAGACAACGTACGAGATTTGTCAATAGCGTAGCTTCTGAAATAACCAATCTAGTATATCCATTGGGTCAGAATTACGCGGTTGAGACCAAGGCGATAATCGCGTGCTCACAGCGCTAAAATGGATATATCTCATCAATATGGATGTCCCAACGTTAAAGAGAAAGACTGCTTACGAGAATAACGTCCATAGTCCAGCCATAAACGTAGCTAAGTAGTAAGAGTATCTGTTAGACTACATTATTGCACAAGAGTGAAACCTCGTACTTGCGATGACTATAGGCCTCAGACTCCTTCGGTACACCCGTGTAACAAAGGCATATGATGGTGGTGCACCTGAAAATCAAAATATATGTTGGTCAGCCTTGGAGTCCTGATCGTCAGAGGAGGAGAAAGGGATTGAGGGAGTGCTAGGATACAGGAGAAACATTCACCTGAAACGAGGATCAGTATCACGGGATTTAAAAGAGGGCATGCTGTAGCGCTTACCTTGTGGGGGAGGTGGTCTGCTATCCATGGCAGATAATTCGTGAGATTCGTGAAGGAGTTGATAGAGATGCTCGTTTATAAGCCAATGAGGGGATGAAGGTTGCGGTGAAGAGGGTGGCGGGAGGCAATGACAGAATGTTCACGATGTTGTGCTGCGTAGGGCCCGTGGCTGTGCATTGTTTGGCGCGGGTTTCTATTCTTCTCACAACAAAACGGTTGCTCTGGCGTTGACATGGACAATGCGACTGGACCAACATTATCAATACCACTTATTCACACACAATTATAGAAACAAGGCATTGGAAATAGAACATAGCCTGATCTGGTCCAACTAGGCGGTTTTTTTTTTTAGAAAAGCATGTGGACCGTGCTCCGAGTCAGGCTTAGCATCTCCACAGCTTTTGGTTTATCAAGTTTTTGCGTGCAACATGCATAACACGCCAATCCCACAGGTACTCTAGATCCTGAGCGATTGGGAAAAAAATGTTGGGTAGTGATTCATCTCAGACTCTTCGAAAACATAACATCTCTGGAATGGGGTACTGTAATTCGTGAAGCATCTATCGGGATCGTCGTTGTCACCTTGGCTGCACCGGTTCAGAGGCTATGCTCCCATCTCCGGCCGAAAACTTTATGATGTATGTCAAATCTTTTCCTTTCCTTGTCTGGTACCACTTCCAGCGAGAGACATGTTGACACGTCCGCCTCCACTCCAGCTGCAACGTGAGCTAAATCCAGACTTGATTATATGTTCAAAATACTGACTCCGCCGAATGCCCGTCGGAAATTGATAGAAATCGCCCGCCAGGTTGGTCAGACCTTTTTGCGGATTGGAACAAGCGGGAGCTGACATGCATGACTACTCATAGTACAGCCTCTTACTCAGGTTAAACCTTTTATTGCCCAGATCTATCGGACGAATTGGCGCAATTTTGTAGTCGGTGGTCAGTCTTATAAACATGTCACGAGCTCGGCTTAAAAATTCATTACCTTCGCTGTGCGTAACATAGTTGCGGTCATCAATGCCCTGAGGGTTTTCATCACGTATATTCTTACTTCTTTCACGGCCGGCATCCCCGAGGGCTGAACAGAATTTCCTTCAGAGCTGTACGCTTTGTTTGCTCGTTTGGAAAACGACTTATGTATGATATTGCTCAGTTGAATACATTCCAAGACGTCGGAATCGACAACCTCAGTAAGCCACTTTACATACTAGTATTTAGCAGGGCGTTTTACCTGACCTCATTCCCGGCCATGTTCCAAAACTTGCTAGGATGTCCACCGCGCTGAGCGCGATGTACGTGATCGTTGCGGTGATTGAGCTCTTTGGTGTTCTCAGCGTTCTTATGGTTTGATCCTCGAATTCCTTCCTCTTATAATGCACTCAAACCATACCCCAGCAACGTCTGAAGCTCATCCGAGTTTATGTTTACCCGGCTGTCGTCTCTGCACTGCTGGTGACAGTTGCGGGGTTCGTGGCCGGCGTGTCCTACTTCGCGCATGCGGTACGTCCCAGCGTTATCATAAACTGTTTTTTATGATTGAGTTGGGCGTTAGGATGATGTGATCCGCGAGTGCGTTTCACTGGCATTAGGCAGTAAACTGGACTCCATATCACTTTTCGTACGTGAGGATCATCCAAGTCACTGGCGAAAACTCACTCACCATGCATGTCTTTCAAAGAGAGGGGACTCATGGCCTAGAAAGGTGCTCTCATTGAAATCCACCCAAAATCGGATGTCTCCACCGCACTCACCCACAAATATCACCTAAACATTTCGACTTCAGAGTGCATCAAAGCCTGGTCCTCCGAGTCCATAACTCAAGCCCGCTCTGCCTTCATCTTCTCCCTCCTTCCCTCTATTGCCTTCTTTCTCCTTGCCTACCACCGACCCCCGCCACTCCGTCAGTCTTTGCATCTCCGGCCCACCATCCACCTAGAAGCATACCCCGAGGCGAACTGCAGCCCGCTCTGCAACGATGCGCCCGCGCCGTACGACGGCGGCATCGCCAATGCGATTTGGACAAGAGTAAGAGCAAAAAGCCCAAGCCGGGGCCAGGTATCGGACCCCTCGCACTCCCGCAGATGATGCAGACGGCGTCGCCATACGCGACGACCCCCGGACCGCCCAGCTTTGGCCCGTCGAGAGACTACAGGCCTGGGAGCGGGTTTTTCACCGTTGGGTCGGACGATGGGCATTTTGTGAATTGAGTGTGGGTTTGGGGGAGTGATGTACTAAAATCTCAAGTCAGGGAGATAATACGAAGTTTGTACTATACTTCGGGGGAAGATTTTTAATATTCGAGCTAAAGCTATCTACCCGTTCATGCCAAGTGTCCAATTTGATATTTCGATTCAACTTTTCGGGGCTCACGATCGGTGTTTCTACACCACATGTTCAAGACAAAGGAAGGCACTTTTAAGTCATTTTCATTTAAAAAGGTTTGTGAGGTTTGTCCTGTTTAGCTAGAAAGGTCACAAGGAGTGTGTATGCCCACACGATCACTGGGTCGATTCCGCTGCGATTACCGTCGAAAGTGTCACTTTACCACCTCTAACGGCTCCAAAGCCTTCCCCAGGATCACCCCCCACCTGTTATGGTGCACCCCCATTACAATCACGACGTCAAACGGGAAAAGGCCCAAGGGTGGGGGGTTCAACTGAGATTATAACGAAATAGGTCGCATTCATTACCCAGCAGCCCTCCAAAAACACTGGGCTACGCTCGACACACACGTACAGACGTTCTCAAGGCGTTCTCAACAGCGATGGTATAACCTGTTGCCCATTGACCAACAAACCACCAAACCCCGCACTCAGCAGCGCTCCGGATCTAATCTTCCAAAATCTCACTCACTCCACGCACCAGCATGCCGCTTCTACATATGTTTGCCAACACAGAACCCCACTACTACTTTCAAAAGCTAGCCACTCTTGCAGCAGGCAGACCCAAGATAAAGGACTGAGCGAAGAACATGGACCACAGAAAAAGAGACGGTTTTGTTTCCGGCATGCATTTTGATAGAACATAATGAGGCTTGCAAGACAACACAACCACTGAACGTGACATGCGCGTGGACCCCTTGCATACAGTTATTCAGCAGGGAGTAAGCCCCACTACCAGGGTAAAAAAAACAATCCAGATGAGATAGATGCCTTGCGATGATTGTTAGACCCATATTCTTGTTCAAGAAACCATCGTTTTTCTTCATCCGAAGCCATGCCGTTGGAAGCACGCGCCAGCAGCCACACTATACATACAGTAGCATGGCGACCTGGAAACAGGCACATATACATCGCTTCTCATCGATGCGATGACAGTCGCGAAGGGTTGCAATGCCTCCTCCCCGTTACACACTCAGAGCAGCTCAGAGACCAACTCCAACACCCCAAAATGCGAAAAAAAGGTTGACGCTGTAATATGTAAACGCCATGGAGTGTCGATCGCTGCGAATGCAGCTTTCCTGAATCCTTGCCGGAGCAGGATCGAGTTAGCTCATGTTCAGGAACAGTTGTAACCGTCCCGGTCTGAACAGTGAAAAAACACACTCTCTGGGACCTATCCCGTCTCACCGCTAGAAGTCAGGCCTAGCCAGAAGCGATCTTGAACAGTATGGAAGCCACCCCTGGACTCCCACACACCCAACATCAACGCCCAAGCTCGCATAATCCGGGAGCATTTATCGGTACTCGTTGACTAAACGCTAAGTAAACCCTTTGAGGGGCACAGGAGTCGGGCTGGCGACACGCGATAACCGTGGTGGATCTCCGTGGCGCGTCTACATTTATGGTGGAGCGGTTTCTCACCTCAGGAAACGAGGGTACGTTGCTCCAAGCCTGAGAGCTCGGCGGGTAGGGGTCGTCGCCGAGGTTTGGAGCGGGGAAGCAGTTGGTAGGGGAGTCTTGGGATCTCGGCACTGTATAGTGGGCAAAATAATGTCCCTACCAGAGAAAGTGCTATCACGTCACTTGGGCTGGGAAAGTAAGGCCGTCTGCCAGAATCCAGACATAAAGCTTGTAACGCGAGAGCCTGACTTAGTCACTTATGAATAGCTAGAGCCACGCTCTTGATATGTTTCAGGAGGCAAGGTTCCGGAGGACATCTTGATCGTGGAATGTACTAATGGTCAGGAACAGCCGAGCTGCGGTGAGAGGGATACGGAGCTGAGGTTGAAGTATAAGGATGACCCTCGGCGCGCCTCGCAGTCAAGCGTACGCGTGTAAAGCCAATGATCCATATTGATGATGGTCGGCCACATGTAGGGGCAGCCAACAATCCACAGCATCATATCGTAGGAGAGCACAAATACGAACGTCTTCACATCTTCTAATCAGGATAGGTAACTTGGGAACAGCCGCCTTGTCATGGTACAAATGGCGCGATGGATGTCTCCTACGTATCTGGGAGACCTTCTACCAGGATAGGGAAGTGTTTCATAACGATCTGCATGTAACACGGGTGATATCAAAGAGTTTAATGGCAACGAAGAGATGAGAAACAGAATTGCTATCTTCTCAGTAACTCGACATGATCGGTAGTCTTCCTCACTTCCGTACATAGATTTTTCTTAATGTAGATTCAACGAATGACCGGAAGTCTTGATTCTAATTTCCTGTGACATTCTGCAAAAAGTCAGGAAGAGAAGGAATATTACTGAATTGCGATCAAGGCATCAGACATCCGGCGCGGCCAATAGATCTGTTTACTTTGATTGCGTCCAAGCTACTACGTTGCAGAAAGTTTTCATGTCATATGCACAGACGATGCGCGATTGTGGGGATGCGATATTTTGTTTGCAGGGCATAGCATATGTAGTGCGAGTGAGTATGCATATGGCGGCATGCGGGGGGACAAGGCAAAGACTGAACGAGGACACGACAAGACCGACACCACTAAATATCTACTCTGCATCAACAACCACAGTTTGCAGCCCCTGCATAGCTTGTAAGAATAGTGATGACAGAGCAGCTAGTGAGCAGCGCGCACCTTGAATGATGTCACACGGACATGCGAGACGTATGTGTAGAGCTTCTCCTTTGCATTCTCGTCGTCATTTCGCTTGCCTAAGTAATGGCCAAGAATCGTATCGTGTGGGTTTAGGTCGATTGTAGATAGCAGGACTCACGCTCGAGCTTCACACGCAGTCTGTGGGGAACGGTCTTGATTCCCTGTGCCCACACCGCCTGGTTGAGTAGGGGGTCGATCCGCACATCCGAGGTTCCCATCGTTTTCCGGGCGAACTCAACGACGGATTTCACAGCCCATGGGGCCCTCTTTTTGAACGAACGGCCGTGCACGCGTTTGTGAAGGTGGATGGTGTACTCGCGGGTGACGACGTCCTGGAGCGCGGAGCGAGTCTTGCCGCCGGTCTATTGCATTTGAGATGGGTAGTTAGTGGCAACGTTCTGACGATTTCTGTGGCCTCAAGATGTGCACCTTTTTCTTGGTTTGAGGAACCTATTGGTGCACAGGTAAGTGAGCGATTCATGGAGTAGGTAAACAATAGAATAGCACACCATGTCTTGAGGATGTCGTTGTCGATGAGCAAAAGTCGGGAAATTGTGGTGTCCTTTGTTTGGTGATGATCTGTTGTGTAAACAACTTAGAGTTCAGGTGGCTTACAGTCATCGCGGGAAGTTCCGTCGGCGGCGAAGCCGGTGAGAAAGCCGGTAATTCCCATTTTCAGGGGTGTATTGTTAAATTTCTCCTGTCTTCCCTGCTTCTCTGAAAAACGAACAGACATCAGCAAGAAATTTTACCTCCGTGGTATCCCAATCTGGACTTTTGTTTATGCCCTTTGTGCCCTCTATGCACTTTCCATTATTCCCCTCTACCGACCTTCAATGCCTGGACTGCTTTTCTTTGTTTCCCAGATCATAGCCGCACGAAACCTGTAAACGATCGCAAAACAATGAAATGAGCCCATATCGCTCCATGTGCCTCCTGCCCCAGACTCAGGGTCGCACCGCATGTGAGAATGTGGGATCTTCAATTTCGAATCGGGCACTGTTTTGGGTTAAGCTAGGAACCCCAATATGAATGTGCCGTCACGTTTTCTGAGTTCGGTACCAAACAGGGAAACTTTATAAAAGGCGTCTTCTTTCTTCTGGTTGAACCAACTCAACTTTCGAGTCTACCCCTTCGTTGTAACACACCTTTCATACCCTTGCCCCCCCTTCCAATCACCCAATAATAATCATCATGCGTTTCTCATTCGCCATCCTCGCTGCCGTCGTTGCCTCCGCATCTGCGTCTTCCCTCTACCCCCGTCAGGCCGCCCCTGCAATCCCAAGTATGTCCACATTGTCAACTCATCAAACTCACAACGTTAATGGTCCATAGCTTGTGCCGCCACTTGCCTCGCCAGCGCCGAGACGGGAGATTGCGCCGCCACCGACAACGCTTGCCTGTGCAAGAACGAAGCTTTCGTTGCCAGCACCACCAAGTGCATTACTGGTGCCTGCAAGGGCGACGACCTCGCTGCCGCCGTTGCTGGTGCTCAGGCCATCTGCGCGAGTGTTGTACGTATCCTTAATATCAACCCTATTTTATTACTGACTCGACGCTATCTCTACTAGGGTGTAACTCTTGCACCTCCCACCCCCACCGGTGGTGCTAACGGTACCGCCCCCTCCCCCACTGGCAACAGCACTGGACCTGCCCCCACTGGCGGCGCTAACTCGTAAATATCATCATCTTCCGCCATTGCTTCAGTATTAATGTGATCAACCTTCATAGCACCGCACCTGGCACCAACGGCACTGGCTCCACCAACGGCACCAGTGGCAACGGAACTCAATCTGGCGCCGGACCTGCCCCCACCAGTGGTGCCATGTCGAACACCTTGAGCAGCATTGCCGGTGTTGCGGCCCTCGGTCTCGCTGCCCTCGTCCTCTAAGAGCTCATCACCCCTTAACGCGGACATATCCGCGTGCCTGTCATTCCTCCCTCATTGATACCCATGAACATTGTTCCGTGATCAAAAGGGATGTGCGGGTAGTTGTTACATTTCTACTTCGCCGTGTCATGAACCATATTTTTAAGTTACCATAGTTCGCCATACATAAATGAAGTATTAGGGTTTTATCTGTACCAAGGTCGCTGAGTACATCGTCTTGTAATTCTCTTGTCCTTGCAATTCAACGAGTGAAATAAATGGAGGATGTCACTTGTCAAGATGCAAAGTTCAATACTTTTGAAATGGAGGATGCGGAACCGATTTTGCGAACGACATTTCGTTCATCAGTCATTCATTTGACAATTCCTCTTCTAATCCACACGAACAAGCACATTTCACATGTCTAGGCTCTTCTATGATAGGCGTGGGGCCTGTCGCAGTCAAACTTGCTCCCTTTTCGCGCGTCAGTGGAGCGGCATAACCCGTTCGGCGCTCTAGTCTCGCCGAGGCCTGTGTCACCCGGAGCGAGAAATTTCATTGCACTCATCGGCTTTCAACATCCCAAGAAATCGCGTGTGGGGGGAGGGAATTTGTGGTGCTTCCTTAATCACAGGCGACAAATTCCAGGAGCCGGTAATAAGTGAGTGGTTGTTTGTTGTTTTTCTGATTGATGTCAACCGGAGGGATCCATACCCACTCCGCAAAATTCCCCACACCACGCATAGGCGCTTCCAACGCATATACGCTAGAACTACAAATAACACTCGCCTCACAAGCCTATTGAATGCGCAACGTCTAACGCCCAAGAGCTCGCTGAAATCCCTCAATTCCAAACGTCAGGGGCATTTCAATGATCGCGATTCGGGAGGGGGTCTATCTCTTTAAGATTTAGGGTGACCCCACATACAGATCACCTAGCCCCGCTTGGTCCGTGCGATCTCGCATGGGGGTGCCGATCATTCTATGCGCCCTATCAAATCTCTTGGATGTCCGCTCCGTGCCCACCCCTGCTGCGGACGAGCGCGTGGCACCAAAATAGAATAGGCAGCTTGCGCCGACGCCACGGGTGGTCATGGAGGCAAGGGGGACGAATTTCCCTTCCCTATTCATGGCCCCCTCTCTAGACGGCTGGATGCATAATGTGCGTCATGCGCGACTCGTGGTATTTGGTTCCCCCTCTGCAGTATTTGGGGACTAGACAACGCGAGCGGCGAGCACGATCCTTGACAGAACCCCTTTGTTGCCTTAGGGCTGCACGGCCTTCCGTTGCGGAGTGGTGCTGGACGTGCGAAACCGATCAGGAAAAAAATCACGAACTGTGTGGGTCTACTTGACGAGTTCATTTCGACGATACGAATATCTGAATGGGCATCATAACGTGGCTACCCCGTCAAGAGCCCTCAGCAATACTCTCGGACCTGGTTTATTTCAGTTGGTGGAGGTGGAACAAATTTCTCCCTTTGAGCTGTCCAGATTACTACGCCTCCCGCTACACATGGTTTCACCAGTTCTGTCGACCCGAGTCGGAATACCGGAACGTGCGAAAAAAACCAGGTAAATTCGAATTCAGGATAGGACGCAAGCCTGTTCATTTCGTTTCGACACTTTCATGTAATATGGCCCTTCTCAAAGAACTGTCATCCATGATCTCCCAACGCTACCCTCAAAGCTTCAATAGAGTTCATCTTACAACAAGCCACCCTTGCCCTTGGTCTGCTCTTGCACGTCCCTAGCGTTATTCAGGTGTATCAGTACTCGGGCCCTCTTCCCACCTGCCTGCATGCCTGCCGTCACCTACACTTGGCAAAATACGTGCTCGACCCCAACCTATATAACTCCCAAACTATATCAGGACAAACATAGCATCTCGTAGACACCTCACGAAACGACTCACATATAATCGCGCGCGCCGGCCATAGTCTATCTCGTATTGGGAAGCACACTAGACTGAAACCCATGCTTTTTCACTTGGTTGGGGACGCTGGGGCGGCGGAAATACGTGTAGATGTTTTTGACACGAATCTTTTTTATCAATGATGCTTCGCTCCCTGCACGAATGGCGTCGAAGACTCAGCACGCGACCTTGATTACGCGCAATGGGTTATCAGTGCTTCGCACATGAATACTTGTTATCGCCACCTATTTTTTCTCCATAGGACCACAGGACCATAAATAGTTGGCCCTGCTGTCGGCCCGACACCCCGTGACTATATAGTATTCCTTGGTCTTCTCGCTTCGTTCAATTCCCTCCCCAGCCCTTACTTCTTCCATACAAGTCTCTACCCAATACCAGCCAGACGGAGTAGGGGCGGGCATTTCGAAGGCAATCTTATCTACGGCTTTATTGCAGCAACACAGCTTACTCTTATCGTCCCCGCAGCTGCCTACATGTCTAAACTGTACACACGGGAAACTGACTCAGAACGAGAATCCTGGAGATCCACTGACACGCTTCCTGACGAAACTAGGGAGCGGGTTCGCAGGCTGCTCGGAGAAGCAGTGGAAGATATGGATCGCCTTGATCGCATTATCAGCGAAAAAGAGGCAGACCTCGCGCACCTCTATCAGAAACGAGAGGTAGATAGCGCCCGTATTTCCAGCCTGCGTGGAGTTATCTCCAAGGCCAGGAAACTCCCGCCGGAAATCCTTTCCGAGGTTTTCACGCACGTCTGTGCCGAGTCGCAGGTGGAACTTCCGCTGAAGAAACGGGAAGGCTGGTGGATCGTTGGCCATGTCTGCTCCCACTGGAGACAAGTCCTGTGGAGCTCGCCCGGAGTCTGGGCTAATATCTATATCTGTGACTTGCAATATGAGGAACGGTCGGTGATGGCTCAACATCACAGAACCATCCCGAAAGTCTTGGAGCATATATTCGCGAACACAAATACCCTGCTCTCTTTACACGTCTTTGGCAACGAATTACCCCTCGCCTTTGAGACAATCCTTTCGCACTCTCACCGATTTAGGGCTCTATGTCTTCGGGGCATTGACTGGAAGACGATTTTGTCCATTGTGGCGTTGCCTTCACAGACATTTATCAACCTGGAAACGCTGCAGCTATTTGTCCAAGATGACGGCGACCTCCCACCTCTTCCTACTTCGAATGTCTCCTCCTTTCAAAATGCAGTAAATCTACGAAGCGTGACATATTCTTGTTACGTCGAAAAGGGTGGGTCCCCTAGACGCCCGAACCGCATATTTACCCCACGATTCCTTGTCCTTCCCTGGGAGCATTTAACGGATCTTTCTATATCGTTCATGCCAATTCCCCCGAGCGAACTTCATGCGATTTTCTCCCGCTGTCTGGCCCTTGTTACCTGTAAAGTGCTCTGCACCGGTGACCCGGTCATTCCAATGAAACACTCAATCACCCTTCGCTCCCTCAAGGTATTCGAGGTCTCTACCAACTACTATCACGAGACTGTCGATTGGGTTAATTTTCTAGGGCCACTGGTCACCCCATCTCTGAAGGAACTGGCGATTCGCGCACTGACAATGTCATGCCAGGCATTCGCCTCTCTCATTACTCGCTCCAAATGTCCGCTAGCGACACTCAACCTCCAACCGCATGACATAACTTTCCAGGACCCCCATGTTGAAGCAATATTGCCGCATCTGGGGTCTTTGACCACCCTCTGCCTGGGCTTCCCCGTTGCGGCCTCAGTGATCAGGAACATCCACGACGGACTGATTCCCTCGCTTACTTACGGAGAGTGGGTTGTCCAGCCAGATGGCTGGGAGGCCGTCCTTGACTTGATCGACTTGCGTATCCAGCGGAGGTTTTCTCCGGCGTGGAAGCTTAGCGTGGACCTCGTTTGCCTAGGGGGACGAGGGTTCGGAGGGGTGCGCGATCGTTACCTGCGGCGTTTTCTGGAGTACCAGGGCATCGAAGGTCTAAGTCTTAATTTCTGGGATGCGGAAGAGGGAAGAGAAATTGAACCTGATGATGACAAGTATCGGTAGAAATATGGAGGTGGTTGGGGATGTGAATGAATTAAAAGTGGCATGATGATCGGTGGTCGTTAGCGGTCCGAGGGCGATTACTTCTCGAGGTGAAATTTGGATGAGGTGTTTGCTTGGAGGTGACAGGCGAAGATGATAACGCGTCCGGGGGTGCGAAGTTACCTCAACCCCTCGTGCTTGGGCGAAAAATCATTGATTAAATTCGACGAGGATCGGTTACTATGGCGTCACGACCAAGGACAAGGGCAATGACGAGGTTGCGTACGTTGGGTCTTAAGGCCAGGTTTACATGAATGCATCCATTATAAATATCAAAGCACACTATACTCGACTGATGATCTTTAACATGAACGAATAAGTTGAAAAGAATGACTAGAGTGGTATTTAGGAGCGCCTCCCAGAGGACCTCCAACCCACTACGCCTCTGCCATTACTGTATCAGGGCCAATGGGAACTAAATAAGGGTCTGAAATCGGATCCCTCAACGTGCCTGCAGGATGAATCGATGCGAGGCTCTGGTTTGTCGCAGCCGGGAAAACGCCAGTAGTGAGGAACGAAAACGCGGCCGAACGAGCGGGGCCAGGAACTAAAAATAAGAAAGGTGGCATTAACGGGACCGTTATAAAACCCAACAAACCTTGCTCGGGGGGCCTACCGATGGAAGTAGTGTGAGCGTCTCCGTGGCGTACTACCAGTGTTGACTTTGACGCTTGTTGGAATTCGAAAGTCGCTGCCTCGGTGGGCGTGCTAGATTAAAGAGTCTCGGCAAGATGAGTTTCTGTTGTAGCGGCGACTCACTTGAGATCAAAATCTGAAGTAAAGAGGAGCATGGGAATATCTGTCTTGAGCGCAACATTAGATTTGGCTTTATAGGGCCATCCACCGCATAACGCCTGGCGTACGTATTTTTAGCATATAGAATACCCGGGAACGTGAGATCTCACAATCAAGCTGAGGCTCTGACTATACTGAACCTGTGCGGTGTCATTTTGAGAATCCCGCTGCCTCAGACTATCAAAACCAGCAAAGGTATTGTTCTGGAGAGCTGACAGGTTTGTTTTAATGATGTCATTTGCCAAGTTGAACTGTTGAAGGACTCACTTTGATCGAGGCAGATGGTCTGGAGTACAGGCAAAAATGCCGACGTATAGATAGGGCCAAAAGCAGAGTAGGTGAGACCAGTTGTGTCATTGTTGAGGGCAGCAGCAAGGACAGCATTCAAGGCGGTAAAGTTCGGGGTGCTTGAAAGGAACGCCAAATATACCATAGCTCGAACATCATCAGAAGTAATATTCGGATATTCGCCTGCAAGGGCGCGGTTGAGGACGGTATTGAACGCCTAGAAAGTAAACGTTTCGTAAAGACAAAAAAGTATCAATGCAAGAGATCAAACCTGTGGGACACTGCCCTTTCCTGCCGTGTGGAATGGGCAAGCCGCGTCATTGATGCAAAACGCATCTGCACGGAGCAATAAACGATTAACGGCTACAAGTTGTTGATCTACAAGGTCAAAATTATCCTATATCGAGAACCTATGTAAGTGAACCGTTTCACCGAGTAAAAGAGTCAAGTCACCAAACCAGGAGGGATAATCCCATCCAAGACGAATCGGCCGACATTCTTTGGGAACTTTTCAGCGTAACGCGCTGCCCCGAAGGTTCCGCTATTACGCAGATGTAGGTAGTTCCCCCTTGTTGATAAGTAGGGTATAGACGCACTACGACCACGTGAGAGCGTTCATTTTCTCATAACCAAGTGCTGCTCGTAAGTTATCCCAGTCCTGAATAACCTCGTTGGTACCCAGATGAGCCAGGATCCCCTTGGGGCTGGTCTGTGTACTGCAGGAATTGGCGAACTTGGTTACCGCCGCCTGATATGTGACAAATTCTGCCTCGTTAGAAGGACTGCGAAGCGGTTTGAGAAGTTATCGAATCCTTCGTAAAAGTGACCCTTACAACGAAGGTGGAACGACATAGTCGCCAATAGTGCAATTCAAGGCATTAGACTGGAATGTACCTCTAGTATCTAGCGCTAGAAGGAGGGTCAGCATTCTCGTCGACGTCTCATGAGGGCACCTCCCCACTAACCTAACACGTCGAAACTCTCCAACCCAGCCAGCGGGGCCGCCTGAGTCAAGTTGAGGGCCAACGCCCAACCAAACGACGCAGTTTCAGCATTTGGGCCACCTGATCAGGGCTTGAAAATGGAGACGATATTTTTAGCAGATGAAGATTTACCGGGGTTGCTAAATAGTTATTAGTTAGGAAAGGTGATCAGATCGCATGCCCGGAATAAACAATTACGTACAAGTTGATCAGACCCATAGGTTTTTCCGGGTGGTACATAGAGAACCCAAGGGTGATCTTGTTCTCGGGACCAGGAGGCTTGGTGTAGTCCATTGGAACGTCGACCTTCCCGCAGTGGAGTGTAGAGGGGAGTGTACTCGGTAGTTCCATGCCTTGCAAGGGTTGAGGTACATTTGAGGAGCAATTAACCCATTGGATGCTGCATTGTTTTATGGATAGTGGTCCCGCCAGAGCTAAGGAAGAAAAGGCAAGAATCTCCACCAGGATAAATCGTCTGAGCATCGACAATTCTGTGGAAGAGTATAGATGAAGTGAAATTTATTATGCAAAACACAAACGGAAAATTTCACTTTTAGCATTATTCCTCACTGCGCGCACTGCGGCGTAGTATCATGTATATGAGCAATTCGGAGCTTTTGTGACGCATTTGCTTATGAAGGATGTGAATCCCAACGACGGTCGTGATGATAAAAATTCGAACTTTGATGCCGCCCTTCCCGGATGTTTCGTTGCGGCCCGTGAGGCCGCGCACTTCACTCTCACAATTCGATAGGCATTGAAGGTCGGTTGGCACGCATATATACATAGTCGATATGTGGGCGGGGCATGTATTTCGGAATTAGAGGGAAGGTGACTGCAGTACGATAAGCATAAGGTATGATGAATATAGAGAAATGCAAGTGTTAGATCGGTAGTTGAGTACTTGAGTGCTGGTGCACGTGTCGAATCACGAGTGGAAACATGAGTCCAAAGTCTGGCCACGGGAACGCGACGCGTCCTATCATTCGTTTTGTACTTTGTTCTTTACCATCTGATATACAATAGCACATAACTTGTACTTGATGCGAACTAAAGCTTTGGAACGCAGGGCAACGAGCCACTCTGACGTTGGTGAGATGGAAAGACAACCAAGGGCTCAATCGTACAAAGACGTGAGCCGCGTATTCTTCCAAGCCTGAGAGGCGCCTTTGATAGACGCCTGCTTTCATCAGCAAACCCTGATTTTTCCCACAAATAGCCGACAGGAACCGCAGCGTCTCTCAAATTCATTGGTGTCTTCACAGTGCTATGCAGAGCTGGACTTTGACTTCACAGTTCTGTGCAGAGTTGGATAGAGTACATTTGGCCTGTACAGATTGGGCCTTCTCTGTGCAGCTTTGTTTGGATGTTTCGGGCCTGTACATCATCATAAAGGAGCCCTTATTTCTATACAGATCATGTCAGATTAGCCACTAAGTCCATGTTGTTGAACAAGTAGCTTGATAAAAAAAACTGTAATGGGAACTAATAAGATGCATAAAATAGCTCCTCATCTATGTATTTATTCAGGAAGGATATGTTACTGTATTCCGATGTAGTTTCCTTCAACAATCTTGGATTGGCCTTTGTGCCGAACCAAGGGATTAAACCTGCAAGCATTTGTACTCATGCCAATGCTACCACATCTCCCTTGATGGTGTTGTTGCTTCTCCATGCCTGCTCCAAGAAGTACATATTTGGGTGGGTATGTGCATGCATTATGGTCGAAACCCACACCCGTTTGAGTGGTGTGCGGGTTTCTCAGGCTGAGTTTCAAAATACTTAGTGCTTTTGTTCGAAGGTAGCTTGTGCAAACAACCACCCACCTTCATCACCATTGACAATGACTGGACAACAGCCCCCCTCTCCACCTCCCTCAATCTCTGGCCATCCCTAGTGCCACATCATGCTAACTGCCTGTCCCATGTCAGGAAGTACCCACCAGGTATGTTCACCCACCCTCGTACACCTGCCACATCACACTTATGCTTATGGCCCCAAACTTGGAACTACCCCCAACAATGGCACAACAATGCAGCAAGGGACCTCCCTATCCCTCGACGACCCCAGTATGATTGCCACATTGCACTAATGGCCTGATGGATATGCAGAAATACACGGGGTGGTCATGGGTCTTATTGGTGGTCTTGGGGGGGATCGTTATCATGGTATGAGGTTTGGTGATATGTTGGAGGGCGTCGGCAGGGTTGGAAGGCAAGTGCTCATGTATCCTTAGTACTTGAACCGACTCATGTTTATTCCAGGATGCAATTGAAGAAAGGGAAGCTGACCCTGGATGACATGAATCTCGACATCATTCTCAACTAATTAGTAACCCATCCTTAATCTACCATATGCTTCCCATCTGCCATATATTTTCAGCTTATATTTACGCTTATACCCATGCTGGTGAATATATTTATTGCCACCTCATTTTGTGAACCTGTGTGATCCTCTAATGTTGAACATTCCTTGCCTGAATTCATTGCATTACCCAAAACAATACAGAGGATAGGTATGACTGGAAAGCTCTATAGGGAATCCCCCTGTCCTGTGCAGTTATACACAGTGAAAATGATAGCTTACACAGTGATTCACAGAAGATCTGTGTCACCATACAGAGCTGCCACTATAGGGACGTGTACTGTGGACTCTGTGGTACTGTAGGTCTCTGCACAGTGCTGTCACACTAGGCACCAGACTGATCAGGATTTGCTGATGTTGTATGACGTAGAAAGTTCTAATGATATATTTCAATGTTTAATCAAGGCGAGGGCAGGTAGTAATAGTCTGTAAACAAGCGTCCCTGGCCCGGGGTATATGCTATCAATGATTAAAGGAGCAATCCACCGCCTCACGGCAACGTGTTGATCCAATGCCAGGTCTTTTAGCCTATATCGGTTTTGCTCCAGATGCCACGCACTATGATAGTACACGTGTTAGCTCGGAAGTTATATGGACGCTGAGGCAAAAACACACTCACACTCCGCCAACCTCAAAAGCGCGCCATGCCCTGACAGCGGCAGGGTGTGGACCGAGGGTCGCATAAATCACATTACGAGACTCCTCCAACTCGCGTTCGAGCTCAGCCAGCACTTGGAGCGGGGTCTTCCCCTCCACGAGCGCCCTACTCGTCACGTAGTTATTCGTCTCCCCAGCAAGCATCTCTTTGTGGTACCTTTATATATATGCATGATTAGCGGGAGGCGGCCGCGATCAGGGGCGGATCAGTAGAATACTCACGATAGCAGATCATTAGCGGCACATATCCAGAAGTCCATATCGGGCAGCGCGCGCAGGTACGCCGCCGTGTCCAGCCCCCGCGATTTCGGGAACGGGAAGAGCGCGAACGGGACACCCAAGCCGGAGCGGTCGCGAAGGAAGCCTGGGAATCGCCTCGATCGGGATGGCACGACGAAGCTTCCTTTGGCGATCTGCGACTCGACGGGGGTTAGGCTGATGAAGTTGAGGATGGACGTCACGATCTGGTTGGCGGAGAGGGGGTCGTAGTAGTCGTGAATGGAGTTGAGGACGTCTGCGAAGGCGTCGAGGACTGGGTTGAGTTGTTTTTGGCCCCGGAGGAGGCGGGGGACGAAGGCGGCGCATGGTTCGCTGTCGACATCGTCTAGATATATGACAAACCTGGAGATCGGGTTGTTAGAGGTGCGGGGGAGATATAGATGGAAGTTTGTCTCACCAGTTGACGAGGGCTATGATCTTTTGCTCTTCGAATGTGCAGTCCGGGTATGCTAGCTATGGTGGTTCGTAAATAAGACGTTGATGGGCTAAATTGCACGATCTACGAACATCTACGAGGCGTGCTGCCAGATGAACTGTCTTTTTGAGCTGCGGACATTGCAACTTTCGGTTATACATTTCGGAGAGTAAAGCCTCTTCTAGAGATTTTTCCGCATCTTGGAGGTCGGGTTTGCGATATTCCATCTTCCTAAGAAAATCTCGGTATATCGAGCGTTCTATTTCTTCATCTATGGGTGGTGTGTGATTAGTAAGGGAGGTGGAAGTCATAGTGTGTGCATACATGTAGGAGAGTCCGCGAATGAAACTGGCGAAGTCGCGATCGAGAGCAGAGCAGGCCACAGAGAACGTAGTAAAGTCAAAGCCATTGTTAGGATTGGTGGATTGCGTCTCGGATGAGGGTTGTTGGATGCAGCTCAAGTGCGACGGTGTTTATATCTATGGGCATGCTCTCTTTCTTGAGGCACAGGAGCACCCGGTATATATCCGGTTACTGAAAGTGATAATTTTGTCAAAGGTGATGGGTGGACCATCATATGGCGATGCACCTCCAGACTGTCAGCCACATTGACGGTGCCTGTTGCAGTCACACTCTCAGCGTAATATACACGACATCCATCATCCCTCCAAGATTTTCCGAGTTATGGTAATAGAGTAGCAAAGTGGGCCAAAAATCTGATGATCCGCGTTTCAAGCAGATTTTCGAATCCTCGGAGTCCTAAAAGGCACCCACTCTGGATTTATGCCGGTGATGAAGGGTTGTGGTCCCAAGACAAGATACTACCAGTGTGGAACTGGTGCTTTCCACTTGACTACTACCTCCCGACCCAGAGCTTTACAGATCATTGCGACGAACACTGGGACATGTACGGAAATAAATTTCGGCCGACCGCCAATCCCAGGTATGATAAGTCATGTTTTTCATTAAAACGACGGCGCGTAAAGTCGCCGATGCAATAACTCCGGACCTGAGTGTATGTGGCGGGTTCATTGCCATGGCCGCTTGGAGGCTCTGTGGTGACAGGTAGTTATCCCGTATAGGCGTCTTTTTTTTTCTTTCTTTCCCCTTCGAACACGAACCTGCACAAACGCTGTCCCAACAGGGGTTTCCTCCAACTGCTTTTAGTATTCCGGAATAGTATGTGGACGATCTGAAGATGATATTTCCGTGTCTAAATAAACATTGACACTTTTGTTATTATTAACTTGAACTTTGAAGGTTTACTCGTGCTCACGTTATGTATTTATTAACCCTCGCGCTTCTGAATGTGAAACTCTATGCTTCAGATGAGTGTTGGTAATGTTCTCTTGAGGTGGTGGTGATGTGGAGAGTTATCGGCCCTTGCATGCCCTTGGAAGTTCTAAGCACACCTGTCGGAGTTTTAATTAGGTCCTCCCAGAAGTCGTCGCCATCATTCCTCGAAATATCGCAGACCAACCCGCAACGATGCCCACTCCGTTGCCCGAATATGAATATCGCTCATCCGCCGCCCCAGGTCCTCTGCGATCTGCAATGAAGCACAGCTCACGGCCATCCACACCCCAAATATCGCCCTCATCGTCCCCCTTCATCACCCGCATCCCTCTCCCAACCCCGGGCTCGTCGCCACCGTCGGCGCCCCACACTAGCACGAACGCAGGAAACAGCCTGTACCCCGATAAGAACCCCTTCTTCACCTCACCGTCGTCTGGCTCCTCATCGTCGACATCGCCGGCACCCTGCCCCACGACGCTCCTGAGCCCCTCTCCGACCCCCACGATCCACGTCCCGCACACACACCCGCACCCGCACACGCACAACGGCACACATGCGCCCACCCACTCAATCCTCCTCGCCCCAAACGCGCACCCGACGCACGCCCCGCCCGCGCCGCCGACGCCGGGGTACACGAGCAAGGTCTCCTTCGACACGTTCGAGAACCAGTCCGCGAGCATGTTCTCGTTCACGCTGCAGGTAAAGTCGGAGCACTACCGCCGCACGCGCTCGACACGCGTGTTCCTGTGTGCGGCCTCGCCGGACGAGAGTGGCCGTGAGGCGCTGGATTGGGCGCTGGAGGCGCTCGTGCAGGATGGGGATGAGCTGATTGTGTGTAGGGGCGTTGATGAGGATGTCTTAGGTGTGTCTCTTGGAGCATGGTGTACCACCTCCTCCCCCATTCTGACTACTCCCCAAATGCAGAGAAGGACCATAACATCGTCCGGGACGAGGCTCGGGAGCTGATGCGCTCCATCCAAGCCAAGAGCGTGGAATACGACTCCGACCGCAAGGTCAGTGTCCCTCTCCCTCCCTCACCCCATTCCCATCTGCCTTTGTTTATACACTCTCCCTCCTAAGCCCTGCTAACCCTTACTTTTCCAACCTCACCACCTAGCTCTCGATTATCCTCGAATACATCCCGGGCCGCATCACCGACACACTCGACCGCCTCATCGCGCTCTACCGCCCAGACAGCGTCGTCGTCGGCACCCGCGGGAAGCGCACCATGATGGGCCTCGGGCTTGCAGGTAAGTCTGCCCTGCCCCGGCGTTGCCCTCCTATACCCGTTGATGGGGGTTCTTGACAGGCAAATCTCTTACAGGTGGAACGGGCATTGGCAGCGTCTCCAAGTATTGCTTGACACACTCGCCCGTGCCCATTATTGTCGTGCGCCCGGAGAGGAAGGTGCGCAAGGCGGTGGAGAAGCGCCGGGCGGATCCTAAGCGGGGAAGGCACTTTGAGAGTGCATAAGGGGTGTAACACTACGACTGGGACTTGAATTGTGGATATGTCCATACATATTCATGTGTGGGTGGCCCCTACAGAACAAGTGGATTATATCTGGAATCCGGGCGGATCGAATACAGGGTTCCCTTATTGCTCCAGAACGGGCAAGGTGATATAGATCGGTTTTTGTGTTTGTACAACTGGGACTTTTTTTTAATTGTTGTTGTGATGTGCCGTGTATTTATGGATTTAACTATTAGCCATAATACCAAAGGTGGAACTCGAATTTGCCATTGATGGCTGTGCGTGTACGTTTGTAAATCTAGAGGTTACGAATATCTGATAGATCTCAATGGTTGATGGTGAGGTTAATACAGATTATATGCGTGCTCGTGAGTTTATGACTTGGAAACAGGGTAAATCTACAGCCTGAGGAGCCTCTCCTTGACTCGTATCCTTCGTAATCAATCTTCGCGCCGGCCTTGCATGTGTATGGGGGGGGGGGGGTGTCTAAAACGATTCTCGAGCCAACACCGGATTCAATCGTCCTGTTTCCGAAGTCCGCTGAGGTCTTTTGTGGTTCTATTGTTCAAGAGACGTAAGCAGTGAGCCCGTAGTATTCTGCTTGGAAAGCACTCACTCCGCGGGGATCCCAAAAATATCAATCGCGTCAATCCGAGTCTCATCCGCTCCTCCATTAGTCGCCACAAAGATCTGGAAGATAATGGCTCATTAGAAAAAGAGAGAGGTGATAAGGAGATATACGCACATGTAGAGTATTCACTGCCTGAAAGCGGACAAATCTTAACGTAACTGGGGTTCCATCACGGGTATTGCTCTCAGAGAGGGTCAACACCTGCGCGACGTCTGGTTCCTCAGCATCCTCAACATCCCCAAAGCCCACGTTTGGCCGATTGGTGAGTATCTTCACCTCGCGTGGTGCCTGCTCTTCATTCGAGCTGCGGATGACGATCGATCGGACACGGACGGTTTGATGGAACTGCAAAAAAAAAAGTCGCGAATCAGCACCGCGGCGCCTCTGGGGAGCTAAAACTGCCGAAAAAGCTGACGGGAATATTTAGCAGGAGCTGTTCGTCCGCGTCGCTGAGGAGGTAATTGTCGGATGTGTTTCGGGACTTGGATTCTAGGATTGATTTTAGGGTGTGGTCTGCGGCTTCGTTCAGGCAGTTGAGCTGGGAGAGGTCGAGGTGTTGGAGCAGGGAAGTCTGGGGGATGGAGTTAGTGTCGCGTTGGCCGTGTCAGAGATGGATTTTCTGCACATCTGCAGTGTCCTTTGAACCGGTTCCAGGCTGAGGGGCTGTTGCTGTAAAAGTCGACATGAAAGCAGGCGTCTATTGAGGATCAAGCTTAGAGTCGTCATGTGCATTAGGCGATATTTGGTTTTGTTTCCGCTTTGATGGGAATTCGTGAAGATTGGTTTTCATGGTCTCGACTGTTTCTTCAGTCTTGACACCAGGAACGTCCTCGAATCAAACTGAATGGTTTATGCGGCGTGTCATATTTAAATTGTGTTGTGCCGTTTTCTCCAAGTTCACATCTGCTTTGGAGGTCGGCGACTATGCTTCGAATCCTGATTCGTATGGATAGTCAGGGATATATCGCATAAGCGCGCTATAGGTCTTAATATCCCACCATTCCCCACACTGATGGTTCACCGTGCAGGTCGTAGTTCTTTTCCCGAGGCGAATTTTAGGACACTTAAGAATGAGTGGATATTGAAGACATTAACAAGTATCAGAACCCAATATTTCTTCGAGCTGTACCACGACAGGGGGTTAGATAACACACTGAGTAACCGTAGGTCATTTGGTACTCTCGGGGGAGTAGTGACTGGTGTGAACTTTCGGGGTGTAGGTGATATTGAATCAAGTTATGCAACAGCCGTCGATTGGGCCTCTCGAGGGCATCGTTACCCTCATATAAGCCAACGAACCCCGGAAGGATATTCACATAACCTCCAGCCATTATTACATAACAGAAGTTCTCCGGCCATACCTCATACACCGCTCTGTCTTGCGGATGATGTTGAAGCTTCATTGTTGCGGTTGAGTCCAAGCTGCCCCAAGATCAGGAATTTTTCGGGATTTGGGTCAAGTTCAGAGAGATTTGTGAGCTTGGGTCTCACTGCGAAGGCGAGGTTCAGTGTCAATGGGGAGTATGCCTAGCGGTGTTTTTCCGCAGCAGTGTGTACCCCCGTCTCAAATTTTAACTCGTAGTCATGCGATCTATCCAGTGTAACAATGTGGAGGACAACGAAAACTTTAGGCTATGTGCCAGTTGTCAAGAAGCTCGTTCATTTTAGCAGGATACAACTGAAAATATAAAGGCCATCGTGAGGCCTGTGCGTCTTTACACAAAGATCGAGCAGGCGTGGTTACTTATGTTTCCAATACGGACGGCGTGGCGCCCCAGATATTCCGTCGGGATCTAGTTTTTCTCCACTTCCTCGCAGGCGGCGAGACCTTCAAGCACCGTAACGAGATTTTCAGTCCTCTAGACGAACCTACACGCACGGCCCCACCCATTGTCAATCTTTCACAATATGCCTTGATCTATCTTCCAAACCGTCCAGATTTCCTACAGCCACCAACAAAGATGAACCAAAATATTGTCTATATCCCACGTGGCAAATCACCGACATGTCTTCAGCAGCATCAGGAGCACTATCCCTCGCCGATTGTTAATGTTCAGACCGTTGTTCCCTACCAGTCCAATATTGTGCGTTCTCAGCCTAGCTGGGGGCCATTGGCAAGACGGGCTGCATATATGGACTGAAACCCTTCTGTGATTTCCGAATACTTCTTGTCAATCAAAAAATGTGCAAACGGATGGATTCGAACTCAGTGTTCGATTTCCACTTTCATGCAGACAGCGAAGTAATGGAGTATCATGAGACCCGGGATTCGAGAAGAAGCGTTCACCAATGACCTCGCTCGGCCGCACTCATTCATAATTTTCATTGACGCTTCGTCCCACCCTTTAGAGTTCTTCGTAGCCACTGATGAAGAGGAATCGGAATACCGTTTGTACCAATCCGGGCGATAATTTGATGGCATGCACTCAACGTCAGAACCACTGTCCCTCACAACTAGTGTTGAACTTCGCATCATCGTTCCGTATAATGGTAACACGTTGTCGTTCCCTACCAGTCGGACGTAGCAAGCTCTTTATTTGGGGTGGAATCCATACCCTCCGCTAGGAAAATGGGCCGCATAATCTGGACATAAACCTTCTGGGTTCATGATCGTCCAGATGGCTAGGACGAGAGCTGATGAGATGGTCGTTTGGTCAGTTATGTTCATTTCGGGCATGAATATTTTTTTTTTGCATCATCAGAAAGTTTCTGAAGGGACAAAAGCTGTGGCTATTTGATAGAACCCGACCACTGATATTCATACCTTCAGCATTTGTACTTTATACAACATATCACTCTTTGAATGAAGTACCTGCCTCATCACCCCCGCAAAGAATTCCGAGTCACTTCAGGTTGGATCTCATCTCTGTTACGCCTTTCTGGGCGTGGCGTGGGGGAGAACTTAGTGACTGGGTTGGCGGTATTCTAGTGTCATATGTGGGTTATGTACATTGGCAAGGGTAGTTACGCGATAGAGGCACTGGTGATCCAAGCATCTCCGTATTTTGTGCTTCAGGCTGGAAGCTCGGCACACTGTGAAATCTCTACGAAGTGGGGTAGCGTGTAATTGTGTTGGGCCTCTTCTAGTGACATTGGCTTTCGTTTCACGTCGGGAGGCGGCAGTGGTTCAAATCTTGTCATCGGTTCGCGCCATCCATGGGATTTTGACGATAGTGGGGAACTGATTGTTCTGTGCGGAATGACGGCATGTTAAGGGAACAAGGAGAGTTTGTATCGGATCGTATAACTTCGCTCACTGAATATATACCAGGAGGGCAACGGTGTTGAAAAAAAAATCGGATGGGAGTGGAAACAAAGCCATCACGTGTATACCCAATCGATAACACATTGATTGCCTGTGATAGTGGGGCCCAATTTAAACTCTTCAACAGCAACGACCATGGCAGGCAATGACAACTACACCCAAGGTGCCCAAGGTGAGAGCGAACTAATCAGCGTTTTTCGTTACTGACGTAGACAATATTGATTCTAATGAAGGTAAATAATAAGGATGGTTTTCACACACCTTTCATAGCTAATGATTTTGTAACTGATGTATTAGGACACGACAGCGATGAGGTTCGTGCATCAAAAATACTTCAAGACAGTTTGGAAGGCTTGAATTCCCTATCACTTGGAGATCCAGAACTAAGCAAGCATCTGGTCAACCTATCTGTGTTATTTGACCATTACTATGGAATGTCTATGAGTATCCATGATCTCGAGACAGCACTAAAGTATGCACAGGCGGGTATGGATGCGGCGCCAGAGAGACAGTCTATCCATCCTTACAGACTGCAAGGCTTTGCTGTTTTGTATTCTGAGCACTATAAGAGAACTGGAGACATCCAAGATCTTGATGCTGCGCTAAAATGTGGCCATCTTGCTCTGGACATGACACCAGAAGGGCACCCTTACATGTTTATGCGTCTGGAAGTCTTAGCTGGGTTCTACAGTGATAAATACCGGAGATCTGGGGCTATTGGGGATCATGATAATGCTCTGAAGTACAGTCAGGCAATTATAGATGCCATACCAGAGGGACATCCAGAGCTACCTTCCCACTTGAAAAACCTGGCTGGTCTATACACTGAAAAGTATGGAATAACTCGAGCTATTGATGATCTGAGAGCTGTGATCAAGTATGCACAGGCAGCTGTTGAGGCTACTCCTGAAGGACACCCTAAAATTGCTGGCTTTTATCTGTATTACATGGCTAGCCATTACTATGACACCTACAAAGAGAGTGGGGATGTTCAAGATCTGGAGGCTGCATGTTTGTTTACAGAGGTGGTCTTGCAAATAACACCTGAAGGGGACCCTAAGATCCCAGAGCTCCACAATGCATTGGCTGCATGTTACAATGACAAGTATACAAAGCTTGGGGTACTTGAAGGCATGGACACTGCATTGGAACATGCACAAGCAGCTGTCAATAGAACACTACTGGGAGATCCTACCATTGCTGAGCATCACCAGGTTTTGGCTCTGTGTTACATCAGCAGATACAAAGGACTAGGGTCAATATCAGACATGGAAGCTGCTTTGAAATGTGGCCTGGCTGCTGTAGCAGCAACACAGAAAGGGGACTCAGCATTGCCATCACGTTTACAAGGAATAGCTGTGTATTTCATGGAAAAATATGGAAGGACTGGTGATCTACAGGACCTTAAATCAATACTCCAGTATGCCCATGATGCTGCTGATGGGACACTGGAGGATAATCCTGATTTTTCCAAGTACCAGAAAACATTGGCATTGTCATATTCTCTGAAGTATAAGAAGACTGGAGTTATGCAGGATCTTCAGGCAGCACTGAAATATGGCCAGAAAGCTGTAGACACGACACCAGAAGGACACCCGTCATTTGCTGGACATCATCAGGGACTATCTGTATCATATTCTGAGATGTTTGAAATAACTGGAGCCATACATAACTTAGAAACTGCAATCAAACATGGACAGGCAGCTGTTGATGCTACTCATCTGGGTCATCTGGACCTTGCTGGATACCAGCACAGCCTTGGAGAATTCTTTACAAGCAAATATCACAGAACAGGTGATATCTTAGATCTGGAGTCTGCACTGAATCATGGAAAAGCAGCTGTAGAAGCAACACCACTTGGACATCCCAAATGTCCTACTCATCAATGGGGCCTGGCCAAATCTTACAGATACAAATATAGAAGATTAGACATCATTGATGACCTGGAAGCCTGTCTGAAGTTGATGCAGGAAGCAGTTGATACAACTCCAGTGGGGCATCCTATACTTCCTGGTGTACAGCTTACTCTGGCCATCTTTTTCTTTGAAAAGTACAAGAAGTTTGGGGTGATACAGGACTTAATGGCTGCAATAAATTATACACAGACAGCTGTTGATGCAACTCCTGAAGGAGACCCAGACCTGCCTGAGCTCAAACATTACTTGGGTGAATTTTATGCTAGTAAACACACCAGTACTAGAGACATTCTGGATCTACAGGCTGCAATCAGATTTTGTAGTGCATCTGTTTCTACAACACCACCAGGAAACCCCCACCTTCCTTGGCACCAGCATGGGTTAGCTTTGACCTACTCCTACCTGTACATATACTCCAAAGACCTTAGAGATCTTCAGACAGCTTATGACTTGTATCAATCAGCTTTGCAATCTATAACACTAGCTCCCCAAGACCGCTGGAATATTGCAATTGCATATACCAAGATGGCAGAATACTTTGAATCAAAAGATATACTTCAGATATATTCCATGGCTCTGCAGATCTTGCCTTCCCTTCTCTGGTTGGGGAGTTCGGTTGGTGTCAGGCATTACACACTAATCTGATCTGGTGTTTCAGAATATATTACAAAAGCTACATCTCAAGCTATCCAGACCTCTCACCTCCAGACTGCAGTTGAGTTCCTTGAACAAGGCTTGTCTATCACCCATAAACAAGCACTACAGCTTAAGACTGAACATAATAGACTTGCTGTTGAATTACCTGAGCAAGCAAGGATGCTCCATGAAGTTTCAGCTCCTTTGATGGGCTCCTCTCACAAACCTGATATCAGGGTTAATTATCATATTCTGGCTGAAGAAAGGCTCAACATTATAGCAGACATACACTCTCATGTGGGATTTGAAGATTTTTTGCTGCCACTACCATATTCAAAGCTTTGCCTTGCTGCTCAGCTTGGCCCTGTAGTCATGCTTAATCACAATGGAGCACAAACTGATGCAATCATTATTATTTCACCATCAGTGCCTCCTGTTTGGGTTCCACTCTCTAATGCATCTGACAAAGCTGTAGAAGAAAAATTGCAAAATCTGAAGTATGCATTATATCAACTTTCCATCCATTCCAGGCAGATAAGGCTTGGAAGGCCTGCCAAAAATGTTGAAGGTCCTTCACCAGAGGATTTGTTGGGAAATCTCACTTTATGGCTGTGGAATTCTGTGGTTAAACCTGTTTTTGATGTACTCAACAAGGTAAATCTGATCCATACATACATCTATGACATCCAACTCATTGACTATTAGAATGGAATTTCTGGTGGGAGATTGTGGTGGTGCCCATCTGGGCCTTTCACCTACCTTCCACTCCATGCTGCAGCTCCAGTAGAGAGTAGATTTATCCAGTCTTATACTCCAACATTGGACACTCTGATCTATGCCCATTCAAGAGCAGCATTTCCTAGCACCAATGATGTTTTACTGGCAGTTGGAGTTGCTCAAGTTTCTGCCACCCTGGGGCATTGGGTCAATCTGCCATCTGTGGGGAAGGAATTAGACACAGTGGAAAAACTCTTTGGACACCACTTCAAAACAATCCAACTAAAAAACTCACAGGCCACTATTGGCAATGTGGTTGGAGAGATAAAGAAAGCTTCCTGGCTTCACCTGGCCTGTCATGGGATTCAGGACCCAGCTGATCCATTGAAGAGTGGTTTGATATTATATGATGGAAAGTTGGAGCTTGGGGAGATCCTAGACATTGACCTCCCCAAGGCTAAATTTGTATTTCTCTCTGCTTGTGAGACTGCAATGGGAGATGAGAAGCTCACTAATGAAGCTATGCATCTTGCAGGAGGGTTTATTGCAGCTGGATTCCAGGGAGCCATTGGTACTTTGTGAAGTATGACTGATGCAGATGGTCCCAAGATATCAGAGATTGTGTATTGTAAGATGCTTGGAGAGGAGAAGGTCCCCAATATGAAATTGGCTGCTGAGGGACTGCATATTGCCATTCAGAAGTGCAGGATGGATGGAGCACACTTACATCAATGGATGCCATTCATTCACATGGGAATGTGATAAAGAAATGAGTAGTATGCCATAATTAGTCCATTCAAATGGTTTTTGTATAAATGAATACATTTTGGAACAATTAGTTTGGATGTTTGGATGCCTCCAAATATGCTTTATTTAGTAGCTTTCTTTAGTGGTTTTAGATATGAATGGGCAGGTGCAACAAGTTAGGAAATTCTTACAGCAGCTGAGAACAGGAAAAACCATGTGTATTCTGGATCAATGCTTCATCTAACAAAATATTTGTACCTGAGTCAGGCAATTTTACAGTCAAGCCAAGTCTAGAAGATTCATACAGCAGCCATGTTTGTATCACATAAATTTATTTGTCCAAGGTGTAAAGGAAATGTCCAATTTCATGTATACTATTGCTGTAAGGGGCTCCATTGCCAAGAGGACCAGGCAGGGAGCAGTGTACACAATGAGATCAACTGTGCAGGGAAGGAGTGAATGTAGAACACTAGAGGCTTGGTCACAAGGAGAGAACCCAGTCCACATCTATTGCAAAGGTGACCTTCCATGGAGAGGAAGAGGCACCTTATATACAATACATTGTGGGCTATATCTGTAAGGGGTTGTGTTGCACTGGGCACCATAATGGGGAGAGTGATGTTGGCAAGATCAACTGCATACAGTGGTGTCCAAAAGTATCACACTGCCACCATGTGATGCAAACAATGTATCACATGTCCAAGATATGAATCGTACATGCAGAAAAACTTGAGGTAGAGGGCCATTACTGGCAGATACAAGTCCTTATGTTTTTTTTTTGATTAACTTTTCTTTATATTTCTAGAACCAGGTTGTTGCAATAGAATTAGTTATCCAGAATCTCTTCAACTTTATACAGTGGCTCAAAAAACTGCCCCAATGTTTGTACATTTTTGAAAGATCAATATGGTATGAAGTGCTGACATAAGCAGGGGACCTGGGGTAATTATGTAAGATACTATGACATCGTGGCTTTCCAATGGACCCTGGATCATGTGATTTGGATCAATATCCATTAAGCTATAAGCCAAACAAAATGGTTACTCATTGGGGCAGTTTTTTGACCCTCTATTAATTTTCTATCTAATACTTTGTATGACCACCTTTTGCCTTTATAACTGCTTGTATCCGCCTGGGCATACTTTCTATCAGGTTTTGGCATACCTCTGGTGGAATTTCACCCCACTCTTCAGCCAATCTATCCCACAACTCATGTACTCCTTTGGGTGGTGTCGGATATTCTTTAAGACGGCGCTTGAGATGTTCCCAAAGGTGTTCTATTGGATTCATGTCAGGGGATTGGGCAGGCCAGCCAAGGACTTGAATGTTGTTGTCTTCAAACCACTGTGTGGCCAGTCCAGATGTGTGTTTGGGGTCGTTATCTTGCTGAAAGTAGCGCTCGCCATCCACCATTTCCAACTTCTCAAAACTTTCCTGAACTCCACTCTCCAAAATTTCACAGTATTGAACCTTGTCCATGTTCCCCTGCACCTCTATGAGCTTTCCCACTCCATTCCACCCCATACAACCCCATACCATGAGGTTTCCTCCTCCTCCATGTTTGACAGTAGGTGATGTTGTTCTATCAGATGGTGGTTCTCCCCTTTGTTTCCAGACATAAACCTTTCCATCTGACCCAATCCTATTGATTTTGGTCTCATCTGTCCATAGAACCCTTTTCCAGTCCTCCACAGTCCAGCTTTCATGATATTTTGCAAACTGGAGACGCCGGATGCGATGGGCTCGTTTGAGAAGAGGAGCTTTCCTCTTTGTAGCAGCATAAAATTGATTTTCCTTGAGTGCATTTCTGACTGTCTGGGGTGTGACAGGATTGGGGATGATGCCATTGATGAATTGGGTAGCCTGAACTGCATTATCAAGCTTCCCTGACTTGATTTGACGAATAATTGACTGTTTGTCACGAACAGACAGCTTGGAGGGGCAGCCACCAAGGTTGTTTTCTTTGTTTCCATCCACATCTTTGCTGATCCTACTGATGGTACCCTTCCCTAGACCAGTTTTCTCCTTGATTTGACGCTGAGAATAGCCCTCATTGAGGAGAGAAACAACAGTATTGTGCTGAGCAGTAGAAATGGCTTTCATGATGGTGGTAAGAGGTCAAGAAGATGATTGAACCAATTCCAACATGTCAAATTGATACAAATAAAGTCACATGACATTGTTTATTCTTCCCACAATCCATAATGTTCTTGCATTGGATCATAAATGCCAGAATAATGGAAAATAAGATAAGGGTCAAAAAACTGCCCCAATAAGTAACCATTTTGTTTGGCTTATAGCTTAATGGGTTTTGATCCAAATCACATGATCCAGGGTCCATTGGAAAGCCACGATGTCATAGTATCTTACATAATTACCCCAGGTCCCCTGCTTATGTCAGCACTTCATACCATATTGATCTTTCAAAAATGTACAAACATTGGGGCAGTTTTTTGAGCCACTGTACACAGTATGAACAACCATGCAGGGAAGGGATGAGCATAGAGTGCTAGAGGCTTGACTATGAGTAGAGAACCCAGCCCAAGTCTATTGCAAAGGTGCCCTTCCATGGAGAGGAAGGGGCACCTTATATACAGTACATTGTGGCTATGTCTCAAATAACAACAGAATCTGATATCAGTAACTCTACTGATGCAATAATACATCTGTGATATGTTAGTCCAGAGTAAACTAATATCTGTCAAGGGGTTAAAGCAGTGTGTGTCAGAATAATAGGTATAACAGTGAGGCTATGCAAGCTGTGCAATAGTGATTCTGATGGTTAGATGTAGACAAACAAGTGATCCCCTTACAACTTCACCCATATCCATGGTGTATGATATAAGCAACTGCATATGAATTGCCAATAGAAGTTGGTGTTTGTAGATCCTATACAAATATCTACCAATAGAAGGTAACAATATATATCTAGGCATTTTCCTTAAGAACAAGTCAGCTGGTAAAGTGGGGACTCAGACTCTCAAAGATGGACTGTGTGAAAAAATTAACAAACTTGAAAATGTAGATCCATATTTGTATATTCCAAATATACAACCAACTCAGTAGCTTCTCTGTGGACTTTACACTGAGCCACATGAGCCACACAGACCACACAGACAAATGCAGATGTCTGCAGACTGAGCTCAGACCCTGTTTGGCAGGGAGCCCTGCTTAATTGGCAGTCTGCATCTGAGCCAAGTCAAAGCTAAGTCCATAAATCCATGCTGTTACTTGGATGCTCAGACCCAGCTTGGAACAACTCCTTATGAAGTCCATGCAGACTATCTAGATTGCTTACTTAATCATAGTTACCATTGCTTATTTAATGCACAAAAATGCAATATTTTGGAGAGTCAAATACAAGGCCTCAAGGTTACATGTCATGTGCATAAAGCATGCAGATTAACCATTTGGTAATATAAGCTTGTCAGTCCAAGGTGCTTGTTTTTATAATGACCCCTACTGCCTACTCTTGGCCATTACTGGCAATGGCTGAATATTGTTGATAGGTACTACATCACCTGTCAGCCTTGTTGTCAACCTCCACCACTACATCCCCAGCTGCTCCACCCATCACCTCCCTGCCATATAGTTGTGCACAATACTGCCAAATACAATGCTAGGTCCCACTGCCATGGATACCACCACCCTCTCTCATACCCACCCCTCTCAGTGAAAATAACAACTGCAAAATCACAACAATAAGAGCTGCAGCAAGAACTACAGAGGCATCTGCCACATTACTAGTGACTGCCTGCCCACATCTGCTAGTGAGCAGCTAGCATGGTGGACATGGGTGGTGCAGTAGTGTATTCCATATGGTAGAACCATCACCTGGTGGCTGGGTGTGCACCCCTGGATGTGCTGTCTAGACCAAGTAGTGCCAATCACCCTCAGTAAAAAATAAAGTCAAACTTTAGTTGCAAGTTTTGACATCACCCAAATGTAATGGCCAAGAGCCAGCCCAAAGTAGTCAAAAATCATTCATTTCCTCCCAAATGGCCAAATCCACATTGAAAGTTGACAAAATCATAAGTTTGAATTACCATTTTTATTGACTCTTGTAAGACTTTTTGTTGACTTTGTCATGGCATAAGAGGTAGGGAGTTGAGGAGACCTGTCTGTATTGCAGAGAATAGATGAGATCAAGACTACAGAACAAGTAGCTAGAGGTGCAGTATATATACAACTACATAAGGGGGACCAGAGTAGAATAAATATGGAGAGAGGTAAACCAAACCTAACCAGGATAGTATACAGCATCAATCAAATGATGAAATGGAATGATGGGAATGATGGGAGAATTGTAACTACTGGGGATAGATGAATTAACAGCCAATCCCCCTAGATAAGAGATAAGATAAGATCGAAAAGACGGAGATAAGATGGGAATATAGTTTTCATGACAATATGCTGCTGTATACCTTGAGACTACCTTGATGTAATTCTATCTACCTTGTGATATGTTCTTATTCACGACACTTCTTGCTCTTTTACCACCACCATCTGACCATGGGAATTCATCCCTCCTGCACTAGGTCATCCCTAAACTACCTAACACCTCATCCCTAATCAAGATTGCCTTTCATCAGACCATTTTTTTGGCCTGGGCCACTATCCTTTTACACCATATCCAAATTTCTAACTTATCAGAGCTGATCCTGACTATCTGCAGGGTCATCTCATCTTGCCTGTACTGGGGGCTTCACTAATCCGTTCACATCCACCTTATCAACTACCAGGCCACATGAGGACACCACAACTCTTGTACTCTGCTTCGTGCAGATCCTTAGGGAGTGTCACTGCCAACATTTTTGATGATTTATTCATACTCGCTTAACCACTACACCCAAATACAAAAGGAGGAAGGGGTCTGGCCCCCAATCAGCGACTGTCCCTGCACAGAGCACACCTCTTGGGGAGAATGCCAGTTTATCATCCAATGGTGGGATTTGGCAGCCTCATTTTGGAGGGGAGTCATTGCTTTGGGAGAGCGGTGTGGAACAGGGGGGCAAGTAATAGGGGGATTCAGGAGAGGGGGAGCAGGTTTGAGGTATGGGTTGTTCATTTAGATTGGACATTTATCTTTGACACTGGGGGGGAGTAATGGGTTTCCAGGATGACCTGAAAATACCAGGGGGGGAGTGGAACGGGGTACCAACATGAAGGGAGGGGACCATGCCCTGACAAGTGAAGGCAAACCTTTAAGGCATTGGGAGGTTCAGACATGGTACAGTACATTGGACTGCAGGTATCCTCAGTCTAGACCCATAATATGACCTGGAGAGCAACTTAGTGTACAGCTCCACCCTGATGGCCCATTACAGATTACTTAGTGATAATAGGTGTTTCTGCCCACATGTAGCTGGGTCAAACCCACATGCGCTTAATATTATTATATGACCAAAAAAAAAAAAAAAAAGCTAGTCATTGTCAAGATATTGAGCATTATAGATTCCAGGAGCATCCACATTGACTTGTTTGGCTATGCTTATAGCCAAGTAATGTATAAATGTGATATTAAAATAGATATGACAAGAGATTATAATCAAATTTGGAAAGATACAAACAAATATAAATATACATTTCCTGGTGTACCCCTTCCATAGGTCTAGGAGTAGTAGCAATTTCAATTGTATCTGTTAGCCTTGTATTTGCTGAGATATGCATCATTTATATTGTGGGAACTTCATTAATATTGTTTATTTGGCCAGATGTTGGCAAAGTGGTATATAGAGATATTCATTTGTAGTATGCAGTCAAAAAGTTGTTGTTAATAATGTGATTTGGGAGGGTAAAAACAACTACAAATACATATAAACATACACATAATGTAATCCTTTACAATGTCTAGTAGTAGCATGTCCATTAGCTTTGTATTTGCTGAGATAAGTATCATCTATATTGTGGGAAATTTCTTTAGATATTGTTTGTTTGGCTAGATGTGTGGTGAAATGATATACAGACAGTATTCATTTACAATATGTAGCAAGAAATTTGTTGTTGATGAGGTTTAGAAAAATAAATACAAATACAAACACTTACAAACATATATGTGAGGTACTACTTCACCATATCTAACACTAGCAATTTAAATTACATCCATAGGCCTTGTTGTTGTTGAGATATGCAATGATTTATATTGTGGGAACTATGATGGTATTGTTTGTTTGACAAGCTGTGTGGCAAACTTGTACACAAACTTGATATTCATTTGTAACATGCTTGTAGTGAGAGAGCTACTTTTGATCATGATGTTTGAAGGTGTACAAACAAATACAAATACATATAAATATCTACATTGGGTAGCCCCTCACCATATCTGGTAGTAGCAATTTAAATTGCATCCATAGGTCTTGTCATTGTGGAGATATGCAATGTTTTGTATTGTGGGAAAAGTTTGACCCAAAGTGGAACAAGCCTCTTGTAATTGTGCTTATGTTTGTCAACTACACTATTAGAGCTAACAGTGTAGTTGACAAATATAAGCATGATTATGCAGTGGACAGTTATTAATTAATTCTTGAGATATCCCAACAAAAAGACCAATCAACTCAAATTTATATTATTGAATGCAGCCCATGTTAGCAGTTGCCTTTTTTGCTCGAAATCCGCGCATCGGCTAATTTTGATTCCCACAGTTAGAAAAATATTTCCATGACTACAAAGTCTTACTGATGTACTTCAAAATGTTTACTGATCATGTCCTAATGAAATCTCAGAACACTTCAAACTTACTAACCATGGGAAAAACAACACTGGATCATGTTGGGTATGCTGAATTTTCCCCGCAAACCCAGGATGATGAACAAGTTACTTATGTAAATATAAGGACTCGTAATATACCACTATATGCTAGTACAGATGTGGTCATGTGGAAATGTAATTAGATAACCAGATGAAAATATGGTACATAAAGGCCATCATATGTGGCAGGATTGGGTTGTCCCCCCATTACTGGGGTGGACGCTCCAGGTGATGGTCCCTGGAAGGGAACTGGGTAATAGACCCATACAGGACTAAGGCCAAGAGTTGTCACAGAGGGGCATGCCCCCCACACTTCTCAATCCTTTTAATAAATGGTTAGCATGGCTGCTTTCTCGCACCCAGTTCACAGGAGGGTACACCCCCCCAAAGGTTTCCTGCAAAAGCCCAACTTAGTCCTGAGGGACCAGGCCCATGCATGTACACTCACCTGAGGGTGTTTGGCCTGGTATCAAGGATACCATCCAACAAGCACCCACTTACCTCTAGGTACTCCTGTTCTATTCTATGTGAGGTTCCCAGAAAATGCCAAAGGCAGCCAGGTTATCATGTAGGAAGTTGCTGACCCAGACAAGGGTTAGCTTTCTTCTGGGGTGTTCTCTCTGCTCATAGAGTGGGCAGTACCTGAACACATGATCCATGGTCTCTTGTCTGAGACTGCAATTGCACATGTACATCTTCTTCTCCTTCAGGAAACATTGTCTGTAGGTGCCAATTGGTGCATGCCCAGTGAGGGCCTGTGCCAACCTGATGGTTTTGCTTGTCTCCATAGAGATTTTTCCTATCCAAGTCCCCCCTTTCAGGTGGCTTGGTGTTAGTTGCTTTCCATGTTCATGGAGATGCAGGAAGCTTGCTCCTATGTACTCCTTCTGCTTGGCCAAAACACTCCAAGCATCTGTCATATGCAAAACAGTGTTCACCCTTGCTTTTGCAAGGGTTGTGTGCTTAACTTCCCCATGGGCTACCTCCAAACTTGTGGCAGCCTCATGGGTGTGAAGGTGTTCTCTAATTTTGCACACTTTTGGCATATGATGAAGTGTGATGGTGGCATTTGGTTTAATCATTAGCCACAAGGCAAGCTTGGAAGTCACATTGACAGCTGACTTGTGGGCCATGTGGTGCAACAGGTCTAGGACCAGTTTAATTGCATTCACAGAGTCCAAGAAGACATCTATTTTAGATATGTCTAAATTTGGAATACTAAAAACCTTGTCTATCCCTTTGGAGATAGTGAAGGCTTCTGCATCATCTGACATGGCATCTCCACATGGGGCAGCACCACTGTATATTGACCCACCTCCCCAAACTCTCCAAGCAGCAATGGCCTGGCAATCTGGGTGGTGGGGGACTGACCTGTTGCATATGATGGCCATATGCCCCAGGGTACGTTTAGCATTATTAATTTGGCTGGTTAGTGCAGTGCCAAAATCCTTGAATGCAGCCTTTCTCTCCTCTTTCTTGCCCTTCAGCTCTGGAGAATGCTCAATGATTACTCTCTCAGCAGCCCAGTCCATGATATGGTGGCCAGGTTGTGCAAGGGGGAAGGTAGGGGATGCATTGTCATTACAGTCCTTTAGGTGGGAAAATGAGTCCATGATCCCTGATTTAATTTTCCATTGCTTGGTGGGTGACATGTGGCTGATGGATAAGTGTGCTTGCCTGTCAACCAGATTCTGGACCGCATGTCCTTTGGACAATGTCCTAATGTGGTAGTGGCTTCTTTCAACCAACTTACATATGTGTAAGTGGATGGGGGGTAGCCCTCCAAGAGTTTTGGACACCCCCCTTGGGGTGGTCTAGAAGGTACCTGTGATCCAAAGAGCAGCTTTGCACTGCATTTTCCTCAAGAGTTCTAGGTGGCCCTTAATCCGGGCTCCCTCCACATTCCATAGCCTACATCCATACATCACTATAGGCAGTATGCACGCATGGTATAGGGTTCTCTTATGCACCAGTTGTAAGCCTCATGCAGAATTGCCTAGTGCAAGCAAGGCTCTGGTAGAAGTCAGGGCCTTGTTTGCATACATCTCCACATGTCTCATGAATGTGAGACTGTGATCAAAATAGAATCCCAGGTATCTCCAAATGAGGCCTGGGATGAGCAGGGTCACCCCAGTATAGGGGGCATGACCTAGGTTGATGGTCGGATTGACATCTGACTTCTTCTTCAAAGAGTGGAACCCTTCTGACTTCATATGTTCTAAGATTAATCCCATGGCTTGCATCATGGTATAGATCAGGTCATAGGCCCTTCTAAAAATGACTATGTTGATGTCCCACACCTTTGATTGGGCTATGATTGTCCCATTATTGACATACAGTGGCTCAAAAAACTGCCCCAATGTTTGTACATTTTTGAAAGATCAATATGGTATGAAGTGCTGACATAAGCAGGGGACCTGGGGTAATTATGTAAGATACTATGACATCGTGGCTTTCCAATGGACCCTGGATCATGTGATTTGGATCAATATCCATTAAGCTATAAGCCAAACAAAATGGTTACTTATTGGGGCAGTTTTTTGACCCTTATCTTATTTTCCATTATTCTGGCATTTATGATCCAATGCAAGAACATTATGGACTGTGGGAAGAATAAACAATGTCATGTGACTTTATTTGTATCAATTTGACATGTTGGAATTGGTTCAATCATCTTCTTGACCTCTTACCACCATCATGAAAGCCATTTCTACTGCTCAGCACAATACTGTTGTTTCTCTCCTCAATGAGGGCTATTCTCAGCGTCAAATCAAGGAGAAAACTGGTCTAGGGAAGGGTACCATCAGTAGGATCAGCAAAGATGTGGATGGAAACAAAGAAAACAACCTTGGTGGCTGCCCCTCCAAGCTGTCTGTTCGTGACAAACAGTCAATTATTCGTCAAATCAAGTCAGGGAAGCTTGATAATGCAGTTCAGGCTACCCAATTCATCAATGGCATCATCCCCAATCCTGTCACACCCCAGACAGTCAGAAATGCACTCAAGGAAAATCAATTTTATGCTGCTACAAAGAGGAAAGCTCCTCTTCTCAAACGAGCCCATCGCATCCGGCGTCTCCAGTTTGCAAAATATCATGAAAGCTGGACTGTGGAGGACTGGAAAAGGGTTCTATGGACAGATGAGACCAAAATCAATAGGATTGGGTCAGATGGAAAGGTTTATGTCTGGAAACAAAGGGGAGAACCACCATCTGATAGAACAACATCACCTACTGTCAAACATGGAGGAGGAGGAAACCTCATGGTATGGGGTTGTATGGGGTGGAATGGAGTGGGAAAGCTCATAGAGGTGCAGGGGAACATGGACAAGGTTCAATACTGTGAAATTTTGGAGAGTGGAGTTCAGGAAAGTTTTGAGAAGTTGGAAATGGTGGATGGCGAGCGCTACTTTCAGCAAGATAACGACCCCAAACACACATCTGGACTGGCCACACAGTGGTTTGAAGACAACAACATTCAAGTCCTTGGCTGGCCTGCCCAATCCCCTGACATGAATCCAATAGAACACCTTTGGGAACATCTCAAGCGCCGTCTTAAAGAATATCCGACACCACCCAAAGGAGTACATGAGTTGTGGGATAGATTGGCTGAAGAGTGGGGTGAAATTCCACCAGAGGTATGCCAAAACCTGATAGAAAGTATGCCCAGGCGGATACAAGCAGTTATAAAGGCAAAAGGTGGTCATACAAAGTATTAGATAGAAAATTAATAGAGGGTCAAAAAACTGCCCCAATGAGTAATCATTTTGTTTGGCCTATAGCTTAATGGGTTTTGATCCAAATCACATGATCCAGGGTCCATTGGAAAGCCACGATGTCATAGTATCTTACATAATTACCCCAGGTCCCCTGCTTATGTCAGCACTTCATACCATATTGATCTTTCAAAAATGTACAAACATTGGGGCAGTTTTTTGAGCCACTGTACAATATCAGATCTGATTCTTGGTTTCTCCTATAGAACTCTTTAAGGAGGACTGCGAGGGTGAGAGCAGACAGGATTGGAGACAAGGTGGAGCCTTGTCCCAAGCCAATGCTTGAGTTGAGGGGGGGAGACTCCCCGTCTCCCCACACACTGCATATCTGGTCTTTCAACCCACCAAGTACAACCTGAAGAATGTGACTATTTCTGGCACGAACCCTTGGCCTTCTAAGATGGTGATTAGAACCTCATGGTTTATTGAGGGGAAGTATTGAGTGAGGTCAAACATGACCATGCTTGTCTTGAGACCATGCAACCATCCTTCTCAGACTACATGGGTGAGGAAGCACCCTGCATCTTCAGTTGAGTTCTGACAAACTCCTCCAAACTGATGGGGATGTAGGATGCCTTCTGCCTGAGCTTCAAACTGTAGGCAGGTGGGCAGCTTTTTCTCAATCAATTTCCCTAGCATGTTGAGAAGCATGATAGGGCGATATGATTTCAGAGTGTCATAGGTTGGCTTCCCCAGTTTGGGAATGACGACCGTACACAAGGCCTTGAAGTGATCTGGCCAGTGTCTGCATGACAAGCATGTGTTTGCCAGCCAGACCATCACTGCCCGGGCCTGTGGATCTACCAGGGTCACTTTTAGGTGTCTCCATGTGATGTTGTCCAGCCCTGGGGCCAAACTGTTCGAGGTGCCCTGTAGGGCATCCTCCATCTCTCTGGAGCTGAATTTGGTCCATCCCCTACTAGAGGGGGCTTTCCAGTGACCACCCATTTCAGCCATGTTGGTCAGCCTGTTATGCGAAGAATTAATTGTGCCATGGATTGCCTCCCACAGTTCCTCATTAGTCATACCAACCAATCCTCAGCGAAGATTTGATCCATATTTCATGATCCATATTTCATAGTTCAATAACATATCATATGTATATACAAATATCAAGGGCATACCAACGAACCATCAGCTGCTAGAAAGTGTGAAGAAGAGAAATCAAGTCCGTGCGCATCGGTACCAGAGCGTCAGGTCCTTGGGGCCCTTTACCAACCATCTGGGGAAAAGAGTACAGGCTGGGGAGCGTCCTTTCCCTAAAAGAAATTCCCCAAGTCAGACATGCAGATATCGTTTCCAGTTATCGACGGAGCTCACTGCCCAGTGGCCAGTGTCCTGAATAAGTATTTCAAGAAAAAAAATGAATGGGTGTTCTGGAACGTGAGTTCGCGCACCTACCTGATTGATGGTGCGCCCCCATGTATTATCGGGATACGAACGGGGATGAACGGCGGCATTTTGGATCTGTGTGGAGTGGTGGTGAGTTGGGGAGATGACGGTGTCGGGGCGGTGAACTTACGTCTACAGGTCTGCCGCTGACGAGGGCCAGACTGGCGAACGCGACAAGGAGAGTGGTTAGCGGAGATGAAGGTAGAACGAGCTTCATCGTGGAGAGAAAGTGCGAGTAAGGACGCTGCTTTTGGGGGTAACACAGCGCATATATATACTCCTTCCTCCAGGTACCATATGGGGGATTGGGGTGTTGGGTGAGGGGAGATAAGGCTTCCTCTGTACATGCGTCTTGATTACGTGCGATAAGCGGTGGAAGCCCCACTACTTGTGAAAGTATGGTTTTCGAGCTTGTCTTACCAGCCCCTATCGCCTGCAGGCGCTTCTCTCGTGACGTGTCACCGCAGCGCTAGCAATGGTGATGTTGGTCGTGCACGACAGTTCAGCCTGTGTAGGCTCGTGCAATTTGGGACCAGAGTACTTTGGAGGCGATTTCTATAAGTCGTGAACGTAGGCTCGGATTATCGACACCTGCAATGTCAGGATGCGTCATGGTATCGACTTCCCGGGAGATCCGCTGGGGTGTGCGCGCGCAATCGGTATGCAAGGCAACGGGGATCGGTTCCCTTGAACGAGATGACCTGGAGACGTGGTGTTGGCACGTATGTGCTGAGTGAGAATCGAGGGGGCCGGGATACAGGATGTGACCGGTTGACCTCGAAGAACTGGAGGTGCCTGATTGGAGGAGGGAAGCCAAAGGATCTCTGTAGACTTCTTATATCGAGGGGTCTAACAAGACACATAACGTTCAAATTATTTCTTAAAACCTAGAAAGGACGTTGGCTTGAGTGTAGTATCCTGCCATAACTCGGCCGCCCCGATTTCCACTATGGACCGGACTCGAGATAGCGTTACTTATGGTGAGTCCTGAGTTTAACTGAGGTGCAGTTGTGGCAGCCCTGAATCCGCCAGTGTCGAAATGAGCGCCCAGAAATACGTTCCCTCTGCTAACAGTCCACCAGGGTTGGAGTAGCATTCGGAGTGCCAACACCCTCTGGTATTGATTACCATCGTCGTTGGGTGAAATTATGGGATTATGTATGTAAATCTTGTTGGACATTCGATTGCGTATCGTGGTCCATGTCCTGGGGATGAGTGCCGTTTCGGTGGTACGTTAACACAGACAGGAATTAAAACTCCGCCGGTATTTTGTTTGCTGTTCACCCCCAGTGTTGAAGGCTTCAGCCCAGCCCACTCATTCACTCGCCGACATGGCCTCCACATCGTCCTCAACAGAGACTCCTGCGTCTCCCAAGGCGGCTCCCACGGAAGAAAAGGAAAAGTCAACTGAGCCGACCGATAAAGCACAGGACTCGGAGCCGACGCCGTCGACATCGACATCGACGTCGACCACCCCAACCGAGCCTGAGACGGAGGCCAATGACGAGCCGGCGCTCACAGCAGACGAAACACCAACCACAGCAGCAACACCCCCAGCGACGGCGTGGCAGGCCATCTTCTCACCACAGTTCAACACCTACTACTTTTACAATTCCGAAACACAGCAAACCACTTGGGACAACCCCCTTGCACCCACCACTAGCACCACCGTCCCCACTGCTTCCACCTCTACCGCCATCCCATCTGGCATCGATCCCGAACCCGATCCAGCCGCCACCGACGCCAACTCGTCAACAGGCCCCTACGCCGCCCTGCACGCCGCAGCCCTCCAAGCCGGCATCGACCCCGCTCTCGCCCATCTCGACCCCACCCTTCTTGCCTCTATCCCCGGTTTCTCCGCCACTCCAGACCCCGGCCCCATGTCCTTTACCGCCAAGTTCAACGCCCGCACGGGCCAGTTCACGCGGCCTGATGGGCGCGACCCCACCCATCTTTCCGAGCACGCTCGCGCGGCACGTATGTCTGAGTTTTATTTCGACGTGAAGGCATGGGAGGAGGAGCTCGCTAGGCGCGGGGGCGCCTTGATGGGCGAGGAGGGCGGGGGAGAGGGGAAGAAGCGGAAGAGACCGACCAAGAAGGATCTGGTGGGTATTTGGTCCTTTTGTTTTGGGTTATGTGAGAGTACATACGCATATCCCCCTACTGTTGCACTTGTGATTTCTCCCTTGTTTCCTTCCTTCCATTTGCTCTCTCCTTCGTCTCCACTGACCCTCGCCCACAGGAACGTTTCAAAGAACAGAAAAGACTAAAGAAAATCGCCAAGACCGCGTGGCTGCGTACATAGACGACAGCAACAATACTAAGAGGGTGAAGAGGGCAGGGGGGGAGGAAGGCGTATGTCTAGCGAGTTCAAGCTTGCTAGCACCAAGATATGTACCGCTTTCGCTTCAATGAATGAAAAAAAAGACTTGAAACATGCATCCTATATATAATGCCCTACAACCGGCACTCCCCACAGAAAGGCATCTCGGAGGAGTCCGTAGAGATCGCCAGAGCTTCGTGGCGTGCGTACATGTAACATTGACGATTGTAGTTTCTCGTATCAATCGAGCAGATATGCAAACCCGGTCAAAGGTGGAAATCTTCGATGGCAATAGCGTTTATTTTGAGTGATCAATTGCAAACGAACGCTAAACCGTGGGAATATTTCACTTATACTCTCGACAATGACATTTGTTATACAGGCACGTGGCGGGCGGTGACATCCAAGCAAACACGCACCTATCAATGTAGTTTCATTTTTCATCGCACACGGCTATTGCTCAGACTACTTCGGAGACTGTCGAGGCGCGCGAGCTTCTGACTGCCGCATTCTTTTTCTCTCGGGGCCACCTCCGGCGAGGAAACGTCAAACTCTTCATCAGTACGATCGCCTACCAACACTCTCCGCCAATTTCCGAGCTCCACGATATATTGCACAAAATCGTTACCGACGACTCCTCAATCCTCCAAAAAACCGCCGCTGACCAGCCAGAAGCTGACTGTCGAGCCATTTGCGACCTTAGCCCGCGTATCACCTACTTGCTACGACAAAACACTGCTTGTTGTCGTTGATGGTCTGAATAAGTGTGCTGGCGATAAAGGTTAAATGTGCTATGCTGGACCATATCTCAGACCTTGTCGCAGAACATCAACTTCTCCGTAGGTATCTTATCGAGGTGTGAGCCAGTATTCGGCCAGGGCCCGATCTGGCGCATGCGTGTTTAACCTAATACGAAGTATCTATGAGCACAAAAGTCGAAATTCAAAGTGAATAAAATAAAGATAAACGGCAGAACAAATTCGAGTTTCGAGACAAGCGTTGTCACAACCTCCTAAGTAAAGCTTTCCTCATAGCCTTCAGCATCGCAGGACGTTCCACCAACCGTGCGACCAGCACACACTCACGTCCGGCGTCACCTCTGCTTCCACCCCAGACACCCTCTGCTCAACAACTCGCTCCATTGCCACGCGGAACACCACATGTCTTGCTAGCCGCACCCACAGTGCCCCCACAGCATCCTGAGTAATACCTTTTCCAGGCACGGTTTCAGCTCCGACTCCAGGATTTTCCTCAGGACCGGAAGTACGAGATACGGAACTCTCGGGTGCGGTACCATTACTAATAACGGCATGTAGCATCAGCACCACGCCGAACAGCGGACCCACGTGTTCTGGCTTCAAGCTCGACATACCCAACGATGGGTGGTATTTCACGTTCGTGGAGCAGAATTTAGCTCGTTGAATGACCTCGTGGATAGCACGGTGCCGTACGAGGCAAGTGAACAAGGAGAGAAGCTCCGCCCGGAGCTTGAGATCAGTCAAGATCCCTTCCGCTGCAGGGTGCGATGCCGGGTCTGCAAGGAACGTGAGGAGAGCGTTTTGTACAGGCGGGAGACGGAGGGCGCCTATGATATCGATTGGCGAGCGGAGGGTGGGAGAGGGTTCGGGGATAGGGGGGTCCCTCTCGCCTTGCACGGCTGGGAGGCGGAGAGCACTGACACTGGTACAATGAGGGGCAGGGCTGAGACCGGGAACGGGAGTGGCGACAGGAGCAGAGACCGGCGGAGGGAGGGCGTGCCGAGCCTGGCGAGCAGAAGAGAGGAACTCAGTAAAACGTACACGTCGCCTGGCGAGGTTGCGTTCCCCGGCGATAGTACTACGCGCGCGGGCGTCGGCACCGAAGGCGTGCAGTGCGTGGTCGAGTGTCCATTTGCGTGCCTGAGAGTGGACGCGCGTACGTGGGTAGGCAAGTACCATGAAGGCTGCAGCACCGATCCGGGAAAAGGGTGAGTTTGGATTGGGCGTTAGTTGGGAGGACGTACCTTTGTCAAGAGGGGAGAGTGTGTCTTTGGGCTGCTTGAATTCGAGCTCGTGGGGTAGCGGGATGCTGTCGGGCCGCCGTCAGTTCCGGGACTATAGATGCTGAGAAGGTAACATACACCATGACGGACGTCAAGTCGGGGACTACGTAGTTTGTCACGGAGACGTGGAAGTGGGTGTCGGTTGAAGGCCCTATGCCCCAGGAGCTCGGCCCCGCAGGGGTTGATCGGGTGTGCTCTCCAGTCCCGCCTGTGGGGCACACATATTCGTGGCCCAGTCCCAATACATGCCCAAACTGGTGCAGGATAAGTATACGTTCACTCTGCGTCGTGTATCGTGAGGCGCCGACAGCACCAAGCGCCATCGTGCACTCGCGTAACGAACCACCCGTCTGCGCATCCGCGTCGAGACCGCTCCAGCACTCCTCGGCGTTCTTTTTCCTGAACGATATGGCAAGGAGCGACGGTGCGTCGTCATGGACGCGCCGGAACGTGATGTAGGCGTAACGGCTCCATTCAGGGACGACGGTGGAGACCTTGGCGTGCTGGGTGGTATGACCGTCTAGGAAACGGTATGTGATCACCTATAGGCAGATGAAGAATGATATCAATGTCAGAGTACTACAGCTTGTATTGCGCCTTGGATCCGCACCTGTCCGTTTGGCCAGAGCCGCTTGGGGCTGAAGGTGGTGGTGCTATTGCCCGTGGGGAGGATGCTCTGGCATAGACACGAAGTTGGTTGGGGCACGGTGGGCGGTTCCGGAATGACCTCTTTCGAAGTGGCAGCACCTGATCCGCTGCCCGGCTCTACAACGTCCTCTTTAATGTCGGGATTTTCGTTCAATTCCTCTGGCCCTGCTGCGTCAACAGCTTCCACCACCTCTTCCTTCCCAACTTCAGACCTTTTCTCTGGTTCCTGCACCTTAGGTGGTTCCATGGCCTCTTCCTCTGCACCGACATGACCTCCACCCAGCTCCCCTGGTTCCACGACATCGCATGGTTCGTCTCTCCCCATCTCCCCGTTTATGTCCGAAACCTCTTCATTCGCAGCGTCGTATCCGGCTTCCACTTCCTTTTCTTCCACTGTCTGAGGAGTTTCCACAGCCTCTTTTCTGGCAATGCCACATCCCTCAGGTTCTTCCTGACCTGCTTCCTCACTCGCATCCAAGACCTCTTCCTTCGGACCGTCATACCCTCTGCCCTCTACCTCCTTGAACGACTCCACGCCCTCTCCCTCCCCCTCTCCAGCCCCATCCGCCTCCACCCTCTCCGCCCCCTCCTTCACAGCCTCCAACTCCCGCCTCACGCGCCTCAACTCTTTCTTCAACCCCCTCACCTCCTCCCGCGCCGCCGCCGCCTCCGCCCTCGCCCCAATCACCGCCTCCGCCGCCTCCCCGCGCGCAACCTCCTCCCAATATACCGCACTCGCGTTCGCCATGCGCACCGTCTCCGCCGCCCCCGCCCGCGTCGCGCCCACCTCCGCCAGCGCCCCCGCCATCGCCGCGCCAAACTCCTCGAGCTGCCGCCCCATCACCGCCGCCTCTCGCTGCAGGTCCTCCATGCTCCGCCCCACGCTCTGCGCCGCCTCCTCCGCGGCCTTTTGCTTCGCCTGCGCGCGCGCGACCTCGACGCGTGCTGCGTGCTGTGCTGCGGCTGCCTCTGCCTTCACGGCCTCCATACGCGTCCATAGGGCGGTGCTGTATGACCGGATGGCGGACTCGAGCGCTGGGGGGAGTCCGGGCGGGAATTCGATGTCTATGTCCTGCAAGAGGAGCGGCAAACTGTGGATATAGCCGTCCGCCCCGTCTGCGCCAACGCTGCGAGAGACTCGGTGGGCGGGCCGCTGTCGTGCCCCGGGCTGTCGTCGCTGCCCCAAGTTGGTGAGATGTGTCGACATTTCTCAGTGTTCCGCGTTATACAATGCAGTGTGCATTCGATATCATGTACCAGTACTCGGAGGGGAAACCAGAGGGGAAAAGGTACCGAGGCCAGAGTTTTGTTTTTACGCGTCCTGCTAGGTACATCGTTGACAGTGCCTATGCCTGGCCCAGGGGGTGCCTGTCAGATGGAATGATAAAGGACCCTAGCAGTTATAAGCTGCCCTTGAAAGACGGAGCTCCGATATCAGGAACACCGAAGGAACAGGCCCGGCCCAGCCCACCGTGTACTTCCCACCGCGGTTTGCAAGGCACAACACACCAGGCGAATTGTAGCCCGATTGCAATCTCGGTTCTGCCAGTCACAGCCCCAGTGATAGAGTGCCATGTCTACCTACAGTTAAAGTTCGCACAGCGTATTCTTAATGGGGCCTGACGCCCAGTATGTCTAATAGAAGGGGTTTTGATGAGTTACATTTTTATTCGATAACATACAAGAGAGGGCACAACGTATTCAAAGATCCTCACCACATCGAAATCGTCAGTACGCCTCCCGCACAGGCTGCAGCGAGGCCAGCCGGCACCCTCACCGCACGTACACTCCCCGTCGGCGTTGGCGTCGGTGCAGAGCCCGACGCTCCATTGGTGAAGGTGGCATTTGCATTGGCATTAGTGACTCCACTCGCATCCATGGTAGCAGCGGCCGCGTTGCCCACCTCTACAACCCCCGTCGGTTGCGCGAACGTCTGCGTCACGAGCCCGAAGGCGGTCCCAATTAGGATGCTGGACGCGCCGGCAGGTAGGGGCTGGACTTGGAAGGACGCGCTTGAATTCTGCGGATGGTGTGGTTTATGAATTTGTGAGAACACAAGGAGAATGATAGCACGCACCCGGAACTGGAACTCTTCGTTTCCGTCGGCACATTTCTTGCCTGCAGGAGGGAACCCAAAGCGCACGCTCACGTCAATTATCTGTCAACAGTATTGAGTTAGTTCAGAAGAGAAAGAAGAACGAACAATACGTATACGTACGTATACCCCCGGCACATCCGGCACGACGCGTTCGGAGAAGTTGAGCCCGCCTGTATTAAACCCACCTATGGGGTGGGGCGGGGTGCCGCTGCATGCGCGGTCGAGCACAGCGGAAGGGGCCGTTTGTGTGCCGTTGGGGTGCGTGAGCATTATCTGGATGCGGGAAGAGTACCTACACAACGAGTGTCAATCTTAATGTCAACGAACGATAGACTTAATGGAAAGAGAGATTTGGAGCAGGCAGGTAAGAGTAGAAATAGACGCACCCGTATGTGCTAGGATCTATGCCGGGCTCGAAGGACGCGCCGAAAGAGACTTCCTCGTTGACGACGGTGCTGTTGGGGGGAACAATGATGACGATGCCGGATGGGAGACCGGCAGCAGCGACAGCGCTGATGAGAACAGGAAGGAGAAAGACGGGGAGAGTAGAGAGTATCATAGACCGTGTTTAGGTTGAAAAGACAGTCTGGTTTGAAGGAGTGGAGGAAATCGCGGTTCTAGCACATTCGAAACGACTCCTTTGTTGGCTTTTCGAGAGTCAGAATATGTCTACGTACGCATTTCCAATCTCTGCTTACTGCGGCCTTGCGATTACATGTGCTGCACACGGGTCTTTGATGCTTGTCGCCACTGGGTAATTACACCTCAACGACCTCGGCCTTCTCGTTGGTGGTTCTGTAACAAGAAGCGCCGAGCTGCCATAAGCTTTAGACTAAGTACAGCCTCGCAGCTAGGGTCCTTCGCGTTAATAGGCTTTGGGTCGGCGAGTAGAAGGTTATTGATCATAAACGCTGGATTTTTGGAGTTTTGCCCATGGAAGGGAGGAATTCAAAGTCGACGCGACCATCGGAGTTCATAGCGCTCTCTACTGCTCAACACACGAGTCCGAATCACCATCGTCGTCCCAGTTTTTCGCGAGCAGAATGTGCTTAAAGTACGGCCCTCGCATCTCCTGAGGATTAACGCCCACTTCGTTCACACAAGTCATCCACTCCAGTGAACGCAAAAAAAGAAAGGTCACTGAACAATCTCACTTTTGTCTGGCGTCGGGGATTTATCATGCCCCCCTAGCATCCTCTCCTTAAGACTGAACTTGTACTCGCCGAATTTGACACGGATTTGGATGCCGAAAACATACCACACAAGTGCGGATCCGATCAAGGTGTCAACGGTTTTTCGTGACTTCGCGACTTCCCTTGGTATTAAGTTCCAGGCCACCTACCACAAAATACCTCAAAGGTCAACCAACTACCGGTGTATGGAGTATGTATCAACTCATTTATAAAATGCCCAAAGTTAAGGTAAGATTTGTGGCTGGCTCTTGCTCGCAATGTCAGGAACCGATGGACTATAACCGGACCCAACTCCTGCCTTGCCATATCTCTGGTTCAGCCTCGTAACTTTATCCCCGGCTTCTGTGTCTTGATGGTCCCTTCTCACTTGTGGCCTCCCGAAGCTCTCTGTCCTGTGGAGTAGCCACCTCGAAGCCGCACCTGACAGGACACACCTACTAAGTACAACTGCACTCCCACCTGTATAACCTGACAAAATTCCATCGTCACGGAAAGATCCCAAATACAAACAATGGCACTACTAAGCATCAAAGGTGTTCTTGGGGGACTGCTTTACATATCCGGGCCGTAAAAGTGAGCGTAAGGGGATCACTTGTGCTCAGGGGATCCATGACTTTCCCTCTCACATGCCGGGTTGAAATATATGGGCCCCCCGCGGAGATGGACAAAAGTGGCGAGCCCTCCTATAGAATTCGGTGCACTCCTTTGATCGAACTGGCGAGTGGAGTCTCCGAAACCATCATACCGAGAGGCAGGGATGTTGTATCACTGTTCTCCCCCCGCCTAAAAAAAGAGAACGTGGGGACGCCCAGTCTATATGACAAATCACTACCAATACTACCGATGCCTAACTTCGAACCCGGTCAATACATTTGACCACCCACACTCAACGCTGCTTACCTTTCTCCGAACATAAAGACGACCCCAGTACATGGGAGTTCGATCTGTCACACTCCTCTAATTTAATTCCCTTTCTTGTTAGGGGTGTAAACCTTGTCTGAACCATCATATTATGCCCCGGCATCACCCAGGGGTACCAACGACCTCACTATGACAGCGCGTTCCGGAGACCTACTTACTGATGCATCTTAAACAACGACGGATTACTAAAAGTCAAGTAATTGGCGTGACCAGTTGGTAACCTCAGACTAGTATCTTACCCCTTCAAGTCACACTAGAGCGATGCCAATGGACGTGTGTCTGGGTCTCTGTAAGGCAGCGGAGATGTATTTCAGGACTTGTATTGGGGGCGGCGATATTACGAATAAAAAACTTGACTACTATGTCACCTGAAAGATCAGCTTAGAATAGTTTGGTAGGGCAGTGACCTACTTCCAATCCCCTTGGTGTCAGAACCGGTTTGATATACGGCAAATAAAACACCCAGACAGGCGCTGCGTCGATACCAAACCGGTGAATTCAACGCCGGATCGAGGCGAAAATACATTCACATACGGACCTATGTTGTGCCCCGCGGATTGAGTGGAATGTATCATTTGAGCCTGCTTCTGTCAGACACGGCAAGCTGGGAGCTACCCTGAAATGAGCCCATTCGTTCAACATCAAAAATCGGCACTGCGGAAAATAGAAATGAGGGCTTGAAGTCCGAGGAGTCAACGGCCCGAAAGTAATGTTTCTGGTTACTAAACAACATCAGTGAAAGTGCCCGTATAAAGTTGGATCATTTACCTCCGAGAACCCGTCAGCAGGAATATTTAATCAACCAGACTTGTGGTTCCACTGATTTGATGTCGTTATCCCAGATTTCGGTCGTGATTTTAGAGACACTACTTCTCGTATCAAGAACGCAATTCGGTGTGAAACGTTCGCCAGCAATTGGGTTTGTTACCGCCCTGCACGAGGGCTAGCATTCCCACACCAACAAATTTGCAGAGTAAGTGGGAAATAAGAAGAGCTTAATCGCTTTGAATGTACGTCTTAATGTACTTACCTGAATACGAAATGGAATTTTAACTCACAGGGTTTGAAGCCGAAAAAAGGACAGCCACCAGATGATATCCAGTGTTTTCCTCACAGAGTTTGTGTGTGAAACAGCCTGTCTGATTTATAGCAAGAGTACAGGTTTCGAGGAATCGGAACAAGACGTCAGAGGAATCAATCCCGTTCTTGTGGTTCCGGTTTATGTCAATGACAAGAAGTCGCTTTCAGTCGGCGGTCACACCCGCATGCCTGTTTAGGCATGCCAGGAATAAACTACAACGTCAGATGGAGGCCTCTGGTGTGTTTTGATGTATGAATGGAGATGACGAAGGAACAGATGAGTCTCAGGGAGACGTTGACGGTTCCGAGACTTGCAAGGTTTCTATTGGTGCGGAATTAGGTTGAGCTATATTGGTCCTTCAATTTTGTGGGATGTATCCACGGCTCAGGTCCCAGGCCATGACATCTGTGTTCCCAAGTGGCATGGATCTGTCCATTCACCCAAAGCAACAAAGGGTCCACCCTAGGGCTCTTCACCATGTGTTCTACCTTCGTGGCCTTGTCGCATGGAGGACATAGATGGAGATGTAGACTCAAAATAACGTTATAGCGTTTTGGGTGGGAACGGGCGACCCCTTCAGCTCGTGCCTATGTTCCTGGCGGCTTCCCCGAGTGAAGAAATACGAAACATCTAAGAAGCCGATCCACATGTACTTGTGCCAGTCGTGAACAGCCCCTATGCGTCCCAAGCGCCGTGGGGGAAGTATGTGCCTCGTAAGCATTAAAATCGGGGTACAATGAATGAACACGACGGTCCGAACTGCCGAGTACTAGATGTGTCTTTACGAGAGAGGCAGAATAAAAGGTAGCAGGGGAAGCGTGTTGGAGAGCAACCCACCTTGTTTAGGATCAAGGCTGGGTGACATTAGCATCGTTCGAAGCGTTTAGTAAGAGGGGTATTGAGTCAATTGCGTGGCCACAGTAAAACGCTTGACTCTTGAGCATTCGTTTGACTCTTCCGGTCTGTGAATTGAAGGCAAGACTTGGAATTACAGTCAAGGCCCATGGAGAGATTATTACGTAACGCATTCCGTCCCTTGGCAGGGCCAGGTTCCTTGTCGCCACGAACGACGACCACGGCCATATCATCATCAACGACCAACCTATTCTCTTCGCGTTTGGTCGACGTTGCGGGCTTCAACATTGTTCTCAATATCGTGCTCCTATCTGCTCAATTCTCCATTGGGCATTTACGTTGCTCACCTTCGGCGATGCCTGCAACCTGAACTGCTCACCGAAAAGTCCTTCTCTCAAACCCCAAAGAGATGGTCGCCGCCGATAGTCTGAATCTTGATGTTCTAGAAGTAATTTTTGCCCATCTTTCTGGGAGAGACCTCCCGGCCGTTGCACTCGTTAGCAGGTCTTTCTTGGCCGGCGTTATTCCAAGGCTATATAGGACCCTCGCATTTCGTATCCATCATGCCAAACGGTATCCTAAGGCATGGCTTTACCCGATATCACTTGAATCAGTCGAATCTGACGCGATAGATCTCCAGTTAGCTACCGCCTTCTCCGCGGTTTTGGCCCATCCGCATCTCGCGATTCATGTCAGGAACGTCGGTCTGTTCTAGCGTTAAAAATGCGCACTACATCACGCTGACGCATCTCTCAAGATATCCGTGTCGCGCCAACTGTCCTCGGGGAAGTTCATCCTCTGTTTGTTAAGGATTGCTGCCGCGCACTGGAGCTCTGCACCAACCTCAGGTCGTTCATATATACCCCAGACAGCGTCTCAGCCTTCCTTTCTATATTGGAAGTAAAGGCTCGGCTCGAGGATGTTAGGCTACACGGGCGGCTTACCACAGCCCAGGCTGAGAAGTTGCTGAAGCTGACAAAGATACAGAAGATCGCAATCGATTTCGGGTCATGGAATATCATGGATATTCTTCCACGGTGGACGTTATTAAATCGAAAGGCGTTGACGACTTTGACTCTCTTTGTGGGTATCGCCTTCTCCATGGAGTCACTCGCGCAATTGACGTGGAAGCTTCATAGATGTCGAGCGATCTGAACGAACAAGTGCTAGATGCTACGCTCACTGAACTGCCCCAGCTCCTCGGGCTACACGTCGTTGGCTGTCCTAAAGTTACTCACATCGCCATCTTCCGCCTTATTTCCCATACCCCTTGTCTGGAAAGCCTCGCATTTACCGCTGCGGTGAGACATCTGTCACCCCATAACTTTTGGCGCTCACTCACACACATCTAGGAACATAATGGCCCCGCTGGGCTAACCTCGCCTGCGCTCCATCATCTGCAGCACATTGCTATTGACACACGCCCATGCATCACCGGCTCAGAGCAGCCCCCCTCAGTCCTCCCGACAATCCTTACTCACCTAGAGGGATCTCTACCCCCACTCTCCTCCTTCTCCCTCAAGGCTCCAGAAGTTCAAGCATCAGCTACGTTGGCTCTCGTCAAGAAGCTTTTGGAAGCGCATGACCGAACGCTGAAAAGAGTAACTTTCTTCGACTGCAGCGTAGGACTTGACTCTATTTCAGCCATCTGTAAATCTTGCATCCATCTTGAACAACTGGGGTTTTCGCTCCCCATCAAAGACATCGTTAGCCTTCTCTTCTTTACTTTATTTTCGTGTGAATAGCACTGACTTATTCCAATCAACAGGTCGGACTTATAAAGGCGATGTCACGTTCAAAAACACTTCAGACTCTTGTTGATGTTGACACCCATGTCTCTCACGAGTTCCGGCCGAATCTGAAGCAAGAGAACGTAAGTCATATCATGTCACGCGTACCGACTTTGAGGAAAATCGTGAGCAACAAAAGAATATGGACCGTAATTTTACCGTTGCTTCACACAACCGTACGTACACTCACCGGTACTTTTAGGGCCAGCGAGTCCAAGGCGCGTTGCAGATATCATTTGATCGCCAACCAATACATGGCCCTAGTACTCACTGGTTCTTACCGCACGAATAGAGTTCAGTCAGTATCCATGCCGGTGCCCTTGTCATATTGTCTGTATTTATGTCCTCATACATCAAACATTCAGTTGTACAACATCTACTATACAACGTTTTTTTTTGTACTCTACACGTGTAATACATGGAATTTCCGTTCCTGGTGTAAGAAGGCCGTCAGTAACGGTCGTTTGTCACCAGGGCATAGAACCATCGACTGACCAGGTGTCCAGCAGTCCCTCCCCCCCGAGGCCGCCAGGCATGGACTATGTGAGCTGTGTTGCAGCACCGACCGCACCCGCAGCCCCGATCAATACGAGATACTTCAACGGCGACGTCTAACAAAAATTTAAAAAAGAGTAAACATTCGAGTCTAGAACTGGGAAGTAGAATTTTTCTTTACCCCTTTTGCGGGGCGAGGTGTGCAACGGGTAATGCGCGCCGGTCCATCGAACATCTGTATTAATGGTTCCGAAGTCCCCATGTGTATTATGGGCGAGGATGTGGGGTAAGATTTCCGTGCGCGCGGCCTTGGAGATCGTTGTTGGGCCTGTAACTGCGGAAGGAGATTGCGCGGTTGAGCCGGGCCATCGAAGAGAATTGGGGGAGGTAAGGGGCGAGGAGGAGCCCGTGGTTTTGGTGCGAGTGGCCGTGAAGTAGACGCCCGTTGTTCAAGGGCAGGGCGGTACGAGCCAAGCATGGGAGGAGCATCAAAGATGTCGAGGACGGGAGCATGATGAGTAGGTGCTGCCGGGGAGGCAACAATGCTCGCAGAGGCGGGCGGAGAGGTGTGAAATGACCGCAGCGCCAGGCCAGCACGGGCTGCGGGCAGAGCTCGACTGAATGCTGGGGAGGACATTGGAGCTGGTGGAAGTTACGTTTCCAACCCGTCCTCCTCGAGTTTATAAGATATTCACTCTGGATAAATCTGGTAACTCGTGCCAACGAAGAAGTATCGAGGAGAGCTATCCGGGGATTCGTCAGTGACCGAGGGTGTTATCCCACCTCTCGAGGTAGATCAGCCAGAAGTTTATAGATATAGCATAAAAGTGACGGCTATGGGGAAAAAACAACCACACTATCCCACCTCCTTGTGTGCCAAAATTGGACGCGAAAATCAAAAGAACCAGCAGGCGAAGTCGTCCCAATCTGCAACGCATTGACAGGTTGCGTGTATGTGAGGGATTTGCAGCATTCTACCAGTCGCGCAGCGGGTTTGATGCGGCGTTAAAAGCATGGTAATCCGTCGCCAAAACCAATCCGTGGCCTTTAAAAGCAACGCATAAACACGCCCTACGACTCTATGTCCTAACTGGCGGTAGGCCCCGACAAGAACACGTCTCCTCAAACCTCCGAGTCAAAACTATGGACACGACCCTGTGCATAGCGGGTAGGGCGGTAAATGCTAGATACGAAAAAACCCGCGTCCGCACAAACGCCACTGGTGGGGTCCCGCAGCATCACAGCTTGTTATCGTGATGATCGCAATGTAAAACAACAACGCAAGAAGAAAGGTGACGAGGGGTCAACAGGTTTGCCAAGGGTTTCACAGGATGACTTCGGTCAAGCTTGTCGATGGCCAAGACTTTTCAGCCTCGGGGAGCATGGTAGAAGCTTACACTATGTCGTAGAACCACCCTTATACAGACGGGCTCCACCGAAGCTCAGTGACAACGTTGGGTTGGAGACCATCCCATGCGGTGCTGTCTGAAGGTCGCCGTCGTATGTGATGTTGTTCCAAAGATAAGAGAGCCAGATTATCATGGGACTAGCCTTGGATTCTGTACGTTTATGCGTTAGTTCTTAACCCTGAAGAGGTTGGAGTTGTAATTACCCAGGTCGTTCAACTGTCGTAGATCCTACGACCTCTCTAGACCCTTCGTGGAGTTGAACAAGAACAATTCCGTATACCACGGAGTAAGGGGCTCGGGCGTCGCTCCATTGCCTAGCGATAACGAAAAATTCTTGATCATTTGTATATTTCACGCCTGACGGCACATCCGGTCGAAGCACGACGACTCGGATACCCAGAGTTCAATACAAAATCTATGCCAAGCGATTGTAGCAGAGACGGCGGCTGCACAAATGCACAAACGACCATAGTAAGTTGGCCTGAGTTGCCCATGATGTTGCGTCAAGATAGGGAGCCTGTCAAATATATCCATGTTGGGTCATAGGAGTTGCGAATCAAGAGGCGAGATTACATAATCAAATGCGCACTCTCTGATACCCCGAATCCTTGCTACAATGTAAAAAAGACTCGACAATCATGCGCACGCCTCACGGCGAGGATTTAGAATCTTCGAATCTGCATCTAGGAGTGACAATCTTTGTTTGAAATATGATAACTAAGTGCGAGGTTTAACGTTTAACACTCAGCCTTTAGCAAATTCAGATGACATGTGTTGGAAGAATTTTGGATGTCCTGTGCACAGGGGAATTATATTCACCGATTATGAGAACGGCCCGAACATACATATATATGATACTTGTGCTGGGACACAGCTGCTTTTCGCACACAATGGCCAGAAAACTGTTGTACGATTCTTCGATGAAATATGTACACAGCACAGGGAAATCCGATAATCCTTCACGCCCCCCACAAGCACTACACACAAGAAAAAAAAATGGAAGCATCCTTCACAGAAGCGAATACAACCCAAAGCCCAAGCTAATCAGGGTTGCAATAAATAAACCCAATGCAAGCAAAGTAACAAGTGTTGAGAATACTGAAAGCATAAAAAGGAATATAGACGAAACAGAGGTAATGTCCCGGTAAATAGATAAGGACGGAGAACGATCGCACTGGTAATGCCAAAGGCGACGTCGATGAGAAGGCAAAGAGGGCATCCACGGTTGTGTGTGCATTACGGACGTGAGGCATGGAGCGTCATTTGGGATGGAGCCGAAGAGCATGGTGCGAATCGGACGTCCAGGTCCCGAACGGATTAGCGTGTATCGTATGACGGAAAGGTGGCGCGTCCTAGATTCTGGTTCATTTCGAATATGTTTGTTTGTTGATTTCTTTGACTTCTTCCACTGAGACGATGCAACGGTGATAGGGGGGGATAGTAATAATGATAAAGCTGCACAAATGACCAAAATCGTTTGGCGCTGTATGATGTGGACATCAGACCATGGACGGTGTCCGCCGAGATGGCTTTGATGATGATGGTGATGAAGGCGATGATGCGGGTGGTGGCGCTGAGGAACGTGATGTGTTTGAATGAGTTGATGGGGGGAGTGGACGGGCTGGGGGGCGATTCGTAGGCTTTCGGTAAGTCTGTCAATCCCGATTAAGGGTTAATTTATATAGAGCCTTAGCTTGGACTACACGTACATGTCTTGACATAATCATTTTTGCCATCGATACTGGCACCTCAGACTGATATATCGCAGGTACTAGATAAAATGAAGAGCCGTAAGGATCATATGTTGGAAAAGCAAGGGCCACAGAGGTAAATGATACACACTTGGAGACTCGAATGCAGGTCCACCCCTTCTTACTGTTGGTTGCCAATTCTGAATTTGCTCTCGTCTCTTGTCTTGCAGCCCAACACCCCTTCCAACTGTGTTATTCTCGACTGTGGTCAAGGACACAGGTAGTGCAAGGGGCAGGCTTTCCCAACTGATAAGCCCCCAGGCCCATGACGACCGTCGTTGCCGTGTTTCCTCCCTTCCTGTTGACTGCTGCTTTTCCGGTGAAGCTTGGATAAGCTGTTGGGGCTGTTTAGATACATTTGTTCGCAGACACAAGACAGCTGCCCGAATGAAAGAGAGCAGAACGACTGAGGCCAAAAGTGATAGGAGGAGGGAAGATTTGGAGGGAAGAGAACCTGAGAAAGACGGGAGGGAAAAAGAGGGCATTGACATGGTCATGGAGCCCGCGGGGAGTTGGCGGATGAGCATCATCGTGGGCGACGTCGACGGAGGAACTGCACAGCGTGGACGGGGGCTGCTCGTGGTCGCGGTCAACGAGGGGACGAAACAGAAGACTCCAATTCTAATACAACCTCCCGGCAAACACCGACGGCACGTGTTCCCCAAACCGACCTTCATTTCGATTTCTACAATGAACCCACGCAGTTAACCCTCATTATCCTCGGCTCAAACTCGCCCAAGCCTATTCCTTGCTGCCCTTATCCACGCTGGTGCGAATAAATCCACTATGGCCCCTTTACAAGCTACTCGAGTACACGAGCAAATCTCAGGGCCTTTGTTTAAACTAAACGGTCCATCTCAATCAACACAGCTCAATGCTCAACATTCCCGCCCCAAGTGATTATAACAGCGCCCACCAATATCATGATTGTTGCATGGCGATTGCGGATGGTGATTTTAATTGTCATACCGAAATTACACCTGTTCCGGACAATCGAGGTCCGTCGCACATCCGGTGATGAAGCCGGACTCCGGTGCCATGACGCCTTCTGCTGTCGTGTCACCCTCTTACTGGACGTTGTAATATCCGTCCGTTCATTAGAATGGCATGCACCCATAAGCACGGTCGCCTGACCACAGTTTGCTCTGCAGCTTTCCCAATGGTTCCCAACAGACTTGGCAACGGATCCTCTATTCTTATGTTGTCATGCTCACAGACCATGCGCACCTATTGCTGGTGACTTGGAAAACAAGTTCTTTAGGATAAACTCTGGATTTTATAGCATCTGATTCCAGCTTGGAAACATCCAGAAGCCGCAAGCTCCGTCTCAGCCGATGTAGTCGACAAGCAGAGATGCAGAGTTAAGCTGAGCGTGGTCCTCGACCTTATGTCTTCTTGCAGACTCTGTAAGGAATGGAGCTTTTTTTGACTTCACAGACTACAAATGTCATATCGTCAACCTAAACCACTCGTCATGTCAGCCTCTCGACCTGCACGACTTGGTTTCACTGATATCTAATCATCTCAACGTAAGCAAATCACGCAAGGGAAGAATCACAGTTACCACGGAGCACGCTACCATGATGCCGTGACGCCATATGGAACCAAGCCATTTTGGAAGTGGACGCGAGATCAACCTGACTGGCGAAGCATGTTTGCCCAATTGTCTCTTTTCGCACTCTTTATCATTACCGACGTGATATAAAGAAACGAGTCAAGGGGAGGTTAGGCAGTTCCCAGGTGTGGAGTTTGTAATGGGATTCAGCACCCGATCCGTTAGCTAGCCCGTTGGCGACAGGGGCCCTGTCACATGAGAAGCCCATCACACGGGGTATACGTCCAAAGTCACACTTTAACCCCAACGTACAATTTATAGATAATTCGAAGGTCTAAATCTAAGTATCTATTAAATAAATTGGAATCTATAGGGACATGATTTACACCCAAGGTGTCCCCTTTTTTCTTGAGACCAGGAAACGAGAAACAGCGAGCAACAGACATCCAGTTATTACGCTGAGCCCCGAGAACAAAATGGGCCGCCACCAGAGGAAAGATGGTGTGAGAAGCGCCCCAGCAATAGGCGCACCTAAAGACCATTACAATGACCACATGAGTGGGTTGTCGTGGGATGGATATTCCGTGAATCTTACCAACAAGTGCACCTAGTCCTACGATGTTGTTAGAAACCGAAACCTCATCATTGGAGAGTATGTTTTACCAGCGAATGTGAAGCAAATTCCGATCCGTGAACCAATCTCAGAGTCTTCTTTAGCAAGAGAACCCACCATAGGTGCAAGGAGCCCAGCGTCTATTATGGTAGAAGTATTGATGTGAGGAAATTTGATGAACGACAACGTACAGGCACCCGAGAAGAACCCATATAAGACGGCGAGCGTCAAGGTACCAGCAACATCCTTGATTGCAGCTGTACAAAATATTAGTATACCACACCCAGCTGTAGCAGGGATCATCATAGTAAACAACCCGACTGAAGCAGCAAATATGTTTGGAAATGCCCGCCCGACAATGCTTGTCGCGTTCAAAATCACCAACTAATAATGATTATTACTATACCATTCATGGCCTTATTCGGTGAGGAATCACACACAGTGTAGAACGCAAATCCAGGAGCGACGCCGTTTTCGATGGCATTGAGCTGGAGGAAGAAGGCCGGGAAGTAGAAACCCATGGAGAGGATGATCAACCTGAAGTGTACTGTAAGCCACGAGCACGTCTAAAATCGGGCTTAACGCTGAAAAACATACCCTAAAACCATTATGACGTAGGGAGGGTCTGTCATGAAGATACGGAGTTCTCGACGGAGGCTCCATTGGTTCCGAGAGACCATTCCGGGCTTCGGCTTCATGAGGAGAAGGGCGATCACCATAAGCCCGAAATTGAGGACCGCATTCGCTCGGACGCCCGCGTGGAATCCAACCGGTCCATGAAATAGCTTATTGAGCATAATGGGCTGTAACGCACCGCCGAGCGCTGAACCCTAGTTGGAACAGTAGTCCCTATAGATTTTTCGACGCAATGAAGCACATACCGTCGAGGCGATGCCCATGGCGAGAGCTCTTCTGCGATGAAACCAATGGGATAACACAGCAATTCCCGGGATATAGGTGATCCCCATCGCAAATCCCGCCCCCAAGCCATGGGAAAGAAAGACCTTGAGGGGCGTTAGCACATAAACCTAATGATCGACAGCCACGTACTTGATAGTATTGTCCCGGGTGTGTCAAGGATAACATGAAAAGGGAGAAGACAAGAAGAAAAGAACCACCGATCATCAAGAGGTAGCTGGGGATTTTAGGAATTTGGGATGGGTGGTGGATGAACGAAGATTTGGTCTTACAAATACCCGGCATCAAATGCGCGCCCAGCGACGAGACCTGAGGCAAAAACGAGGAGCAATTGCACACTACCTATCCAACTACATCATTCTTCGTCAAACTTTCAAACCCTGCTTAACTGGCGACGCTGAGAGTACCTGATTTGTGACGATGTGTAGTTATCGTTCAGGTATTCTCGAACATAGAAATCTGGAAGGAAGATTTTATCATTAGGGAGTAAAAACACTGATTTGGACACTTAATCACCATTGTATACCCCGTAAGAGTTGGAACAACTAGGTCGCTAAGCTACCGAAGAAGCGCCTGACGAGTAGACACTAACTTACCCAAGCGTGACAAATTGAGTAATCCATCTAAGAGCCACATGTGCATCAGTCAGACGTAAAATGCAGTTTAAATGCTTACACGCCAAGAAGCACAGACCAAGCCCGCCCACCACCATCTAGCGGGCTCGGGTCGGGTGGCATGCTCTCGGGGTCTATCTTGGTCTCGTTGGTCATTGCGTCGACGAGTGTTTCCTGGCCGAAAGCTGTCGACATCGTGTGGATTCAATTGTAGCACCTTGAAGCAGTGTCATAACCCTTTTTATCTTCCATCTAGCCAGCCTTATGTTTGAAGCGTGGAAGCATGGCCCTCATCGTCACGAGCCATATAGTGACTTATTTTCTAGTGTCCCTTTCCCAGCGGGTAGTATTTCTGGGCGGTGGAGCGATGGGGGTTAGATATGAAATCATATAGGGAAATCGTGTCTGCATATAGGGTGCTTTCCCAGCCCGTTATGCTTCGACGCCTCGAGTTGATTGCGTCTCGCGAGAAAGTACATCACAACCTTATGAAATAATGCCCGCGGCTCAGTCCAATTCTATTCAAACTGATGCATGTGTAGAATATCGCACCAAGAGTTTGAGGCCTTATATATTTCGAGCAAACGTTGACTAAACTTTGCTTATGTGGGCATGTGGGCAGAGGCTTGCCGCGGTATGTTGAGATCCTCGGTGTTGCGGTGACAGAATAACGACCTGAGGCAGTAAGTTCCTTACTTTAGAATTGATATTACACTGTATTATATGCAGGCGTTGTCCTGCAAACGTTCTAGTTAAGTGACTTGTATTATAGCCATTGAGTCCCCTTCCGTCTGGACCCCAGGAATCGAGTCGTAGTAAAACACAAGGTGCCACAAGTTACACACAGCCCTGCGAATAGGACTGGCCTCCACCAGATGAAGGACGTGGAGAGCAATGCCCCGGCAATGGGAGTGCCTAAAGCTGTATAAATATCAGCGGTGTTGGAATGAGGACGTGCTTACCGATGAGCCCACCGAAACCTTGGAGTTATTCATCGTAAGCGACGACGTAATTCTAGAAGCCCGCGAGGCGCACCAGTAAAAGTAAAGCAAATCCCCATTCGGGCGCCGATCTCACTATCCTTCTCTGCCATAGATCCTACCATCGGCGGAAGAAGACTGATGTCTGTTTCAAGGCAGGGTTAGCAATGAACCCGAAGGAAATGAAAAGGTTTGACTTGCAAGCTCCGGAGAAGAAACCATACAACAACGCGAAAATAATGGTCCCTGGCACGTCTTTTATAGCCAGACTGCAGTAGACGAGAGTGGCACTGATAGCCACACATGGAATGAGCACGTTGAAGACGCCGATTCGAGCAGCAAGCATATTAGGAAATATCCGCCCCAAGGCACTTGCCCCGTTGAGCATTACCAGCTACAATACCTAGTAAGCGTAGTGACCAATCAAATAATGACCGAGGAAAACCTACCGTGTAAAACGCGAAGTTGCGATCAAGCCCATTCGTGATAGCGTTGAGCTGCAAGAAGAAGACGGGGAAGTACAGCCCAGTGAACACGAGGACCGTCCTAAAACAAATTTCAGTGAATTCAGGCAGAAAGCATGGTGCGTTATTCACCCTATCACCATAAAGACAAATGACGGGTCTCGAAGGAACGTCCGGAGGTTGTTGAGGGTGCTCCCCTCTTTTCGGGACGTGAATGGGAGCCTTGGTCTCATCAGCAGTACTGCAATAGTGAGAAGGCCCGCGAGGAGGCCTGCACTCGCTCGGACACCAGCGTGGAATCCAACAGATCCGTGAAACAGCCGGTTGAGCATTATAGGATGGACGGCTCCACCAATGGCAGACCCCTATGGATCATTAATCTCGAAATAAGGTGTTGATTACGAAACTAGACGAACTGAAGCGGCGAACCCCATTGCTGTCGCGCGACGGCGTTTGAAGTAATGGGCCAGGAGTCCGTAACTCGGGACATATATGATGCCAACGGCAATACCCACGCCTAATCCCTGGGAAAGGAATACCTAGGGTTTTATGAGTACTGGGGGGGGAATGCTGGCGAAGAACCCGAGGGAACGAACCTGATAGTACTGCCCTGGCTGCGTTATTGAAAGCATAAACATACAGAACACCATGAGGACCGAGCCGCCGATTATGAGGTGATAGCTGAGGGGGGAAAGATAGAAAGGAGGTTATAGTATGCCAATTACGCGAAAACCTAACCGACGCACAAGTATCCAGTGTCGAAACCCCTACCAGAGACCAGCCCCAATGAGAGTGTGAGGAACAGCTGGGTGCTACCTATCCAGCTGTGCGTATTCAGTGAGGGCGGGTATCGGTATTACAAGGACAACCGGGACGTGCCTGATTTGCGAGGAGGTGTATCGTTCACTCAAGTATTCTCGAACATAGAAATCTGTTATTGAGCAACATTCAGTCAACAAGGGAGCTGGGGAAGTCAGAGCACAGAGCCACCATTATAAACGCCGTACGCGTTGGTATACCTGAAGCCACCAACATCAATGATGCATTTTCCAATCGGGATTAGACCGTGGGCTCACCCAAACGTACAGAATTGCCCGAGCCACCTTCGAAGCAGGGTTACATCAAGCCATCGCATGTCCTAAAAAAGAATAATACGTACACTCCAAAAACGACGGACCAAGCTCTCCAACCGCCCTCAGGAAAATCCACCTCGGCCTGCCTATCACTCTGACCTTCCTTCGGCTGGTTCTTAGGGTCAGGTGTTTGCACCCCGGTTTTCTCTGACGCCGATTCCAGATCGTGGGACACCATAGCCCGTGTATCCTCTGGGTAATGTCAAGTTGTCAGGTTCCTTAGCGATGGAAGGCAAGACAGTGAAGGATTCTCGTAGTACTGTCGTTTTTCTCCACTGCGTGCGGCGTCAATTTGAACCACGGGTGAGAAGCAACATAGTTGTCCCGGCAGCCAATCAAGTGTACATGCCTCGATCGATGTTCCTTGTGGGCTGAGAGTCGCGCCCGCTAAAGGGGATAGGTTCTTGCAAGAAACATTAAGGATTCCCGCCGGTGATGCCCTGCGGCATCGGACAAGCGCGGTGTCGGCTTTCATATATCTGGCGTCCCTGAGATCCAGAGGTCTACTTAAACCTCGTAAAACCACGGAAATCGAATCCAGAACTGTATGATAGGCATCTAGTCTGTTGAAGACAGACATATTCGACGGCGAAGCGACATGGAGTGAAGACACGGAGCATGACGGGGACGTGAAGTATGAACCCCGCTTGCGGTGGATAAAGTTGCCGCCGCCGCTAGTGAGATTTTATTGGTTGCGTATATCAACCACCGCCACAAATCCTGCTCCAATATGACCCAGGAACTAAGTACTTAAAAGTGATTAAACACCCTCCTGACCGTTTTGATCTGTCATTAATATGTCAGAATGGGAAAGCTCGGACGTTACAAAGTTAGCAACACACCAAAAGGAGGAAGGGACGTGTCAGCATTGTCCCTGCAGATGCTTATATCTTCATAATTGAACTTGCAACCTAACTTGCGTGAAAAATAAGAAAAGATGTCTGCGCAAGTTTTAGAAACAACACAATAGCAAAGGCGGTGGCAATTCATTCAAGGTTAGTTAACCGTCTCTTCATTTCTGTTTGGCGCGACAGGGTAAACTGACACTATTACAAACAGCTAGCGATGCCAAAGAATACTGTGACAAAATGAATTCTTGATTAAAACCAACGCGTCCATGTTCATCGGGTTCACAGAACGTGAAGTGCGGTATCTACTGGTTTTTTGTTTACTTATCACCCAAGCCCTATTACAGAGCACTTGCACCTGAGTAAAAAATTTAGTGATCAGGACCAATGGCAGAGCTTTGACCACAACACACCAGTGATAATATCGACCAACTCGTTGGTAATGGCAGCTTGACGACCACGATTGTACTGCATCTGGAGCTTGCTAATCATTTCCGTTGCATTTTTAGACGCATTGTCCATGGCATTACGACTGTGAACACCATACGCTTAATATGACGTATATTGATGACGGCAAAAGGGATGACGAACCGAGAGCTCTGTTCGCAGGCATGGCCTTCAGTAAGTGCGGCAAAGATGGCATTGGCCAGGGAAAACTCGGCTAAATCCTTGGTAGCGTCGTCCTCGTTCTCATAGGCCTTGAAACCATCTAGAGATTACATATCAGAGAGTGTGAGTGCAGGAAAAGCGATGTATACTCACTGCTCTCTCTCAGGCCCTCTTCACCTTTGACCTCCATAGCAGCAGCTTCGTACGAGATGGCCGATACAAACTTGTTGTACACAATGACAACCGAGTCGTACTTGACACCGCTTTTGACAATAAGATCCGCAACGCCTGCAGCATCCGCAAATGTAGGGATGTCACGTCCAATCTGGTTGAATGACATGCGGAGATTACCACCAACGGCGCGCATTAGTTGGGCCTTCGATTTGTCACCAATGACCATTATGGGAGAGGCGCTATCGATTTTTTGTGCAACAGCACCCTCAGCAGGGACGAGGGGGGACTCGGAATCATTGTTGAGGGCACGGCGTGTGGCCTTGCTCACTGAAGAGTGGATACCACCGCAAAGCCCCTTGTCAGAGGAGATGACAATGAAGAGCTTATTAGGGGTGGGCTTGTCGGAAGGTGTGTGTGCAAAAACCTCTGTAGACGCGATTAGTACGCTGTGCGGAACATAAAACGTGTTACTGCTCACCAGCATTGGCCAGCCCATACTGTTTGCCAGCCTGCATAGCCCTCTGGGCCTTTGCAAGCTTCGTCGAGGCAATCATTTTCATGGACTAGAAAAAAGGTATTTGATGTCAAAAAAAGGCTACTAAGACTCAACGGAGGCCAGCGACGGACCTTCGTAATTTTCTCGATGTTGCGCACGGATTTTAGGCGCAACTCAATCTCCCGAAGGGTGGCCATGTTGCGGGCATTGGGGGGCGCAGCGCCCAGAGGCGAAGGCTGGGCGACAGCGCGAGAGAGAGTTCGACGAGCAAGCATCGAGGTAATTCTATGGGGGGACAGCGCTCGACAGCAGAATTATTCAAGATTCGTTGTCGGGGGCACCCGGCTTTTCCATCAACATTCCCACGGGTCCGTCGGAGTTTCAAATCCCGAGTCAGTCGTACCCGTACAAGACCATATAGGCTTACGCTGAAATCTCAAACTTTTTGCTTCACTATACATCATGGCTTCAGAGGAACCGCTGTTTGACCCGTCCTTGAAGAAGAGAAAGAAGAAACAAGTCGCATTTACCGAGGATCCCCTTGGTGCTGAGGCCGATCCCACTGCGCCGGCACCAGATACCATCGACAGCACCACCCTCAACGGAGATGCAGTAGATCTTGGGCCTGCGACCGCCCACGAACGTATGAAGTCCAACGGCGACGAGAGTGCAGAAAAGAAGAAAGAAGATGACGAATACAAGGCGATGTTTGGCGATATGAAGAAGAAGAAAAAGAAGAAGGAGATTCCAATGGATCTTGTAGGCTGCTGCTTTATAATTACAGTATCGACTATGTACTCAAAAATACCGTGCAGGGCGACGATTCAGGCACATCAACGCCAACCATTGCACCCACTGAGGCTGCCGCTGCTCCCGCAATCACATCTGACGACCTTGATTTCTCTGATATCAAAAAGAAGAAGAAATCGAGCAAGAAAAAGGCCGCATTTGACTTGGACGCATTCGAGAAGGAACTCAACGATTCCAAGGCCAAGACGACTACTGCTGCAGATGATGAAGAGGAAGATGGCCCAGTTGACACGAGCCACCTTGATAATATAGATGATACAGAGCTCGGAGATGATCCGTTCGCGCAGGGAGACGCCCCTGTTGGCGTAGATGCTGGGACAGAAGCATGGTTGAAGAGCGATCGCGACTATACGTACCAAGAAGTATGTTATCTTTCCTCCTTATAGTCCTCTAGTACTGACGATGCAATAGCTCCTTACGCGATTTTACTCGTCACTACATGCTGCCAACCCGTCCCTCCTCTCTACGTCATCGCAAAAACGCTACACAATCGCACCGCCCTCCATCCATCGTGAAGGTAACAAGAAGTCTATCTTTGCCAATGTTACCGACATTTGCAAGAAGATGCATCGCCAAGTTGGTGTCTTCTTTTTACTGATATGATTCAAGTCACTGACGCCGCTTTTTTGATCTTCCAGCCTGAGCATGTTATCCAGTTCCTATTCTCCGAAATGGGTACAACCGGAAGCGTAGACGGTGCAGGTCGTCTCGTTATCAAGGGTCGTTTCCAGCAAAAGCAAGTCGAGAACGTTCTGCGAAGATATATCGGTAAGCATCCGCCCTTATCCCAGCCCAGCGCACTAAAGCGAAAACGTCCGCGTAGTCGAATACGTGACATGCAAAACCTGCAAATCACCCGACACGCTCTTGACAAAAGAAAACCGTATCTTCTTCATGGCTTGCGAGTCCTGTGGAAGTAGACGGAGTGTCAACGCTATCAAGAGCGGATTCCAGGCACAGGTTGGGAAGAGAAGTAAGAACAAGACGGGATGAGCCTCCCGTGTGTATTTTTTGTGTTTTTCGAGCGCAGGGGGCGTGCAGGCGTGCAGACTACATCTATCTGCTGGCTGGCTCACCTCCCATCGGCCTCGTCGGCGTTCGATGTTTGAGTATATGTGCTGTATTGTGGATTTGCTATACACGTCTTTTCCCTTGTTCACACACTTCTTGTGATCCTTCGCGGCCCGAGTGGGGCCGTGGTGGTCCTGCGCTTTATCACAACCTGTATCTTAATCTCTCCTTATCGCTGACCCAACAATCATACAACATTCGACATTCGAGTCCATGTGGTATAAGTGCTGCGTATATGATGTACATGCTTTTCCGTTGTTTAATTTACACATTCTAGGTTATCTATACGCCGCCTTAATAAGGTCAGAAGCTCTCTCTGCAATCGCGTATGCGGCAGCCTGAGTATGGGCACTCGGAATAAACGGCTGCAAAAAGGACCCATCAGCAAGACTGAATGCGGAGAAGCCCGGTTGGCACGTACAAGCACAGAGGGGTCCACGACCCGCAGGCCTTTGACCTTTTTCACCCTCAGGTCAGGGTCCACGACGCCCGTCTTCGCATGTCGGGGCGACATACTGGCAGTGCCGACGGGGTGGAAAACGGAGTTGACGCTCTTTGCGCAGTACGCATCGAGTGCTGCGTCAGTGCTTGTCCTGTTCACGGTGAACGGCCCGACGATGTAGTCCTTCCACACAGGTGCCTCGAAAAACGCGATGCTGCTCCGGATGGCGTCGCGCATGACTGCTTTGTCCTCTTCCGTGGTCAGGAAGGCAGGGTCGATGAGCGGAGCATCGAAGGGGTCGTTTGACCGTAGCTTCACGGTGCCGCCTGCGGGACCGTGAGTGTGTGGCACCGGCGATTTTAGGGGGTGGAACTTACGCGAAGTAGGCTGGAGGACGACGAGGCCAGTGGACGTGTAGTATCCTGCAGGGGGGGTTTGTCCAAGAGGAACACCATTCTAAGAATACCAAATAGGTCAACATAATTGCATTGCATCCAGTTCAAAAAGGAACCGACGAACCGCGATCAGAATTTCGATGTGTGGCGTCTTCGGTCCCGATGCGGGGTCATTTGCGAGGACGGTCTGGTTCTGGGTGCGCATGAACATGATGTGGCCAATGACCGTGTTGGTGAACGGCCCTGTGCCGTTGGTCTTCCACTCCTCCATGGCCTGTTCGCGCATTTCGGGGATGCGGTTGACGTCGTCGAACGTGTCGTTTCCGGTGCTATTGTACCTGACACCACCGAAGGGGTGGTCGACGAAGTTCTGGCCCACATCGGGAAGGTCCACGAGGGGCGTTATCCCAAGAGCGCTGAGCTCTGTGGCATTTCCGATACCGGAATTCAGGAGAATTTGTGCTGAGCCGATTGTACTGGCAGACAGGATGACTTCTTTCGATGCTCGCAGTTGCTGAAGGGGACCTGTTCCGATCAATGAGCAACGGTCGGATGCAAGAAATGATATACAAGGCATACCATTTGTGCCAACACGGAACTCCACGCCACGGAAGGTGGGAACATAATAGTCTTGTCCTGTCTTGACAACTCGGGACACGCGAGCCCCAAGGAGAATGTCCAGGTTCTGTCTGTTCCTATACTCTGATGCTAGGTAAGAAGTCGCGGAGCTGCTTCGAGCCGGTCCTTTCGTGGTTGTCTGAATGTAGCCTGTCGTTCCGTAATGATGTCAGTCAACGAAATGTCGACTTGTCACTGCCACTTGCCGACTCCGCGTGGGTCTCCACCATTCATGTCCTCCCTGAAACTGTATCTCCCACCCAGTTCTGTCGTGGCTTGCACTATTCGCCAGTCAATTCCCTTGGGGTATCCTGCGAGACTGACCGAGTTTATGCCATTAAAGCCATGGACCTCTGGGTCGTACTGCCCTGTTACGTTGCGACCATCGGCAGGAGGACCAAATAGTTCGCTTTTTTTAAAGTACGGCAGCATGTTCCTCCATGACCAGCCATCGTCACCAGAAACCTTGGCATACCGGTCAAAGTCGTCTGATGAACCCCGGGTATAGATGAGGTAATCTAAAAAAAGGAATGATGTTAGGTGTCTGGATAAATAGGTGGAGTGATAGGTAGGCTGTAAACTCACTAATTGCGGTTGTCCCGCCTAGAACGTGGCCCAACGGGTACGGGAGGACTCGCCCATTTAGTCCTTTTTGGGGAATAGTAGTGTAATTCCAATCCTGGGGGGTGTTTGGCGCCAGGTGAGGGCCCATGAACGGAATTTGAAAGTCAAGTTCATCTTCCTGACTAATAAAAAGCATCAGAGTCTGAGCAAGCAAAAAAGCGAATGGTCAACCTTTGTCCAGCTTCTAATAGAAGAACACGGAATCGAGGGTTTTCAGAAAGTCGGTTTGCGACAACAGCCCCAGAAGCGCCGCCTGTGAAACGTTAAGCTATAATTTCCACTAGAAGAGTTGCACTGACCTCCTACGACGATGAAATCATAGTCAACTGAGGCATCAGGAGTGGTGGTCAGAACCACTGCCCGAGTCAGCGACAGAGAAAGTAGAGAAAGCCATAGAATCGATCGATGAGAGCGAAACATCGCACGCGAGCTCGAAGATGAAGAGTTGGAGGAACGACCCTGGGAAATGAATCACGGCTGTGGGTGATAGACCCGCCCTCCTCGACGGGTTTTATACGTGATTTATATGCCCACCAAACAGGCAAATGGCACACCTGTTTTACTGAGATCGAGATCCAAGTGAGCCACCCTACTCTGCAGTCGCAAATCGCTGGCTTATCGGGTTTAACTCTCTAGAGCATAAGATACAGCTCTCCAGTTCAGACGAACCCAGGTAGCAGGACGATTCAGCACCTCGATTTGTTACAGCTCCCGAGATGATGCAATGTTATTTTTGCCCACTGAATACTGTTTTTGTTAGATAAAATTTAAGGGATTGATCCTTACCAGTTCCACACATCTATCCGGGGATGCTACCAAGGGAAGGAAAAGGACGAAACAAGATCTTCAAGTAAATTCCACCAAGCACACAGGACCAGAAAAAATATTTTTCTCAGTTTTCGGTTGACACTTGACGGGGTGGTGGGGTGGACGCAGAATCACATTGGGCCTTCAGGCGAGATAGAAGACAGAGTTCCCTAAGATTTCCGTTGGAAGTTCATTTGGAAAAGGCCAAGTTATGTCGATCGGAGGATTAAGGGAATTGACCTCATTCATTGCCACTGTTTCTACCGCCGGGTAAGGGTATATCTTGTCTATCTCAAAACCCCCTCGTGAAGTACGTTGCCGTGTATGATCTCTCGGCGCCACCCAGCTGATCGCGCATCCAAGGTGGGTCTCGTTGAGAATGTCCCGCATGACGAAAAGGCGATGCATTTCCGAGAGCAGAGAGTTCCAGTGCTTCCCCATGTGGCCCAGCGGCCTACGTTAACCTTAGGGTCCACAAGCTGGGTCTGGAAAGTAGGTAACAACCTGAACCCTGGTGTATCGGTAGCACAGTCTGTTTTGTTTTATTTTGATTGTCTTCGAGTTGGCTGAGATGAGCAAGTGGTCTACAAATGCTACCGGCACCATGAGGAATGTGAGTCCTTCGAAAGAAGTCAATACGTTATCCGAATGAGCGATGCCACGGATTGCGAGGCGGATATTTATCGGTGATTACTGTTACATATCAATTAATAGGAAGCGTAATGGACCACCGTACCATATGAAGGGTGTTGGTACCGGTTAGACTGAACGAAGCAACATGATCATCATGCTACTGATGAGTTTAACTTCGGACTTTTGCGCATAAATCTCCCATTGTCGTAACGAGCAGGAAGCGATATAATTAGACTTCGGCTAATCTTTTAGAGCTTTCACTGACACTATACGCATACTCTATTGCAAACATATAATATTCAGGTGGCTCAATTGGACATGAGACAATATCATAAACACCACCTTATATCCAGGATTTTTTGACCAGATCAGCCCCTCTTTCACCAACAATATACGTCGCTGCCATGGTTGGAGCAGACGGAATGAATGGCTACAGACCCGACGTATTAAACTGAGAACTAGACAGCGGGAATCCGAACTCACAAAAATAGATGAATCTATGATCCGAATACCTGAAATGCCTTTGACCTTGAGATCTGGGTCAACTACCCCGAAGCTTGCATTCCTGGCCGACATCGCTGCCGTTCCAACCGGGTGGTGAAGATTCGTAGTAGTTGACCGAATGATTTCATCCAGCTCCTCATCAGTCATTGGATTATGCGGCCCTGTAACTAGGTAACCCTTGAAAGCAGGCGCTTCGACAAACCGCAGAGCTCTTCGTATTGCCTCTCGCATGATAAACATATCAAGCTCAGAGGCTAGGTACCTGGGATCGATAATGGGCTTATCAAATGGATCGCTCGTGTTAAGAATGAGGCTGCCGCCTGCGAATGAAGAGCAAGTTATAAGTAGGACTATATATTTAAATGTAAGGCTTACGAGCACTCGGCACCAATACCACACTAGAAATGAGGAAGTGATTTCCCGCTGGAGGATTTTTACCAGGGATACCATTCTATGTCAAGAATCGAAATCCGAACTTAGAAAGTCGTTTATAGATGAGGGGAAAAAACAAGAAAACCTGTATCAAGAGCCCAAAATGGGGTGACAATGAACCTGCAGATGGGTCTCCGTATTTTTCAAGGGTCTCGCCTCCGGGCTTGACACGCAACCATCCGATCTGGTTGAAAACGGTGTCGACGAGCGGCCCCAATCGTTTATTCCTCCACTCGGCCAGAACCTTGGCTGCCACTAAAGGGTCTCTTGAGAGCCTCTCAATGGTCTTTGTCGAGTTTACAGACCAGATGATTGGAGTGAGTGGATGGTCCGAAAGATTACGACCCACAGAAGGCAGGTTGATGTTCGGTTTAATTCCAAAGCGGGAAAGGTCCTTTGAATCCCCGATGCCGGAATGCATGAGGATGAAGGGAGAACCTACGGGTCCAGCTGAAAGAATCACTTCCTTCTTCGCCGTGAAAAGCCTTTGCAGTGCTTAAATGGGCATTAGCCACTTTACGTTCGACGTTCAGTGGCCCGGAAAGAACCACGTACATTTATTACCGTTTGATATAAATTCTACGGTCCGAAAAGATGGTTCGCCCACCGTTGTATCGCCGGTTTGGTGAACCCGGATAACAAGGGCATGGAGTAAGACGTGGAGATTGGGCCTTCTGATAAATTCGTCGGCCAAATAAGATGTTGCGGAGCTGTCTCTCTCGCCCTCGTTGATTGTTGATGGGGCCCAACCTACCAAACACATCAAGAGATGTATTTATTGATTTGTTGCAAGATACGCACCAACGCCGAGAGGGCTTCCTGAATTGACATCGCGATTGTATGGGAACTCTTCAGGAAGTTCCCTGGTCACCTGAAGTACCCTATCGTCGGTGTACATCGGGTATCCCGGAAGTGAAACGGCTGTAATCCCCTTGAAACCATGTACGGACGGCTCGAACTGCCCCGTAATGTTGTGATTATCGCGAGGCGGCGTAAATCTTTCGTTCTGCGTGAGATTGAGGCATATAAGCGTCCGTTGCGAGAACCGGAAAAAATAGACGAACATACTCGCTTGATGTATTGGATTACATTTTTCCAAGACCAGCCCGGATCTCCAGTCACATTAGCATAGCGGTCATAGTCATCAGACGAGCCTCGCGTATACGCCAAAAGGTCTATCCAATAGATAAAAGTTATTACATAGTCAGGAATAAGACCATGAAGTACGCACTGACGGAACTACATCCGCCTAGGACATGACCCCTTTGGAAAGGAACGGTTCTACCCCCTAAGGCTACTTGAGGTGTTGTGGTGTAATTCCAATCCCAAGGTGTGAATGGCGTCAAGTCCGGGCCGAAGAATGGGACTTGAATGTCTTGTATCCCTTTATGTCTAATGATATAAGATAAATCGGAGATTCATAGTCCAGCATTTGGACTTACGATCCGCCTCCCTCGAGAACTAGAACGGAATGGTTAGGATTCTCGCTGAGCCGGTTAGCGACAACGTTGCCAGCGGTTCCACCTTCAACCAACAACGTAAGGCATCTAGGAATGTGCTGGATTGAACATCTCACCTCCAACAACAATAAAGTCGTAATCGAGCGGCGGAAGATCTTCAACATGTTCAACTATGATTGCAAAAGACAGAGGGGCTGACAAGGTCAGAAGCCACACTTTCAATGACGACAGGAGGAGCTTCATTATACGTCGAGGGTGGGGCAAGGGTCTGGGAAAAAATCAAATTCTAATTGCGTATGATGTAAATCGCCGGTCGGCGCATACAATCAGAACAATGGCCTAGATTGGCTCGTGTATGCCACGACTCGTCAGCCAGGACTTCGAACCCACAAAGCCAAGGTCAGACGCCTAGTAGAGAGGATGTCTGTGATTATTACGATACACCTGTGGGACACCATTAAGCATTTTTTATACACGAGTGGTGAAAAGTCAGAATCGCGGGCTCTCCCTACCTCCAAATATACCAAGTGAATGCGTATGAGACCCCCGGAGAGTTACGGAGGGCGGGGTGGTGCAGGTCCAAGCTCAAGAGTCAAGAGTCGAGAATCGAGGGTGATGATTTCCAAGCGAACGAAATCCCATGCTTCGTCAATTGCAATGTCTCACGGAAATGACGTCCACATGGTGAGCGGACGAAGAGCGGTCAACATTCAATCCTCGCAGGTTGACATCGGGTGAAGTACAATCTTACTTGCACATACAGAGCCTGGCAGTGTTTACTGCCGTTGAATACGTTCAGCTCATGAATTCCACATAGGGTGTGTGTGGTTAAGTAGCTAACGTTGACATTGAATCACGTGCCTAGGATGAAATTTCAGTTTTGAAATTTCTCACGGCGCAAGCCGGATCTCCCGCCGTTTGCAATAACTTTCGATCAGAAGCGATCCACAAGTTGGGGTGCGTTACTTGTGGACTGAGGGTTCTTAACAATATTAATTGAGGGTCGAGGAAAATCGAAGGTAGAGGGGTTGTGACACTCTACATCCGTGTGGTAAGTAATATAACACAAACCATCTCGAGCGAGGTGTTCTAACAGACATCGCAATATCTACACCCATGATTGCTTGATCAGATCAGCTCCTCTTTCACCAAAAATATATGTGGCTGCCATCGTGTGGGCAGACGGGACAAACGGCTACGGGACCGAGGTAAATACATCAACAAAGCCGGGAGCAAAAGCTTGAACTCACAAACACGGATGAATCCACAACCCGAACGCCAGAAATTCCTTTGACCCTGAGATCTGGGTCGACCACCCCAAAGCCTGAATTTTTCGCTGACATTGCCGCTGTACCAACAGGATGATGGAGATTCGAAGAATTTTCCCGAATAAACTCGTTCAGCTCTTCGTCAGTTCTCCCTTTGTATAGTTTCGCATCCAAATAGCCTTTGAAAACCGGCGCTTGAACGAACCGCTGAGCACTTCGCACCGCCTCTCGCATGATGAACATATCCAGCTCAGAATCCAAATATCTGGGATCAATCATAGGTGCATCGAAAGGATTGCTCGAGTTGAGAACAATACTTCCACCTAAAGATTAACATTATACACTGAAGTATTCCCCGATCAGGCGAGACTCACGAGCAGTTGGTGCTACTACTGTCGTTGAAATAACGAAGTGATTTCCTGCAGGGGGGTTTTTACCAGGGAGACCGTTCTGTAGAGGCTCTAGCATATATAGGACGGCGGGAGAAAGTAATGATTACGAACCTGAATCGAGAACTCAAAGTGGGGGGATAAGGGACCTGCAGAAGGGTCTCCATACTGTTTGAATATATCTCTGCCATTCTTGACACGCAACCAGCCAAGTTGGTTAAAAACAATGTCAACGAGCGGACCCGTTCGGCTGGTTTCCCACTCAGATAATGCTTTGGCTGCAACTACTGGGTCTCTGGAGATTGTTTCAATAGTGTCTGTCGTGTTGATTGGCCAGACATTGGTAACAAGAGGATGGTCTGAAAGATTGCGGCCAACGGAAGGTAGGTTAACGATGGGCTTGATTCCAACGCGGGAGAGGTCCTTCGCATCTCCGATTCCGGAATGCATGAGGATGACGGGAGAGCCTACAGGACCCGCCGAAAGGATGACTTCCTTTTTCGCAGTGAAAAGCCTTTGTATTGCTTGCGGAACCAAAAATAAATAATATTGAGCCCCCGGCGCACCCGTGCTTTCGCGCAAGGAGACGACGTACATCTGTCACCATTGCTGAATTCAACAGTCCGAAATGATGGTTTCCCCAGAGTGGTACTACCCGTTTGGTGAAGACGCAAAGCATACGCATGAAGTAAGACATGAAGGTTAGGCCTTCTGATGTACTCGTCCGCCAGATATGATGTTGCGGAGCTATCTCGTTCTCCGTTGTTGATAGTTGATGGAACCCAGCCTAAACTTACATTGGGAAGTGAAGATGAATCAAGCGCCACACACGCACCAAGTCCAATCGGGTTGCCGGAATTGATGTCTTGGTTATACGAGTACTCTTCGGGAAGTTCCCTTGTCGCTTGAATTGCCATATTATCGGTAGACATGGGGTATCCTGGAAGCGTGACGGCAGTCATTCCTGTATAACCGTGTAAAGCGGGGTCAAACTGTTCGGTGATGTTATGGCCATCACGCGGAGGTATGAATCGCTCGTTCTGTTATCGGTTATTCAGCTCACATGTTTGGATGAGTTGAACTAAAATTGAAGCAACGCACCCGCTTGAGGTATTTTATGATATTGTTCCAAGACCATCCAGGATCACCAGTTACATTGGCATATCGGTCATAATCTTCAAATGAGCCCCGAGTGTAAGCCATAAAATCTATATGCAATAAACCGAATAAGTGTTATGTGTAGTTGAGTTTGGAGAATCTTAGGATACACACTGACAGAACTGCTTCCGCCTAGGACATAACCTCTTTGGAAAGGTACAGTCCTACCCCCGAGAGCTTTTTGAGGAATTGTGGTATAATTCCAGTCCCATGCCGTGTATGGCGTCAGGCCCGGGCAGAAGAATGGGACTTGAACGTCCTGTATACCTTTATGCCTGATGGCATAGTTATCAGCAGGAGTGCTCTACTCTATTCTCATATTTGGACTTACGATCCTCCTCCTTCGAGAAGCAAGACTGTATGATTAGAATTCTCGCTGAGTCGGTTAGCGACAACATTTCCAGCAGTACCACCTTCCAATAGCCAACGTGAGGCTTCTAATAATCTATCAAGTCAAGAACCTTACCCCCGACAACAATGAAGTCATAATCAAGTGGTGGAAGGTCTTCAACGCGTTCAACCATGATCGCGGAGGACAGGTAAGCTGACAGGACAACGAGAGCCCATGATTTCGACATTGAGGGGAAGAGCTTCATTCTGGGTTGACGAACGAGCGCTGAGCTTCAGCTGAAAATATAAGGACACCGTGGCAGTACTATTATCAGTATCCAAAGAAGCTTGTCATTGAATCATGGGGAGCTATTGAGTAAGACGTAAGTGATCGTCACTCGAATACGGTCAGAAGCAGAACACCCCGCGGGCATATAGCATTGACCAGGATGTCGAAGACACAAAGCCCGAAGTGATAGGGACCTGGTGAGGTTAAGTTTCTTCTCTAACCACATAAATTCACCTCTCTGAGCCTGTCCGGGGCTGCGCCCCTTGGTCCAGGGATGAACTATACAAGTAAGGACGGCGGCCAAAGTTTCAAGCGAGATCCCATACTCGTCCCCTAAATGACTTTGGTGCCAAAGCGGATAATCTCCGGCATCGGATGAGAAGAGCAACTTGTACTTACCCCAATCTCAATATGCTTGTCAGAGGGGCCGGATAGGCCCTCGGTAAAAGGAAACCCTTGAGGAGCGGATAATGGTGATAGTCATCTATAAATTGGGAAAGAAGTAATGGTACAACGCACACAGTGCATGGGATCATATCGTGAGGTCTGACAAGTACATATAGAACATATCATTTCTCAGATTATAACTCAACATACAGGCCAGCTTCCTTTCTAGCTTTCGTCATCGCTATGGACGAATTGAATGGTGAGAAATGTATACAAACGGCTGCTGCTTACCCGCAATAATCGCACTGCCCACGCCACTTCCATCCTCAGCATGGTGGGTAACAATATTCCTAGGGTTCAATCAATGCAAAGCGGTAGCCGAGACGTGATTCGGCGACTCACCGACCCTTCTCGCCAAAGATGTCAAATAAGCCCTCATGTATTCTATCTGCAAACCCGGGGTATTTCTTGGAAAGGAAAGGAAGGTAAGTCTCAGCCACCTGTCAAATAAATGTTCATACATTATACAGAGACCCATCGGCGCCAACCTGACATCCTTCGTCAAGGTATCCCATCTTGCTGACAATTGCAGCGATTCCACAGGCGCTTAGCCGAGCCGCCCGCCTTCCGATTGACTTGGCGAGAGCACGGAAAAACTGTCGTTCGGCGAGAGTCGTTTCGACGGCAAAGAAATGCGTGAATATTCCAATGATCATAAGGAGCTCGTCGGTTGGGTCACTGGAAGAAATGCATCAATACAGACACTTCCAACACTGGAAACTGTGCAAACCTCTCCATCAGAGACAGAAACGCGGTGTCGAATACATAGGGAACTTCAAGCTTATAGGTGTTTTGCCCAAGGAAAAGGACACCTTCATCTATGAGCTCACAGATGACCAGCCGCAAAATTTCACCTAGATATCTCCCAGAAATAAGTTTCTGGGCATGGAAGTTGTTTAACTGATATGGCCAGTCAAAGGAACCAAGTTTCTGACCTCGAACGCCTGCTCCCCAGACTTGTTTGATGTCTCGTCAACAATAATATCAAACTTGGTTCTCGGTAGGTGTTCATGTGCAAAGGAGTCAAACGCGCCCTGAACGAATTATACATAAGAGGATTTACAGAATTAATGGAGAACATACCCATTCACAATTGATGGCCATGTCGACTGATCCGTCCACACCCAACTCCTTTAGCTTTGGTATGTCCGAAACATGTTCCATGTAGGCAGCATTACACCCCGTTCCAAAAATACAAGCAATTTTCGCTTTTGGGTTCACGTAATGCGAGGCGATTAGCGTCCCTGTCGTATCGTTGATTAAAGCAGTTAATACGACAGGCAAATTCTGTTGATGTTGGGTTTAGTAGTAGTTTCGAATTTTGCAGATTGAAGACCGACTGACATATTTTTTAAGCGATTGGCGAAACATTTCAGCAACGTCCCGCCCTTCCGTGTTCGTCGCACCGAAGCCTTTCGTCCATCGTATGAGTTCCCCATGGTCAATTTTGTTCTGCCTATTTAGATTGAATATTCTTGTACATAGTTCCATTGGTTAACCCTTACAGGCACGGATAAGAGAACTAAAATTCCACTTAGTACTGACCAGACGAATATCCTAGAAAGTAAACGTACAGTAAAACCCAAAGGTAGTATTTCTCCGGGTTGGAGCTGATGCTCTCCTTCTGTGACGAAATTCGTATCAATGAAGGTCTTCAGCGATTCAGCACAAAAATCGAAGAGCTTTTGGCCCTCATCTTGCTTCTGCTCTTCGGTTAGGCGATATTTGGATTGAGTGATCTCGAATTTCCCCTGTCCTTGAACGGAAACAAGGCAAACACGAAGGTTTGTGCCGCCTAGATGATTCGCCATATGGGTAAGTATGAGGTGATACGACAAGCATGAGATATCATTTCCTAGGTCAACATACGGGGAGAAACGCACCGAGATCAACGGCTAGAAAGTCACCCTGTTCCTGGCCAGTGGGGAATCCAAAGACGAAGGTAGGAATCATAGGCTGCGAATGTATCAGTCGAGTTTCATAATAACTGCTATGCAGAATCCAAGGGATCCATCACTCGCAACCACAACCTAGAGAGCCGGGAAGGATGTAGAATAAACGCGTAAACGGGGATATATCGTAAAGTAAATCGAACATTGTTCAGCCGGGCGCCATCACGCCAAAGTCGAGAAGGTCATAGGCTCGTTCCAGGGATTGTGAAAACCAGCTAGAGAGTCCATACATACCACAATCTGGTTTGGTTTACTAAGCCCTATCTCAAGTGTTTCCTTGAACGCTTCAACGATCATTCGCATCCTCTGAGGAGTGAGTGTAAACCTTGGTGAGGTCATCATTGGCTTGCCTCCCCCCGATCCTAGCCATGTCGAACTCACAAACTCTCATACTTCCTCAGATGGTCTGCCATGGTCCTAACGTTCGATCGATCCCATATAAGTTATGGAACCGAGAACGTAAAAGCCATACGCACTTCTTGGTTGCATGGGGTAGATCCTCTTCATCATGAGTCCTGGTGTGAATGGCAAGAGTCTGTCCACTGGACAGCGTCACACTACCACTTCCACGGCGCGAAAGAACCATCTTGATTTGAAAAGTGAACGGTAGATTCTAGTGAAGACGATAAAACGGAACAAGTCTAATGACAGCCAGGGGAGAATGATGTCTTCACTAGAATATGTAAGACCTCCGTGGGAATTTCAAATTCTCCCGCCTCAGTCCTCATTAATCATTCTCTCAGGACTTCAGTGATGATTGGCCTCAAAAGTACCCTTAACGTACGTGTTCTTCCTCATACAAGGCGAGAATATTGAATCAATGAACCATTAGTGCATAGATAACTCTGGCGCACTTATTGTCGAGTGCGTCAACGTCCTGAAACAAAAAGTCAACAACGGATGGGGCTCTGTCGGTGACGAAATCGTTTGCGTCGTTAAAAGCGCACGCCCAGTGTCATCTGCGACCCAGGCGTCTGTAACGGCTGTTAAAGTACGCCGGGGCGATGTTCGTCGAGCTGTCATAGTCCGCACAAGAAAAGCTGTGCGGAGACCTGACGGTCGAATGATACGGTTCGACGACAACGCTGCTGTTTTGCTCAACAATAAGAGGGAAATGTTGGGGACACGTATTGGCGGGATTGTTAGTGCAGACTTGAGGCTGAAGGGTTGGGGGAAGATTGTTAGTCTGGCCCCAAAAGTGAGCTGTTCCATGTCCTCGCGCCTGTCTGTCTAACTGTCCAAAATAGGCAATATAGATCATGCGAGGAGAGGTACACGCTTGGGTATAATACGACGAGCCAAGCCGCCGCAGGGCAACATGTATGGTTAGGTGATGCAGTGGCTCGCAGGGCCTTAATCCTATGACAGGTACAGGAGGATACCTCTTGATATAGTGTCCTCGGCCCACTTTGTATCTCCTCCCGTCTCCTTATAATATCATAACCCCAAAACGCGTTTACAACGTGCCTTCTTTCCTCCGATGAGCGCTCGTACCCCAATGACACGTACAGATCGAAACTTCATCACAAAATCTATATAACATGGCACTTGGGGGAGTTTATAGGATATTTGCGTTTGCCGGATACCTTTTGCGGCGAATTTGTAGAATCACGCTGACTGACTCCAAAAAAATCGTGATCGAGTCACATTCAACCACCTCTATACTTGTGAGATCCCATGACCAAGGCAGAGACGTCGAAACGGAGCTCTTCGACGACCGCTCGTGGTCGGGGCAGCTATGCACCACAGGCCTGTAGCATTTGCAGGGGAAAGTAAGCTCGAACCGAGATAACAAGTTCTATCAAACGCTGATCTGAGCAAATACGGTGGAACTACAAAGGAAAACAAAGTGTGATGGTGCAAAACCTGTTTGTGGACCTTGCTCCAGCTCTGGCCGACAAGAAGAGGTGAGAACACCCACTTCATCCTGAAAATTGCGTGCGCTAACGGTCAATCATGGCATAGTGTTCATGGGGGCGAGAAACGGGACGCAAGCCCCGAACGGAGGCCCACTTCGAGGCAATGCGTAAACGGGCCAATGCTCTCGAGGAATACGTAAATGTGCTTGAATCACTCTTGGAAAAGTGTCGGCGAGAGCACGGGGGCGTATCGGATAATGGGCAATCTTATCTCAAGCTTAGGCCTATGGATCCGGAAGCACCTGTTGTGCCTGATGAGGTTGAATTAGATTACGACAATGGGGAGCTGAGCGATGATAGTTTCACCCAAGAGCTGTGTGCTCCAACACAGAGTCTCAAAGTAAATTGTCCCCACTTTGTTGTATACTCTTGGCTAAATTGTCTGCTTATAGCTCGAGGAAGGTAATCTGTTCCTTCATGGAAATACAGCCATCTTCCGCTTTGCTCCACCTGCGCCAGTCGAATCCTCTAGCTCTCTGTTTCAAAGCCTCGGAGAAAACCCCAATGCGCGTTATGTCCTCCTAGTGAACGGCGCAGACGAGGCCCAGTACAACCTGGACTTTGACTGGTCGCGTTATCTCCCAACAAACGTCCCTCTCGACCGAGTGGAGCATGACAAGTGCGCGTTCAACTTCTACCCTACTCACGAGGCTCACGCGTATATTAGGCTACTCGATCTCGTTTTCAAGTTTTTCACGTCATGGTGCCTTCGCATCGTCCCCGATCTCTTCCTACGCGACATGCGTCGTGCGCTGTGTGTCTCTCGTGCGCAGAATCCCCCCAAAACCACACACTACTCCCCGATGTTGCATAACGCCCTCATCGCTGTCGCAACAGCGTTTTCTGATGACCCCCGGGTCCGTGATCTTAAGTCACGTCAATGCTTTGCGTCAACGGCCAAAGGCTATATTGAATCCGAATGCCAGCAACCCAACATCAGTGTGGTACATGCTCTATCGGTGCTAGGAAGTTATCATTCAGGTCTTGGAGAACAGACTCTCGGATACCTTTATTTTGGGATGAGTGCCCGAATTAGCCAGGCTTGCAAGTGTTTTCCTTTTCTCTGCGGATACCCCTCCTGATGAATTTTTAGTGGGCTTGAGCACTGACTGCTCGGCCTGGGTTCAATCGGGTCTCATTAGTGACCATGACATGTTAGATCGCAATTGGGCACATTGGACCACATTTACACAGGTGAATTCTCTTCACTGTATCATCTATACCCGACCTATATTTTCTCCACAGGATGTTTGTTGGTCACTTTACGTAGGCCGTGACTTTTGTGTCCCAGGACCGGACCTAAAGCGCATCCCGATACCTTTCATCGACTCTGAATTCGATCAAGTCCCATGGCATCACCTGCCAGCCAACATACCCCCCCAACCGAACTTTCTATCCCGAACGTTTGTGGCATCCTGCGAACTACTCATGATTGCTCGCCGAATCATGGACGTTGTGTATGTTGCTCATGCCTCATTGCAGATCAACAGCTTACCAAAGATTCCAGTAACGGCCTTAATAGCGCAAGTATTCGCCATGAGGTGAATGATGAGTTGATCAGTAGCATTGAGCATGTCCCTCTTGATCTTTAGTTCTATCCTCAGCTCATGATGGTTTATTTTCTAGCTTACAACTAAATACATGGAAGAGCAACCTTTCGCCAGAGCTTGATATAACCCTTAAATCTCGTCCAACGGCAACTCCCCATCGCCTCATGATGCATTGTACATATTGGTGGTTTTTCATCCTGTTGCATCGGCCATTCTACCATCGTCGCCAGCGGCCTATTCACAGCTCGGACAGGGAAATAGATCATGTTAAGGTGCGTCTGGCAACCCATGCTCTAATAGATATTGCTTATCAAGTTAAGCAGCTATGCAAACGTGCAGCGGAGAACATTGTTGAGTTGCTGGGAACGTGGCGGTCTCTTTACAGTCTGCGTTACTCACCGATTACATTGGTGCAAACAGCCTTCTCAGCCGGCACCATCTACCTGCTGGTGGCTGTACAAGCAGCTACGGGACTACGGGTGGCGAATGAGTCGCTCAAGCACTCTCTTTCACAAGCCCACCTCTGTGTGCAATATCTGCTCGAGATCGGAAAATCTTGGCAATGCGCCACCAACATCGCCGATATATTGAAGAACCTCCTGCAAGAACAGCTCAAGCCCCTTCTTGACAGAAGAGCAATCCAACAGATTCAGATTGCAGGAAAGGAGGTGTATACCCCGCCTACTATACCTTCGACGTCACCAAGGTCATCAAGCAAACCGGCTCAACCCCGAAGACGCCAGCCTTCATCGACACGAACGTCCAGGACGAGGACGTCGCCCCCTATGGACAGCCCTACTTCCACGCACAGTGACTTGAGCCAAAATCACCAAATGATTATCTCGCCACCGCCGCCGATGGTCCATTCCATATCGCCATCAGTCTCCACCTCTTCGTCGCTTGCCTTCCATGACAATTGGAACCTTGGCGGGAGCTCAAGCAGCCAGATGGGCATCGCCCCTGCCAATTCGTCGGAAACATACAACTTGCCATACTTCCAAAATAATCCTGGAACGGACCCGTCTTCGGGATTTTTAGCCATGTTAGGCGGCGAGCCCCTCTCAAACGCGCCATTCCTGCCCACATTTAGCCGGGTTGGCTATTCCACGGGTCACGAAGATTCGATCATGCAGGACGTGGACCCATCAGCCTATAGCGGACGTCCGCAGGTCAGTATCCCAGACTCCGAGCTTGCAGTCTTGGAGCAGTTCTGGTCACAGCACTTCAGCTAAACTTCTGTGCATCAGTGGTAACGGATTTGATGGAAATACCCAGCGTTCTGGGAAACGCTGTGATATGCGTACGCTTATTTAGGTGGGATAGAAATGAACTGTTCCACTTTCTTTGATGTATTTATTAGACACATGTATCCACTATTTTTTTCTCATTCCACCCGGACACCACAGTTGGGAAGGTCCTACGCCATAGTTTGGTTAGGACCTCCTCTCAGAATTGTACCTGTAGTATTTATTGATACTTTTTCAGCCATCCCAAGCCACAATTATGGCGCAGATTCCTGCAATGATATCGGTCCGCGGGGTGGCAGATCATTCGGCATCACATGACGTCGCGTCAAGGTCATGTGGGCGTCAAAGCTCCGCGGTAGGAAGATTTGAGCCCCACTCTCCTGCTTCCCTGCCAACCGCTGAGTTTTTTTTTTTTTTTCTCTCGCTGGTCCCTACTCCCCTGCTGCTGCCGCTCCGCAGCCCCCCCAAAATGGCTCGCAGCTCTGTTTCTCAAAGCCCAGAGTCATCTCTCGCAGGCAAAACCACGCTGGATTCTGAGCTTCCCGACGGCGCAGCGGCAGAGCGCCCAAACCGACCCGCAACCGACGGCGATCTGGAGGACGGCGAAATCTCAGAGGACGCCAAGTCGCCCGTGCAAGCACCCCCTGACGGCGCGCCCACGCAGCTCCCTGCGATTGCCGAGGCACCGCCGCTCTCTGAGCCTGGTGGCCCGCAGCCTCCCGCAGACGCGATCCCGGGCGACGAGTCGCGCGGACAAGCCCAGCCACCCCCGCCATCGCCGCATCACCATCCACCCTCTGAAATATCTCTGCAGGAATCTGTTCTGGCGCCCTCCTCAGACCCGACGCACAATCGTGCTTGTATGCACCCTCTTGATCCTCGTTCAGGCCGATGCGCACTAACTGGGGCCTACAGTGTCAGACGAAGAGCTCGACCATGCCAAGTCGCTCGTGCTTGATCTGCTCGGATGGGGCGTCGAGCCGGAGTACCTCGTCGAGGTTGGAGTCTCGTCGCCCGTTTTATATAGAATCTTTACCGACTTGCACCTTCGTTTGCCGACTAATCTCGCGTACTTTAATTGATAGGCTTGGGTTGAAAGAAATCGAAAGTATAGATGGTGGCGAGTGTATACATAATTGAGGTTAGGGTTCACGCTTATTTTGTATTTGGTAGTGTACATTGTACAATTGAACAGTCACCCAGTGTATCCGTTCTTCCGAGTCATGTACAGTTCATAATCATTCTGGTATTCCATTGCTATTTACATTGGACCATAGTCTTGGTCGATTATGGCTACTATACAATTGCAAGAAGACTGCAAGGTCACGGGTATATCCCCTACCTACTTTACAGGGACATAGATTAATGTGGTAGTAGTGTAGGCATGACATCGGGAGCGGTGGACAAGAAATAAAGAAAAAGATACCAAAACCTCATAAAGATGATAAAAAGATGGTCGTCGGGGTAGTGATAGGAATAAATGCAAGAAAAGAGGCATGGACAAAGAAAAAAAAAAAAGATAAACAAAACGTTTAAAGAAACCTATGGTTCCAGATCCCCCACCCTCGTCAACGCCACGCGTCTTTTCTTCTTCGGAGGCTCCTGGATTTTGTCTTTCTCCTCTTCGCCACCAGACTGGCTCTGTGCTCTATGAGCACCCGACGACGACAGAAAGTCTCCACCATCGACGCTTGCAGCGGGGGTCAGTGGGGGCTCGCTCCTCTTCTTCGGGTTCGGCATGGTAGGCGTGACGATGAACGGCAGGCCAACATTCGTCATAGACGGCGTGACGGCGGGCGTATTGGTCGCGCTGGCATGCGGGTGAGAGGCTGAGCTCGAGCTCGAGTACGAGATGGGCACAGAGTGGTGGTGCGCGATCGACTGCAGCTGCAGCGTGTGCTGCTGGGTATGGTGTGCCGGCAGGATCTCGTCGAAGATGATGAGGGTGCAGTACCCATCCCTCGATGACAGAATCAAGCATTGGCCGTCAGGTGACCTGGAAAGCCACATCAGGAGCAGCTCCAAATTGACAGAAGGAGGAGCAACTCACCAGGTCATATCCGTAAACTCATCATAATGGAGCTTCGTCAGCAAACACACCGGGCTCGCCTGCTGCGTGTCGTATATAGCCACAGTATCCATCGTCACAACCGCGAACAACATCCTATAGGGTAACGCGAACACCGTCCCCGTCACTGGGGCACTCGAACCCGGTGTGCGTGTTGGTGTTCGTGGTCCTACAGGTGTCGGTGGTTTGGAAGCGGCGGGTGTCGGGGGCCTCAGGTCCATAGGTGAAAGTGCTGGGGACATCGCATGGCGGGGTGATGGTGCGACGATAGACGACTGGGAGTGACTGTGACCATGCGATGAGGTGCGCTGGGGGGCCACCAGTGACCCGATCCCGCCGGCGGACGACGTTGCTATCGGTCCCACAACATCCACATCGATCGTTCCCTCCGGTCCTTTGTCCAGTGCTGCAGCCTTGGATTCGTGTGCTGCTGCATCCGCGCCCTCCACACCCGGCCTGAGCTCATACAGCACCGGCGAAAACCGGACTGCAACGCTAGCCTTTTTGTGGCCCGGCAACTGCGCAATGGGCGGTCGCGCAAAGTTGGCACGGGAGTAGATGTACACTGATGACGTGGAGGTAGGTGGGGTGGCGCTTGCTGTGGCAGGTGCCGGGGTGTCGGCGGTTATGACCGATGGGCGACCCTTCCTACCTCGGGCTGGTGTCGTGTTGTCGTCCTTGACCTTATATGACAGTGATCCGGGAAGGACGGATGGATCTTCAAATTGTCCTGCTGGTGTCAGGAGAAGCCCACCATCAGGACTGAATGTAAGCCGCCTGAAGAAGTTGGTGAAGCTTTCGTCCCCATAGAGTTTGACTGACGCCCATGCTGATGGCGACGGCAGGCTTCGGATCGCAGGCAGAGGCGGCATGGGCGACGGTGACCGGCCATATCGATTGAACGTTGATGGCGAACTAGGTGCATTAGACCCGCTGAACGATGACCTCCTTGAAGATGGCTTATCAATTGATGGAGGTGGGAACATCGACGCGGAGGACCCGCTTGCAACGGATGTAGCTGGCGTCAGTGGTGCTGTGTCCTTCCCATGCGAAGATCCTCCTGCGAACTCCTCCTTTTGGTTTGGGTATTCACTTGCCACCGAATCCGCATCGCTCGCTATGGATTGACTGCGGAACATACGGGGTCGACTCGTGCTGTGCCCATGAGCGCTCGGAGTCCGACTATGCCGATGAGGCATTCGCGTGTTTTTGCCAACCGCATGAGCTTCAAAAACCCCGTTCTTGGTGGAGATCCGGTAGACGTGCATCGAGCGGTCGCTGCTCTGTGTTGCAATGTACTCGTTCAGAGGATCCCAGGCTACCCCTTGTACATAGTGCGTGTGTTCTGCGATTTCGTGTACGCATTTCCCTGTGTAAAATGCATGTTTGGTACTGTAGTAGATCAGCGGGTAAGACGTGGCGTACCATCAACGGAGGCAAATACTCTGGCAGTGTTATCTGTGCTCCCAGCAAGAATATATTCGCCCGTAGGACTCCATGCCAGATCATACACCTGCATAGTAGTACAGCTGTTTCAAGCAGTTGGGCGTTGGTAAGGAGCATGACGGGTAGTCGAGCTACATACCGGAACGTTATCCTTGGCTTCCAGTATTCCTTCTCATGCTGGAGATCTTCCGGACTCAAATCACTCCCATATGTGCTTGCCTGAGGGCTCGTCGAGGGCGCCCAAATGATAACCATGCCATCTAGTCGAGTCGACTGTGTTAGCCAATAGCGTGACTGATATTTCCAATAACGAGGCACATACCATCCCCAGCGGACGCAATGAGCTCGCCTGCCACTATGGGATCAGATTTGATAGGTACGCATCTGAGAGCACATACCGTTGGGTGAGAACCGTACAACATTGACGGCGGCGGAGTGCCTGCTCAGTGTCGCGAGGTACTCGACCCGGGGCGGTCGTGGTCCATTGGGGCCAGGATCTGCTTCAGCGAGCGTCGAGGGCCTGATATTCGGGTGCACCATCCATACCTGGAGGGAGATGCACAGCGTTTAGCGACGGTGAGACCCTTCGCCTATGTGGAATAAACGCACCCTGACATGGTTATCCTCCCCTCCCGTCGCTAGTCTGTACGAATGAGCTGCAAAATTCTGCTCCTGGCCTGCACTCGGACGCGCTTTCTTGAAGGGAAGTGGTTGGAAGTCGCAGGTCGAGATGGGCTTGCTGTCGTGCCACCTAATTTCGAGGGTTCGAAAGCGCATTTCTAGCTAAGAGATACGCGACGAAGGGTAGTAAATACGTGTAGCTTTATGATAGGCTGCTGTTGGGGAGTCGGTAAGGGAATGGTGTAGTGGTGGTGAAAGAAAGGCCGAAGCGAGGGATTGGCTGGTCTCGGTTGCTTCTGAGGATCACTTTAAGCGCGTGTCCGCTATATTTGTCAACATTTTTGGACATCATCCCCTCTTTTTCTGTACCAAATAACACAATTGCTTATGTTGTTCTCCCGTTTTCTCTCATATTCTCTTGTTTCCCTACCCCCAGCCTCCCTAGCCGGTTGCGATGCTTGGTTGTGACCATCCTTGTGTGCATTGACGCTGTACCCCATTTTTCTCCTCCGATCAGTGATCCACTTGATCGTCAGACTCGACCTGAGCCACTGTACCCACGTCTATTAACAAAGGCGCGTTAAAATGATATAGCCCATTTTCAGCATCGAATTCAAATTCTTGTCATGTCTTCTTCTCTGCTTGGATCTCTTGCGTCACTTCTCTGGACTTAACACTTCCAACCTTGAATACTATAGATCTCATTCGAGCCTATTGAATATAAGGACCCCAATTTGCCAATAGAATTACAGGTTCCCATACGCGCACTATGGGTTCGACAAACCGCTTCTCAAGTATCTAAAGACTCATTGGGTGGAGTACTTCCCTAGCCTCGGCATCGAGGAATACCCCGACACGACCTAGGGAACCTGTGGACTCTGGATTTTGCAAAAAGCCTCTGGGTCCTACATCTTGACTTGAATTGAAATCCGTCACCCCAATGCTAGGGCGATTGCAGAGGATATTTTTGTCTTCAATACTGCACCCAAGGTGGTGTCTCCTACTGTTGTGTAGCCCTTCGTCGGTGGTCTTACAACTGCAGGCTTAGGCACAATTTGATTGTTTGGTTTGGATCATGGAGAATCAGCCTGAGTGCTGGTTCCAGCATCGAATGGGGGCTTTCAATTCAATTTTTGGTACGCCGCTTCACCTTGTTCAATATATCACCCTCAATGCTCCACTATTTAGCCCGGCGCTTCTGTTCAGTGGGATGTTTTCGAACGCCCCGTTAATATCCTGGATTCCTTATAACAATTTCCACCTTCTGCATGTACAGTCTCCCACCCCCACCCGTTAATAGCCACCAAGAGAGCCATGAACTATATAGTTGTCTAGGGCTGGGAAGTGTCCATTCTAATTCCAGCCTTCATGATCGCACCCGATTCTGCTTACGAAATAATAACTTCGTGGCCTCCGAGGAAAAGGTGCGACGATATTTGTTGCGAGCGTCTTTCATGTTCTAAAAGTATTCAGCCTTGGCTTCTTCGAGCCGGTCCTGATCAAGTGCTTACTATTTCTGAATATATTGATGCTGCACCCCTACACCGCCCTGCTTTCCTATCACCAGCCCATTGGTGATATGTACATGTCAACCCCCCTACCCTTACAGAATAATACGGTTCTGAGTTCTATAAAAATTGTTCAAAACGAAACGAAAATACAACCCGACATTGAGAACTATGAGGGTTGCCGAGCTCATGCCGAAGCTAGCTGGGTTGATTTCACTGATGGCTTGCCGTCCTGCCTTTCTTCAGATCTCAGACATCACTGTACATCCAAATCGGGGATTCAGGTTGAATGACATCCAGGATTGGGAATTGGGACCTTCTAATTGTGTCAGCACATCCAAATCTGGATTCTTCTTTCTGGAGTTGACATGGACTGCCTCCTCAAAGAACACAAAGCCCTAAGGCTTGTCATGGACATAAAAGCTGCAGAATCCAGACCTACTGGCAGTGGACCACCAGTATTCACTCAACCCCCAGCACTTGAAATTTTGTAGAAGTTTGAGGTGGTGAATCCCAATTTGCCTTCTCGATCTATTCACCTCCACACTTTTTGTGTACACCTATTGGTTGTGATCGAGGTTGAGCTTGCTGAACAAAAGCCAATTGCAAGTCCATTGACAACTAATCCTCAACATTTCTAGACTCCAAAGGCATGACAGCATGATTGGACTGCGACCACCACACCATCTGTCCCAGCCTCAACCCAACTGACAGCACATCTGTTGAATGATTGACAATGCACACCTCGAGGGAAAATGCTCATTTCTCACACCACTTTCATTGCTTGTCATCCTGATTGCCTTTCTGTCCTTTTATACATCTACAGCATCCAAACAAACCACAGCCATCCATCTCTGTTCTACTATGTTGCCTCCATTGGGATATTCTTCTGCTGGCATGGATGTCTCATGGGCTAGGTATTTGGATGCACACATAGCCAAATGGAAGGTCATATTCACCCTTGCATGTGTATTGGTTGGGTGAGTTTCCAACCATGATTACTGTGATCAATGTCCTCATACAAATCAACCTCATAGCCTTTCTCTGACCATGTATCAGATTCCACAAGCAGCTAATGACCCATTCATATTCACATTTGCCTCCCTCACCCAATGTTGTGCTCTTGCTGGCCTTATATATGCTACTGTGTTACATGTCTACTTTGAGAGTGAATATACAAACACAGGAAGGTTTGCCATTGTGTGGTGGAAGGTAAATCTCTTGTAATTGTATTTTAATTTGGCAACATCTAACCCTGCCTGCAATAGAATGCCATGGGGTCAAAGAATGATATCTGGAATATATGGGTTATGTTATCTCTACCAGCTGCATCAGTAGTCTGGTACATGTACCTTGTATCCTTCACATCTCCCCACTGCCTCACATATATTATGCGACAGGGCCCTCCTGTTCTATCTTCTTGCAATCCTTGGCCTCATCTTTTGTGCAGCTGTTTCCACAGCTGATGACCACACAATGCCCCTTGCCCTCACCATAACATTGCAGGTCATCATCACAGCTTCAACTCTGCTGGAGTGCTTCTCCTGTATATGGATCACCTTGAATTGGTACAGGGAAAAATACTATGCTACTCACAGAGAGGCTTGAATCCAGCAAATATTCTTATCCACAGACTCTATCCGCACACTGCTGGCTCCACCATCCATTTAGCCTCACTGTTTGCAGTGTGTTTGAGGCTGGTATCTGATTAGGATGACCAGTTGTCCAGTTTGGCCTTCTCAAATCCTGTTCCTTTCTCCATACCACTGCTATATACTGCTTCCCATTTTGCTTTTGTTATTTTTTGACTTTCTTTGTATCAGAGTGCCTATACATAATTCAAACTTTGAACAACATGGTACATCTATGTCTATATGGTTGAGCAAAGCATTCCAAACCCCCGAACCACCCTGCATCATTCAATGGAAATGGAGACACGCAACGTGGGTGTGCATTCCCTGGCTTGCCATCAAACTGTTAAACTGTTGGTCAATGATCAAAGGATCTCCTAAGACCACTGTTAGTTCACGGTATTTGAATGCTGCTGAAAGGGGGCTCCTGGGCTATAAGTGTGCTGATGCTATGTAATATAATCTCTTACACACACTCACACCAAATCTAATAATCAACACACAAATGGTAGGAATTGCCTGTTTGAGTTTGGGTTCAAGTGCTTGAGAGCACTAAGTTTTAATAGTACTAGTCAAGGCCTTTTTCACTGATCTCTCAACGGGTTTGATTCAGACAAAGCCCTAACACAAGTGTTAAGACTTTTTAGGTATATTTTTATAATATCTTTCAATCCAATAGACTGAGTACCAAGTGTACATTCAATTATTAACGATCCCAAGCGGATCTATAAGTCCAAGTGCACTAAAGGCCACTTGAGGTAGAGGGCCATTATTGGCAGATATGAGTCCTTGGGACTTGTTACCATGATGTGCACAGCCACTGTCATAGTCGTTGCTGTCGTCCTATGCACTCTGCTGCCCTAGATCACCCCCAATAACTCTCTACCAGCCAAGCCCTGTGCCTCTGACATGGGCAAAGACAACCCCCCCAGCTGATCTCAATGATCAGCGGAACGTGCTTCAAAACTGCCAGATATCTGCGACTACCTTTGTGGGTCCTCCTCCTCTGCTCCATCCAGGAGCACCACTCCTCAGAGGCCCCCAGGCCTACCTACTATTGCACAACGGGTCTTCTTTTGACCACCCACGCCTGCACCCACATCAGAGGAGGATTCCTCCACTCCAATGGACACCGCAGGAGACAACGACACCATCACATTGTCGTCTGCCAAAGGCAAAGCACCAGCTCTGCCTCCCCAGGACCGAGAGGAAACCTTTGAGGGGGTGGAGAAAGACTCATTCCAGGAGAGCTTCAATGACCTTGCCAATGTCTTTCTCCCAACCAGTTCAAGAGAATCGGCAGAGCTCAACGTCAAGACGGCCACATTGTCACTCCACAACACCACAGAGCTTATGAATCTCTGGACTGAAAAGGGATACTGTGTCCCTCCCCACCTCACTGACACTTTTGCCACTGAGCTCCTACAGGTTGTTTACTCGGCCTCCAAAATTGGTCTCATTCAGCACATCGCCAATGGGACTTCTCAAGTCACTGCCCTACAGCAGGTCATTGACAGCCTTCGGAGCCAGCTCCCCCCTGACACTCCTCCCCCTCCTAAATATGGTCCATCTGGGTTGGGGCAACAGCCCCCCTATTTGTCCAATGCTACCTCTGACCCTGCTGGCCTCCGCAGGCCCCGGAAGAAGCTCATTCTGGCTCAGTCATCTAGATGGCCTCCGCCCCCCCCCCCCCCCTGCCCTGCCCGACCCCAGCCTCATTTGCCTCTACCACAGCTGCTGCTGCCCCTCTCCCCCAACCTCCCCCTTCCAAGCGGAGGAAAGGTGCTGCTGCCATGGCTGAGGGACTTGTCCAGATGGCCAAGTCCTTCCCCTCAGCTCCCAATGCATCCATCATCCAGGTGCAACAGATAGTTGCAGGCGGGGCTGCTGCTTCTTGCACAAACACTGAACGGGCTCATGCCAATGTAAAGTGTTCTACCACCCACAGCTCCTCTTGGAAGGAGGTTGTGGTCTTTTGCTCCCCGCCGGTGTACTGGGACAATGCTCCTGTTATTCCAATGGTCAACAGCTAATTGATGAACCGTCCATGCTGTTGTGGAATCACAAAACCATCTCAGGGGTTTGTCCCTCATCATGGATTCTGTGCCTTCCAAAGACGACCTCCAGGTCCTATACCAGTTCTTCAATGCCAAGGCAAAGGGGCTCAGGGGGCCAAGACAGAGACGCGGGTCGAGGTTGGGTCTTCCAAGACCTTCCTCTGCATCCCCAACTTCCCCTTCTTTGGCACCACCATCATGTATGATGATGCCGGGAAGCCCATTCCCATCACTCCACTGGAGGTCAAGGCCATCCTTGAAACCTGCAAGTGGAAGGGTGTGATCCATCTGTACCAGGGGGCACTCCCCCATGTGATCAGAAACTCTAAGATGTCGGACTTGTGTACAGTGTTCTTTGACATCTATGACTCTCGCGGAGGTACCCACCTCCGCAGCCTCCAGAACAAGAGCTTCATGCTTGGGTCCCAATCTCTTACCATCCTGCCTGCCGATAAGCAGACAGGGGTCCCTATCTGCACAAAGTGCTGGAGGTTCAGCCACTGCAAGGAGGTCTGTCCCTTCAGAGCCCAGCTGTGCTCTTACTGTGGTGGGCCCCATGATGCCTGCAACCACCATGACTTAGCAGTGTGCTGCAAGGCTGCCCCCAAGGCTACCCCACCAAGGCTCGCCACGCCGGCGGGCCACAAGTGCCCCCACGCTTCCCGCTGTGTCAACTGTGGCCTTGCCCACAAGTCTGATGACAGGAGGTGCTCCTTTTGGAAACACCACTATAATGCCAAATGGCTAGCAGCCAAGTACACTGCCCAGAAGGTAGGCAACGAGCTTTTACGCTTCGTGCCCTCCGCTAACACTCCATTCCCCACCATTACAGGAGACAGGCTCCAAGGACGCAGGGAGGATACTTGAGCGATTTGACATAAAGTTACTTGATTAATGTCTAGTACAACTTCTAATGTAAATACGCTCAGAATCTACTGCCAAAATGTCGGGCACAAACGACACTGGACAGTTGACCTTTTAGAACATTGTAAAGACATTACTGATATTCTCTTCCTGCAAGAGCTGCCCTGGGCCACTGTACAGTATACAGCCTCCCTGACCAAGAAAGACAGGATCCCCATTAGGGGTCCCCCCGTCCATCCAGACTGGATTCCCATGTTCCCCAAAGGGTTCGATGCGGCCGAGGATCAGCCACGTGTCATGGCCTACATCAACCAAGCTATCTGCTCAGTCAAGCCTAAGCTCCGATCAGACATTGTCAATCACCGCGATGTCATGCTCGTCACTGTACGGGGCCATCTGGGCCCAGTGCATTTGATGAACATCTACTTGGATGAGAATGGATCCACAATCTGATTCCTTGATAACCACCTGGATGACTTCCCTGATGTTAGCTACATGGGGGGCAATTTTAATTGCCCCTCATTGCATTGGGATGCTACCCTCACTCATGAGCACCCCATGGCCAACAGGCTCATGGAGTGCGCGGCCACCCTCAGCCTTGAGAGGATTGCCCCCCCCTCAGGTTGGGTCATGCATCTGCCATATAACTCAGCTCTGCGAGGCTCAATCCTTGACCTTGTGTTTGTCCCAGCATTCTGGGGATACACAGCTGACCTGACACTAGGTGAAAAGGGTGAACCTGATCACTTTCCTCTACTTTTAGACATCCCCCTCAGGGTTGAGTTCTCCAAAGGGAAGATGTCAATTAAAATCAACTCCAAAGAAGAAGACAACTTCCTTGCAGAAGTTTGGCTGCTCCTAGGACTCATCCAGATCCCTGATGTCATGTCAGTGGAACAAACTCAAATGGTTGCTCAGGCGATAGCTAAAGGCTTTGAAACAGCATGGTCTCATCACACTAAGGCTAACCAGGCGTGTGCCCGGTCTAAGTCTTGGTGGGATTCTGACTGTGCCAGGACAAGGTCTGATGCTATGGGATCTGATCTCCCAGAGGACTGGGCGGCCTTCAAGGCCGCCATGCACAAAGCAAAATGCAAGCACTTCGATGAATGCATTGATGAAATTGCACATACCAACCTCAGCCCATGGGATCTCATGGACTGGGTGGGCCCCTGCAAGACACCCCCAGTCAAGGCTATCTTGTACCAAGGCGTGCCATGCACTACCACGGAGTCGCTATGGAACACATTACACTCCACCTTCAACTCAGCTATCAATAGGCCTATAGACCTCAATAAGCTGGGCAATGCTTGGACCTCACCTATGACTAGGGCATGGGTCCCCTACTCTGCTGCCAAGATGTCAGATGCCCTTGTGGGCACTTTGAATCGATCTGCCCCTGGGCCAGATCACATTTCATGGCGTCACCTTAAACGGATCATCCAGGATGATCAATGTGGTAAGCTACTTTTGTGGCTTGCCAACACTTGTCTCTCATCAGGCCATTGGCCTGCCAAGTTTAAAGCTTCTACTATGGTGGTTATACCCAAGCCAGGTAAGCCATCATATGACACTCCCAAGTCGTTTTGCCCAATTGTTCTCTTGAACATGTTGGGCAAACTGCTAGAGAAAATGTTGTCCACCAGGATGCAGTTTGAAGCTGCTCAACATGGTGTACTCCACCCCAATCAGTTCAGAGGGGTTCATCAGAACTCCACCAAGGATGCTGGTTGTTTCCTCACACATGTTGTCCAGGCTGGATGGCGTGCTAAACTCAAGACAAGCGTTGTTGCTTTTGACCTCACTCAGTTCTTCCCCTCAGTAAACCATGAGGTCCTCCTACACATCCTCGAGAGGCAGGGATTTACGCCAGAAGTGGTTGCATTCTTCAGGTCCTATCTTGTTGATCGTCATACAAGGTACGCGTGGGATGACAAATTGTCCCTGCTCTTCCCTTCCAGTGTTGGTCGGGGACAGGGCTCTGCCCTGTCCCCGATCCTCTCTGCCCTTTGCCTTGCACCCCTCCTCAAGGAATTTGAATGGAGGGTCCGCACAGCATCTCTAATATCCTACGTGGACAATGGCACCATTATCGTGCAGTCAGACATGTTTGACCAGAACCTCACTAAGCTCAAGAGAGCCTACAAAGTTGTATTTGAGCTCACCCAGGCGATGGGTTTGGTGCTCAAGCACAATAAATCCGAGGGGTTCCACTTCTCTCAGAAACATGGTGATGTCAACCCTGACATTGACCTTGGCTATGCCCCATACACCAGGGACACCCCCCTCCGTCCTGGCACCATCTGGCACTATCTCGGGTTCTTCTTTGACTGCCCCCTTACATTCAGGGAACATGTCAAATGCTACACAAACAAAGCCCTCACTTCTGTGAAGGCCATGCTCTCCCTTGGCAACTCCATGTGCAGGCTTAGGCCCAAACACAAGTGAATGCTCTACCAAGCCTGTGTCCTCCCTATTGCTACATATGGGAGCAGGCTTTGGATGTATGGAGGGGCCTGAATGGCAGGCCCTCTCGATAACCTCTGGAAGATGCAGAGGTGTGCCTGCCTCTGGATCACTGGTGCCTTCAAGACATCCCCAAATGGGGCTGCTGAGACCCCCACAGGCATCCCTCCTATTCACCTTCATGTTAAGAAGTTGGTGGAGAGGAGTCATGTCTGCTCCTGTGCACTTCAGGCCTCACACACCTTCCGCCGCCTCATTGACAGGAACCACAAGTTCTCTGTCAAGACCCTTAACATTTGCAACCCGAGCCACAGGCTCAGGAAGCTTGTATCTCCTGTTGTGGAGGCCTGGTCTAACCTTGGCCTCTCCCCCTTGGACTTGGACCCCATCCACCCTCTCAACCAACCGGGCATGTGCCCCAAGGACTTGTTCCCTGGCCGCATTGTCTACAATATTGTTACGCCCCCACTCAAGGGGAGTGACCAATGCAAGGATTTCATGAAAGACTGCACCGCATCGCTGAAGAGTGCTGTAGACGCGGCCTCTCATTCCCCCTGGAGCATCTGCATCTTCACTGATGCATCTACCCCCTCCCCTCCCATGCAGTCAGTGGCAGTATACCGCATCTGGCATGATGGGGACCTATATGATGACTGGTATGCCACTAGCCTCTCTATGTCTGACAACGCCGAACTGTGAGCAATTGCAGAGGGCATCCAACAGGCCTCTGATATTGGACTAGAGGACATCCATGATGTCCACATCTTCTCCAATTCCACCAATGCCCTCCGGCATTCCCTTGATGTGTCTTACCACTCAGGTCAGGTGTCCGCCCTCAAAGTGTGTGAGGTGCTGCTGCCTTGGCTGCAGCTCCATGCCATTCACAAGATCCACCTCCACCACATCACTAATGGAGTGGAGATTGAAGACCACCAACTGGCACATATCAGTGCCATCTTGACTTGCATTGAGGCAGGTGGGGCGCCTGTTATCTCTGCTGACTTCACGCGACACAAGGCAGTGACCCATATGCTTGATGGCTGGAAATCTCTCTTCCAGTCCAAGAAGTATATAGGCTCCAACTTCTTGACACTCTATGCGAAGAAAGACACCCCGCTCACTCCGACCCATGTAAACAGTGGGCCGTGGATGCACAAGACTGGTCACAGTCATACTCTGACCGTGCGCATGGTGCAATGCACCACCGGACATGCCCCAATTGGGGCATTCCAATCCTGATTCTTCAAAGAGGAGTCTTTTGCCTGTAGGTGCAGTGTCCTTATGGAAACCACGCAACATGTCCTCTACAACTGTCCACTCCATGGACAAGAAGACAAACCCAGTTGGCAACTGCGCTATGCATGGTTGGTTAACTTCCTCTCGGAAAATGAGAGCGCGTTTGCGTTCAATGTTCCCTAGTCCTAAACAGGCTAGGGGCGGTACTCAGTGTTCTATGTGACAGCTATAGGGTGCTCCCTGCCCGAACATATGGACCTGGATAATCAGTGGACTTGAATCCACCACCTGCTGCGGAGCACCACAGCGGGGGGCCCACCCCCTGGCATAGATTGGCCCTTCTGGTCTGTGTACACTGAGCTCCTGCTCCATTCGCTAGTTTGACTTTGGTTGGGCAAGCATCCCAGCTTTGTGGCACTTTGTCCTCTGCCCCCCATCCCCCCCTCCTCAATTACTACTTGTAGTGGCCAGCACATGTATTACATATGGCTGGTATATAAAATGATGAACCAAAAAAAAAAAAAAAAAAAAAAGATATGAGTCCTTGTGTTTTTTTGATTAACTTTTCTTTATTTTTCTAGAACCAGGTTGTTGCAATAGAACTAGCTATCCAGAATCTCTTCAACTTTATATTACTTTTTGTTGTTAATAAGTTTGGTTCTGGAACACTTGTCAGGCATTATCCTAGAATTAGATTGCAGGGTACAGGGTAGCTTGACAACATGGAAGGCCTGATGGATGCACAACATGAAGATATAATATGACCACACATTTGAGCTTGCCAGTTACTTGTTGCACTTCTGTAAGAGGTCATATTGCCAAGAGGCTCAGTCAGGGAGCAGTATACACAGTATGAACAGCTATGTGGGGAAGGGATGAGTATAGAGCACTAGAGGCTTGATCACAAGTAGAGAACCCAATCCAAGTCTATTGCAAAGGTGCCCTTCCATGGAGAGGAAGGGGCACCTTATATACAGTACATTGTGGCTACATCTCAAATAACAACAGAATCTGATATCAGTAACTCTACTGATGCAACAATCCATCTGTGATATATCAGTCCAGAGTAAACTACTATTTATCAGCAACTAGATGTGGGGCACCTTACACACATCTGATTTGGGCACAGGGGTGGTTGGCACTACTTGTTCTAGACAGCATATCCAGGGGTGCACACCCATCTACCAGGTGATGGTTCTACCATATGGAATATACCACTGCACCACCCATGTCTACCATGCTAGCTGCTCACTAGCAGATATGGGCAGGCAGTCACTGGTGATGTGGCAGGTGCCTCTGTAGTTCTTGCTGCAGCTCTTATTGTTGTGATTCAGCAGTTGTTATTATCACTGAGAGGGGTGGGTATGAAAGAGAGTGGTGGTATCCATGGCAGTGGGACCTGACATTGTATTTGGCAGTATTGTGCACAATCATAAGGCAGGGAGGTGATGGGAGGGGCAGCTGGGGATGTAGTGGTGGTGGTTGACAACAAGGCTGGTGGGTGATGTGGCACCCATCAACAATACTCAGCCATTGCCAGTACTGGCCCAGAGTGGGCAGCAGGGGGTCATTATAATAACAAGCAGCTTGGACTGACAAGCTCATATTGCTAAATGGTCAATCTGCATGCTTTATGCACATGACATGTAACCTTGAGGCCTTGTATTTGACTCTCCAGAATATTGCATTTTTGTACAATAAATAAGCAATGGTAACTATAATTAAGTAAGCAATCTGGACTGTCTGCATGGACTCCATGAGGAGTTGTTCCAAGCTGGGTCTGAGCATACAACTAACAGCGTGGATTTATGGACTTAGCTTTGACTTGGCTCAGATGCAGACTGCTGATTGAGCAGGGCTCCCTGTCAAACAGGGTCTGAGCTCAGTCTGCAGACATCTGCATTTGTCTGTGTGGTCTGTGTGGCTCATGTAGCTCAGTGTAAAGTCCACAGAGAAGCTACTGAGTTGGTTGTATATTTGGAATATACAAATATGGATCTACATTTTCAAGTTTGTTAATTTTTTCACACAGTCCATCTTTGAGAGTCTGAGTCCCCACTTTACCAGCTGACTTGTTCTTAAGGAAAATGCCTAGATATATATGGTTACCTTTTGTTGTCAGATATTTGTATAGGTGTTAGAATGAGAAAGACCCAAGAGGAGAGAAGTTCCAGAAGTGTCCAGAAGTGTCCAGATGAAGCACCAGAATGACCACAACAGTTGTATAAGCAACAGTATAGCTAAATCTAGTACAGGTAGCTTGGTGATATGGCATTGAGCATGTGAGACAAGAAGTCACATGATTCTAAATCTAACAATAGGATCTATAAACACCAACTTCTATTGGCAATTCATTTGGAGTTTCTGATATCATACACTATGGATATGGGTGAAGTTGTAAGGGCATCACTTGTTTGTCCACATCTAGCCATTAGGATCACTATTGCACAACTTGCAAAGCCTCACTATTATACATACACATCCTGACATGTATTGCCTTCTATATGCTGCTGTATACCTTGAGACTACCTTGGTGTAATTCTATCTACCTTGTGATATGTTCTTATTCCTTTCACAAATATTAGTTTACTTCTTACTGACACTTTACCCCAGTACTATTTGCACAGCTCTTGTGGGCTTATGTAGACTTCTGGTACCCCCACAGTATTTATCCAATGTACCTATATATAGATTGGGCTGCCCAATTACAGATAGCACCTTTGCAATGAACTAGACCCAGATTTCTTGCAATAAAGCCCATTTAGTCCTCTGGTGCCCCCTTCCCTGTGTGGCTCAACCCTGCTGCTCATATCAATCCCCCCTTCTATCACTCAGTATGACACTAATGCACAACCCTGGACTATAGACAACCCCTACCCTCTAGAATACTACTGCATACAGGAGGCCACCTACTGCAGCAGCATGCAAACACAACCCGTCCCTTGCACATCCCACACCAGCAAGTACTAATGCAAAATCAAATAAGGGGGCCATGGTAACTGAGGACAGCAGGCAAGTAGCAGGCTTGTGTGGGGGACAAGTTCTTGAATCAACTTGTATTTTGTGTGATGTAAGGAAGTAATATCAATCCAAATACCTATTATAGAAACAAGTTCCCACAGGATTGAAATGTATATCAACCATTCAACATTTAACAATTTATTTCTAGCCTTGCATCCTGGGTTAATCAAGAACTTATCAGATATGCTAAAAATAGAAATGTAATTATCAAATGCAAACTTCAAACAACTGTACATATATGCCTGTTAAGTATTTTTTTGTTAAATTATCACATACTATATTTGACCATACTCATATAACTAGCTATTGGCAAGATATTGAATATTATAGATTCCAGGAGCATCCACATTGACTTGTTTGGCTATGCTTTTGGCCAAGTAATATATAAATGTGATATCAAAATAGATATAACAAGATATTATAATCAAATTTGGAAAGATACAAACAAATATAAATATACATTTCTTGATGTACCCCCTCCATAGGTCTAGGAGTAGTAGCAATTTCAATTGTATCCATTAGCCTTGTATTTGCTGAGATATGCATCATCTAAATTGTGGGAACTTTATTAATATTGTTTGTTTGGCCAGGTGTTGGCAAAGTAATACACAGGTGATAATCATTTGTAATATGTATTAAAAAGCTGTTGTTGATAATGAGGTTTGGAAGAGTACAAACAACTACAAACACATATAAATATACATATAATGTATTCTTTTACAATGTCTAGCAGTAGCATGTCCATCAGCTTTGTATTTGCTGAGATATGCATCATCTATATTGTGGGAAATTCCTTTAGTATTATCGTTTGTTTGGCCAGATGTGTGATGAAGTGATATACAGACAGTATTCATTTGTAATATGTAGCAAGAAAATTGTTGTTGATAATGTTGAGAAAAATACAAACAAATACAAACACATACAAACATATACATGAGGTACTACTTCACCATATCTAACACTAGCAATTTTAAATCACATCCATAGGCCTTGTTGTTGTTGAGATATGCAATGATTTATATTGTGGGAACTTTGATGGTATTGTTTGTTTGGCTCCCTGTGTGGCAAAGTCATATACAAACTTGATATTCATTTGTAACATGCTTGTAGTAAGAGAGCTACTTTTGATCATGATATTTGATGGTGTACAAACACATACAAATATACATCAATATACCCATTGGGTAGCCCTTCACCACATCTAGTAGTAGCAATTTAAATTGCATCCATAGGTCTTGTCATTGTGGAGATATGCAATATTTTGTATTGTGGGAAAAGTTTGACCCAAAGTGGAACAAGCCTCTTGTAATCATGCTTATGTTTGTCAACTACACTGTTAGAGCTAACAGCATAGTTGACAAATGTAAGCATGATTATGCAGTGGACAGTTATTAATTAATTCTTGAGATATCCCAACAAAAAGACCAATTAACTCAAAATTATAGTATTGAATGCAGCTTATGTTAGCAGTTGCCTTTTTTGCTTGGAATCCGCATGTCAGCTAATTTTGATTCCCACAGTTAGAAAAATATTTCCATGACTACATAGTCTTACTGATGTACTTCAAAATGTTTACTGATCATGTTCTAATGAAATCTCGGAACACTTCAAAATTACTAACCGTGGGAAAAACAACACTGGATCTTGTTGGGTATGCTGAATTTTCCCCGCAAACCCAGGATGATGAACAAGTTACTTATGTAAACATAAGGACTCATAAAAAGCTGCTGGGTAAGGTGTGTGTGTTGGGCAGCTGCGCGCTGCAGACGTGATACATTGGAAACAGCGTGACACTGTGCAAGCGTCTCCAGGCTCGCTTTCAGGTCCTACATCATCCGAGAGTGAGTATAAACAGTATGAGTTGTGCTGCCCAGCACGCACCTTTAATCGAGCTTTGTGCCCTTCGGCTTGTTCTGATTGGGCCTCAACGCATTCCCGGAGATTGTCGAATCCGATGCGATTACAGGGACAAAGCTGAGTGCGATAATTAATGAGAGGTATATTTACGACCTCTTGTACCATGAAGCAAGCACTCGCCACATAGGATCCGGATTATCCCGTGTGGCTTTCTCCCAGATATCGTTCGGTATATTAGGTGGCTAACGGTATAGGTTTACTTGATTGGGGTTGACAAGATTATTAAACGTTTGCTAGGAAATTCAATATATCAATATCAGGTATGGAGGAGAGCATAGTCACCGAAGTTCACCTGGAGGCGACATTGCGGCGAATCAGGGTCCATGCGGCGTATATGGCCCCAATCCTCTGGGTGAGTTTTGCCGATTGTGCCTGCGCATCGGCTTGTCGCTGAGCAGCGGGCGATCCAAGACCACCTCCGCCTGACGTGCTCGTGCCTAAGGCACTTGTGTTCGAAGTGTTGGTATTCCCGCCTCCGAACAATGAATTTGGGCTGGTCGTAGACTGCTCCAGGTTTCTAAAGAGGGATGGCTGCTGCTGCTGTTGATTCTGCATGGATTGACCAAATAAGCTTCCTGACTACTGCTGCTGTTCTGCATGGATTGGCCAAATAGTCTCCCTGCATGTTGTTGTTGCGGTTGACCCAAACTCCCCCCGAAGATAGGTTTGGTATTTGGCATTTGTAGCGGTGTCTGGGGAGGCAGTCGTGCTCGTCATGTCGGTATTGATGTTCAATTCCCCAAATAACCCGCCAGGTTTGTTCCCGAAACCACCATTTTGTTGAGTGTTGCCACTGAATTGATTACCAACTGTTGCTGTTGTGGCTGCTGAGTGTTTGTATTGCTCCCAAAAAGCCCCGTCGTAGTTGGTTACTGCTGCTGCTGTTGCGTGCCACCCCCAAATAATCCGCCTCCTGCCGCTGGTTGCTGCTGCTGCTATTGTGGTTGTTTAGTTTGAGCTCCAAAGAGACCGCCCTGAGGAGCTGTTGTGTTTGTAGTTGAGCCCGGCCCGAACAGAGACATAATGGCAGCACAGAGCGCTAGTAAAAAAAAGGCTGTTCAGTGGCCGAAATTCGCGTGGAGAACCAAAACGCGTACATACGCGACATGTCCAATTGCCGCCACTGCTTTTTTCAAGACTACTAAGAGCGCCTTCGCACGATATGTTGAGCACAAGGACGAAGGTTTAACCTCAGATGAAAATGGGCTTTTCACAACGAAAATTGTCGCCGTTGGTTGCTGGAATACTTAAGTCGTGCAGTACGTTTACAATTGTCGCCTGCCTCTTCCGAATCCAACTCATGCTGTGCGTCTTGCTTGTTCGCATTTGTTTCTCTGCCTCACATCCTCAATACAGCTGTAGGTCGTCGCGGGATCCTTCTTTAACTCCAATATTGTAGTCGAGATGAGGAGACTGATTTAAATCCTCTGCGTGTAACACGCCGAGGCGCCTGGATCTGGGAGTATTATTTGGGACTGCAGAGGACCTATATGCGGGTTGTTTTGGTTCTAGGCTCAGCGTATTATAAGCCCTGGCACCAGTGACAAGATAATACACCTCACCACGGCACTGGGTTTATTTGGACTATGTTGCCCGGAATGACTACCTTCGAGTACTTGCGGACCCAGTGGCTAGTCATTTGGTTGCTCAGTATTTCGTCCACGTAATGCTCTTTTACACGCGTCGTGGGCACTCGATTCAATTTTTACGATTCTTGTATGGTTTCTATGGCTGGGTATTGGTCAGTAGAATCACGGCGCATGATGGTAGCATTCTATAGTGCGTCGATTGCGGGACTTCTAGTAGGGCCTTGGAATATCGTAGGCAGTCGCAAAAGTAGTTCTTGATGCCTTTTGGGCTCGCTATGGACGAAACTCATATGTGAATTGCACCGGGTAATCTACATGTTAGATCTGTCAATCAGCTGCGAAGGCCATCGTTGGAAGACATCGAGAAAGTTGTTCAGGTTGTTGTGGAGTGGAAGTTGTCAATATTGCCCATTTTGGCTTGATGGGTCCTGTTTGGCTTGGTCCAGCTCAGTCCGGTTCAAAGCCGAATCTAAACCAACACAAACGATAGGCGTCACCAAAGGTCAGCCTGCTCAAAAAACATAACATAACGGCGTTTTACAATGAAAAAAGATCTCAGCGTAAACTCGACGATGCATTCCAAGTCGGGGGTAATGATGTCGGATTCACAGAATCAATAGAATGACCATCTCCTTCGAAAAAACCACATACAATACGTTCTTTATGCACGATACTCGCTAAGTCATTGAAGGGTTCCAGGCAATTGTAAGTGGTCCGATCGCATCTTCGTCGCGCACCATAACCTATCACCTCAATTAAAAACAGTGGGTCACCAACGCCCTCTGCTCAAACTGGGGAAAGCACTTTCCACCTAACCGCCATCCTCAACCGGGCTGTCACACGCACTTGAAAAGCATTTCCCTCCAGCTCTCCAGGCTTATCAGAGGTTCCCCGTGTCATTTTGGGATACACCTTGATGTCGAGGTGAGGAGTGTACTCGTTCCAGTGGGCCGCACTATAATTGAGAAGCCATTCCTCGGTGATGTTAAATCCGTAATATAGTACGCGTCGAGGAGTATCCCAGTTGGGAACCTGTAATTCTGTCTGTAAATTGGGGTCCTTATATTCGAGTGGCTCGGATGGTATCTGTAGAGTGTGAATCCAGCAAAAGTAACTCTATAAGATTGATTGGATTTACATGCATCTTTTCAAGAGACACAACGAGAGAAGAAGACATGGTGAAGACCGAGTTAGAGTGTTGGCAAATTATAGTACTTAAAGTTTGAGACGAATCACCCCGTGGCCGGACGCTCACATTAACATGGCAACCCGCAATAACCACCGCCATTCTTTCAAAATTGGCCCATTGTTCGTGTTACTAGCTCCATTGCCCTTTTCTAGGGTTCTGGTTTGAGGTTCTTGAAACCTATAGGGCAGCCGCACGCTGCAGACGGGATTTATATCTAGTCTACCACTCTGTGTCCCACCTATATTGCTGGCACATTAATAATATGCGTGTCCCTGTGAAGTAGATAGGGTATATACCCATGATCTTGGCCTCTTGTTTAGATAACGATATTGTCCATGTTGTATACCAAGTGGAAAATTTACAGGCCCTTTGCAGCATCCAAAGTCCACGGACTCCCCGTGTCGCGGCGGGATAATCCTCCATGTCCAGTTCAGAGCTGAGATTTTCCGCTGGGTCTCACTATAATTGAAAAGCCATTTTTCGGTGATGTTGAATCCGTAATGTAGTACGCGTCGAGGAGTATCCCAGTTGGAACCTATAAAATTGGGGTCCTTATATTCGACTGGTATGGACGTAATCTATGATTATAAACTCAGCAACAATAATCCGAGAAAATCAATTGGCTTAGATGTACGTTCTCAAGAGGCTCGAGGACATGAGAGGAGCATGTAGACATGTGGCCACGCCGATCGAGTCAAATTGGCAACGCGATGGGAAAACCCGCCGTCAGCCATCCCTTTCTCACTGGGCCCACGGTTCTCGAAACTGACCCTTTTGCCAGAAAAAGCCCCAGAGCCACAAGCGGTATTTCGGGGCCGCGCGTTAACCACTGACCAGTGGGGTTACGATGGGAGTAGGGAAATCGGACCGTCGTGCCCATTGTCCCCCTTCAAGTAACCAGAAAAAAAAAAGCTACGAGCACTATTTGGTCAGGGCCTATTGTCTGATGCGATTTATGGTCAGCATGCAGTATGAAGGCTGATGGTTATCATCGTAATTTTGAATGATGATTCTGGGACGATTGGCCGACTCGGGGTCTCTGGACACCCCGCCGTCGACGCGCACTTCACCGGGAGTTATGCCGCCCTCGGAACGCCGGGGTCATACACCTCGACAGCGGAGCCTCAGTCTCGAAAAGTGGGGGTAACGTGCATCAGCCAGAAGCATCCATGCTTGAATATTGGTGCCATGTATCAGGCCATCATTGGGATCATGGTCTGTATTTCCCTATATCCTCGGAACTGATTACACCATACGTTGGATATATAAAGAGCAAGAATAATCCTAGGGGGTTGTCAGGGGCAAGAGTTGTATTCATAGTTCACATGCTCCATATTCCCTCCATGTTATGTGGGATAACGGCAGCTAATTATTTCCAGAACTTGCATTCAATGTGATCATGTAGAGTGATATCGCCTGCTAACCGATAGCATAAACCATCCGAACCATCGGAAGCTAGGAGGATAAACTTGAGTGGGAAGCACTTGCCGAGGCCCCATTCATCCAGAGGCATGAGAGTGAGATATTACAGGCCTCCAAGGCACATAACGAAACTTTAATACAATCCGACAACAAAGTAACCCCGCTTAACGGAATGAGTTGGCCCGCAGGGTATTCGTCGAGCTCCACAGCGAATCTCCATCATTCGCATACGAGTCCTCGCCACGCGGGCCACCAGCGCCATTGCCCATAATAACACTCAGGTCCTTCAAGCCCTTTTGTAGGATTTTCGTCAGGTGTGCCAGACCCGCTTGCTGTTCCGATAGAATCTGATTTAGCGTAATACACCCGTCAGCTCAAACCGACGAACGAGATGATGGAACACGTTCACCTGGGCGATCTGCGCCAATCCCTCATCGTCCACAACAGCCCACTCTCCACCGCTACCACCACCACCACCCACTCTTCCGCGTTCTTGCGCCGCTTTGACAGCACCTATCAGCGCCCATAGCTCGTTCAGTTTACCCTTGATCCGCCCTCGTCTTACATCCTCCTCAATCTCTTCCAGCTTTCCCCGCAGCTGCTCTTCCTCGGGTCGTATTGATGACGATCGAATGGCGGGTATAAGAAGATGAAGGTGTTGGATGAACGCCAAAAGCCGCTGGGTAAGGTGTGTTTGTTGGGCAGCTGCGCGCTGCAGACGTGATGCATTAGAAACGGCGTGACGCTGTGCAAGCATCTCCAAGCTCGCTTTCAGGTCCTACATCATGCGAGAGTGAGTATAAACATTATGAGTTGTGCTGCCCAGCACGCACCTTTAATCGAGCTTTGTGCCCTTCGGCTTGTTTTGATTGGGCCTCAACGCGTTCCCGGAGATTGTCGAATCCGAATGCGATTACGGGGACAAAGCTGAGTGCGGTAATTATTGAGCATATATTTACGACCTCATGCACCATGAAGCAAACACTCACCACGTAGGATCCGGATTATCCCGTGTGGCTTTCTCCCAGATATCGTTCGGTATATTAGGTGGCTGACGGTATAGGTTTACTTGATTGGGGTTGACAAGATTATAAAACGTGTGCTAGACAAAACAATATATTAATATCAGGTACGGGGGAGAACATGGTCATTTGAAGTTCACCTGAAAGCGACATTGCGGCGAATCAGGGTTCCACGCAGTGTATATGGCATCAATCCTCTGGATAAGTTTTACAGATTGTGCCTGCGCATCGGCTTGTGGCTGAGCAGGGCCGGCCGGTCCACGAGTCGAGAGAGCGGACGATCCAAGACCACCCCCGCCTAATGTGCTCGTTCCAAAGGCACTTGTATTCAGAGTATTGGTATTCCCGCCTCCAAACAACGGATTTGGGCTGGTCGTAGACTGCCCAAGGTTTCCAAAGAGGGATGGCCGTTGTTGCTGTTGATTCTGCGTGGACTGACCAAATATGCCTCCTGATTGCTGCTGCTGATTCTGCGTGGATTGGCCAAAGAGTCCCCCTGTTTGTTGCTGCTGCGGTTGACCCAAACTCCCCCCGAAGAGAGGATTGGTATTTGTAGCGGTGTTTGGGGAGGGAGTCGTGCTCGTCATATTAGTATTAATATTCAATCCCCCAAACAACCCGCCAGGCTTATTCCCGAAACCACCGCTTTGTTGAGTGTTGCCACCAAATAGATTACCAGCTTGTTGCTGCTGTGGCTGCTGAGTGTTCGTATTGCTCCCAAAAAGCCCCGTCGTAGCTGGCTGTTGTTGCTGTTGTTGCGCGCCACTCCCAAACAATCCACCTCCTGCCGCTGGTTGTTGCTGGTTTGACGTGCCACCAAACAGCCCACCTCCCGTTGCTTGCGGCTGCTGCTGCGTGTTCGCTCCAAACAAGCTACCCCCTGCCGCTTGTTGCTGCTGCTGCTGCTGCCCACCTCCGAAGAGACCCCCCCCTCCTGTCCCTTGGTTCGTGTTCGAAGTCGTACTTTGCGCACCGAACAACCCTGTGCCTCCAGTGTTCGTGTTCGTCGTCGGATTACCAAAGATCGACGTGGTTGGTTGATTCGACTGCTGATTTTGTGGTGTGGAAAGATTACCAAAGAGGCCCCCAGCAGGCTGCTGCTGCTGTTGTGGTTGTTGATTGGTTTGAGCTCCAAAAAGATTGCCCTGAGGAGCTGTCGTGTTCGTCGTTGGGTTCGACCCGAATATAGACATAATAGCAATACAGAGGGCTAGTTAGAAGAGAGGCTGTTCTCATTTCAGCGGTCAAAATTCGTGTGGAGAACAAAAACGCGTACATACGCGACAAGTTCTATTTGGTGCCACTGCTTTTTTCGAGCCTACTAAAAGCGCTTTCGCAGGATCCGTTGAGCACAAAGATGAAGAGTTATCCTCAGATGGAAACAGGCTTTTCACGACGAGAATCGTTGCCGTTGATTGATGGAGTTCCTCAGTTTTGCAGTGCGTTTGAACTTGTCGCTCGCCTCTTCCAAATCCAACTCAACTCATGCTATGCGTATTGCTTGTTCGTATTTGTTCAACAGTTTGATGGCGGCTTTGTCTGTGGACCTCTGTTGACCTGACCGTCACGCCGCATCCATCACCTCATTTCAATGGCCTATATATATTACAAGTCTAGGTCTCTCGAGATTTGGCGCCATAACACTGATAATCATCCAGAATAATCCCGTCTGATTACATAGTCCCTGCATCGCGATTGCCCCAAGGTGCAATCTTCGTTGATGCTTGCTTGGAATTCAAGCATCAGAACATATCTGTACATGTGCTCTATCGCGACATCTTAACACTCCAATCATACCGCCCACTTGCATCCCAAAACATCAGCGTCTATCCCCGTGCTGGACGGTGGACTACACGCCAAACCTTCTCCTCGGACCAGAGTCAGCTGCTCCTTTGAGATTATATTTCAAAATTCCTTGGGAGAAGAGCTTCGTATTCGCCCCACTATCTAGTCTTCAAGAATCAAGAAGCTGTTTACAAACCACTGGTCAACTCACCGACCCTACCATATTGCTTTGTCGTCCTTTTTGTCGCGGTTATGGCTGATCTATCGTTCGCACCGTTATCATCTGGTCAATTGCCTGTGCATACTACAACTCTCGATCATTCAATACCTTCTCCTTCTATACAACATCCGTCGGATTACGGTGATTTCGGGACGGCCGCATTCTGAAGATAATGATCCGGATTATAAGGGTGCGACTCGCAACAAACACATGGGGTATTCTCCTTACCTCGGTTCATAGCAGATTCCTTGGAGGTTGCGTAGCCTCATACGCCCATATTCCCATATCTCGGCATGTGACAAGCCTCATTTCCCCAGTATGTTGTCGATTTCTTTGACTGCAAATCTAATTTTAATAATGGCCTCAGGTGTTTGCTTGGCAACAGTATGATACAACATGGTTCCTGGCATCTATCCGATTCCCAACCCTGTCGCTTGTTGAGCATGCACACCTTTTTGGCAAAATCCAATTGCCTCATGTTCGCCCTCTTCTGACGCCGAGTGGTATTTTCCTCTATACGACTTTGGTCACTGGAGACCAGCGGGGATATAGCGTGACAGACGCTGCAAGATCTCCGTCAATGTTCCCTGTATCATCAATTTGTCTTCAAACATTGTGGAGAATTCCTGGAATGGTATAAATTCATGACTTCCCATCCTCTTTCTCCGCTCCGTTTGGGATAACCTTGCACACCATGGCTCTTTCTCGGCATACCCTAAATGCTCTATCTTGGGGCCTTTTGTCCCTCACGTTAGCCCAGGCAGCTGTTCTCCCAAATAGTGATAGTGTCATTCAGGCACGGGAGAAATATGACTTCATCATCGTCGGAGGTTTGTTCGCTGGCATCGCCCGTCACCTTCCAATAGTACTTACTGTGAGTTTTAGGTGGCGCTGCTGGAAATGTGCTGGCAAACAGACTATCGGAGAATCCTAGATTCCAAGTCCTCTTACTGGAATCTGGTCAAACGTTCGTCTCATCCGCATTCGTGCAAGCTTTTTTGGCTGAGTCGTTGCCCGCCCCTCCAGTGAGAAGGGCGTCATTGACTCAGAGATCCCATTCTTTTGTACAGCATTAACTCCGGACACACCATATGACTGGAACTACACCACTACTCCTCAACTCGGCCTTGCTGGGCGATCTATTCACTATCCCAGAGGTCATATGCTTGGAGGAAGCACCTCAGTCAGTGAGTTACCACGATCGCAAGCTCACAACTCGTATCTGACAACTTTCTCAGACTATCTCATTTACACGCGTGGTACAGTAGATGATTTTGATAGATACGCCAAGGTTTCGGGTGACAAAGGGTGGTCGTGGAAGAATATGCAACAGTACTTCAGGAAGAATGAAAGATTTGGACCACCGGCTGACAACCGCGATATCACCGGACTATATGATCCGTCATTTCACAGCTCCAATGGCATTAACTCTGTCAGTCTCTCTGGCCACCGTGTAGCAATCGAAGAACGCATCATGGATGCGAGCAAACAACTAGGGGGCAAATATAAATACAATATCGATCAGAGTTCTGGCGACCCACTTGGTCTTGGTGAGCACTTGATATCAAATGTTACGATCAGACATCACTTGACGTATTTTTGGCACAGGACACATTCAGTTGACAGTGAAAGGGCGTTCCCGCAGTAGCTCAGCCACCTCATATTTAGCGCCCGAATTTATGAATAGACCAAACCTGCACATCTTACTGGGTGCACGTGTCACTCGGGTGATCCAAACTGGAAAGGAACATGGTGTCCCTGCCTTCCGCGGCGTCGAGGTCCGTTTGAGCCCCAACGGTGAGCCGGCCCGGTATTCTGTGTATTGAAAACATGAATAGATATTGCCCATCAGGTCCTCTGCAGCACTTAATAGCATCCAAAGAAGTAATCCTCTCTGCCGGTTCTGTCAACTCTCCACATATCTTGATGCACTCTGGCATCGGTAATGCTAAATCCTTGAAGGCGTTCCGAATTGAGTCCCTCGTCAACCTTCCCGATGTCGGGCAGCACCTTTCAGATCACCCGTTTGGTGGCGTACGTTACAACATCTCGGGGAATGATACCTTCGATGACGTAAACCGAGATACACCCATTCGTCAGCAAGCCATCGACCAGTGGATGAACAATGGGACTGGACCACTCACCAACAGCATCGTTAGCCACCTCGTATTTCTGCGCTCCCAGAACCAAACAATTCTGAGAAAAGACCCTGCTTCCGGCCCCAAGACGCCGCATATCGAAATTCTAATTGGAGTACATCTCACCCGTATCATTCATCAGGGTCGCGGACTGATATCCCATGTTTCAGAATGGTGCACCAACCGGATTTCCTAAGACTGGCTATTTCGCATCTACCGGAATTGTCATAACCCAACCCATGTCTCGTAAGTCCCGATATCTCAGTAGATACAGGCATAATCTTAGAAACTACGGTGCAGGTGGTAATATCGCATTACAATCCAACAACCCCTTCGACCCTCCGTTGATCAACCCTGGCCTCCTTGAATCAGACTTCGACAAAAGTTTGATGCGTGAAGCTGTCAGGAGCTCCCTTGCGTTTTTCGCTGCTCCCGCATGGAAGGGTTATATCATCAACGCACTTGCTGGTCTCACCGCCGCAAGCACAGATGCCCAGATAGATGCATACAACGCCGCAAGCGTTATGACAATCTTCCACCCCACTGGAACCGCCCGGATGACACGCAAGCATGCCAAGGATGGAGTCGTCGATCCGGACTTAAAGGTCAAGAACGTCGCTGGTCTGCGAGTTGTAGACGCCTCTGTGCTGGTATGCTTCCGTTCTTTCTCGTCGTGTGTTATTATGTGCCTGATGATTTTCCTTTGTCAGCCATATATCCCAAGCGGCCACCCCCAGGCGATCGTCTACGTATTCGCGGAAAGAGCGTCTGACCTCATCAAGGCTTCCTACAGATAACACACTGAGATGACGATAAACTGGAAAGACTAATTTATCAGTATGATTAAATAAACTCTTTGGGATTACCCTCCACAATTATCAAAAACGTGGCCTGAAATCCTTACCCCGCCCCGCCTTCGCATTCACTCCACCTTCCTTTATCATAATCTTCGCACCTTCTACCGTTTATAGATCTTCACATCGTACAACAACCGCATGAGATAGAACACTATTATCAGCATTAAACCACATCTACCTGTAACTTCTTGTTTTTGTGAATACTGGCAGGTCTCGTATGGCAGTTGTACTCTAATCAATTTGACGTTGAGGCTAGAAGTATGTATAACCTCCTGTGACAATAATTTATTTCAGAGATCTTCAAATTAATAGATCCTGATCTCCGTTGTGCAGTTGCTTAAAATCGGGAAACCGGTGATGTGAGTTTGAGGGAAAAAATAGACTCATGGTTCTTGGTGATCTACTTCTTCGATGGGATAGAGAGGATAGGAACTGAAAGGGTCAAAGAATTGTTGGATCCGAACATATCTTGATCCCTGCAATGACAGTCACCCCAGAGGCATTCTACACCACCTTTATCGCAGACCAATGACAATTGGACGATCGCGTTGCCTACTGTCTTGCGACAGCTTCTTCGTGAAGCGAATATGTTTCATGGTCATGGGTGACACATGCTGCGACCGTCAAACAACTCAGTGAAGTATTTTGGGGCAGTGTCGCCGAAACATCATTCACGTCATTCAAGATGAATCAGTGGATTCGATGTTGCTATGTGTGTATAGTGGCATGTGACATGATGCATACTGCGATTTTATGGAGCATATCCGACACAAAGAATACCACTCAAAACTGAAGGATTGTAATGAGAATTGGAAAAACGCAGCGAGCAGACAGGACTTACTCTCAGGGGTGTGAAGAACCACTTGTTCTTTCCGCCAGTGTAACGATCCTCAAGCAGTTTCTTTATCGTCTTCTTAGCATCCTCCCGCTGTGATGGCTCCTTGAAAGCCTCCTGTGTGACTGTTCCTTTGAGACCCTCCAACTCAAGAGCGTAACGTGTAGGGAACAGATGTGAGTAGTTGACGACCTGAAGATCGCAAAGTAAGCCTCATCGCAACCCCGCAAACCCGAATCTCCAGACGCACCTTGATGAAAGGCTTGACCTTGCTCCGACGCGCCAATTTTTTCTGACCCATACGTCTCGTTACTTTCCGGGGGTACCGCTCGATACCAGCGACAATAGCATGGGGGTATGGTCGCTCTTTGGTGCCCTCGTCCAACTGCTTAATAACCACGACCTTCTTGCCGGCTTGACGGCCTTGGAGCACGATTGCAACCTGAATTCAAATGTTATCCTGTTTCGACGTCCAACAGGTGGATTTAGGATGTACCTTGCCAGGCTTGTATACTATACGCTAATCAGCGATTATAGTACAAAGTAGACAACGATGATGTACCTTTGACCATCTTGACGTTCGTCGACGAGCTCTTGATTACCTCTGTTTTGTATACGTTGAAGGCAAATTCGGGGCGAACGGCTGTTCCCGTGGTGGCTTGCCAGTTTTTGCCGATTAAGGTTCGACGCAAATCAAATATCGGCCTTTTCCTTCGGCAGCGGCCGTGCTCTAGGAATAATATACTAATAGTCTCTAATTTACGCAATACCCTCCTGACAGGGCAAATAGTCTCCCTCAATCCTTCTACGCCACTTCCAGGCTAGAATAGCAGAACCTTCCCATTTGCCTTTGCCCACTTGGAAACCCGTGTCGATTATCCTTTCTTAAACGTTCCTTCAAGTCCTGGAGACCGTGGATAATTCATCAAGAGGTCTACGATATCTATCCTCACGGATCCAGGCCTCGCCTAATGACGGCGACTGCCCACTCCCCCCAACGGATTTTAACCAGTTACATATGGAGTTTCGGCCCGAGACCCAAGAACTGCGACCTGTCACACAAACTAACAGGCTCCTTTACCTTGCGCCGCAATCTGGACTATTTCAGCCCGAACAGTAATCGTACGTTAGTGGCTCTTTCTGGGGCTTTCGATCTCGAGTTCGCAGAGTCGGTATAATAAGTTTTCCGTTTCCTAGTCTCGATCGTATAATATGGCCCTTCGAGACTCATGCCGTACTCAGGAGTCCGTTATACCAGGCATCTCCAAATTTGGGGTCCATTCTCGAAAAAAGTCTGTCGTAACTTCCAAGTATCGACGCTTGGATCTAAGCAACGTGTTCTGCCGGAATTAACTTTTAAGTCATGGGCTTAAGGTTCGATCCGTAATATAATATAGGAGATGCACAACTGAGCTAGTCAATTAATCTCTGTGGAAAAGACATTCCTGTGTAGGAAACGTTTCACCTGGCTACATTTCCACTCACCCAGAAATTGGAATCAAATTTCGACTCAACAGATCGAAAAACCACAGCCACGTTGCCAAGACAAACACATAGTCGGGAGAAAGACGGCAAAAACGAGCCTGTTAGTTACAGGCACAACTTTGCTTCCATTCCAACAGTAGAATATCCGCTATTTCAACATACAACCCCTTACTGCTCAAGTCCGTTTATCATCAAAAGCTCTAGGTGTTGGTGATCAGATTGAACACGACATTATCCATAAGGGGGAGTACAATAGGTATGACGGTAAGGAACTAGGAGTGCCTCGACAAGAAACCGAACGGAGGAAGTCCGACAAGTGAAGAAAGGAACCATGCCAGTATAACCCCAATAGAATTATAAAAGCAAGGATTTTAGTCATTCAGAGGCCTATATTAACTTTTGCAATTGTTGATAAGAGGACTAGGAGAAAAGGATTGCCAACTTACTTGGTGAACAACCGATGGCGATCAGGCCATTGAAGCTGTTATTCTGGCAGCAAACGGGTTGCTGCGTGCTACAAGGGTGTTAATTTCGTAGACGCGTAGAAGTAGGCACTAAAACTTACCAAGAGTTACCACCAATACCAATGACAGAGAGTGGGGAGCATGTAAGGCCAACAGCGACAGTGGGGCCAACAACAATGCCAAGGAGGCCGATGAGGAGAGCCGCAACGGGGTTGTTTGCTTGTGTGACACTATTGCAGCATTGGATAGAGCCAGTGTTACATTGACCAGGTGTTCCCGACGGAGTACCTCTCCTGGCAGCTATTATGGGATAAACTGAGGTTCCCAGGAGATATATGAAAGTACTTACAGCCTACGGGGGTCGAGCGGCGGACAGGGGGATTGGGAGGGAGTCCTCGCGCGAAACGCTCTGCATTGGTCTCGGCGGGAACGGCGCCAACAGTGGCGGCGGCAGCAGCAACGACGGCGAAGATAGTGATGAACTTCATATTTACTGGAAAGTGCGAGTGGCAGCGCCGAGAGGCAGGGTAAAAAAAAAAGTAAGGAGTGGACGAGAGAATAACCTAAGTAACCAACACGGGCAACTCCTGACTTTATACCTAGCCCTAGCGCCCTCCGATGTCTCCGAACGGAGTTCGATTGATTATCGAATTACGGAAGCGATGGCGCTCATTCTAATACGTACGCGAATATATATTTTGGCCCCCGAGCGACGCGCTAATGAATTTCTCGGCTGTTTCAATCGTGCTTCTCTTCTTCCCTGACGGCGCTCTGTTAGGGTTAGACACCCTTAAAATTTTCAGGCAAACCTTTCTGGAGTACTCTGGAATCCAGAGAATGAGAGAACACAGCTGTGTCGAATGCCGGATATTGATCCATACAGTCCCAAAATGGATATGCTTACGATAGACTTCTGTCTGTTGATTCTTGTCTTCTGTCAGATCTTGCCGAGAGTGATCCCTGAATCAAAGAAATTTTCGATCATCAGCGAAAGAATAGCACCTAGCTAAGATAACGTTACCTCCTTAGTGGCAAACAATATTACGAACTGAAACATAAGCGAAGGGGCGCGTTTGGGTATCTATTTACGCCCTTGGTTTTTCCATTAAAAAATTCAAGTGTCAAAGGAAATCCCCCAGCGTTGCGTCGAAAAAAACTACGGGTGAAAAAGTATCCCTCCCAGGCTGCCAACCTGATTGAGTCACCAGTTTCCGTCTTTTTCTCAAAAACGTGAAATGAAGCGTTATTCGGTAGCACAACAACTTGCCACACCCTGACATGATAGCACTACGACCCTGGTTGTGCCCTGATAAATCGCAGGTGCTTGCAGTTTGAGGATTGCACTGCCCTCAAACGCGACATACCTGAATCATCAATTGCGGCGATATTTATAGTTGTTCATTGCTCACCTACGATAAATTCAGTGGATATCAAAGATCGACTGAGAGCTCTATGTGACTACGACAACCTCAGAAACCGCATCAAGCACACAAATAATTAGAATATGAAGGTGACGGGAAGCCCGACATGACAGTCGCACAGATTTCGACAATGTGATATGTTGCCACTTTGGGATACGCAGATGACGACTTTCGGTGTAGGGACATAGAGCGTACCGGGTATTGAACATATCAAGACTTCGAGGAAAACAATCCCAGGCACTTGTTGATAATGGAGTGTCACTTTTCTGTTGATGGGACCTTTCCTCTCGAGGGCCGACGATATAGTGAAAAATGTCTCTTTAATGATCCGGGGATGATTCCTTGTCGAGGTGGCTCAATGCATCAGGGCATGAGTTCTCCGTTCCGATACATTGGAGATGTCTCCGGCCAAAAAACAACACTGTCATAAGTCATCGTACCTCAAAGCCGTGCATGTCAAGACTGAAGACAGTGAGCGACACCACATTGAGCGAACGTATCGTGAGGAGTCCACGCGTTCATGGAGCCTAAGCGAAAACCCAGCATGGAGTCGTTAAAATAACCAGGGTAAAGACGGAATATTTCACGACTGTCATCGCGTGAGGATCTCATTCGATGTACAGAGCGTGCGACGTGCGGCACAACTCCACAAAATATCGAAGGGTGTCAGTCCCCTGAGATAGTCTGCGGTACCCCGTGGGGACATATACCACCTCCGATCGATGCATTTCATCGAATGGTCATTATGAGCACCGAAAATGCACGGAGGAGGGTGCACCCATCAATCCCCTGCCGAATAGACATTACTCCATAATAATGAAAGGGCAAAGGCGTACCTTAGCACTCAGCAAGGACCACCATCACGGCAGGCAGGATCGATGGAAGCGACGAAAAAACTTGCAGGCTGTGTCAGGTGGACACAAAAGATGCAATAATAAAAGCCGACCTTTACCCGATGATGAGTTTGAGCCGTCGAAGTTCCACAATGCCTTGGGTTTAATTGTGGGTCCCATGTCTTAATCGCCACCGCCTTGTCTGCGCACACATAAATCGCTACAGTCGCAGCCACCACATGAACCTGATGGTAGAATACCAGGTTTAACGATCAGGATGTATGTGAGGATCGCTTGTGCGAGTAGTTAATGAGCGGAAAGCCTTCGCGATAACAACATGAATTAGGAACCTGGAACGACAGAGAGTGGGGTCTGGCGTCACGATAAGTAGGCCAATGGCGTCGAAACTGGAGGCTCTTACGGTCACCACTACGTTCCTCTAATGAGACCATCAGATGTAGCCAAGCTGCCAAATTCATATGAGTGATCATCTTGGTTCGCAACTTGAACGCAACCCTCCTCGCGAACAAAGTCGTTGAGCAAGATCACGTTACACTGTCAACAAGACCAAATACAATCCTGAGTTCATCCTGAAGACAGTTTTTGCTTTCTCAGCGACGTTCTTGTTGCCAAACTGTTGCTCGTCGACTTCAAACAATAGGGAACGAAAATGGTGAGCACGTCCCGAGCGACTCCCATCCTATTTTGATGTTGCTGAACCCCTGTGAAGTCCGCTTCACTTCATTTCTGTTCAGAATGCAACAATTTGTTGTACCCAAAAGCCGACCAACAACGAAGAATCATGGTTTATGCATGTCGGATTTGTCAATATGATGAGATTGGAGATAATAGTTGTGTATACAAAAACGACTTGCTGACAGTCACAAAGTAAGTCAGTCGCTCGACAGACCTTCGGTTAGATTGAAGAGGTCAAAGAGAACAAGTGGGAGTGACAACGGATCTTGGGTCCGATCCTACTCTTGTGCGTATCTTCATCTTTGTCCATAAATACAGGGTCAACGACATCTCGTTAAATAAACAGGCCCATTCCAACATCCCTTGTCCACGCTGCGGGCACGAGGAGTACGTCACCCCATCTCCCTTCCTATGTCAAGGCCAAACCTGACCCTGTCTTTCCAGTGCTGTGTTCTATCAGGATCAATCCAAACGAAAGGAGACGCGGATGATCCTGTTCTTCGTCTGTACGAAGTGTAATAACAGCTTCCTGGACCCAACAATACCAACGGAGAGCAGGCCGGATATGGAGTGATAGACACTGTATGTTGTCCATATATATTAGAATGATATATAATGCTACGCTTGAAATTTCTTCCTTCCCAGCAGGTTCTCGAACGAGAGCTCTAAGTTGCCAATCGCCGGTTCCCAGATAGTGCCGAAGTGTTGAGGGCCTATTACACAAGTTGCGTTGATCTGCGTCTCGCGAGGAGCCATCTTGACACCGCATACATGCATGCGCCGGAAATGGTCAATGTCTGTTGGTCGATGTCAAATACGGTTCATGCTGCTTGAAGGAAAGACCCTACCGCGGACCATACAGAAGGGCGCCTGTAAATTTTTGATAAGCATTATATTGAACTCGTTCACCACAGACGAGAACTAAAACTCACAACCAGACGAAGTGGCTTGTCAATAGGGCTCCGTTTATAGGTGTCCCTATAACAGGTTCTCAGCAGAATATACCTTACTAACCATTTATCACGCACCAACTAGACCGATTATACCTAGGATGAATTTAAGTGTAAGAATGAAGACTGTAAGTCAGAATCACAGAGGCGAACCTGAAAAGGCGAAAGCGACACCGATGCGTGCACCGATCTCATTCACATCTGTTGCCAGCGATGCTAGCACGAGAGGAGTTAAGTTGACGCCGGGAATCATTAACTACAGTGTACTAACCCAGTACGGCTGGCGAAAGTGAAATCGCTAAAGGGGGGGCATTCCATTGAGTCTTGGTGATAGTGAACTCCAATTATTTGTTCAAACATACCTCCTCCGGAGAAAAATCCATAAATAACAGCAAAAACGACTAAGCCCCCGGCGTTCTTTACGCCCAAGATTGAATACATCAGAATTCCCATGCACGCCGTAAAGGGGATGGCCATGTTGTAAACACCATATCGGGGAGCAAGGAAAGCAGGTACGGTTCGACCAAAGATGGATGCTGCGTTCATGATTGACAACTGTCGAGTGAAAAAATAAGGTCGTCGTTCATGCCCCGTATAAACAACAGACATACGCAATAGAATGCAAATTGGCGCGGAATTCCGTGGGTTGTCGCATAAAGTTGAAGGTAAAAGGTGGGGAAGTGCAGTCCGAACATCACGAACAGCCCTCTGAAAACCCATCAGCAATGGGGTCACCCGACACAAATATAGGATACTTACCCGATGAGTGTAAAGAGATAAGGAGTATCGCGTACAAATTGAGCAATAGGAATCGCACTTCCAACGTTCTTCGGGGGAAGTCGAGTCCGCATGCAAAGGTTGGCAATAAGTAGGAGACCCGCGTTGAATGCGGTGCTGATTCGAACACCGTTGGCGAAACCGATCTTTCCGTGTAAAAGAGAATTAAGCATGATAGGATGAATGAGTGAGCCTGTTGTACGTCAGTTATATTCTTTGGTAGATCATGGCATCTTTTCTGTACCTAGAGCGGTTCCACAAGCAACAACACCCATAGCAAGCGGCCTGTGTCGTTGAAAGTAATGTGACACGACGGCAAGACCTATGTACTCGTCAATATCAACCATCAAGGTTGGGCCGCATAACCCTCACTGGGAATGTAGGTTACGCCAGCAGCCAAACCACCCCCTAACCCTTGAGCGAGGAATACCTAATCCAAGACAGGATTAACGGAGGGAAGAGAGAGAACTCATTGAAAATCACTTGGTAATAGCCATTTTCGTGCGATAGTGACAACATGAAAACTACAACAAGACATTATTGCGGGCCCTAAATCTTTATCATACAACATCAACGTACATGAAAATATGTGCAACAGGGAGCCTCCGATCATAAGGTGGTGGCTGTGGGAAAAAAAGGATCAACGCAGCCCTGAGTGGCCTTCTGGTCTTCTTACAAGTAGCCCCTGTCGAAAGCTCTGCCAGTGAAGATTCCGCTCGCAAAAATCACGAATATCTGAACACCACCGATCCAACTAAGTGGTATTCAACGTCTGGGAGCAATTAGTAAAGGACAGTGACACACCCAATATCACTTGGCGAGTATTTAGTCAGGTAGTCCCTGACATAATAATCTGTGCCATGTGGTCATAAGCACGAGGCAGGCTTGAAGAAAAGAATTTTTGTTTACTACATCCTGGTGTTAGTATCAGAGCTTTTAGGAAGTAAATTGCTGACTAACCCGTCGTATACTCCAAAGGCGTTGGTGTAGCTGCAAAGATATTTTAAACCGAAGAAGCACAGAGAGAAAGGGAATATGACGTACCCGAAGGTTGCGAACTGCATCAACGAACTGTTTTGAAGCTTCGTACAACGTTGTCAACGAAAAAGACAGTAATATAACGCACGCGCCAAACAAAGTCGACCACCCCCAAAAGCCGCCCTCCGGAAAGATCTCTTCAGGCTCCAAAATCGGCTCTTCATGGATGCTAGCTGCTGTCGCAGAACCAGTGCTCGCACCCTTTTCTTCAATCTTCTCTCGGGAGTCAGTGACGGTGGCTCGTTCGGATTCCGACATCGTTTTTTTTCGAGGGGGTCTGCTCTGTGCAAATATAAAAGAAAGGAAAGAAAGACAGTATGGTCAAAGGAAAAGACACGCTGACTGAGTGCTGTTATTCATCACGCTAATTTCAAGGACGACTGAATTTTAAGCGACTCCCATGGGCCCAGGTCAAAAGACGGTGATCATCCGCGGACCGAGGTACACCAGAGTACCACATCAATCGCGGCGGCAGTTACGTAATCGTGGCAGCCTGGGTAGCCCAGAGTTACCACTAGCACAACAAAGAGTCGGGAGCGGGCGGGAAGAATACATAAGCGCCTCAGGATTTAGAACTGGAGTAAGAGGGGTCGGCCAGGTAAGCCCCGGATAATATGCACTATGCTCTATGAGATCGTCCAGACGTCCACGACCGGGATAAAAACAGCTCACGAATCATGATCATCCTTGCCATGGCAGGTCGAGTCAACGTTTGGGAATTCCGGGTAAACTTTTCTAACCTTACGTTGTTTCAAGGTCCGGACTCAAAACGCTCTGAAAACGACACGCCATAACTTTGGAGTGAAAGGCCGAGGCCGCCCGCGCAGGTGACCAGGCTAACCATATCGACTGGTAACAGTCCCCTATACTGGCGTACGTGTCGAAGGCGTGGAAATAACTGGTAAGGAAAATTGGGTCATTTGAGTTCGGCACTGTAGGCCAGTGTGTGGATGCACTTTCAACGACGAATGGACGCGCGTCCAAGTCGTAACGCAACTCACGGGAAGTAATAACAGGATATAACGGGATGTAGAGAAGCGCACCAAGCCATATGGAACGGACCTGGGGCTTGCTGATGCCTACAAAGGTAGTAATACCTCAGCACTCGAGCACACGGCACGCGCCGGTGTCTGTCAACATGAAGCGTCTTTGCGTTTCAGTGCTGGCAGTGCACCGGGACTCCGAGTACTGGTATTATGTATATTACTCAGATTATAGGTTGTATGTAACACGTGCGCCATATATTGGGCAGAGATCAGTCAATGTCGTGTAACCCGGCAGCACGTACCAGGGCTTGGCGTGTGTATTATACAAAAATGGTGCCTTTACGCCGTGCAACGAGAAATCGAGCCACGAGCAAGAGAGAAGCACCCAGGAGCATCGCGGTCTGAAGAAGTTCGGTAAGAGAATGAATTAATGTACCAAGGAAGTTTGGGCATACCCCTGCGAATATTATCGCACGCCTAGGAAAAATTTCGCTAAACACCGTCATCTAGACTAAAAGAAATAAACTCACCACCAATAGAAGTGAGTTGTAAGGAGTGCTCCAGCGATGGGAGTTGCTTAACGATCCTCATCAGAAACTAGTCAAGAAACGGTACGAGTGGAGTTTTACCAATCAATCCGATTATTCCTACACTCGGATGTCAGGAAGATAGATGAAGTTTGGTCGATTTACTGCTTACCGTTAAAGGCGAAGAAGATCCCTATACGTGCTCCGATTTCACCCATGTCCGTTGCAAGCAGTGCTACAAATACCTTGGTCTTAGTTTTTAATCTGGAGATATTAAATCAAAGATGACTCACATAACATTGGAGGGAGAAGCGTGATTCCTATATCAACTATTAACAGGTCATCTTAAAGGATTCATAGCCTACTTACCACCACCTGAAAAGAAACCGAAAAAGACGGCGAAAGCGATAATTCCCTGTTCGTCCTTGACAGCGCCAAGACTGTATGTGACTGCAGCCATGCCAAACATAAAGAATGTTATCATGTTGAATACACCTATTCTTGGAGCGACAATTGGCGGGATAGTACGACCTATGACGGAAGCAGCGTTCATGATGGGGATCTGATTTTCTCTGTAATCAGTTACCGAGGATTCGCGCACAGTTTCACTACACTGACGCAATAAAACGAAAAGTTGCGATCTACTCCGTGAGTTATCGCATCGAGCTGCAAGAAGAAAATGGGGAAGAATAGGCCGCATACTATGAGCATTCCTCTGGACATTGAGCATTAATTCCGTGGCACGCTTTCACGACTAGTATAAGTTAAGACTTACGCGATCACTACGATTAGGTAGGGAGGATCGCGAGCGAACTTCGCAAGGGGAACGGCCGTCCCTGTCTTCTTTGGCAGAAGTCTGGTTCTCATCATACAATTGGCGATAATAAGCAGGCCGGAATTCAACGCAGCACTGATTCGAACACCGTTTTGAAAGCCGACAGGGCCATGGAAAAGCTTGTTGAGCATGATTGGGTGAAGGGTGGCACCTATACGCCAGGGTCGCTTTAGCTTGAGTGGTTGGAGTTAGCATTTTGCTCACCTAAAGCTGTGCCTGACGCTACAATGCCCATAGCCAGGGGACGATTACGTTTGAAATAATGAGATACCACGGCCAAACCTTGGGCAAGAAATAAATTAGCTGTTGTTTTGTTTGGAAATGAAGATGAATAACTTGGTATATAAACTATGCCTGCCGCGAGACCTCCTCCCAGGGCCTGGCTGAGGAATATCTAGGCAGCAAGATATATCAGCTTCGACATACAGTATGTTACCCGATGAGCCCACTTGGTAATATTGATTTTCATGCGATAGTGAGAGCATAAAGTCTGGTTTCCGTCAATTAACAGAGATATCATTATTTATAGAATGATTGCAACGCACAACAAAAAGCGTGGAGGATTGCACCACCAATCATCATGTGATGGCTTTAAAAAGAAAAAAATTCTGATATCAGTATATCGGAAAATTTAGGTGATCCCAAACCTACAAGTAACCACTGTCGAATGCCCTTCCAGTAAACAATCCCGCTGCAAACGTTAAAAATATCTGAGTGCCTCCGATCCATCTAATGTTTATCAGCCAGAAACAGGAGAGGATCGTCAGGAAGACGCACCCTATCTCGCTCGGGGTGTATTCCACAAGGTATTCACGGACATAAAAATCTTCGGCAGTCGTGAGAGATAGAAACGGATGACGGAGATATTAAATACTTCAACCAGACGCAAATTAGAAAGATTCTTACAGTGAACGAGAAAAGAAGCCTCACCCTTGATAGACGCCGAAAGCATTCGTGTATCTGACGGGTTGCTAATAAGGCTTACAAGCTAGACAACCATGCTAGATATAAACTGACCCAAAGGTAGCGTATTGGACCAGCGTGCTAACAAAGTTACCATGTTCAATAGGCGAACCCCAACTGATGATAACGAAAAGAATCACGCACGCGCCACACAATGTTGACCAACCAGCCCAACCACCTTCGGGGAATTGGTCTTCGATTCCCTTCGCTTGAGCCCCGGAGCCTGCTTCTAATGATTCTCCCTTCTCTGACATTTTTCCCAACTTTGGAGGCGGCCGCTTCCAACGTAGAGTTCGAGAGGTGGTTTGGAGCTGGTGAAGGTTGAAAGCAAAGGTGTGGCACACCCTGGTATCTTGGGTTGCCTCGGCAATGAGGATGCCTGTCTCCGAACATATACATCCCCCATGGGTCCTTTCCTATCATATCAGGGGCAGTCGACATGCAATGATCACAACCCGATGAAGTCGATGACCGATGACCGACCCCTTACTGTCTGTTACTCTCCCCGTCGCCATCTGCGCTTCGACCGCCTAACCCATAATATCCTGTGAGAAATCGTGCTACAGGCGTTGACCATTCTAATCAAAGATGATTCTGATGGTCTGGAACTGCCACTTCGTCGTCGTTCATGTCGGTGTTTTGAGGGCAATACACACACGTAAACAACGCGTGAACAAAAGCCGAAATCAAGCCGGGACGGCAGGGGCCGAGGGCAACCCTTATTTATAGATTTCATTAGCGAAAACAAACGTAGTCCGCGGTCTGTATACACACGTGCTCTATCAACTAAAATTGCACTCTGCAATGGATCAAACTAGATGCGTCCTTTTTCTGCGTACCACGAGGAATCGTGTGATAATGTAGCAGCAGGCGCCACACGCCATCGACGTCTGGTAATGAAGGTCAGTTAATTTTCGGTTATACATTTCAGTGAAAATAAATTCATACACCCCCAAAAACAATTGGCCGCCTAGAATTTGGTCAGGTGGGAAGGGTCAGTGGACCATGCACTCACCACCAGTGTAGTTCACTTGTAAGAAGTGCACCTGCAATGGGGATGGCTGTGGAATATTTGTTGATTCAGATCGAGACACGAAAACGTTTTCTCATATGGAAACACCCTACCGAAGAGGCCTATGGTACCTAGATGGAACGTGAGAATCATCGCATAGCAAGACAACCGGTCAATTTTTACCAGACAACGCAAATGAAACACCGATCCGTGCGCCAATCTCATCGACATCTTTGGCGAGGGAGGCTGCGTATAAAGTATCTTGGATCAGGGTACCCGGCGTGGACATGCAAAGATTACTAACCGAGCATTGCCGGTGTGAGAGCTACCCCTGGAATAACAAGCGTCATGGGAAGGAACAAAGGGCCAATGATGGCCCGACATACCTCCGCCTGAGAAAAATCCATAGATGGCCGAAAATGCAATGAGGCCGCTGGTATCAGTGACGGCCCGAAGACAGAACATCAAGGTAGACATGCACAAGGTGCAGAATATCGCCAAATTGATTACGCCACACCTTGGGGCGAGGGTGGCCGGAAGGATGCGACCGAGGATAGAAGAGGCGTTCATTATGGGGAACTACGGGCGGGGATTAGGACATATACTGGACCTGTGATTGGAGTTTAGACCAACACAGTATTGTACAAAGTCCGGCCCAAATCCATTGGCGTTCCCGTACAGTTGAAGGAAGAATACAGGGAACGAAAATGCGCAAATTATAAGCATCCCACTGCATTGTATCAGAATGGTGAGAAGTGAAACGGGGTGTGCCAAACTTACCCAAGAAGTAAGAACAAGTATGGGACATCTTTGGCAAACGCAGCGTAGGGAATCACAGTTGTTGTTTTCTTAGGAGGCAACCTTGTTCTCATCATCAAATTGGCGACGACGAGCAGAGAAGAGTTCAGCACGGCGCTCATTCGAACGGCATGTGGAAAACTTCTGGCGTCATGTAGTAGGTGGTTGAGCATGATGGGATGCAGAACAGCACCTGCGGGAACGCTCCTTAATGCCACTATGAGTCGTCTAGAAGAGCCACCAACCTAGAGCTGTTCCGGCGGTCACTATGCCTATAGCTACAGGAAGGTTCCTTTTGAAATAATGTGACCCAATGGCTAAGCCTTGACGGGACTGTTAGGGGTTCACATTCAAATACTTGGAAGGCACGAACATGGCGTGTAGATAAGGCCCACACTTAATCCTCCTCCCAGGCCCTGGCTGAGAATAATCTATTGACCGCACGGTTAGACGATGAGCAGCTGGGGGGATGCATCCTGTTACCTGGTAATATTTGTTTTCGTGGGCGAGTGAAAGCATGAAGACTGAGAAGCATTTAACGCCCGTAACGCCGAATAAGAGAGTACTTGTCTACATGAAAATGCATGGAGGAGTGATCCTGTTATCATCATGTGGTGGCTGTAATTATTATGTTAGTCGACCGCACGTTACAATCTCAACGCGCGCTCACAAGTAACCTCTGTCAAACGCTCTCCCCGTGAAAATACCACTGCCGAGAACGAGTAATATCTGTATCCCGCCTATCCACCTGTGCGGCATTCGAAAACGATAAGATGGCGAGGCCACGTGATTCAACATACCCGATACAACTTGGGGTGTAGTTTTTGAGATACACCCGTACATAAAAATCTTGTGGAAACATTCAATGAGTTTCAAGCGGCCAGAGTCCAGAGACATGAACACTGCACGTCATATCAGTATATGTACCACTCCGATTGGAGGGGACATACCCTTGATAAACTCCAAACGCATTTGTGTACCTATCTATAATGTGTTATAAGCGAGATAATGCTCGAAATATGTCCGTTCACTTACCCGAACGTGGAAAATTGCACCACAGTACTATTTTTGGAACAGTTGATCAAATTTTGTCTATTACGACGGGCCCCCCAAAAGGAGGATCACACAGGCCACATACGCTCCGAGAATAGTCGTCCATGCCTGCCAACCTCCCTCGGGGAATGTTTCCTCTACATCACTCTCTAAAATTTCGGTGTGTTGCAACGTCGTCGTTCCAGGTGATTCGGGGTCTGACTTTTGTTCTGACATGGCCGTGCGGTCTGAGGGTCCTCGCACAAGAGGGGTGGTGATGGTGGTACAAGAAAGAAACACTTGGGGTGTGCCAGCTATAGCGCTCGTTAAACCTTGACAACGAAAATCTGGTCGAAAATAGTTTGCGTTGGGAATAAACAGGGCCGGGAAAATTTGTTGGACGTGGAACCGAAGAATCAATTCAATGTTACCTGGCCCAGCGTAAACCGCAATATGCGTTCTTTAGCAACCACCGCCACGTCGCTGTTTTATTATCGAACCCTTCTGCATCCAGGCTCATTCACTTTTATCTTTGAACGGTGTGCGTACAAAGTGGCATGACTCGAAGACCATCAACTCACGAGATCGCCAGCACACGATGTCGATGAGTTCAACCGACTGTCAGGGTTCCTGGTTTGGTGAGAAGCATAGGGGGACGCCCTCGTTTGGTACACTCGACACCTAAGCGGGAGACAGCGGCCCGTTTACGAGATAGAAAATGGTGAAGAGAATGGCCTGTTTGCGCTGGTGACTAACAGGAAGCTTGACTCTCGTGAGACAGCTCGACCGAAACTATGAATATCGGTGAAGTAGGGCGTATGACTTCAACGTAAGTGCTGTTATCCTGTGCACTGATTTAGAGCAGGGAAGAAGGGATATACCTTACTACGGACCCCAGTAAAAAAACCTCGCCAACTGAAGAGCTTACACCCCTGTAACCGCGTGCGTCGATGGTAAGTAGGCAATAGGGATTTGAAAAAGAGTGTCCTGCTGAACAATAGAGTCTAGATGGGTTTGAACTGGGTTTGGATAAAATCTTGTAACAAGTCATGAGGAGACGATGACTGGGAAGGTGTCCGACCATGAGCGGGCCCTAGGCACACCGGCCGAAAGTTACCGATGATAGCCGGCCACCCACCAACCGCCGGTAACTTAGCCTTGCGTTCGTTAAATTTTATTATTACGTTTACAGCGCCTAACCCGAAGTCCCGCCGGTGTAGCTAGCGCCTGTCCTTCAAAATCTATTTAATGCTCAAAGCCAGCCACTCTCCAACCTCTCACAACCTCACTAGGCAACATCAAATACCCACACGTAAGCTGGATTTGATCTACCGTGGAAGAGTTGACGGAGGGGTTGCCCGTATTCACCGCACCCCCAAATCCAAGCTGATGACTCAAGCTCTAAGCACGCCCGATCGCCAAGGGCCTCGACACGACAAAAGAAAGACGCGACGAAACCTGCCTTGATCCAACAATGTTTCGGCGGTCGGTATCCAAGAACATAAGATCCGCCCTCCTCCGCTCGTGCGCCTGGTTCCTGGAAAATATCTTGCCGCCGGCTCCTCGTTTTCCCCCCGGAACCAACCCGGAATCTATAAAGCTCGATACTTATCTATGAAAGAGGACACCCACCCACCCACGCCCCTTAGCACCCTGCGTCTCTTTGGATCTACTTGCTTTACGTGTAAAATTTTGGTGATCGAATTATCAACACTTTTTATACCTTATCGACGAGCACCGTCACAGATCGAGTTGTATCGTTGACCGTATGTACAGTGTCTGTCGACAGAAACACAGACTGATCTTTGTAAAAAAAAGTTATAATGACTTTTCCAACGTCGCATCAGGGCACATACGTGGAATCAGACAAGGGCAGCACCTCTACCCTCGCGAATGATCAACATGACATCGAGGCCAGCGAAAAATCCAGAATTGCTGATTTTCCTGAAGGGGGATGGAGGGCTTGGTCTGTTGTGCTGGGAGTGTATGTCTATTTTTATCTTTTCGACGCTAAAGTGGCTCACACTTTTTTCCTTTCACCCAGTTGGATAATTCAGTTCAGCACTTTCGGGTCCGTGTCTCGTGAACATCTATTGTTATCAAGGCTAATGTTACGTTTTTAGCTATACAAACGCCTATGGTGTCTATAATGGTACACATCATGCTGTAATCGTGATCTGTTTTTTGCTGAACGGATTGGGGTTACAGATTATTACGTTCGAGAGTATCTCGTTGGGAAGTATACATCGTCTCAAATTAGGTATGGTAATCGCCCTCTCCCTTTGCATCACCTGCTAATTATATCTTATCTAGTTGGATAGGGAGCGTTCAGCTTCTGCTAACTTTATCGGTCGGCCTTATATCTGGGAGGGGCTTCGATACCGGTTATTAGTGAGTGAAGCTACCATACACATGCGACTTTTACTTATCTCTACTCCTAGTTATCATCTCATGATCGGGGGTTGCTCTCTTTTCGTCTTTTGCCTATTCATGCTATCCCTGTCCCAAGCCGGACAATACTATCAAGTTCGACGCATGCTTTCCCAGCATTACTTTGATCTGACCTTATTGTTAGGTATTCCTCACCCAAGGCCTGGGCCTCGGAATGGCCATAGGGGTGACCTACGTCCCCGGCATGGCACTCCTATCTCAATACTTCCACCGGCGGCGTTCGCTGGTAATGGGCATCGCAGCGTCTGTAAGTAGTCCCTTATTCCAGCGCGTGCGACAAATGTATCAACGACCATAGTAGGGCTCAGCAGTCGGCGGCGCGCTCCATCCAATCATGCTCAACAAATTATTCCACGGGCCCATTGGCTTCCATAACGGTGTACGAGCGAGCGCTGGGATGAATTTAGGCCTCCTTGTTATAGCGCTGTGTCTGACGAAGCCTAGGTTTCCACCGAAAGGGAATCAGATGAGCTTCGTTAAGACTCTGCGGTTGTTTGCGCGCGACCCGCCATACGTGATTATGATCCTCGGGTAAGTTGGCGTCTCTTTTCGTGAACTGAGATGTTTTTGATCTTGCCTCGACACTTAGGACTGTTCTTGTCTTCGCCGGGCTTTACTTTCCTATTTTCTTCGTGCAGCTGAACGCCATCAAGAATGGGATCGACCCTGAATTGGCTTTCTACACGGTTAGCACCCCTGAAGGTTTGGACGTTTTGCGCAGAATTCCTAATATCGATGGTTTTTAGATCGCAATTCTGAACGGTGCAAGTGTCATTGGACGGGTGATTCCCAATTTGTTTGTCCATCGGGTCGGCGTGTTCAATGTTCTGATCCCGTGCATCGCTATATCTGGGCTTCTGGTGTTTTGCACCCTCGTCGTGAGGGATGTGGCTGGCACCATGAGCTTTACAGTCCTATATGGATTGTTCTCCGGCGCTTGTGCGTATCTTGTCTTATTTTTCCTTCCTTCCTTGATTTGATTCTCCCTGTAGATGCTGGCCTGATCTCACCCCTCATCACGAGTCTAGCAAAGAATGACTCCGAAATCGGAGCACGCATGGGAATTTGTTTCACTTTCACCGGTATGGGTATACTTTTTCTTCATCGTCTTCACGTCCTAACTGCCCGCTGATCCTAGGTATTGGTGGTCTCTTTGGTACGCGCCTGTCAAACTCCTGTCGTTACTAATATCCTGACCTGTCGTTCCAGGCACACCAATCGCTGGTGCACTGCTGACAACCTCCTTTATATGGTGGCGGCCCATCCTTTTCGCAGGCCTCTGTGTGACCTGCGGAACATCCTGTTTCTGTGTCTCCCGATATCTGGTGTCTAAGCGGAAGAATACCCAATGGCTGTGAAGATCCCACATGTTCCTTTTTTTTCTCATCATCATTTCATTCACAGTCACGGACGACCCCCATAGATGCTGTACCCTACGAGCTTTTCTTACAAAATCCTATCATACATATCATACGTCAAAATTCGAGTATTCTAGTTCTCACGACGGACATGGATCTTACTTTGTTTTTTTTTTAAAGTTTGTATCAATTAGTTGAAGATTAATGTCGTTTTATCATAGATTTTTATCAACTTGCCATGAATTGTTTACTATCCCTTGCAGTGAATAGATAGAGGGCATCCGAGGCTAAGTATGTAAGCAGGCATCTAATAAACAACGATCAACATTGGACTCAGCTTCGCTTCTCTTCGTTCTGTCTACTCGAAGGAAGCAAAGTCTCTCTTCGAACTTGCTTCCTCCCGTAGAGTTGCAGCTTACACCTCACCTGCGCCCTCTTGCGTCACTCTACGCATGCCTCATGGGCGAACCATACCGCCACCAAACCGCCACCGCTTCTATATAGGGGAGACATCACGACGGGCTGGCCTCGGCGAGAACTCCGACCTGACCTATAGATAGGCTCCAACAGTTTCCGGGCAATGACCGGGTACAAGTGATTATTTTTGGGGTTTCTCGCGGGTTCTAGGTTTCAACTACCCTGCGTGTGTGCCACTCAAGGCCTGGCCGACTGCCGCGATATATTTTTGTCAGTAAGCATGTTTCCACGAAATAAAGAGATCATTATCGACATCATACCCGACACTGAAATAACGGTGGAGCAAACCGTCATGGACCCTTCTTCGCATCCCTTTGCCCGATGTATTCTCGGGCGACATCCTCTTATCTCACCAACTGACCGACACTCCTCCCGGGCGATACCATACCTTGACCATGCCTAGGAGGCTGCTGGGTTCCGGCGGCAACGATAATTTGTCCTGTCGTGCTGCAATCATTTTCACTTAGACGATAAGACACCGGACGACCGGGTTTCAAAACTTCAACGCTGATCATGACGCTGCTCAATACACTCCATCTAATGTCGATTTCTCGGTGCCTCCACTGTACCCGGTATCCCATTCGGAATGGATCAGTAGAGCAGCTACCTCCAGCTCCGTGACGATCCTGTTGTTAATGCACTCATTCTATGGCCGAGTCCGACCCCGAGGCAGTAAAATATCCTGCCACATTCACAGGATAACCTTTTGCATTTTTCAGGGAAACTAATTGTCTTCTAGCGCAAGCTTCCATACCGAGCTGCTGCATTCTTTGTGATTTGTGATAAATTTTATTCGGAGGTTTCAACTTTCTATGGACAGGCATCGCGACGGGCCATTTAACTTGGGTTAGATGGGGCGGACGACATGACTTATCGGGCTCGTAAGTATCAAGTTCTGGAAATAGGCCGGCGATAGCCGATCTTACTCATCCCTAGGCGGATTCTAATTTTGCGCCTCGGGGATTGGCTGTCAAGACCGAATGGCGTGCATGTACCATGCAATCGACAGCTTGTTAAAAGGCAGGGATGCGGGACAATATTCTTTGCTGTCCCTCACCTCCCAAAAATGCAAGCCAACGATAACAAGCAATCCATGTCGGACCCAGAGAAGGCGGGAACACCAACGGACTCGCGTTCTGGAGTCACACCTACGCCTCCGCCAGACCCTCCAAAGCCTGCTCCTTTCCCAGAGGGGGGTCTTCATGGTTGGTCGACATTAGCTGGAGCGTAAGCACGACAGATATTTCTCAAGCATCTACAGCGACTCAATTTACTTCTCTTGTTCCCAGAACACTCGTGCAATATTGTACTTTCGGGTATGTGATTTACCGTACACGCGCCTTGGGAGTATTCTGAGGCTAATTCTTGGATGCCAGATATACCAACGGCTTTGGTGTTTACCAAGATTACTACGTCCGTCGCTACCTGACGAATTATACACCGAGTGAGATCGGGTGAGAAGCTTCCACCACTTTTGAGAAGACTCCAAAAAGCTCATGTGCACGTAATGCTAATAGATGGATCGGAGGAGCACAAATTTTCCTTATTTTCTCCATGGGCATTCTTACCGGCAGAGCTTTCGATCGAGGTTACTTGTAAGTCCGACGCGTCGCTTACATCAGTTCCACAACTTGACGATCGGGCAGCCACTATCTCATGATCACGGGAGCATTCCTCCACGCACTTGCATGTGAGCACAATCTCAATCTACCTATGATTATAGTGCTGATAATGATTTTTCCGACCAGTGTTTATGCTCTCACTCTCGCATGAGAATGCGTACTATCAGGTAAAAGCTTAACTCAACTCACCCACTGAACGTAAATCCGAATATTTCAAAGGTATTTCTCGCGCAAGGTATCTGCCTAGGCCTATCATGCGGACTGTGCTATATTCCGAGTATGTTCCTCGGGGCATCATATCCTATCTCGTGCTTACCCAGTCTAGGTCTTACGATCGTGTCCCATTACTTCCAAAGGCGGAGACCTTTCGCGATGGGAGTTGTAGCCGCTGGTTCCGCTCTTGGTGGGTCGACAGTAGGCGCCCGACTATCCACGAAATTCTAATGCATCGAAACAGGCGCCGTTATTCACCCCATCATGCTCAATCGTTTCTTCAATGGCTCGTTGGGATTTCACAACGGTGTCCGTGTCAGCGCAGCCATCAACACATTCCTCCTGATCCTCGCCAACCTCATGATGCGCACCAGGCTTCCCTCGAAGAAAACCGGAAAGGCTATCCCCATCGTCGAGTTCGCGCGCGACCCCCCATACGTCTTCGTTGTTATTGCGTATGCTTCTCTTTTTCCTGCATGGAGGTCGATATTCGCTTACTCGGGGCTTTCTGATCAGTGGTATTCTCCTTTTCGGTGGCCTGTTTTTCCCCGTTTTCTATCTCCAACTGAACGCCATTCAACACGGTGTTGATCGTACTTTCGCGTTCTATTCGGTATGGAGAAATCTTTGTGATCCCAGACATACGATATTGACGATTGCCTTGTTATCAAGCTTCCTATCCTTAACGCGGCGAGTGTTTTTGGACGAACGTTGCCAAGTCTATTCGCACCGAGATTCGGAGTTTTTAACTTGACCATCTTCTTCACTGTTGGGGCTGGAATCACTATCTTGTGCATGACTGCGGTGAAAGATGTCGCAGGGACGGCATGTTTCGCCATCTTCTTTGGTTTCTGCTCAGGAGCTAGTACGTGCACGCAATCCAAATACGATGGTTATTTTTGCTAATCGCGTTTTCCTTCGTAGCGATTTCACTTGTTCCTCCCATTCTTGGTAAGTCGGCTCGGGCATATCGGGTGGCATGCTGATTCACTTTTTGATATATAGGAATTCTGTCCAAAGATATGTCCGAGATCGGCGCACGTATCGGAATCGATTTCTTCTTCTGTGGTATGTCCCCGCAGCGTTGCTAACCTTGATCTGCGTTTCTGATTTTTCTCCAGGATTCCTCGGTCTTTTTGGTATGTCGTGCCGATGAGGGCGGTGTATTTGATTATCTAAACATTCTGTTTTAGCTACGCCCATCGCCGGTGCTCTCTTGACGAGCGAGTTCATTTGGCTGCATGCAATCCTGTTTGCAGGGGTACGTCCTCTCCATCCATACATAACATTCATCTCCCTCACAACTGACGTCTTCGCCTAGATCATGATGATCGCTTCAGGAGGCTCCTTCGCCATCGCACGCTTCTTTGTCGTGAGGCGCAAGGGTACCCAGATCACCTAAGGACATTGTCACCAAAATACGAAGCCTCGAACCATACGAATCGACGACATATGTACGTAACACACGATACTTAGAGTTACCATTCCATTCCATTCACCCTGCTCGCCCATGGGCGGGGAACGACCATTGACATTTCTGGATTATATATCCCATTCATAATAAGGATTTGCTTGTTTTTTTAACTTCCGAGTCGTTCTGATGTGAAAGAATCCAGGGGTGTTATTGATCTTCTGCGATTGCGAAAGGTAGGTTTTTCTTTGCGCCTTGGACGCCGAAGGATAGTACTGCAGTTATGGTCGGGCCGATACTAGCTGCCCCGAGTGTTGGAGACAAGGTGTTCTACGGAATAACATATCCGAGTCTACCTGTTATCTGCGTTGGGGGGTGAAGAGATTGATATGTATCATGAAATATGGCGTGATCTGCGATCCACATCTGGGATGTATTCAGATATCTCCTCCATATCCCCCCACCGAGCCCTGAGCTCCACTGTTACATGATGTTGAATAAAGCGGTTTTAAGGTTCAACCATCACGGTGTCGTTGCGTTTCATAGGTTTTGAATAGTTTGAATATCAAGTTCGTGGGACTGGAACGATAATAGGACGACGATGATTGTTTTGATACAGGATGAGTTCATAGATGGACACAACAATTCTTTACGTTTCTGAGCGGAAGTTAGCGACAGGGTGCGTCAGGGATGGGGCGGTACATGTACGAATCATATCAAACACGGCAGTTCAGAGCAGACTGCGGAATTCAGAATCCGCCTCTGCTCCGAACCCTCAACAGCCCTGCAATCAATGAAGCTCGTCCACTTAGTCTATGTCCATGGTTTCCAAGGTACGGGTCACCAAGGACCCATAACCGCACCGATTGAATGAAATCGCCTTACTGCTAGGCAACGATACCACTTTTCAGGTGAGCGCCAAGTGATGCTGGTACCGCGGCAAGTGCGACTGCTCAGGCGCCTTACAGTCTTTCCCGACGGACCTGCAGCAGCATCTCGCGGAGCGAATACCCAAACATCTAGATATCCAGATCCAGACGAGCTTATACCCAACTTATAGGAGCGTGAAGCCCATATCGTTCGCGACGAAGAACTTCTTGGAATGGTGTGTTCTACCGGTGACACTTGTTGTGATGGACGAGGGATGACGTTGATCTAGGCTAACTACTCAACCCCCTGGGCCCGTCATACTCCTCGGGCACTCCATGGGCGGTCTACTCGCCGCAGACGCCGCGACGGACCCATCTAACAATCCTGACAGATACCCCGGTGCAAAACCAAATCGCATCATAGGCATGATCGCGTTCGATACCCCATACCTTGGGATGCACCCGCACGTCGTTATCAGCGGGATTGCATCACTTTTCCCAAAGGATGATGGGAAGGAGAAGAAGACGGAGGGCGAGATGAACGATCACCCCGAGGTCAACATTGTAGACGGGAAGGTCACGGATGATTGGGAGGCCTACAGGGACGGTACAAAAGGTACGTGGAAGTATGATTTACATAACATGTGTTATATATAACGATAACGATAACCCAGGTCATAAACCTGCGTCCGTTGCATCCGGCAGCCAGTCAAGCGCCCGAGGACCATCTCCGGCACCCCCGACTCCCAACCCCCCGCCAACGTCATACGGATCACCCCCACATTCCCCATCCTCATCACTCAGCCTCTCCGCACCCCCATTCGTCGACCGCGCGTTCTCCTTCCTGTCGTCCCACTCCAATGACCCGCTCGTGCGCTGGGCGCGCAAACACGCGGACGACCCATTCAATGCGAGCAAACGCTGGGTGATCGAGCGATTCCAGTTCGGTTCGTGCATGTTCGACCCCAGCGGCCTCAAGGAGCGGTACTCCCGTCTGGTGGGGTGGCAGGGGGGCGTCTGGGTGAACTACTGGACGCAGACGGTGCCCAAGCGGGCGATCACGGGCGGAGGCGCACGAGAAGAAGCGTCGGACGACAAGGCGGCAAAACAGGATATCGCGGACAATGATGCTGCTTTGTTAGAGTCTGGGATAACTGAGGATAGCCCCTCTTCTGGTCCTACAACCCCCAGCCAAAGCACGGTTGATCCGCCAACACCACCCCCTCTTCCGCCGAGACCCTCCCCGCCGATCCACACTGTCCCAACAAAGTCGGAGGCAGCAGCCTCTGACAAAGCGGAACGCAAGGCTATCAAGGACCAAGAGAAAGCGCTCAAGCAGGCAGAGAAGGAGCGAGAGAAAGAACTCAAGAGAATACGGAAGCAACATGAGACGGACTTGAAGCTGGCTAGTAAAATCGAGAAAGACAAGAACAAGGTCAAGGCTGGTCACCATTTCATCGTGCTGCCGACTGGGTTGGGACAGGTGCTAGGTGGTGGGGAGAAGTGGGAAAAGGTACTCATTGGGGGTGTGGATGATGAAGTTGCTGCACATTGTGGACTGTTTATACGGGGACAGAATTTAGACTACGATGGACTCGTGGGAAGAGTTGGGGAGAAGGTTTTGGGATGGTGCGAAGGACTAGGATCGTAGATTTGTACAGGTGCAGGCGGCTTGGGAGGAAAGAATACCCGCTGTACAGTATTGGTTACCAAATAATCATAGGATGAGTTTTGTTTCTTTTGGCCAGAGTATGACGAGGTCCATCCACTATTCCTGGCCGAGTCACGAAATTCCTCGCGGACTCTGGCAAGCAGAGTAGCATATCTCAACCCGATCCTCTCTGCCTCTTCAATCTCCAGAGGGTTGTTCCTCGTACATAGATCTTCAAAGGCTGGTGCAAGCCACCTTGGGATATCAAACTTTACAGCAAGGCATACCCGCTCTATAGGTTTTAATGGCGGCTTCCGATTCCCGATCACGTTAATCGCTCGCTCGCGGACCGCCTGGAAGTCAAACCGAGTTGCAATGGATAAGAGGTCTATCCATTGTTCGAAGAATGGCGCGTCAGATGAACTGATCTCAGGCTCGATGCCAAGGTCGTGGGGCACACGCTCAGCCGCCGGTTGGAATAGTAAGCCTTCATAGGAGCGAAAGGCCCTGATGTCACCCGTTCATAAGGAATTGACGTAAGCTCTGATGGCGTTCCGATACGTACCCTCCATAGAAAAAATCGAGAAGTCGTTCGAATTCTCGCGCCTTAACTTCGGGTAGATGGATGGGGCGATCGTCTGATGCTCCCTCCTGCCCGTCGGGTGGTGGCGGTGAGGTAAACATCATGCGGAAAAGGTCAGAATTTTGAGTTAAAAAGTGACGATGGACTTTGAACAGCGTGTTTTCAACCTGAGATGCGAACAGATCAGTTCATGCAAAGATAAAGCGGGGCTTGTGATGATTACAAGAAAGATCGATATCTGGTCATCGAAGTAATACCTTTCATGGCGCGATATAGTTGGAGTAGACATCGAGGTTGAGGTGAATGAGACAGGTAGAGGTTATCAGTCCGATATACACCAATTGAAACAGCTTAAAAGCTGTTGACCCAAGTGCTGTGCAAGAAGCTTAAATGTGAAGTCGCGAAACACGATAACTATGTCCAATTCCGGCAAAATCGTCCCAGCGCCGTGAATACGACATCATTTTCTCAAAAGCTGGGATATGTTGGGAATGTTATACACGATTAAGAGCGAGAGAGCGAAAGGCCTTACGGTTTGAGTTTGTCATGTTGGGTTCAGTCGGAACGCTGTATAGGTTGGTAATAGTCGAAAACGTTTAGACCGACGTTTGGGTGCCGTCGTCAAAATCTCTTCAATCGACCATCCTGACCCTAGAGCCTCTCCAATCTGAAACTTGCGCGTGGTTTTTTTTTTCCTCACAAAATATGTACAGGTTGCTCATCTTTGTCATTCACTGAACACAGCAACGTAGAGTGTTCCTGGGAACATCCCTTGACGCATCTTCAACCCCACTAAGTGTGTGCTGGCGGCCGTCAATATGTATATATATATCAAAGTGGGGATCTGGAGCTATGAATATAACCGTAAAAAGTGCCCTTCGAAACGTCGATAAGTAGAATTAGTGCTAGGTGTGTGTACTCGGATCCTATCGTAGTATCATTATAATATTTGCGGTCTACAGAAGCCTCCTGCACAACAGCACAGAGCCACAAGTTAGCATCGTCCCCGCATAGGCCTTTACTCTCACAGCTTAGACTTTTTCCCGAATCAGTCATGTTGAACTTCTGTTATTTTTCGAGCTTCGCATCCTCCTTCACAGAGAACCCGTACTCTCAGACGCGTGTGTGCGAAGTACTATGAAGATCTGCGATATATCAACACCCGGTGCCACCCAGTCATTTCCCAATATCCCGCCGCTGACCGAGGCTACCGCTCAGTCCTGGCAAGTTTTAACTCTTGTTCATATTTGTTTTATAGATGAATTTACAGGCGGGCTGTCATCACTTATAAAAATAAGTTCATGTGAATTCACCTGGTGGATTGTCATGAACATGACATGAACGCTCATGCACCACCCGAATCCTCCGACAAGACATCACGCCCAACCAGACCCATCCCAGAGTCTAAGGGCTTGAAATTTGAAAACAGCGAACGTTGGGTAAGAAAAGGAGGAAAGCGGAATCATGTGTACGAGTTAAACACTGTCCCATGCGTTGTCTCATGTCACAATCTCCATAGGAATATCCGGGAGTGCCCATGGATTCATAAGTATTACAACAGTCTCCGAATCATCTCCACCAGATCTAGTGATTTATCAACGGAGCAACTTCAATCGCGCCGTACCTGCAACACGAACGAACAGTGACAACACACCTGCCGATGATGAAAGGCTGACGTTATGATGGGCTTGCTTCACGATACAGAAGGGACAAAAACTCGGAGGCTGATTTCGAATTTATCCGACGTGTGTCGGAGGCGATGTAACTATCTCATTGCACACTGGTATTTTCAACTCCAAGCTTCGCTGAACCTTCGTTCGTACATACAGATTAAACTTTTTGCCACAAAAGAAGCTGTCACCCCCTTCGCTTCTTGAGAGACCCGGTTTGGCTCTCTCCGGTGCCATCTATCCGCCGTGAACGCTTCATGAAGGGGAACGCGAATCAGCGATGCGTTCATAAGCCCATAGTATCGAAAATGGTTCAATCATGAGTGACCCCATTCGATTCGAAGTACAGGTAACACCTTCACGTGATTCCATTTTACCTACTTATGGTTCCGAAATCCGGGGACGAACTATCAGGTTTGGTGATAGGGTTGGGTGCTATCGAGCTGCTTTTAGCAGACATGTTGGTGATACGAACATCTCAATAATCATTACTCTGATTCTTCACAGAACAGACGACTTGGAAATTGGGGATAATGTATGGGCTGAAGCGGTGGAGTTTCGAAACCCGATCAAATTCAAGCTTCATCCCACAAGGTCAGGGTATAGTTGATGGGCCCTTGCGTCCTCATCGCTGGGCGGTACTTATCAGGTTTTTGTTCATTGATTCTGTTGCGCCAACTCCGCGTCTGACGGATGCGATTATAGCTACGGACGTGCGATAAACTTCGACCAAGAAGGTTTGGACACTATATTCACCTACTTCCGGACGATGTCTTTACGGCCCATCAATCGCTATCACTGGGTCTATGTATACGTTCGGTATCAGATGCTATACTGAGGTTCTCAATACCATTTTCAGAATTCATTTCCGATATCGGGGTCAGTGCTAGGATTTGGCAATACCAGTTGAAACGAAACTGCAAAGCAAGTCTTTTGAGGATTTACGGCAAAGCTCTCCATGAGAAACGGAATCCGACTCCTCTTTCATTAGGTTACCTTTCGACACGGTTCTAGTGACTTCACTTCGAGTCCGAGAATCCCGACTTTTCCTACCCTCAAACTTGAACTCCGATGAGGAAAAGTAGCTGCCAATCCGCACCAAATTAAAATCAGCCTAAACACTCCAAGTTGTCGTAAACATCCTTATAGCACGCATTTGTCCCCTTTCCAACCGTCTTCACATGATGCTGATGTTTGGCAGCGTAAGCAGATAAAAGGAGAGCGTATTTGCAATGAGATCGACACCCACCTCTACCAATTTCACTATGGCCCTTAAAGCTGCCTCGTTCTGCGCCGCCGTTTTTATTGCGCTCACCTTTGTTAGTAACGCCTCCGCGGTGCCCTCACAAGTCAACTATCCAGAGGTCATACCTGGCCCCGGACTCCCTAGTTTGGCATCGCTTGGGCTCACGTCCAAAGACCTCTACGAAGGCACAGTCCTGCAAGGCGCGCTAACCTCTCGGCACCTTTCTGTAATAAATTGAATTGACAATCCGCTTGCAGGAGAACACGAACTAGTCTCCAGATTCGACAGAATTTGTACGGACAATGGATGCGGTCGAGTTCCTCGAGGTGATGCTCAGGCCTGTATCAACTACTTGCGCGGCCTTGGTACTCGGCCCTGCACAGCCTCAAGAGACAATGTTGAAATGTGCAGGGCTGGAGCAGCCATTGTCCGTGGATCCAACATTCGAGGCAGTGGCTCCGTAAGCTCCTACTGGTAAGGGAACAGCCAAATCCCCAGTTCACCTTGCCTTCCTAATTCATGAACAGCTCTGATGTGGCGATTGGCGGTCAAAATATAATCAATTTTTGTACTGATGGCAGTGGAAATGTCGCTGGTAAGTATTTTCGCTTGCAGTCGTACGAACGGGGTTGAATCTATTCTACAAGGTGCTGATGCGGCAAATGGGAATGGAGATTTAATCGTCTCTATTGAGCGATGCTGAGTGGTGCAAGGCGACTTTTGTCTATCAGGTTTATTCTTGTGTATGTACACAATAGGTGGCGTTTGTTGTTTGGCGAGTTCTTGTCCACAACTATCTTGACTTGTTGGCTTGTATGAAACCCCTTTCATGAATCTGTCCTGGATTATCAAGGCCTTCCGGGAAAGACAACCACAGACGCAGACGCAGATCGAATGATGGATGGTACAGTACTCGGTCTCCCAACTGGGATTTTCTCCAATTCGGCTTCGAGACTCGTGGATGATAAATTATCTAACTGTTTCAGCCCCAGCCACAACTACGGTACGGAGGTCAACCATCCATCGGCATTTATCGTTAATGGGCATTTGCTATGTCGATCCAGACTTATTCACATTGCCGCAAGGCCCCATACAAATGTTTGATGCAAATAATATATCAAATACATCGAGAGACCAGATAGCCTCCAGGTGGTTTGTGTTGCATATGAATGATTGTAAAAAAGAAGTGCCACTCAGCACCGTCTCTTAATGAAAACAATCAGATCGTCGTTCCCATTTGCTGCATCAGCACCTGAACAAGGGACTCGGTCGCATTCATAGGAATACAAACGGGGACACTTAGCAGTAACGTTACCATGGACATCAGTACAGAAATCAACAACGTGCTGTCCACCAATTGCCACATCAGAGCTGTGGATGAAAGGTTAGGAGAATAGAACGAGATTTTTTTAATGTGTCTCTTACCAGAAGGAGCTGGCCGAGCGAGTACCGCTGAGATTGGACCCACCAACAATGGCTGCTCCGGCCGTGCACATTATCGTATTATCGCCTGAGACGGTACAGGCTTGGGTGCCAAGGTTGCGGAGGTAGTTCATGCAAGCTTGCGCATCGTTTCGGGGAACCCGTCCGCATCCATTGTCTGTGCAAATTCTGTCGAATCTGGAGACTAATCCGCTCTTCCCTTAGGAATCGTCAGCTTTATCTCGGGAGGTAACCATATGTGGAGGCTGGAGTTAGGCTGCGAGACTGTGCCTTCATAAAGGTCTTTGGATGTGAGTCCGAGAGATGCCAAGCTGGGCAGCCCAGGACCAGGGACGACTTCCGGATACTCGAATGGAGATGGCACTGCAGCAACATCAGCAATGGATGCGAGTGCGAGGAGAACAATGGGATAGAGAGGGATAGTGTTGAAAATCATGATGAGCAGGGTTGTTGAAGTGGTCGTTGACTTCGCCTCATCAAAGCTTCACCTTCATATATTCGCTCGTCCTAATGTCGGCATTGCAGCGAGGCGACAGAAATGGGAACATGATCGTGAAATTAAGGTCAGAACGAGGATTTCGGCGACTTCGAGAAAGGTCTAGTGACAATACTACCACCTGTAAATAATGGTCCGATCCGAAGGGGGACGGAGAGGTACATCGGCGGGAGTTTAGTGGACGAGACAGTCTATTTTCGTGACGAAGAGGTTTTGTATATGAAAAAAGGAGTGCAGCGCAATGTCCGCCGTCCTGGAATCTACTGCTTCAGCATTCGGACGTTGTAGCTTAGATTGTCATACTCGCAATCCCGCCGTTGGATGCGGAACGCGTGTAAATCATCTATAGAACAGTACCGCTTGGTCCACATTGCTCGTCCCTTCTTACGAGGAGCATCTCATATGAGAATTAAGAGAGGAGACGGCAAACTAGCAGCCGTGAGTACTGTTAGCATAATAAGATCGGCATGATGTTATATTAGCGGAGATATGCGGACGCACTTTCTTGCACTTTGTGTCTTCGGACAAGATTGCGTCAGGGACTCCGAAATTAGATGAGGCTCGTTCATGGGTCTCATGGTACTTTCCCGTCATCGCGAATTTTTTGGAGAGAATTCTGATTGAGATGTTGGGTGTCATCTTGACATGGAAGATACCTCGATGTTATGCGTCAGAGCAGTTTCCACGTTTAAACAATATGTAAATAGCCAAAGAAGCTAGCGCAAGTACGTCAGTCTACTTGCACAACATAGCTCGAATGGGGATGGGAGAAGGCGACAAAACAGCAAAAAAAGAAAACAAACGACCTCGTCAGAAGCAAGGTGTCGTGAAGAACCCAAGACTTCGCTAAGCGTCTAGGACAAGAGAAGACCCCTGACTCTGACGTTGACTCTGACTGTGATGTTACGGCGACGAGTGCTCTGCGGCTCTCGTCAAGGTGTCTCTCATTCGTGCAATAACATCCGTAAATAACAGATAGATCACCAACGGAGTGGGTAGTGTCCAAGTGGGAGAGCGGCTCACTGACGTTGCTGTTTGGGCCTAGGGTTTGAGAGGCGATATTACACCTGCACAAGCAACGCGATGGCGATGTTATGAGCTGCTTAGTCCCGTGTCGCTTGCACACTGTCAAGACAGCCTATCGTACAATGTGAATATCGTGGATTATAGGTTTTGAACATGGCTTGCAATGGAAGTCAGATGTGACCTGACATCAGTTGCCAATAGTGAGGGTTCCGGGTTGCGCATATTGCACGATGGCGAGTGACATGAAAAGCGTCTGTCAGGATTGTTGCATTTGGAGCCTGATAAACCATCGTCATACACTTGTTTTGGGCCGGTTTTGAATGACAGTTTAGGGATGAGTGTCATTGCGGTTGGGAGATTATATGTATTCTGTGGTCATGGGCATTGAAGGTGACCAGAATCGATGTACCGTAGCTGGATGTTGTGGATCACTTCTACTTAGGGTCTCGTTGTGCATCGTGGGGACTAACGCACAAGGAATACACTCTTACATGACCACGCTTGTGCCCTATCGCAAGGAATTCTGTCCTACCAGCATCGAACCCAAGGAATGGAGAGTGGAAACAACGCCAGGTAGGTTGAGCCAGTGTACACAAGGAAGTTGGGAGTCTTGCCATTTTCAATTGCTTTGACTGTAGATTGGTCGTCATCTGGGGTTCGGTGCTGACCAACGCGGCAGTCTCCAGTCGGTTCAAATGCCGCCGTTCTCCGGCCTGATCGGGCCCGATTGCCAGTTCACTGCCGGTCACCGATGTATCGACCGAGGCTCTCGTTGAGCCATGCTGCAATTGTTTCGCCAGCCGTATGAATTCAATCACTCCCATCATTCAGAATCACACTGTGCCTTGACCAACATTCATCAGCACGTCGCAAGGTTTAGTTGCCTTAAAGGCGCCAACACCCAACAACGCTAGCAGAGCCCTGTCGCCCGGGAACCAGTTTCTTTTGTGATCGAACCATTGTGTCAACCCTAGGTGGTATGTGCGCAAGGCTTCAAGAACGCCCCGACGTCGCTGAAACCATCAAGTAGCACCCAGACAATTGTCATGATATTCGAATCTCTCGCGGCACCGCTTGTCCCGCCCCCGGATGATATCACTATTCCACAGTTCATACTAGACGATGTTTTCCAGCATCCTCACAAGGCCAAAAGGGCGCCACACATTCCTTGCTTGATTCAGGAGGATACGGGGCAGGCCGTCATGCTTCCGGAGGTGTGACTTGTAGTTTTTGCCTGCCCAATATGGAGTTTCATGCTAACCATATTTTGCATATTTAGCTACGATCTCGCACAGACGCGCTTGCGAGGGCTTTGGTAGCCAAGTGGTCCAATTATGTCGGTGAGTCATCTAATTCGCTATGGTGTGCACAATTTGAAATGACCCAACCATCTTCTGTAGGTGATGGAGACGTTGGTTCGTGATATTTTCTTACCAAGTTCCAACACACCTTAGAGTCCCCAACAGTGGCCATGATCTGTCCTAATCATATTGACTATCCTGTGTGCGTTTGGGCCGTCCACAGACTCGGAGGGATTATTGCGTAAGCTTTGAATTCCACACCTTTATGCTTGTCTTACAAGTAAATGCAGGTCCCTGAGTCCTGGACTTACTAAAAATGAACTAGGTCCGTCCTCCCGCCTTCAGCCGGTACTCAAGTCTCTCTGACTTATGCATTAAAAGTCCCTCAACTTCTCGTTGCTAAACCAGCCTTGGTCATCACTCACATTAATAACCTCGGCATTACTCTGGATGCAATTTCGTCCATAGGCCTAGAAAAGTCTCGTATTGCGGTTCTGGATGGAGAGAAGTCCCCTTCAGAATTGCCATACCCCAGCATCGACCACCTGGTAGCTCACGGTTCATCCTGTCCCGCATTTAAAGAGAGATTTTTTGCAGCAGGCGAAGCCAAGACGAAAGCAGCATTTCTGTGCTTTTCCTCTGGGACGACTGGAACGCCAAAGGTATTTAGCTCTTGTACCTGGGAGTAATCCGTGCTGGAGCCTTGGACAGGCGGTATCCGTGACCCATTACAATGTTATGTGTAATGTCTTGCAAACGGCAACCTTCAACCGTATCAATGAGGAATATTGTCCTTGGGAAGAAAGGAGATTCCGCCCTGGCGATATATGTACTGGAGGTAACGTGGATCTGTTGGTTTAGCAATGATAACACCTGATGAAGTACCATAGTTCTGCCGTTTTACCGTAAGTGAATGTCTTCTGAGGCCCGACGAATAGCTGTCGATTAATACTACCAGACATCTACGGGCTTGTGACGAATGTGGGTATTCTACAACCAGCCTAAATTTTAGCCCTGATTTGTCCCCCCTTAGCTGCATTACCTGCTTTACTCAGCGGTAAGCCTTTCTACTCTGGCTAACACTGCGCTACTAAATATTATTTTAATGCCAATTATTCAAAAAGATGACCATCGTCGTCACTCAACAATTCAATTTCGAGAAATTTCTCGCAAGTATAGGCCGCTATCGCATCACACACTTGCAGTCAGTTCATTCTCTTGGATCTTACCTAGTCTCATGGCTTCCAAACAGAATTGTTCCTCCTATGGCTGTACTCCTCTCCAAGGTAACCACTCCAGCTCCATAGTATGGAAGGGGAATAAATATCTCATTTTTTTCTCTCTAGCATCCAGCGACCCGCAAACACGATCTTTCAAGTGTGCGGTATTGCATGATAGCCGCGGCTCCCATATCCGCGGAACTCACTACACAGCTACTCGAACTCTTTCCAACCATCCATTTCGGTCAAGGTTATGGTAACTACTCTCCACCGCCGATGACACACACAGGATCTGACCTGGATTCGATTTCAGGCATGACCGAAGCCAGTGCAGCCGTTAGCATGGTATTTAAAATCAATCTCGCTGTTCCATGGAGGGCGATATCACTCATATGTATTGCTTCTAGTTCCCGATCTCGCAGAAAATCGGCACGTTGGGGAGTGCTGGCCAGCTTGTTTCTGGGACTATTGCAAAGGTTGTCAAGACGGACGGATCTTTGGCTGGCACTGATGAGCCAGGAGAACTGTGGGTTAAGGGTGGGCAGGTAACTCCAGGATATCTCTATAATGACGAAGCGTGAGCGCTTCCCCGGAGACTCCACTGATATTGTTATTGATCTTCATAAAGGACACGAGAATCTTTTGTAGACGGGTATGCACTCACTACATCCACTATGCCGATCGTCAGAGCTCTAAACACATTCTACAGATGGTACCGTACAGGCGACGAAGTTCTATTCCGCGAAAATGGAGATATTTTCGTTACCGACAGAATCAAGGTGCGTCTACCTTCTCCATCCATCCGCATCGTCTCTTCTCACGCAGGGCTTTCCAGGAGATCATCAAGACCAAAGGATTTCAAGTCGCCCCTGCAGAGCTGGAGGGCCACCTCCTCACCCATCCTGATGTTGCAGACGCGGGCGTGGTTGGAGTGGCCGACCCATATGCAGGCGAAGTTCCCCTCGCTTTCATCGCGCTCCGCCCCCACGTCAGCGCAATGATGACTGCTGATCAGGGTGGACTTGCGGCAAGAACTGTCCGTGAAAGCGTATTCAAGGTACTGCTGCGCTTCCTATATCCCCCCCCCCCCGCCCCTTCTTTTTGTTATTGTTGCTCATCTTTTTTCCAGCATGTGTCGGATGCAAAGTCGAGCTACAAATGGCTCACGGGCGGAATCGTCTTCGTCGATGCGATTCCGAAGACTGCCAGCGGGAAGATATTACGGCGAGTTCTTAGAGATCAAGCAAAGGCGCTCCGAGCTCCTGCCCAGGTGAAATTGTAAGGATATATAAATAGACTATACACCGTGGTTGGATGGCACTTGGGGGAACTGGGTCACCCGCCCTTCTTGGGTTGGAGGTTAGTTTGGTCCGGGTATAAAGTTTCTTGACGGAGAGAATGTTACGTAGGTATTTATCTAATGAGATGATGCACTTGAGCGGCCCATTACCATTGCTGGCATAGAACACTAATGTGCAGTGGTGATGGAGATGACGAGCTTCAAAAAATATTTATTACCACGGAAGTGTAGGAAGGTGTATTGTACATCGTTAAAATGATCAATCAAATGAAGGAGCGCACTTTGCGAGCCTACCATAGAAAAACACTTGTAGAGGCACTGCAGTATCATGCCACCCACACCACCTCTGAGTGCAGATTCACAACTTCGACCCCGGTCCCTGTTCCTTCCCTGGTGTCGCTCCATACACCATCCTGGAGTTCATGTTGGCCCTCCTGGCATGCTCACTCTCCTTAAGCGTAGCACTGATTTCCCTCTCATATCCCCACACATCTCCTTCCTCTACCCATCTCCTAAACGCCTCCACATTGACCTCTACATTATTCGCATCCTCCCCGCCTTTGATCGCCCATACTGCGTGTTCCAACAGATACAAAGCGCACGACGTGCTAACGAAGTAGTTGAGAACCGGACGTGAGAGGAGGGGGTTTGTCGATGCGAGGGATAAGTAACCGGGTAGCACGGGGAGGAGGGTGGAAGAGAGCGTCCGCACTGGGATTTGCAATGATCGAGCGTGCGGGGAAAAGCTAGACAAGTTCAAAGCGGAGTCCACAATCCCCTTTGCCCAGTCCATGAAACACACCACCGTCTTCCCATCCTTCGTTGCTCTACCAAGATCCAGGGCAAGAACGTTGATTGTTCCCTCCCAGATCCTCTCCACTAGAACGTCCCTAATCAGCCTACCCATCCCCACTTCCTCCATATACCCTAGTCCGCCCAACGCACCCATCATTTCTTCCATCGCTGTGGGACATTTTACGGCAGCATATGCCTTGATAGCAGGGGTCAACATCCTGAGCCTCATTACATCTTCCTCGGTTGCTATTCCACATTCGGTCTTTCCCAAGAGTTCCACTGCACCGAAGGATAAGTACGTCAGGGCCCTGTACAACAATGTCGATTCTGCGAGCGTGGCCACGTGTAGGGGAGAGTCAGCCAATATGGTCTGCCCTGTGTTGATCCTCCGGACACGTGCATATTCCCGTGCGATTGCGATACACCTTTGCAAGGACCCAACGCAATGAATTGCGGAATGTATGCGGGTGACGTTGAGGATCGTAGCAACCGCCTTCACACCCTCGCCTGGATTACCGATCAACCACCCCCGTGTGGACTGCAGGGAGAGTTCGGCGGTGGGCACACCATGGGTGCCAACTTTGTTTTTGAGTCGGTGCATTTGGACGCCGTTGCTCAGCGGTGAAGGAAAAGGACCGTGGCGGAGCGGGACGACAAAGAGGGAGAGGCCACGGGTGCCAGTGCCCGGGGACGTTCTTGCGAGAGCAACTGAGAGATTGCCCTCTGCGGCACTAGAGAACCATTTGAAACCGTCGAGGAGATAGGAAGGACCGAAGTCTGTGGACACCGATTGAGTGGGTGTGGCGGTGGTTTCGGAGAGAGAGAGGTCAGATCCTCCTGGGCGCTGGAGGATGAATGGATTAATTAGGATGAGGATAACGAAGAGAAAGTCAAAGTCCTTACCTCTGTCATCCATTGGCCAGACAAATAGCTTGTAGAAGGGTTCCGGCTATGAATGAAAATGAGGTTAATTTGACGACACAGATAACCAATTGACATTCGTACCTAATCAACTTTGGAAGGAGTTCTCGCTTCATTTTGTCTGTCCCATATAGTTCCAGAGCTGTGAGTATTACTTTAGTATACCTCGTCTCGGAAGCAGAAATTCTTAGACTCACTCCTAGCAGCACCATCCGTCATTCCCATGGGGCACATTATCTATGCGCATATAGGAAGCTTCAGTGACCCGCTACAGGGAGGACCAATTAATAAAAGACTTACAACATGACAATCCCCCGTCATGATCATGATTTTGAAGAATGAATATATCCTACTAAGCTCCTTGTATTCTCGCTCGTACGGAATGGCCACGTATCCCTCTCTTATCGCAAATTCCTCAAGCATTCTCCATCCTTCGGATGTATGTAGATCATCAATCCTACGACCCCAATGATCATACTGAGTTAATGACGCTGGGTGGATCAGCGGAGAGAGAGGTCGAATGTCTATTTTGAGAGCGAACAGTGTAAGTACGGTCATTTGATAGACGAACTGTATCGCTTTCCTTCCACCAATACATTTCCCAAACGAATGAGGTCAGGTTCAACGGATTGTCGGACGCTGTAGTGGAGTGTTCATCCTGAGGTTCAGACAGAACGTATCACGGGTAGGGTGAAGGTATGTACCTGGGGGGTAGCAAACGCCTGAGGAGGCTCGGTAAGATTGGGTCAGTCAAGTATGGATTGCAAGAATCGTCAAACGGAGGCTGAGAGAAATGTGAGTGATGATATGCGCTGGATACTTCTAAGCAGACCAACTTGCTGAAACCCTTCTTCAACGCGCATGCTAAGTGGAGTTTAGATGGGAAGGTCGGGTTTGGAGACCAAGTCGAAAATGAGAGTAATCCGTCGATGTGCAGCATCTTGCTGCCGAATTTGTCGGATGATTATAAATGGCATGGAACCATATATGTTGACAATAGGTAATTAATGAGCGGTGAGCAGCAGGTGTTGAATTCCGCCGAGGACTTTGAAGAATAGCTTCACATGTCGCAGCATGATCTGATAGAACTGTTCAGTCAACAATAGGACCTCTCGGTCATGGACGCTCCGTGGGAACATTCTCTGATGACGATGGTGGTAACTTAATAATAAATGTATGATATCCACATTGAATTCCATTAGAAGCTTCGAAGTTCACCATATTCATGTATTCCATCAAGGCTTATCGCAAGCCTGCGCATTGATCGTACTAGCCCGTAATACTAACAGATCCATTCTGCACATGGACTAAGCTCCTCATCGGTTCGTTCACCTGCGAGCCCGGATCAGAATCATTTCAAGCATGAAGCACAATTTGATTGCCTCCAATCGGGAGATGTCAAAATCCGGAGGCCCCATGTCACAGCTGGATTTCTTCGTTTGGGCAAACAGTCAGTACTGCGTATTGCGTACTCTGATGTGCCTTAAAGGATCGAGTATAGGCAGCAACAAACTATCCAAACAAGCAGGAAGGCATCCGGCCCCAGACAAAGGACATTAACCCGGACAATGACACTCCATGCCACCCAGCTTCTATCCACGCCTGCAACTCACGCGACAACAGTTGTACATCTTCTCGATGGTGCATGGAACAAGCTCGCCCGAGCGTTGTCCAACGTCACATGGACACCAATGTCACAGCTCGTGAAGAAAGGCGCTCTGAGGTAATGTTTGCAACGAGTCCTCCCACCCAGGACGAGATGCTAATGACGTTGGTGTTTTCTAGCACGTTGGAACAAACAGTAGAAGGAGAGTTGACGGTCATCGCTAATGGAGAGACATTTGTCTTTGGCAGACCTGTTAAAACTGTGAACGGCAAGAATCTCAAAGCGACACTGGTAGTTTATAAAGAGTCATTTTGGATGAGGCTTGCGATGTTCGGTGACCTTGGGTTCGCCGAGGCTTTCATGGACGGAGATAGTATGTTTGCTCATCGTCACTCCTGCTAATTTCCTTTCATGTGCTGATTCATTACGATAGTTGGCTGTGAAGATATCTCAGCATTACTCCAGGTTCAACCACGTCCCAAATTACATTAATATGAAAGGTCAACTGACCACACCAGTAGATATTCATTGCTAATCGTCGATTCTTGGGCGGAATGAGCCGCTCAGCATCCCCACTCTTATCCGTCGGTAGATGGCTGACAGCATATAAGTTCCTCGGTGATATCTCAACCTCGCGGGCCAACATATCTGCTCATTATGATCTTGGGAATACAATGTAAGTCTGTCTCGTCTCAACGGTGGTTTCCTGGCTAATAGGATTCAATCAGGTTCAGCTCATTTCTCAGCGAAGACATGAACTATTCCTCTGCAATATTCAAAGATTTCAATGAGGATCTTAGGCTCGGGGCCGTACCGGAGTTGGAAACACATGAAGAAGCCCAGCTTCGGAAGATGAAGTATGGGACTGCTTTTCATTTGGTTATTTACTCAACTCACCAAAATCGTTCACCCCCAGAAACATCCTGCATCGTCTTAGAATCCAGCCCGGTGACCGTGTTCTGGAGATCGGTATTATACTTCCCCCCTCCACTGAATCCCGCTATTCATGATACATCTTGCACTCTTCCACCCAAAGGTACCGGCTGGGGCTCCCTCTCCATCCTCGCCGCAACGACACACCCTGAGTGCACAATCGACACGATAACACTTTCCTCTGAGCAAGCCGATCTCGCAACCCGCCGCATCTCATCCCTTGGTCTATCCGATCGGATAACTGTACATCTCATAGATTTCCGATCCATTCGGTCAAACCCTGAATGGAAGGGGGTGTTTGATAGATTTGTCAGTATCGAGATGATTGAGAATGTGGGGAGGGAGTTCATTCCCGAGTATTGGGAGGTCGTGGACTGGGCAATGAAGGGGGAGGGTAAAGAGGCGGTGGGGGTTGTGCAGGTTATTACGATGGCAGAGGCTAGTGAGTCGTTCCAGCTACTGTGGGTTGGAATAGATATGTATGAAGTATTTTTTCAGGAATACCTACCTATGATAGAGATGGTGCAGATTTTATTCAAAAATGGGTAATTGCTAACCACTCATTGTCGTCTCGCCCTCATTTTCTAATAAAATTATTTTCTTCATTCACCAGAGTATGTATCATTTCAACCTTATCTCGGCTTACCCCAACTTATTTCCTTCACTCCCTAACAGTATTCCCAGGATGTTATATCCCTTCTCTTCAATTCCTCATATCCACCCTTACTTCTAGCACCTCTGGCCGTTTGACCGTCGACTCCGTATCAAATATAGGACCCCATTATGCTCGGACTCTTCGGGCGTGGAAGAGCCGTTTCCTTCTGAATTGGGAAGGTACGATAAAGGTGGCGCTGGAGGAACGATATAGGATGAATGAGGAAGACTTGGAAGTGTTTAAGAGGAAGTGGATATGTAAGTGGTCCCGATTCTCTTCCAACTTACAGATCGGCTGACCGACGCTTCTGCTGGCTTTATACACAAACAGATTATTTGTGAGTTTCACCCTTGAGGCCTTTACTATTATCATTTGCGGATCGCTGATATTTCGCTGGCAAACCTGTGAAAAGCGATTACTGCGAAGCTGGATTTGCCATGCGGAGTCTCGGAGACCATATCATCACCTTTACGAGGGAAGGGAATATCAACTTTGGATGCGATTTTGATCCCTGTTCGGTCGTATAGATGGACACAGTATGGAATTGATAACGCTACCCATGAACTCTAGGCTGCGGCGTGCTGTTATGTAGTTATTTGACATTCTCTCGCCGTTCAGTTTCACCTCCTGTCCAGAAAGTGCATCTCGAGGTCTGAATGCGTACAGAGAATTACTCTGAAGGCAGCCAGAGCTGAGGCCTGATATCTGACAGAGGGATTACTCTGGCAAGAAACCTCGGTTTCAGGGGTTCCTGCGGGTTCGCCGGGGGTCGCTAATCCAGGAATCCCTTTTCGAAACTTTATAGAGATACCTAATTCAACTTGATGTCACATCTAGATTCAGGACGGGTACATGTGGACATATGTATCGTTGGTGCAAGACTTCAAGGATACTCCACCAATGTTCGGGGGGAACCAGTCTTGTTGAAAATTACGGTAACCTTCTGCAGAGCAGAGTCGCAGACTGGAGTGTGAGCATGTGTTGAGCATGTGCTGCAGCTTTTCTGCCAGTGATTAGCGGGGTTTATTTCCTTATTTAGCTTATGTTGATAGGTGTTGTACAGATCAATGCCTGGACCCACAGCTAGAAGTTGGAATGGGCGCCTTCGATTGTCCTTTCATTCTGGAGGATTTCTGAACCCTTCTGTACCCGGGGCAGATTGTTTCGCAGTTTCGGGCTTCCCGGTTTCCATTTTGATGGAACTTGGCACATAGGCGAACCGGGTCACGCTGGCAGGCTCTCTCACCCAGTCCATCTTTTCCTGGAATCGATCAACAATAACACCAGTAGAAAGCGCTAGATTGGAGTCGGCCGAACGACATTAAAACATAGACGAACCCCGAGGTCCTGGGATGGAAACCATGTCGAACGCCAAGAGCGACATGTGCAAACCATGACGATTGCTTAAAGTTACATGCTCGACTATTTCCACATGTCGCCTCAATCTTCGATCTGATCGTATTGGTGATTGGTGCATGTGTGGGCAACGCATCCTTCTCTAGGTGATTCTAGATGGCTTATTGTGGTTCTGCCCCCTCCGTGGTTTACGAGTCACTAGTCTTAAGTCATTGATCAGGCTTCATGCACATGGGGGGGTTTGTGCATCACTACCGCGGAATTACTACGATAATCACCACAGGATGATATTGGACTCTGATGAACGAATCTGGCACGCTCTTGTCATGCACCCGTAATACATATAGGTGGGTAAATAACCAGTTCTTCCTCCCAAGTTTCATTGATTTTGATTGACTTCCCAATGACGTTGCAGCAAAGTACTCGCTGGGCTGTTGTTCTTTCCCCCCCTACTGAGCTCAAGGCTTCAAAACCCGTTCCTACTAAGCCTGTTCTACCTTTAGAATCACCTCCAGTACTCTCAAAAGACTATCCTCCCCTTCCACGCGAACCCCGTGCTGGTATTTTCGTGCCAGGCTACAGCATCTCCACGCATGTATTTCCCGCCGCATGGCCAAGGTGCCCATCCAGTCAATTCACGCCGCCTACGGAAACGGCTGCGCCGATGAGCAAAGAGGCCATCACAGGGCTGGTTCAGCACTTATCGACAAAGAAGGAAGCTCAAGAACAGGGGCAAGATAGCAGGCCTTTGAATAGGAACGTTCTTTGGACTGTGGCAAACCGCATAGTGAAGAACACTTCTTTACAAGGATCGGGAAAGGGACTTACACTTATATTTCTACACGGGATTGGCACTCACAAAGAGGTATGCTCACTCAGTAATTTTCTCATGTGACTTTCAGTTATCTAAAGTTTAGACCTGGGAACCGACTCTGCGGCGCCTGCTTAATAGTGTCTCGTCTTCCCGGTACGGCCCTCGAATTGAAGAGATTTGGTGCCTCGATTGCGTCCAGCATGGAGACTCTGCTATCCTGAATGAAGGTTTATTGGGTGATACGTGTGCGAAGCTCCTCTCACCATATCTTCCAGGCGATGACTGACGCTACCTATTTCAGTTGACTGTGTCGACTACTCGCGAGACCTCATGAACTTTGTCTTCGCGTACCTTCCAACTAGTAAAGACACACGAGTTCTTCCGACAAACTTACACCGGCTCCCTGACGTTGAAACACATAAACGTAGAAAGCACGGATTCGACTCCCGGACTATTGTGGGGGTGGGCCACTCCGTTGGCGCATGTTCTTTGCAAGTGTCAAAGCCAACTACCCCCTTGCTGCTATGGTGTATATTGATCGGTTCATTGACAGCATTTATCCCGCTGTCCTCCATCCCTCTGTCTTCTCATCTCTAATCTTGGTCGAACCGTTTACCATTCCGGAGTACATCAAGCACCTTGATAACCACCGCAAGAACGAAGCCATGTGTCTACGTCGCAAATGGGCTTGGGAATCAAGGTACATTTAAATCTAGACGTGTTGGAAATGGGCTTTTGCTGATCATTGTCCACTCTTTCTGGATAGAGACACAGCAATAGAATATATTAGAAGCAGCCCATACTACCAGTCGTGGCATCCGGAGACTCTTCGTGAATACTTCCAATATGCAATTACAGAGACGAAAAGTGGAAAGTTTCGACTCAAGGCGCACCCATTCCTCGTGGGTTTCTCTATTTTTTTTTTGACTGCCTCCCGCATCACTGATATCTGCGCGACTCTCCTACTTTCAACAGGAAGCTATAATGCTATTTGAGAGGGCAAACGTGTACGAAACGTGGCAGATGCTCGCGGCTATCAATCCAAATACACCTCTTCATTGGATATGGGGTGGGAAGAGCAAAAGGGGCGGTGGGCCCGATGTGCAGACTCAAACGACGTATAGGCACCCCGGATTGAACTCAAATGTATGGCACCCTGGGGTCGATCATCTGGTAAGCGGGACGGAATCGACTACTGCCGAACTAATATTGACTGGGACCATTTTTTTTCTATAGCTTCCCCAGGAAGTTCCCGATCTGCTTGGTACGTGTGCTATCTGCATCAATGGCAATAGCAGGGATTAACGCTTGCAATAGCCGATGACATCTGTCAATTCTTAGAAATACAGTATCCCTCGAGTCTGCAAAATAAACTATAGGTTTGTTGAATAGTGATATGCATGTCATAGTTTATCGTCCAGAGGGAATTGCACGCTTAAGCTTCCGACATGACTTGAATATTTTGTACAACCGACAGGCCAGCAGATTTCGGTGATCACATTGATAGCGTGCTTTATATTAAGTAGGATCATATGCTCATCAGGCGTTACACAGGTTTTTAACGACATTCTCAATATTTTTAAATCAAACTGCAACTTGTCCAGATGAATGAACACGCCCCAGTTCATAACCTTCTCCCTTCTTCGGGCCTTCGCCGTACTCGTCCAGATCGCGGTCCCCAGTGGAAGCCGTGGTCTCGACTTCTCGGCGAATCATAATTGGCAAGTTGACCGCACGGTTACCAAGACCCGACCTGGTGTTCGATCCAGGACCTGTATTTCGACTGCTGTCCCCTTTGATAGTAGTAGTAAATGTGGTACCGTGGTCTTGGGCGCTGATTCCAAGGCCGATGCGGACGATAATGAGTGTTGGGACGATTCCCTAGTTGCGAAGTGTGGGTAACAACTTCAGACATGCTAGCATTGGGTAATATACGCACCATGATTTGAGCGAGGGCATCGTACACAATGTACTATTTCGTGCAAAACTCGTAAGCAAATATCTCATCTGACAGGGAGTTGACAGACCTGGGAATTTGTCTTCGTACAGTACAAGATTAACAATGTCATGAGTGAGGCGGAGTAGATTGCGCCAGATTCAATACTATTCGGGGTTAGAAATTGTGCGAAAGGCCAAGTTGAAGCACTTACATTATTCCCATCGCCTGATTATACTTCACTAGGTGTCGCCTTCCAAGGTAAGGCCGGACACTACGAGAAAGCCACCAAATGCGTGAAGCTGTGACAATATATATGGCAAATGTTTAGGTGCATGCGATTAATTGGACTAACCGATGAGAGTGGTGACGATGATATTCGTAACAAGCGACAGGCTGAACAGTGCAGTGCCCCATTGTGCGATATTGCTCACAAAAACATTCTCCCCAGGATGGACTTGGCTGAAATTGTACACAGCGAGGTACCCACAGACTACGCGGATGAGAGCTTGTTAATCGCGCGGCGTGGAAGTTGTTTTTTTTGGAAAGACCAACCCGTTGTGCCAGTCAACATTATGATTGGAACAACCACGATTTTCCAGCTATGACCCCAAACGATGTAACAGCGGTAAACCTGTGGAGTATGTCACTTTAGACTATGCACCCAAAATCTTTACCAGACAACTTACCACCAGGCCGTCAGATATGATACTATAAGAGTGTTAGTTGAGTTCACATGTATATTTTCGTATGACATGTCTCTCGTACTTTTCTGTGGCATATATCGCCTGCTTGAATATACTCAGCCAATTCCATATCTGTTCATAATAGCCCAATGCCCCGTCTGGCGAGTCAATGAACGCCTGAATACCACGAGCGAGTCCGACTATAACGTGCGTTGTCGAGAGCAAGAAAACCGCAGTGGCGGTGCCGACCATTGGCTTATTCACGGGAGTATTCTTACTCCGGCGATAAAGGAGGATGTACATGCATATGAAGTATAGGACGACATATGCACCTAGGTAGTAAAGGATTAGTGAGAAACACATTTCCTCGTCGATGAGGGAATTGGGCAATGTTACCGTAGAAAAGAGTCTCCACCTGTGACGTCCAAGACCGGTACGCAGAAATAGATAGATCCGTCAGAGAGTGTAATTGTAGCCTGAAAAAAGTCATTCACCCAAAGGGAAACGAACGAAGCCTGAAATCATTGATTTTAGCAATGTGTCTTTTCTTTTCGCAAAGGTTGAGATATCGAGAGCTCACACGGGTTAAGGAGATGTCTTTCATCAGTGAGACGGATGTGTGGACTACCCCAACCCCACGACCTCAGTAAGAGATATAAAAAGGCCCTCACAATCAAACCTCGTCTTCAATCAACCCCCATCAATCAAGAGCCCACGAGTCAAATGTAGAGCGGAGAGTACGCATCTAGGCCGATCATCGTAGTTATGATACGTCTGTCATATCGGGGTTTAAACGTTCAGCGTTGAGCGCTCTGTAATACTGTGATCCTGATGGAGCTCAACCTATTACCATGTGAGTAATTGTGCTCCGCGGTTCAATCTTCAACGTCCGCGGAGTGAGCACTGGTGAGCATTGGTGAATATGACATAAGGACAGAAGAAAGGGAAATTAGATCTTTTTGGACAGGTTGGCACGGCTACACGAGGGAAAATAAAGAAAAGAACCTTGAAATCCGATTCCGGAGCCTGGACATGACGAATCTCTCGGTGAAAAGTCGTCCGCACTTGAAGTAGGGGGCCATAGTGATTCTTCATTTAGAAATTGGTTCATATTGACGTCATGTCAGCTGTCAAATATAATACCAAATCTCAACCTTCTTTCTTCTTTTCAACATGAAATGATCGGTCACGGTTTGCCACTCCCCGACATTACCGCTGCACATGCTATATATATATATATATATAGTCACTTGAGAAAATCCCGGTTTTCCAGGAAACCCCACCAAAGTATAAAAGTCAAAGGAGATTTCACGATCCATCTCTAGCCACGTGCAAACGCAGGCGTGCACTAGAATAATCCGTACATATCAATCAGAGAAGCCTATGCTACGGTACCGTGGTGTACATATGGAAGTACGTACTTTACGTCCAAACGTTCAACGTTCAACTTGAATCCTCAAATCAAGAACTTCTTGATAGGTGGCGAGATTTTAATGTGGTAAATGAGCCACTTATCGAGTGTGATCGGGCTGGACGGGCTGTACAAGCTGGAACGTCCACAAGCAACAGACAGTCTATCAGATGTTCGAGAATATCGGTTCAGCGAGGTACCAGTGAGATTCAGAATGGTTCAAGACGCTTTGCATTGAACTCGGAAGATGCCGGCCCCACAACTCCAACTTTGGCTGGGCATTTGCCTACCGTAACCTCAGATCTAACTTTTCGCGTTTTTAGTCACTCTATACTGGTATCTCTGTCCCTCCAAGGCCGGAATCATTTCAATGATGGAAACATTCTAGAACTCACACTAATGCCCACGCGGTCTGCCGGCTACCCAAATACGATCTTCTCTTCTCTAGATCTGTGATATTCCCCGTCAAGCAGTTTGGGAATTTAGGGATGTATCGTCTCTTTAAGCATCGCCACAACTGATGTGTGTATCCACTGAGCGCATGTAAGAAGAACTCTATCAATGGCGCGCGTCAACTCCTCACTTACCTCTTCGCTGCATAAATGAACTGTCGCTTGCCTTTGGTTAGTATAGCGCTTTCCTCGTTCTGAACATGCACCAAAACCAAGTTCTCGAGATAGCATCAAATTTACTGGGCTGCGAAAATTGGCCGACTATCCGTGGCGTCCAGGCTTTCAACCTTTCTGTGTTAACGCTCTCTCCGACACTCGCGTTTTATGGACTATTTCACGTCAACCTATGCTGCCAAACCCTGTGGTGTACGGTAGGATATTTTCTATTCACTACATTTGGTGTGTTGAACTCTATTCATATTAGACTGTTGTACTTATTACTGTTTACTCTAGGCATTACTGCTGGTAAGACATAGCCTTCAGCTACCTGTGGTTTCATATGCTAATTTAATATAGGTTATCATCGTCTTTGGTCCCATAGAGCTTACAAGTCCACTCTTCTTCTACAATATCTACTGATCCTAGCAGGAGCTAGTGCTGTCCAAGGATCTTGCTTCTGGTGGGCTCGTCGCCATCGCTCGCATCACCGCTACACAGACACCGACCGTGATCCGTACAATTCCAAACGAGGCTTGTTCTGGACTCATATCGGATGGACGGTATTTCGTACAGATGTCCGCGCAGGTGCTACGGATATTTCAGACTTACAAAACGATCTCCTGGTTCAGTGGCAGCATCGTTGGTATTTCCCTATTGCGTTCGTGTTTGGATTCCTTCTTCCTTCCGTCATTCCTGGGCTCTTTTGGGGCGATTGGGTTGGAGGCCTCTGTTATGTCTGTGCATTGCGGATGACGATTTGTCACCATGTAAGGGTTAAACGTTTCCGAGTTATAGAGTGGGTCAATAATCTTATATCCTATCTTCCAGAGCGTGTTTTGTATCAATTCAATTGCCCATTATCTTGGGGACAAGCCCTACGATGACCGACTCTCCCCATGCGATAACGTCACATCGGCGATTTTAACCATGGGTGAAGGTTATCATAACTTTCACCATCAGTTTCCCATGGATTATCGGAACGCGGTTGAATGGTACCAGTTTGACCCAACCAAATGGTTTATCACGTTGTGTGCATCTTTTGGTATGGCAAGTCAGCTCAGGGTGTTCCCTCGGAATGAGATAGAGAAGAGTGCATTTGCCATGAAGGTGAAAGCGTTAAAACAGTTGCAGGATGGACTGAAGTGGCCCATGCCCTTGGCTGACCTACCGGTTGTTACATGGGATACTTGTACGTTTCTATCTTACTGGTTATTACATACAAGTATATATTGACTCAAGCTTGCAAAAAGTTCAATCAGAATCGAAGACACGCGTTCTTATACTCGTTTCGGGATTTATTCACGACGCGACAGATTTTGTGAATGTGCATCCCGGAGGCCCTGCCCTGCTTTCTTCCAACTCGGGTAGAGATATGACTTCGTCGTTCTTCGGGGGCGTCTATGATCACTCAAATGCGGCTCATAATGTAAGACTTTCATTCCACTTTTTTTATTATTCATTTACGATCTTACCAATTGCATCACTACAGCTACTTGCAATGAAAAGAGTGGCGGTTCTTGCTGGAGGTATAGAACGAGTGGGAGAGGGTGGTAGCATCGCACCTGCGCAAAGGCTATATATTGCTGAAGCAAGGAACGAGTGATCTGATCTTATGTTTTCACCTTACTAGGTACCGAGTGGATATCTACACTCCGGGCCTCGTGATGTGGTGGCCGGTGTTTGTATTTCTTATTATTCGAAGTATGTAATTTTAGATGATATATCACCCATTTTGACAGTATGTCCGAGGGTGTCTTGCCTGTAGTCCAAATCCTGAATGGTATCGGCTAGTGCTGGAATCGCGAAAATGATATTTACATAGGAGAGTATTGGCTGACATTGCAATTGGAGGAGCTCCGGGGTGGAATGGGTTGCATGATACGAAAGCTAATACTACAAGTGCACACATCTTCTGAAGTTTTGCATTCCTCTAGGTCAGGGTCTCAGGTGCGGTTTGTTCGGGGCTCCACGGCGTCTGGCGATTTGTGGAGCTCATTAATGTGGTGCGGTTGGGTTATACAAAAGCCGTTGTGGGCTATCATGGGCTGGCCGGGTAACAGCGGAAGCCATCCGGAGAGAATAGAAACTGGGAGTGGGAGATATGGGGAGGCGCTTTGTGCCTTCGGACGAGCTTTGCAATAGGGACTCTGAAATTGGATGATATTCGTTCGTGGATCTCATGATACTTCTCCGCCATCTCGAAGTTACCGGAGAGAATTCTGATCGAGATGTTGGGTGTCATCTTGACATGAAAGATACCTCGATGTTATATATCAGAGGAGTTTCCGCGTTAAACGTACGTAACAACCCAAGGGAGCTAGCGCAAGCACATCAGTCTACTTACACAACGCAACTCGAATGGGGATGGGAGGAGGCGACAAAACAGCAAAAAAAGAAAACAGACGACCTCGTTAGAAGCAGGGTGTCTTGAAGCATTGGAGAACCCAAGACTTCACTAAGCGCCTAGGACAAGAGAAGACGCTTGAGTCTGATTTTGACTCTGACTGATGTTGTACCGACGAGTGCTCTGCCGCTCTCATAAATATGTCTCCCATTTGTATAGCGAGATCCGACGATTATCAGATAGACCACTAACGGGGTGGGTAAGTGTCCAAGTGGAAGAGCGGCTCACTGACGTTGCTATGTGTGCCCACAGTCCGAAAGGCGACATTATACGTGCGAAAGCAACGCTATAGCAATGTTATGAGCTGCTTACTCCCGTGTCGGCCTATCGCACAATGTGAATATCGTGGGTGATTAGGTTTTGAACCTGGTTCGTAGTGGGAGTCAGATATGACCTGGCACTGGTTGCCAATGGCTGGGAGTCCAAGCTTCGCAAAGTGTACAATGGCAAGCGATATAGTAAGCGACCGCCAAAGGTGTTGCAACCATCGTCGTAAATTTGTTTTGGGCCGGTTTTGAAGAGGAGTTTAGTATGTAAGGGACGAGCGTCATTGCAGTTGAAGGACCACACGCGTTCTGTGGTAATGGGCATTGAGGGTGACTGGAACCGATAGACCGTAGTTGTTGAGGGTGAGATGCTGTAGATCACTTCTACTTGGGGTACGTTGTGCATCATAGAGAGGTGCGTATGACCACGCTTGTTCCCTATTACAAGGAACTCTGTCCTACCAGATGATCGAACATAAAGAATGAAGAACGGGAATAACGCCAGATAAATGGGGTCAGCGTGCATGAGAAAAAATACGCCAGAGGTTTGCTGTTTGGATGAGAAATCTTGCCATTTTCAAATTGCTCTAGAGACTGCCAATGGGTTGGGTTAGGTGACTTTTAAGGAGCTTAGACTCGCGGCACTGGAGGTTTATGTATATCGTTCGTCATCGCAGGGAGCTGAAAATTAAGATACGACGAGTGGAGGATGGAACCTTCACTGCGTAGGGTTCAAATCAAACGTGAGCTGATACGTACACGTGATATAACAGTGGAGACGGCTCACTCAAGACCACTCACTGCCTGGGCCTGTCCGATGGCCAACTGTACCATAAAGAGCGTCTCGGATTATCCCAGCCTCAAACTCATCCAGCTTTGACCTCCACGAGGTCCTGGATGTCGTGAGTGGCCAGGAGACCAACCCCCCGAAGTTCCCCCAAAATTAAAGTTTTGTTACCCTCAGCTTCATCATTTAAGCGCTTCTTGGCCCCCCACTTCGCTGGTGAGTCCAACTTCCAAGCCGACATAATCATTAATAAGCCCTTCACAAGTTTCTCGTTAACAACCGACTACATATAGACGTTTCAACAATGCCGAAGATCTCGCTATCGTCTATCGCACCCCAACACCGTCTTGATGTTTTGAGTGCACGAATCACTGACACGCAGCACTGAACACCCTCTGTCCAGGCTTCCAAGATTCCAACATGGATTCCAACCCCCTTCAACGTATGCAAATAGTGCATTTCAATGCCGATATGTCAGAACTTCAGTTCGAAGCGCTCGATGCTTCCAGAGACCGACCCTTTGCGTTACCGTCTCCCTCAAGAGGAATCAAGATTTCTTTACCAAGTACGACCATGTTACTTGTCCGACAGACGAATCCAAAACCTATCTTCCAAGGCCTCCAGAACGTCCACTTTTGACCTGAAAGGACTCATGGATCGCCCCGGCGCTCAAACCAGCCTCACACCATACCCCGAGATACATAGTGTCTTCTATCAGTATCTTGAGGTCCCACCTCCACCTCACACCCTAACTCCGGAGCGCGAGGAAGATATGGAACTTGCTCTTATCTTGTTCTACGGTATAATACGTAGTCTGATGTCTTCCGCCCCAACGTTGCAACACCGTGTACGTGACTCCCGTTTTGGGACCAAGTTGTTGCGAGCATGGCGGTCTACCTGGAGATGGATAACATTCGTCATTTCCAACGATTCTCTGGAACGAGTATATTCATCATCCGCGCGTGTCATAACATTTGACTATCGGATTATGGTCTGTATTGGGTGACACGGCTCAGTCAGATTGATTACCAATTCCAATTTAAAGGAGCAGGAATAGTCTGGGTGACGTAGAAAATTTGAATAGGATTCCATTTATAACCAATTGTATGACCAAGACGGCATGAAGATGTACATATCGACGGACTACTCTCATTTCCAACTTGGTCCCTAATCCCGAACTTCCCATCTAAACTTCACTTAGCATGCGCGTTGAAGAAGGGTTTCAACAAGTTCGTCCCCTTAGAAGTTTCCAGTGTATATTATCCCATACAATCCCCTCAGCCTCCGTTTGATAATTCTTGCAACCCATACTTGACTGATCCAATCTTACCGAGCCTCCTCAGGCGCTTGCTACCCCCCCAGGTATATACCTCCGCCACAGTACGTTTTATCTGAACTTCAGGATGAACCCTCCACTACAGTGTCCGACAATCCGTTGAACCTGATCTCGTTCGTTTGGGAAATACATTGGTAGAAGGAAAGCGATACATTTTATCCATATAGTGACCGTACTTACGTTTCTCTTGTGACTCCCAAAATAGACATTCGACCCCTCGCTCCTCTGGTCCATCCAGCGTCGTTGACTCAGTACGATCATTGGGGTCGTAGAATAGATGATCTACATACATCCGAAGGATGGAGAATGCTTGAACAATTTGCGACCAGAGAAGGATACGTAGCCATTCCATATGAGCGAGAATACAAGGAGCTTAGTAGGATATATTCGTTCTTCAAAATCATGATTATGACTGGGGATTGTCATTTGGTAAGTCTTTCGTTCGTTAATGTTGGGGGCCACTGAACCTTCCTTTACGCACATAGATAATGTGCCCGATGGGAATGACAGATGGTGCTGTTAGGAGTGAGCCTAAGATTTTCTCCTCTCAAGGTAAGATATACTAAAGTAATGCTCAAAGCTCTGGAACTATATGGGACACATAAGATGAAACGAGAGCTCCTTCCAATGTTAATTAGGTACGATGTTAATTGTTGATCTATGTCGTCAAATTTCCCTTATTCTCATCCAAAGCCGGAGCCCTTCTACAAGGTATTTATGTGGCCAATGGATGACAGAGGTAGGGACTTTGATTTTCTCTTCGTTATCCTCATCCAATTAATTCATCTTCTCGCTGACAATCAGCGCCCAGGAGGGTCTGACCTCTCTCTCTCCGAATCCACCGCCACACCTACGCAATCGGTGTCCACGGACTTCGGACCTTCCTATCTCCTCGACAGTTTCAAATGGTTCTCTAGTGCCGCAGAGGGCAATCTCTCTCTTGCTCTCGCAAGAACATCCCCGGACACTGGCACCCCTGGCCTCTCCCTTTTTGTCGTCCCCCTTCGCCATGGTCCTTTTCCTTCACCACTGAGCAACGGCGTCCAAATGCACCGACTCAAAAACAAAGTTGGCACCCATGGTGTGCCCACCGCCGAACTCTCCCTGCAGTCCACACGGGGGTGGTTGATCGGTAATCCAGGCGAGGGTGTGAAGGCGGTCGCTACGGTTCTCAACATCTCCCGAATACATTCCGCAATTCACTGCGTCGGGTCTTTGCAAAGGTGTATCGCAATCGCACGGGAATATGCACGTGTCCGGAGGATCAATACAGGGCAAACTATATTGGCTGACTCTCCCTTATACGTGGCCACGCTCGCAGAATCTACATTGTTGTATAGGGCCCTGACGTACTTATCCTTCGGTGCAGTGGAACTCTTAGGGAAGACCGAATGTGGAGTAGCAACCGAGAAAGATGTGATGAGGCTCAAGATGTTAACCCCTGCTATCAAGGCATATGCTGCCGTAAAATGTCCCACGGCGATGGAAGAGATGATGGGCGCGTTGGGCGGACTAGGGTATATGGAAGAAGTGGGGATAGGTAGGCTGATTAGGGATGTTTTGGTGGAGAGGATTTGGGAGGGAACAACCAACGTCCTTGCCTTGGATCTCGGTAGAGTAACAAAGGATGGGAAGACGGTGGCGTGTTTCATGGACTGGGCAAAGGGGATTGTGGACTCGGCTTTAAATTTGTCTGGCTTTTCCCCGCATGCTCAATCGTTGCAAAGCCCAGCACAAACACTCGCTTCCACCCTCCTCCCAGTGCTACCTGATTACTTATCCCTCGCATTGACAAATCCCCTCCTCTCACGTCCAGCTCTCAACTACTTTGTTAGCACTGCATGTGCTTTGTATCTGTTGGAACACGCGGTATGGGCAATCAAAAGCGGAGAGGATGCGAATAGTGTAGAGGTGGATGTAGAGGCGTTTAGAAGATGGATAGAGGAAGGAGATGTGTGGGGATATAAGAGGGAAATCTCCGCTATGCTTAAGGAGAGTGAGTACGTCAGGAGGGCCGACATAAATTCCAGGATGGTGTATAGAGCGACACCAGGGAAGGAACGGGGAGCAAAGTTGTGAGTTTGTATTGAGAAGTGGTGCAGTGACATGTTAGCGGCATAATGCTGGAGCGTTCGACAAGTGCGTGTATTTAGTAGGCTCGTAAAGTGTGCTTCTTCACTTAATCTGTTCAACGATGTACGATACATTTCTTGGTAAAAAATCTTTTCGGAGCTCGTCATCTTCATTACCAGTGCATGTTTCAAACCCACGAAGAATGGGTAACCCAGTTACCCAAGCGGCGCTGTCCAACCACGGTGCATGCTCTCCGTGTGTACTCTTACAGTTTTCACATATACAGGAAGTCCTCGCCTGATCTCTAAGAACTTACCATAATATTTCCCCCTGGCAGGAATGGCCTCGACGAAAACAATTCCGCCTGTGAGCCATTTGTAGCTCAACTTTGCATCCGACACAGGCTGGATGGTGAACAAACTATACATTCCACTTCCTCGTGTACTGCGTGTATACCATTGGCTGCAGTATTGAATCCCACGGGCCAACTGCGTACTACTTAGTAAGACGTGTTTTCAGAAATTCAACCCGAACCTGCGCTCAAGGCTACGGTTTCGACTGGCCCTTAGCTTGCGAAAATGCATATTACGGTCCTGCAACGACGATCACATCAGTACCTGAACCGGAATCATTCCCCCGGCTGTGCGAAATCAGAAGAAGAAAACTGGAGAACTTCGATTGAATTTGCCCCGAGATCAAAGATGGCTATATGTTCAAAGTTCACAGTGGAGACAGAGAGGCTTCTCACGCAGTATTAGTACTGGAACGCTCTCTTTGTGCGAGAATAGTATACCGGAAGCGGTACAATTCTTGGTACGGCCCAATCTGTTCAACAATTTCCTTTGGCCCGACATTGGCTACTTACCTGTCCGGTCTAGGTGCGTCGATCCATCCTACATGCACCCCCGAACCTACTGGGTCCGCCCTACTCTTATCACTCGTGAGTACCGAAGTCTATGGTCTAGGCACATGATACTATTGCAGGGAACCTAGCCTTATTCACGATAGTGTGCACTTCGGTGATTTTGAACACTTCCATCGGGGCCTTTTCTTGTTCACCGAACCTGGAAGTTCTCTGGCGACCCGTGCAAGGCCCTCGATCAACTACTCCAGACCATTCAAGTCAATCACTCACAACTATGTAAACTAGAGGGTTTCGGAACGTTCCAACAACACCTGACACCACATCTCTTCCTTCAGTCGATCAATACCATATCAACATGTTAGAAGAAGCACTTCGCTCCTTCACATGTCCTGGCTCTTTTTGTCACGGGGCCTCGCCAAGTCTAGCCTCTACCCTTCTTTGCCCGAGAAGGTTTCCGCGAAATCACTCCAAGCACCGCCCCGCACTCCCCATTTGTACGCACTGCGTTTAGGTTTATGCCGACGAAGCTTGTACTATTTTTGCAGATCGTGCGATGCCATATCGACATTGTCACACCCAGCCCCAGATGTTGTTGATGGCGTCGGTCAAATTGTGAATGGTACAGAATTACTATTTATTTTATTGATGTGATACAGGTATTGTGATACTGTTTTCTTTTGTGGTGGTAAATGCAGGACGAATAAGATACAACTACAATTGATTTTTGGTTAAGGCTGCAGTCCTTGTAGAATACGGTGGATTTATGCGATTGTAGGATAGCTTAGACGATAGTCTAAGTTGATGGGTCAGATCAAGATGCTCGTACCATGGCTGAAAGACCGACCTGGGTGGAGCTCTTGGGCGACGTGGAAAGAGCGGACGAGGTCCGAGCGATGGCGGAAAGATCAATACCTATTATTCAAATCGATATGAATAGACGGTGCAACAAAACAGGCAATAAACGTACCGTCGGCCTTGAGGGCGTTCTTCCTGAACTTCCTCGCGGTCTCGATTTCCTCTTGGGTCAAGGCGCTGTTGGTCCTCTGGATAGCAGGCTTCTTCTCATCAAGTGCTGAAACATGGTGTGAACGGGTGGCTATAAACGGATAATCAATTGTGACATACGTTCGGAGTGGGAGCTATGGGTATCAGACGTCTCCTCAGATTCGTCGACCTCCAACTCTTCATCGTCCATCGCTGCAAATTCCAAGTGCTGCTCGTCTGCGAGGCTGCCCCAGTTGTGGCCGCCACCGCCGTTCTTGCGAATGGATTTGTCGAGGCCAGATTTGGACTCTGAGCGATCCCTGACGACAGCACGAGGGAAAGAAGAGCGTGCAGTACGAGTCATGATGGTATATAAAGGAGGAAGGGGTTGGAGAATGGGGTACTAGGCGGTAAATTTAAGTGGCTTTTGGAAATGTAGTTGGTGGTCAAGTTGTAGGATTGGAGATCAGTTATTGGGGTTTATATAGACGGATCGACAGCTTAGCCACCCCTGTCTGGGGTGCGAATCACTTGACCACAAAGGGCAGTCAAAGTCCTTCTAGAGCCTTCCGTCGTAACTCATTTAACAAAAGTCCCTTTTTGGCCTTGTTCACACTGATATTTGTGATCCCTTTCCTTGAAAATATATACAATGGCGCGAATGCTGATAGTGAGCGTTGCTGCATTTCACGCCAAAGTATAATCCAGAGCTCAGCAATGTGGAGAAATTCCGTCATTGCTGCGGTGCACGTGGACACTGCCGAGGCCGCGTGACCAAGCAATCGAGGCTAAACCCAAAACAGAATTAGAGTGCCTGGATTAAGTCCAATTTTATTAATTAATCAATGATAAAAAATAACCAGGTTATTAACGGCTTAATCTCCAACTACCACTCAAGGATTGACAGTTCGAAGCCGTATCAAGCAGGGCCGCGACGACGTGCCCAGGCTAGATATTACTACAATGGGTATTGAAGAGGAAGTTCGAACTCTTCTGCGTTCCTCAGAAGAAGTGAAAGTTGTCTTGGAAATCGTGTCTATACCACCATTAACCACGACGACGTCGTCAACGACTCAAAAGGCGCTGGAGGCCCAGGGTCCACAGGATCTGCATCATCGAAGAGTCTTGGCTGTCGTAACTCATAATGATTGGACAGGATCGGAGGAAGGCAGGTGTGTGTGTTTCTCTTACGTGCGACTTGTGAAGAGGTTTCATTTGGTGGCATTGAATATACAAGCTTTGTCGACATTACGCAATTCTTCACGCTCCCCATGTTCTCGCAGTATGTCAGGGTATGACCTGATGAAGTCTTTCCGAGCCTTTTATATTATCGGAATGGTACAGCCGTTCGATCATTACTAACATGTGTGTCATTTTGGCAGCGTGTTCATATGTAAATACAAGGCCTCGATGCATGAAATACCTAAAGAACTTGCAATTCAACACGCCTTCCCTATCTCTGGAGACTTTTCCATCAGCATGGCCCAGATGAGACGCGGTACGATTGATCTCGGCGCCCAGCCACCCAGACCCGCCGCAGGTGGAGCACCATCCAACTCTGGTCAGCACTATCCATCACTACTATGGTATGCCGCTAATGATGATACGGCATCACCATAAGGTTTTAGTTTGACCATCAACCCTGGGCAGAGCCCAGATCCTGAACCAGATTCCGCGAGCTTGACATATTTCACGAATGACGTCCAATTATTGCGTGCTACCGTGCATGAATGTAAGCGATTGAAGGAAGCGACTGGTAATTATGTACTCCGTCGCGGTGGGTTGTGTGCATGACTGACGTGGTTTAGAGGTGGCTGAGGGCATCAGCGTCTCATCACCACGGTTCCAGTGGCTCCTCCCTTACACCTCCCAACAGAGCTCAACACACATCCGTACGTGGTCTCTCATCCAAGGCACATCCATGCTGATTTACATGTTAGTGAGTCCAATCCCCGAGGATCTTCGCCTATACCACCAGCCCCTACATACCCGACTCTCCTCCGCGAGCGCTGGTCTTCCCGGTGATGACGCAGCCGATATGGCTCTCATTCGTGAAGCATGGGTACGGAACAAGGCGCGTGAGATGTCGAGGAAAGGACGCCAGCGGATAAGGTATGCTCGTCACTCACCTCTGAGTACGTCGTGTCTAATACATGCAGTATCCGCGTAGGAACTTTCAACGTGAATGGCAAGCTCCCTTCCCAAGACCTTTCTAGCTGGCTTAGCGGGCCTACTAAGGTGCCTAGTCCGCCGACCATCATTCCGCCGCTCAAGAAAGTGTCTCCGCTGTCTCTCGGAGAGGTCCAAAACCCATTCAACTTTAGTGCGTGATGTCCAATCTAGTGTCCCTTTTGTGGAGCTAAAATATCTTGACAGGAAAGAAATCATCTGACTCCAAATCCGGGAATTCTCCAGCCTATGCGAACAGCTCTTCCCCCACATCGGATAGCGAGGCCAGGGATATTCTCGAGGCTGAGCCAGTTGACACCGACCCTTTTCCTGACATATTCGCTCTGGGATTCCAAGAGCTTGACCTCTCCACGGAGGCGCTGCTTTACTCTACTAGCTCGGTCCGTGAGGACGCGTGGTGTAGTGCCGTATTTGCTGCACTTGGAGAGAAGGGCGTTATGTATGAGAAGGTCGGAGAATTTTATTCAATCTGCTGTGATATAATTGCCTAAACCAAGTGGCTATCTCAGTTAGCCTCCAAACAACTCGTCGGGATACTCGTCGTAATTCTGGTCAAGAAATCGCTTCGATCGTGCTTCAGTGGCGTCGTCACTTCGGTCGCTGGGGCAGGCATTATGGGCGTTTTGGTACTACCAACTTCGCTTTCTTAATCACGGTCGCTCAGGTTGTTATTCTCAGGGAAACAAAGGCGGCACCGCGGTGCGATTGTCATTCACCCCCAACGCCTCTGGTAAACCTGGTATCGAGACTCCCGGGCCCACAGTTTTGACTTTCGTCAATGCACATCTCGCCGCATTCGACGATATGGTCGACAAACGGAATTCAGACTTTCAAGATCTCTCGAAGCGGCTAAGCTTCGATTCAGAGGTGATGGATTCGACTGAGCTGGCGCCACTGCTTATCAGTGTGTACGAAAGCGATGCACTATTCTGGATGGTTTGCTGTTTTTCTCATCATTTATTCCTAGTTGAATCTTACACAGCGCGATTTCCAGGGCGGTAGGTTGCAATGAGTTTGCTCAAATATGCGGGAATTGACATGATGTGGTTCTGCCAGACCTGAATTATCGCATTGACCTTCCTGATAGCGACATCAGGGCTATCCTGTGCTCCGATAACTGGGACGGCCGATACGCCTCGCTGCTGAGATTCGACCAGGTGGGTGGCGCCATATAAGGTACACATCTGAAAACCAAACCTTACCGAATTTGGTTAGTTGAAGAAAGTCATATGCAACAAACAAGCCTTTGTGGGATTCTCGGAACGACATATAAATCATAACCCGTGCGTATCTATTTCATCATCGAATATTCTGGGATGAAATTGTCATGCTTCTCTAGTTCGTATCGGTTCAGCCCTGGAGTACCCACTGATAACCTAGGCTATGACCTGAAGTGTGACCTTTTCTCCCCCAGTTATTATTTGGCGATGACGGCGATCTTTTAGGCGAAAGCCAGCATGGACTGACCGAATCCTGTATATGACAGCACCATCTGTGTCCCTTCAACAGCTCTCGTATACAGCCCACCCGCAAATTACGATGAGCGATCATAGGCCAGTTGCTGCTGATTTTCTCGCTGAGGTAAGTTTAAATACTTAGCTCTGGTCGATGCTGATCGCACCTCAACACAAGGTGGACCTTTTTGATAAAGATTCGCACGATACCATGGCACAGAACTTGTTTAGAGAAGTCGATTATATAGACGAAGAATCCTCTGAGAGAACGAGTATTAAGCTAGATACCACTTTGCTTGATCTCGGTCCTGTCTCGTGAGTCACATTTGAGCTTGTAGTCCGTGTGTTTAACCCGGAATTTTACAGATACAGAAGAGAAGTCTCGCAGACTGTTCGGTTACAGAATAACGGCAAGGTAGGTATCTATTCCAACAATTTTAGTCGATACTCAAGGGTTTTCCAGGTTCCTTGCGCATATCGTTTTGTACCAATCGACCTCACTTCCGAAATTCGTAGGAACTTTCGTTTAAGCTGTGTTCTCTTCGTCTCATACTTCCCCAGATCCTGAATGGATGTCCATTACACCCATGCATGTTAGTTTACTGATTTGGCTGTCAGTATGCTAATCTGACTAACACTATCACAGGGGCTAATTATTCCAGGCGAGGTCACGTTGATTACTTTTACAGCATATGTCGACAATAACTCGGCCTCGAAACTTAATTTGGGACCGAAGACTTTAGAAGCGACACTGATATTACACACTCTACTGGGAAAGGACCACTTTATATCTGTTACTGGAGAATACGGTAGGTTCCGCCATGTGTGCTTTTAGTCACATCCTAACTCTGGTAGAATATACCTGCTTCGCTAATGAATTGTCAAGGCTTGTTCGCCTACCCGGCCCCATCCGATCGCTCACTTCTCCAAATGACCTTCGGCCTGAGAATCATCCTATAAATGCTCCACGAGAAATAATGAGGCTTGTTAATTGGATGATGTCAGACCATGCTAATGTTGTAAGTCGCTAGCTTCAGGAATATGGTGTTCATGTTATTCACGCAACTATCAGGATGGTTTGTTTATCTCACCTGCAAAAGAGGATGTTGTGGATACAATTCGAGAGGTGAGGGGTCACTTTGCACTGGGTGGACTATACGTATCTCATACACCATGGTGGGGGTAGTGCCTCGATACAGGAGAGGAATTCCCTTTTATTCCCAATGAAGCTGATGCTGAGGTCCATCTGGCATTTGCCGTGGCACTTCTTCAGCTACTCGATTCGTTAGTCGACCCCATTGTACCGGCGTCCCTGTATTCTCGATGTACCCAGATAACAAGCCGCGATGAGGCTTTTGAGGTGCGCTGTTTGCTAAGGTTGTGGTAACATCCTCGAACTTACCATGATTTTACCCTTAGCTTCTTGATGCGTTTCCTCCTCCTGCAGTCAATGTCAGTCGTATACGTCTCCCACAGAGCACCCACTGAGACAAAACACTAATAGGTCTGGATTACGATCACTGCCTTCTTACACTTTATCTGCCAATCTCCAAAGGATGAATCGAATATAGCGGAAAGAATCGGTATGTTAGCAGCTCAAAGTTTTATGGTTTTCCGATGTCTGATGTATCGTGTCTAGCAAACATCTTTACACCTATACTTCTTCGCGATGACTGGAACTCACCCCTTCCTCCAGTGTCTCCCCTCGCAAAACGCAGTTTCTTGATGTATTTTATCAGCTGATACCTACGTGTTTCTATAGCGCTTTTCACATGAAAATACATGTAACTTATGCAAATCTTATGGCAGCCTCACAACAAGGTTTGTAACTATACTGTCAAACTGCATTACATTCATACATTTGATCACCTGCGCCTTTGCGCCTGGTATTAGGTATGGACCTCTATTTTCTACATTATGCGAACATCTTTTTAAATGCTTTCTTTTCCTTGTCCCTCTTTTCCTTTTTACGCTGCCTTAGCTTCGCTAGTTCAGCAGCAATCGCCTTGTCGTCCGGTACAAGGCTATTAGCCTCCACAAAGTCTTTCTCAGCGTCGTCTTCCTCTTTGAGAATGATGTTTGCTACTCCGCGGCGATACAGCGCTTTTGCTGCGGTTGACAGGTCAGATAGGCAGTAAGTGTACATGATGAGAATTTATACCTTTATCTGCTGTATTGAGGTCCATTTTCTCGAGCGCACGTGTGGTGTTCCTCACAGCCATTGTGGCATTCTGATTTGATACAGGCTCAGCTCGGATAGCGGCCAGAGCAGAGTTCAGGAGTAATGGGGTGAGAAGGACATCGTATGAGTCCTTCAGTTCGGGAGGAGACCCGTCTGGCAAGACAGGGTGTACGTCAAGATACCGGATGGATTCTATATCAGTTGAATCTCAGTCAAAAGTTCCTGTGCAGAGGGTGATGGACCGTACTCAGATATTTCTCCAGTGCTAAACTGACTTTCCCTCCCTTGAAAAGTTTGTTACCGACTTCCCTAACAGACTTTGCGATGTCCAAGGCAACTTCTGGATTCTGTACGTCCCGATCCTCGTCATCGGGATAGTCCTCGTATCCGTCGCCGTCCGCAGCGACTGTGTCTTCTGTGAGTGACGGGTCATCTGGCGAAATAATACCACAGTCTGTGATTACAACAGGGGAGGTAGGGACATCTCCAGTTTTAGTAGGGAAATTTTCCATCTGACGGACTGGCGCAGACATGAGGTGTCATCAAACTAGAGCGGGAGGATATAACATACCTACAGATTTTCCCTTGATCACCTCTCCGAACACTACGTGCTTTCCATCAAGATGGGGCGTCGCGCTCACGGTGATGAAGAACTGAGAGCCGTTTGTGTTGGGTCCTGCGTTGGCCTAGAAAATCTATTAACAATCCACTGTACTGAGGAGGGCTCGATGTCCGTACCATCGACAATAAAAACGGTTTTGTGTGATTCATAGGGAATGCCTCGTCCTCGAATTTTTCGCCATAGATCGATTCACCACCAGTGCCTGTAAGAACGCGTCGTTAATTAATGGCCACCCATCCGAACATGCAAACATCGCGACTGTACCATTTCCAGCCGTGAAGTCTCCGCCCTGGCACATGAAACTGCCATGGAGGTTGGGATTTGATCCGTCCTTGAGAACTGTACACACTCACCCTTTGATGATCCGATGGAAGGCCGACCCCTTGTACGAGAGCGGCTTTCCTGATTGTCCTACCCCCTTTTCTCCTGTACATAGCGCGCCTGCAAGTGTCCATCGGTTAGCTGATTCCATCTGGCCAAACTTACTGAGCTTAAGCTTACGGAAGTTCTCTGCCGTCTTTGGAACGAGGTCATCGTAGAGTGAGAACACGATTCTTCCAATGTCTCTATCGCCAATTGAGATATCGAAAAAGGTTAGTGGACGAGTGGATGCCATGATAGCGATAAGGATTGGACGATATGAAGCTTGCTAGCCAGGATAATTTATTGCAGGAGATGTGATCCACTAGAAGATACTAGAAAGTTCGCGAGAACGTGATTTGCAATCACTTATACCCAATCAGCCGACTAAACCTGTCAGTTGCCAATTGTCAAGGTGCTCTATAGCAGCCTATACGGGATATACCTTACTATCCACGAAAACCATTGGACCTCATACTCCCCTACACCCTGGTGACAAGCTCAACCGCCTGCCTAGGAGTGGCCGATCGCCCTTCCCAACGAAGTTCTGACAGAATCTGGTGATGATGTCCCGGTTCACTTGAATACGTTCACGGCCACATCTCCTTTATACAATCGACCCTAGATTCCTGAAAGGACTTGCCCTCAGAAAATGCCGTGGCTGGCAAGAGGATCAAATCAAACCCCCAAAAAAACTTGAGGGTTCTACTCTGTTCCAAAGTGTCAACCCTCCTCTCCAGCTCGTATGCACTCACAAGCGATAATCGTTCATGATGATGTCCAAAGAACCTTGTATGTTCCTGAAGGCTCCTGCAGTGGATGCCACTGCAACGCGCTGTAATCGACTGCACTTCTTGGAGGCTGGGGCACGTAACTACCTTATATAGGCTCCATCGGTTTGTGAACGGCACTCACAACACCAAATTGCCCTGGCGGCCTTAATCTCAGCACTTCGAATATATAACATTTTTCATGCACATGCATACATATATGTAGGGAACCTATTTGGGAAGCTAAACTACAAGTTTCGCATCTACCGCATACAGTGGTCTTACAACGCGTCTTTCCATACTGTGATTATCATACAAAGCGATCAAGCAAAATACTCTAACACACTAGGGATCTACTCAAGCAACTTGTAAGTAAAGAAACGGTTCTATGCTTCGTTATCTTCATACCCTCCCTACCAAAATAACGCTCACTGGCAAAACTCCACTTGATATTTGTTGTCACCCAAATTCCAGTCCCATAGCAGAATTCTCGAACCAAACCGTCCATGTCATCACCAAACCGCGGTATATTTTGGAAGTCCTCGCAGTATCGTTTGCGAATACTGTTATAGAGGTTGCCGATGTGATCCATGGCCTCCTGGACCGTGAAACCATGCTCCTTCATGGCTACTGCGACAAGGTTGTGGGAATCTTCACCCTTGGCTTGTTCCTTGTTGTACGAGTAGACATCCTAGGATGATGGTGAGTGCCAAGAAATACGGTATTTGTGCATGACCCACATTGGCGAGGATAGTCATGTCCACTGCCGCGACGACCAGCCTTTGAACGTCAGGATGGTTGACACATTCGTCGGGGAGATCGTCTAGCAGCAGGTAGAAATCAAAGGAGGGATGAACCCCAATGGTATCGCGGCGTAGTTTGAGGTAGTCAGGAATGCTCCTAATACGACCAGCATCTCGATCCACTGCTTCTTGTCTGACCGCATCGGTGTACTCATCAAAATGACGAATAAAACGCTGTGCAGATGACTCGCTGGCACATTTCGATGTTCGCTTCCAGAAGCTAGAAGTGGTTGTTAGTCATTGTTACATTTTCGACGTTGTATCACTATCTCACTCTCGGGTCATAGCGCCCAGAAGGGTGTCGCCTTCTGGAAGTACAATATCTGGATTTCTAGAAAGGTGTGAGGAGTGAGACCCCTGAATAGTCGGTATTCCACAACTGTTACCTAAGTGCATTCATTATGGCGGCAGCTTGCGTTCCAACGGCCTGGCCATCCACGCAATCACTGTGTTCATCAAAGACAAAGCAAAGATTCATCAAGTCACAGGCTACTCTGAAGTGAGCTCCAGTTGCATGAGGATAGGCCAGAGACACGAAGATCCCGAATTTGCCCGATTAAAAGCATCTTGAGCTTTGGTGTCGAAAGGATGAAATGATTCAACCCATGCGGCGCTTTCAGCAACAATGTCTTGATTTGGGTTGGGCTCTGGGTCAAAGGGCCAATTGGCAAGGAGGTCGGGAAGGACGAATGTAGTTGGTCCTGCAGATACGAGGTTGTCAGTCAAAGTCATGGTAGCTTGTTCTCCAAGTCTGAAAGAAATTCCTACTCTTATGTGGTTTCAACAATACCACTGTGGTCTCGAGCCAGCTTGTCGGGTCCAACCATCCTGGTACTACGGTGCGGTACACCTTGTAATGTCGACAAAATAGGCCAAACGCTCACATGAGTCGAGGAACAAAGCTGCAATGGAGTTAAAATGGAGTCGAAGATATTTTCGTTGTGTGATGGTGAATTCCTTTCTGCCGTTGAAGTAAATGTCAAGTTTCCATGTAGAATCTGGAACGAAAGCTTCGAACTGAAGCTTAAGAATTTGAGGGCCAACCGGGACCTTCGGAATAAACAATTCACCTGGCTTGTGCGATTGTAAAATTTCTGAGTCCTATAAATACCAGACATCGCGGAACACATAAATACTGTCTCCGGTCCGATGGGGAGGGCAAAGTTTCGTGCAAATAATAGAGTCAGAAGGACTCAATGTATCTTTATGCTTTTAGCAGGAGCACACCTCAATAGCTAGCAAAAATCGAGTCAGTAGGATTCAAAAGGTACTGTACACAGAGCTCACTGCCCACCTTGGATTCAGAGAAACGTTGTGGTATTTTAGTAATTCGAGGTTGGAAATGCCTGTTGTCTCCGCTGTTTCAAATCCTCCATGAAAAGTTAGGCCTTCATTCTCGGCGGAAATATTTCCTTGAGTTTCTGTAGATACCTGAAGTCCTCGAAGTTGGAATGTGAAGTCCGGAAACACGGGCCGATGCGCTTTGATTTCAAAAAGTCAATAAAAGTAAACAACTTCCCCGGATCCGACCTCACGCTTCCTATCGCACAAGCCTGAGTGAGCGTGTACTACCTCCTTGTTCGGCACCACATCGGACTGCTCTCTCTACATGCAGTGAATTTGTCACAACCCACTTCAGTGCGCTATGCAACTATAAATTGACATCCTGTCTTTTTTCTTCCGCAGTAGATGCCAGGTACGCCAGAGTATATCAAGCTATTTAGTATTTTCCGTTGCTAACGGCCTGTATCGAATGCAGGATGGCAGACGAACTTTACCCTACGTTGCATGGCCTGGAACTCCTGATGAAAGTACGGCTCGAAACGGGACGATCACATTCAAGTGACATTCTGTCAGAAACGGAGCAGCGAGTGGTACGAGAGTTGCTCTTGGATGCAAGATCAGAAATCAGTTTTCTGGACTCCCACACTGCGTTACTCCAGGATACGATAACAAGCCTTCAGAAGATTCGCGAAAATTCCGTCGCTCGGATCGAGCGGTTAAGAGTCGGGATAGACCCACACAAGAACAAACTCGCACGAGTAATGCTCACTGGAGAAAAATCTGATGTTATATCGCTAGACACAAACATCACAAGGCTCCAAGAGATGGTGAAGACTATCCATAAGAATCTCCGCGCAAAGGCTCTCAGACAGGTCGAGAGATTGAGGATGTGGATAGCACCTCATAACTGCAAGAATTTACCGCCAGAAATCATCTCAGAGATCTTCGTGTGGTGTATGAAAATGCACGGCTTCATGATTACATTGTCACCCTCCTACACACACCCCATCTGGAATATCGTCCAAGTCTGCTCGAGTTGGAGGGATGTCGCAATGACGGAATCACGTCTTTGGGGTCGTCTGCGCATCATCCCCACGCCGGAATACAAGGCGCTAAATCATCTATTTAATGATATATGCTCAAATCGTGGGGGACAAGGCTTGATTCAGTGTGATGCATATATCAGTTGCCCAGCAGACTTTCAAAACTACCTCAGTCTCGTGTCGAAATTCCCTCTGCGCATCCGGAGCCAACACATTACCTTCAACGGATTTACCGCTTCGACCATCACTCCCTGTGTACTTCCCGACCATCTGGAGTCAGTTTCTATCGTTATGTCTAGGTCTGAACACGTGTTTTTTGCAACAGGCCGTGGACTTCGAAAGGTAACGATTGATCCTGATAGCGACATCATCCGTCGCGTGTCACTACCGTGGAACCAGCTTACCCATTTAAATGTCTATGCAATATCACTTGCCAGACTCTCAAACGTTCTTCGCAGCTGTGTACGACTCGTACATTGTGAATTCCAGCTTGTCCCGCGGGAACGGCACAATGTGGTGACGTCTGACAATCCCATCGGTTTGGATTACCTCCATACAATGATTGTTATTGATGAAAGTGATTACTCACCTGTTTTGAAGATCATGGCACTTCTCGTGGTACCAAAGTTGAGGAACTTAACATTCCTCGGCGACCGGTCGCGTGACTGGTGGGGGGGACTGTCATCACGCCAATTTCAGGAAACAATTCTGGAGCTGATCAGTCGTTCTACATGCTCCCTTGAACATTTTGAAGCTCCCCCCTATTGGATGACAGCGGATGCCATCCTACCGCTAATGAGGGCCATGCCACATCTCACTGACCTTGTTGCTGTTACGAGAGACACAGTCCCGCAGTCGATACTCAAAACGATTGTAGCAGAAGGTCTGTGTCTGAAACTGCGTGACTTAAGGGGGTGGAATGTAGAGCCCACTCTCGATTCGTTCATTGCATTTTGGAGAAGTCGATGGGGAGGCCCGTATGGTGGGCTTCGCAATGTCTGCTTAACAGTTCGGGGTGGCGATGTCGCCTTTGGAACCGAATATTATGCGAGTTTAGCACCGGAATTGGAGAAGGATGGGCGAACGATGTGGATAGGATCCTACTATCGAAGTACTACATTTCGCGATGAAGAAACAACCATATACATCTCTCTAGACTCTAGTCTGTTCTAGCATGTGAGGAGAAATACGGTCCTGATTCCCGTCTTCATAATTGGACACATGTCTCCGATTCTTCCGAACATCATTAAATTGGATTTTACATACCTGCGACATAGCATTTGTACTACGAGAATAGCGCTATCGACTTGAAGAGAGTACCTGTATCACATGGTCGAACTCGTCGACCATAGGTGATCAAGCAAAAGGCGTGGGGTTTGAATCGAAAACCCGCAGACCATAGCTACTCGTAGCTCTTGGCTCAATGGTTATCGTATACACCTGTGCTCCATGGGTATCGCCATAGCAGAATGACCTGTGTATTTCTGGCTCTGATCGGGGTTATATTTTTATCAGGGAGAGGGCCAATTTTGAGGTCGTGATACCAGCCCGGTGCCTGCCAAGATCCGATACCTCCGGGGTCCAGATTTAGCTCAAGGCTCATTTACACTTATATTTCTTATTTATATTTGGAAATTCGCTATTGTATTATCATCCAATATAGTATCCTGCCCCGAGCTCTTGTTAGGGTCAAAAAGAGCTTCGGAAGTCTTCAACTACACTAAACGGATATCCAAATACTTTATAGGTATACCATACGCAGTAATTTAAGTATAATCAGCTTGTGTCTGTTGAGAATGTTTCGGTGATAGCTAGTTCTCTTGTGACGTTTGGCTGCCTGTAACTTTGCACCTTTGCGTCTCAGGGTTCTCATCGAGTTCCAAAAAGCTGCCACTACGAGCGGTGTATCCGAACGGGTTCTGCTGTAGCACATTTCGATGCCTATGCCCCTTGCCGTAGGTCCTCCAAACCGGAGAGCGATGAAGCTTAAAGGCGTTCGGGTTCCCTGTGCGAACAAAGGAGATCCAGTACGCGATCAGCTCCGAGGCGAAGGCGCTCTCGACTGGTTTCAGTGGAGTAAAAGTCACGGTTCCATTGGGCCTTGTGTGAATCTTATTTGAGTATAATGCAAGACATGAGATTTAAGAAGTAAGGGTTACCCAATGTTGGATCCTCGGAACATCATCCAGTTCTCAGCAGAGTGTTCGACCCCGAGGGACGCTTCGGTAGGGTTTCGTTGGTTATATCGATATGTCCAAGTGGGGACGGATTTTGAGAATTCGCTTGCCATGATAGTCCTCTGTGGGACTCTATTAGCCAAGCACACGAAAGCGGATGATTAACCTCACGGTGCATCTTATAGAAAAGTCACCCATTGCCGTTTGCTTTTGCAGTCCGGTAGAAGCGAAGGATGAGGAAGGATAAAGCTATTCACCGGGCGTAAGTAATCTGTTGTTTGGAATATTAACCGCAAACCAACATTAAGTAGTGAATCAACGTCGTTGTCGGTTATCCCTGGGCAGAATGTTTTCCAAGCCGTACGAATGTCCGGCCCACCTGTAAGGGTCTCGTTGGTCGTTGATCTGCCAGGTGGGTTACATGCAAGTAATATTTGTCCGAGTTCCTGACATACCCGATTATGAAGGGCACCCTTGCAAAATGTTGATGTTTAACAGCGGGTGTTGGATATTCAGTGAGTAGTTTTCCATCAAGAATAGGCTGGAAGGCCTTGTATGGAGTTGCGGTGCTAACGATATGTCATTATATCGCTGAACGAACCAAAACAATCCACTCACTAGGTAGATGCTAATGCTGCTTCCTGCGCGCGAGCCAGAGTACTGACACTGGCAGATCGCAGGCAGGCCAAACGTTTTGCAACAGAACCTGGGCCACATCCAGCTTTTTTGGCATAAAAGTCGAAAAGAGGCTTTGTAGGGAGGGAGTTAGACATGGGGAGATACGGAAATAAAGGCTTGAAAGTTATTTACCGCTTGTTGTTCGGGAGTCGGTAATGGTCTTCGCGGGGCGCTCTGAGCGATAGCGGCATGGAATAACCTTTCGCGAACACCAGCAAAGAGGAGGTGGAGCTGAACTGAGTTGGCACCTGAACTCTGACCATTGATAGTAACTTGGTGTGGGTTTCCGCCAAACTTTGAAATATAGCGTTTGACCCATCTCAGCGCCTCAATCTGATCTTGCAAACCAGCGTTGAAATCGCCCATTGCGGGATCACGGAATTCAGGGACCGCCATGAAACCAAACGAAGATAGTCGATAGTAGATGGACACGATGACGACGTTCGGGCTTTGCTCAACCCAGTGATCGAAAGGCCAGCTACGTGGGTTTCCAAACGTAAATCCTAAAACATGAGCAAGTTGAGCTGGAGGAAACGATGGTGGATTCGGCCTGCTTTACTTACCTCCTCCGTGCATAAATACAAGAACGGGAACTATCAATAGTTATGGGCATCCGTACACCTCATAAATATAAAAAACGTACGATTGCTCCCTTGTCGTGCTCCAACGGGGGCATATATATTGACTTTCAGACAATCCTCGCTGCCAGCGCCGCCCGGAGTCGCTAGAGCAAATTTAGAAGACAACTGATGAAAAAACAGAAGCCATACGAACGTCCAAGAGGACCTTGAACACAAAAGTCTGGGTAGTCTCTTGCATCTATCACATTACCATCAAGTCCTTGTGTATGGGCGATTCGTGCAGTGTCCAGGGGCGCAGGTGCGCGAAACCGACGTTCACCGATAGGTGGTTCAGCATACGGAATACCGAGATATGCTACAGTATTCGGCATAGTCCGGTTACCCAGATACTTTGCATAGCCTGTGTCGATGATGTCATGTCTAAATCCAATAGGCACCTGAAAAGCAAGATTGGCGACGAATTGGACCGCGGAGTATACTGAGCTTGAGAACAGCATCGCAAGTGGGATCAGTCAGAGCCCCCCCCAGAAACGACTCGCCTTTTATAGCCTCCCATATACATATAGACGTCGGTTCGAGCTGTGGAAACGTTCGACTTGTCGATATTGACAGCGTGCCTGGAAAAAGTATCTTTGGAAGCGATTATCAAACCCTTTTTCGGATGTCGGAGGCCTAAATACGCTGGTGATGCCTACCTGGAGTTAAGCTATGGAAGAATGAGATTTCCAGCGCGGAATCAGAGGGGTGAGTTTCATAAATTAAACATATCAGCTGTCCTATAGTCCCGGTGTTTGTACACACCGAGACCTGGATTCGTTTCCATCGCTTATGGAATGTCAGGGAAGGGCGTGGCTGGCAGTGCTTGCATGTAACATGCAGAATTTGACGGAAGCCGTTGGTCGTGGATCATCAATCATCATCAAGAATGTTTGCGAGCATTGATACCATACTCCAAAATACACTGCAACGCATTCCTTCCGTTGTCTCTGTCAACCTAGAGCTTGAATTGTGAAATTGTGAAGTGCTCTAGCCATGGTAGGGAAGAGCCTGTCGTAACCATTGATTGGCAGGTGATACCTGTTTGGTACAATCACAAACTCTAAAGAGACATCAACCGATGTACCTTGTGATGACGCGAGATCAACATTAGGCGTGGGGTGGGATGGCGCGTTGCATGAGCGTGCCCAAACTACAACGGCTTCTCAACTGATATTCCTTGCTAGACAGGCGTAGCAAGCCAGATCTTGCCCGTTGGCCCCCAGTGGGCAGAATCTGGTTCAGAGAATTGATGGTTTATGCTTTGATTATTAAAACCATACAGATTTCCTTTCTTTCGACGCCGGACGATGATGGGCGGAATTCGGCAAATTCGTCGTCTACGTTGTCAAAAGTTGGAGGAAGAGAATTTGGCCACTGTCAAGTCTAATCTTTTTTTTTTTTTTTTTTCCTTCAACAATTTTATATACCGCCATACACTAGTACAGATGCGGTCACGTGTGAACGTAATTAGATAACCGGATAGGAATATGGCGCATAAAGGCCGTCATATGTGGCAGGATTGGATTGCCCTCCCGTTGCCGGGACAAGCGCTCCGGGTATTGGTCTCTGTGAGGGGACCGGGTAATAGACCTGTAGGGGACTAAGGACAAGAGTTGTTGCAGAGGGGATTGCCCCCTGCACTTCTTAATCCATTTAATAAGTGGTCAGTGCAGCCAATTTCTTGCACCCAGTTCACAGGGGGGTACACCCCCCCAAAGGTTTCCTGAGGGAAGCCCAACTTAGTCCTGAGGGACCAGGCCCATGCATGTATGCTCGCCCTGAGGTGTTTGACCTGGTATTGAGGATATCATCCAACAAGCACACACTTACCTCCAGGTACTCCTGCTCTATTCTATGCGTGGTTCCCAGAAGACACCAAAGGCAGCCAGGTTGTCATGTAGGAAGTTGCTAACCCATACAAGGGTTAGTTTCCTTCTGGGACATTCTGCCCTCTCATAGAGTGGGCAGTACCTGAACATGTGATCAATGGTCTCCTTTCTGAGGCTGTAGTTGCACATGTACATCTCCTTCTCTTTAAGGAAGTGTTGTCTGTAAGTGCCAATTGGTGTGTGCCTGGTGAGGGCCTGTGCCAGTCGGATGGTTTTACTAGTCTCCATGGAGATTTTTCCTATCCAAGTCCCCCCTTTCAGGTGGCTTGGAGTTAGTTGCTTTCCATCTTCATGGAGATGCAGGAAGTTTGCACCTATGTACTCCTTCTGCTTGGCCAAAATGCTCCAAGCATCTGTCATATGTAGGACAGTGTTCACTCTTGCTTTTGCAAGGGTAGTTTGCTTAACTTCCCTATGTGCCACCTCTAAATTTGTGGAAGCCTTGTGGGCATAAAGGTGTTCTCTGACTTCACATGCTTTTGGCATGTGATGTAGTGTGATGGTGGCATTTGGCTTGATAGTTAACCATAAGGCAAGTTTTGATGTCATGTTGACAGCTGATTTGTGGGCCATGTAGTGCAACAGGTCTAAGACCATTTGATTGCATTCACAGAGTCCAAGAAGACATCTATTTTAGATGTGTCTAGGTTTGGGATCCTGAAGGCTTCATCTATCCCTCTGGAGATAGCAAAGGCTTCTGCATCATCTGAAGTGGCATCTCCACATGGGGCAGCACCACTGTAGAGTGACCCACCTCCCCATACTCTCCAAGCACCAGTGGCTTGGTGGTCTGGGTGGTGTGAGACTGACCCATTGCATATGATGGCAATATGCCCCAGGGTGTGTTTAGCATCATTGATCCAGTTGGTTAGTACTAAACCAAACTCCCTGAATGCAGCTTTCCTCTCCTCCTTCTTGCCTGTTGGCTTCAGAGAATATTCAATAGTTACCCTCTCTGCAACCCAGTCCATGATACAGTGGCCAGGTTTTGCAAGGGGGAATATGGGGGACGTGTTGTCACTACAGTCCTTTAGATGGGAATATGAGTCCATAATCCCTGATTTAATTTTCTGGCACTTGGTGGGTGACATGTGGCTGACTGACAAATGTGCTTGCCCGTTGACCAGGTTCCAGACAGCATGTCCCTTGGACAATGTCCTTATGTGGTAGTGGCTTCTTTCAACCAGCTTATGTATATGTAAGTGGATGGGAGGTAGCCCTCCGAGGGTCTCAGATGCCCCTCTTGGGGTAGTCTGGAATGTGCCTGTGATCCAAAGAGCGGCTTTGTGCTGCATTTTTCTCAGGAGTTCCAGGTGGCCTTTAATTCAGGCTCCCTCTATGTTCCATAGCTGGCACCCATACATCATGATTGGCAGTATGCATGCATGGTAAAGAGTTCTCTTATGCACTGGGCATAGGCCTTGTGCAGAATTTCCTAGTGTGAGTAGGGCCCTGGTGGAAGTCAGGGCCTTATTTGCATACATCTCCATGTGCCTCTTAAATGTGAGGCTGCAGTCAAAGTAGAAACCCAGGTACCTCCAAATGAGGCCTGGGATGAGTGGGGTTGCCCTGGTGTAGGGGGAATGGCTTAGGTTGATGCTTGGATTAGCATCTGATTTCTTCTTTGAAAAGTGGAACCCTTCCAACTTCATATGTTCTAAGATCAGTCCCATGGCTCTTGTCATGGTAAAGATCAGGTCATAGGCCCTCCTAAGTATGGCAATGTTGATATCCCACACCTTTGATTGGGCTATAATTGTCCCATCATCGACATACAATATTAGATCTGATTCCCAGTTTCTCCTATAGAATTCTTTGAGGAGGACCACAAGGGTGAGGGCAGACAGAATTGGAGACAAGGCAGAACCTTGTCCCAAGCCAACACTTGAATCAAGGGGGGGGGATTCGTTGTCCCCCCACACATATCTTGTGTTTCAACCCACCAAGTATGACCTGAAGAATGCGACAATTTCTGGCACAAATCCTTGGCCTTCCAGGATGGTGATTAATACCTCATGATTTATTGAGGGAAAGTATTGGGTGAGGTCAAATGTGACAATGCTTGTCTTAAGCCCACATGACCATCCTTCCTGGACCATGTGAGTGAGGAAACACCTTGCATCTTCAGTTGAGCTCTGCCAAACCCCTCCAAACTGATGGGGGTGTAGGACACCCTCTGCCTGGGCTTCAAATTGCAGGCAGGTGGACAGCATTTTCTCAATCAGTTTCCCTAATGTGTTAAGAAGCACAATTGGGCAGTATGATTTTGGAGTGTCATAGGTTGCCTTCCTGGGTTTGGGAATGACAACTGTGTGCAAGGCTTTGAAATGATCCAGCCTGTGCCCACATGACAAGCATGTGTTTGCCAACCAAACCATTACAGCCCAGGCTTGTGGATCTACCAAGATCACTTTTAGGTGCCTCCATGTGATGTTATCCGACCCAGGGGCTGAGTTATTTGAGGTGCCTTGTAGGGCATCCTCCATCTCTTTAGAGCTGAATTTGGTCCACCCCCTCCTGGAGGTGGCTTTCCAGTGGTCACCCATTTCAGCCATGTTGGTTGGCCTGTTATATGCAGAGTTGAAGGTACTGTGGATTGCTTCCCACAGTTCATCATTGGTAGTGCAAGGTCTGCCATTATGTGTCATTGTAACAGTGGCAGGGGACTTGCAGGGCCCTACCCAGTCCATGAGGTCCCATAGTCTCTTAGTGGTGTGAGAAACTTCCTCAATGCATGCATCAAAGAACTCTCTTTTTGCCTTTCTGGTTTCCCTTTTCAGGGCTCTCCAGTCTTCTCTGTCATTTGTAAAAGCCACCAGTGCCTTCGCTTCCACACAAGCTGCATTCCACCAAGGTTTTGCCCAAACGCTTACACACCCAGCCTTGGCAAACTTATCTCATGCAGTTTTGAAGATATTGGAGACTCTTTCCATGACAAGGTCTATGCTCTCAACAGAGGCTTGCACTGGTATGTTGATGGCTGCAATGTTAGTCCCAATCATATGGAGGAAATCACTCTCCTCTTCAGATTTGGGCTTAATGCGAAGTTTTCCTACCATATGGGGATGCCTTATGGGGATAGTGGTTGTAAGGGGTTTATGGTCTGAAGCGCCTGCTTCGCCCACAAGGACCTCTGCATTATACATTCTTGTATTCTCCAGGAACACTAAGTCTAGGATGGATTCTCAGAGTTCATTGTTACGCAGTATGTGTGTGGTTGACCTTATGGCTGGCCCAACCCTCTCCAAGCCAATGTCCCAGGTGACTTCTAATAGAGTTGTTGCCCTCAGGTTTTGGTCAACAACCTTGGAGTCCCATAGCAGGGACAGGCAGTTAAAATCACCACCCATATAACCCACACTCTGGTACCTGCCTCGGTTGTCAGAGATGTGGCTGATCATGCTCCCATCAACATCAGAGTACACATTGACTATCATCATGTCCCCATCAGGGCCTTTGACAGATATGGCAATTATGTCCTTGTGAGAGACAATGTCTGGTCTCAGCATTAGTTTGGTAGGCCAGAGCCAGCTATACACATATGTGAGGACTCATGGTCAGGTATCAACACTGATACCTGGTGGTGCGAAGCATGTCCACTCTGGATGAGACAGTCCCCTGATAACTGGGTTACCATCTTTTGCCGTGAGCAATGCAGTATGTCTAATTGTCCTCCAGGGTGGTTCCTGGATGAGTAATATGTCCCACTTGTCTTTTTCAGCCTCAAGTAGTGTTTCCAGCCAAGCTGTGTTCTTAGCTACATTCTGGCAGTATATACACATGTTAAAAACTCTATTCATTAATACAGAGTTGTTGTAGCAAGGCGATGATGCTCTCCAACCCAGGGGCAGGGTCCTGAAGGAGAAGCATCAGTGAGCTTACTTAGAGGGGTGATGACCAGGTCACCCACTTTGAACACCTTGTATTGTGCTAAGATCCACTCAGTGTCAAATCTGTGCCACCAGAAGTGGCAACTGCTGGAGTTGGACTGGTGGCCAGACTTCCAACAGTTGACACATTGGTCTGTGAGTGGGCATGGCTGTCCTTCTGGAGTAGCCATGATGGGGGGAGTAGCCTTTGGTTGTGCTTTGCAGCACATGCCAAGGACTCAGTGGAAGTTTTCAGCATGGGGCCCACCACACTTTGGATATAGGATTGCCTGAGACGGGCATGCGGCTGCTGTGGACCGATGCCCAAACCTCCAGCATCGTGTGCAGATAGGCATGCCTTTTTGCAGCCTTGCTTTCTCAAATTGGAGTCTGTGGGTTCCATATTGAAATGACATACCCTCCAGCACCTTCAGATTGGCGCCTCTGCACGAATTGTAGATTTCAAAGAACAGGAAGGCATTGCCTGAGTTTCCTGTTGCTTTTACCACTCTCGGGGGGGAAGAGTGATAGAACCTAAGTGCCCACTTCTGACCAGCATTACACCTTTCCATAAGGATGCCCAGGGCCTCCTTACCAGTCACAGGAATGGGCTTCTTCTTCTTGTCCAATTTGGGCGAGAGTCCATAGAATGGGAAATCCGCCACCATCACAGAAGACTTGGACGAGCCAGCTTTGACGTTGATGGTGGCGTCCTTAGCGCCTCGCTTCTCCACTGCTTGGATAAACCAAGCACGGATCAGGTCTATGTCAGATTCTTTTGGGAGGTTGTTGCATGGAAGAGAAATGCTTTCCCGAGTGTTCTTTCCTCCATTAGGATCTTGAGCTTTGAGTTACCTTTCTGTAAGGCTTCATTGAGGGCGTAGGTGCAAGGGTCTGAGCTCCACTGCACCTGTGAGGAAGAGAATACCAACAGTGACTTGCATGACTGCCCATATGTGGTAGACTTGTGCTTGAGTGGAGCACTAGTCTTGGGGGGTTGGGCTAGTGCCTGTTGCACTCCCATGATCTTCGAGGGGGGGAGGTGTGGGAAGGCCTGGGCCAACATCACTAAGCCCACCTTGTGTTCTGTCCATGCTCTCTTTGGGTTGGAGGGCCCGGGTACTGGTGGGAGGGTGGCTGCAATCTGAGAGTACAGCAGTCCTTGGGACACTAACCCCATTTTCCTACATAGATTATTATCGGGGTTTCTGCAGGAAGGTTGTGTGAACCTGGCAGTGCATCTAACACCTGCCAGGTCCAAGTTGCAATATACATAGGACTTGTTTGGGTTGGGAAGCTGTCCTGGGGGGTTTATGGGTGGGGGTGTGGGGGCATGATGAGCCTTCTGTTCCTCAGCTAGTGCAGTGCAAACTGAGCTTGCAATGCTGTCAATGAATGCCCATGTGGTGGACTGAGGGTCATGACCATGTAGGGAATTGTGGATGAACCCCTGTTCGACAAGGGTTCATATGAGGTGACCAGATGCCTTGACTAGGCTGTCCAATTCCTCAGTGTTCCACGTCCTCTTGTTCTGCTCAGCAAATTTGATGAACTCATTGATCCTGCGAACAGATGTAGAGGTGGCATTGGTGTCCATGTCCCACATCTTGGGGTCCTTATGGAATGCAAAGTAGTAGCCTCCTTCGAGGTCTTCTTCAAATGCATTAGGATCAATGCCTGAAACGTCAACCATATCAGCATCTCCCTGGCTGTCTTTACCCTTTCCCTTAATGGAACCTGGGGTAATGGTGGCATCCTCTTTGTCGAGGTCTGCGAGGGCATCAAACATCTCGTCATCACTATTGACTGGAGATGGGTGGACAAAGGAGAAAGCTTTTCTTCTTGGCTTAGTCTTCTTGATATCAAGAGCCCTTAGAATGGACTGTCGAGAGGGTGGGTGGGCCAGCGACGGGGATTTCAACAGCGGGGGATGGAAGAATGTAGTAGGAAGTGGATCAGTTGACCCCCCCAGAGGTGGAGGATCAGGATCATTAGGACAATAAACAGCGGGCATAGCCCTAGTAATGGTAGCATTTGTTGGGAGCGGGTGGGCTCAACCATGCTGAATATCAATAGTAGTTGTTGGTGTTATAGCGTATCTAATCCCTAACCAGATGGTGGTAAGAGATCAAAAAGAGATGTGTCAAGTCTAATCAAGGTGCCGAAGTAAATGTGTACGTGTACATGGTGTGGCAGAGCCGGTCATCAGTAAGTACTGAGAGAGACTGAGCATCGTTCGTCTAAAAACACGTCGAACGAAAGTGTAAACTCACAATCACGAGACGGGCATATTGATGTGGGAAGGGCGGGGATAGTCGTCGCCGGAGCCGGTTATCGTGTTCCTCCGCCAACGCTTTCAACTTGTGATATTTCAATATATAACCTCACCAGTTCCCCCCATCCATCCTCATTGCAAACATGTCCGCTGATCTCTCAAAAGTCGTTGGTTACATCCTCCCAGATCGACCTGTGAGTACCATACTTCAAACAAGCTCTAAGCACCTGTGAACCGAGGTGGACTAGGTGGCATGGAACAAGAGGGATCTTTTGACATATGCGGTCGGTGTTGGTGCGAAGAATGATGAGTTTTCTTTTGTATATGGTGAGAGCTGGTTGTATTTGGCGCGTCATAGAAGTGCTGATGAGAAGTTCTTCACCAGAACTCGGTGAGACATCATAGTAGTGAAAGTCGACCGAAGCCCAAACTTATTTGAAATCAGACAAGACGTTCGCGCCGCTCCCTACATACCCTGTAGTCTTGCAACTCAAAGGCGATGACCAGGATGTCAACCTTTTCTCGGAGCGAGTGAAAGGCCGACCCGTTCCGGGAATGCCTCGTCTGGACCCGAATCGAATTGTACGCAATGACTTTGTATGAAACGGTACATTATTGACTGGGACATAATTTGGGACTAGGTCCATGCCACACAATCCATCGAGATCTTGAAAGACCTTCCTCAAGTCAGTGGACCCGGGTGGAAATTCACAACACGTTACACAGGTGTCATAGAAAACAGTAAGTTATCATCGTACATCGTCCACCGTTGGCTTTAATGGGGTTCGAACAGAGAGCGGTATCATCTTGACTGCTGAAAATCTCCTTGTTGACCCCAACGGTACCCCTTACGCCAAACTCTATGTGAGACAATCTTGCAAATATCGGCTACTTCTGCCTTGAATCCTCATCCCCTTGATAGAGCTCATCCTTCAATCTTGGGGCCAAGGCCACAGGTGAAAAATTCACCAAAGTTATTGCAGGACCACCCCAAGCCAAGCCTATCCCGAAGGACCGCAAACCTGATTGGTCTGTTCAAGAGCAGACAACCCCGGAGCAAGCCTTGATATTCCGCCTCAGCGGTGACTACAACCCACTCCATATCGGTACGTGTGTACCCGACATGAATTTGCATGTGCCGACATTGTTTTACCTCTGCAGATCCCAAAATCGGACAGGCAGCAGGGTTCGGTGGTGTGATTCTTCATGGTCTCTCGACGTTCGGGTTTGCTGCGCGCGCGATTATTAAAGTAGTCGCTGGTAACGATCCTACCGCACTCAAGTTCTTCGGGGTAAGGTTCACGGCCCCTGTGAAACCCGGTGATACTCTGGAGACCCAAGTGTGGGAGGTTGGGCCAGGGCCTGCAGGAACGACCGAGGTAACATTTATTACTAAGAATGTAACAAGTGGAAAGGTGGGAAGCTTTTTCGTGCTTTATGGTTTACGTTCCTCAACCATTGCTTTATAGGTTGCATTAGGAGGTGGTATCGCGTACATCAGGAAGGCAGGACAGGCAAAATTGTGATTTAACACATCCAATATCAACGTCCTGAAATTCCCTAGGACCTGTATTGTACACTTAAAATCACATTGTATTCCTGCATTCATCCTTTGATTATGCTTTCCAGTGCTGTATCTGTCCCGTTAGGATATCGACTCTGACTCCGACTTGGTCCTCAGGATACGCCCGCGATCCAACATTGCATCAGCTTCAAGATAACAGCCTTTCAGCCAACGATTAGTCTCCCCTTCCTTTACCTGATCTTCAATATCAGAAAAAGCTGTACGTGCATGGAGTACCCGACGATTGTCGAAAAAGACAGCGTCTCCCTCTCGGAGGGTGTACTTGTATGTGTTGTCCGGTGCATTCAGCAGTGCCGCAAACCTTCGGAGGGCAGGGTAAAACGCGGCAGGCGTCGAAAGTGGAAGCGGTGCTTGGAAGGGAGGGGAGTAGTTGACGTGGTTTATACTCCCCCCAGGTGACGCGGCGTTTGGCATTGATAGTTCGATCGTAGGGTGTTCGCGATGGAGGTGGTGACCATCGTTGATATAATGAAAAGCCACGGGCGTCTTCGTCAGGACCTCAAAGTCCGCAGGATGGGTCTCACGAAGGGTAGAGGCGGCATGGAGCGCATCGACAAAGATTGATGTCCCTCCCTTAACCCGGTTGCGTAGGCAGTGGAGAATTTGGTATCGTGGGGGATGCTCGAAGTATCTTTGTGGGTAAATCAAAATTGAAAAAACGTGACTCGTATATGCTTGAGGGCAGGACGCACAATAGATCCATGTGGAGGCCGAGATCGAGGTTTGTATAGGCAATGTTCCGGCTGTTCTGGACGTTCATGACGTCCCACAGAAGGCCATAAAAGGTTGGGCGGATCTCGCCGAACATTTGGGCAAGAGTCCGTAGCTCGCAGGCTTCAATTGAAGTCTCCTTGTTGGGTACTCCAGTCACGAACAATAATCCAGCTTGTGCTACCTGCGTTATCGCAGTCAACAAACCTGCAGGAGTTTTGAGAGATTCGTAGGGTACGAAGAGATCGCGCGCTTTGGAGATGCTTGAGTTATCCCAGGGTTTCTGCTCGACATCTTTGTGGAAGGACCCTAGATTTTCAGGCGATGAATGGCGCTTCAAAAACGATGCATGAAAAAACGATTTATGTCCATCTGTCCACGCAATCCGGACCCCATCGTCGATCAACTGGACTCCGTCACGTACGGGTCTGATATCCGGTGGAATATCTGATGTGCGGTGAAGCTTTTGTAATGTCGACGGGTGGATGCATTCCGGGGATTGGCAGGAATCCCGGAGCCAGATATACGGGAAAGAAGCGTTTAGGGAGTGAACAGTGAGTGAGGTATCGTTACTTGTGAATGTAGACCAGTTTCGGATTCCCAAGTTTCTCCTGCTTGCGATACTGGATTTTAAAAAGTTACCTGGCCCCAGGAACGTTATCGGAGTGAGTTTGGACAACATCAGAACTCGTCAGTATTTGAGCGACCTTCAATTTGGTCGGGAACGTGAAGATTACGGTTAATATGTAACCGGAAAAGCCGGCGCGATGTTTGGCGTTTTGTTTACTTCAAGTTTCTTTCCCTGCGCTCTCCTAGCTCTATGCTCAGATGTCCTGAGCTCAGTAAGCTACCAAAGGCTCCTATTTTCGGCTCTATCAATGTCAGTATACCTCTAATGCTTTAGGGATGGGCACCTTACTGAACTAACTGTGAAGTTTCGAAGACAAACACCAGGCTCAGCAGTACCATTAATCCAACTTAGTTCTGCCCATGCTGAAAGGCTCGATCCAAGTCACCCGGCGGTAGCGCTACGTCAGAAAGTCTTTCCCAATTTTCGCCACAAAGCATTTAGCGTCAGGCCTTACCCCATGGCACTCCTCGGCAAACCATTACTTCCTTGGCCAGAACCTCACCGCTGTTCCATCGACACCTGGGAAGACCGTATCGAACGCGCCAGAGGCGCGCAAGACCTGGCATTTTATGGTGCCAAAGGCCTTCCCCCAATCTCTCAGGTGGTTCTCAACAATGAGCGACCCGGCAGTGTTCCGATGTCGTTTATGGTAGCTACAAGTAAGAAACGAACAAGCGCGAAGAAGGTGATTCGGAGCGCGATCACGAGGAAATTAAAAACGTCGCTCACCCTCATTATCACGCGAGGCGCGGGGGTGGCCGAGGTCAAGGGGAGAAAGACAATCGTGTTTGATCAGGAAGAGGCCAAACGGGCGGATGATTGGGTTTTGCGTGGTGTGTTTCCATAATTTGCTTCACTTCGCTCGTCAAACTTATTCGGTTCTGGTGAGCGCAGGCTGGTCATATATTTTCTATCCAACCATTGAAATGTATAAAATGCCATACCATGATCTAATTCCTCTCCTTCGTCTCGCTCTTCGTGATCTCCGGCTCCGCGGTCGGAAAATGGAGGCGAAATGGGAGGCCCTAATCCCCCGCCGCATGGTTCAGGAGGACAAACTTCCCCGCCCTTGGAAACCGCCATCTGTTACTCGGAGGATTGGGGTTAGAGCGAGTAAAGATGTACTCGAGCCTAATAGCCGACGTTCCAAACCGACTTATTCGCTGTTCGATGATTGGCAAGCAGTCCGAGAGGAATTCGAGTCTGGTAGTCTCAGTTCGACCCAACCAGTACCCGACAATCAGCAGAAACATTCACCCCAGACCTCAACCATGGAGAAATCTGAGCGTAAAAGTCATCATGTTAGCTCAACTCGACCGCGAACTGGCAATTGGCGGGATCGCTCATCCCAAATTGCGGCAGACGCGAAATCTGAGCCTAACAGCAAACTATTTAAATCGAGCAGGTCGCAGTCTGACAATTCGCGTGAACGCGAACCACGAAGCTCAGCTGAAATGGAAAGGCCGCTCAAGCCCAAAAGGTTTGTTACCGCTGACACTGACGATGCCGAAAAGTCTTCGGTCAAATTTTTCAAGAGGTTATCGCAGAAGGTCCGCCTAGATATACATCATCTACGAATTCATTCTCATTTGAAAATAGCGTGCCGCGCCGACCAGGACCTGGCGCTTCAGGCCTGATAAGGAGAGTACCGATGAAATTGTCGATTCCATCCGTAAAGCCGTAAGTATCTCTATCTGAATGTAGAATATTGGTTTGCTTACAGTGGCTAAAGGTTGAAGAAACCAGTAGTAGAGGCAATGCGACACCGCCGCCACGGGCGAATAAGGCATTCCCTCACTACTCCCCACCGGACAAGAGGGCCATGAAGGTTGGTTATATATATCGTGTGACATACATACCTTGATTAACATAAACGTGGTGCGCAGGTTCCTCCTGACTCAAGGAAGAATAATCTGTCCAGAGGCACTGCTCCAGGGCTCAAGAGGGATGAAGATTTAAAGGCGCAGATACAAGACGCCCTTAAAAACCGACTTTCCAAACCCAACTTCATCTTCCGCCCACCAACACGCCCAAAATGATAATTTGCCGCATGCGAGCGACGACACAGTAAAAAAGAGATTTCGGTCTAGGCACCGACTGGACACGACTTTTATTTTTCACTGAGGACGACAAGGAACACTCTATTTACACATCATACTTACCAATACCAGCTAATTTCAGTCACTCCGCCCCATAATTGCACCCACTTCGACTTTCAACGCCGTGATGGCGAGCACGGAAAGCGACAGCCCCTTTTGTTCCTTGCATGCGGGCTCCCAACCTTCCGGTAAACGCTCCTCAAGGAGGATCTTTTCGAGATCACTGACCCGACCCCCAAATGCCGTCAAGAGGAACGATGTGCTAGTGGATTTCATCAGAGCTAATATAGATACGAAATCGGCCAACAAACTTGGTGAATCCGAATGCCCGATGGAATAAACTCAAAGAATAGTTTGGGTTTGTCGCTTTAGCATCGACGCGTCGCTTCGCCATAAACCACGCGACGTCTTCGATCGTCAACTGCGGATTTCCTTGTGCATCCTTTTCTGTAGCCGACTTGAGCAATGCTTCGATGATCGGGATATTGGGCTTCCCCTGATCAGGCTGATGAACTGAATCATCGCCTAGAACAGATGCCCGTTAGAACACGCCAAATAGACCCTACAGGGAACGCTACACACGAGTAACAGACGCGTCGTGCTCTATTCCGTTGTGGACGTTGAGATCGGCCAGGTTGCAGGTGCCCTTCTCATAGCTCTTCCCGAGCATTCCTGCACTGAAATTGGAAACAGTGAAGCAGAACGTCTCTCCGAAATTATATGTAGCGCTCGTCGCACGATTGAGCTCTTTGAATGATATATTCTTCCCGTTCCGAGGGAGAATCCCTATACGCGAATATAAAGACTTCGCAGAAACTCGGTGTGACAAAACGTACCGTGGTTGGCCATTGCATTTAACGCTGGGCATGCGCTGCGACTGTCACCCTCCTTGGGTGCGATGTACTCAGGCCATTTGCCACCCGCGCCGGGTTGCCCTTGCGGTATTACATGTCCAGGTCGTCGGCTAGGTGCAATACAGTTGAAGAGTGTCAAGTAAATGTCCCATACCAGGACGACCAGTCGCGTTATATTGGTGACGACGAAGCCTGTAGTAGAGGCGAGAGAATACATCGTGGGGACGAGATAAGAGGAGCTGGGTTTCAACAGTTCATCGGATTTATAATGGTTTTTTTCGACGTTCTTGGTCAATCAACCTCCATCTCAGGACGGCGACGCATTCGACCCGCTGTCAATTTATGTCACGCAGCATTCAACACGTCCAAGGTTTATGAAGTCCGCCAACGGGTAATAATATCCTAACCCATTGGGACCTCTCGAACCCTTGATCCGGGATTTCAACTGTGCCATCCTACTCATCTTACCCAAAATCGAGTTCACGGCTTGGTGGTGCAATCATTCACCTATCAACAAAGAAGCCTAATCCATCATCCTCAAACTGTTCAAAGTTTGGTCCGTGACTAATAAGGGTGTGCTTCAAGTTGAGCTATATCAGACGTTTCTCAGACGCTTTTCCACCGCCGGGCCTTTTATACCCCGTGTAACAGGATTGTATCATTATTCCTTGTGTCACTGATCTTAGGGAGTGCTATTAGTTTCCGTAGACAGTCTCCCCTAGGCTAGAAACAAAATTTAGATGACGGCGCAAGGTGGCGGCGGTTTCCATGAGTGGGGAATTAATTGTGCTCACGCCTCAACACATATCGTTCAACCCAGTCTTACCTTTTACTCGCTGATAAGCCAGCCGCCTTGTACGATTATCTAACGGCCACGCTGCTGATCCTATCACTAAAAGAACATAATGTCAGTGCCAAGCCTAAAGAATCAAACGAAACGAGGGAAGGACACTTGTCACAAGCATTATATTATTGGAATAATAAAATAACAAACTAAGCCTCCTGGGCCGCAATATATGAAGGCATGTCACCAAGTTGTTACCAATCGAGGTGCAGATGGACCTGAACCCATTAAAACTATTGCTCAAAGGTTGGGAGACCTTTCTCTTAACTCGCTGTATAACACTTCGCTTCCTCTTTGTTGCACATCGACGATGGGACGGAAAGAAATGATAGTTTTCCCTGTTATTTTCTGCCACTCATCCTCACTAGGATGAATTAGCTCAGAATCTGTCAAAAGGAAGTTAGATGTGAAACCACGAAACAGTGAAAATATACATTTGGGGGTACTATCATCCGTAGCCAGCGCAGAATATCCCAGGGCTAGCCTTCCGACCGCTGTGTGATTGATGAAATTACGAATGTGAGATACCTTGAGCAAGCCGAGAAGAAGGACGAAAGTTGACGCCACACACGATGGCACCCAGATAATAAAGGCGATCAGCAATGGTATCCCGTATTTGAGGTCGTACGCCACTGAAGGCCTGAGATTTGCAACGACGAGTTTGGAATGTGTTTCCAATCCAACCAAGCTGTTAGCGACGACGTCGGTCCAAATTAGATTACGAATCTGGGCATGTCCAAGTTCAGGGCTTCTCGCGAGAAGAGTCTGCCACTTGGTCAGAAGCGCGTAATTGCCCTTGCCGCTGTAATCAAGGTCGTTCGAACTGAGAGCAGTGGTGGCATAAACCTGTGACCAAGCGGCCCCAGGGACAGTAGATGGCTGTCCAGTATTGATAAAACCCAGAAGGTCCACATATCCTGCTGGTACATAGAACGCATTACTGCGAACCGTCCATAGCGAAGGATCCGACTCGTACTTGTCCATAACGCGTCCCCAAAAAGGGTCAAGATCTGCAATGGTCATATTGCTTCTCTCCATCGCCCACAACACGGACGTGTTGCTTGGTCTTCGCACAATTTGGAGGTTGCCGAGATTCTCCGAGGAATTGGTGGTGAAGGTCACTGTTTGAATACTCGCACGAGTCGCGCTTGCACATACATGCAGAGTCTGCGACCATATTGAGTCGAGTGAAGGAATTCTCTCACCTCCTCCATCGGTTCGTCGAGCTGGTCCAGCGAACAACCCACATTGAACACCGACATTAGTGATGTTACTAATGTCACCACCTCCATACCCTATGCATGTCATTTCCACATTGAGTTGAGTCGCGTTCGGTAGGTACTTCAAATCCATGGTGGACATTTCTCCCACATGAAAAGACGCGCTGGAGCTATTCAAGGGATATGCCTTTCCGATATAACTCTCATTCCGAGTCATGTTATTAAATGCCTTCATCGTAAAGTGGTTGCTAAAGACCGCCCCTCTATATGCATGCTCGTAGAGATTGATGTTCTGTCCATCCCAAGACATGGTTGGGTATTCCGTTGTGAGGTTCACAAAACCGCCTCGATCGGTGAGGTTAAATTGGGTGACCTTGAAATTGTTGAAATCGTCTATAAGGACGTAGTCGATAGTCAAGTTTGTATTGACACAAGTTGTGACGGGTTCCAGCCACAAAGTTTCCTGGGACCATGTACCACCTTTCTTCAAAAAAGGTGTTGTGTGGTTCAGAAAACCAATACCAGGAGAATCGCTCATATCAACCATGAGCCCTTCAACAGCGAAAATTCCATCACGGAGAACCATAGACTCCACCACACCAATCTGAGCCTTCGTCACCGAAAAATTGTACCCTGCTCTGCTGGTATAATACCGCCGAAATTGCATATTGAATGGTCCATGAGGGGTGCTCGAAAATTTCTCGAGGATAGAAGGGGGGATTTCTGTGTTGTTAATGGTATCAGGGGTATTGCCGGGACAGACAACATTGCTCAATCCTCCGCAAATACGACTGTACTTGAAATCCTGTCGAGGTGAAGTCGCAAGGCCAAGCGGCGAATTGTCTTTGACGAAGTGTGCATCCACGGTACGAAAATTGGAAGGGACAGTAGGACCTTGTCTCAGGCCCAAAGGCGTGATGATCCCACATGCAACCACGAGCAGGGCGCTGATGAAGGATAATTTGGAGAAGATGTCGATACGAGTGCTGGCATTAGAAGGCGCGCACCGAAGAACGATTGGCCACAGGGAGGTATGGACCTGTCTAGCGGCCACACTCCAAGTGTTAGCCGAGTTTGATGGTGGGAGGAGGTAGAGAAGGAGAGTGACTAGTGCAAGTCCAAGGGAGTATTGGAGGATGGTTATGATAACATTAATAATGGTGGCAGCATGGGCGACGGTAAGATCTGCAATGACTATGGACATAAAGGTGAAAACGAGAGAGGGTAAGGATGGAATACAAGAGTGAGTATGACAGTCATCGTTTGAAGCAAGAGTGAATAAAATGGTAGTCAACCCTGAGCGCTCTCAAAGCGACTGAATAATGATTAAGTTGTTGATAGTGATCTCTCGAGGGCATAAAGGGTCGACATTGTTTGCAATTGTAATGCATGTAATGGGTTCCACTAGGTTTATGGTGGCTCAAGTTTTCGAGGCCTGAATTACAAAAATTTCTGCACTCGAAAACAGGAGTTTGGTTTCGAAGAGGATTCCGGACCTTCTGATATGCATGATTTTGAGATATACTAAAAGAGTTTTCGGTTCACCTGAAAACACGCATACTTCCGGTTGCATTGGTATCGCAGAAGTAGTGCCCCAGGTTAGGGTCGATTTTGCACTCCAGCTTTCTTGCATAAACCTGTGAGATATGGTCATGATGAGGCCCCGGAAGCTCCCCTACTGGGGAGCTTCCGGGGGCCTGTCGACTTGAGCCAGATTTGAGGAGCTTCAGAGCTGCATATCAGGCTGCTGAGTCAAAACACTGTAAGCATATGTGGCATTTACCATCGAAGCTAACTCCGTTGTAGCCGTAGAGCTACAAGGGTGACGAGGATAGCTCTATATTGCCGTTCGGCGAGTTCTTGTGAATCGAGAAGGAAGTCCATCAAGCAGTCGCTGCTCTTGACTCACGGGCCGTTGTGTAGCACGGGGGTCCTAGTCCTTGTCTCCATCCGTCGCATCTGCCGAGATTGTGCCCAAAATCATTGCATGAAAGATTTGGATTCGCGAGAATGGTAAACGATATACGACAATTTTGGAAAATCGTAAGTTGGCAGGGGAAGATGACTCGGCTCTCTCCGGAAGTGGTGTTGGGACCATCGCGCGTGGAAGTCACGTGATACGTGTCGTGTCGCGTCGCGTCGAGGATCTGTTGGGAACTGTATATTCCTAATTCCACCCTTTCTTTTGACGCTGTCATATATTCTTCCCAGTAATCATTCACTCATCGATTCACCGCTGCGAGTAGAAGTATGACGTTGAGCTCCACTAAACCAGAAACAGTTGGTTCATGTAACCCAGGTGCCTGCAATGCTCTTCCCCCCAATCAGAGTTCAAGGACTGTTTCTAAGATTAGTGCATCCTGGTATTCCGATGATATACATGTCTTCCCCCCGCTCTTCATGAGCCGATGTTAGAACATGGGCGATAAATAGGTGTCCATAATTTGGGTGTGTATTATTCAGTATGTGGTGAGTATAAAGAGCGTAACAAATCAATCGATGCGTGACGTATAGAATTATGTTGTAAATTACTGGGCAAGGAGCTAGTAGGATATCAAGAAGATGCAGCGGGACGCACATTTTCTCTAACGTTCTAGATTTGCTTTCCTGTACTTTATTTCGGTGTCTGCAAATATGGGGATCAGGTGGGGAATATTCTCGAATCAGTAGGAATTAACATACAGCATGTAATCTCATCTGATTCTTCTTGTCCATGCGAATCAATGAGTTCATCATGCTTCAGACATAACATCAATATCCCTCACAAAGTTATCGAAAAAAAAAAAGGTGGAACTAACTCTCTAATGTTCGACTCATCAAGCGGCAGTTCTTTAACACCATCCAACAACGCAGACTTCATGTGAAACGGCAAGCGCTCGCGCGCATCCTTGATCGCAGGTGGAAATAGCCGCACGGGGTGAAAAAACACGTTGGTCCCATTCGTAAAATACACCGGCACAACCGTAGTCGCCTCTATGCCTGGTTTCGCGCGCACGTCGTCGAGCTCGCGCCGCATCGCCAGCGTGAGGTCCTGCGCGACGACCCGCAGCTCCGCGATGTGGAGCATGACCTCGAACTTGGATGTGTCGCGGTTGTTCATCATTGCCTTCAGCGCGCCTATGGTGTCCGCTGGGAGCGTCGAGACAGTCACCTCGAGCATGGTGGTGAGCGCATTGTCCGGGCGCGCGAGGAGGTCCATGCTGAGGATGGCGTAGAGCTGGAAGAGGTGCATCAGGTAGTCGCTGCCCGGCACCCGCTGCGCGAGCTTGATGGCGAGGTCCAGGTGTCGCCACTCTTCCTCGTAGACGTTGGTCTCGCGGTGCGCTTTGCAGGGCTTCTTGTGGTCGGGCCTTTGGGAGGAGTCAGAGGGTTAGATGGGCCCAAGAGGATTTCCTGAAGAGCTAAGGTACCAGTCGGAAACCTGACACTGGGCGGAAGGTTAGCCCTGAGTATCCTGTGTGGCGAACCTGGGCTATGACTCACCTCTCGAGAGCAGTAACGATTCAATTTACACTGGATATAGTCTGTAGGTGAGTAATGGCGAGTCAGAGAGTATGCTCCTTACTCCTCCGCACGTCTTCAGTCCAGAATTTGAGCCGGGCTTCCCACACTTACTACACCTCCGTTCCTCTTCATGTTGTGCCAAATTCCTTTTCACCTCCTTACGTGTCGAAGCGAGGATCTGGAAATCTGCTTCAGCATCCGGGTGTACGAGTGAATTGAATGAGATGTGAGCCATGTTCGACATCACAAACTGGGATGCAGACTTTCCAGAAAGGAAGAACAAAAAGCGAAAGCTTTTTGGAGGCGACGTGAAGCGTGTAAGATCACATGCTGGCACGTGATTCGCGTCGCGTCAGCGCGTGGTTTGGTAAAAACCCGAGAAGTAGCAAGCTTATCATTAATGGCCATGTGAATTTTAATCATTTAAAGTTAAAATCTGACTGGAACGAAACGGCAGTTTAGAGAAGATCAAGATAAATTGCTACATTGTTAGAATTAACAGATTTTGTGCTACTGTAAAGGTATAGGTAAGGGCGAAGAGTTATAGACACATGGAGTTGTTGAGTGAGGCGGGTATGTATATGAGCAGAGAAAGCGAAGAGCCAAAGATACAGGTATTGCAAAGCCGTGATCCTAGAAATACAGTAGTTCGCGACCAGTTGCGCGATAGGGATGTGTGCCGAGAGATGTGAATCGGTTTTTTGGGGGAGTCTTTTATGGTATATATATAGAAGGCGCCTGAAGCGGCGGAGCGGTGGCCATGGCCTCTATTTTCCGGCCGCTGCCAGGTTAAGCGCGCCGAGGACGATCTCCCAGGCAAGATCAATGGTGTCCCAAAGTTCGGGATCGTGGAGACCAAGAGCGGCCATATTTTGCCACAGCTCCTTGACATGTGCGGCATGTGTGGTAAGAGTGTGGAGGTTAGATGATGCAGAGGAGCAAAGATATGAGGACAGCTGATGGAGAGTGCTGCCGTTTGCCAAAGCGGATTGCACAGCCCCGTGAGAGAGGGACTGGAGGAATCCGGCCGGGACGGGGAACAGCGCCTTTAGCACTGATTCAAGGCGGTGGGTATACATAAATGCGTGGAGGATCGAGAACGCAGCGGGGGAAGGTAGGGAAAGGGGTAAGACGGGGAGTTGGAGTGTGGGGGAATGCGGCTGTTGATGCGAAGCGGGCAGCCGGGGAAGTAGCGCACAGTGTGAAGCGAGGACGACTGAGTGCACTGGGAATACCATGAGCTGATCATTAGACGACGATTTGGATGCCGACACGGCCAGGATGTGTGTGGGGTAGCTGGGCTGTGACGTCGAGGTAGCTCTCAGGGGGATGTTGAGGGATGGTGGTAGGTGGGACCTGGGCAATTGTGTCGGGAGATGTGAAGGTGCGAGGGCAGAAATCCCTGCTAGCATTCTACCGAGGCAAAGGACGTAAGTATATATGATAGCCGGTAATGTAGAATGGACGTACTGGTTTGCCTTGGGTCGCAGATTCCTTCTGATATACTCTGCGGGGACATTGGCGAGCTCGGGTGCTACAGCCATGATAGCATCGCGCGACACCTCAGCGAAGGGTGGGCGAGCGAGTGTACGAGGAAGCTGTACGGTGGGTGAGGCAGGTGCAGGCGATGACTGGTGGTAGCTGTGGCCGTGCTTGCTGAAGGAGGTGGGATGGGACGCGACCTGGAACATGATGGTATGGGGAAGAGGTGAGATGAGATGGGAACTGCGTTGAGCTGGATAGCGAAGGAGTAAAAATGGACGGTTGGTTATATACCTTCAAAAACCAACACCCTTACAGAACAAAGATCGAGATCCCATCGCAAATGATCACACTTCCTTTTTCGGTCATTCGTTTGTCGCCCTTCCTTTTCTGGCCTCTCCATGCGTCTCGAAAATCGTCCTTTCCCTTTTGCTTTTGGATGTTCTTGTTCGTTGATCATGAAAACCCTGGTCATGAACCAAGAAGCTAGTCGTCCCCATCACAACCCCTTGTACTGCAGTGGAGAATCCTCCAGCTCTTGTATTTCAAACGCGTAAACCCAAAAGCCCATTCTCATCTCCAGTATGACACTCGGTTAGCTTTCTACGCCAATAATTGCCCGCAATAGATAAAACAATGGGACCCACAAGCTCTGCCAACGCACTCCAACAGATTGGCCCCGGACGCGCAACCCCAGATAGGCCCTACAGAACATGTAACGAAAACGCATCGTTTGGCAGCGTCCTGTTTGTCGGGACCGACTTTCCTTTTGCGGACATCAGACACCCAAGGTTCGACCCTAACCCGTGACCTAAGCGACATCATCTTGCACTCGGACTTCCTTCAGAAAACTCCTTGTTCCTTGCGAGGCCATCCCTTTCATTTCGACGGATATGGACTTTAGCTTTACCAGTCGACCCTAGACTCCGTACTAAATGTTTTATGTCCTCTTGAACTATCTTTACAGCTTACATTCCCCCTCCCATCATGAGCTACGCGACCTGACTCAACATCTACACGGTATAACAGGGACAACTTCGCTGTCGTTGGGAATTACATCACTGCTTGATCAACTCGATTTGGAACGAGATACGGGCAACAACCCGTCCCAGATGTCCTAATTCACCGATCGTTTATCTCACCGGGAGTCACCACAATTGCGCACGGAAAATGCGTCCACGCACTCTCGTCAAGATAAGAATGGAGGTAAGGTTAATGACTATCCCGGCACCTGTCCATTTCGTTAAATTCTATCTCTTAATGTGACAGTTGCGGAGGGCATAGACTTACGACTGCTTATTGTTTCCCCAGTGCTGTGCCAGGTATCTCCGCCCGCGTTCCGCCACTGCCCGCCCCGGAGTCACGTCGAGTTGACAGTTATTCCGAGGACTAGCGTTTTCACGAGGCCCCATTGACCCACAATCGATTCGATTACCGGCCGCCAATTCCACCAAAATTTCATTCAGGACCTTCTATATGGGAGCTGTCAAGGCCATATCGCCTACCACATCGAGGTGTGTTCTTACTAGGGGACGGGTTATCTTCATTATCATGCATCGGATCAAGCCCTATGACTATCCTCCATACGCTCAGCAAAGGGATGGTTTTACCCCTCGTCAATGCCTCACCATTCTCTACACAGGCTGATCCGGCCTAGATCATATCCCCTGTATGCCTAGAGCACGGAACTGGCGCGCCACCCTGGACCTTCTCCGTGTCTATCGCTCGCCCGAAATTCGAGGTGCCGTAACCCCCCAACTCGACTACATTCCATTTTCGCGCCGCAGCTATGCCGCCTCCACGTCCACGTTTCGCGTCGACCGGCACCCGCGCGCCGGCTCCCAGCTATGACTATCCTCCATTTTTCGCTCCGCAACCGTGGGAACACGGCGTCGACTCGGAGACTCAGGTCCCACGTATCGATTAGGGGATAGTACTGCTGTCCACGCCCCCCAAGATAATCAGCACATAATCAGTATGACGGATCCTTGGGTCCGTTTTGCCTTAGTAGTATGGGCTTTGGCGCCCGCGACGTCAGTGTGACACTCGGATTCCTCCTGACCTCGATGCGCTTCGGGCCACCAAGCAGCGGCGGTGAAGAAGGCCCAGACCGTTGGCTTTTTTCCGTACAGTTCAACAGCTTTTCGAGAGGGAATCCCTTTTTTGGATGCATTGGTTGTTTGCTTCGCCCGCTCAGTTGGGATCCGGTGACAACCCAGATTACATGTTGTTTTCATGGCTGGACACACAGTTCATCCGCCGGCACGTAATTTTTTCAGTGACATCACGCCCACAAAGATTTAGCATCAGCACGCTGATCAGACAGGAGGGTGCAGGCTGATCGTTTGCGGGTATCGGAAAGCTAGTCGTTATAGAAAAATGTTCGTTGCATTCCTCCCCACTATGATTTTTATTCTACAGCCCATGAACTCGGTTTTCATGCGTTCCCGTAATATGGGGCCAGTCGGTGCCAGGCCCCAAGAGTTATCACACCATTTCAAAAACGCACATGCCGATCGTTTGCGAACACCACCACACTAAAAGACAGGCTTCATATAAATCTCCGCTGCATTCTGCGGCCTGTTTGCCTAGCCCGACACCTTCCGAAAAAATTGCCCATCCCCAATATAGCCAATTCTTTCGGTATATGTGCTCCTGGGGTATCAGGCCGGCCCCCCACGCGCCTCGTGGAACCGCCCCCAGGCCCCAAGGATTGGCACGCAAAACGTAAATCCATTCGCCGATCGTTTGCGGACATCAGAAGGCCCGTCCTAACAATTACCGCTGCATTCCATAGCCCACGGCTACCTTAAGCTTCTTTCTACAGCATTCTACAGCCCGTGCCTATTATTGAGCCCACCGGCGAACAAGTCAGCTAGTCTCGAAATAGCCCAGCCTTCGTGGTGTACATACGCACATGCACTCCCACGATACGAACCAACCCCGCGTGTGTCTGATGGAACTGCCTCTAGGCCCTGGCTTCCGGCCAGAAACTGCATCATTAGGCGCTGGTGCTGGCGCGGGTGTGGTGCATCGCCCAGCTTGATGTGGTCAAAATTTAATGACGCAGACTATGTGGCCCCTATCTCCGCGTACCGGCGGGAATGCCCCGCACTACCTCCTAGGTCCCCTACTCCTATATGAACATCAGATAAGTACGGGGCGCGCCTACTGGCAGGATTCAGCCCCGAGTCCGCAGCTCCTCATCCTCTATCTATCTTGGATATCCCCATTACTGTAGCTGTCTTCTAGAGGCTTTGACGTCACGTCGACACCGTCTGCTGCGGGGAAGTGTGCTGGAATAAGCCATTATCTTGGCGGGAGTAGAAGCGCCCAGGTGTGATCTGCTTCCCTGGAGGGATATGTGTATTTCGAAGGGCCGGTGTAAACCTGGCCATGTGTTTTGTTGTGCGACATAAATAAAGCTGTTAAATGCCATATCCAGAATCTGTGGGTATTACGTTCGTCCTCCGAGGTTTTGAAATCCTTGAGGCGGGTGTGTGATGGGCGTTGGGTCGGCCTCGTCTACTCGGGGAAGTTGCATTACACGGAAAATTCGTAGGAAGGTTCTTTCGAGAGGTTTCGGGAGAGTTGATGTGTGCTTGTACCATGCGGGCCCGCGAGAATCGAGTTTTTGAGTCATGAATTGACAAATACTCATGTGGAAGGTGCGTTAGGGGCTTGAGATTCTCTCACCGTTGAGCCACGCCTTCATGGGGGAATTTTTTGGCTATCTGCGCGTTAAAATGCTTACGGTAGAACCGTACTCTCAATGACACCGCGTGGTCTGCAGTCTTCGTCTGTTTGGGCTGCGGAAAATGGATTGAACGCCTTATCTCCAGTGAGGCGTTTGTTGGCAGTATGCTTATACGCTTATGCAAGAGATCATCAGGAGTATACACTTACCATTCTACTCAACATTGCTACATCTCGTATAACTTTGCAGTATCACGGCAATGTAGTCGGCAGCGTCGGAGGTTCAAATTCATGTTTTGCATTAGGAGCAGTAGATTAGATTTTAACGTCATTCTTAATCGCCTTGCATCTCCCAAGTCGACATATAATCATGCCATCTGCTCTTATCCTAATTGCTAATGGAACAGAGGAAATGGAATTGTAAGCTTGAAGTAACAAGGTCCCACGAGATCTAATCTCAATGGGCTGATTTCAGCACCATCGCCTACGACACCCTCGCCCGTGCTGGGGTGAAAACGACATCCGCTTTTGTCCATGCAAGCGGCAAGTCAGGGGATACGACTCCCCAATATGCGCAGTGTTCGCGGGGCCTCAAAGTCATACCAGACGTCAACTTTGACCTTGCCAAATCTGGTCCTGTTAGCGCTTGAGTCTTGCTGATTCCTGTCTCAGTTTTGACATTGGCTATCCCCCAGGAAAATTATGACCTTTTGGTAATCCCTGGAGGCGCTGAAGGCGCTAAAACGATGTCCCAGAATGAAGATGTCCAAGCTCTGGTTCGCGAATATTTGAAAGAAAAGAAACTCGTAGGAATGATCTGTGCTGGTTAGGAGTTCCGCCTATCGCTCCAATGTAAATCTTATCCGAGTCCCTGGTATAGGAAGCCTTGCCGCTTTAACAGCAGGCCTCCCTCATCAGCCCATTACCTCACACCCCAGTGTCAAATCACATCTCGTAAAGGGTGAACTCGATCATCATTCAAGCCACCAAATCGAACTCTAAATCTAATGCTCCCCTTTACAGCTTTTGATTATTCCGAAGAGCCTGTCGTTGTTTCCGGGCATTTAATCACAAGGTGCGTGATGCTGGTCCCAATTTGCGCTCCAAGCTGACATGGTGATATACTAGTCGGGGGCCTGGTAAGTTTGCATCTCCAAACATGTTGGTCGGACCCTAATAGGTAACAATGCGAAGGAACTGCGTTCCCATTTGCTCTCACTTTAGTGGAGATGCTATGTGGGTCTGCAAAACGGAAAGAGGTGTACAACCCGATGGTGTTCCCTCCTGGGACCCCTTTCTGATGGAGACATGAGGAATATATTGGCAAATTTCTCATGGTTTGAACTAAGCCCTTAGCGGTGCTACGTCCGCACAACAAGAAAAGATTCCGGGATATCGGGACTTTCGTATGGAGAAAGCCTTGGTTGAGCTCGGAGCACCCCGTCGTGATCCATTTCAATTGTCCTACCAACCTGTATCAGTATGGTCACTATTAGCATAGCAAGCAATATGTTTTTAAATTTTTTTTCTGACCTGCCACACTCGAGCGTTGCAGCCAAATTGGGTAAGGGTTGGTTTACAGAGTCTGATGATCGCCAATGCTTCACTCGCCGCGAGAACTGGGACGACATCAGGATCCGCTTCCAGGGGATAATTGATATGCACCGAACGGAGGACATGCGCTCTGCTCAGACATGCGCCGAGCCCTTGCTATTATGGTATTTCGTAAGTGTCATGAAACCAAGGGCGGGGTGAATGCTCGTACCAGTGAACTTGGCTCGACGACCACAAATAACTGTTCGAGCGAGGTGCACCCAACACAAATCGCATTGATAGCGTCGATACTTATTAGCATTCGGTGGACTGAGAATCGCGCGAGGCGCTGTCCGTGTGATTTCACTAGCTGGAACCAAAAATCGTCTGTGGAAGGTGATTCGAAAAATGCACCTGAGGAATAGATTTGGAATTTTTCCAAAGGCGCGAAGGACAAAAGTTCTAGGACGTCACTCATCCAAGTCTTGAGTGGTAACTGCTGATGTACTGTGATGGTAATAGATCTCAGTCGTGCCAGTGTACTGGACTTGGTGCAATTACTAGCTAAAAATCCCATGTCCTAATGGGTTCTAACGTCAAAAGGTCAGGGTAAGAACGTAAATGTCTTACGAAATTTGTTGATAGGCCCTCAAGCCCCAAGTTGACAATACCAACGGCATTGGTTGAGAGTACAGCCCAAACGCCGCGATGGGTGACCTTTGGGCAGCCAGTGAGGAATAAATCTCTCAGATTGACAAGACTTGGAGCTAGTGACTCCAGTATCTTGTCTGTAATGATAGGGGATGCCTGGTGAGTTGAGGATGGCATCAGACAGGTATATCAATCGAGAAACCGGAAAGCGCGACTTTGCATAGAAGCGTCAAGCTCTGGAGGTTTTGCACTGTTTTATCTATCCACGGGCATAACCTGTCCGCCACGGCGAAGCTTGGCATTATTAAAGATATCCTGGTTAGGCGAGTGAATCGATGAAGAAGATCGGGATCGTAGTTTCCGTCGCTGTGGCCGTTTATTTCCAGTTCCTGCAGAGAATTACATTTCTGTAGAGCGTCTAAAATGGCAGAGTTCAAGGATCCATCCCGAGTCCAAGTGCAGGCCCGCAGGTTGAGGCAATTTTTTATCCCTGTGAGGACTATGTCAAGGATATCGATGCCAGACCCAGTAAAAGCTTTTGGAAATTCGCGAATCTCTGACAGGAAACGAGGAGATCATGAGCTCCTATTGCGTCATCTGAATGGTGGGGGCAAACCAAGTCGATGAACGTATTCCGCCAGGTGAGGATACCCTGCGAGGGTGGTAAATAGCTGGATGACCTAGAATAGAGCATCACTATTATTCAAAAGTATCAGGCACGTAGGTTATGACCTTGGTCTTTCCGTCTCGTTGCCACGAATATATAGATGCACGCTCATAAAGCCTCCGAATTGCGAACCCGTAGAAAGTCTTGTTTACAAGGCAGATAGACGTAATATGGTGTGGTTTGAGGATATTTTCAAAGACGACTGGTAGGATTTCTAGTGGAAGGTCCAGAAATTGAGTCATTCTAGGATTTTTGGAGATGGTGGTTCACAAAAGCGAGTGCGGGCCGCCGCCTACCGGCTCTTGTGTGTTTTCCAGCATCACGGGCGGGAAGCACGGCAGGAATTACGTAATTTCCTCCGTATGGTTAGCTGTGTCGGCGAGTATTGAAGTGAACAAGTTCTGTGCTCATTTTCTTTCGGACTACCATTACCACCATGTCCGATTTTGATGACCACCATATGTACCAGGACAACTCGGATGCAGTGATGCCTGACGTCGAGGATACGGAACAGGGTGTGGGAGAGGAGAAAACACAAAAAGCCCCACAGAGGGCCCTTGCAGAGGAGGAGGAAGAGGAAGAGGAAGAGGATCCTGACGAAGATGATGAGGACGATGAAGAAGATGAGGAAGAGGAAGAAGAACTTGCGGGCAAGAAAAGCAAGAAGCGAGCAAAGGTGCGCAACTATCCACACACATTTGACCTTCCACAAACTTTGGGGGCCAGCATCGCCACAAACGTTCTATTGCCAGTCGCTTCGTCGATCTCGAAGCCGAAGTTAGTGACGAAGACGAAGAAGAGGAGGAAGACGAAGACTACGGGGCTGGTAAGACAGTCCTCGCCACTATGATTCACCTATTAACGTTACACGACAGATGGATTCATCGAGACTGTTGATGACGTGGAGGATGATGGTGGAAGAAGACATCACGCTGCTTTGGACAGTAGGCTGCAGGTAGAGGACGACCAAACTCCAGAGCAAATTGCGAGGGATCTCAGTCGGCGCTATGGAGGGCGAGCCGCAGTTCGTTATACCGGGGACATGAACGAAATTCCCCAACGCCTCTTGATGCCCTCCGTACATGATGCGAGTCTATGGCAAGTTCGAGTCAGAGTGAGTTCTTCGAGCTTCAATTTTTCCGCATGTGCAAACAATTTCTATGTAGCCTGGCCGAGAGCGTGATATTGTATTCAGCCTCATGCGAAAGGCTATCGACGTGGAATACAGTGCGCGACCTCTCAACATCCTTGCTGCTTTCCAACGCGACTCGTTACCTGGTATGATTTATGTGGAAGCGCGCAGTTCGCAACAAGTTACCCAGGCGTGTAATGGTCTCGTTGGTGTCTTCCCCAGTCGTGGAATACAACTGGTACCCATTGAAGAAATGGCTAGTCTGTTGCAAATCAAAAAGCAGGATTTGACAGTGACACCAGGAAGTTGGGTCCGAATTAGACGCGGAAAATATGCAGGCGATCTGGCCCAGGTGATGGATATCACGGAAAACGGTGAAGACGTTGGCCTTAAATTTATTCCGCGTATCGACCTAAACCCTCGCGACGATGGCCCGCTCGATGGCCGTAAAAGGAAGAAAACGACAACGGGATCCGGAAGTATGAGACCACCACAGCGACTCTTTAACTATGAGGAAATCATCAAAGTTTGGGGTCGAAAGCATGTGTCGAAACGCAATCAGGTCTTTGTATTCCAAAACGATACTTACAAAGATGGGTTCATCGAGAAAGACTTCAAACTGAGCGCTCTCATTTTGGAAGACGTCAATCCCACCTTGGATGAAATTACGCAGTTTACGAGACGTCAAGATGGTGCAGAAGCCGACGGCGTTGTTGATCTCTCCATCATAGCAGAGGCATCACGCAAGGCAGCTATTTCCGTGCTTCAGCCCGGAGATCATGTTGAAGTTTTCGAAGGAGAACAAGCTGGCGTTCACGGAGTAGTTGACGAAATCCACCAGGACGTTGTCATAATCACCGCCATTGGGGTTGACATTGATGGCCAAAAGGTTGAGTTACCAGCGAGGAGTGTGAGGAAGAGATTCAAGCCTGGAGACCACGTCAAGGTCATGACAGGGCAGAACGCTGATGAGACTGGTTTAGTGGTATCAGTTGCCGATAATGTTGTTACTTTCTTGTCGGACATGTCGATGCAAGAGGTGAGGTTCCCGCTATTTTAGAAGGATTCTTTTGATTTAATCGTTTTCTTTAGGTGTCTGTATTTTCAAAAGATCTAAGAGAAGCTGCCGAGGTTGGTTCTGGTACGAATATCATTGGAAACTACGAATTGCACGACTTGGTGCAACTGGAGTAGGTCCTATCTTACTCATCTAAATATTCCAACTCATCTATACCCAGTGCGCAAACCGTCGGTGTGATCTATAAAACAGAGCGCGATTCCTTCCGTGTCCTCGATCAGAATGGGCAAGTTCGGCTGGTACAACCACACCAGATTTCCATGCGGCGCGACTCTGTTCGAGCTATTGCTACTGACTCTGAAGGGCATGAATTGCGCATCAATGATAACGTCAAAGAAATAGATGGCGAAGTAAGTTTTAAGAATCACAGTCTGGCCAGTGGTATTCCTCATCATTTATAACAATCAGGGACGGAAAGGACGAGTGTTGCATACCCACCAATCCTTCTTTGCTTTCTTGCACAACCGCGATATTGTTGAAAATGGTGGTGTATTTGTCACACGCACACGTTCATTAGCATCGCTCGCACCAAAAGGCAACCTCTTAAAGACAGGAACCGACTTGTCAAAGATGAACCCTGCGCTTGTCCCTCCTACCGGAGGCATGGTGGGGTCCGGGAGCATGGGGCGTGGGCCGCGAGATCGTGACATCGGCCTCACTGTATGTGTTATCAAGGGTCCTCATAAAGGATACGTCGGAACAATCAAAGACACCAACGGGCCCGCTGTGCGTGTTGAACTACGAACAGGGAATAAAGTGATCACGCTTGAGAAAGACAAACTCCGGGAACGATTGTGAGCATTCAGTTTCAACAAGGCGTCGCGCAGAGAATTAATCTTTTCTTGACAATGTAGACCCAGTGGCAAACTTGTGGGGTTGACTGGCCGTGGCTCTAGTTCGGGATCCGGATCGATGGGCCCTCCCGCAAGCTATGGTGGGGGTACTCGGACCTCGAATCCATACGCCGGGGGTCCCCACAACGGTGCTGGGTCACGAACGCCTGGTTGGGGTGCTAGCCGGACACCCAATCCTTACGGTGGCGAAGGGCGTACCCCAGCATGGAACGCATCGTCCCGCACTCCCAACCCATATGCTGAAGGAGGCAAAACACCCGCGTGGAACGCTTCTTCGCGCACGCCAAACCCATACGCAACTGATGGAGGACGTACGCCTGCTTGGAACGCCAACTCACGGACACCCAACCCTTATGCCAGTGGTAGTGGCAGTGGCAGTGGCAGTGGTGGAGCTTCAGCTACCTGGGGCGGTGCAACCCCTGGAAGGAATGTCGGAGGATGGGGAGGAGCGACGCCTGGAAGGCCAGCAGCGTCAGGTTGGGGCAGTGGGGTTGATAGCTGGTCTGATAATGCAGGTTGGGGGGTATGTGTTTCCAAATATTTATGTACCTTTCCATTCTCCCTGACACCGGCGCCCCGCAGGCAAGCAGTGCTCCAACGCCTGGAGCTGCCACGCCTGGATTCAATAGTGCGACGATGACGCCAGGAACAACATGGCCTGCTTCGACTCCCGGTTATGTCTTCGGTGCTGGTGGAAACACAAACAACCTTTCGGCCCCAACACCTGGTGGTGTACCCTCTACATACCGTCCTGATACCGACGACCTGGGTTAGTTTCCTCATATTTGCACTTAATGCCATCTGATGCTGCTCCCTAGACCTGGATGACGCGTGGATCTTCGACCCTGCATTTGCCAATTATCAACAGCGCATAAAAGTCGTCGTCCATGGGACACGCGTGTCGAACTATCTCAGCGGCGACTTCGAGGGAAAAACAGGCCGAATCAAGGCTGCCACCCGAGCCTCTGCAGAATTTGACCAATCGGCATTGATTGCATTTGACTCGGGAGAGGAGCGAAGCATACTTGTCCGGTACCTCTTGCCAGCCCAGCCAGAATTCATTCACTCCGAAGCGCTTGTTCTGGCACACAAGGACGAGAAAAATAAAGGCAAGGTTGTCATTGTCCGGGAGACACCGGACGATATCATCCCAGTCTCGACGACGTCAGATCCCACTTTTGTCTTCGAAGTTAAGAGAGATTTCTTGGCGGCATTGTATAAAGAGGGTTATTAGTCCTGCCCCGCACTCCGTATTATAGTTCCATTGATAATTTCTTGCACCTTTTCATATACTAGACTGGGCAAATATAAGCCGATTCGTATCCGAATTCCGAGCCGGCTCTCTACATTCAGGTTAAACGTTCAAGTGTCGCACAGTTTCTTTCTTCCACAAATTTAAATGGCACAACCTAAACTTCCACTTGAAGCTCGTCGAATTCGTATGATATTTGTCTCGTTGCCAATCATGGCAGCTTCAGGCTGTTTGTTCTATACGTCACACGTCATAGACCATTTCTGACAGCAATTTTGAACCAGATGTTCTGTACAGAAGACTCGTCCTGGAGGAACCTCAGCGTAAACTGCCAACCACACCTCCACAGAACGAGATACCTCAGCCGAATTCGGTGCTCAAAACACGTTAGGATGGTGAAGATCACATGAAAAGAGAGGGGGTACAGTCCAATCTATAGGTAGTTTTAAGGGGCGAAACTCATCTCGTAAATAATGTGAATTCTATTTTGTTGCAGCGTCCCTTCCATACCTGTCTCACAGGCCTCCCAAATAAACAGCCCAACATCCTGCAATATTCATTGACTAGGTTTCGATTCGTCGGAATGAGGGATGATTCGTGTACCCGGTATTCTGGCGGGGTTGAAGGAGCGGTCGCAGTCGGCGTATGCGGCACCGGCGCCAAATCCTGTAGCTAGTGCGATGGGCCACGTTCGTCCTAAGGGTGGTATATCGTTCTCAATACACAACTTTTGTGTTGAATAATGTGAAACACAAACGGCGGAATAAGATGACGGATGCGACAACGCCCGCGCTAAAGCCAACCCCACTAATATTCAGAAATGTGTTAGTAATTGCGTACGCTGAATAGAACGTATCATCACGTACGTTTTCACCAGCAAGTCGGCAACTATACATTCCTTCGTCAAACCTCATAATATTTCAGATGGTTTCAGAAAACGTACGGCAACGATCATACTGTTATAACCGTCAGTCGATTGGCTACAAGCATCGGATGAAAAACACTATACCTTTTGGCCAAGAATGTCCTCGCTGGAGGTAGGTTTTAAAGGGGAGGACATGGTGAGGTCACTGAGGTGTAAGTTGGAGGAAGTTGGGTTCGGAAGTTACCGTGTGGATAACCCGTCCGGCGTCCATCAACGTATGTTGCCGCGTGGATCTGGGCACATTCAATTTTAGGAACTCGTCTACATAACTTCTTATACTACGTTAAAGCCCATTTATCGCTCACGAAAAATCTGTTTACCTCCTCAAGTCTACATTGAGATCGAAATGGATTGAAAAATAAAGGCTGTCATTATGCAACATCAACTTCTCTGTAGCGACCCAGGAAGTGCGAATTTCGAAGTAAACAACAAGCGGGCTGAGCGACACGATGACCTAGAATGGCTATGGAACTCGAGATGAGCCAGCTCAACTGGATGAATGTCAACCGTAATTACCACCAACGTCAATGGTGTTGGAAAGCTCTATATCGCTACCTCAGAGTTTTCGCGACGCCCTCAGACTCCTCTCATCTTTTAAGTAGACAACCCAGAGTAGATCCTTAACCACCGCCTTATAGGTCCATTATCGGTTGTGACTGAGCATTTGCGGTTGCAACTTCCGCCAAGGAAGCTATCAGACTTGCGAAAGGCATAGCATCAATTGACGAGATGAGGTTGTTCAACCCCAATCTGAATGCTGACCTGGTGCCAAGGTTCCAGAGATCTGAAGAATGTGGAACTTCATCGCTGATATCTAGATGTCAATATAGGTGCTCTCTATTTCCAGATTCAATCACTTGGTCCGCGTCTTTGGTCCAGTCGAATGAGTGTGGTTCACCCTAAGATATTGGTTTGCTGCAGGCGAGCGGGCCGAGATGGTCAGGTGTCTGACAGGGATATTCGTTCTTCAGTGACCAAGTGAAGAGAAGCTGCGCCCGATGTGTACGGTCTGCTTTCCTGACAACTTTGTGGGTGAGCATCCGGTGATGGTAATATCATACCGCAAATGTGTTCCCCTAGCTGCGCTGGTGCTTCTCGCGACTCCCGGTTTGTGGAGCTTGCTCGCTAATTGAAAGATAGAACAGGTATGCTCTTCTCTTGAGTCGAAGTTGTCGCTTGGACCCCGAGCTGCATCTTAATGAAAATAAACAGGAGCCGAAGTCCGTTCGGAGGGTCCGCAAACATATACCTGCCAACGTCCTTCTTGAGTTCGAGCATCTGCGCGGCTACCACGTCTTTGCTCACAAGCTGCATAATATGCGCGCAGACTGCGGCGCGACCTAGTTTGGCATCCCTGCCTTTAACAAGAAGGATGATCCGGTCACTTCCCTGCATTCCATCGCAACACTGCCACGCGGTGCCGCGCGCGACTGCCTTGTAGAAGGCGGTTTCGAAAGGCAGCTTGCGTCACCCTCCTTGGACCAATAAGATGTGATAGTAATCACGAAGGATACCCCACCACCGTCCATTGGACAAGGGTTGAGGGCGAGGTTATACACTTGTCTGCGCTGAGTGCCTGCAGAAAATCGAGCGACAAGACGGGTCGTGCATATTGAGCGTATCGTTAGTGGGCACAATTCGCTCCACAACAGTGTTATGAGCAAGGTTTGGTCGTATCAGAATATCGTCCTGGGGTAGGCGCGATCGTTTGAGCGGGTTTGTATCTTTATTTTGGCCCAGATGAGCTCGTTTGGAGGTAAAAGTCAAGAGAGCGCTGGTGCTAATTATGGACCGGAACTTACCGTGTGGACGGCGAAACCGCGAATCCGATTCCGTCGTTGCCCCAATCCCTGACTTCTGACAGACCCGCTTCGACGCTTGCGGCTGCGCTTCCATATCATATATATCTTTTATCGCTGCGGAATTACGATAACGAACCTTTGAGGTCCACCTCGAAAGCCCTTGAGCTTTCAACTTGCAATCGAAATGGCACACCAATCACCAATGGTATCGATTCCTAAGAAAGCAACAGAGGAAGTTGATTGGACAACTCCCATTCGCAAAATCATCGCGCAATCGTATGGTGAAAGCCCAGATAACTATGCTGCAGAGTGCACGGCCCTTCAACGTTGCCGCCAGGATGCTGTGCGTGGAGCTGGGAGCGACATCACAGGTGCATAATTCGTGCCTTCGCTTCCCGACGTTCGTTGACGTCCTTTCGGATAGCTCGGGATCTCCTCTACAAATATTTTGGTCAACTGGAACTCCTTGAACTGCGATTCTCCGAAATCAGGGTTACCTTTCCCTGGCACGACGCCTTCACGAACAAGTTGGTCACACAAACATCCATAGCATACGAGAAAGCCTCTATACTTTTTCAGATTGCATCTACTCATTCTGCCATCGCTGCATCGCAGAGCAGATCTGATCCCGAGGGTATCAAACGCGCGTTCCATTACTTCAGAACGTGTGCTGGGATGTTGAACTACATCAACGAGAACTTCCTCCACGCGCCATCCACTGACCTCAGCCGCGATGTCGTCAAATTCTTATCTAGCTTGATATTAGCCCAAGCAACAGAGGTGTTCTTCGAGAAATGCACGGAGGAGAAGAAGGGGAACGCGCTCGTGTCAAAGATTGGCGCACAGGCTGCTGCTATGTATACGACACTGAGTGAGGAGGTGAAGGAATTTATGGGCAAAGGGATTTTTGACAGGAATTGGGTCACCCTGATTCAAGTTCGTAACGTTCATCTTCAAGTTTCTCATAGACTCTCACACCCGGACATAGATTAAAGCCAAGTACTTCTCATCACTTGCCCAGTACTACCGTGGCCTTGCAGACAGTGCTGCCAGCAAGTACGGCGAGGCACTTGTTAGGTTCATGCTCGCAGACACGCTTGCCAAAGAAGCACACCGGACTGCAACTACATTTGCCTCTGGCTTCATCTCCAACATATCGCCAACCCTCCCCGCGGATGCTGGTCCATCCATCCAAGATCGTACCAAGGCACATAGCGTTCTCTGTACAGAACGCAAGAATGAAGCCCAGCGCGAGAATGACCTCATCTATAATGCCATCCTCCCTTCCCCCGAAGCACTTCCCACGATCGAGAAGGCGGTCGTCGCAGCTCCAGTGCACATCCATGATGTGTACGGGGCCCCGGATGTACAGAAGACCATCGGCCAGGACTTCTTCATCCGACTTGTGCCGCTGAGTGTTCACGAGAGCGCGAGTGTGTATTCAGAGGAAAAGGCAAAGTTGGTCCGAAACGAAGTGGAGAAAGCCGAGGGAGCCGAAGGGGAGTTCAGGAGCGCATTAGACGTCATAGGAGTAAAAGATGGCCTTACTAGGTTCAAGGCTATGGCGGAAGGATCCGTGGGGGGAGGGGACGAGGTCCCTGTGGATGTGCAGAGGTGGAAGGAAGACATCGCGCTCGTGGAAGATCGGGAGCCAGTTGACGGAATCCTTCGAGAGTTGACCAAACTGAAGGATAACGTGCAGAACGAACTCGGCAGTATTTCTAGGGATCTGGAGATCGAGTCACGCGATTGTGAAGAGCAGAGGGTCAAATATGAGCACAAATGGACCCAGGATCCGTCCGCTGGCCCGTCAAAGCCATTGCGACAGGACTTGAAGTCACACTTCACTGCCTTGGAGGCAGCCGCGGCATCCGACCAGCAAGTGTTGTCGTTATGGGATTCCGTCAGGGGAGATATTCAGCTATTGTTGAGCTCTGACATTGAGCAGCTGTTCAGAGAACGCGCTGGGCCCGGTGCTGAGCATCTCCTAGATTTGGATGTAGGTGACGATGTTAATGACGCCCAAGAGCGCTCTAAGATCGGGGAGTTCGTCAGTGAGATCGAGGAACGAATTGGAAAGTTGAACAAAATATCAAGGGAGAGGAACGAGGTCTTGAAGGATTTGAAAGAGAAGGTGTGTTGTGCGATATCTGTTATATTGCAACTAACGTGGGGCTATAGATCCAAACGGACGACGTGTCTCATCTTCTACTTCTGAATCGCCGCAATACAGGCGTTGAACCCACCCTTTTTGCAGCTGAACTAGAGAAATTCCGTCCGTATCAGCAAAGACTTTCAGCCACAGTTCATCACCAAGAGATGGCGCTGCAAGAACTAAGCTCCTTATGGAAAGGCCTCAAGGAGCATGCCGGACGGGGCGCTGGCGCACGTAGATGGGAAGAACGTGAGAAGAAGAAGAAAGATACTGTCCGCCGATTCTCGCACGCTCGGGACGGATACATGGAAGTACGAGATGGCCTAGCGTATGTCACACCTAAATGACTTCAGACAAGCACTGACTATCGATGCTTGTAGTAAGGGGCTCCAATTCTACAGGGAACTGACGGAACTGACAAAAAAGCTTCGAAGTAACGTTCGAACGTTTGTTTCGGGGCGGGTGGTTGAGCGAGAAGGCCTCCTTGCTAAAATCACGGCTGAGAATAGATTGTCTGCGGCACCTCCACCGCTTGCAGCCAAACCCCCAGTCCCCCCACCACTGGGACCGAGCCTTGAATCGTCCCTCGCTTCGATGAACCTGAGAGGAACCTCAAACGCACCTCAACAGCAGCCTTGGCAGTATACTCCACAACCGCTGCCACAACCATCATATGGAAAGAGTCCCTCGTCGCAATATAACTCAACTTCTGCTCCACAGCAACCTTACGGAAATACTCCGCCTTTACAATATGGATCGTCGCCAAGTTCACAGCAACACTCTCAGCCGTATGGAAATACTCCCCCTCCCTCACAATATAATCCGTCACACCAGCCAACATCTGGGCCATATGGCCAATCACAATTTAACACCTCTCCACCACCTCCACAGCAGCAGTCTTATCAGCCGCAACCGCCATCCCAGCCATCCTTCCTCCCGCCCCCGCCCCCTCGGCCAACGCAATCCTCATTTTCTTCCGCGCCTCAGAATGATCCGTATGCTAATCTGGCCATGTTTGGATCTCAGACATCTTCCATGACATCACGACCTCCGCCTCCACCGCAACAGCAGCACCAGAATTCCTTTACACAACCCAACCAATCTATGAATCCTTCGACATACCCCTCTGCACCGCACCAGCAGAATGCATTCCCATATCAACCTCAGCAGCATCAACCACCCCAACAACAACCACAGTATGGATTCCCGCCACCACCACCACCAGCTGGTAATTATCAGTATGGATCTCCACCCCCACAACATCAGCAACAACAACAATCCAACACTTATCAAGGATTTGGGCAGCAGCCAATGGGTGGAGGGTATGGGGGTAACTACGGACAGTGACGTCCAGTTTTAGATCTCGCCTGTAATTTGTAGCCTCGAAGATGTAAATTATGTATTTCATCCGGTCGGAAATTTTTGGACGTCTGGTTTGTTCGAAAGTCTTGAGGACATACACACACTCATTGGTGCGGAATAGTTGAATTCAGAGCATCTATGATGATTGTCCTCCACCTGATCCAGACCCCCCCGTTCCATACAGTAGTTTCTTCCCCCACTCCTGCGCACGTTTATCCCACTCCCGAAAGCCTGTGTACAGGTATTCCACCTCCTGGTTCCACCGGGCATGCAGCTGCGACCTAAATGGGTGGTGGGTTATCCGGGAGGCAGCGGATGGGGAGGCCTGGACGAGCGTTGGTGTTTCCTCCAGACGAATGCTCAAAACTTTTAGGCTGGCCATTCAAGTAAACTCTTTGTTGTGTTGGATTGTGAAAGTTTCTATACGTACTTTTTGCGGAGTTGCTCCGTTCTATGTAATCCCCGTCAGAGAGTTCGGGGAGTTGGCCTTGACTCGGAGTTGACTGACCTTGTTTGCACCATGTTGGAAAACCCATAGTAAACCTAGATGTGAGTTGGTGGTGATTGTGAGATGGACGTATTGTTCGAGGTAGTGATGCGTACCCCGCCAGCGACCAGTGCACCAGAAATTGGGCCGACGAGGAACGACATGGAAGAGCGGACAAACAGGGAATGAGGAAAACGTGACCAGTTCTGGTTGCGCCCCAACCACGACGGCGCGTTTAATTCGGCCTCAAATATTTCCAATTTAACCGCTCACGAAAACAAGCGCCCCCGAAGCTCTGGGTTTCCACCAAGGGTGAGCTGAGATATCGGTATCCGAGGTCTGGCATGTGCATGCTCTAAAAATGCAGCTGACGCTCAGCCATGCTTCGCCTGACGTTTCTGTGGTCTCGTGTCCTGTGCAAAATCACCCACACCATCCGCTGATGAGTGCCATGTCCATCTCGCATCTTCACAATCCTGCCGGTTCTTTCACATGAGTTTGCTAACATATGGGTCGGGGGCGCTTCGCGGCCCACCTGAATAAAAATACCATGATGCTGCACATCCCCTCTTTTATTGTGATATAAGGGGTACGAGACCATCTTCAAACGCAACGATGATTCGCTTATTCTCTGCCGTTTTCCTCCTGGTTCTCACCCTCTTACCATGGCGTGCTGCAGCGAACGATTTTGCGGGAGCCAATTCATACTTCTTGTACTCTCTTGCGGTACGCTAATCCATCTTTTCTAAGGATTTGGCCGCATACTCATTATCCCCAATACAGCAAACTGATCGTATTGCTGTCCTTGATGCTATGAAAGGCGCCGACATGAAATGTAACCGATCGTGACAGTACAATCCATAGTACTGACAACGCCCCGATATAGTGCTCAGGATCTTTATTACTCGTGTACCTGCTGGTAACAAAGGCTCCAGCGCGACAGCTGTGAATGACCTCGAAACCGTTGCTGGTGAGGAAAGCCTGTTGTCACCTTCACTGTGTCTCATAAGGTATAGTTGGTACTTACGACGATACAATTCTTCGACAAATTGACACTCTGGCATCTGAGGCCATTGCGAGAGGCAAGGCGGTTTCTGCCATATACATGATAATTTACCTTACCCGCGCGCATAGACATCAAGCTGGTCATCGCAATGCACGATCGGTAAGCCGTGGAAGTTATTCCTCTTTCACGAATGCCTCACAGTTATTAACTCGAAGATATGCCCTCGGTTGTTGGGATACTGATGCATATGTTGCAAAATACGGGCTCCCAGTCACTGGCTGTGTTAATGGCGTTCCGGACTCTTCGAAGTTCTACACGAATACGAATGCCATCGCCGATGTATGAGCCGAATCTCGTTGGCACTCTTCCTCTTTAACGGCAGTATAGTTCGACCGACGGTTAAGACACATTCTTAACTTCCAGTCTCCAAAATTCGGGGTCCCTTGGCATCAGCTCTCGGGTACGATATTTTTTTTTGGCCGTGTACCTCGGTTGTCAGGTCTGATGCTCCCATGTTCAGATGCTATATTTTCTTTCGAGATTCAAAATGAAGGTATTACTCGTCAGATCCGGACAAAAAATTCCCCTTATGCTCTATAGGAATGGGCCACATGAACCAAGTTGCTCCAAACTGGTGGTAAGTTTTTTAGGTCAGATTTTTTCGCCTCTCCTACGACGATGCTGTATTTCTAGGTGTGATAGAGCCAACACCATTCGATCAGTCCTGGGGAACACCGGGATCCAAATTTCCACCGGAGGCGGCACTGACATGCCAACGTCGACTCAGTCACAATTTTTCAGGTATAACCTCTACTCCAAAAAATGAATCTTGATATCACTCTGACACCACTTCAGCTGCGCCAATATCCAAATCGTGGCACTTCATGACTATAATGTGGACCCATCTTATGTAGCTTCTCACATTGATGCTGTCAAGGGAATAGCGATGAGTTCTGGAAAGCGCTTGCTTTACGAAGAATTCGGAGCGCTTGGGGGTAGCAAGCAAAGTCAAATACAGGCAGTCACAAATACCTTAATCTCCGTGAGCACTCTCCCGCGCTCGTTCTAGCAACTGCGTCTGACAGGCTTTCTCTGTAGACGGGAGTCCCATGGATGTACTGGGAGGTATACGTGTTTCATTCTAGAAACTTCTCGTCATACCCTTAAACGCTTGATGCAGATTACGAAGCCTGGAAAAGGTTCTAGTGATTATGAAGTATGGTTTTTTTAAATAGAAACCCCACAAATACTCAAACCCATGCGTAGATATGGACCGACGAGCCATCCTGGACAACCCTGAGGTCACAATCACTTGCCACAAGAAAACACATTGGGCAATTTGGTTGGCCCGAGATTGATGGTGGCACTTAGCACAATATCCTTATTTATATGGGTACGATGGTGGACTTACATACCAAGAATGATTCTACCTAGCCCTCCTCTGCCGGGCCTGGCTCCTCGTGTGTTTGCGAACCCATGATGATTGGATCCATATCCTGCATTTGTCCAAATAGAGTGCTCGCGATGTCTGAGGGGTAGGATATGTAAACAGGAGCTATCCCATATGGAAAAATGATTTGGACATCAACAACAGCCGAAAAGGACAGTGATCTTGGTGTTACTATCGAGAGGCGGTGACTATAGTGTCGTGTTGATTTATACTGATGGTGTTCAAATTGTTCCCGATGGGTGGATATTGAAAGTTGTAACGGGCATTCCGAGTGATTGATGCGAATCATGAAGGACCTCCTTTTCGAATGGTCATTGTCAGCAAAATATTCATCCCGCAACTTGAGAATCTCATCGCGATGTATGATTACATGACTGATAGCGAGGAAGTGAAAAAAGGTTAGGTCTCGAGGGGAAATCGGAGGTGATACACCATCTACAATGTTAATACGTTTTGTTTGAAATACATGTTACAAAAGGGAAATCGCCACACCTGCTCGATCTTTGGAAAGGGATGCACATGCCTCACGGTGTCCCTCATACTTCCAATCATATCTCTTACACGCTGGGGAACAGTAACATGCTTCTTGACAGTTGGAACAGAGTTTGAAGCTCTCATCACCTTCTACTCTATTGCACTTCAAATAGTAGTCTTATAAGTACATGGAGATAGGAACAAGAAACAAACACGCACTCGAGCCGAATAGCACCGCTGTGCATGCTCTCCATCTATGTCAAACTTCTTCTTCGTAGCAAGAACCTCCCGAACAACTGCTCGGAACTTAACCCAGGACCCCCAGAACTTTCTCTCTTGAGACAAGCCGGATTCTAAAATGTCGAGGTTGGGGTCCTGAAAAGCTTTTGATAGTGCCCTCAAAACGGAGCGGTATACAAGGTATTGTTGCAGCACTGCTATTGCCAGCTCAAGCATTTCATCAATATCGTCGTTACTTCTACATGCAGATCGGACCATAGCTAGTATCATCCCTGATCGAACTGCCTGGATAATCCACGTGAAGCCACCTGATACGCTCGACGCCTGTGCAAAGAAAGACAGACAGGCCAAAGAAGATATATGAATGTCTTTAGACAGAAGAATATCGGCGGGGGATAAGGCAGAAGTTAATCCAGGGCGCGAGACTCCTCCTGTAATGTAGTCAAGCTCGGGTGGCCTATCACGCATAGTGCTGAGTTTCGCAAAAGCGCGAGAAATGGAGACCATCGAGTTTTGGGACAAGAGTGCATGGTGTAACGCCGGTAATAGAGATATGAGCAAGGAGATAAGGGCAAGACTTGTTTGGCTTTCGCGTAAGGCGGTCTGCTCGATCGTGCTGTTCAAAGCCCGCTGGATGAATTTCAACATCAAGGTGACAACTTTTGGGATATCACCACCTAGTGCGCCCACAAAGATATGTGCTCGAGCAGGTTCGAATTTAATGAGATTATGAATAATCATGGTCGCAATGGAGGATTCCATTCTACATTGGCCTTCAGTTGCGCCTATTCCAGATGTCTTGGCCCAAATATCTGCTAAGACTGGGAGTACTCCTGAAGTAGCCATTATAATGTTCCCAAATGTCGTCGGGCCTCCTACTGTAATGTCTCCAATAAATCGGATTATCATCGCCCTCAGACTTGTTGCATCGATAGGGTACGTGAGGGAAGAAAAGATTCCTGGATCTACCGCGTAAAGATATTCTATCCATTTCCAGATGGCTGGCCAGGAATCAGTGAGGCAATGAGCTAAAAATGATTCGTTACGGTGGGGCTGGTCGTTGTGTCTTGCGATCAAATGATAATGAACCTGTTTCAAACCTTGAAAGGCTTTCGCTCCAATTAAGGTTTTGAGTTTATCGGCCTCGGTTATACAACGAGTTGGCGGTGTACACTGGAGATGGTAAAAGAATATACGAAAGACTTGCGGGTATTCTCCCAAATAGTTGTTCAAATCCACCAAGTGCACAACGTACTCGACAGATTCAATCGACGTGGACTGCATACTTGCTGCCATCGTCCTCTATCAGAGATTGACCAATCAGTTATCGGCCGGTATCACTCAGAATACTGTACTACAAGAGCTCACTGTTAATATGGCGTCTAAGCCTCTCGGGATAGTTGAGCTTGAGGAAAAATCCGGTGGGCCAACACTCAATAATGCTTCGAGGACCCTTCGTTCGTCGGACGCGTTGACCATACGAGACGGGGGGCGAGGCATCGATAGAGTTTGAAGGCGATGGAGGTGAGAGTTTGCTTTATAACAATACATTCAACAGCCGCGTACTCTCTGAGTTTGTCATGACCAGTCGGACCGGTATCGAAATCTGGAAAGAAGCTTGAACAAGGAAACAGTAGAAGTGTTAGCTTGCTATTGTATATCAAAGTGCCACGATATACACCGCATGACTATTTTCTCGAGCCATAGTTGCAGGGTGAAAGTAACGGGTTCGGTTATTGTCGTGCCCAGCGATCGCAACATCTAGCTTGAGAACACGAAAAAGATAATACTCGCAGACGGGCGACTAGATTATCGTAGGTACTGAGTAAGTAAGTAGCAGCTCTTGTCCTGACAAGTAAACTAGTACCCGGCCATTGCCGGCGGTCGCAACCGCACCGATCATAAGATATACCTCAAGCGGTGGCAGATCGGCCGATCATGGACATTGAATCTGACTCCCAGTTTGGACATCGGTGATTTCCGAAGGACGGCAGGTCACCGGCAGCCATAACCCAGTCAACCTTGGCATAAACCCAGCAACTCATACTTTGTGAAGGTCAAGTTTGTTTGAATCATTGCACCTGTCAACTCAAGTGCAGTGTTGGCCAGTCACGACTTTACCGTGACAGTCATCAAAATGACTTGATGACTTTTTGATGACAAGTCATGACCGTCTGAAATGGAGTGACTGGCACATGATTTCAGAGTCAGAAGGGTCCATCCATATTAGGATGCCTGATCTTATCTCCACTCTTATTTCTACTTTTTGTACAATGTAACTCTTGAGGTTTTTGCAAAATGATACAGAACTTTCTGCAGTGTACAGTGGCTCAAAAAACTGCCCCAATGTTTGTACATTTTTGAAAGATCAATATGGTATGAAGTGCTGACATAAGCAGGGGACCTGGGGTAATTATGTAAGATACTATGACATCGTGGCTTTCCAATGGACCCTGGATCATGTGATTTGGATCAAAACCCATTAAGCTATAGGCCAAACAAAATGATTACTCATTGGGGCAGTTTTTTGACCCTCTATTAATTTTCTATCTAATACTTTGTATGACCACCTTTTGCCTTTATAACTGCTTGTATCCGCCTGGGCATACTTTCTATCAGGTTTTGGCATACCTCTGGTGGAATTTCACCCCACTCTTCAGCCAATCTATCCCACAACTCATGTACTCCTTTGGGTGGTGTCGGATATTCTTTAAGACGGCGCTTGAGATGTTCCCAAAGGTGTTCTATTGGATTCATGTCAGGGGATTGGGCAGGCCAGCCAAGGACTTGAATGTTGTTGTCTTCAAACCACTGTGTGGCCAGTCCAGATGTGTGTTTGGGGTCGTTATCTTGCTGAAAGTAGCGCTTGCCATCCACCATTTCCAACTTCTCAAAACTTTCCTGAACTCCACTCTCCAAAATTTCACAGTATTGAACCTTGTCCATGTTCCCCTGCACCTCTATGAGCTTTCCCACTCCATTCCACCCCATACAACCCCATACCATGAGGTTTCCTCCTCCTCCATGTTTGACAGTAGGTGATGTTGTTCTATCAGATGGTGGTTCTCCCCTTTGTTTCCAGACATAAACCTTTCCATCTGACCCAATCCTATTGATTTTGGTCTCATCTGTCCATAGAACCCTTTTCCAGTCCTCCACAGTCCAGCTTTCATGATATTTTGCAAACTGGAGACGCCAGATGCGATGGGCTCGTTTGAGAAGAGGAGCTTTCCTCTTTGTAGCAGCATAAAATTGATTTTCCTTGAGTGCATTTCTGACTGTCTGGGGTGTGACAGGATTGGGGATGATGCCATTGATGAATTGGGTAGCCTGAACTGCATTATCAAGCTTCCCTGACTTGATTTGACGAATAATTGACTGTTTGTCACGAACAGACAGCTTGGAGGGGCGGCCACCAAGGTTGTTTTCTTTGTTTCCATCCACATCTTTGCTGATCCTACTGATGGTACCCTTCCCTAGACCAGTTTTCTCCTTGATTTGACGCTGAGAATAGCCCTCATTGAGGAGAGAAACAACAGTATTGTGCTGAGCAGTAGAAATGGCTTTCATGATGGTGGTAAGAGGTCAAGAAGATGATTGAACCAATTCCAACATGTCAAATTGATACAAATAAAGTCACATGACATTGTTTATTCTTCCCACAGTCCATAATGTTCTTGCATTGGATCATAAATGCCAGAATAATGGAAAATAAGATAAGGGTCAAAAAACTGCCCCAATAAGTAACCATTTTGTTTGGCTTATAGCTTAATGGATATTGATCCAAATCACATGATCCAGGGTCCATTGGAAAGCCACGATGTCATAGTATCTTACATAATTACCCCAGGTCCCCTGCTTATGTCAGCACTTCATACCATATTGATCTTTCAAAAATGTACAAACATTGGGGCAGTTTTTTGAGCCACTGTAACTCTTGAGGAATCTGCAAGTATTATATGTATGCCCATTTATTGTTACTAAAACCTCTTAAAAGGCTGGACAAGGGAGGAACTAAAATGGTAAGTCTCAACTTCAATCCTTCAATCTTAATTGTCTTCCATGGCTACTAGAGTCCAATCAGGTGCTCATGGGTGGTGGCGAGGCTATTTTCACGATCACCCGAAGTTCTTGAGCAAAGATGCCATTGCATTTGTGGGCATTGGCATCTCTTCAAAAGCAAAAGTTTATTGTATCCGGTGTTTTGAGAATGATGTTGTGGAAGCTCAGGTTTGAGAATGCGAAGAGGTCTGGCAGGGAAACAGAGCCATTGAGCAAGATAAAAAAGATGTAGAAAAATCAGGTGCGTACCTCTATTCTGTATAAATGGTTATCACTAATGTTGTGGTACAGTGTGGGCGGTGCACAATGAAAACACAAATTCTCCCTACGGTTGGTTGAGATCAGCAACCAATACCCTAGTCAACCACCTTGTGAACTGTCAACATCAACCAGATGATGTACACAAACACGCACAGACTGAGAAGGACAAGCAAGCATCGAACACAAGTTCCCCCACAGGCTGTCACCATGCACGCCACACTGACCTCCCACCAATCACCAGACTCCCATTAACTCGCTCTGAATCTGCACTAACAGGCTATGCAGAGAATCATCAATTCCTAACTCCAAGCAATTTCATGTTGCATGCACCATCACCAGCCAGTAGTCTCACACCTTCTGATTCCATTTCAGTGGCTCATCTACATCACCTTCCTTGTGCTAATTCAAGCTGCCCCCCTTCTTGAGTGGAAAGTGTTGCTTCTAGTTTGAGAATTGGAAGCATTGGGCCTGAAGTGTGGTCTAGAGCAAAACAGAACCATTTTGACTGCAAAATTGCACAAGTAACAGCATCTGGTGGATTACCACTTTCCTGGATTGAAAACTTCAAAGTTCAATTGTTTTTTGAGGAGTTTGTCCCAGCAGCAAATTTGCCATCATGGAAGACACTAGGACACTGTCTGATTCCTGAGGCAGTGAGGGAGTTACATGTGGCAGTGATGGCCTTGGTAAAAGGAAAAAATGTGACACTCCAAGGTGATGGGTGGACAGGTGAAAACCACTTACATCTTAATGCATTTATGATATTTGTGGACATAAAGGGATTTATTTTTTCAGCAGAATTTTCATTATTCTAATTCACTTTTCTTTAGCTTCAGACAGTTCGTGTTCACGATGCAACAACAGAACAAAAGAATATGGAGAACCTACTCTGTGTTCTTGAGGAAGTCTCTGCGACACTTTGGGATGAATGGGGGGTTATTGTGGTGGCTTTGGTGACTGATGCCTCTGGCAAATCAAGGAAAGCCAGACAACTGTTTGGCATGAAATATCCATGGATCATTGTGCTCGATTGTTATGCCCACCAAGCAAGTGTTATTATTTTATTTTTAAACTAAAATTTAGAACACCTCATTAGGTGAATCTTATCATTGGTAACTACATCAAATGCAATGCACCTCTCCTTGCCTACATGGATGAAGCGACTGATCTTATTACTTGGCTTCACAGCAGGACAATAGTCCTGGGTTTGATATGAGCAGCTCAGATCAATACTGTGGGCCTATCTCACACAAAAGCTGTCATCCATGTGGTCCTCACATGTTGGACATTGCATTATCTGGCTTTCCATTGACTTTGACAATTGGAAAGCACGCTTCTTTCCATAATTTATGCTGATGAACTACGTCCTGAGAAAGACAAATTGATTGTCACAGGAAATGCAAAAGCAAAACAGAAATCTTGTCAGATGGTCACTATTGTCAAAACTCTGCTTTTTTGGCACTCTCCTGCTAGGCACATCTCTTGGTTTATATATGCCAAAAACATTAGCTAACTTAAAATATAGAATTGTACATCATCTCCAACCCCTTGCTATTGCTGCAAACATCATTCAAGCGGCATATTGCCAGCTTGATCAAGTACTATTAACATTTGGTTATCTCATGATGCAGTATTGTCAAATGACTGAACCAGAGGATATCATGGGATGTACTGCAATTATGAAAAGTATTGAACAGTGCTGGGCTAAAGCTGATCAAGAAGTGTTCATTGCTACAGTGATTCTTAATCCATTATATCAATCCACTCCCTTCGCACAATTGGGGTTTCTCAATAACACTGGTATCCATATTCTTCTAGAACGACTTTGGACACGAGTTTTCAGAACCAATCCACCTGTTGAATTCTATTCTCAGTTGAAGGATTACCTCAATCAGTCAGGGATGTTTGAAAATCTCGAACATCAGTGTGCACAACAGGCCACAATGGCTGAGAATCAGGTGTGCTCTGCCTCTTCATGTGAACATCACATGCTGATGGAGATATTATTAACATAGAATAAAAGCCCTGATCCCATTGACATCCTCAACAATCTCTGCTTCTCTGGCCAGTCTGTGCCTTCATTTATCCACCTGGCTAATCATATCCTTTCTATCTCTGCAAGTTCTGCATCATGTGAATGCCTGTTCAGTGTTTTTGGCAATACACTCACCAAATTATGCAATTGCCTTGGTACAGAGACACTCACACAACTCACTGAACTCAAGATGCACATCCATGACAAACATCTCTGGGAGAACACTAAAAATAGAATTAAGCATGATTTTTCTGCCCAGCACAATATCCCATCAACACTGATTACAGTTGACAATGTCACAAGTACTCCAGTAGCAGGTGGATGATTGATTTAATATATAATCACATTACCACTTACATTTTTCATAGGACTGCCACCACCACGGATAGATGAGGAGCCTGACAGCAACATTACTGTGGATGATCCCACCAGTACTCCCAGTGGCTTTTGAAGCATCGCAATCCACCATGCTGAATCTGTTGAGCATGATGATGATGATAATGAGCCACCACAACAACCAGGGACAATTGGAAGACCAATTTGCATTGACCAACTCTTCAATTTCAATTCACTGCATTGGGTCAATTTATATTTGAAAACTGCAATGACAAGTTTTGATGAGGAGTTGGAGCTATATGAGCTGCTTGACCTTGATGCTAATGGTGAGGATGATGCCGATATTGAGGTTGATAAAACAATGGAACAGATTCTTATGAATTAGAAAGGCATTGTTGTACTCAGACTACACAAAGATCTTAGTGAATTGCATGTGATAAACACAAATTAAGTCAATTATGTAATTAGTAGGTTTAGGGTCACAGTCAAGTCTGGCACAATCAATCACTGATAGTCAGCAAACTGTAAGGTGACTTTGATGACATGTCAATGACTTGGCCAACACTGCTCAAGTGGGGGGTAGTTTTTATAGTAAAATGGCATCCAGTGGGACACAGGGAGAGCAGGGGTGTGAAGGGCTGGTGCTGCATCAGAGTGGGCTCTCCCAAATCTTTGGGGGTACAGTTGGAATACAGTCTATTTTCAAAATAGTTGAAAAAGAAACAGTTTTTCAGGTGGCAAAATACTGGGGCATGACTTGAGTGGTACAGTCATATGGTAGGATATAAATGTGGGAGTATGAACAAAGGGGTAAAGATAGGCTGAGGTACACTATTTACAGAATAAGGTGCCATTGGAGGAGTGATATAGCATGGCACACATGCTTGAGAGCTCAGGAGTTGAGAACACATCATGGCTTTCAAGATAGTGAAAATGCATTTAGTTGGTTGCTGTTGATGCTTGGATGCTGGCCTTTGCTTGCCATCCTGTTTGCCAATACAAGCCACAACAATTTCCTTATTTGGGGGGGGGGGGGGCTCCTTGCCATCAAAATGTCTAAGATCCACCAATCTCCCACCTCTTGAACAGTAAAAATGACAAGGGTTTTTCATATCTCATTTTCTAAATAATAGGGGATGGTACTTTGAAAGAAGGACCAGCAGTGCAGGAAAGTACCATGACCAATTTTCCAAAAAACCATTCAATTCAGATCCTTGTTGTAAACAAGGTCTGTCATGATTTGTCAGCTCAGGTAGTCAAGTAGGGATGAGGTATATGTTAGTGTCAGTCTACCTCAAACCTTTTCTATATGACCTAGTAATGCAAAACAGACCAGTTATGTAATATTTTTTAAATTTACTTCACTGCCACCATCCACTACTTAGAGAAAAAAATCTGACACATGCAAATCATGTACAGGGACTTTTTGGTATATGCAGTTGAGATGGAATGGAAAAATGAAAGGTTACATTTTGCAAAAAAAATATCCTCTTGCAAACACAGCCAAATCTGGCATGCAAGATTGACCCCCCGTTTTGGAGGACAGTGGCAGCTCAGCACCTCACCTTTTTGCTGTGAAAAAAATAACAGAACATGCCAAGATACCTTGCTTTTCATTGCAGAGTATCCGTGTCATGAAAATTATATTCCCATCTTATCTCTGTCTTTTCAATCTTATCTTATCTCTTATCTAGGGGAATTGGCTGTTAATTCATCTATCCCCAGTAGTTACAATTCTCCCATCATTCCCATCATTCCATTTCATCATTTGATTGATGCTGTACACTACCCTGGTTATGTTTGGTTTACCTCTCTCCATATTTATTCTACTTTGGTCCCCCTTAGGTAGTTGTATATATACTGCACCTCTAGCTGTTACAAATTCCCTTATCTGTTTGACCTATCACTTCTTTTCTTCTTCTTACCTACTATTGATTATCAGACGCCTATCAACCTTATCCTTCAACATCTCCATATGCATTTCTTCTCTCATACTTACTCAGCTTTCTTACTCATCCTCTTCGATAGCTTACTCATCCTTATCTATAACAAATAGCGTAAACAACGCTTATTGGACTATTATGTATATATAGGGATACTTTAGCTTAGCTAGCTTTTAGCTTGACCTAGCTGAATCAACCTTATTCATCTATCTTCTTGACGTGAACTTGATCCTATCTGCCTTACAAAGGGGGTAGTGTATCCTTGATCAGATAACTCAATAACTTGACTTTAGCCCTACTGAGGGAGTCAATAGACATTGGACTTACAGAAGTCAACGGTCTAAGAATGAACGAACAATATATTGGATTGACTTAGAGGATAAGGCCTAAACAGCCGTAACAAAAGGTCAAGCTGATCAGAACCGTCAACCTATTCAGGTTCAGACGCAACGGTACCACGATACGGATTGAAACCTGCAAGCAGCAGCAAAAGCAGCAGAAGTAGTAGCAGGCAAAGCGTTATTAGCAGCGAAGATTTTCAAGATGCAGAAGAGCAACTGAGACTCTCAGTAGTTATACAAACAGTAGAAACGCCCACCACGCCGAAACCAAAGGCAGAAAGTTCCAAAGGAAAGGAACCAGAGAAACCACCAAAACCCAAATCACCAGACTCCCCAATACCACCTGACTCTGATCACTGTGAAACTGAGAATAGATGAAATTCAACCCTGTGTTTCATCCTCTTAAATAATAGAAATAATACATTAAAAATATGAAATTCATTCACTTAACAATCCTAAAATGTAATGAATTTCATCTTGAAGATGTTTGAAAACACACCCCCTGTGGGGGGAAAAATGGATGGAAAACCCCCCCTTAAGGTATAATTTAGTGGATGAATTTCATGCAAAATTTGTCTGTATTCATACCCCCTGATTCTCGAGGCTATGGGATGAATTTCATTTCACCATAGGTGGAAAAAACAACCATTGTGGGAGGTAATTCCTATCAATATGGGATTATTCTACTATCTTGATGGGTGAGAATAGCAATGTTTTTTGGGGTAACATTACTGCAAATTTTTGAGGCTATGGGATGAATTTCATACCATGATAGGTGAAAATAATAGCCTTTGTAGGGATGGATTTCATACCATCACAGGTGAGAATAATAGCCTTTGTGGGGATTAATTCCATGCCATTTACATCACTTAAATTTGAATTCATTATTTCTTCCCTGTTATCAATAAACACACTTTGTTCATTTTGTACAGTTAAGGTTTAACATCCATAAGATCTGGGGTATTGTAATTTGAATGCTCTATCAACTAGTATACCTCTGATTCATATCCCTCATTCCAAAGTTCCTGATCACCAGCATTACCAACCAGACTGCAAACGCAACACTGTGATTTGTTAGAATCATGTATTGAGGTTAGTAATGAGAAAACTTACCCAAATTGCCCTATATAAATCCTTGTCATCCTGAAGCTGCGTCTGGAGACAGAACCCATTTCCAGCAATGCTGCACAGTGGGCATGGAATAGGACTCCCTACTTTTTCTTTAGCATGAGCAACTTTACATAAGGTGGTGAGTTCGGCTGGTCAGATTAGCATGATAAAGATAAAAGAAAGTTAAGTAATGGATGGAAGTTGTTGGTCTTCGTGCACTGCCAGACTGCTCATTGTCTTTGTTGACCTTGTGGTAATGAAGTGATCTGTAAAATGGGTCAATGTTAATGTGCTTTGGATTAGATTGGGTTGACAGACATACTGAGACCCCCTCATTGTCCACCTGCACTTTGAGGTCAACGAAGTGGTGTACCATGTTGAGGACATTGTCAGGCATGGTTTTATCCTGCATACCAATGATGTCCTTCGGTTTCCTGTAAGATCATTATTAGCATTTAATAATATTCTTAACAAAGCCTTATAGTTTGTATTGGAATTCAAATGACTACTACATGTATTATGATAGTAATTGTAATCTAACATTATACTAATTGTAATCTATCAACAAAGAGTGTTTACTACGAGGGGGAGGATGGGAGGCAGCAATGGGCAATAGTGGTGGTACGAGAGCAAGAAGGAAAGTGTGTGAAAGCAGCTGCCAACGCATTATATAGCTCGGAATGTTCCGCCGTCGGGCATCTCGGTCAACAAAGCCATGTGATCAAATCTGAGGATGCTGACAGATATTTTTATTTATTTATTCAAATTGTATACTATTCATTATTAATAGGAGGCTGAAATATGTGCACCCACCATGTTTGAATGGTTGAAGGGAGGATCATTATGTTACGAGTTCTTTATCAACCCAGTTTTCGGGCAAAAAGGTGATTCATTCATTGATTCATATTTCAACACTGCGGGAAAATAATTCCATAATGGGATTTTTCTTCTCTTATGGCTTTTTACAGCAGTTCTCCACAAATACAAAGTATTGTGACATAATTTGCATGTATTTGGGATGCTTACATAATGCTTTTGATGATGCCATCAAAATTATGCATATCTAATATTTCAAAGTGTCGCATTTGAAAATTTATTTTGTGATTTTCTCCATAACCAGTAAAGCTATTAACTTTGTTTTTATATGTTTGGAATGTACAAACATGGCTCTACAATTTCGTTGTTGAGCACATTTTTCCCACGGTCTATTTTGAGCGAAATATTAGAAATGTCCAGATTTAGCTAGTTCTGAAGGTCTGTGTGTTATGCCAGGGGTGGATAAACATTTTATAATAACAATGACCCTGACCAAACATAACCCTTGTGGGAAATTATGCTAAACATTGGAATAATCAACAACTACTACTATATTTACCTGAAATACAAAGAGGATTGATTTCTCTATTTATTGTCACATGTCACATGATCTATCCCACCACATAAGTATACCAAATACATGATAACAATCTGAATGCTTATTTAGTGTCCATGATCCTGGGAAAAAGTTAGTTCTGATGGTTTTTGTGTTTTCTCCATAGCCAGGCAAGCTATGGCATTGGGTTTTGTGCACAGGCATTGCTTGTTTACTTTGTAACATTTTCCCATGGTCACATGACCTCCATAAACTATCACCTATGTTGTTTCTAGTCATTTACAACTTCCTGACTGTGGAATGGACTTATTTCTCCTAAGAAAAGAAATAAAGAACAAGTACCTGCCACACAGTGTGTTGGCCCACTCCACCCAAATCTAAGGCAGTAAAGTCATCCCATAAACCCACTATTTGTGGGATGAAATACCTTCTATGCTGAACTTAAATCATCCCACATATTCCACCTTTTATGGGATAAAAGTTCACTCTCTAATAGATTAAAATGATCTAATAAAACCCACCCATTATAGGATGAAATTCCCCTCTTTTTCACTGGATTAAAATTGTCCCATATAATTCACCTCTAATGGGATGAAAGTTCACACCACTAAGGGATGAAAATTTCTGAAATTATAAGAGCAGAAATTCATCCTCTCAAGGGATGAAATATCTGGGATGAAGTTTCATCCCAATTTCATACCCTTTAGATTCATCCACTAAACTTAGGAAATGCTGCTTTCATCCATTAAGTGGGGGAAAAACCTCCCCCACTAGGTGCATAGTGGATGTAGAGATGGCAGATGAACGAAGACCCACCGAAATCAAACTTAGCTCACTGAACATCTTCAATGGAAATCAAAAAATGACAAAGGACTTTGTCCTTGATTGCAAAATGTACTTGCAAGCAAACGACAGAATTTATGACACAGATTGGAAAAAAATCCTTTATGTGCTCTCATACATGAAAGGAGGAACAGCAGGACCATGGAAGAAGTCCTGGTATGGAGAGAATAGTGATCACCCAGGAACTTTTACAACATTCATGACAACAATTGAAGAAGCATTCTCTACCCCAGACGAGGCGGGAGACGCTAGACAAACCTTGAAGACGCTGCGCATGACAGGAAACATGACAGCAGATGATTACATTGCGGAATTTAAATCAGCCACATCAGAAAGCAAGATCACCAAGAGTGAAGCACTTGTCGAATATTTCATGGAAGGAATACCTCCTTCTCTGATGCAGAAGATTCTAACAATGGACAACCCACCAACCACTATCAAGGGTTGGTATGAAAAGGCATCCATATTTGATACTCAATACAGACATGCAAAATTGATTGTAGTGCGCATTAAAGGAAATACAGAAAAAACTACAAGAGGAAACAGTGGAAAAAAGTACAATTTCCAACGAAACAATCCCAAATACGTCCCAAACAACAGCAGAGATCCAAATGCAATGGATATCGATCAACTAACCATCCAAGAAAGGGATGAACACATGAAACAAGGACTATGTTTCGAATGTCATAAATACGGACATTGAGCATCAGATCATAAAGCAGGAGGATCGATCCCTCAAACTCAACAAAAAGAAGAACCAAAGACGCCAATGAAAGGCAAAGACGCCTACATGAAGATTCGAGCACTTATGGCAGAATTAGACGAGGAAGAGAGAGAAGTCGCTCTAAAGAATATGGAGGACGAGGGTTTTTAAAGAGGCAGACTGAATCGACATCAGTATCTGCCGAAAACTATTCCATTATGCTGTCACCTGTAATATTAGGAGAAATGAATTGACAATCTCTATCTATTCCAATTACGGTGATTGAAGAACGGAAAAACGTCGAAACCCAAGCAATCGGACTTATTGATTGTGGAGCCGGAGGAATTTTTATTGACAAAACATTTGTTGAGGAAAACAACATACAGACAACCCCTTTGAGGAAATCATACTCAGTCAGAAATGTAGACAGAACAAAAAACCAATCAGGAAACATTACAGATTGCGTATGGACCAAGATTTGAATTGGAGATGAAGAAATCCGAATCCGACTATTAGTTAGCAGATTAGGAAAGGAAAACATCATCCTCGGATTACCATGGTTAAAATGACACAATCCTAAGATTGATTGGGAAAAAGGAACACTCGATTTTGAATCAGGAATCAAGAAAGGAGTTCTTTCGGAAGCAATCCAAAGAAATCTGGAAATCCAACAAATGAAATTGACACGGCAATACCCCAAGACAACGGCAACAGAAGTACAGGAAGAATACCCGGAAGAAATCCCGAGGAATCAACCCCTTGAAGATTGGCAACCGATTCTTTTAGAAAGCAACGAAGAAGATGATGAACCTGAAGTCAATCTATTCAGGACATATATCTACCCAGAAGATAACAAAGAAGAATCCATTTGGATAAGGGCAAAAACATTGATATCACAGGAATTAGAGCACAAGGCAGAAACCAAAGATCAGAAACCAAAGAAGATGCTACCGAAATTCTATCAAGAATATGCGTCATTATTTGACAAAACAGATTCGGAAAGAATGCCGATAAGACGGCCATGGGATCATGCAATAGATTTAAAACCCGATTTCATTCCAAAAGATTGTAAAATCTATCCCATTAGCCCAGCGGAACAAGGAAAACTCGACGAATTCATTGATGAAAACATGCGAAAAGGATATATCCAACCATCAAAATCCCCACAAGCATCACCCTTCTTCTTTGTATCAAAGAAAGATTCAGCAAAACTTCGACCAACACAGGATTACAGAAGACTAAACGAAGGAACAATAAAGAACGCATACCCTTTACCACTAGTAGGGGAGCTTCTTGACAAACTGAAAGGGGCAAAATACTTCACAAAACTGGATTTATGATGGGGATATAACAACTCCGAATCAAAGAAGGCAATGAATGGAAAGCGGCATTTAAAACATACGACAACAGAATGACAATGGAGAATGGCACTCATGTGGATATATTTCACATTCATTCACAGAAACTGAACGGAACTACGAGATCTATGACAGAGAATTACTAGGCATTATTCGAGCCCTAAAGACATGGAGACATTATCTTGAAGGATCTCAATTCCCAACAGTAATTCTCTCAGATCATAAAAACTTAACCTATTTCAGAACGGCACAGAAACTAAACCGACAACAAGCGGGATGGAGTTTATTCCTCTCACAATTCAATCTCAAATTGGTACACACACCCAGAACACAGATGATACAATCTGATGCCTTATCAAGAAGATCAGATTATGTCAACATGGAAGATACAGACAATGAAGATCGAATTCTGTTACCAGACAACATTTTCATTAAAATGATTGATATAGGTTTACAAGAAGATTTGAAGAAATCAGTTGAAGAAGACGAATTATTTGCAAAATCAATCGAAGCATTGAAGGAAACAGGAACACCACCAATTAAATCAAATTTATTTGATTGGAAATTCAAAGATGGACTTCTGTTTTTCAAAAACAGATGTTATGTAGGACCAGATGCAAAACTGTGACGAGAAATAGTGCAAAGATACCATGACACAAAACCTGGAGGACACCCAGGTCAATATAAAACACAAGAATTGATCAGTCGAGAATACTGGTGGCCAGGTATGGGAGTGTTTATTAAAAACTATGTTGATGGTTGCGCCACTTGTCAACAAATGAAGGTGAACACACACCCAACAAGACCAGGACTAATACCAATTGCAACAAATGGAGAACCACGTCCTTTCTCATTCGTCACAGCAGATTTTGTCACAGATTTACCAGAAAACGATGGAAAAGACAGCCTCATGGTTGTGGTAGACCATGGCCTTACGAAGGGGGTAATTTCTATCCCTTGTACCAAAACAATCGACGCTTTAGGAATGGCAAATCTTTACCTGGAACACGTTTACAAAAGATTTGGATTACCTGACACCTTTTTATCCGATCGAGGTCCTCAATTCACAGCCAAAGTCTTCAAAGAATTAGGAAAACTCCTCAGAATAAAGCTTGTAATGAGCACAGCGTATCATCCACAAACAGATGGGGAAACAGAAAGATTAAATCAAGAACTCGAAATCTACTTTCGCATGTTCTGTCAGAACAATCCAGCGATATGGAAGGATCTCAATCCAATAGCAGAATTTGCGCATAATCAAAGAACGCATTCCACAACAAAGAAATCCCCATTCTTCCTCATGATGGGATACGAACCACAGGCAATTCCATCAGCATTCCAGAAGACGAACATTCCAAGTGTAGAACAGCGGATGATTGAACTAAACAGAGCACGAGAAGAAGCAATAGCAGCACACGATCTGGCAAGAAGAAAAGTAGTGGAAAGAACAACACGAGGCTTCAATCCATTCAAACAAGGAGAACATGTCTGGTTAGAAGGAACAAATCTTCAAATCCCCTATCCTTCAAGGAAACTAGCACCAAAAAGAGAAGGACCTTTCGAAATTCAAGAAGTCCTCAGACCAGTGACATACAAATTGAAACTTCCATCTCAATGGAGAATTCACCCTGTGTTTCATACATCTCTTCTCACACCGTATAAGGAAACCGATACTCACGGACCTAACTTCTTAGAACCCTCACCGGATCTTGTGAACCAAGAAGAAGAATACGAAGTAGAAGGGATTATAAATCACCGACAACGAGGCCGAGGCTTCCAATACCTTGTGAAGTGGAAAGATTACTCATCTGCACACAACATGTGGGAGCCTGAAAAACATTTAAAAAGAGCTCAGACAATACTTCAATCCTACCAGAAGCTACATCGCCTCTAACCAGCTATCATCTTTTATCGCTCTCAACAAGTTTCAAAACCTTTCACAAACATGTCGTCTCCCAACGTCAACAACTTCTATATCGCCACTGCCGCTCCTCTCACCACTCCTCCTAACACCCCGATCGTAAACATCGCATCCCAAGAACATCTCGAATTGGCTACAAAAATTATACGTTGACAGAAATTTTTATCTTGGTTCATGCACAAAGAACACCGTGAACAAATGATTGAAGCATTCAACAACCCACCATACGACCAACTCATCAAATTAGTCAAGAAATATTTGGAGATCAGAAACATGCTGTACAATCAAATGGCAGACATCAGTCGGATCCTCGACCAAACCACTGAAGAGCTAGTAGACACACAAGAATTCCGAATTTTAGAAGATCTAATCCCATTACTACAAGATGGAATTTGGTTACCCACATCTACTCCTTCGACACCGACAGAATCTACTGAAACAAATCATACAGTCGACAAAGAAATACAGACATTCCCTCCTAGAACTCCAACACCATCAACTACAAATTCCCCTATTTATCAGACTGAACCACTCCCAATCCCGCTGTAAGGGGGCTCCTGGGCTATTAGTGCGCTGATGCTATGAAATGTAATCCCTTACACACACACACCAAACTTAACAATCAACACACGAACAGTAGGAATCGCCTGTTTTGAGTTCGGGTTCAAGTGCTTAGAAGCACTAAGCTTTGAATAGTACTAGCCAAAGCCCTTTTCAATGATCTCCCAACGGGTTTGATTCAGACAAAAGCTTCAACACAGGTTTATAAACCTGCTAGGTATATTTATAATATTTCTCGATCCAATAGACTGGGTACCAAGTGTACGTTCAATTATTAATGATCCCAAACGGATCTGTAAGTCCAAGCGACTTATCAAACAATACAGTGCCAAGTGCACTAAGGCCAAGTGCCTAGTAATTCCAACGGACAATACGATACTAAGTTCCAAGTGAACTAAGTCTCTTTAATTCTGTAGTTCTTCAATCAATTCCAATCAAGACACGTTGAAGCAATCTGATCCTTAATTCGGGCACGCAATAGTGTTTTTAACAAATGTGATTTGTATACTCTATAGTAGCGCGAAGTGGGGGCAAGATTCCTTGCCTTAGCGCTACTCATCTACAGTCTATTTATAATGTACAAACTAAATATCATATGGAATTGTAAATTTTACACGGAACCGCGCTCCCGCGCGCCAAGAATCTGTATTCAATACTGACGCGTCTACTACAACTTGGCGCGCGCGCCATGCGTGCCAATTATGTCGTTTACTGGTTACTTATCAAATATTGAAAGAGCTGGCTAAACTCTTATCAAGTCCCGACCGCGCGCTCTGTTATTTAAAACAGCGCGGCACTGTCGTTTACTCCTCCTGATTGTCCTGGTTGCTATTCACGGTGTCCCGTCACTTCCGGTAGTTAACACCAAGTACCCCTGACTAGGATCGGGTTGTGCAAGTCCCGAATTTACAATTACTTCTCCTATTAATGATGATCCCCGGACTAATGATATCATACTACAACGGTTACTTATGAACTAAGACACCGAGGTTGTAACCGGGCATGGTGAATAGGACTAATAATAGACCGTACTCATAGTCCTCTGTACTGATAGTGTATTATCCGTTAGACTAGTTCACTCTGATTAGCCGTCTCGGAGCTCGACTCTAATCCTTTATTACTGCTTACTTGGTTATTAGAAATGACACTAATAGCCTTACTTGTTGACTTTATAAGTGCAAACAATTTCGGGCCCTATCACCGCCCTTTCGCGAATCATCCCCTGCATCATCAGAACATTCCACTCCTGATCCAGCAGACATGGTTCCAAACAAAGAATTATTTAAATATTTAAAAGGACGAAAAGCCACAAAATCTGTCATCAAAAAGAAGAAATCGCCGAAACCTATCAAATACACATTGAACCCACTCAACTATGCCGGAAGTCAAGAAAATCCTATTGACCTCACTCAAGTCGAAAGAATACTCATGAACAAGAACGTTTTATGTTCTAGATGTCTCAATTTCGGACATTCGTCGATACACTGCGAAAAACAATACTGTCCAATTTGTTTTCAACCAGCACCAGGACATTGTCGTGACCAATGTCCTCAAAGACCTCAAACTAGAACAGTAGGACATTATCAAATGTGGCAACGGTTTGGTGAAGAGTATGAAGAAGTAGATGACGGGATTGATGATCCTTTTGACTATCCAGAAGCCATTGCCAACATGACGGGAGAACCTATCGATTACTAAAGCTGGGACGCTTTAGAGATAGAGAGGGGGTAATGTTACAAATTCCCTTATCTGTTCGACCTATCACTTCTTTTCTTCTTCTTACCTACTATTGATTATCAGATGCTTATCAACCTTATCCTTCAACATCTCCATATGCATTTCTTCTCTCATACTTACTCAGCTTTCTTACTCATCCTCTTCGATAGCTTACTCATCCTTATCTATAACAAATAGCGTAAACAACGCTTATCAGACTATTATGTATATATAGGGATACTTTAGCTTAGCTAGCTCTTTAGCTTGACCTAGCTGAATCAACCTTATTCATCTATCTTCTTGACGCGAACTCGATCCTATCCGCCTTACGAAGGGGGTAGTGTATCCTTGATCAGATAACTCGATAACTTGACTTTAGCCCTACTGAGGGAGTCAATAGACGTTGGACTTACAGAAGTCAACGGTCTAAGAATGAACAAACGATATATCGGATTGACTTAGAGGATAAGGCCTAAACAGCCGTAACACTAGCTACTTGTTCTGTAGTCTTGATCTCATCTATTCTCTGCAATACAGACAGATCTTCTCAACTCTCTATCTCTTGTGTTATCTCTACTCTTCTACTCTCTGACATTCTGCAGTGACTGTTATTATTGCATCACTGATAATCCAGTGATAGGGCCCGAAATTGTTTGCACTTATAAAGTCAACAAGTAAGGCTATTAGTATCATTTCTAATAACCAAGTAAATGGTAATAAAGGGTTAGAGTCAAGCTCCAAGACGGCTAATCAGAGTGAACTAGTCTAATGGATAATACACTATCAGTACAGAGGACTATGAGTACGGTCTATTATTAGTCCTATTCACCATGCCCGGTTACAACCTCAGTATCTCAATTCATAAGTAACTGTTGTAGTATGATATCATTAGTCCGGGGATCATCATTAATAGGAGAAGTAATTGTAAATTTGGGACTTGCACAACCCAAACCTAGTCAGGGGCACTTGGTGTTAACTACCAGAAGAGACAGGACACTGTGAATAACAACCAGGACAATCAGGAGAAGTAAATGACAGTGCCGCGCTGTTTTAAATAACAAAGCGTGCAGTTGGGACTTGATAAGAGTTTAGCCAGCTCTTTCAATATTTGATAAGTAACCAGTAACAACATAATTGGCACATATGGCGCGCGTGCCAAGTTGTAGAGGATGCGTCAGCATTAAATACGGATCCTTGGCGTGGGGGAGCACAGTTCTGTATAAAATTTACAATTCTGTATGATATTTAGTTTGTACACTATAAATAGACTGTAGATGAGTAGCGCAAAGGTAAGGAATCTTGCCCCCACTTCATGCTACTATAGAGTATACAAATAACATTTGTTAAAACACTATTGCGTGCCCGAATTAAGGCTCAGATTGCTTCAAAGTCATTTTGATTGGAATTGTTTGAAGAGATCACAGAATTGAAGAGTCTTAGTTCACTTGGAACTTAGTACCACATTGTCCGTTGGAATTACTAGGCACTTGGCCTTAGTGCACTTGGCACTGTTTGTTTAATAAGTTGCTTGGACTTATAGATCTGCTTGGGATCATTAATAATTGAATGTACACTTGGTACTCAGTCTATTGGATCGAGAGATATTATAAATATACCTAGCAAGCTTTAAAACCTGTGTTGAAGCTTTGTCTGAATCAAACCCGTCAAGAGATCATTGGAAAGAGCCTTGACTAGTACTATTCAAAGCTTAGTGCTTCTAAGCACTTGAACCCGAACTCAAAACAGGCAATTCCTACTGTTTGTGTGTTGATTGTTAGGTTTGGTGTGTGTATGTGTAAGAGATTACATTTCATAGCATCAGCACACTTATAGCCCAGGAGCCCCCTTTCACTGGTAAGAAATTTCCACAATCTGGGGAACCAGCATAGTGGGTACAAGAGTCTTGCACTACTGGGTCAATGATAGTATGTGGAGAATGCTCATAATAAAATGAGGATATGCAGTCTCCCATAAGGTGATTCATGATCTGCACTGATGACCACTAAATATGATGAGATCATCTGTAATATGCAATAAATATGTATACCAATAGCTACATCCTTTGAGTTTCCAAAAAAGGGTGCTTTTTGCAGCTAGGTGGCCGCCAGGGAGAAGTAGTATTTGGTGAACTGGTGCTTTGAGAGTATGAGATTGTTCACCAAGAATGGTGTTCTCTTCCTTTGTATGGATGCTCATGAATCTGGCTTGCTTGAATCCAGATTATCCTAGGGCCTGGCAATAGTAGGCATGAACCACTTCCAAACAATGAGTTTGCCATGTCTGATGGGTATGTAAGATATAGTGATGTCCCCTTCCCCATACGAAGTGGATATATGAATATCAACAATAGCCGAGAGGCACAGGGCTTTTGGTTGCATTATAGAAGAAATGTGACTGAACACCCGGTTAATTTGTGAGATCGAACTTCAGGCTCGGGGTGGGCATATAGCGTATATAGAGAAATCCGGTGGGTAAGATGAAAGGTCCAAGCCAAATATGAACGAATGCCGATGAGTGATGCCTCCAGTCAATGATTTATCTCGAATTCTGAGGATCCCGTCGCGGTGGTCCGTACTGGAACTGAGTAATGGTAGCTGATCCACGCTATAAATGTACTCCATCCATTTCCATGTCTGGCCGTGATGATGTGAGGTGTTGATTGACAATGAACTATGGCGATCGTGGGACAACGCAAGGGGCTGTTGTGGCAGCTCATAGACCACACGTAAGCCATAAAGAAACACTGTTCCACATTAAGTTCTGAGTTAAACCATTGATCAGCCTTCGCCGCACATTGAGCTGGTGAAAGGATATCCCGAAAATTTGGGGATACTATCCTAGACGCTCATGTGTGACATGTAGATTACTGGAACAATCCTCCATGTTCTCCATGCGAAGTCAAGAAAGCGTGTATCTTTGTTTCCAAGTTTAAATCCACACCGTGGCAGAGGTTCATTTTGACCAAGTGTATTCTATAGCCACGGATTCCCACAATCATCCATCGGAACCTCATCACACCACGAGGATCATGATGGTTGAGAACCTGTCAGGCTAATAAATTGAATGGGACTATTGGAATATTTCGTACCGACAAACTACAACTTACACCCGGCATACTTGGATCATAGCAAAATTCTTTCTACCAGAGCTGCGGTTGCATTTCCAGCGGGTGAGTCTCCTCCAGGTAGTGGGATATCCGCTCCGATTTTGTCAACAACATAATAGCTGAAGAAGAGGACCTTGAATGATAGTGCTATGCCTGCGTGCAGAGCTGCAACGACGATTATTATTAAACGTGTAGCTTTCGCCTCGGCCTACAATGGAGTTAGCACTCGTGTATCTGAATATGCTAGAGACATACCGAAGCGAGAATTGGGTAGACATTGACAACCAGGAAATATCCTGATAGCCCGAAGGCGCCTAGCACGAGAACCCACCGCATTATAGGAACAGGTATTACGCATAGGATCTAGAATTAAGGTATTAGTTTCTCCTATTTCTCAGAGAAAAACAACTCACAGAAACAGGGATCCAAACGAACTGCCCATACCCCCAGATAGCTACCGCCTCAACTACGCTCCATTCTCCAACTCCAATATAGCGTAGTGCGAGCCAGAGAAGGACTGGCAGGGCGAGCCCATATGCATATACTAATGATACAGCAATAGACAAAAGGTGGAAGTCGTAGTCGTATTCGGTTCCCGGAGCAGAGAGGTAAATAGATATAGACGCGGCTAGACTTGATGATAGGAATAGGGTGAATATTAACGTTGTCAACGTCCAGAAAGGGCCATATAGGTCTGCGGGATTTAAATGTGTTGAGAGATAATTGGTCGATGTGGGAAGAAGAGTTGCGTAGCATCGCTTTAACACCTGGAAAACGAAGTTCAGACGCGCTTCATATGGACGGGGCGACACTATCTCAACCAACCATTTGGGTGTCGACATCGAAATACTGCTGATAGTATTCCACCGTCCAAAATCCGCCCTTTGCCCGGCTAGGCTGGTCTTGGAGATATCCTATGGCGTGCCATGACAGTCGAGTCCAAAACTCCATATCATGTGGAACTCACCTCGATCCGTGTTCCCAAGACCTGGTGACCTTGCCTGGCCTTGCAAATTTCCATTTCCTGCCCCATTGTCTGCACCCAAGAATGCTGAGGAACCAGACCCGTGAGTTGCCAAACTAACTTAGCTGCACCAACAAAGGGGATAACTACATTTGAATTGGAGACCTTCAGGTCCTTCCTCAAGGCGCTGATCGACAGTAATTAGATTTTGGAAGTCGTATAAAAGTTGAAAAACGCACGTCGTCGGCCTCGACTTGAACGTATGCCATGTTCTTGCCAGTCGACGTGTAAGATTGTTTGACGCTGTTGCCTTGCTTTAACGGTATTGATCCACCAGGCATTACTTACATAATACTAATACCAGGCGCCAATCGCGTCAAAAGTCACACATCATAAAAGTTTCTAGCCAACCGTGAATATTTTTGTGACCAATTGTCACGTCGTCAAGTCACCCATAGGAATTGCCATCCCCAATTTACCCGTTGTTGCCCTGAATAACAAAGGCAGTGAAGGTAAGGACAAAGAGAAGAAAGCCCATACGCCCACATGTTTTCCCCCTGAAACGGACCCGAGATGGTGTATACTTGAATCCCAGTATAAGGAATGTGAGCTATAAAAATAAAAATCATCCCTGCCCCTATTTTTAACACCTTAAAGCCTTCTCAAGGCTTTTTCCTGGTCATACTACACACTTTCGCCGTGCGACCTCACGTCAAGGACACGTCTAAATGTTGCCTACTTCAGACCTAAAGCTCGAAACCGAAGAGGAAACACCCCCAGAATGCGAAAATGTCGGCGAAGCGCAGGAGAGTTGGATCGCAGTTGAGCCACCACAGAGTTTACGACATCGACGTGAGCCGAATATGATTGTGTTATAAGCACTGTCTGTTGACCCTACTCGCTTCGGCTGTTTCAGCACAACTCTCAGACCCCCATTCGCCCCCTTCCTTCCTTGACTCACAGTTCGACACCATTCTCCGGCGACAACGGATGCGGCCAGAGAATGGCGGAGGGCTGAAGCATACCACTCTACCTTCACGGTTCCTGAACCTGACCAACGACTTTGAATTTGCTGGATGGGGAACTCGGACGAATGTACAGCTCAGTGACGAAGATCTAAGGGCTGGGTCGCGCGCTCTCGACGATACACGCCGCAAAGCTATCCTTGGGCAGTTTACTGCCAGCGCGCTCGCCGGAAATGCGGTCCTCGGCAGCGTGTTTTACGCCTTACCCGCTGTTGTGGCAGTCTCCAGCATCTAGTGCGTGACCAGATGGCGCCTGCCTTTTTAAGGTTGTCACATCTGACCTTATCTGACAAGTTCCCCTATTTCCTTATTTGTTGCAACTCTTGTTCTATTTTTGTGGCGACCTGTCATGGAAGAGCTCGGATCGGCCCTCCCGATCAGTGGAGCGCCATACACTTACATGTAAGTGCAATACTTCCCAAATCTTTCAGTAACTCATTCTCCAAAAGCCTCAATGTATCAACAAAATCTTTTGCCCTGATAGGCGCTGCACTTATGTTACTAGATTTCGCATCGACATCAGTCGTGTCAGCTGCCACCGCTGCGTCGTATCTAGCCGGGGAAGTGGCCCTCCCCTTCCCAACCTTCGTTGGAGCCTTAATTGTACTTGTGATATTTACACTAATTAGCCTTTCGGGCGTGAAGGAGAGTGCTCGCATTGCACTAACAGTCCTCTCGTTCCATGTAAGATTCTCTAAGATCGCCGCAGTCCCCACATCCACTGACTGTACCTTCAGATTTTTACGATGACCATACTGATATTCTGTTCCATTTTGCACTGGGGCAGATCAGGTATGGGACAATTTGAGGAAAACTGGCGTATCGGTCACGTCTCTTCTCCGAGTGCGGTTGCTCGCCAACTTTTCAACGGATTCTGTCTAGGGATGCTTGGCCTAACGGGATTTGAATGTAAATTCCCCAGAAGTCCCTATGTCTACTCACTATTAACATTGGCGGCTCGACAGGCACGCCGTCTTATGTTGGCCGAATAAAAAAGGGCCAGCTACCATTGGTCCTACGAAACCTACATATTCCTGCGATTATCCTCAACAGTTTGATTATGATTCTCGTGCTTGCTGTTGTACCTTTGGAAACTGTTCTTGGAGGTGCCAACGTCTTGAGTATATTGGCGGAACTAGTAAGCTTTATGTTTTGTTTCTTTCAGTTGCAACTAATGCGATTCTTTTAGGCGGTTGGACGGTGGTTGAGGATTTGGGTCGTCGTTGACGCAATCATCGTCTTGTGCGGCGGAGTCCTTACTGGTAAGGAGATTTCTGACGCATCCATCAGATCAGGGCTCATGGGACCTTAGGTATCCTCAGTGCATGCGAGCTTCTAGAACAATTGTCTCATCACAGGGTCCTCCCCGATATGTTTTTGCAGGGCCTGCCTAGGACAAAAGCACCATATGTATCAATGCTCTTATTCCTTGCCTTCAGCTGCGTACTATATGCAAGTGCCGGCGCAGATCTGGCAGTCATCTCGCAGATGTACGACATGCTCAAGTTGTTTCCGGCGCTCTGATACCTAAATTTTTCTAGGTTCTCCCTCGTTTGGTTAACTGTCATGTCTTTATTCCCGATGACTCTCCTTCTCCTCAAATTTAATCGCGGTCGCATAAAGCGAGACTCCCATACGCCGCTCCTCGTTATCGCTGCTGCGCTTATTATCTCTGCTGTTGTCTTCGCCGGAAATATCGCGGTTGAACCCGCTACAGCCGGGTCAGCTCTTTTGATTCTGCATAAAGGTTACTCCTGACAGGATGCCTAGGTACTTCGCCGCTTATTTCCTCGGCATCGTTTTGTTTTTCAGCGGAACACAAAACAGGATCCGTCTACTACGATGGGTGTACTGGATTTACGACCAGTATCCTACGTTACATGTTTCCTCGTTTACGAGGTCGTGGGGAGATAGATTAATCGCCGTGATGATTCACCTAAAACGACAACCCGTTTGCATATTTGTCAAGACTGATGAGGTACGCCAGTCGTGTTGAAAGACAGGAAAGAGGTTAACGACAGCCTATCAGATTAATAACCTTTTCCAAATTGTTTTATACGTCTCGAAGAATGAAGACACCTCCTGTGTCAAACTTATCCACTTCATCGAAGAGGAACAAGGGATCCCCTCTGAACTAGAAGCAAATGCTAGAAGTATGAATACTTCCGCCCCTCCTTTGTATCAGCTTCTTACAATCAATATCCTCCGTTTAGTTTTAGATGAAGCGTTTCCCGAAATGACGATAGATCTCGTACGTGTATTTCTCTTATTTCGGCCGTCACATTGGCATGTACTAACATCGAGTTTCTAGCTCATAGTTAAGGGTTCATTTGAACCCATCAAAGTTATCGCACTTGCCCATCAGCTTCAAATTTCACCATCCCTGATGTTCATGACCTGCCCTGGGCCTGAATTCCCCCATGACATTGCTGAGTTCGGGACCCGTATTATTGCTTTATGAAGGTGGCTTTCAGGGTTTCAAATTCTTTATGTTACACCAGGGTGCACATACTATAATTAATAATCCACGAATGTCACGAATTCCCTTATAGCACGTGTATACATTGGACACATACACCAGTGGCTTGTCATTCATAAATTAAAACGGACGTATATGTAGAGCGGGAACAGAGGGATACCTGGTATAGTAGTAGTCTTTACGCGGAATATGACTGTCTTCTGTCGTTATACACCTCATGGTCAATCATTCGCAATGCTCCTCGCCGTTGGCATGAGGATCTAGAGGCAGACTCAGTTTAGTAATTATTGGAGCAGCAGGAGACTTACGGCAAGATTTCGACGAGGTGGTTGTCGCAGTTACGGTTTGCTTGGTACTCGTTGACTTGGGTGTCTGAGCAGATTTTGTTCCAATAGGTTTATGATCCTCCTCGTGATCAAGATTCCCAGTGCAACCGATCCCGGGTGCTCCAACGACTTTTCCGTAAACATCAGCAGGAAGTACTACCTAGTTGTGAGTGGTACGGGGAAATGGTTTGGAAGACATACATACCTGAAGGGTGTGAGTGTTATAAGGGGCCCAATTAGAGTTATGTGCAGCAAGTTCGAGGCAGTCCCCGTAGGAATCGGCATAATGACTGATTTTCGAGTCTGCGATGACCGGGACATGGTAGAGACGATGCCTTCCAGATGAAATTTCGTTGTGAGGAAATTGTTGACAAGTAGTCCGAGAGCACCCACATCATATCTGTCGCAAAATAGTACGAGGCACTCGTAAAAAATTAATGTATGACCTAATTAGACTCGCTTTCCGTCAATATTGTCACAACGGAGGAGGACGCCCTTTTTATTTCCAACAAGAATGCCGTCCAACGCCTTGACGAAAATTAATTCAGCTACTGATGACCGAGCGGTTTCAACTGACCCCAAGAACGGCAACGTAGTCCCCCTTGCCAAAATATTTTTTATAAAGCTCATCTTGCGGCCCATTCGCAAGAACATCTAAAATTTGAAACCATTTCGTGAGAACCCACATTTTCAAAGACGGGATCACAACGTACATTTCTGCGCCGTACCAACGAGTTCATAAGTATCAGCTAAAGCTTTTTTTGAGTTGCCTGGTCTGCGTGTCATTGCACGAGGAGTGAATGGCAATATCATTTGTATAGTGCTTCAACTGATTTCGACGTTGAAAAGGAGACGCAAGGACCACAAAGCAGGAGGTAATTCCGATATGAAAAACTAAGAGACGAAGCATCGCGAGAGGCGTTTGTTATCGTTCAGGATGTGACGGATAGAGAGCATCTGAGCACAAACCCTTTATACTAGGCGAGGACCGTCCTAGCGAGGCGTGACCGCACGCAAGCATTCAAGGATGCGATCCTACGGTTACCAAGGTGAGATAGGATGCTGCGAGTTACTCTTAGGACTGTGGAGGGCCCCATTTGGTATGGCGCTCACGGTACCGGTGGCATCATCCCTCGCGCCTGTGTTTACATCAGAAACATTGAAGCGCGGTAAGCCAAGGAGAGAAAGAGCCCTGCGAGTTGCTCTTAGGACTGTGGAGGGACTCAGTAAAAAAGGATTACCCATCGAACTTGCATCGAACCACAGTTGTGGCACGGTTAGTTGTAGGGTTGTGCTTCACTCGAATTTGGGCGGTATGGGAAATCCTATATATACTTTCCTGCTTTTTCATCCTTCCAGAAGAGATGCGGAGAATTGCAACCAACTAGATAGACGCGAGTTGTTTAGAGTCAGCCAATCCTAGAAATCCGCCCATTTGGTCAACATTTGGTTCCGTTAGGCAGTAAGCACCAGCGGTGTCCGTGATCGGCTCGTTCGTCACGTGCTGCGCAATTGCTCTTGTCCGCCATGAATGTCAGAAATAAGGCTCCAACCGTTTAGTATACGTTTACTCCCGAAAGGTAAATTAAACGGATACGGTTGTTTTAACCGTTTAACTAGCTATATATGTATAAAATATACAGTAGCTACATGGTTGTTCCTAGAAAATTTATTTCGAAGCCTCCTGGACCTGAGCCGGAAGTTCGCCATGTCGTAACTTGAGTTCTTTTGGGGGCATCATATCAAAAAGGCCGCTACGTATCCATGCCTTCGTGAGGAGGGCCATAGAGAGAGTATTTTCCTTCAAGGAGCTTCGGAGATTGCTGCAAATATGTCGGGACTTGGAGAAAACGCGTTCAACGGAGACACTAGTTGCAGGAATGGCGAGATAATCTCGAGCCATTTTTGCAATTGTTGGGAATTCGGCAGCATGTTTCTAGTAGTATGGTGTCAGACCTGGATAACCTTTCCAAGAGCGATACTCACTTTCTACCATAAAAGTGGGTTTAGCAGGACATCTTCGGCAGATGGCTCCAGGTCATTACCAATGTCCTCTCCATCTTGTCTCTCAATTGGGGCAGATTCGAATGTGAGGTACCTTCCCAACTCATCCGCAAGCTCCTCTTGTGGAGTACGATGTGGGACAGGAATTGCTGCTGTAGCGGTGGTCGGCCGCTGGAAGTGGCATGCACTTGCCAGGAAGGATGATGTTCTCAGTATGGGTGGCAGCGCAGCTACTTTAGGTGCAGATGCGAGAGTTGGGTCGGCTGCGGTTGAATTGAGATAGGTCTTGGTGACGTATTTGAAGACGGCCTCTGCTGTGCTAATGGCTTCTTGTTGAGCTTTTGAATTGCCTTGTTCTGCAGTTGCAGCAAACCAATGGCTACAGAGACAGGGGTGTAGAACTGAACAGATGAATATCCATGCAGAACAACAAAGGAGGAGGTGAACTCACCAGTCCCAAGGATATATGAGTGATGTAGCTTCGCAGGAGTGGAATATTTTCTGAGTTTTTCGAGGCCCATCTCAGCTGCATGCTGTACCTTGAACGAATGGCGGAAGGACGTCACAACCTCGTTGAGGTGCTTTTCCATTTTGTGATACAGGGGCAAGACGAAGGGAATTGTAGGCGTGGTGCTGCATGACATTCGTAGAGTTACTTCCATGAACGGCTGCGAAGCTAGATTAGGATTAGGTGGTCATGAAGAGGGGATTGCAGCTCATACCTCCAGGACGTCCGCAATTTCCCCCAAAGTTTCCCAGTCCTCATCTGTCAGCAGTAGTGCGCGCAAACCCGGTGTCTTGAAGACCCAATCGTCGATAGCCTGCCATTGATGTTAGAGGATAAACCAGTTGAACAACTAAATGCTCACCTCTTTCAGAAGTTCCGCTCGCCGAATCATCGCATGAGTGTAATTCCAACGTGTGCGAACATCCCTAACAACTGCCAAGGCTACACGCCTATCCTGGTGCTCCGCGCCATTCCTGTAGTATTTCATCATTGCGCAATGTCGAAACTTCTTCTGTCGTTGAGGTGTAGAAACAATCTTATTAGTTATGCATTGCAGCTGGTCACAAGAGGGAACATTAGATGGCACAGGTAAATGACGATGATTATAATACCTTTGATAGAGGGCTTGCCATCGCCTTTGACTTTTCTTCATCCTCTAGCGAGATGTTCTCAGTTCCGGCATCACCATCAGACTCGTCCAGGAAATCTTCATTGTCCATTTCAATCTGGTTGGGATCAGTATCAATATCGAGATGCAATGGCTGTTCCTTATTGAGCGCGAAGTAATCAACATCATCGGGGTTGTCTGCCTCCCCAAGTGCCGCAAATATGGCCTGGACGACGAGGTTGACAACGTGGCAAATACACCGAACATGTAGATTTGGTGATTGAGGTATCCCGTATTTCGCTAACAGAATCCGAGCCACTGTTCTGATAATCACGTCGTTAGCTGAGGCATTATCGGTTGAGATGCTGATGCAGTGCAGTGGATGTCAGCCGATTGTGACGTGGCATTCAGGTCACAGGTGAAACTTATCTTGTGAAGACTGCCGATCTCACTGGCTCCATCAGCGAAAACCTTGCCGGCATACAAACCTTCATGTTCCTTATCCTCTAGAGGCTTAAAATCGATCACACGTTCAATGATTTCCCACTCGTCATTGATGAAAGATCCAATGGTACACGCGAAGGTGTATACCATCTGTGGTGTTGTCCATGTGTCAGTCGCATAAGCGATTTTGGATTTGATGGCCTTGGTGTGTATTAGGTGGGCATAAACGACGTTCAAAGGATTTCTCACCGCAAATTCACAGACAACTTTCCCATGTAGTTCCTCAAAGATACGAGCAAGCTGGTTACGGACTGTAGTATCGGAGGGCAGTTGGTATGTGATCTTCAGATATTTGAATAACATTTGGAGCATTGGCGCTTCTCCAGTAGTCCACGGAAGACTCTCATCCAGTATCCATGCTGCAAAAATACGTAGGAACTCTTGATAGGTGGTAATGATTGCCGGATTCAACTCTCCCTCCTTCAAAAATGCTTCCATCATCTCGGCGCTACATTTTAGGTTGATCTGTTCTTTGCTTGTTGGTCCCTCACTCTCCACGTTCTCTTTCACCCCCTTACATTCTGTTATGTGCCCAGCAAGGTTCTGTATCTTCGGCAGCTTAGGTTCCATATCGAAGGTAATGTCTTGCCCATCAACAGTCCTTGGGAAGCTACGAATACTGTAAATTTCAACTCGATAAGTTTCATCCTTTCATCTATTGATTTTGACGCACCATGGGCAGGAGCGGCACCGAAATGACCAGCGCTTGGTCCCCGACCTATCCGTGGTAGCTATCGGTTCGTGAAAGTGTTGCATGCTCGCATTACCTGGACCACGACGTGCCGCCTTTGGCCCCTCCCATTCTTCTACTGCCCGCAAAGCACTTTCTCCATCTGACTCATCACCAGAATCGATGTCAAGATGGTTACCGTCACTAGGCCTTTTCTGCTGGTTTGTGGATCTGTCCCTGTTTGCAAGCACTCCCTTTTTGACTGGTCACCCCTGAAGTTGCCTGTTGGCCTTGCGTTTTCTTTTTTCTTCCATTCTAGCTCACTAACAAACCATTAGACGAACCTGAAGTGGATCTTTTCGGGGTCTGCTTACCACTTCTCGGCCATGCTCAGTCTCACTTACCACCTCGTCCCCATTGCTTGTGTACAAAAATTCAGGGGCCTCCTTATCCAACTCATTGCTACGCTTGGGTGGCTGATATGTTTCGTCCTGTGTATCGTCCTCGTCGTCATCTTCAGGCTTAGTGGCCGTGAGAGGGACTACATCAGAGGGTGAATTGACAAAGTGACCACGCGCATGGAGCTCAGCAGCGGAGAGTAAGGCGCCATTTTCAACTGCATCCCCATCTGGCTTGGACGAGTCTTTCGGGATCACAACCTTAAGATTGGGGCGCAGTTCTGCCAATTAAGGTTAGGATTTCAATCACTGGCATGATGGAACTTTTCTCAAAATCTACACGCTAACCTTGAGTTTGGCGACGGGGTTTAGTCGTGGCTTCAACCGTCCGAAAATAGGAGTCAAGGCCCTGAGCTCGGTCCGTGGCGTGCCGCTTTCGCTTCTCGTTTTCGGGGATGATATTTGTGGAGTCGGGCTTGTCTCGGGTCTCTCGGGCCTGTTGTGCCATGATGTTTTTGATGCTCCAAGCTAGGACTATCAGTGTTGACGTTGAAAAATCCAGGAATGGTAAAAATGTACAGTTCTTGGTTTAAACTCTCAGCCACAGTCAGTCAAAACTTCTATTATGTCTATCGAAAAACTGTGTAACCATCTATATACTGTTTAACTACTGTATACTCAACTTTGGCTGCCATCAGCTATACATAAACGTAAACGTATACGGAATAAACCGTTTAAAACGGTTATATAGATAGAACAGTTGGAGCCTTAGTCAGAAAGCCGCTGCAAGATCTAGATGACTGCTGTTCCATCAGTAATACATGCTTTGCGAGTGCCAATCGCATCAATTCGAGGTGCAGAAAAACTCCACAGTACCAATAGCATCACGACCCTTCTTCGCCTCACAGTAGGAGACCCTCGACTATGGGATGGCGGGAACGTCAGATGACTGTTCTACGATCATGGTGGCTACGGACCGGACGAAAATTCGGAGGACTACCTGGACGTAACTACATGTTGACGCAGAAGCCATGGTGAGCCATGTTATGACAGGGCCGGATCTTGAACGCTCTATGAGTGCTAGCATACTTCAACTGATTATGGTTATTGTTGGCAAAAGCCCGCAAAACAACCGCAACAATCTCGTCGGCTGGGCAGCACCAGATTACCCTTGACAATTGAAATCCCACAGAAACCCAGATGAAACCAGGTAAATCCAATAGCGTACTCCATTGAATGCCCCGTCAAACCAATTCTTATCGCAAGGCCAGTTCAAATCACTCGCATTTTAGCTTTTTCGGGCACACATCAGCTACATGTACAGCACCTCAAGTTTTTGGAAGTGACACACTCGAGCTCATGAATTTTACAAAATCCCTTTTCTCATCTTGCACAGTTGTATATGATGAAGACCTCTTCCTGTTATTGCTCCATCACTCTCGCCAGGCGTTTGGAGAGATTTGGGGAGTGGGTTATGAGGTACTACACATAACTTTGAACATGCGATGACCGTTGAAGCAATGCCAAGTGCCAAGCATCACACGCGAGGCGGCATGCCAGTCCGAGTGAAAGGTACCTTCACAGTCCCAAGCTGGTACCAAGGACGAATCAAAAGTTCGGCTATTTCAGTCACAGTGAAACCTCCATAATAAAAGGGCATCAGCTCGGAAAGCAAGCTTTGGCCCTCGAAAACGCAGAAAATGATTGGGATCCCTTCACTTATCGCCTTGACTCTAGTCTTCTGCTCAGGCCTTACTCATGCAGTGCCGACGACCACTTACATTACACCTAGCCACGTAATGCTCAGACAAATTCCCCTGAGCCCCACAAATTCAGGGAACTGCGTAAGAGTTGCGCTGCCTCGTATTCCCCCCCACTCATAGGCCCTGCCTAATTGATGCAGACCTTACACGACGATCACTACCACTGCATTGGAGAGGATGCACCTCCTTCTAACGCATCTCTATCAGATACTACAGAAAATCAGTGAGCCATATCGATCTCTTTGGAATGTACTCGTACTTACTATGGCCCAATCAATCTCTCAGTGAAGACCATGACGACCACAATACCTCGGCCGAAATTCCTGGAAACAAAGAAGTACTATCTGATGTGGGAGGCGAAGGATGTGTTCAGCACGGCACCCATTTCCACTGCCCCGCAGGTGTTCAAAGTAGTTACAAATCTCCCCAACAGGATTACAACCTGGTGAGTTGAGATTGTACTCCCTTCCCCCACAGCGTAATTGATTTTGTTTCCAGGCGCTTCATATCGGCGCATTGTTTGTGCTTCTAGTTGCACCCTTTATTGGCGTTGTGCTTCCCGTATTTATTGGTACTCGGACCAATAGGACCACTTCCGCAATATTCTTTGCGCTTAAGCACTTTGGTACTGGCATAATAATCAGCACTGCGTATGTCGTTCTCCGTTTCGACCTTCTCGCAGACACTCAATGCAACATATTGCCCAGCTTTATTCATTTGCTTATGCACGCCTTTACAATGTTTAGCAACGAATGCTTGGGCGAGATGGAATATGAGGCAATTGCCCCTGCCATCGCGATGTTAGCAGGTCCGTCTACATCTACATTCCGCACCACATGCACTGAATTATCTTGCAATCTAGTAATGATGGTCTTTGCGGTTGACTTTTTTGCCGCGCGCCTTGTTAGTAATCCGTTCCTGTACAGAGACGGTGCAGACTCATCATGTCCTCCAGATGGCATCAAAACCCTCCCCCACCGCTCCCACAGATAGCAAGCTCGAAAAACAAGCCCATCAGGCTCCCGTTGATGATCATATGGCCCTGGGTCATGATCATTCATGCAACGGCGCCGTGGTCGCATATGATGCATCAGGAAAAACCTCCCTGTCAAATTTGTCAGTAATTAGTAAAACTAATGCTAATCTTGATAAGTTTGATAAATATCTTGGAAAATATGTATAGTTTGGGCTATTGTTGCATATTGTATAGATAATTATTGGTGTGCTAATAGATCTTAGTGGAAGTTAGGCATATTTGGGTTATTGTTGAATAGTTTATCAATACACTAGTAGACTTTACTAAGAACTATGTACATTTTTGGCTATATTTGAATAGCTTATAAATACTATAGGTATACTAGTAGACATTAAAGTAAGTATGGTTGTCTTTAAAGTTGTTGAGGAAAAAGGTTGGGCATTGATCAAGAACATTTTGTGAGGTCCAATCCACTGGAACAGAGGGGCCCCACTTAGGTAACAGATGTACACTGCGCTCAATTAGAGATACTGGAAGAACTGACACAAGCCTTTCACCATTCACCATGGATCGTTTGACCTTGTAGAACTTTGAATCAACCTCTGGATTTGCAGTGAATTTGGAAAACCATTCAATATATGCTAAGTGTTGAGGAGGAAATATTCCAGTTGGAAAGAGGAGCAGTTGTGTGGCTTTGGGTAAAGAAAAAACAACACGAATTTGACCAATTCGTTTGCCTATATATATGAGACCAGTTAGTCAAGATATAAATAGAAGGTGCAATGAATATAGTAACCTTTGAGTGTAGATCCACCTATTGATTCTTCAAGCTTCTGAACATGAACAAGCACAGTATCAAAGCGTGCAGGTATGACCTCATTGTAATGATTGATAGGACTGGCAGGATGAACATGGATAGAGTCAAGAGTTACATTTCCATGTACAGCCTCATTCCAGAACTTGATCCTGTGGTACACTGGGAGTGTCACAAAAGGCATGTGGAAGTCTGCAGCTTGCTCTTCAACTTGATGGTGTGTAAAGGTTGGGTGGTTGAACTGAACAACAAAACGAGCAAGTGCAGGGATAAAATTGTGAGCTCCATACCCTGTATTAGATATGATTCTTTCAATGGGGACTGATCTGTGAGTTGGATGGAGTGTCATTTTGGGATGAAGGATGCAGGACATCTCAGGTGCTTTCCACTTTGAATGAGCTGAGATGGTTACTGGACTAATTCCAGCTTGTTGAGATTTCCAGATAACATAATTTGCATGGAGCAAGACCTTTTCCCTTCTCTCTAGCCATTTTGTCATTTGTGGAAACTCATCCTTGTGATTTGTTGCCTGATAAGCATCTTTTGCAAAATCAATATGGAGTTGTTCTGTAGCTTCAGTGTTGTAATTATCAGTGGTACCAAATAGCTTGATTGCACGGAGGTAGTGTTTGAGAAAGTGCAGCTTTGGAATATTAAAGCTGTTGCGAATTCCCAGGGTAACAAAGACATGTTTGTTTATATGAAACTCCTGTAATGAGTTGTCAAGTGCATTGAGTGTTTCATCACTATGCACAGGATATTGTGCAAGGTAGAGAAAGTCAAGGAGTGCACGTGTTGCACAAACTAGTGGCACTGAGGAAATATTCCCAGGAAGACAGATGTCAACAATTAGACCAAGCAAGAAGCTACTCATTTGTTTGTGCTCTTGACCACTGATTTGAGATAGAGTTGTTATTCCCTTGTGAAAGATGCGAATGCTGTGGTTTGGAGGTAAACGCCGTACTCGAGCATCAATTTCAGCTGCTCCACATGCAGTAGTTAGCCATGAGATGAGATGTTTAATAACACCTTGGTGAAGTTGATGTAATATATCAGGGGTGATGGATTGAAAAATATTGACAAAAGGCAGATCCTTCCAGAAAGGATGCTGGAGGGGCTTTATATTTGCAGCCCGACAGACTTTGGTGTAATTTGGTGAGCCCAGTTGATCAAGGGCATCAAGAACCTCCCCAAGGTCACGAAAGCTTGAAGGATCAGAATTTGAGCCTAATTCATTATGTGAGCAACTGCATGTAGGGCAGTCACCCGTGTATGCACCTGTGACAAGGCATTGTTCTGGATAATCTCCAACATATACTGCAAGAATAGGGTGGCAGCGGCGCTTCACACCATCACCACTAGTCATCACAATGCCATCAATACCAGCCTGCTTTAATGGTGCCAGAATGCTAGTCATACATGCATGGAAAAGATTTGCCAGAGTGCGACGGCGAGCAGCTTTAACATGAATATTAAGCAATCGTGTAGTTGGCAAATATGCCAGTAAAATCTGCCCCTGTTGTGAAGGCTTCCGTCGAATAGATTTTGGAAGGTTACCAATTGTCAAATAGACAGGATAGGCTGATTTGTTGTGAAAGAGGGTAATTTGTGTTTTATCAGATGAGATGATAAGGGGTATGATTGTTGCACCTGGTTGTTCATGTTCCAGAGCCTTCTATATAACTTCATCAGTATTAGTTGTATAAGATTCAAAATATCATACTTGTGTTGCCCACCACCATCGCCCTGTGTGCATATCATGATACAGCCGTTGTGTTTTATCAGCATCAGCATAATGCCGTTCAGGAGAAAAACAGAGGTATTGTGCATGCTCTGGATCCCCAAATAATGCATTGACACATTCAAGGATATCACGTGTAAATACATCAAATGCCTCTCCAGCAACATGAGCCTCTTGATGTGTAAATGCTGGCCGACAGCTAGGCAGTTTTTCATCAATAATCTTGTTTAATTCAGATGAATTCTTGTATGATAAACCTAGGGCATCACAGACCTAGTATAATCATCAAAATCCTTCAAATCATGAGACAAGTATATGATACTTACTCCATCAATCTTGAGAAGGTCTGTGAAAGCTGTTGATCCAGACCCACGCAGTTTAGCCCAGCAAGCAATTTCCCAGTCCAAACGTGAAGAGAAAGGAGCCCAGTCTCCAGCATCATTATCAACAGAGTTCTGATAGGATTTGTATCCTGAGACAGTAGGACCAGAGTTAACCACAGGAGCACCTGCCATGCCACCAAAATGCTCAATATATACTGGAGGTTCAGAAAGTCTCTTGTGTGCTTCTGGTTCAACACCACCTGGAGCATCCAGATCTGGCATGTCAATGTCCATTGTTGTAATATCCTGCTCTGATTCAGGTTCTTGCATCACTGGAGTGAGAGGATGAGGAAGATGTTGACGAGGTGGTTCCCAGCCTAGTTGGACAGTATCTTTGCTGACTACATCCTCACCTTCAGAAGTAATATCCTCATCTGAACTACTGTCATATGCATTGTCCAACAATGCATCAGCATCAACAGTGGCACCATTAACTAAGTCTTGAGGGAAAGGAAAGTCTTCATCATCATAATTGCCACCAAAAAAATCACCTTGAAAGGTTCTAGGGATGTCCTGGGTAGCTGTAGATCCAGCCCAATGTTGAGGATGGCGGCCACCTTTCACTGGGGGCCTCATTTGCTGTGTTAGATCATCATGAGCAGCTTTGCATTCAGGCCGTGTAGTTTTACGTAGGTGCTGGATGAAATAACGTTGTTCTTTGAATGTCGCAAGACAACCAGGGCATATGAAGTGCATGGTGGTGGTGGTTTGAAGTGATACAGGGTGATATCGCACCCAATCCATCAGTGTGCATGATTACTCAATCAATGTAAAACGGCAAGTAATGGCTTAACCTCGGCTAATTCATGGATCACCATTTAAGCCCAATGTCTCATGCTGAACATGCTGTCGTCGTACTCTCCTCAATTCAAACAACACACTCCTGCAACTTATCTGGTTGTCTCACCAAACCTCAGTCCATCTAGTACACTCAATAATGTCTGGTAAACGAGTAGGAAAGAAATCAACAGCTGACACTGCAGCACCTTGTGCCGAGGTTTCACTGCCATTGGTTACCACCACACTGGCAGCCACAATTGTGGATTCTCGGAACATTTTGCCTGTTGGTGGTATGTCGAGGAAAAACCTTTCATCAGATGTGTATCACCTACTAATCCAAGTCTCTGAGCAGCTATCCGCAAGTCGAAGGCAGCAGCTATTGAATCTCCACGTAAGTTCTACCTACAGTTCAGTATCTGGACTTGTACCTAATTCCATGGCAGCATGGACTGCAAAAACAATGCGAAAAAGAGCAATGTCAGTATTATCAATGGAATCAACAAAAGGTATGTTGTGCGATTTATGTCACATGTATCAGATTTCAAACTCAGTTTTTTCCCCTGGCAGCAACTGGCGACAAGCCCATAGCAAAAAAACGCAAAGGGCCCACGACAACTGTTATAGCCAAGAAACCACCAGTCAAACGCCCTGTAAGAATTGATCTCAAGACTGTTTTGAAACAAAGTAAGTCCCTCACACCCTACAGACTCAGAGTCAATGACCTAGACCCCCAGCACATCATGCACGACGCGCACCAACTATTGACTTTGAAGCCGATTCCTCAGACAGTAATGATGTGTCAAGGCAGCCCCCAACAGCCACTACAAACCCTCCTACAAACACCATGAAACCTCAGCACCTCCATGGAAAGCCCTGCGATGTGGCATCAATGGTTGATGAAGATAACTTGAATGATGAAGGCGAGGAGTCTGATGGGATGGATGGAAATGATAATGGCAGAGAGAGTGATGGCGAAGAAAGGGAAGAAAAAGATGAAGGGGTGTCTATCATTGACTTTGATTCCGAGGTGCATGCATTCCATATAGAATTTTCCACTCAGCTTTCTGATCCAACATGTTGCAGGCTGTATGTTTCCATGTACCTCCCAAGAAACGTAAGTTATGTGGCGAAACATATGCTACATCTCATCCTCTGCTTTTGTCAGAAGGTAGAGCGGTTCCCCCACAACAACAAACATCCAGCCGTTCACCAAGTATACCACCTGAGCCGCCTGCCAGTGGTACTGATGATGACCCCGAATCTGGATCCGAAACCCAAGTGTTCCTACCTCCAAGGCTTCAAAAGCGTTCACGAATGGTTATTCCTAATAGCTCTGATGACGAACAACTCCACAGACCCACTCCTGTGTCAAAGACAAGACCAGATGTTTGTGATGTTCCTTTTAACACATATCCGAGCATGCTTGAATAATTATGTTCAGGTACAAAGGTTCAAACCCACACAACGAGAACTGAAACTCAAGGCAGAGGTATGTGCGTACTCGCCATTTTCTCGCGTTCACTCAACTTGTCATCAGATGCCTGTCATTCAAGCCAAACATGCCGCCACCAGACAAAAGCAAGACACGAGTGATCAAGCCAAGATTTTGTGGATGGCCCGAACGGACATTATAACATCCATCCGGGGGAATCTTCACAAACTGCACATGGGCCCTCAGTCGCTCGTCATCAAACAGCTCATCCGGAATAGCATTGAACATGGAAAATTCTACATAGCATTTGGAGTACCAGGCGACGATTTGCTGCGTGGAGATGACATCATGAGTATGGACTCACCAATTTCTTCCAGGGGCTTGACTCGGCTGAGTTCCAGTGCACTTATTGCTACTGCAGAGAAGCAGGGGTTTGATGGGGAAGGTGATATTGCAGATCGACTGGAACGAGGGAATGTGAAGGAGTACCTGAACCCATTAACTGACCATGTGAGTCGGTTTCAATTTCTCACTATCTGACACTCCAATCACTTTAACAGGTTGCACAGCGCCTCGCGATGTACCGCGCCGAGCTGAAGAAATCTGTATCAAGTCTCATACCTGCCCAGCTGAAGGACGATGTAAACGACAAAATACAACTCGCCAAAATTTTAGAAGGGAAAAGCTACATATACCCCATTGTAAATGTATGTCGTTGAATACCTTTTTCTATTATCTCCTCACGATAATTGCAGGGCATGGCGAACACCAACAAAGTTTTCGGAAGCGAGCTTGTTGCTCTTGCAGTCAAGGCGATGTTTTTCGGTCCTGGGCAACTTGCATCGAGATATTCCAACAATTTTTCATCATCCCTGCATGACAAACCCCTCGAGTATGAAGTCCCACAGAGTATGGTTGCTTTTGCAATGACCTCGGTAAGCTGGTTATCGTATGTTTATATATTACTTATGTTAGTTTTCGCAGTGTCATTCATCTATAGCTCAGCTGCAGTCTGGCCAGGAACTTAGTGGGGCAGTCCTCGAGGGCACATACAGAGCCTTCATGCTTCTCCTGACGAGTATCCGCTCGGCTCAACCTGTTGTCTACCACAAACTCATGTACAAGATCTTCAAAAAGGCCAAGTATGTAGTTTCTGAGCCGATCTCCCTTACGTTGTGCTTATTGTGGGTTAGTGGTTCAACAAACCTCCTTCGAGCTGATGCTCAGTCCTCAGCGGCAATCTTGGAATCTGTCAATTGGGACCTTATCGAAGTTTCAGATTAGTTGGTATATGCTATATAGATCACATCCTTTGCATACATTACATCTGTTACTTATGTAGTCACCAGTCTCTGAATAAACTTGACTAACCATCCCATTATCTGTCTTTCGGAGTAGTAAGAAAGTAAGAATTGGTGCATCAATGCTACTAACCTATCCGTAAATGGCTCTTAATTTGCTCATAATTGTGGAAAATTAGGCTTAATTAGTCTGAAGTAACGAAGATTAAACAGGGGGGGCTAGAGAATTCTGAATAACATACTTATAATGGGACTAATTATGACTATCCTGCTTAACTTGGCTATTTCACATAATTATGCACTATTACGCACCAGTATACATTAATTCTCAGGTGAGGTTTTTCCTGATGTGGTAGCAGCAAGCAAGCACATTGGGAGGTTCACCTACTAGAGGCCGGAATTATCTTCCATTCAATAATGATTGGCGTCACACTTGGCGCGCAGGGGGGCAATGGTTTCATCCCAACTTTTTGTGGTATGGATTGTCAGGCTGTCAGTATTTGCAAAAACCTAATGCCTTTCCACAGCCATTGTATTTCATCAACTTTTTGAAGGGCTTGGTCTTGGTGCGAGAATAGCGATGCTTGTATGGCCCAGCGGAGGGGCCTATATAAAGTGGCTTATGTGCGCAGCCTACACTTTAGTTACGCCCGTTGGTATTGCGATCGTACGTACTCTTTCAAAGTTGTCCTCGCGCCAGTGTTGCATGCTAGATTTATCCAGGGTATTGGAGCCCAAAGTTCATTCAACTTGAACGCGAAGTCGACAATCCTCGCAATAGGGATTCTCAACTCTGTCTCGGCCGGAATTCTACTCTATAGTTCGTCATCCTGATATTCCCATAGTTCATGAATTGAATATATTTTTAGCTGGAATTGTTCGGCTATTGGTCATGGAATGGATCACCGGAGAGCTTCTTACGGCATCGAGGGTGCGAGTAACCGTTGCATCTGTGTCACTATTTCTTGGACTATTTGCCATGTCGTTCATTGGGAAATGGGCTTGAAAAATCACATCCTGACCGGCCCCGAACGCACACACAAGAACTATTGTGACATTACAGCTTCATATAACGGTATCGAACGGGGTCCAATTTCAAAAACACTTGAGCACCGTGATGCTTTATGATTAGGCGCAGATCTTACCCGAGTTGTGACATGGACGTAATTGATAAATGTCCGTTGTAAGCAGGTATAATGGGCAAAGTTTCATTGATAGTTAGTGATTTGTGTCCATAGTACAAAGGTTAGTGTAAAATATCCTGTTTTGAAAAAAAAAGACTGGATAGAGCATGTACCAACGGTCAAAAAGAAATCAAGTCGTGAAAGGTCGTAAATGACGTGAAATCGTTCACATTAGATTTGTTATTTTGCAGCATCCGCGCTGTTCTTTTGAATCGAAGTTCGGGCAGTATCGCCAGTTGGGGCTGCTGGAGTGGAGACTACTTTTTTCTCGTTAATTCCCAGTTCAACTTTGATGGACATGTTGTTGAACGTGGTCAACGTCAGCCCCAAGCGCTCTCGAATTCGAGATTCCCATCCTTCAGGAAGGCGCTCCTCAATGAGGAAGGTTTCAAGGTCACGAATTCGGCCACCAAATATAAGGAGGATCGTAGAGGAGCTAAAATGAGACTATTAAAACAACTTCCAAGCACAAATTGAAGAACGGTCATACTTTCCACTTCCGAATAACTTGTGGAAGGTGCTTAGAGAAAACTCAGGGTTCGCGGCTCTGGCATCAACACGGCGTTTTGCCGACATGCGCGACAAATCAGCAGGCGTGAGGAGCGGATTCCCACCCTTATCTTTGCCAGTAGCACAGGCGAGTAGCTCTTTAATAAGGGGCAGATGGGGAACTCCTTGGTCAGCTTGGAAATGAACGTCCTCTCCTGATCGCAAACAACATATTAAGTATTGAACTGTGATGGAGTAGGCATATGAACTTACTTATCAGGGATGCGTCATGTTCAATTCCATTGTGTAGATTCAGGTCCGCCAAATCGAAGGTATCTTTGCTGTAACTCTTTTTCAACATGTTCGCAGCATAATTGGGCACGAAGAAGCTGAGCGTTGGGGCACAGTTGTAGGTAACCCGGACAGTTTGATTAAGCTCTTTAAACGATATGTTGCGACCATCGTGTGGGAGAATGCCTGTGAGAAGAGGACGTGTTTGGTATAACTGTACTTGTTGTAAAAAAAAAAAAAAGGAACCATACTGTGGTTTGCCATCGCGTTCAATGCGGGACAGCAACAGCGACTATCGCCCTCCTTCGGTGCAACAAATTCGGGCCATACCCCTCCCACGCCCGGATGTCCTTCGGGAGTAACATGTCCCTCCTTTTTGCTTGGTGTTACGATATTAATTAATGTGAGCGAAATGTCCCAGACAAAGACGGCGACGCCTTGCGTCGCATTTTTGAGGGGGGTGAGGAGGAACATCACGGTGGAAAACGGGAGGGATCGATAAGTGAGGTGAGAGCTCCCAAACTCCCTAAGCCATATATAGAGTCAGAGGAACCGAACAAAATTAAGCATGTCACCGTTCTCAGCTTCGACATGTTCCCCGCGATTGAATATTGATGCCCAGTGAAAGTCGGTTGAGGGGGATTGAGCCGGATCGAGATATATTGTTCCCACCCAGATATTCTCAACTGTACAATATAAGATTCGGGTCGCATTTCGAGTCAAAATGAGTGAAATCGAGTGGTCATTAGAAACATCTCAATATCACTCACTCGATTGTATCTCAGATTGAATTCGATTTCACTCAAAATTATAATGCAGGTCCAGACACTGAACCGAGAGCACAAAGAACAACTCTCCCATACCGATACATCGAGCAACGGAAAGCCCCTAACACAATAAGCAGCACAGCTCGATGCACTGTAAGTTCTGAGTTCTATTTATAGAGTGAGGTCAGTCCTTTTTAGTGTTGCCGCCGAAGTGAACTAAAATCAATTCAATTCGAAAATGATGCCACTTCGTTATGGTTTGTTTTGATGAACTGACATCGATGTAAGTTCGCGAAATGTAAACAAACTGATCAGATAATGACATAATCCACTGATCAGCCATCACGCTGGCTGTTGTGTCACTTGCGAGAGGTGTCTTCATTGATTCTCACTCTCCCTCTCTCCCTTGCAACATACACTCCAAGTCAGCACTCTCAAAACATTGTGTTTCATGCTGCAATTAGTGTAGCCCCTGCCCACCCCAAAAAAACTGATTTCAAATGCTAAGTTGTATGATTTTTTTCTGTATTTCTTGTATTTAAAAGAGGCAATCTATACAAGATCCTTGGGATTATGGGCCAGCAAACCTCACCCTATAGCCTCTGTGACAATGATGTGCTTCCTGCCCCCAGGGAACCTAGCTTTCTGTACACACCACAGCTGACACCTTTTAGGACTTCCTCTGGAAGTTATCAATACAATATTCACAACCCAGGAACATATAACAACTCTAACCAGTCACAGAACCCCACCCCAGTTAACTTCTACAGCCCACATATGTACTCTGGAGGCTATCAGCCAACCAGGAGTCCCACATATCTGCACTTTAGCCAATTCTAAGATCTGGCATATGTCTGTCCACCCAGGCCACTTCAGGATACATGGTGATATGACAGGTAACCATCTGCACTCATAATTTATGATTTTGTGCTAATAAAGCATATTGTAATGATGCATGCCAGTGTAAGGGGTCATGTCACACCAAGTGCCCAGAGGGGAGAGCAATATGAACAGCAAACTCAGCTGCACAGGAAAGGGGGCACCTGAGGACTAAGCAGGCTTTGTCATGAGGGGAGATCTAGGCCTAGTGTATTGCAAATGTGCCATCCACAATTGGACAGCTGCATCTATATAGGTATATCAGAGAATACTATGGAGATATATTGGAAACCTATATCAGCCTGCTAGGGCTGTGCAAATGATATGGATGTAACACATCAGTAAGCAGTAAACCAGTGTCTGCTAAAGGGGGTAAGGAGGATGTCACAAGGTAGATAGGATTACACCAAGGTATCTCAAGGCATACAGCAGCATATGAATAGGTATACAATGAAGCAAGGTATATCTGAGTGACTAGATGTGGGGTGCATATGCACTCCCCTTACAGCCAGGGATAATAAAGGATTATGGAAGAGAACTCTAAGTACAGAATCATGGATGAAGGGTATAGAGAAAGTATAGATGCAACATGGTCTATATAACATGATATACAACAGAATGTATTCAAGAAGGACCATAGTGAGAAGGGAATATGGACTTACAGCAGGTCTGTATTTGTGCCAAGTCTACAGAAGGACTTGGGACAGTCCCTAATGATTGAGAGGATCCTGGAACTTGGATCACAGAAGGACTGGATGTCCTGATACTCAGAGAGGATTAGCTGACACTATAAGGGAAGTGCCCATTCTGCATACACTATCACATCTTCTGACACCAGCCCACTCATTGCAATTCCATTGCAACTCCAGTTCCACTCATTACATACTTGGCTACAGACACCCTCACACTTCCTACTATTGGCATGCTCACCACTGGCTGTAAGGGGAATGCTAGTTCATTCCCAATCTAGTTGCTTGGATATTCTTTGCTCATTGTATATCTAATTCCATATGCTGCCAGCACCTTGAGACTACCTTGGTATAACCTACATACCTTGTGACACCTCTTCTACCCCCTTTTGCAGTAGTACCATACCTCCCTACTGACAGTTTACCCCTGGATCATTGCAGAGCCCTAGCAGACTCATATCAGTTTCTGTGATATATCCATAGTTTATCCACAATATACCTATATAGATGGTGTCACCCCTTATGGGTCAACACCTTTGCAATAACTTAGGACAGGGTAATTCTTGTGTGACTAAGCTGCCTGCACCCCTAGTGCCCCCTTCCCTACACAGTTGATCTTGTTATGCATATCACTCTCCCTTTCGTAATGCTTGTGGCAATGCTGCCCCTTATACTGGTGCCCCACTTACTCTGTCATTGCAATGCATGTACTGACTGTGTGCACTATCAGAGAACACATGGCTCACTTGTAGATAATATACAGTATGACCCTTAGCCATATGGCAACAATGGGAACTCCCTGCTATTGTTTAGACTAGGTATATAGGATAGAGACACCTGGCAGAGGATCCTCAGAGTATCCTCCTTAGATTTCCTCTGCTAGGTGAGTACATAGACTCTACTATACTTCTAAATATAACTTTGGATTTCCTCTGCTAGATCATGCATCAGCTAACCTAGGGTTAGCATGGCATGATATAGAGTTGCTCTTACAGATGCATATTGAGAGAGAGCATGCCAAGCCCTGATAGAGAGCAACCAAGAATTGGAGTACTCCTCCTCCCAGACACCTGTCCACTGATGATGATAAGGCTCAGACTTCCAAGATATTTCATATATACCCTATACCCTACTATACCCTAAACCCTACAGCTTTCACTACTACCACTTACCAATCATTACAGTATTAGTTACTCTTTTTTACAATTTGGCTTATCCATTCCTTATATCTGCTCCATGATTACTATGGATGGCCCACTAATGCTGATTTTTGACTCTCTCCTCTGTAACACTACAAAATGGAAAGATGAGGACTCATGAAATTACATATATATAGAACTGGTTCTTACAGACAGATTGCCCAGCCTCAAATATTTTCTTAGGGGGGAGAAAATGTGGCAGGTGTTGACCAAGACAACAGGCTCTATTTCAGTAAATGAGATGTGTATTGCTTATTTTTGTCACTATTGTCACATAAAATTCAGGAAATTTTGATACTCCAACTCAACTACCAAGCTGGAAAGCCAGGGGCATCTGAAAATGTAATGAGGGTCCCTATTACTCTCACCTCTGTGAACAACAAATCTGGAGCCTGACATGGCATCTAACACTCTGTACCCTTACCAAATGTATAGAATAGAAGCTATTGATATATAGAAGGTTTTGTATCCAACCAATTTCCTGTGCCCTTTCCCATAGTTGTGGGCCTGACTATCAAAAAAGACAATACACTTGATCAAAATTACCTTCTCAAGCCTTCCCATAAAACTTTGGGTGTTTATTTATTGTTCTGAGTTGAGGACCTTATTTGGATAACAAACATCAAGCTATGTTTTCCTTTTGAGGTAAACAGAGCTGTGGAAGTGGCCAAAATGAAAATAAGCATTACACTGCCCATAGACAATGATGGGCCACTGATGGTACTGATAATGGGAGGGGCAATGATTACCTACTCCACATTTATAATACAAGTAAACAAATAACAAATTTGGAGAGATTTTGTGACCCACCAATATTTCATGCTTTTGAGAGCACATTCTAATGAAATAAAACATGTCAAGCTAGTGGAAATTGAAGGACAGTATATGTGAAGAGTTCCCATCTTGTTTTGAGCTCTATGGATGTGGGAGAATTTTTGGACTCCAACCCATTGTGCCCTGCCACATCACATCACATGCACCCATAAACAGACAATGGACTAGAACAGACTCTTAGCTTACCACTTTTGTTTCTATTTCATTGATATGCCCTGTAGTATAGTTACAGGCCTTGGCATCTTTAGGATATATCTACCTACAAAAATTGTTGTACCACCTCAGTCTATTCTACATTGACTGAGGTGTGTACTTTACTTCTAACTTACCAAACCTACTTACTGATTATCACATAGCATTACTTATTCCAATAGGTTATGGGCCCCAACCCCAACATTTAGAACAAGAATACCGCATCAAATATTATTACTTGCCTAACAAAATCTCCTACTACAAAAATTGGTGATGAATTTCTGCGCATCCCCAAACTTGATGTTGCAGGTACAAACTGGGTAATATACAAGGACAGATTTACTTGGTCCATCAATGTGTGTGGACTCTTTCATTATATTGATGGTTCAGAAAGAGAGCCTGCCAACCCAATTTCAAATTGTGACATCCCCCTAGCCATGACAACAGCTGAAGCAGCACTGGATGCTGCATACAGGAGTGACTTGAAGACCTGGTGACAAGAAGAAGCCATAGTTAAGCAGAGGTCTTTACACTAAGCCACATAACCCGTGCGGACTCCGTGCGGACACACGGACTCATTTAGCAGGATTGTCAGCCAGACAACAATCCATGTCTGCACCAAGTCTGCATCAATCTGTGTAATTTTATGCAGACACGTGGACAAGCATGGACGGACAGCTTGCAGAGTCCACACAGCCAGTCTATTACTAACCAGATTACTAATATAATTTTTATTTACTCAAATTATGTATACTATTTGTTATTAATAACATAACATAATGGCACTGAAAAACTTGCATCCAACTAGGTTCAAACGCGTAGACAAGAACATTATGTAATATGTTTGGCATTCATAACTGTTGGGCAAGATGGGCATTTCAAGCCCCAGGCTAAATTGGCCTCAAGTGTACAGACTCAAATCACATGACTACAAAGCACATGCAATGGTCACATTACTGTTGCCATGTCTTCATTGGTTCTCTTCAACCACATCAACCAAACTGCCAATGCCAACACCAACACCAACGCACCCACACTGCCAATGCCAATGCACTGAACACCAATCAACAGTAACATAATGATGCACAAGATGATGTGGGGTGAAGGGTAGAACCGGATGCAGAATGAGGCAACAATGAGGAAAGGGTGCCCCAAGGGGCAAAGGGGGGTGAGTCCCACACTGCTGCTCACCTATGTGCTCACCACGCAGCATTTCCCCTCCCATTTCAGGAACCCAAGACAAGAAGGACACAGCCGCCAACGCCCAGGGTGCCCCAGCACACTTGGAAGACGATAACAATAACAACAATAATGATAGCAACAATGACAACAACAACAACAAAGGCAGCAGCAGCAACCATGATGACAAGGCCTGTGGCCACGACGGCAACAGCAGCAGCAGCAGCCATACCAACAATGGCGCAATGACAATGATGAAGGACAACAACTAGAATGAGGACAAAGATGATGACCACCACCACAAGGACAATGAAGATGGCAACTAAGAACAATGGGGACAACAGCAAGAAAAATGGCCAGCACTGGATCATGCCAGTGCTGCCGCCACCACTACCCAGGCCACTGACAATGCTGCGGGGGCCCATCCTGCACAACCTGGAGCAGAAAACAATGGCGACAAGGGCGACGGGGATGGTGGGGCAGCAGGGGCCCCCACCCATATTAGATTACTATAATATTGTATTTATTATCATATTATAAGAAAGACAGTAAGTAAACTAATAGTAAAAGAAAGTAAGTGAGTCCACACAGAGTCTGTGCGAGTCTGTGCAAAGTCCTTGCAGACATGTGTGTGCAGTCTGTGTGTCCGCACAGAGTCCATGCAGCCTGTGCAGAGTCTGCAAGGACATGTGGCTCAGTGTAAAGTACAGGTTAAGCAGCAAATTGTGGGCACAATTCCAGGCTCACTGTTTATGAAGATTTGTGGGCAAGCAACAGCCCATCTTATCTGGAAGGCACTTGCAGGTGACTTTGAAAAGAAATTCCGCATGGTTTCCATGGACCTCCAACATCATCTCCAAGAGGAGAAGTGCCTTGAGAAGGCAGACATACATACACACTTTTGCAAAGTTGTGCACAATGTGTGAGGACCTCATCTCAATGGGCCACCCACCCTCCAACAATGACTTCTATGCCATCATTCTTGGTTCACTGCCACCTTCCTTCAATCCCTACATCTCAGCCATAAACACAATGTCCAGCATTCTCAGTACCTCACTGTCACCTGATGAGCTAATGTTGACTGTGACCAAAGAGTACAAGAGGTGTGTAATGAAACAGAAGGGATGCAAAGAGTATGATGCTGCCTTCCACACCAGAAGTTCAAGCAGCAATGGAAGGGGCTGTGGAAGTTTGAGCAGCTCAAAAGAGTGCTTTAACTGTGGAAAGAAAGGTCACTATAAGGCCAACTGCTGGGTACCTGGCAGTGGCAAGGAGGGACAAGGCCTGAAGGGCAAGGGCAAAGGGAAGGGAAAGGGGAAGGAGACTGACACAGCTGGCACTGCAGAATTAAAGCTAGAGTCTGAGGACCAAGCTTGGTTTGCAAATGCTGAGGGCAATATTCTAGACTTCATTGAAGAAGGCCTGAATGCTGGAGTAGTTGACAAAGATGCTGAAGAGGGAGTTAGTGGTGGCACATCACAATCCCTTGCTGGTGAGCTTGTGGAGCTCAACCCTACTCTACAGTAGGCAACAAAACTGTTTCAATGTTTTCACATTCTGTAAAGATGCATCCATATGTCAGAAAATAAAAATTGGAAAAATATGAAAAAATTACAGAAGCTGCATTGATGTCATATAATGTTGCTTACATAATGTCTTTGCACCACTTCCATTTTTGGTAGCAAAATCACATGATACATACAAAGCCATCATTGAAACGGTTTTGTTGCCCATTGTAAAAAAATAAGAAAGTGCTGAGATCTTAACTGTAGTCACATGACTTTGTTTATTGTTTAATGTATTAAACAAAGTCATGTGACTCGCTCATGTTTTAGTATAAATACAGAGTGTTCAAGTGCTCTAATGCCCCCAAACACACTATGCGATCTCTTACCCCTGCTCAGCACTCTCATGTCATCACACTGCTTGATGCAGGCACTTCTGGCCACCAGATCCACAAGATCACTGGCTTCTCCATTGCTACTATCTCTAGGATCCGCTCTCAGTATTGTTCTGAGCTCCCAAAGTCCTTTGGTGGCCATCCTTCCAAGCTCACTTCTGCCAAATTTAGCTATGCAAAGTACATCATTCGCATGGGCAAGGTTGATAATGCAGTCCAAGTCACCAAAGCTCTTCAAGATGTCACCAACCAATCCATTTCCTCCCAAACTATTTGTCGCAACTTGAAAAAGCATGGTTTATGGCCTGCAGTAAAATGAAAATGGCCTCTTCTCAAAACCCGTCATAGGAGGGATTGGTTGGACTTTGCAGAAAGGCACAAGGAGTGGACTCTGGAGGACTGGAAAAGGGTTATATGGTCTGATGAAACCAAAATTAACTGTCTGGGGTCAGATGGAAGGAAATGGATCTGGAAAGAGGTAGGGGAGCAGTTGAGTGATAGGATTGTAGAGGGGACACTGAAGTTTGGAGGTGGTAGTGTGATGGTATGGGGCTGCATGGGGTGGGATGGGGTTGGATATGCAACCAAAATTGAGGGAAAGATGGATGCAGACCTCTATGTATCCATCATGGAGGATGAGCTTCAAGATTCCCTTCATCACTATGGGAAAAACCCTGCCAATATCATCTTCCAGCAGGACAATGACCCCAAACACACAAGCAAGAAGGCCCAAAACTGGTTCAAGGACAATGGTTTCAATGTTATGAAGTGGCCTGCACAGTCACCTGACATGAATCCTATTGAACATCTTTGGCATCACCTCAAAATGAAGCTCTTTTTTTTTTTTTTTGGTCATATAATAATATTAAGCGCATGTGGGTTTGACCCAGCTACATGTGGGCACAAACACCTATTACCACTAAGTAATCTATAATGGGCCATCAGGGTGGAGCTGTACACTAAGTTGCTCTCCAGGTCATATTATGGGTCTAGACTGAGGATACCTGCAGTCCAACGGTATTGTACTGTACCATGTCTGAACCTCCCAATGCCTTAAAGGTTTGCCTTCACTTGTCGGGGCATGGTCCCCTCCCTTCATGTTGGTACCCTGTTCCACTCCCCTCCTGGTATTTTCAGGTTGCCCTGGAAACCCATTACTCCCCCCCAGTGTCAAAGATACATGTCCAATCTAAATGAACGACCCATACCTCAAACCTGCCCCCCCTCTCCTGAATCCCCCCTATTACTTTCCCCCCTGTTCCACACCGCTCTCCCAAAGCAATGACTCCCCTCCAAAATGAGGCTGCCAAATCCCACCATAGGACAATAAACTGGCATTCTCCCCAAGAGGTGTGCTCTGTGCAGAGACAGTAGCTGATCAGGGGCCAGACCCCTTCCTCCTTTTGTATTTGGGTGTAGTGGTCAAGCGAGTACAAATAAATTGTCAAATATGTTGGCAGTGACACTCCCTAAGGATCTGAGTGAAGCAGAGTACAAGAGTTGTGGTGTCCTCGTGTGGCCTGGTAGTTGATGAGGTGGATGTGAACAGATTAGTGAAGCCCCCAGTACAGGCAAGATGAGATGACCCTGCAGATAGTCAGGATCAGCTCTGATAAGTTAGAAATTTGGATATGGTATAAAAGGATAGTGGCCCAGGCCAAAAGAGTGGTCTGATGAAAGGCAATGTCAATTAGGGATGAGGTGTTAGGTAGTTTAGGGACGACCTAGTGCAGGAGGGACAAATTCCCATGGTCGGATGGTGGTGGTAAAAGATCAAGAAGCATTGAACTGGAGTACAATGGGGTCTCCAAGCACCTGAATCACACACTCCTCAAGCCAGGCAATGATTCATGACAGTGCTGTTACCTAAGTTCCTCTGGGTGAGGCCATAATGCATGCTGTATGGTTGAAAAATTGTACCTGGACCTGAGCCCTGGGGGATACCACCCCACAAGAGCTCATGATGGGCAAAAAGCCCAGTATCTCCAACATCCCTGCCTGGGGCTCTTGAGTGTGCGTTCATGACATGAGCAGCACAAAACTGGACAGACGCTTGAGAGTTGGCCACTGGGTTGGATTTGACAAGGAGAGCTATGCCCACAGGATTTACTGGGCTGAAAAGCTTTTGGTCACAGTTGAGTGCAGTGTCAAATTCAACATTGAGGAGGATGACATACCAGTTGTCCCGCTTGAGGGGGAGTGGGAAGATGCGAACATCAAGCAGTCCTCTTCTAGACCACTGTCTCCCTATAAGGCCACTGTTGAGGAATCCCTGACCACAAAGCTCCACCTAGCCCTCACCTTGATGCTGAACCTGACAAAGGCCACCCAAAACACATCTGCATTGAGTCCAACTACCTGCAAAGACTGCGTGCAAGAGAGGGGAGGATAAACAAGGGGCCCAGTGCTCCCATGCTTCCACCTGGGATGCAGGAGGGGAAGCAGAAGGGGAAGGAACAAGCCAGCATGACAGACAACTGGGAAATGGTGAGCATGGAAGATTTTGCCATGGCAGCTGTCATGGGAGAAGCAGAAGGGTTGATGCCAGACTATGCAGAGGCAAAGTGGCACCCAGACTGAGGTCTTTACACTAAGCCACATAACCCATGTGGACATGCGGACTCTGTGCAGACTCATTTGGCAGGACACTCAGCCAAATGACAATCTGTGTCTGTGCCAAGTCCGCATCAATCTGCGTGATTTCATGCGGACATGTGGACTAGCATGGATGGACAGCTTGCAGAGTCTGCGTGGCCAGTCAATTACTAATCAGATTAGTAATATAAATTTTATTTACACAAATTATATATATACTATTTGTTATTAATAACATAACATAACGGCAGTGAAAAACTTGCATCCAACTAGGTTTGAACATGTACAGGCACAAACATTATGTAATATGTTTGGCATTCATAACTGTTGGGCAAGGTGGGCATTTCTAGCTACAGGCTCACTGGCCTCAAGTCAATGGACTTAGGTCACATGATTATGAGGCATGTGCAATGGTCACATTACTGTTGCCACGTCTTTGTTGGTTCTTTTCAACCACATCAACAATGTCCACCAAACCACCAATGCTGACACCAACGCCAACACACCCACGCCACCAACGCCAATGCATCGAATGCCAACCAACATCAACATGACGATGCACAAGACGGTGTGGGGCAAAGGATAGAAACGGATGCAGAACAAGGGGATGATGAGGAAAGGGCACCCCGAGGGGCAGAACCAGGTGAGTTGTACACCGCTGCTCACCCACACGCTCACCATGCAGCGCATCCCCCCCCCCCCACTTCAGGAACTCGAGACGAAGGGTGTGGCCACCAACAGCAATAGTGAGGAAGGTGGCAACAACAGCGGCAACAACAACAATGACAACAACAATGACAAAGACAGCAACAGCAACAGCAGTGGCAGCAGCAGCACCAACAATGGCGCAACAACAACAACAACAACTACAACAAAGACAACCACCACCACCACGAGGACGACGAGGACAATGAGAACGGGGACTACAACAAGAAAAGCGGCCAGTGCCATCACCGCTGAAACCCAGGCTGCTGACAACGTTGCAGGGGCCAACAAGGACAACGGGGGGGGTGGGGGCAGGGGCCCCCACCTATATTAAATTATCTTATCATATATGTATTATATTTAGTAATAATATATGTTTTATCCTATTAATTATATAGATTGTTAGTAAGTAAAAGAGTAAGTAAGTACTTTATAATAGAAGAAAGTAAGTGAGTCCGCAAGGACATGTGGGGGAGTGTAAAGTACAGCCCAGACTGGCCCAAATGACAGGAAGCCATCAAAGAGGAGATGCACTCACTTGAGGTGAATGGCACCTGGGACCTCATAAAATGCCCCCAACCTGGCTCTAGCATTGTTGGCTGCAAATGGGCCCTTTGTATCAAGAAGAATGCTGCTGGCAAAATTGAGAAGTATAAGGCTTGTCTAGTTGCAAAAGGCTTCACCCAGATCCACAGCATGAACTTCACTGAGATGTATGTGCCCATTGTGCACATGTCATTGTTTCACCTTGTACTTGCCTTAGCTGCCCAAAATGGATGGCCTGTTGATGCATTTGACTTTGACAGTGCATTTCTCAATGGCATCTTGGGAGATGATGAGGTCATGTACCTCAAATGGCCTGCTGACCAGGTGAAGGGAGACTGGAAGGAGTATGTATTTTGATGAGGTCTTTACACTCCCCCACATCTTCCAGCGGATTCCTGTCAGAATTTTGGCTGCAGAGGTTATAGAAAATGGCTGTAAAAATTGACAAAAATTCCGAACGGATTCCGCTCGGATTCCGAGCAGAATGAAATTCCACAGGAATTCCAGCTTTGGAACACTGAAATTCTGACAGAGCCCACAGGAATTCCGGAGCGTTGTAGGGACGTAATAGATGCGTTGTGGTCATGTATTTAGTCACGTGACTTATTGGCCACCTCATCGATCAACAATGGGCACATTGTCAACCTCAACCACACCGAGGCCCAGCAACCCAGCACCCAGCAACCCAGCAAAAACTCTGCCAAATCATGATGTCAACCCGCAAAGCCGCCGCCACCACTGCTGCTGCTGAAGCTGCTGAACGCCCGACAACAAGGAGCAGCCACGTCTGCGTGATGCCCCTGCCTTCCACCCATGGTCGCAAGCATGCCACCTCAGCGACCAACAAGGACGACGAAGCCCGCAAGTGCACGAAAGCCGCCACCACCGTCAAGGCAAGCGCCGCCAAGCCAAAGGCAGGGTGCGTACCCGTTTGATGTTGTTTTTTTTCTGTATCCAGCGTCGCTCTGATCTCAACTAACAAAGCTGTTTCAGTATTAACTCAATGTACGAATCGTCTTCAACGTGGCCGATTACCCATCAACATCACTGATATTGTTGCAAGTCATAAATGTTACCAACCCCATACAGTGGCTCAAAAAACTGCCCCAATGTTTGTACATTTTTGAAAGATCAATATGGTATGAAGTGCTGACATAAGCAGGGGACCTGGGGTAATTATGTAAGATACTATGACATCGTGGCTTTCCAATGGACCCTGGATCATGTGATTTGGATCAATATCCATTAAGCTATAAGCCAAACAAAATGGTTACTTATTGGGGCAGTTTTTTGACCCTTATCTTATTTTCCATTATTCTGGCATTTATGATCCAATGCAAGAACATTATGGACTGTGGGAAGAATAAACAATGTCATGTGACTTTATTTGTATCAATTTGACATGTTGGAATTGGTTCAATCATCTTCTTGACCTCTTACCACCATCATGAAAGCCATTTCTACTGCTCAGCACAATACTGTTGTTTCTCTCCTCAATGAGGGCTATTCTCAGCGTCAAATCAAGGAGAAAACTGGTCTAGGGAAGGGTACCATCAGTAGGATCAGCAAAGATGTGGATGGAAACAAAGAAAACAACCTTGGTGGCCGCCCCTCCAAGCTGTCTGTTCGTGACAAACAGTCAATTATTCGTCAAATCAAGTCAGGGAAGCTTGATAATGCAGTTCAGGCTACCCAATTCATCAATGGCATCATCCCCAATCCTGTCACACCCCAGACAGTCAGAAATGCACTCAAGGAAAATCAATTTTATGCTGCTACAAAGAGGAAAGCTCCTCTTCTCAAACGAGCCCATCGCATCTGGCGTCTCCAGTTTGCAAAATATCATGAAAGCTGGACTGTGGAGGACTGGAAAAGGGTTCTATGGACAGATGAGACCAAAATCAATAGGATTGGGTCAGATGGAAAGGTTTATGTCTGGAAACAAAGGGGAGAACCACCATCTGATAGAACAACATCACCTACTGTCAAACATGGAGGAGGAGGAAACCTCATGGTATGGGGTTGTATGGGGTGGAATGGAGTGGGAAAGCTCATAGAGGTGCAGGGGAACATGGACAAGGTTCAATACTGTGAAATTTTGGAGAGTGGAGTTCAGGAAAGTTTTGAGAAGTTGGAAATGGTGGATGGCAAGCGCTACTTTCAGCAAGATAACGACCCCAAACACACATCTGGACTGGCCACACAGTGGTTTGAAGACAACAACATTCAAGTCCTTGGCTGGCCTGCCCAATCCCCTGACATGAATCCAATAGAACACCTTTGGGAACATCTCAAGCGCCGTCTTAAAGAATATCCGACACCACCCAAAGGAGTACATGAGTTGTGGGATAGATTGGCTGAAGAGTGGGGTGAAATTCCACCAGAGGTATGCCAAAACCTGATAGAAAGTATGCCCAGGCGGATACAAGCAGTTATAAAGGCAAAAGGTGGTCATACAAAGTATTAGATAGAAAATTAATAGAGGGTCAAAAAACTGCCCCAATGAGTAATCATTTTGTTTGGCCTATAGCTTAATGGGTTTTGATCCAAATCACATGATCCAGGGTCCATTGGAAAGCCACGATGTCATAGTATCTTACATAATTACCCCAGGTCCCCTGCTTATGTCAGCACTTCATACCATATTGATCTTTCAAAAATGTACAAACATTGGGGCAGTTTTTTGAGCCACTGTATGCATGCACTAATATACTGTAACCACCCCAGACCTTGTTTGTTTCGTGCGCTAGTGACTAATCATCGATGCATTATGCCAGGACAGGTGTGGAAAAAGATTTGTTTAAAGATCAACCACCTCGCGCACTTGTTCGGTGAGTCACACTTCAACTTTGTCCCTTTTTTTACTAAATCACACTTTCCACAGCAAGCACGCATCCGTTTACCATAACCAGGCCATTTCCTAAATGCCATTGACGACCTCTACCGGGACATATGTCCTTTTTGTTGTATGGTTCCCTGTGCATCTGCCTAGGTGCGTTCTTGGCCATTATCCCATAACTTGTCATTTTGAGCACCCCATTATCGTTCCTGCACCGTTCAGCAAAGCGCCGACGGTTCCTGAACATCCCGCCTAGTGTCTACATGGCCATACCAGTCATTTGAGAAACAATGGCTTGTACCCCATACAATGTATGTACCTCCTCGTCATCTACCCCTACCTTCATCTTGTTAACTGATATACCAATGCCATGTTCTTTACAGGTATGACTAATGTTCCTCATTATTCTATGTCTCCCTGAGCCAGACGTTAAGCGTGTGGGATGTGCGGTGTCCCGGGAGCGGCCCTAGGTGAGTAAGTCCTCACTTCATCTCCTCACCAATCATCTTGCTCATTGTGTGCCGAGTTCTGGGCCGTTTAGAAAAACGCTTAGTGTTCCTGAATGCGCTGAACTCTCTATTTCTTGACGTCCCATGCGCACAATGAACGATTGATTTTGTCATATGCCAAGTTAGTGCCTCCTCATCACCCTGCCCCATAAACTCAAAATTTTTATTGCAAGACAACCGCTGATCTGTATGGCATAACGCTTGGTGTTCCTGTATGCGTTTCTATTCCTCTATTGAATGACTGCACGCTTGTCATGGTTTGTGCCTTTGTTTCATATGGTGAGTGCCTTCTCTTCATCCTGGCCCTATAAATTTGTTTTTTTTATTGCATGACAACTGTCGAACCGTATGCGCCAAGGAAGGGTGTTCCTGAGAGCGTTCATGGTTCTCTTTTGATTGACCACACCTCTTTCCTGATGCGCTTCGCCGTTGCATATGGTGAGTACCTGCTCTTACCTGCCACTAACTGTAACCAACTGATTTAATTAACTGCAAGATGACTGCTCAACGACACATCCCGAGCCTGGGTGTTTCTGAAAGCATACACTCTGCCCTTTCAACTGACCATTCTCTTTTCAGGGTGTGCATCTTGCTTGCATATGGTCAGTGTAGGTTGAGATGTATTTTTAGCAATGTATTTTTTTTTGGGGCACTACTTGATATCATACTCTGTTCTTACTTTTAATTAAGATCACTTTGAGGTTGTGTTTGAGTGTGAGAGTGATGGTGGATGTGTGATGTGTCTGATCTGTAAGTGAGGTGCATGACTTTTGGTTGGAGTCCAAAATGTTAGATATACTATTGACTTTATTGACTGTTTTGACTTAAAACTTATGAATTCTGATCAGAATTCAAGCGGAATGTTGCGGAATTCCTTTGAGAATTTTCTTCTTCCACACTTTGTAAGAAATCCCTCAAAATTCTGCAGAATTCTGATGATTCTGATTGGAATTCTGTGTTCTGAGCAGAATCCAAGCAGAATATTGCAGAATTCCTCAAAGGAATTTTCTGTTTTAAAACTTTCTCAAAATCCTCCTGCATTCCTCTGGATTCCAATTGGATTCCGATCAGAATCCTCTGCAGGATGTGGGGGAGTGTGAAGTACTGCTTTTGATTGCAAAAGGCATTGTATGGGTTGAAACAAGGTGCAAAGAACTGGTACAATGTGCTGCAGAAAGCGCTTGAGGACCTGGGCTTCCAGAGGAGCAAGGCAGATCACAGAGTATTATTCAAGAAAGAACATGGCAAGTTGACAGTCATTGTTATCCATGTTGATGACTGCATCATTACAGGCACATCTGCAAAAAACCTAGCAGAGTTTAAGCAGGACATCAACAAAGTGTACTCAATGACAGACCTTGGACCAGTGCACTGGATTCTTGGTATCAAAGTCACTCACAACCTCACAAACTGCACCCTATCCCTCTTGCAACATTCCTACATCAACTCTATCATTGCAAGGTACAACTTTGATAATTTGAAACCAGTCTCAATGCCTATGGACACCAATGTCACTCTCAGCAAATCTCAATGCCCCACCACCCTCGTGGATATTGCATGCATGCAAAATGTGCCATATTGTGAGGCTGTCAGTTCACTCATGTATGCCACTATGGGTACTCATCCCAACTTTGTATTTGCCATGTCCACCATTGCTCAGTTTTGCAACAACCTGGGCTGGGACCACTGGGAGGCCATAAAGTGCATTTTTTGTTACTACTAGGTATGAAAATGCTCAAACTCACCTATGGAGGAGGGAAGGAAGGGTTGGAAGGATTCATCAATGCAGATGGTGCCTTGCAGGAGCACAGGCATGCAATCTTGGGGTATGCATTCATCATTGACAGAGGGGCCATTTTGTGGTTGTTGAAGAAACAAGAGCTCATCACTCTGTCAACAACAGAAGCCAAATACATAGTGGCTACCCATGCTGCCAAAGAAGCAATGTGGCTGCACCACCTCATCAATGAGGTCTACAGACCACTTGGCAGACCACTCACCAAGCCCACCACACTATACAGTGACAGCATGTCTGCTATTGCACTCACAAGATCCAGATCATACCATGCATGCACAAAACACATTGACATTTGTTGCCACTACATCCGGTACATTGTTGAAGCCAGAAATATCAAATTCATCTATTGCCCCACTGACAAGATGACTACCAACACTTTAACAAAAGCCCTTCCAAGCACAAAGGCAAAACACTTTGCTAGTGCATTAGGGCTGTCAATGATTTGAGGGGGAGTGTTGGAGAATCTTCAGACTCCAACCTGTTGTGCCCTGCCACATTGCATCATGTGCACCCATAAATGGACGATGGACTAGAATGGACTCTTAGCTTACCACTTTGTTTCTATTTCATTGATATGCCCCATAGTATAGTTATGGGCCTTGGCATCTTTAGGATATATCTACCTACAAAAATTGTTGTACCACCTCAGTCTATTCTATGTTGACTGAGGTGTGTACTTTACTTCTAACTTACCAAACCTACTTACTGATTATCACATTGAAAGGGGGCTCCTGGGCTATAAGTATGCTGATGCTATGAAATGTAATCTCTTACACACACACACACCAAATCTAATAATCAACACACAAATGGTAGGAATCGCCTGTTTGAGTTCGGGTTTGAGTGCTTGAAAGCACTAAGTCTTAATAGTACTAGTCAAGGCCTTTTTCACTGATCTCTCAACAGGTTTGATTCAGACAAAGTCCTAACACAAGTTTAAGGCTTGTTAGGAGACAATTCTAATCAAGACAATTGAAGCAATCTGATCCTTAATTTGTGCACACAATAGTGTTTTAACAAATATGATTTGTATATCCTATAGTAGTGCAAAGTGGGGGCAAGATTCCTTGCCTTTGCACTACTTATCTACAGTCTATTTATAGTGTACAAACTAAATATCATAAAGAATTGTAATTTTATACAGAACAACACCCTCCCGCACCAAGGGGTTTGTATTTAATGTTGACTCATCCTCTATGACTTGGCACACATGCCATATGTGTCAATTATGTCATTACTTGTTACTTAGCCAATATTGAAAGAGCTGGCTAAACTCTTATCAACACTCAACAGTGCGCTTGGTTATTTAAAACAGTGCGGCACCATCTTTTACTTCTCCTGATCATTCCAGTTGTTATTTATGGTGTCCCATTTCTTCTGGTAGTTAACACCAAGTGCCCCTGATTAGGTTTGGGTTGTGCAAGTCCCGAATTTACAATTACTTCTCCTATTAATGATGATCCCTGGACTAATGATATCATACTACAACGGTTACTTATGAATTAAGATACTGAGGTTGTAACTGGGCATGGTGAATAGGACTAATAATAGGCTGTACTCATAGTCCTCTGTACTGATAGTGTATTATCCATTAGACTAGTTCACTCTGATTAGCTGTCTCAGAGTTCAACTCTAATCCTCTATTACCATTTACTTGGTTATTAGAAATGATACTAATAGCCTTACTTGTTGACTTTAAAAGTGCAAACAATTTTGAGCCCTATCAATGTAGCATTACTTATTCCAATAGGTACACTACAATACAAAACAGTCTATTCTATGTTGACTGAGCATTACTTATTCCAATAATAGAGCACTGCATCAATGAGAATTTAATTATTTTCCATGATTGAGCTGAGTCTTAAATAATATGACACTTCTTGATCTTTTACCACCACCATCCGACCATGGGAATTTGTCCCTCCTGCACTAGGTCGTCCCTAAACTACCTAACACCTCATCCCTAATTGACATTGCCTTTCATCAGACCACTCTTTTGGCCTGGGCCACTATCCTTTTATACCATATCCAAATTTCTAACTTATCAGAGCTGATCCTGACTATCTGCAGGGTCATCTCATCTTGCCTGTACTGGGGGCTTCACTAATCTGTTCACATCCACCTCATCAACTACCAGGCCACACGAGGACACCACAACTCTTGTACTCTGCTTCACTCAGATCCTTAGGGAGTGTCACTGCCAACATATTTGACAATTTATTTGTACTCGCTTGACCACTACACCCAAATACAAAAGGAGGAAGGGGTCTGGCCCCTGATCAGCTACTGTCTCTGCACAGAGCACACCTCTTGGGGAGAATGCCAGTTTATTGTCCTATGGTGGGATTTGGCAGCCTCATTTTGGAGGGGAGTCATTGCTTTGGGAGAGCGGTGTGGAACAGGGGGGAAAGTAATAGGGGGGATTCAGGAGAGGGGGGGCAGGTTTGAGGTATGGGTCGTTCATTTAGATTGGACATGTATCTTTGACACTGGGGGGGAGTAATGGGTTTCCAGGGCAACCTGAAAATACCAGGAGGGGAGTGGAACAGGGTACCAACATGAAGGGAGGGGACCATGCCCCGACAAGTGAAGGCAAACCTTTAAGGCATTGGGAGGTTCAGACATGGTACAGTACAATACCGTTGGACTGCAGGTATCCTCAGTCTAGACCCATAATATGACCTGGAGAGCAACTTAGTGTACAGCTCCACCCTGATGGCCCATTATAGATTACTTAGTGGTAATAGGTGTTTGTGCCCACATGTAGCTGGGTCAAACCCACATGCGCTTAATATTATTATATGACCAAAAAAAAAAAAAAAAGAGTCTTAAATAATATGTTTCTATATTTGGCTCACTGCTGATTAGATTTGGTATGTAATTTAGTGACTTGACATGTCTTGGCTATCTAAATAACAGACTACAGGCAAGGTAACAGACAACAGTGCACCATTGCTGACATCTTCCCCAGCCACAATATGGCTTAACTTCCTTGATCAATCTTATATGAATTTTCAGGAGCAAGAGGGTCTTTGTGGCAGAATTTTGTTTTCTGCTTCACAGGTCCATAAAACATATGTAATTTTGATGAATCTTGAAAAATATGAGGGAATACAAAAATCCACCACAAAGACCCTCTCCAGGCTGATATTTTGAACAACTTTTACTATAGGACCAATCCATTATCTTCAGTTTCTGAGCCACCAGCAATGTGGGTCATCAAACAGCACTTTTCCAGGCCAGACAAACAACTATAAATAAATCAAAAATAACCGGCAATTGCCCCTCCCCACTGATAAACATCTGTTGTAAGTAGGTATAATGGAGGTCTTTACACTCCCCCACATCTTCCAGCGGATTCCGAGCAGAATCCTCAATTCCGACAGGAATCCGCTCGGATTCCTGTCGGAATTTTGGCTGCAGAAGTAATAGAAAATGGCTGTAAAAATAGATAAAAATTCCGAACGGATTCCGCTTGGATTCCGAGCGGAATGAAATTCCACAGGAATTCCGGCTTCAGAATACTGAAATTCTGACAGAGTCCACAGGAATTCTATCGGAATTCCTGGATGGAATGCCGGAGCATTGTGACGACGCGTTGTGGTCACGTGTTTGATTACTAATCAGATTAGTAATATAAATTTTATTTACACAAATTATATATACTATTTGTTATTAATAACATCACATAACGGCGGTGAAAAATTTGCATCCGACTAGGTTCGAACATGTACAGGCACGAAAATTACGTAATATGTTTGGCGTTCATAACCGTTGGGCAAGGCGGGCATTTCTAGCTGCCGGCTCACTGGCCTCAAGTCAACAGACTTAGGTCACATGATTATGAGGCACGTGCAATGGTCACATTACCGTTGCCACGTCTTCGTTGGTTCTTTTCAACCACATCAACGACGTCCACCAAACCGCCAATGCCGACACCAACACCAACGCACCCACGCCGCCAACGCCAATGCATCGAACGCCAACCGACGTCGACATGATGACGCACAAGACGGTGTGGGGAGAAGGATAGAAACGGACGCGGAACGAGGGGACGACAAGGAAAGGGCACCCCGAGGGGCAGAACCAGGTGAGTCATACACCGCCGCTCACCCACACGCTCACCATGCAGCACGTCCCCCTCCCCCCCACTTCAGGAACTCAAGACAAACGATACGGCCGCCAACAGCAATAGTGAGGAAGGCGGCAACGACAATGACAACGACAACGGCGAAGACAGCAACAGCAACAGCAGCAACAGTGCCGACGAGGCCTGCGGCAACGACGGCAACAGCAGCGGCACCAACAACGGCGCGACAACAACAACAACAACTACAACAAAGACGACCACCACCACCACGAGGATGGCGGCGGCAGCGGCGGGGACGGGGACAGCGGCAAGTAGAGCGGCCAGTGCCGTCGCCGCTGATGATGTCGCGGGGGCCGACAAGGACGACGGGGGGGCGGGGGCGGGGGCCCTGCCTATATTAAATTTATCTTATCATATATGTATTATATTTAGTAATAATACATGTTTTATCCTATTAATTATAGAGTGCTTTTTTATCATACTCAACAGATTTTAAAAAGACAGGCTGAAAGAGAGTAATTTAGTACTTCAAAATGTTAGATATACTGTTGACTTTATTGACTGTTTTGACTTAAAACTTATGATTCTGATCAGAATCCAAGCAGAATGTTGTGGAATTCCTTTGAGAATTTTCTTCTTCCACACTTTGTAAGAAATTCCTCAAAATTCTGCGGAATTCCAATGATTTCAATCAGAATTCTGTGTTCTGAGCGGAATCCGAGCGGAATATTGCAGAATTCCTCAAAGGAATTTTCTGTTTTAAAACTTTTTCAAAATCTTCCTGCATTCCTGTGGATTCCGATCAGATTCCTGTCGGAATTCCGGATTCCGATCGGAATCCTCTGCAGGATGTGGGGGAGTGTGAAGTACTGGTATAATGGGCAAAGTTTCATTCATAGTCGACAAATTGTATCGATAGTATAAAGGTTGGTGTAGAGTATCCTGTTTTGATTAGATAGGACATGTACAAACGGGTTAGAAAGAAATCAAGTCGTAAAAGGTCGTACATGACGTGAAATCGTTCGCACTAGATCTATCATTTTGCAGCATCTGCGCTGTTCTTTTCAATCGAGGTTCGGGCATTATCGCCAGTTGGGGTTGCTGGAGTGGGGACTATTTTTTTCTCGTTAATTCCTAGTTCAACCTTAATGACCGTGCGGTTGAACGTGGTCATCGTCAGCCCTAAGCGCTCTCGAATTCGAGATTCCCATCCTTCAGGAAGGCGCTCCTCAATGAGGATGGTTTCAAGGTCACGAATTCGCCCACCAAAGATAGTGAGCATCGTAGAAGAACTGAAGTGAGACTGTCAAAACAACCCCCGAAGTACAAATTGAAGAACGGTCATACTTGGAACTTCCGAAAATCTTGTGAAAGGTGCTTAGAGAAAACTCAGGATTCGCGGCTCTGGCATCAACACGGCGTTTTGCCGACATGCGCGACAAATCAGCAGGCGTGAGGAGCGGATTCCCACCCTTATCTTTGCCAGTAGCACAGGCGAGTAGCTCTTTAATAAGGGGCAGATGGGGAACTCCTTGGTCAGCTTGGAAATGAACGTCCTCTCCTGATCGCAAACAACATAATAAGCATTGAAATGTGATGGAGTAGGCATATGAACTTACTTATCAGGGATGCGTCATGTTCAATTCCATTGTGTAAATTCAGGTCCGCCAAATCGAAGGTATCTTTGCTGTAATTCTTTTTCAACATGTTCGCTGCAAAATTGGGCACGAAGAAGCAGAACGTTGGGGCAAAGTTGAACGTGGCCCGGATAGTTCGATTAAGCTCTTTGAATGATATGTTGCGACCATCGTGTGGGAGAATGCCTGTGAGAAGAGGACATGTTTGGTATAACTGTACTCATTATAATAAGAAAAACGGAAGGATACCGTGGTTTGCCATCGCATTCAATGCGGGACAGCAACAGCGACTATCACCCTCCTTCGGTGCAACGAATTCGGGCCATACCCCTCCCACGCCCGGATGTCCTTCGGGAGTAACATGTCCCTCCTTTCTGCTTGGCGTTACGATGTTAATTAATGTGAGCGAAATGTCCCAGACAAAGACGGCGACGCCTTGCGTCGCATTTTTGAGGGGGGTGAGGAGGAACATCAGGGTGGGAAACAGGGGGATCGATAAGTGAGAAACTCCTTAAACCTTATATAGTGTCAGAAGCGAACCGAACAAAATTAAGCATGTCACCGTTCTCAGCTTCGAAACGTATTCTGTGATTGATGCCTCAAGGCACCCAACCATCATCACGTGAACTCGACCAACTTACTTTGGGCGTCAATGGTAAACACGCTCGTTCCACAGCACATTCAAACTACAAGACATTTTGATACACAAGATCTATGCATTAAAAACCTTGACCATATTCAATCCAACGCTAGGTATGGGATATAAATTATTCACACGTACCTCTTAAGACGTTTTGATTTCACCATCTCTCATAATCGAACTGACCGTGTAATCGGGTCACTATCTTCATATAATCAGGTTCATTTTCAGGTGTGATATAACCCAATCGGATGAACAAGTCAATGAGGACTGTTAGGAACATGTCGGTCACGAGTTATAAACATTGACATGTAGCACTAACCCAGTGCACAGTTTGGCTTGAATAACCCAGCGCGCATTTTTTGGATAATGACATCTTGTGATAGGAGCTATTAAAGAAAAAAAAACAAAGTGAGTGCTGAACGGCATCCTTAAGGGGTCATTTGCACCTCAAATGACTCGACTTCGCCGTCGAGGGGTTTGGGTTGAAAAGGGGCGGGATCCATATCCGAAGGAATGAGAAGGTCGTAAACGTATCTATGTGTTTATCAGCCATGGAACTTGGGAACACAGTATTCTGAGCTGAGCACTCACTCAACCTCAGGTTGAAGCCATCCCCTCGAAGTCCTGGGCAAATCAATTACAAAATACCCCCGATCAACGATGTGATAATCTCAACCTGAAAAAGTAACTGATAACCCCGGTGCATCTTACATGCTTCCGAACGATGTCGGCGGTTATGCTGGCCTCTTCCATACACTCTTTTACGAGAGATTCGAGCATCGGCATACCGCTTGGAATGCCCCCCGCCACGGAGTTATCCAAGTATCCCGGCCACCTGCAATTCCAGAGAAAACGAGATATTGTTCATTGTGACAAAAGCTAATAACACCTGACGTACGTGGGCTTCGTTCTGGCGCGTGTAGGCACCCAAACCCGCAAGGTTCTTTGACCATCTGCTTCGATTTCGTCATAAATGCTCATATGAACACCATAGGTGACTACACCAAAAAGCGCACACGCCGAGCGTTCCATCTCGAATACAAAGTTCAAGTTTTTCCGAGGTGCTGTATTGTCTGGATAATCGTGCACGCCAAACGGATCAGCATATATCGGATACATTTCATTCCTCCATTTCTTCGGCCCACAGACCTCCTCAAACAATCGGGTATCTCTCCATCGCTCACACAATTCTGCCATCACGGCCGTGCGCTTCGTGGGGGTGTCAAGCCATGTTTGAAATGCCACACGCGGCGTTTCATCTAAAAAGAGGACATTCCAGAGTTCCTGCGCGCCATTTTCGCGACAGAGATCGTTCTCGGCCTTCAATTGCTGAACAATAATGGGTCTAAGTAAACCAATGACTGGACTGGTGAGCGATTCTGTTAGATATAACGGAATTAGCGTTTCAGAGTCGAATGATGTCGGTAGTGGGGATGGTTGGCGAACTCGAAAATTGTCGCAAACGTTAATTAGGTCCAGGAAGGATAAGTTAGTTTCCATGGTCAACGTCGTTACTGAAGATGACTCCCTAGAGATTTGATGGCGGATGGCAAGGTGGTGTCACCTGACCTCGCTGTTTTGCCAGTCATGTGTTTCATCACACGTTTCTTAGGCAAACGTGCCTAAACTCATATATAACCAACTCTTTCGGACCCGACATGTATCGACTACAAAGATGCAAGACAAACTGTCGGTAGACTCAGGATTTGTTTTCTCATGAGTCATAGATAGGTAAATTACCAAGCTAAGATATGCCTTACATAAAGAACTGACACGTCCTTCGTCCATGTTCACAAACTCACAAGATCATGCTATAATTACCTATCTTGTGCCTATCATCCTCCGAATCTATACTGGAGCGAGATCAAAACACGCAAATACGACATGTTCCATGACATATCTATCCACATTAAAAAGGAGAGGCTTTCTCAGGAGACCAGGCACTGCGTTGTTTTGTGGCAAGAAGAAGCTTTGTAATGAGCAATACCAGACGCGTTGATCGACGTCAATACGCGGGATATTTTCGAGGCTGAGCACACTCTTTATCATAGTTGATGAGACGAGGTATTGGACCTGTGTCTAGGGCAATATCATTGTTGAAACGTGCACGCAACTCTGATCATGATTTTTGACGCCGTGAGAGTTCAAAATTGTTCGTCTTTGATCTTGATTCATGGCTCCATTTTTGCTTTATCAGGCACACCAATGATACATATGGTACTGCAAGTCCAGCAGAAAAACGTCATTGGCGCTACCACGGACCCTTCATTCATATCTTTGACTTAACAACTCTTGTCAAACCTGTTCTACCTGACGCTGTCATTACCAGAGAACAACGACCTCAAAGGAGGCGAAGTCCGGCCGACAGGCAGTTACGTGCTTTCATGGGTCTGTCATATCCTTGGTCGCATCCCATGCTTGCCACTATAAGCCGCCAGGCCGATGTGTTCCGCCACTCTATTCAAGCTTTATGGGATATTTGTACCCACACAGCACAATGTTCTTGTATGTAGATTCCCTGCTGAACAACTCACCTCGTTGGCCAAATCAAGGGGGTTATTTGATATCAGTTCGAACAGGAGCTGCAATGTCTTATAAGTAGCCCCATCTGCAGCATATATTCCCCCTTTGTAACCCTCACACCATCTGAAATCTACTCACGATGGACGCCATTGCGTACCAAAGCCGTCATATCCCGAAAGGACAAGTTCAACGCAAGTGTTCATACATAGTAAACCATTTGGGATAGATCTCGCTGACTCGTTATAATAGTTGCTACTACGATTGTAATTATATATGATCACTGTACGTATTATTCTCGCGACTAAGCTCATATATTCACGAGTTGAATTACAGTGACTACGCTGGACCGTGAGGTACCACCACCGGAACGATACTTTCCTATTATACACTTATTTTCCTCCTAACACTGTCAGATTGAACTCATATGGGTACGTGCCTTTTGATTACCCACATTCCAATGTAACTAAATGAACGACCTAAAATCCCAGTCAAAGAAGCAGTCTCTCGCCCAGATTTTCTTCGTTATTGTGAGTAAGAGCATGCCCTCAGAGCCGAAATGCTCAATCTATCATGACTTGGCAGAACAGATACTTGGGTGATGCGGTTTACATGTATGTCAATAGTAATTTGATGTGTGGATGAAACGCTGATATCCACCGTGAAGCTATGCTGCAATCGGTGCGTCACAGATGCGTTGTTTCTGTACAATCACCTTAAGGTGTCACAGAGACAATCGGTACAAGTCCAACAGTCCAGGATGTCAGTTTGTCGTTTCATGAAATGCAACTCACCTGATCGTCAATGGTACCTTTTTTCTTCATAGCAGTGAGTTTTCTCCAAAATATTCATGAGTCCATTTTCTGACTCGCTGAATATCTTGTAGAAGTATGCGTCTCATCTTGGACTACCAAGCCCCCATACTAACTATATTCATCTAGCCTTTATCTGGGCCTGTTTTCAAACATGGGGGCTCAATATTGTACTTTGGTCGATGCAAGGTGAATCATTTCCCACCTGGGTATCTTCAAATCACCAATGTCCTCCAGCTATTATGCAACATCGAATAGCGAGCATCTATCACAACTCCCGCAAAGTCATTTATACTATGGCTATTGTTTATGCCCTCGAGATAATAACTATGTCCACCATTCTCGGAAATGCACTCAGTACTGTACATGGTACGATATTTCGATCAAGCTCTGATCCGACTCTAAAACAAATGTGATCGTCATTCCAGTTCGATCAGAATTGATTCCGGGACTGTTCACGATCAAGGTGGCCGCGTTTCCCCCTTGGTGCTATACAATGTGGATCCCACAGATCTTCATGGAGGCAATAATTTTTGGATTCGCGCTCTATGCTGGATATACCTACTCTCGCGAGTCTTATAGTTGGGACCTCGAAACCTCAAGCAAATCTGGGCGCCGATCCTTGACCTTCATTCTACTCAGGGACAGTATCTTTTTCCCGTTTATGTATGTGATTTAGCCTGCAAGGCTTCTGCTTATTTCCGACTGAATGTGCTCCGCCCATTAGTGCATTGCTTGCGTATACTCTCAGCGTCGGTGGTTGGAAGGGGTTTCCGGTGTGTTCTCTGATAACGACAAATCTAGTTCGGTTCATCTTATTTACTATTCACAGAATCCGGGAGGACAGACCACGGTATCCGTCGCTGGCGTGGTCGCGTGCGTCCTAGGCCCCCGCCTCATGCTTAATTTGCGGGAAGCGTATTATAGACCATTCACGGAAGAGGCTCGTGGTCAGTCATCAGCGGGTTTGGAATTTAATCATGACGACAATGAAGTGTCGGAGGTGTCGAGGATGGCGGAACGAAGCGTCGATGTGTTGGAGGGAAATGAAAGTCTGAAGCACTTCGAAAAATCGTAATATGATTATAATGTTGCCATCTATGCAGATATTAGGAGCTCAAAGTAGATATTTATAATCTTGTGTGCTTATAACACGTACACCGCCATGCGGCTTTACCTTAAGTTGTTATAACAAAACCTTTAACCTACACAGTGAGCCAAGAAATGCCATTCGACGGGCCCTCGATGTCAATGAGACCCTGACCAAATCACGTGGGGAAATTTGCTCATTTGGCCGCCGTCTTCAAGCATCTTCAGAATGAATTTTCACTCACACAGAACGCAGCTCATCGCTGCAGCCGTCGGGGCATCAGTGGCAACGGCTGGACTTTTGACAGCATACAACTCGTACACAAAGAGGGAGCGTCGTAAAAATCTTAATGACGAAATCTTTCGTTCAATAGCTTCCAAGGAGTCGAGCACGGCACCAACACCCCCTTCAGAAGTCGTCCAAGAAGCCATAGGTCTCAAATATGACGAGGACCTCATAAGGGAACAACTCGCGCGAAATTATGCTTTCTTCGGCGATGACGGGATGTCGAAGGTTCGTAAGGGGAAAGTAGTCATAATTGGGTGTGGAGGAGTTGGTAGTTGGGTGGCAGTCATGCTTGCAAGATCGTACGTTACATAAACTCTCTTGAGAAATCATTAACAACTTTGTAATAGAGGGGTGTCGAACATTCGCCTTGTGGACTTTGACTACGTCACGTTGTCATCTCTCAATCGACACGCTACTGCTGGTTTGACTGATGTAGGGACACCGAAAGTGAAATCAATCGAGAAGGCTTTGAAGAAAATATCTAGATGGGTAGAAGTGGACGCGCGTATTGAAATTTGGCGAAAGGAGGAAGGAGGACTGCTTCTCGAGGGCGCTGACTGGGTAATAGGTGAGTCTTGCTAGTTTTGATCCACTTCTTTCTCAACACCCCAACTAGACGCGATTGACAACATACAAACTAAAGTAGACCTTCTAAAATACTGTCACGATCATGGACTGAAGGTAAGTATTTCGGAATGTCGTTCGGGCTTCTCTTTAGTAAATTACGTATGTGTAATAGGTATTTTCCTCCATGGGTGCTTCGGCCAAGTGTGACCCGACTCGAATTCAAATTAGCGACATCTCCAACACAGTATACGATCCCCTCGCCCGCTCTGTGCGGAGGCGATTACGCCTACTAGGGGTTACGTCAGGTATTCCTGTCGTTTATTCGACAGAAGTTCCTGGGGACGTGAAATTGCTCCCCCTCCCTGACGAGGAGTTCGAGAAGGGTCCGGTCAAGGAGTTGGGTGTCTTTGATGATTTCCGCGTGAGGATACTCCCAGTTCTCGGTTAGTCTTTCCTCTTGACAGGATCCCACTGGCTCAACAGAACCTTCAGGGCCCCTGCCATGTATATTTGGACTACATGCATCGACCTACATTTTATGTGAATTGGCCGGTAAACCAATCCTGAACCCTCTTGCAATTAGAAATCGTAAAAAACTATACGAGCGACTCCTCCGTGATCTTCTCCATCGCGAATCCAAACTTACAGATCAAGTTATCAAGTCAGTCATACTCTCATATATTACCCCATATGATGACACTAAACCCACCGACGTAGCAAACTCCCAATTGACGAGGAAGATGTATCTTTAATTTTTGAGGATATCCATCGCGGTCGCTCTGTTATTCCACCCCACAATGTGCCCTCCCGGCCCGTATTGCTCAGATGGGACGTCAGCCGTCCATTAACGGTAGATAACTGTGTCATTATGGAGCACGGGGAAGCAGAGAAACATCTGAAGGCATGTGGAACACAGGAGGAGGGTAACTTTGTAGACCCGAAAACGATTTGGGGAGATGATATACAAGAGATAGTAGATCGCAGAGCAGAGGAGGTTAGGAGAGAACGGCAATGGGTGATGTAATCCTCTGATCTTATCAGATAAGCATCTGGCTTCTCGCCTATTTATATGCAGCTGGTCGAGTCAAACAATTTGTATAACCAACTAATCTCTCACCAATTCTCACCGCTTTATCTTCCTCCCACCTAAGATGCAGCAAGATTTTACTCCTACCAGCAAGGGTGACTGGGCCAGGTCGGACACCTACCATAACTCATTCCTTCTTACCAAGGACGAGGCCTTGGACAACGCACTGAAGAATAGTACAGCAAATGGTCTACCCGATATTGCGGTCAGCGCCGCACAAGGAAAGTTCCTAATGCTCCTCGCGCAATCTATCTGTGCCAGCCGCATCTTGGAGGTCGGCACTCTTGGAGGGTTGGTCATTCGTAATTTGTTTCCTGTCTCATTCCATGTAAGACCTTGCTTTCTCTAGTTATTCCACCATATGGTTAGCAAGAGCTCTTCCTGAGGGTGGAAAGGTCATTACTCTCGAAATCGACGAGAGACACGCCAGGGTATGATTTGATTCTAGGCCTTTTTTACTTGGTTTACACATGATACAGGTTGCCAGGGAAAACCTTTCCAAGGCAGGGCTGTCATCCAAAGTTGAAGTCATCGTGGGGAATGCAGTCGAGACTTTGGCTAAAATGAACCTTGATCCACTTTTTGACTTGGTTTTCATTGACGCCGATAAGAACTCCAATTTGCAGTACTTCAAGGAAGGCAAGCGTTTGGTTAGGAAAGGTGGCGTAATTGTATGTAGTACATCTCTACTCTCAAAACACAAACTGAAACACTGTCTCATAGATTGTAGACAATGTGGTCCGCTACGGAAAAGTCGCCGATCCATCCTACTCAGACAACAGTGTAGAGGGAGTTAGGACCCTTCTGCATGGCATCAAGGGTGATCAGGAAATTGACGCGACGACAATCGGGACCACAGGAGAAAAGGGTTACGATGGTTTCCTTTACGCGATTCGCAAGTGATGGGCAGAAATGAAGCACATAGCTATTGCATTTAATGGTACAATATGAATGCCGATTTGCATAAATAGTATAACGCTACATCCGTAGTACATCGATAGAACCCTAGATTACATTGCGAAAATGCTAGACAGACCTATGTCTGCAGGTGTGCGGACGAATAAGGACCAGCTATACGAGGCCACGGGGGATTCATCGATATAGTTCTGGTGCTGAAACGATCCTCCTCGCCTATTGCGACGGAGCTGTTTCCATGGATGGTAATTGAAACGGAGAGAGATGGGAGTCGGAATATTCAGGATCAAGTCAAATTGGTCAAGAGTGTGCGACGGTGCGGCGACAAAAGACAAAGAGTGATGAAGGCTCCAACCAGGAAGCCGGTAACAAGGCACGAGGCAGTCTCTGCTGCGGAAGGCGGCCGGCGAACGCGCTTTCGTTCGCCACTCTGTCTATCCGCATCCGGGGAATATAATGTCGGATCGGACAACAAATAATGCTGGGGCGCCAAGACATCGAGAGGCAGTATCACATTGACCGCTGGGGGTGAACGAGTGGGCGTGGGTACTTCGACCAGGGTTTCTACTGGTGAGGAGGGAATTCTTAGGGACAATGAATCGTCGGGAGAGGAAGGTTCGATGGAAGGGGAGGGGCCGATGGAAGGTGGAATCATTATATGTGTAGAGGGTTGTGAGGATGGACCTTCTTCGAGGAGCAAAAAGTCCTTCTTCGGGGTACGATCATCTGGCAGCTCTACGTCAGTGATCGTACCCGAGTCCGATGCCAGCGGAGAAGATGGTGCATCGCGGGGTGAAAGTGTCATAAGCGGGTTATTAATGAGGGTGAACGAAAGCGCTGGAGACGACGTTGCTGCGTCTTGGTCAGTTAAGGCGGGAAGTTTCTCTGTGGGGAAGACGGGGGCCGCGGAGCGAATGGGAGAGGTAGGTGGGGTGATGGGGGTGGGAACAAAGGACCGAGCTCGCGGGATGGAAATGGAAACATTGTGAGAAGGACCCAGCGTGAACGGCGAGGGAGAGATGGGCATTACCGCTGGCCTTAGCGGTGGGGGTATGGTGAGAGGCGCCAACAGGCGTGCAGGTTTCTTGGTAGGTCGAGTAGATAATTCTCGCTCGTAATTTTTCACTGCACCCTCGAGCTCGGATATGACCCCTTGTAGGCGGTTGACTTCAGCCATTTGGCCTTGCTGCTTCTCCCTCACTTCCTCTGCGAGAGAGAGGGCCATCACACGTATGAGATTCCACATCTCCGAGTGCTCATGAGCCCACCATTGTCCTGGCCATTGAGCAATCGAAAATGCAAGTGCGCAAAGCGTCACTGTGGCAGTCTGGAAATCGTCTGTGACGCATTGGTGGAACCAGGGGCGGAGGAACGACATTGCCAGTCTGACTGATCCCGTGGTGGTGTCTTGTAAACGAGCTTCTGGAGATAGCTGCAAAAAGCGGGTCGACATGTTTTGGCAGAATTTTCTGTAGCTGCGCTTCTTTTCCGCATAGTCCCAGGCGACTGCGGCTAGCGCACTACCCTTTGTTCCGAGGGGAATTTCTGGACGTAGAAAATATGATGGCAGTTTCTCTAGAAGCGAAAGGAGAGGAACAGAGGCCAAGACGGCTGTTCCAGGAATGCATTCGTGCACTAGCACAGACTGTGATTCCTGCGAAAATCGATACCACTTCCAGTATTCACCCGGCCGCCTTGAATGTAATGTTAGATATGGGCTAGGTGTATGTCAAGTGTACTTACTCGGACGGTGAACTTTGTCGCAGGAGTTGCACGGCAGTGACGGCTCTGCCGGAGACCGCAGATGCATCGATTACGGCGATCTGGACGTCTTTCTTGACGCCTTGGTGGTAACGACGAAGGGCCTCCCAGATGGACCAGATGAAGCTAAAGGATGTGGAAATATATGGCGAAGAAGGTCGAGTCGTCCAGTCCATGTGTGTCACCACGTCCTCATATGTACCTACATGAGGTAGCGGAGGACCATGATTGGCCCGCCATTCCGATAACTGTGCCGGAGAGAGGTTGTATCTTTCATTAAACTTGGGCGCTATGAAAAAGGGATCTGTGTCGTCGAAGAAGGGGGAACGTTCCCGGGGTGTGTAGACGCGGAAGAGGAAGTGATTGTCTTGGATAAGGTTATCAAAATCGACATCTGTCCCAAATCCGTATTGGGGCAAAGTGGTGACTTCAGCGTCCTGCGTAGAAGAAATCGAAGTCATGGCGAAAGAAACTGCGGGATGTCAGCTTTCCGACTCGTAGTTTATCAACGGAGCATCCTCGTGTTAACCAGGCGCTTTTGAAACGGGGGCGCATTTATATCAAACCAAGAATGCCTTGGACTCGTGGTAATTAAGTTTAGACATGCCAACTTGACCCGGGACCCAACACGTGGATAAGGTGAGGCTCGCTAGGGTCACATTGCAATTAACACTGCCCTACGTTATAACTTTCGAACAGCGTTGATCATGATCGTGCTTGCATCCCTAGAGGTGTGACGCATTTCACTTGATGAAATTTCGAGGCCACAGCTAGCACCGCGGCCGTCCGCAATCAGTTCGGTATAGTTCCTGTTTTCCTGGAGGCATCGTCGGGGACGGTCGGGAGATAGTATCTATCACGGTTGGAAATCGCAAGCGTTGTCTTCTGGCAGGCTTACGAGGCAAAGGCCGACAAGGAAACATACCTTCAGAATTACAGTCACCTCCGTGAAGTAAGGTATATGACTGGTGGACTCTGGATCCGGGCCGTTTCGTAAGCGGTATTTTGCCTTGATGGCATATCAGTTGTTTGTACGCATCACCAAAACGGGTTGCGTTTCCCTCTCTCCCATTACATTCCCACCATGCCACATATTGTCGGTGTCGTGGCCCTAATAAAACCTCCGAAAGAGTCGGTACCTCTGTTCAATACATGGTTATAGATTTCGGAGGGGAACTCAAGCGTCCTGACTTGGAACTACGCGCTGCGGCCGCCAAAACCACATACATAGCAGAATCCAAGCCAGAGGCATAGGTATAAATTCAGGCCTTGTCCGTTTCATCTGCCCATTGAAACGCAGCATGGCCATCCAACACAAGTACTTTTCCTGAATATGAACAACGAAAAACTACTCTCTCTGCCGAACGAGCGCACCTTGTCGTATGAAGGTGCAGGCTTGGTCACTAGCTCTCTGGTGGTCGTGTTCTTTAGGGGAACGTTAACCGTCGGACAGGCTAAATTGTCTCCCGTACTCACATCCTTGGGCGCACACTACATCTCTCCAACTCTTCCTGGGTACGGCAATACATCTCCACCTGCTGAGGGAGTATCATATGCTACGACAATTCAGAGCGATATATCTGCTTTGCTCGACCATCTACATCCAAATAAGACTGATATGCAGCTATATATTGGGGGTGGCTCGTTTGGAACCGTGCCGGCTCAGATGCTGTATGGTGCTCCATTCGACGCGTTCCCTGCTGGTCGTAACCTCAAGGGTCTCCTCCTTCTTGGGGCGTTTCCTCCATTTAAAAACGACAAGGAGAAAGGCTTTGTATATACCAGAAACATGACATGGGGAAACTACATCAGCATTGGCCCCCTAGCGCGCATTCTCCCCTTCCGTCTCCTCGGCCATCTTACGAAACTTGCCATTGGCCCCAAAATTTCCACACAGGAAAAGGCCGAGGCTTTTATACACAAATTCGTGTTCGAAAAGATGGGAGACAAAGAGAAGGAGATATATGCGGCTTGGAGACAGAGGAAAGGGTACGAAGTTGGGCAATTAGAACGTGAGATGGCGCAGTTGAATAGGAGGAGCGTGGAGAAGAGCTGGGAGGGGCTTTTGAGCACCGCAGAAGTTGTTCATGGGGATTGGGGCTGGGCGGGGAGGGGTTTCGAAGATCTTGATGAAGAGCACACTGCAGGTAGGAACGTTTTCATCGTAGAGGCAACGGAAGATGATATGTCGCCGGGTGCATGGGGAGAGTATCTAGTGTCAAAGTATATCAACGCCCGCATAAGGTGGGTCGAAGGGAGCCACATTGCTGTTACTTTCTCAATGGACGACATATGGGCTGAGTTTATGGAGTACCGAGTCTAGGATAGTATGTAACGCTTATAATGGATAGGTTATTTCTGAACATATGTAATATCTGTTGAAGCAAGGAGAAGAGCTTGGGTGGGCAAGTCAACTGATTTGAGACGTAAAACGGCGTTACATGCAGCTGGACGTGCCTAGAATGGGTACCTAAAATAATATGATTATCTTGGCAGGTACCAACCTTGCGCCGCATTTTGTACCTGGAAATCCTACTATGTATGCTGCGCACCTTTCCTGTTCCCTTCACCTGCGCTTTTTCCGTATCCTTGGTGATAAGCTGCCCGCAGCGCACTGCGGGCGAACTTCAGGCCCTAAGGGAAGGAAGATTCGTGTATAAAGCTTTGCTCAATCATTCTACCAAGTGGCACTCCCTCTTGCCCTGCCTCCAAAGATGAGCAACGAAAAACTACTTGCCCTTCCGGGCGGGCGAACTTTGGCCTATGAAGACGTGGGCATAGCTACCAGCTCAATGGTGGTTATTTTCTTCACGGGTACTCTGAGCGTCGGAAATGCTCCTAGACTGCCTACAGTGCTTGAATCTATGGGCGCACATTACATCGCTCCGACTCTTCCTGGATACGGAAATACGTCGCCACCAGCCAAGGGGGTATCATATGCCACCACCATTCAGGGCGATACATCTGCCCTGATAGACCACCTGCATCCAGATACGACTGGCATGAAGCTTTACATTGGTGGTGGCTCGTTCGGGACCGTGCCGGCCCAGATGTTGTATGGCGCCCCGTTCAACAAGTTCCCCGCAGGTCGGCACCTCAAAGGACTCGTCCTCTTTGGAGCATTTCCCCCTTTTAGGAACAAGGAGAAAGAGTTCGCATACACGAAGTGCATGACATGGTCGAATTACATTGCCATCGGACCTCCAGCACGCGTTATACCATTTCGCCTTCTAAGCCATTTTACGAAACTCTTCATCAGCTCCAAACTTTCCACTCAGGAAGGCGCAGAGACCTTCATACGTCGCTTTATATTTGATAAGATGGCGGATAAAGAGAAAGACATGTACAGGGCCTGGAGAGAGAGGAAGGGGTATGAAGTTGGGCAACTGGAGCGTGAGATGGCACAAATGAACAGGAGAAGCGTGGAGAAGAGCTGGGAGGGATTCCTGAGCACGGCCGAGGTACTTCATAGCGACTGGGGGTGGGGCGTAGAGGACATTGGTGACCTCGACAACGAGCTCACTGCAGGAAGGAAAGTTTTAGTGGTTGCTGGGAGAGAAGACGACATGACTCCTGGAGAATGGGGAGAGTACTTGGTGTCGAAGTATTCGAACGCTCGTATGAGCTGGCTTGAAGGGGGGCATATATCCGCGATCTTCTTTATGGATGACATATGGGCCGAGTTTATGGAATTTACTAAATGATGCTACATACATATAGTTTTATAATATCTATCGAGTTCAAGGCCACAGTCAGTATCGAAGATGAAATCTCAACAAAACAATTCATGAACATCAACATGCGCCCAAACTTCCACTGTGGCTGGAAGATATTTGCGGTCGGATTCTTATTGGTGTGGATAATATACCCTCTGCCAAACCCATATTAAAGAACTCTATCTCCATCTCGCACGCTGCCCTGAATAATTTCTTCCAGTTGAGCCGATTTTCCTTGGTTGCATCACCCATGTTTTGGTTACAGAAGTCTGACGAGGTGAGGCGTTTCAGGCGAGATTTTGATATGGGCCACTGACAATAGATTTAGACTTACTACGATATCGTGTGGCAGCGGCATTATCAAGGTTGGGCCTGATCCAGAACTTGTAAAATAAGGATTCTAGGTGATGTGTATATAAACCGACCAGTCAATTTTACGGTAGTCAACCTACCCTTTGTAGCAGTGGGGTGGAGCTTCATGGCAATTTCGTTGTAACCCTTCATGAACAGAGTTGGTTCGCTTACGTATCGCAAAGAAATCGACTGACGATGACACAGGGGAGCATTAGCACATGCAAGCTAACACAATTATTTATGAGCGATATTGAAGATGTGGTATAGGGAGATTACTTGCCTAAACCAATCTTGTTCAATTGACGCGCGATACTCTACGTCAATGTACTTCTGCGTGCGAGGATCGACTGGCGTCTTCATAACTTTGGCTTGTGAAATGCCCAGATATTCCGTGCAGATCCGAAGTTGGAGATCAGCATAATCAATGTCATTCTGTGTGACAGTAGGAGCTTGTCTGGTGTCCTCCCAGTCGGTTGCTTGAGCGAAAACTCGCAACTTATATCGAACAAAACTGCGAAGGTAAAACATATCTTGCTGCATTGCGGTTGATCAGAACTAGTCCGCGGGGAGTCAACCACAACTCACAACCATATAATATTTAAAGCCTTCAAGTGAGGCCGTCGCATTCCCCATAGCCACACAAAATGGATGGTGTAAAAGCTTGTCCCACAGATCTTGGTTCTCCGTGATCATTTCTGAGACGAAATCTCTGGGTACTCATCACGTTATGAGCGAGCCCTCGGAATAGAATAGAACGCTTTCAATGACCCACGGTTGTCCAGGAGTTGGGCCAATAGTAAGGCGTTTTAATGATACGCCACGCGACCAATTTGAAGCATCCATATCAGCCTGCTTGAGAGCAATGTGGACACGTGAGCCCATGGGGGACAGATCCGGATAGCAAGGTGTCAAACGCATGAATTCCGAGGGAAATTAATCGTGTGATTAAAACTGAACCAAGGACTCCTCTTTTATACCTGGGATTGGGGAGCAGAGTTGATAGGTGGAGCATCGGCCTCACCCGCCAATGAACGGCCTCAAGTGTATTTGGAGCGAAATGAGTGTAACTCTACAGGATAGGCGTGATCATGTTGGGATTGCAAGTTCATGGCATGGCTGAACAGAGCTCGAGATGTTAGCCAGAACTAAAGTTCAGCGTTATTTCACTCACCATATACCGTAGAGGAAGTTCCGGTAGTCGGAATGGCATTAAAACCGTCAAACAGTGGATTAGCGCACCAAAATGATGTTAATGTCCGGTTGAACCACGAAGAAGAGGTCAATGGAATCTGGCGTGTTGACACTTGATCGGCATTCTAACAGTTTAGTAGCACAGGCCCCTTTCATTCATTAAATAGAACTTCGTTGTTTGGAGCCCCTGACACAGAGAGATAAAGTTGGAAAGGTTATGTATTGTGGTTGTCTTGAACAGGATGGTCACCGACAACGATCGAGTTGCTTGGGCTGGTCTACACCTTGATTTGAGTACTAGGGTCATGTGGATGTTTGCAGCGATCCGTGCGAAAATATTTTTCTTGTCACTGTTCCAAGTTCCATCGAATGCAGGAGAGCTCGACATTTCGAGTTCCATGCATCATACACAGTTGGCCGTTATTCATTTTCGCACCCGAATTTGCTCGTGTGTTGATAAACCTTCCGATTACCTCTGCCCGTAGCAGTTGCCAACGGCGGTGCTTGTCACGGTCACCGATTTGGTGAAGTGCTATGAACTGTCGGTCATAACCATATAGACCTAGGAACTCTAGACTTCCGGCTTGAATTAACGTCCTGCCAACGAGGAGAGCGTCATGTTTCAATCCTTTTGGGACCCCTTGTCGGGTTCTGATGGATCATTCAGTCAGCCATTATCTCGACGACGACTGTTTTAAAAATGAGGGCGCGCGCTTATAGGAGATTTGGTAGGTCGACGCCCAACCAAAATGTACCGTATAACATGATTCACATCTCCTTGTGTTTAAATTATTGTCGTCTCTATCTCTTCCTCTGATGATCCTATATACGGACGACGTTAGAGAACCTACATAAATTTCGCAGAGAATTACTAGTTAACGGTTGCAATTGCCCTCGTTGGTATGTCCACACATATCCCGAACTGCGTGACATCTATTTTTGAAACATCAGCTTTTCTCCTTCGCATTCCATCATGGACCATTGGCTCGGCCTGTCTGGATCTTCGCCCGAGATCACCCGATACCGTCTCCACTCAGCCCGTCAAAGACTGTCATCCTCGTCATCCGCGACCAGTGGTGATTGATATAAAGGAGGCTTCAACTTGTCTAATGGCAAACCCTAACGGCCTAAAAACACAACATGTCTTTTGGAAACGAATTTACCCTTTCAACCGGCGCCAAGATACCTCAACTTGCTCTCGGAACGTGGCTCTCAAAGCCTGGGGAAGTTGAAGCTACGGTACTTTTCAAATATAATCTCACAAGGAATTATATCATTTACATACTGGACGAAATAAGGTTGAATTCGCTGTGAGAAATGGTTACCGCCATCTTGATCTTGCTATGGTGTACCAGAATCAGGAGGAAGTGGGCACTGCCCTGAAGAAAGTCATACCATCGGTGGTCAAACGCGAGGACCTTTTCTTGACTTCAAAGCTATGGAACTCAGCCCATCAGACCGCCGAAGTTGCCAAGGAATTGGACGAAACGCTCCGTCAGCTCGGCACGGACTATCTAGATTTATATTGTATGTTGTTTTTTGGGTGCTTATCGTTTCACCCATCAATGATTATCCAGTGATCCACTGGCCCGTAGCTTTCCCCCCCGGGAATGGACTTAATCCCCCACACCCCAATAAGGAGACGGAGACGGCTCTCGACACCAAGACAAGTCTGGTTGAGACTTGGAAAGCTATGACCGCTCTCCCTAAATTAAAGGTTATTATCACTATCTCGTCGATTGAGCACACGTTGGACTAATCTTCTGTAGGTCAGAGCCATTGGCGTATGTAACTTCAACATCGACCATTTACAGGGTATTATCGCTGCAACTGGCGTGGTACCGGTAGGTTTCCTTAACATGTCTCAATACCGGGATCGCCTGATCAGTATTTAATGTAGGCTGTGAACCAGATTGAAATTCATCCTCTGTTGCCACAGACTGAATTAGTGACGTATTGTAAGGAGCAGGGTATTCATGTCACAGCATATGGTACCTTTGGCGTCAACTGCAAGGACATTCCTTACCGAGACACATCGTTACCATTTCCATGCCGTCGCCCGACATGGGTCGACAAACCAAAGTTATCAAATCACCCTGTTGTCGAGGATATTGCAAAACGGCTCAACACGACTCCTCAGCAGGTCCTTATTGCGTGGGGAGCTTACGGGGAGTATTCTCTTGTGCCGAAACTCGTTCAAGAGGACCGCATCATTACGAACTTCCAACAGGTCAAGCTTAACAAGGAGGACTATGACGCGATAAGTGCTCTCGGGCATGGAAATCATGCTAGGTATATCTTAGGGCCGGACACTTCTGATGGCACAGAATCGTGACTGACTTCGTTTGTAGATTCAACATTCCGTACACTCTTGCCGATTGTCCAAGTTGGGATGTGAACATATTTGACGAACCGGAAGAAAAGCCAGCCACTTTCAAGGTTAAAATTCAATAAAGATGGTGCCGTCTGTACATTATATGCTACCTAAAAAAGAAATACGAGAGTCATCATTAATATTCGCATTGCCTTTAGAAATTTTATCTAAATCTTGAGACGACAGTGATTAAACAACTCTTCAAGTAACCCGTATGATGCCCCACCATCATATCATTGCAAATACCTCTTAAGAGTACCAACCATAAAGGCGAGCCCTAAATCCCGGAGTTACGTTCAATACTCTTCGCACCTGATCCTTGCGCTGGACTCTTGTTTTTGACCCTTAATTTCAAGACAGAGCTTGGTTGGGCACAAACTTCTGAACTAACTGTTCGCGCCACGAAGCCGTGATTAAACCATAAACTCGTGCCCTTTGTTGGAGCTTGGGCCTGCACCGCCTCCTGTCAACACTCAACAGCCACCATAACCACACCTCACTCAAACCGCTCCGCAGCCACGAGCTACGTCCCATTGACGTGTTAACCTAATATGTGTCGTCCTGACTCCAATTATCCTCATAAATAAGTTCAACCTCGAGAACTCCCTCTGTAACATCTCGAATTTCGTCAAAATGGTACCCACCCATCGGGAAAATAACATACAAAAGCACAATATTCCACAAAGCAAGACCTCGGACAGGTACGTTCTGTGGACCATATGTTAAAGTCGACGTTTACATAATTGATTAGAAGCGAAACCTTTTGTACATTTTATGTTCAGCCGACAATGCATATAATGCACAAAGTGCTCTTCGATGCTCGCTTTGGCTTACTTTCTGTGCGCATTCTTTAGTTTTAGTTTTATTCTTCCATGCATTCCTCACTCATTTTCAGCGATATACCATGGTTGCTTTTGTGCTGGCCTTCAGTCCCATAATTTCGACCGCGTATGTCTTTGTTCACGAGCTCAAATTTGAGCGATATTTGATCAAGACACACCAGTATACTTTCACAAGCAGCCATAAGTTTTCTTACTCCTATCGTCGGGCTCAATGGGAGGGCGACCGGAATTATCGTAGATCTGCTCTTACGTTAGTACTCCATCCCATTCTCCTACAACGTGACTTACAGCATCATTTGATAGTGGCTGCATTGGCGAAATTTACAACGTGGACCTTGGCACTCTTTACTCTGGCTTACATCGTTATCATCCTCATATACTTCATAACACACTACTTCTGCAATACCCAAACCCCTGCAGGACAGTTCATCTTACACATGAACGAGGCGTTGTCCTCATTGGCAGCCGAGCTCCTGCTATTATTCTTCATCCCTTTTATAGAAGTCATAAGTTGGGTTACTTCAAACTTCCCCTCAGCACCAACGCCAATTACAATATGCTCCCCTCCAACAAAAACAAACACACTATTACAAGACGGCAACGAAGGCCACACTTCCTTATCTAAGGGTATAGTAGAGTTCGATGCTGAAGGATGGGTTCTAATAAAAGCACAGAAGAAAATCCATATCAATCTATAAAGACATTGATTGGCCTTCGATCAATAAATACCTACATAGCGTGTCTAATAATAGAATGCCAAGCTCAGACCCAGAGGGCATCATGATCAGGTGTTCTTACAACGTCGGTGCGAACAAATACATGATTGACTTCACAGTTCCGAATATTCCCCTCATCCGCTAAGCGGAAGAGGCATTCAAACATTGTGACCATGAATCACAGTGTATCCGAGGAAAAGGCAATTGGTCGGCGTCCTGCGGGCGAATATCGATTCTTTTTAAGCCCATATAAAGCAGGCAACGATTATACCACTCGAGTCCTCAAGAGTTTGCGATGGTACTCAACAGATCTTCTTATCTTCTGGCTACAGTGTGTCTTTTGGCTGGGGGTGCCACATCCCAGGCTACAGCTCCGGAATGGGGGCAGGTCAGTCAGCGTATAAGATAATAGCGTTAACTAATTTATATGAGTAGTGTGGCGGTGTAGGATGGACTGGTCCAACTACGTGTCCCGCGGGCTGGTATTGCAGTGTCGGAAATCCTTACTATTCTCAGTGCCTCCAAGGAACGGTCACAACAACATCAACATCCGGCGGTGGAGGCGGAACAACGACAACAACAGCTCCAGGTGGCTCCGCCACTCTCGTTCCAGGATGGTCGTTCATTCGTGCCGTGGTACGTTTTCAATCATATGTGTATTGTGCTGCTTGTAACATTCTCGACAGGCAGACCCCAACTTCCATAAATATCTGCAGTCAGAGGTCCTGAGCACAGCATCGGACGCTGTGCTTGGGAGCCCAAGTAATGCCGCCCAATTCCAAATTACTGGCGGACAGTTGATTCAAAGTGCGGGTGGAACCAAGTTGTACGGCATTGTCGAGAGCCGGGCAAGCTCAACCATCATGAAACTAAAACTGAGTTGGTCAACATCGCCCGCGACTTCAGGGACGTTTACTTTCAGTGGAGATACCCTTGAATGGAGCAACCCAACTATAACCAGGCCTCAGAATAACGTAGGTTATATGAGGGCTCTGCTCGCAACACATACTGACGGGCAAAATAGGCTTGGCTTGTTTGTCCAGATGCACAGGGCCACGGAGATGTTTATGTCAACCTTGGCCCCTACGCATATCAGACACCAGCAGGTTGCGCTGATCAGACCATCCATGCATATACCGGTTCAACCGCCACAGCCTAGGCATTGATAAGTCATTGGTTGTCAATACTATATAATAAGCGTGTTCGTCAGCCATGCTCAAGGATGAAGTAGTCCAGAACCCACGGAATTGAACAAGTTCAAAAAGATCCAGTATGAGTTCGCTTCTCGTTGGCTTTCATGTAAGGAAGCAATGAATCCCAAACATGCATCCAACAGTGATAGTATATATCGTCCAAGGGTCCAAGCTCCCGAAGTTCTTCATCTCCATCAGGAAGGGTGTAGATCCAGCCGTAATCCAGACTTAATAGATTGGGGAAGATACGGGGAAGGAAATCTATCCATGGTGTTGATTCTATGGCCGGTGATGTGCAAACATCAAAAGCCTTCATGTTCTTCCCAGGAACCACACTGGAATCACTCTGTTTCGGCGTCACAGTAGAATTGACTTTTTTTGCGTTGAACCGCAGTGAAAGTGTCCGGAGATTTGGGCAAATAGAGATGAGAGTGGTGATACCGTCAAAGGTAACCGAAGGATACGTTTCAATTGAGCGTTCGGCAAGTCTCAGCAATTCTAAGTTTGGCCATGCCTCCGCCAGATCCTTCAGAACCTTGTTATCAATCTCAACAGTGCCATGGAGATCAATATTTACATTCTTCATGTTCCTTGAAAACAATGGAACAAGCGTTCGCGTGGTTATGGGGGAAACGTCGCAATGCAAGGGGGCCAGAACTGGGGAGGAGGTAGGCGATTTCAAGAGGCTGATGGATACTATTTCTGGAGTAGTGTTTTTGAATCGGAAGATATCGAAAAAGGAGTCCAAGTCCCATCTGCCAATGTTTTCACGCCGCAAAAAATTCAGTGATTCAAGCTTCTGAAGTCCTGGACGTTTAAGGAGTTCTTCAAGGGGATGCAAATGTGGTGAGTCAACACTTAAAGTTTGGACACTAGGAAAATGGCCTGGGGATGTAGTTGTCTGGTTGAATAGCACAAGTTCGGTGGTGTCGATGGAGCATTTCAGTGTTTTGAGGTTTGCCATGGTGGCGACGTGGGCTAAAACATCATGTGTGATTTGAATAGCTGGGATGTTCAATGCCTCAAGGTGGCCAAATGATTTGCTAAGAACTCTGATGACATCCGGACTCCCCATGTACACCGGCATTGGATACGGCTGTTCGACAGAGATAGCGAAGGTCGTGAGAGTTGATGATGACAAGGACAAAAGCGATTCAACGTTCTTCCAATTACTCTCTGTGGGCAATGGATCATCGCAATAGTCGATGAATGACAAGGAGATGGTTTGTAGGTTGGGCCCGACCACCAGCTCGGCGTACGCTGTCGGAGCTTCTCCGTCAAATTCACGAAGCGCCATACGCAGATGCTTAAGGTTGGGTAAAAGTCGATTACATCCACGACTGGCATCTAGAACGATGCGTAGAACTCGAGGGTCCAGTTCGTGAAGGTGCTTATGATGATTTGGCGATGCGGGGTAGTTAAAACCGATGGACCTGATCCGTTTCGCATAGTGAAGGATTCTCTTAAAATCATCGTGCGTAAGGTCCCTGGTGATAGTCTGTGCCAGATAATAAGCCGCATATCATTTGGATCAGTAATGCTCGGCCTTGTACCATTATCGTCTTCACGAACGCCTTGGGCACGGTTTGGTAACAATCCGCCGGCAGGCAGTTTAGAAGAGGAGCCAAAGACGGTTGGCGGTACCAAAGAACATCTAGGGCTGGCTCTGAGAATGCCTTGCACGTCCTGGCCAACGCGGCAAGTGTTTCAGAGCCCGCTTCTGGCCATTTCCTGATTTCAGGATACTTTTCAGAAGGAACATCTTCGAGAACATAGTTGAAAATGTTAGCCAAGATTTCGGGTATATTCAGGCATGAATGCATGGTCAGAGGGAGAGTTGCTGAATTGGTGCAGAGGAAATAGAGGATAGGGGTGAAAGGGTGTTGGATTGACAAGGGTGCCGACGCCCGAACGCCAAGCCGCGCGCGAGGTCATACCATGCGCGCGTCACCTTTTCTATTTCATATTCGTACTGTACAACCTTTACCCTCGTTCCGTATAGTCCCTGCTAGTCCCGTTATCTCCCTACAACCCCTATTCCTTTTCACAGAAATACCCGTTAGTTTTCGTCCTCTCACCTCAGCTGTTGCCTTCGCTCTCGCGCGCACATCTGAGGTGAATATTCCCCTTTACATTACTTACAGTTCTCGTTACTTACTTGACCCATTCCTAGACTTACTTCGTGTCTAGGTAAATATACATGAGCTGTTGCCTTCGCTCTCGCGCGCACATCTGAGACTTACTTCGTGTCTAGATCCTTACAGGTTATGGGCCCCGACACTGCTACTATCTCATCTCCTATCGTAACCATGTCATCTTCTTCGCATTCCCTCACCACCGATGTTCTTCCTTCCACTGTACCCAAGCTCGAAGCTACTGGGCTGAACTGGACTGTGTTCAATATGCGGTTCAAGGATGCTCTTGAGGCTAAGGGGTACTGGGGCCATTTCGACGGCACGTCGCCGCGCCCCACGTTGATGTCATCTCCGTCGGACGACGAGACAGCTGCTCATGCCTTGTGGACCAAGAACGAGCGTATTGCGAAATCCCTCCTTACTCAGAAAATCCCTGACTCTACGTTGATCCTCGTCCATGGCAAAGCTCTTGTCAAGGACCGTTGGGATGCCATCATTACTGAGTACACCGAGAAGGGAGTCTATACACAGACAGACTTGAAGATGAAGTTCCTGAATATGAAGTGCCCTGATAAGGGCAACGTTCGTGCTTTCATGGAATCATTATGCACCGAAAAGGAGAAGCTCACTACTTATGGTGTCACTATTAGTGTCGAAGACTACCGTTCCACTATCATCAACTCCCTACCCCAGCATCTCTCTCGATTCGCTGCCCAGCTCTTAGCCGTTTCCCGAATCCCTCTCGACGGAAGCCACACTATAAAAGCCATACACCCCGACATCTTGATCACTCTGATCGTCGAGGAGTCCGAACGCGTTATCACTCAACGTGAATCGCACCGTGCTGGAAGCTCGAAGTCGAAAGCTGAAGACGAGGCTTTATCTGTCTCGTCAGGGAGGAGCCGTAATCCCTCGAGACGGCCGCGTGGGGAATGTTGGAATTGTGGTGACAAAGGACACTTCTGGGACAAGTGCCCCAAGCCCGCGAAGTCGTCCAGTGGTGACAAGAAGGGTCCTTCGAAAGTGAGCGGCTCCGCTAATGCCGCCATTGAGGACTCTGGTTCCGATAGCGAGGATTGTGCCTTCGCAATGGAATCCGACTCAGACTGCGACTCCGTGTCAACGGCATTGACAGACTTGTCCGGCTGGGATACGGACAGATCAATGCCCGAATTACAGCCTGTATCTGACTCCGAGGACGAGTCCGATGGGCAAATGCCTGAATTGTACGCATTGTCCGATTCAGACTGGGACAGTGATGACGAAGGTGATGGTGGGCCACCCCATGCTGGGGAAGCGCCCAGGGAAATCATATCGGATCGTGGCAGGGACTCCGAGGAGTTATTTGAGGCCGGCTGGAGTGAGATTAGCTCGCTCGCCGGTGTTGACTCAGACTCGGATGTAGCCACAGAGGATGTTGCAGCAAATGTCGATGCTGGCAACAACACCGAAGATGCCCCTCGTGTCGAAGTGTACGACTCAGGGTGTTCCCGTCACATGTCCCCGTACCAAGACGCCTTCGAGAATTATACCACGATTACTCCGAGGCCTTTTCGAGCCGCCAACAAGCAAAAGTTTAATGCTATTGGCAAGGGGGAGATGGTGATCGACGTCCCTAACGGCGCTGATGTCTCCCAGCTCAGGCTCACTGAGGTGTTGTATTCCCCCGAGGTGGGCTACACCCTTGTATCTGTCGGCCGTCTTGATGACAACGGTTTCTCTGCCACCTTCGGAGGCGGGAAGTGCGTGATTTGCGCTCCTGATGGGAATCAAGTCGGCGAGGTTGTGAAGACCCAACGCGGCCTGTATCGGGTTCAGCATGAACCCAAAGAGGCTAACACCGCGGTTGAGGCAATCAGCCTCGACCAGTTCCATCGGCGTATGGGCCATATAACTCCCGAGGTCGCAAAGAAACTAGTTGATCAAGGTTTCGTGACTGGCGTGCGTCTCGAAACCTCTCCTAGTGGTGATCCGGTCTTCTGTGAGTCGTGTGTCTATGCCAAAGCAACCAGGAAGCCTGTTCGCAAGGCTCGCGCAGGCGAGTGGGCAACAAAATTTGGAGGCGAGGTCCACTCAGACTTATGGGGGCCTGCGCCAGTTGCTACGAAGGGCAGAAAACTCTACTACGTGACATTTGTGGACGACCACACTTGCTGGACCCATCTCGACCTTCTTCGCAAGAAGGCTGAAACCTTCCAGTCCTACAAGGACTTCGAGGCATGGTGTGAAACAGCCCTCGGCATGCGCATAAAAACCTTGCACTCTGACCGTGGCAGCGAATACATGGGCAAGGTCTTTGTCGTCCACCTCAAGGAACGCGGCACCACCCGGAAGTTAACCGTCCACGACACCCCACAGCATAACGGCGTCGCAGAGCGTCGCAATCGCACCATTGTCGAACAAATTCGTGCCCTGTTACATGCCAGTGGCCTCCCGAAGTTTTTGTGGGGGGAAGCTGCATGGCACGTCGTTTGGTTGATGAATTGCACTGCGACAAAGGCCGTGGAAGGGATGACTCCGTACGAGGCTCTCTTCAAGTGCAAACCTGACCTTCAGGAAGTTCGCGAGTGGGGTGAAAAGGTGTGGGTGCGTGTGGAGAAGGGTGATAAGCTGGGAGGGCGTGTTCGCGAGGGTCGCTGGATAGGTGTCGATGATCGGAGCAACGGCTTCCGGATCTACTGGCCAGACACTTGATCCGTCACCGTCGAACGAAACGTCTACTACGACAAGACTAGGGCATCCACAGAACGTCCCGAGGGGGAGGATACTAGTTCTGCCATGCCGTTTGCCAATGCCCCATCCGTTTCAACTCCTGCCTCTACCCCCGGTCCATCCACCCTTGCTCCTCCACCTATCGACGAAGTTGTCCGCCCCCCTCGTGAGCGCCGCCCTAGCGCCCGTGTTCAGGCCATCATTGACGGACACGGCGTAACTTCAGCGCGTCCGTCTGATCCTGTCATTGCTCGCGGTGTACCCATGCCCACCGTCCCCGAGAACACTACGCTTGAGGGGGAGGGTACCGCGAACTGGATGATGACGGCTGACTTCATCGAGGAGTACGCGATGGCCGCCGAGATCAGTGAGGCCGAGGCTTTAGAGCCTAGGTCGTTGGCTGAGGCGAAGCGTCGCCCCGACTGGCCGTTGTGGGAGAAAGCCATCCACGAGGAGCTCGTGCTACTCAAGGAGGCCGGAACCTGGAGACTTGTTGACCCGCCCACAGATGCAAACATTGTAGGTTCAAAGTGGGTTTTCTGTGTGAAGAAGGACGCCGCTGGGAATGTTGTGCGCTACAAGGCTCGCCTCGTCGCGCAGGGTTTCTCACAGGTCCCGGGTGTCAACTACTTCGACACCTTCGCACCCGTCGCCAAACTCGCGTCAATCCGCACCACCCTCGCCGAAGCTGCTGCCCTTGACTGGGATATCCATCAGATCGATATCAAGGGCGCATATCTCAATGGAGAACTTACCGACGACGAGAAAATTTACATGCGCCAGCCCCCTGGCTATCATGCACCCGACTCCTCCGGCAAGGTCTGCGGCCTTGTCAAAACTCTCTACGGACTGAAGCAGTCCGGCCGTTGTTGGTACCAGAAGCTCGTTGACATCATGGTCGACAAGATGGGCTTCTCCCGGTGCGATGTCGACCAGGCTGTGTTTTTTTGCCACGACGGGGAGTCGAAAATCATTGTCTTGGTTCACGTTGATGACTGCACGATTGCCGCGTCATCTATGGACCTTATCGTCAACTTCAAGGAGCAAATGAAGACGCATGTCGAGATTACTGACCTCGGCGAGCTCCACTGGCTCTTGGGCATTGAAATCCGCCGCGATCGTGAAGCCCGCTCCATCCACCTTTCCCAGCGCTCATATATTGACTCTATCTTGCGCCGTTACGGGCTTCATGAGCTGAAACCCATGTCCACCCCCATGGAAACCACCACCCGCCTTTCCTTGTCCCAATCCCCATCCACCACTGCCAAATTCGCACAGATGCGCGATGTCCCGTACCATGAGGCTGTTGGCTCACTCATGTACGCCTCCCTTGGCACGCGCCCGGACATTTCGTTTGCTGTCCAGACGGTCTCTCGTTTCGCGACGAAACCTGGTCCTGCACATTGGGAAGCAGTCAAGTGAATTTTTCGCTACCTGAAAGGGACCGTCAACTTATGGTTGTCGTTCGGATGTGGGAACCGTGACTTAATTGGCTATGCGGATGCTGACGGCAGCATGGCCAAAGACCGTCATGCCATCTCTGGGTATGCTTTCTTGCTTCACGGTGGCGCCGTTTCGTGGAGTGCTAAACGACAGGAAATCGTCTCGTTGTCAACAACAGAGAGCAAATACGTTGCACTCACCCACGCTGCCAAAGAAGCCTTGTGGCTTCGATCCCTTATCGCCCAGTTATTCCCGTCCGACCTCGACCCTACCACGCTATTTTCAGACAATCAGTCTGCCATTGCGCTGGCACGCGATCACCAATTCCACGCCCGCACTAAACACATCGACATTCGTTTTCATTTCATTCGCTGGATCGTCGAACGTGGCTCCCTTCATCTCGTCTATTGCCCCACCGAAGACATGGTGGCCAATACTCTCACCAAAGCCCTGCCGTCTGCCAAAGTCAAGCACTTTGCGTCACAACTCGGGCTCTCGTCACCTTGAGGGGGAGTGTTGGATTGACAAGGGTGCCGATGCCCGAACGCCAAGCCGCGCGCGAGGTCATACCATGCACGCGTCACCTTTTCTATTTCATATTCGTACTGTACAACCTTTACCCTCGTTCCGTATAGTCCCTGCTAGTCCCGTTATCTCCCTACAACCCCTATTCCTTTTCACAGAAATACCCGTTAGTTTTCGTCCTCTCACCTCAGCTGTTGCCTTCGCTCTCGCGCGCACATCTGAGGTGAATATTCCCCTTTACATTACTTACAGTTCTCGTTACTTACTTGACCCATTCCTAGACTTACTTCGTGTCTAGGTAAATATACATGAGCTGTTGCCTTCACTCTCGTGCGCACATCTGAGACTTACTTCATGTCTAGATCCTTACAAAGGGTTCCCTCTCAACTTGATCAGCTGAAACCGTGACACTTTTTTTTTTCTTTCCTTTCAACGATTTTATATACCGCCATACACTAGTACAGATGCGGTCACATGTAAACGTAGTTAGATAACCGGATTGAAATATGGCGCATAAAGGCCGTCATATATGGCAAGATTGGATTGCCTTCCTGTTCCCAGGACAAGCGCTCCGGGTGTTGGTTCCTGTGAAGGGACCGGGTAATAGACCCGTACGGGACTAAGGACAGGAGTTGTCGCAGAGGGGACCGCCCCCCGCGCTTCTTAATCCATTTTATAAGTGGTCAGCACGGCCGCTTTCTCGCGCCCGGTTCACAGGGGGGTACACCCCCCCAAAGGCTTCCCGAGGGAAGCCCGACTTAGTCCTGAGGGACCAGGCCCATGCATGTACACTCGCCCTGAGGTGTTTGACCTGGTATCAGGATACCATCCAACAAGCACCCACTTACCTCCAGGTACTCCTGCTCTATTCTATGCATGGTTCCCGGAAGACACTGAAGGCCGCTGGGTTGTCATGTAAGAAGTTGCTAACCCACACAAGGGTTAGTTTCCTCCCAGGACATTCTGCCCTCTCATAGAGTGGGCAGTACCTGAACACATGATCAATGGTCTCCTTTCCAAGGCCACAGTTGCACATGTACGTCTCCTTCTCTTTAAGGAAGTGTTGTCTGTAAGCGCCGATTGGTGCATGTCCAGTGAGAGCTTGTGCCAGTCGGATGGTTTTACTAGTCTCTGTAGAGATTTTTCCTATCCAAGTCCCCCCTTTCAGGTGGCTTGGAGTCAATTGCTTTCCATGTTCATGGAGATGCAGGAAATTTGCTCCTATGTACTCCTTCTGCTTGGCCAGAATGCTCCAAGCATCTGTCATACATAGTACAGCGTTTGCCCTTGCTTTTGCAAGGGTAGTGTGCTTAACTTCCCCATGGGCCACCTCTAAGTTAGTGGCAGCCTCGTGGGTGTAAAGGTGTTCTCTGACTTCACATGCTTTTGGCATGTGATGTAGCGTGATGGTAGCATTGGGCTTGATAGTTAGCCACAAGGCGAGTTTTGATGTCATGTTGACAGCTGATTTGTGGGCCGTGTGGTGTGATGGGTCTAAGACCAGTTTGATTGCATTCACAGAGTCCGAGAAGACATCTATTTTAGATGTGTCTAGGTTTGGGATGCGGAAGGCTTCATCTATCCCCCTGGAGATGGCAAAGGCTTCTGCATTGTCTGATGTGGCATCCCCCATGGGGCAGTGCCACTGAAAAGTGACCCACCTCCCCATACTCTCCAAGCACCAGTGGCTTGGTGGTCTGGGTGGTGTGAGACTGACCTGTTGCATATGATGGCAATATGCCCTGGGGTACGTTTAGCATCATTGATCCAATTAGTTAATACTAATCCAAATTCCTTGAATGCAGCCTTCCTCTCCTCTTTCTTGCCTGTCGGTTTTGGGGAGTATTCAATTGTAACCCTCTCTGCAGCCCAGTCCTGTGGGGTCCAAGTTACAATATGCATAGGACTTGTTCAGGTTAGGAAGCTGTCCTGGTGGGTTTATGGGTGGGGGCATGGGGGCATGGTGTGCCTTCCATTCCTTGGATAGGGCAGTGCAAACAGAGCTTGCAATGCTGTCAACGAATGCCCATGTGGTGGACCTAGGGTCATGGCCATGTAGGGAATTACAGATGAACCCCTGTTCCACCAGGGTCTGTATGAGGTGGCCAGATGCCTCAACTAGGCTGTCTGATTCCTCAGTGTTCCACATCCTCTTGTTCTGCTCAGCAAATTTGATGAACTTGTTGATCCTGCAAACAGAAGTGGAGGCGGCACTGGTATCCATGTCCCATGTTGTGGGGTCCTTACAGAATGCAAAGAAGTAACCCCCTTCAAGGTCATCTACGATTACATTGGGGTCAATGCCTGAGATGTCAACCATCTCAGCATCTCCCTGGCTGTCTTTACCCTTTCCCTTGGCAGTCCCTGGGGTAATGGTGGCATCCTCCTTATTGAGGTCTGCGAGGGCATCAAACATCTCATCATCACTATTGACTGGAGATGGGTGGATGGAAGAGAAAGCTTTTCTTCTCAGCTTAGTCTTCTTGATGTCAAGAGCCCTTAGGATGGACTGTCGTGAGGGTGTATGGGCTGGTGATGGGGATTTTGATGGCAGGGGATGAAAGAACATGGTAGGAAGTAGATCAGCTGACCCCCCCAGAGGTGGAGGATCAGGGTCATTAGGATGATGAATGGCGGGCACAGACCTAGTACTGGTAGCATTTGTTGGGAGTGGGTGGGCTCAACCGTGCTGAATATCAATAGTAGTAGTTGGTGTTACAGCATATCTAATCCCTAACCAGATGGTGGTAAGAGATCAAGGAGTGGAAACTGTGACACTAATAATAGCATGTTGCAACATGACCATCACATGCCCTGGACATGTCCATAGATTTAGTCAAGTTCAAAATATTGTTTACATAAGTCTAATCACCAAAGGTATGACACCCCAGTGCACCCACACTTACCCGATTCTACCTGTGCACTCACATCCACCTCGCTCTGCGCAACCAACAGGCAACAAGATGTAACGCTCACTGTGTAACTAGACCTAGTCCACATTTTGTTACTGTATCCTTGATCATAATCAAGCTCCCTTGTCTCCACAACAAAGGTGAGACATTGGGCCTCCTATACCTCAGCCTGGGAACCTGACCCTGTTGTGCTCCCCTCCAACCTCTCAGGTTCTCCAGGTGAGTGTGAAGTGTGCCAGTGCCTACCGTGCTCCCTTGTTAACTTTCAGGTTACTACAGTTCACACCTTTGGCACTCTTTATTCCATTCAACCCACCATCCATCCCCTTTCCCCATCCATACAACTTGAACATAAAGTAACTTTATTATGTAGATATAAACTCTTGTATGCGTTTCCCTGCGAGAATCATAAAAAACCTTTTCCACAATGCACCCTGTAACAGCGGTGCATCTGTGAACCGACTACCTCCATGCCCTCAGACTGCTCTTGAAGAAGTCCAAAGGTGGATTAGAAAGCTGACATCCTTTGAGTCCGTTTGTTTATATGAACAAAAACACACATAAGGTAGGGGACACTAGGAACCAACACCCTTATGTAATCTGATTAATAAGTGCCAAGCCACGCAAAAATCAATGTCCAGAAGAAAGAAAAAAAAAATACAGGTGGCATAGTGCAGTAAGAAGGGTGTTATTAGGGTGGAATGGTATTGGATGTGGAATCCTTGAGATCACTAGCAAAGGTATAGATCTTTGTGACTTCTTGCTGTTGCGGGTTCTGGCCCAGTAAATAATCTTCATCCTCTGAGTCTGTGGTTGGATGGGTTTCAAAAATTTTGGAGAGCCTGAGGTTTTGAATGTGAGTTAAAGTAGCCTTGGACCTTCTTTCCATTTGTTGGATGACCTCATGAGGCTATTATGTATATTTTTTGGCCTGTTTTCATCCCCTCTCCTCGTCCCTCTACCCTGGGATGGACCACATAATTGCTTATGTAAGCTGCCAAAAAAATTGGTCACCAAAAAATCTCCCCCTTCCAAAGATGTTTTCTCGTCGAAACAAAGCTTTCTGAAGCTTTTTCTATTTCAAAAATTTGAGGCTCAATATCTCACTCATAAATTGACATTTTTTCTTCAAAAGGAAAAGCTGGACAGCAATAACTAGAGTAGTTACAACATATTTGTGGACACAGTTACATAGAATAACTACTTGTGTTGTGGTTATTGAGGATGGTGGCAAGGACAAAAATTGCTTATGTAAGGGATGTCGGTTTCTAGTGTCCGCTACCTTACATCATTGGTATGTGATCAATAGTCAGCCTCAGTAAAGAGACTAGTCAGTGTTAGGTGGTGCACAGGTCTGACCCTGGTCTGGATGTCATCCTGTGGTCAGGCAGTAGTCCAACTTATGTTCCTCCCAAGCCAAAATAGATTGCCAAGAGATTTGAGAAATCTTTCTTTTGTTTTTGGTTCTCAGCTTGCTTGAATGGGTGTGCTTGGTAACTGGCTTATGAAAATAGGTTATTTCTTTGAAGTTTGTAAGACCTGCCCTGAACAGCTCCAGCTGCTGTGTCGTGGCTTCCTTCACCATGTCGTTACACCAAGCTGTGCTACTCACCTTGCTCCTCTCCATTGCGCAGCCATACCTGAATCACACTACTAATCGAGATAATAACACTTTAGGTTCAGGCCTTCAACTGTTTTTGTAGATTGTGAGTCTCTAGACTGATCAATTTTATTGGTCAGGCACTAAAGCTTTCATTGCAACAGTTCTGTTAATCCCTTCCCACAACCACAAAAAAAACACTGTACTGCTCAAGTTCACTTTGCCATCAACATTGACAACACTGCATTCCCCTTGAATGGCTATCTCCAAGACCTGGTGGGGATGGTATGAAGTGTGGCAAAAATTGTAAGCTTCAAATTTCATTATATATATTATGACTTGGTGATGACATTGCTACCTTCTAGGCAGTGTTGTTGTGTGCCCTGTACCACACAGCATGGTGGGCATTCCATCATTCCATCCATAAAACTAACCATGCTATTCAAGACATAGGGGAAATGATAGAGAGAAATGATTTTGAGGCTTTGCAATGGTGTAGCTAGATCAACTCCATGTACTAGAAATAATATAATATAAAAACTACTGGCCAGCAATAATTGACAGAACACTGACTCAGGACTGACTGGTGGATGACTGAGAATTGAACCACATTTAATAATCAATGCATATTGACTGACCTGTAACTGACTATTGAATGTCAATTGACCAGGGCTTGACTAAGTATGACAATCAATCGACTAAAGCTAGTCGGTCAAATGTCTCAAAAACGCATATTAGTCAGTCTTAGGTCCAATCTGACTAAAAGCCTACCATTCACTAACCACAGATCGACTTCTGCTTTTTACTGAGAGTTAGCCTTGCAATAAGTAGAACAAACTTGTAGAAACACTGAATAGCTCCAAATTTTGCAGCGCTGCTGCAGCATTATCCCATAAAAACTAGGTAGAGGAGAATCGGTAACGTCTTTCTTTGGAGGTTATTAAAGATAAAAGAATGGTTCGGCCGACGTGACCACGATAGGGTGACGATGGTGGGGTCGTATAGGTTCTGATAAGATGTACATGCATGGTAGGACGAGGCAGATATACCAAAAAGTTGATCCTGCGAGCGTGTAAAAACACATTCGTTGGAAGGCCCTTGGGTGAAGATATTCGCTGTAAGGATGAGCGTATGACATTGGATGAGGCTCGGGTGTTGAAAGGTCCAAGTAAGTGTAACCTACGATCCCGCCACGAAGATACGTGGACGCCACCATTTCGAGAATAGTCCCAATGGCTCCGAAGGGACGGCATCAGATCAACGGGTTAAGCTAGGCAAATGTTGCCAAATAATGTGAGTTTGCATGTTCTTCCGAGTACGTGCGAAGGCTGGGGGTCCCTGAACGGGCGGCTGGCGCCAGCGTAAGCTAGGCAAGTATTCTGTCTGTTGTTTGAAGAAAGATGAGAGTAGCGGCTGCTGACGCTTCCCAGCGCTTGTGAGATTGAGCTACGGACTCGGAAGGAAAACAAACGTTTTCAGGGTCAAAGGAGGAACTTTTAGGGGTCGGCAATATCCGATGGGCATTTGCCTGACAACTGAGTTATTCACCAATCTCACTGGATTTCATCAAGTATTTACTCAGTGCAAGTCTCTAGTACACGACAGCAGCCCCATAGTCCATAGACTTCTCATTGCTCTTCTGAAGCTCTTTATCGCTTAAAATATGTATCGTGGCAGCCAGGAGAGGTTTAGTGCACCTGCTATATATTAGCCGAACTCGTGCAGATCATGCAATAAATAAATTTCTGAACTGAACATGAGGATTCCGCCCCCCTTCCTTTTACCATCATGTCTATCGCTGATGTTTTGCCCGCTTTCGCGCAGCTCAGACTTCCCTCAATGGAAGAGTATCAGAGGCGCAAAGTCGCGCTCATCTCTGGTGGGTTACTCGTTCCCCTGTTTTCTCGCTGACGTTGAAAGAGCGCAAAGGTATCACTGGCCAGGATGGATCCTACCTGTGAGTTTCCAAACTTTGCACAATCTGCGGAGGCCATCCTGAAATCACCTCCAGAACAGAATTTCTGTTAGCGAAAGGGTATCAAGTGCATGGGATCATCCGTCGATCATCGAGCTTCAACACGGGTCGTCTACACCATCTTTATGAGGATCAGCACGAACGTGAGTCGATTAGATCTATCAATATCTGATTGTATTTTATCGGCATACAGACCCCGGAAAGTTCAAACTTCATTACGGCGACCTGAGTGACAGCACCAACCTTGTCTACATCATCGCCCAGGTCCAACCCACAGAGATCTACAACCTCGGTGCGCAATCACACGTCAAGGTCTCCTTCGAAATGGCCGAATATACTGGAGACGTCGATGGCCTTGGTACACTTCGTCTGCTTGATGCCGTCCGCACCTGTGGCCTGGAGAAACACGTCAAGTTCTACCAAGCCTCGACGTCTGAGCTCTACGGCAAGGTGGTGGAGACCCCCCAGAGCGAAACGACGCCTTTCTATCCCCGATCACCATATGGCTGCGCAAAACTTTACGCGTATTGGATCGTCGTCAACTACCGCGAGGCATACGGGATGTTCGCGTGCAATGGGATCTTGTTCAATCACGAGAGTCCCCGTAGGGGGAGGACATTCGTGACGCGAAAGATTTCCAGGGCCGCTGCAGATATCTCCTTGGGCAAGCAGTCGTGCCTGTATCTTGGGAATCTTGATGCACAGCGCGATTGGGGACATGGTGCGTCGCGTTGCATACGGAACACCCTCAAGGAACCTGGACTGACGTACCCTCAGCTCGCGATTACGTCGAAGGCATGTGGCTCATGCTTCAACAAGATACTGCTGAGGACTTTGTCCTTGCGACGGGGGAAACACACCCCGTCCGCGAGTTCGTTGAAAAATCCTTCAATACTCTCGGGATTCAGCTCAAGTGAGCATGCAATACACGTTTTTCATGTAACGTATTAATATTTAACTCTAGGTGGTCGGGAGAAGGTGTCGAAGAACAAGCCATTGATGTCAAGACAGGCAAGGCCATCGTGAAAGTCGATCCCAAGTACTTCCGTCCCGCTGAGGTTGAGTATGTAGTTTGCCTTTTGCCCATCAATTCCAATCTTAATAATATATTTTATAGGCTACTTTTGGGCAATCCTGCCAAGGCGGAGCGTGTTCTCGGTTGGAAGCGCAAGGTTGATTTTGACTCGCTTGTCAAGGAGATGGTTGATGCCGATCTCAAGGCGGCTAAGAGTTTGGTAGAGGATCAGAATTGAGAGCCACCTCAAAAACAAAAATACACTTTCGACTGTATAATCTTGTCTTCGTGCTTTCGCACTTTGTCATTTCTGGACTTGGACTAATACATGCTACATAATAGATCAGAACTTTTCAGCTCCTTATGTTTCGTAATTCCTGATGCCGCGCCGGACCCATAGTATTGTTTTTGGGGGTAGTCCAAGTGTTACTGAAAAAGTTGGGTCAAATTTCTAATTAATGATTGGGCTACATTTCTAGTCAGATATCATGATATATCATGTCTGTCTACCTATTTCTTTCCCGTCCTGGCATTGTCATAGTTCTGGAGGAACCACTTGACTGTTGTATCCAACGCTGACGATATGGATCATTAGATAGCACGGAGTGGGAACATTACATATTATACCTTGTTCAAAAGGTGTGAACTCAAAGCCGCCCATTAACGTGATGAGTTTCTTGTTTGAGGCAGGCTTGCGGAACTGCCCATCAGCGCGGGTGGTATCAAACTATTGCGATATTTATGTAGACTTTAGTTGACGAATAAGACATGGAAGCATACCGAATATTCTCCTTGGAAGCCGACAGCCTTGACAATCGCGTCTGCAACTTCTTTGATGCTCACTTCTTCGTCCTCACCAACTAATTCGGGGATAAAGGCAAATCAGGTACCGCCAAGGGGCTTTTAAAATTCAGTTTACCCGAGAGGATAACAGGTTCGACGTCATCGTATTCTCGCAACATCCAGATGAAGAGTTTAGCGAGATCGTATGAGTAGATGAACTGTCGGAGAGGCTTCCCGGTTCCAGATACGATGAAGGGAGTGTTGTTCTCTAGATCCTGGTAAGGTTGGTAATAGCAATTAATACTCTGGAAACAAACTTTTTGCGAGGTAACATTTGTGAATGAGTCCGGGGATAACATGGGAATCTTCAAGATCACTAGACATCGCAAACACGTCAGATGGCAGGGTTGAAGTGTTTCGATAGTTCTACTTACAAGTTATCGTTCGGTCCAAAAACGTTTGTCGGGATTGCGGAAGTAAAATTGCACCCAAACTCCTCCTTGTACGCACTAGTCGGAAATGTGTATTTATATATAAGTCTCGAATTGTTATATACGCACTGGTTTTGAACATCCACCAACCGCTTGGCGTGGGCGTAACCGAAATTGCTTTCATGGGGCGGTCCGCTGTGGATCTTGTTCTCATCCAAGGGGTATTCCACCTTATCAGGGAAGACACAGGTGGATAGGCACGAAATAAGCTTTTGAGATTTGTGCGTGTGTGACGCGTGCAGGACATTGTCGTTGATAAGGATGTTTTCCCGCAAGAATGTGAGCTGTAGTGGTGAGACGGCCAGTTGCTACAGAGAAAGTAAAGTTGATGTACCTTGTATTTCATGTTCTTAAAGAGTCCTCCCACTAGAATCGAGGTATGAGATAAGTTGTCATCGCGCAGACAAGGGAGGACGAACCCAACGCCGCAAGATGGATGACATGTGTGGGCTTATACTTTTCGTATAATCTGCGTGTCTGTTCGGGATCTCTAAGTGAAATGTCAGTAAAGACGATGCGATCCCCTTCTACAAACGTACGATCTTACCTGAGATCGCCATCCGAGGATCTTGCAAACACCCATTTTTCGCCTGCCTTCTTCCCAAAGCGCGACCCTTCAGGCTCAGTCTCGATTACATGCTGGATCGCTTTTCCGACGAGCCCAGACCCGCCTGTAACGAGGACTACGTTCGCCATGTGCTAGCGTTTGAGATTAGGAGTGTTGTGGCCTAGGTGGCGAAAATGAACTCACTGATAAGGTTGTGGGAAAGTTGTAATTTGTATTCTACTCGTTAATGATTTAATAGGGAATGGAGGCTTATGATATCGCGTGGTGCTCACCCAACCCAGGGGTCGCTGACAAGTTTTATAAATAATCGACACGTGATCAAAGAATCCACCTCTCAAAAGAAACGGCGTTCGACGCCTAGCTACGTTGCCCGATCCCCACAATTTATCCACGTATAATCAATTGCACTCTTTACAAGGACTGCTATTAGCCAGAAAAGCCATGAATTGCAGGAAGATCGCCCTCGAAGTCTATGAGCTTGCCAATTCAGACGACGCGCTCGCTCCGGTAGTCAAGGAGGCTTTGGCTGTCATCGACGAGGGCCTTGATACTCACGGGTAGGTAGGAAAAAACGTTGGATACCTTGGCACCAAATGACACGATGTTCAAAGGCAGGATTCCGTATCCATCAGCTTCAACGGCGGCAAAGACTGTGAGTCCTGGATCGCATCTCATCCGAGCATCGTCTCTTAGAGCTGTCTATTAGGCACCGTACTGCTTCATTTATTTGTGGGGGCCCTCGCTCGAAGGAACTCCACGAGGCCAATACCTGGAATCTACATTCCTGTTCCATCCCCGTTTCCAGTACTAGAGGAGTTCATTGAAGAGTCGGCCAAGGCATATGGTGTCGATCTATTTCTGTGTCGGCCACCTTCTGAAGAGGTGGAAAGTGTAGTCACCCCTGCGCATGGAAATGGTGCAGACTATATTGATAGTCGGAAACTGGTATCAAATGCGGTTGGGAAGGCGAAAGGCGCTGAAGGAATGCGGCAGGCCCTGGATATATATAAAACCAAATTTCCCCACATCAGTGCTATACTGATAGGGACTCGTCGTACAGACCCACATGGAGGTAACCAACATTTATTGCGGGAAGGAAATATGTTGATCCTATACCCAGCCACGCTATCTCACAGAAACATGACCGACAACGACTGGCCTCGTTTCGAACGTATAAATCCGATCATTAACTGGTCATACCCTGATGTGTGGAATTTCTTGCGAAAACTAAATGTGCCATATTGTAAACTTTATGACCAAGGGTGAGCCTCGTATTTTGTTTTCATACTAGCTGTCACTGACACATTCCACAGCTATACATCTCTCGGATCGACATTCAATACGTTCCCGAACCCTGCACTTCTCATAGACGAAACTTCAAGTTCGCACCTAGAACCCCCGTCGTCCGCGGGGTCAATAATTTCGCCCGGAACCGCCCTCACCTCTGTAATGTCTATAACGCACAATGTCCCTCCGGCACCTGAATCTGAACTGGTGTCACCTACCGGTATCCTTTCAAAGTATATAACGTCCGCACATGTGCGTCCCCATAGCTCAAACGGCCACGTCGCAATATCATCCCCCGATGGCTGGTCGATGCCTTCGATACCACAGCCCCGGTATAAGCCCGCATATGAGCTGCTGGATGGGAATCTAGAACGATCTGGCCGTGGCCTCACAACAGGGCTGCGAGCTTGATTTTCAGTTTAGAGGCCCTATTATAAACGCGCTGAAATGGAGGAAGATTGAAAATACCTGTGTTTTATTCACTATTATTGTCGAGTTGTCGAACTTGCTTTGTTGTATCCATACCACTTAGAGAACTTAAGGGAATGATAGATGAATGTTGTGCGATGTACAACGTTGACGTATTCATGAATGAGGCTGGTGTTTTTATTATTGAAAGTCTGTCGTAGATGGGTAATATTTGTCTAGGTGGCTATCCTGAGCTATAAGGTATATGTAGGTTATGAGTGAGGGCAGGTATGTACTGCATCTATGCGAGAGAACAGGTTATTTTGGTTTGTAATCCTTTGCGGATTCGAGGTCCTCCATTTTCACTCGCTCATAGCCAGACGTTGTTTTGCCCGCTTTTTGTGTTTCTTGGTGCTTCACCCATGTGTAATAGAACGATCCCAGGAGGATGATAGCGATAGAAGAAGCGCGGCCACTGAATAGAATGTATAAGACGACAAAGAGAATCAAAACTGTGATAAAAGAGCCTACCTCGTGATGATGTCATGGAATAGCCACATTCCGAGAAGTGATGCGGCGACACCACGAACAGCCGATGAAACCATATGTGTGATGGGCGAAGTCACCTTGATAGAAAGGAGGCTAGCAATACTCATAAGGAATCCCAGTGCACCCTGAACGAAGAATTCAATTAGAGGTTTGGATGGCAGTTGAGAGATGCAATGTTCTACCGTGATGATCGAACCCCAGATGAATGTCGTGAAAGGACTAAGAGCCCCTAATTTCGGCATTTCCGCAAGTTCTTCGACCCCAAAAAGAAGTCTCCATATACTCGGCCCTTCTCCAGCCAATACTATAATTGGAGCTAGCACTGCAGCACTGAGAAGGTTGGTGTACCACGAGAGCAGGAGGGCACTTCCGTCTACAACATTCAAACTCTGCTTAATAACAACAGAGTGTATGGCTGTGATAGCAGAGCTGGCTACCCCAAACCCGATTCCGACAAGCGATAAGGGCGTTCCATCGAGGAACACACCTACAAAGAATCCAAGAGTGACGATAGAACACGAAATGAGGATGCGCAGGGATGGACGCGAGTGCAGAACGATGAAAGAAGTGCAGACGGTGAAGGGTAGAACGAGGCCCCGTGCCACTTGGTAGAAAGATGCGTCCACATACTTCAAGGTATAATTGCTGAAGCTATTGAACATTGGGGGGATGAGTTATTGTGACGAAGACAGCAAAAGCACTTTTCTGGAATATACAAACCTGAGGCCTACGACGTTGAGTCCCACCATAGGAATGAGGCCCTTGCAGATTTTTGGGTCGAATGTTAATCTGTCCGGCAACACGCGCATCATGTCGGAAATTCCAAACAGAAGAACTGCAATCATGAGCTGAGTCCAAAGGAAGAATAAAGGGGCGTCTGTGCTATTGAGCACCCATTTGTTACTGAGAAAGTTTCAGTATACTGAACGTCGGTAATGATGGCCTACTCACGCCATGACCATCTAATGGGGCCGAGTCCGTGAATTTCGATCTGGTAAACAATTTTGGGCTTGGGACTTACCGACAGTGCTGCGAAAAGATAGAAGACCACAACGCCTGTCTAGAATTTCCGTCAGGCGTGATTTTCACAGCTCTACCTCCTGAATACGCACCACAAGCGTTCTAGAGGCTGGTTTGGAGGCATTGGGAGGTGGTGCCATCGCGGTGCGGCCTTCGACGCCGGTAAGAGGACGGTAAGAGCTGAAACGTGTGCTCGTTGCGTCGAGCGGCGTAATCAGACAGCTTGAGGGACTCTCAAGCAAAGCAAGCTTTGTCGTTTTGAGGTCGTCGATGTCGACGTCAAAAAGTGGAAGGCCGTGACCCGTGTGACCGTTGGCTGTTGGGTGGTTGCCGGCATTCATTGACATTACCGAGACGCGACGCGTTCCTTTCCCAAATTGACTTGGCTCGAAATTCTCATCAACATTGTCTGCCCAGCACAGCGCCCTGTCTTCATTAACCAGAACCACTATAACAGAATCAACTTACGGACCCGATCATGTCAGACGGCTCGGACAGGGACTCACTGCCCCCACCCACTATTAAAGGGGCAGGTGAGTTTAGAGAGGTCTGAGAAACCATTTTGGACTAATTTGGATGATACAGACCCAAAAGATATCATAAAGATCCTTTTGGCAACAGATAACCACATAGGATACTTGGAAAGAGACCCAATACGTGGTCAGGACTCCATCAATACTTTCCGTGAAATCCTTCAACTGGCTGTGAAGCACGATGTGGGTGACACATGTCAATGTTCCATCACTTCAAGTTTTCATCCGTCTCGTTGAAGGTGGACTTTGTGCTCCTTGCGGGTGATCTCTTTCACGAAAACAAGCCGTCTAGGGATTGCTTATACCGCACGATTGCCCTTCTCAGAGAATATACGATGGGTGATAAACCGGTTCAAGTAGAACTATTGAGTGATCCGGATGAGGGAAAGGCAGATGGATTCTCGTCCGTAATCTTATAAACCTTCAAATGATTATGCTTAACCCCTGGTAGGTTTCCTGCAATCAATTACGAAGACCCAAATTTCAATGTTGGCACCCCCGTCTTTTCGATTCACGGCAACCACGACGACCCTCAAGGGGCTGGATCTGTGGGTATATTCGAGCACATAGTTTTCATACCGTATCTAATTTGAGTTATTGCATAGGAAGGCGCCCTATGCGCACTTGACGTCCTGTCTGTCTCGGGGCTTCTGAATTATATGGGGAAAATCGACCTTCCAATGTCAGATGCCGATGCCTCTACTACGGGAATAGCTGTCCGTCCAGTCCTCCTACGCAAAGGCAACACTCAGCTTGGATTATATGGTATTGGCAATGTCAAGGACCAGAGAATGCACTTCGAGCTCCGAAGTAATCGTGTCCGAATGTTTATGCCTCGTAATAAGGATGATTGGTTTAATATTCTACTCTTGCATCAAAATCGGTTTGTGGTACCTATACATTTATGGCCCTGTCACTAACAGGAATGGCAGTGTGAAGCACGGACCCCAAGAATCTGTACCGGAGGGAATGTTCGATGACAGCATCGCGCTTGTGGTATGGGGTCATGAACACGACTGTCGTATTGTTCCCGAACCAGTAGCGGGAAAAAACTACTATATCACTCAACCCGGATCATCTGTAGCGACCTCCCTTGCCGATGGAGAGGCTATCGAAAAGTTAATCTCTAGCATTTCATTTCGTTGACTACCCACTGAACGGTACTGGTAGACATGTTGCATTACTCGAGATAGAGGGTAAAGAGTTCCAGATGAAACCCATTGCTCTGCGAACAGTTCGCCCATTCGTTATCGAACAGGTTGTCTTGAACCAGGTCGCAGATGAAGAAGGGCTAGACATCTCAGACCAGATAGAGATTTCAAAGTATCTCAAAGCCAAAGTAACTTGCCCCCCTTCTTCTGCATATCTTTCACTTATGTCAAATCGCTCCGATGCCAGGTCAACGCCCTGATTGATGGGGCTAACGAGCTTTGGGACGAACGGAACGCAAAAGCTGTGGCCGAGGGCGAGGAAGAGTTGCCTCGGATGCTTCCCCTCATCCGACTAAAGGTTCGTAGTGAAGTTCCACCTTTGCCTGTGTTGAAAATTCTTTCCACCAGGTCGAAACCACGGGCGTCAGCGAAATGTCCAACCCCATCCGGTTCGGGCAAGAATTTCAAGGCCGCATCGCAAATCCCAGGGATGTGCTTGTATTCCATCGATCAAAAAAGACAGCGAACAAGAGCGCCAAGGTCGCCATTGATGAGCCCGAACTAAGTATTGACGATCCCAACCTCAGTGTCTCGGAAAAGCTCGCTAAGGTACGCGTGGCGACTTTGGTCAACGAGTACCTAGCTGCGCAGGAATTGCAGTTGTTGGGCGAAGTGGGCATGTCTGATGCGATACAAATGTTCGTGGAGAAAGATGATACCCATGCCATCCAGACGTGAGTTATCCTTCGTTAGTGTGGAGGGGCTGGTCTTGATGTGCCATGGATCTTAGACATGTCGCAAAGGCACTTAAAGAACTGATGAAAGGTGTACAAGCTAACGAGGAGGTCGACGAAGATGAGTTGGAAGACATGGTAATCGTTAGGCCTATTAGATTTCCACTGAAGGCTTACAATTTAGCCAGCTTGTTAAAGCGAAAGAGCAACAAGAGAAGGAGTATATTGAAAAGGCCAAGGAGGGCAAGGCTTCAAAAGCCAAGGTTATTCTCCGCGACCTTTCGTTAAGCATACTACTTATAACAAATATATACCTAGGGTAAAGCTAAAGCAGACGGGTTGGCCGACGAATTGTCGGATGATTCAATGATGATGGATGTTGATGCGGGTATAGGTTCAGATTTCGAGGAGCCCGAGTCGGACGAACCTCCTCCAAAAAAGAAGCCCGTTACCAAACCTGCGAAAGCAGTGACCAAAGCACCAGCCAAAGCACCCGCGAAGAAGGCACCAGCTAGACGAGGGAAGAAAGCTGCCATTGTGAGCCCTCATCTCGTTTTGAACTTTTGCAGTACAACTAATCACCCTGTTCGTAGAGTGATTCAGACGATGAGATAATTGAGATTGACGATGATGATGACGACACAGAGGAGGCACCGAAGCCGACGAAAAGAACGAATAGGGCTGCTGTACTTAGGTGCGTCGCGTACCCTTACATGGTCAGTACGGTATACTAACGTGCAGTATATTTCCCACCGTCAGTCAACCTGCGAAGAAGGCACCAGCAAAGAAAAAAGCTGCAGCCGCCCCTGCTAAGCAGTCACAGTTGACCTTTGCTCCATCGGGTCGATCGTCAAGGGCAGCGGCGACAAGAGCGAGGGGAAAGATGGTGGTCAGTCTCCTTAATGTGCACCAAAAATCAGATCTACTAATGACTATCTTGCGATAGGTGGATGACGACGAGAGTGATTGATCCGCTAGCTTTCAAAGTATGGTAAAGCCCCTACGTACTGGTCGTTCATTTTAGTGTTGGACATATCCTCCATCTCACACAATAATAGTAGTGCCAGTGTCTCTCAAAATAGCTGTACTGCACCATCATGAACCTCTATTCGCTATATTTTAACTTCCACAATACCCACACCCCCAAAAGCCCATTCAACGATGGCTTCAACAACCTTTCTTGCTGTACTAATCATTGTGAGGGAGTTTGATTTGACTTGATCAACCGGTTACTGCTGTATTTTTCTAATAAACCGGTGGAAGGATTAACGCTCACGCTATTACAACCCGCTCATGGAATGTCGTGAATCGGTAAGTACTAAGGGATATGTAAGATATGGTTAAAGAACTGCCATTACAGCTAAAATTCCGCTCAATCGTAAAGACGCCGGTACTGTACGCGATCGAAATGATGACCGGATGCTGTGCTAATATGCCGTGCAACAATGCACATCGCCTCCAGTAGTGATCTGGGAATCACAAACTGAATGAGAATGGTGGGTGATGCGATAGTTGTGGGCGTGAGGTAAGCCTCCTTACTTTCGTTGACTAACTTCCTCCCCAGTGACGGCGTTAAAGATGCCGTTCAGTTCTATGGCGTGATTCAATCGTCTCAGCATCATCACTCCCAGGTAACCCATTGTCTCTGCTGCCGTCTCATGCCAGTAGATCCAATATCAACTGCGAGTGCGGTAATAGCGCTTCTCCAGCTTGCGAGGGCAATACAAAACTCTATTAACAAGGTATGTCTATTCAACCCCGAACCTGAGTATACACTAACCTTGATACTAAGTTTCCGCAGAACCGGAAAACCATACGGAAGCTCACCGCTGATATCACTAATTATGTGACCGACCTGAAAAGGATTTGCGATGGACGTGTATTGGACGAATCTTCTGAGCTATATTCGGCACTTTCTGAACTTTTAGAGTGAGTCTTGTGCTATAGAAGTTCTGTGAATTCTCTTATAGCAATTCAGGCGTATGCGTGAAGTACTCCGCTCTTGTGACTTGATTATTCCTAAAACCAAAGGTCGATTCAATAAGTTATGCGCGGCATTCAAAGCCTGGTCAAACTGTAACGTCATCGAGACTGATATAGAAGGACTGAAGGATAAGGTACAAACATTCTCAATGCGCTTTGTGGTTGGTCGCTACTCTTTAAAAAGATATCTCCAACTAATGCATGATAGCTCTTTGCGCTCGTTCGTATTGAGAAGCCGATATCTGGCGTGGCGTCGGCGACGTCCCGGATAGAAAAGCAATTAGTCGTGTTAGACAAACAACAGCAACGAGGGCTGAATCGAATGGAAGTCTTCGCGGCAGGCCTCCAAGCCAGCACGCCACCAGATGTTAGCTACTCTCAAATTGTGACCTCTGTCACTCACTCCCCCACAGAATCGATGGATCTTCCTTCGGTATCCCTGGGGTCACTCTATCTCCACGAGCAGATCAAAGACATTGTTTCCGCGTTAGGTACTCTTGCCGCTGCGCAAATATTTCAAAGCAGAGACCCATGTAGTCCATATTTGGGGCCTTTCAAGCCAGCCATTCCACACCGATGGGCAACGGATCATCAAACGCCTGCGGTGCGCCACCGCGCAGTCATTGCTGCAACGTGGGATGTTATCGATATCCTACAAGGCCCCCCTGGAGAGAGATCGATACAAAATGCCGCATGGGATATGGTGAATCTCGCGATCCAGCTACACGACTTAAGGATGTATACAGACGCAAAAACCGTTGGTACCTGGACAGTCGATCTCTATAGAACGCTCTTCGACACGAATGCCCAAATGTATGACCCGTACTTGGCTTTGGCGCTCCGAAATCTCTCAGAATATAAAACAAAAGTTGGCGATTACAAAGGAGCCACGGAAGATATAGAAGAGTGCGTTGCGAGGGAACGAGATATGCTGAAAAAGCCATGCAGACACAACGTTCACCTTGAGCTGTCGAACTCTTTGATAGAATGGTGGAGTGTCCTTACCCGGGACGGCAATTTTGGGAAAGGATTAGAGGTTGCACAAGAGTCTCTCGCACTCTTGGAGAACATCCGCGCAGAACTCAAGGAATGGGAGCTATGGGCTGGTGATGCCACAGATGAATATTTGGAAACAATTGCTGTCGAGACTGACGAAGTCGACAGCGACGCCCCACCTCATCAAACCCTGTTCTCGAATTATGGTTGGGACTATGTTTCGACCGTGTGGGTAGAATTTAACACGGCACGGGCATGTCACAGCCTATCATATAGCCTAGAAGACACGGGTAAAATACGCGACGCCTATAACAGGGAGCTCCAAGCTCTGGCCATCTATCGTGGTTTGTCTGACCAATATCCTAGAATATACGATGAAAATCTTGCTACATGCCTCGCACACCTTTCTAGTGCTCCTTTTTCAGACGATGTCCGTCTATCACTGGATCGTATGCAGGAGTCCAACCAATTATTCCGGACACTGGCTGCATCTCGCCCAGCCAAATTCACTACACATTTCATAGAGTCGTTGTGGAGATATGCTACCCTCCTCCATGACACTGGAGATTTTGCGGCGGCAGAGCGATGTTCAACTGAGGCACTCGAGTTGATACGACAATCAAATAGCGATCCTCTTCTTCTCGCAAGCGCTCTCCAAGAATCTTCGTGGAGTCTACGACGCATTAAGCAGAATACAACAGTCGTCACCATCCGGCACGAGGTCATCGAGATTTATCGTAAACTGTCTACCAATTCCATTGCTGAGCTAGACTCTACGACTGTCGCTGATCGACTCTATGATCTTGCGAGTGACTACATACATGCTGGTCAAAAGAATGATGCAGTTTTGGCCTGCAGAGAAGCAGTCCAATGCTACCGTTCAATTCAACCACCAGAAGGTAGCAGCAGTGACCACCTTGCTGACCTAGCAAGAGGTCTCTCATACCTGACGTACACGCTCAATGCCGCTGAGCAATATAATCAGGGACTGTCCACCGGAAGGGAAGCACTGGCTTTATATCACATCAGGAAAATGACAAATTGTCTGATGTGTCTGATTTGCCTTATTTCATCTTATTTCATCTTATTTTTGTCTTATGTCTTAAAAATGACCTGTTTTCTCAGATTCCGTGTAAGACGCCAGACGCCTTTAAGACCATAAGACGGTTTTAAGATAAATTTAGAATAAAATAAAATAAGTAGATTACGGTCCCAATGCCTAATACTATGCAGATGCCAAGCTAGTGACAGAATACTGACAGAATATGTTTAACGTGCTGATTTTTCATATCCGCGGAATAAGCAATTGACCGGGCTTTATGGAACCTCGGTGACGGGGTGTTTCATTGTTGTCCAATGTGGTGCTCCATCCTCAGATTCTGTCTCATTCTCGTTCTTGCTGTCATTGCCGTCGGGTTGGGCTGCAAGTCCGTCAGGAGGGATTGTTGTCATCATTGTCATTGGATACTTGCCTTTCGGTAGTGACCATTGTCGCTAGATTCAGTTATTGATACCACAACACATCTTGTACATGGCTCGGGTGTATAAGGCGGGATTTGATTAATAACGTTTTTTGGCTGTATGTACCAGCGTTCAGCTACAGCTAGTCAATGTTTGAATGATCAACCGTACCTGAGCTGCTTTCCGTGGATATTTCTTTTCCAGAGTGGGGAGGTTTTTGCTCCAGTCCCAGTCTTCGGCACCTTGCAAAAGCACATTGCCAGCAGAAAACACCTTGGACGCAGATAGCTTTATTGCAACAGGCAAAGGGCGTGTGGGAGAACTGAACCCATGGGATGGTCGCTTGGAGGGCATCTTTAGTTGTTGAGGTATGCATGGTCTTATGGGTGATGGGTCGGGGGTGGGGACAGCATTCCAAAAGGAATTGTCCAAGCCACCGAGGAGGTCTGCCATGAAGACAGCATCATCTTTTGCGTTATGTGAAGTGGGAGCCATGAGTATCCGTAATTTTGACTATCTAGACGCGTCGGTGCACGTCAAACGTGTAGTCTCTTGATGTGTAGGTGTATTGAAAAGAGTCGGATTATTAATAAACAGGCAAAGATCATGGAAGCCAAATATACCATCGTTGGCGACATTGGCGGCGGCTGTGCAGTTGTTGTCAGCGATGACGTGGCAGATGGCTGCCAATCCCTGGATCCTGGTTAACCATGTCACTGAGGCGCAGAATCTCTGGGGCAACATCTTCCCCAACCATTCTCATGTCTTCTCGGCTACCAAGGACCCGCTTTTTGCTCTGGTACATTGTCCAGTTCAATGAGTTTTCCTTCTAATTGACAGCCTGCACCAGCTTAGGCAGAGGACATACGAATGGCGCAGCAACTTTGCGAATGCGGCAGGCACCGCCATTCAGACTTTCTGGGATTCAGATCCCATCTATAATGATCCGGAGGAGCGGCGCAATTATGTGGAGTGGGCGGTCCCACCCAGCCTCGACAACCCTTCCCCCTTTCTTTGGATGAGTGTTGATGAGGCTGATCCCGACGACATTGTGAGTGACTTTCAATTATTCTCACTTCCTTGCTAATATTGTACAGAGGTATAAAGGCTCATTCCAGTCACGGATGGTGATGGAAACATTCATGCATCACGTTGCCATAGTCGACAATCTTGCGCCCGAGTTCAAGATCGATGACAATCCGCAAGGCGCACTGGTGATGGCAGCTACTGCAGTAAGTTAGCAACCCTGGCAATCATCGAGATACTCACCTGTCATCATAGGTTGAACGAGCCCTGAAATGCTGGGCGACGGTGAAAGGGGGCTCCTGGGCTGTAAGTGCGCTGATGCTATGAAATGTAATCCCTTACACACACACACCAAACCTAACAATCAACACACGAACAGTAGGAATCGCCTGTTTTGAGTTCAGGTTCAAGTGCTTAGAAGCACTAAGCTTCGAATAGTACTAGCCAAAGCCCTTTCCAATGATCTCTCAACGGGTTTGATTTAGACAAAAGCTTCAACACAGGTTCAAAAACCTGCTAGGTATATTTATAATATCTCTCGATCCAATAGACTGAGTACCAAGTGTACGTTCAATTATTAATGATCCCAAGCAGATCTATAAGTCCAAGTGACTTATCAAACAATACAGTGCCAAGTGCACTAAGGCCAAGTGCCTAGTAATTCCAATGGACAATACGGTACTAAGTTCCAAGTGAACTAAGTTTCTTTAATTCTGTGGTTCTTCAATCAATTCCAATCAAGACACGTTGAAGCAATCTGATCCTTAATTCGGGCACGCAATAGTGTTTTAACAAATGTGATTTGTATACTCTATAGTAGCGCGAAGTGGGGGCAAGATTCCTTGCCTTAGCGCTACTCATCTACAGTCTATTTATAGTGTACAAACTAAATATCATACGGAATTGTAAATTTTACACGGAACCGCGCTCCCGCGCGCCAAGGATCTGTATTCAATGCTGATGCATCCTCTACAACTTGGTGCGCGCACCATGCGTGCCAATTATGCCGTTTACTGGTTACTTATCAAATATTGAAAGAGCTGGCTAAACTCTTATCAAGTCACGACCACGCGCTTTGTTATTTAAAACAGCGCAGCACTGCCATTTACTCCTCCTGATTGTCCCGGTTGCTATTCACGGGGTCCCGTCACTCCCAGTAGTTAACACCAAGTACCCCTGACTATGATTGGGTTGTGCAAGTCCCGAATTTACAATTACTTCTCCTATTAATGATGATCCCCGGACTAATGATATCATACTACAACGGTTACTTATGTATGAACTAAGACACCGAGGTTGTAACCGGGCATGGTGAATAGGACTAATAATAGACCGTACTCATAGTCCTCTGTACTGATAGTGTATTATCCATTAGACTAGTTCACTCTGATTAGCCGTCTTGGAGCTCGACTCTAATCCTTTATTACCATTTACTTGGTTATTAGAAATGATACTAATAGCCTTACTTGTCGACTTTATAAGTGCAAACAATTTCGGGCCCTATCAACGGGCTTCTTTGTCAAGGATACCGCTGGATTTACAGGAGTTTGGTCTGAAGCGACAGCCCACTACTCTGAGGAGCTAGCGACCCCAGGCCAGAAATGGAACAAGATCCTCGCTACGACCAACCCCTACCACCTCGAGTCCAAGAAACGGAACCAGCCGAAAATACCAGTGAACCCTGTCATTGCCCCCTTGCGTCGCCGCCAGATTGTCGATGATGACAGTGACTAGTAGTACACTATGTAGTGACTGGCGTTCAGGCCCAGCAGCCATCGCCACTCATCTTGCTTACATATCGCGTCAAAATGACAATATGTCCCCGTACTGAAAATAACCTGAAAAGTGTGACATTCTAGAGCCATCTGGCATCTTAAAAAGGTCTGGTGTCTTAAAAAGCATGTCTTAAATGTGTCTGGTTATGTCTGGTGTCTTAAAATCACCTGGATTCAGAAATGGACATAGCTTAAATAAGACAGAATGTCTGGTGTCTTATTTCGTCTTATTTCATCTTAAAGCGGCTTATTAAGGCGGTCAGACCATGTGTCATTTTCCTGATGCAGCGTTGAAAGGGGGCTCCTGGGCTATAAGTGCGCTGATGCTATGAAATGTAATCTCTCTCACACACACACCAAACCTAACAATCAACACACGAACAGTAGGAATCGCCTGTTTTGAGTTCGGGTTCAAGTGCTTAGAAGCACTAAGCTTTGAATAGTACTAGCCAAAGCCCTTTCCAATGATCTCTCGACGGGTTCGATTTAGACAAAAGCTTCAACACAGGTTCAAAAACCTGCTAGGTATATTTATAATATCTCTCGATCCAATAGACTGAGTACCAAGTGTACGTTCAATTATTAGTGATCCCAAGCGGATCTATAAGTCCAAGTGACTTATCAAACAATACAGTGCCAAGTGCACTAAGGCCAAGTGCCTAGTAATTCCAACGGACAATACGGTACTAAGTTCCAAGTGAACTAAGTTTCTTTAATTCTGTGGTTCTCCAATCAATTCCAATCAAGACACGTTGAAGCAATCTGATCCTTAATTCGGGCACGCAATAGTGTTTTAACAAATGTGATTTGTATACTCTATAGTCGCGCGAAGTGGGGGCAAGATTCCTTGCCTTAGCGCTACTCATCTACAGTCTATTTATAATGTACAAACTAAATATCATATGGAATTGTAAATTTTACACGGAACCGCGCTCCCGCGCGCCAAGAATCTGTATTCAATACTGATGCGTCTACTACAACTTGGCGCGCGCGCCATGCGTGCCAATTATGTCGTTTACTGGTTACTTATCAAATATTGAAAGAGCTGGCTAAACTCTTATCAAGTCCCGACCGCGCGCTCTGTTATTTAAAACAGCGCGGCACTGTCGTTTACTCCTCCTGATTGTCCTGGTTGCTATTCACGGTGTCCCGTCACTTCCGGTAGTTAACACCAAGTACCCCTGACTAGGATCGGGTTGTGCAAGTCCCGAATTTACAATTACTTCTCCTATTAATGATGATCCCCGGACTAATGATATCATACTACAACGGTTACTTATGAACTAAGACACCGAGGTTGTAACCGGGCATGGTGAATAGGACTAATAATAGACCGTACTCATAGTCCTCTGTACTGATAGTGTATTATCCATTAGACTAGTTCACTCTGATTAGCCGTCTCGGAGCTCGACTCTAATCCTTTATTACTGCTTACTTGGTTATTAGAAATGACACTAATAGCCTTACTTGTTGACTTTATAAGTGCAAACAATTTCGGGCCCTATCATCTCCCCCATACCACAAATGTAGACTGTCCTCAGTCTCTCTTTGCCGGCAGGTTGGTCCAATACTTCGGGTCTGCACGCGTCTAATCTTTCAGTACAATGTTACAACGGTTCCGCTTTTAGACAGGTAGGCGCGCGATGTTGGGATCGAGCCCAGAGGTTTACTTCCCATCAGGATCGTGACAGTTATATACGTCTCCTGAGAGAGTACTTGACATTTGGACATCGCTTTACAGATATTTCAGTCATCTGGACATTTTTCTCGTTATGTTTCTGACACTTCAGCAAGAGATCGGTACTCCTGTTTGTTCTTTAGAGCTTCGCAATGCAGGGTTGTGCGTTTTAAAAAGCTCGCGTCCTTGCTAAGTTTTAGACAATTTGGACTTTATAGCCCATTTCTAAATCTCTTTGCTATCTGCATCGCTCAAACGCTCCAACCTTTTCAAACAGAAATGTCTTCCACTTCTACTTCCGCCATGGCTCGTGCTCTGCGCTCGCCTTCCGCGCTGTCTCTCTCGCTCTCTGCCGCGATTCTACCGACTGAGGGCCGTTCCCCCACTATGGTCTATGTGGACCAGCCGGTCCCCTCATTTTCCGACCTCCTTGAAGATGCCGAGGGCGATGTCTTTGTCGCCATGGAGCAAGGGTGGATTATTATGGCCGAGGAACTCGCGCCCCGTATGGACCATCAGGGCCCCCTTGACCTCGACGAGTTGATTGACTTCGTCGATCACTGCTCCATGCTCATCGTACGCCCATCTTTTACTTATTAAAACCTTTTACTTATTTACTGGTCTCAGGATGCCATCACTGGCGTGGTCCGTGGCGCGCGTTTTTCGCTGCCATATCCGGCTATTCTCCTCCTGCGCGCGCTTCACCTTCAAGTGATGCGCATCCCTGTCGACGCGCGCGAGGCTTCGTGGTCTTCCTGGCGCACGGTCATATCGACTGACCTGGGCCACAATTCCATTCTTCTGGTAAGTGACTTGTTTACTTCTTTACTCTGCCTGCCCTTGTCAAGCTGACTACCTTTTACTTTAGGGCCAGGCTCCCACTGTGGAGCAAGTCCTGGACCAGGTGGGGTCGCGCTTCGAGCGCGACAATGGTGAAAGTATCTTTCAGGATACTTTCCTCGTCCCTCCTCGCATGGTTGGCGCACCGCGCCGTTACCATCAGTACCGGGACAGTTGGTCCGCCACGCCCTTGCCGGCGCGCTCCCCGGTCTTGGTACCCGCGGTTCGTTTATTACTGCTTTTTATTACTTTTCTTCGGTAGTTGACTTATTTTAATAGCCCCTCAAGCGGAAGCGTACAGCTGGGTCCAAGGGCAAAGGCCGTGCGGTTCCCCAGGTATATCTTTTACTTTACGAGTTTCACATTATTGCTGACTTGATTTCAAAATTCTAGTCCGACATGTCGCGCGCCCAGGGGACTGGCAGTGCTTCCGCGCCGCGTCCCTCGGAAGCAGGCCCGGTATGTCTCTTTTCTCTCTTGAAGTCATTTACTTTTACTCATCTTTATCTCCTTAGTCCTCTGGGCAGCCGCTGGTGAAGGTTGAAGTCCCTGAACTTCGGCTCTTCGATGATGAGATCGCCCGCCAGTTGGCTCAAGAGGGGTTCGCGGAGTTGTTGCCTCCCGCGGCCCCTTCTCCTCGTCGGTCGCGTAAGACCACTCGCTCTAGGGATAGGGCACAGGCGACACGCCGCAAGCACGCGCTGGTTCCCAACCGGGAGCTGACGCCGCTACAGTCCCCTATTACCTCCCTGCTGGCTGACCTTGCGCCGCGGCGCTCTTCCGTATGTTTATTACTACTTTATTTCTTGTTACTGATCATTTTTACTAGGTGGGCTATCCTTGCACAATGTGCGCCACCCGCGGCGACATTGAGTGCACCTTCAACGGTTGGGGTAAACCGTGCGTGGAATGCGCCACCGCCAAGAAGGGGAAGTGCAGCTTCAGCCTCACTCCCCAGAAGCGCGCTAGGCTCCGTGAGGATCTGGGGCCCATGCTTGGTGCGGGCATTTCTAGTAAGCCATCTTCTTTCTGTCTTTTTGTTTACTACTGATTTTACTTATTCTACTAGCGGTTGCTGAAGCCTATGCTCAGCTCAGCGACGCGGACACCCTTGCCGCGGAGGTCATTCAGGCCGCTAACCGCGCGCTTGAAATGCGCGACTCCTTGTTGGCGCGCATAGTTGGCACCATTGGTAGGTTGTACGAGGAGGAAGGCCTGGAGGGCCTTCAAAACCTCTTGCTGACTACGCCAGCCACGGAGAGCGCCCTCCTCTTCTACGCGGACTTCCAGAATCTCCCTTGGCCGCCCTTGGAAGAAGAAGTAGAGGTTGATGACAGTTCTTCGTCGTCAAGATCTTCTGCGTCCGTTCCTGACAGCGAGGAGGAGTAGCCGCGCCGCGCCCCCCCCCTACGTTTTATATATATATCTGTGTTTCCCTGGGCCCTAGTGCCCTTTTTTTTTTTTTTTTACTTACATATTCCCCCGCCTTTCGTTGGGCTTCAATTCTTTAATTGAAGTCCAACACATATCTTATATACAGTCCCCTGGACTTTAAACAATACAATTGGTTTTTGCCGTTGTTCTATTGTCTTCATAAGAAAGCTTCCGCCCTTGCCCCGGCTACTTAAGTTATAAATAGTACGGTTTAATTCTGGTGCAATTCTCTCGATCATTAAAAACCGTGGCGCGATCACTGACTTTTTATAGACAATCTATTTCAATCCTTGTAACCTTGGTAGGTTTTTCCAATTCGATTTTGCTTATACCCATCTCCCCCTCAACACTGATAACAACTGTCCCAGTTGTCATGCGGACACTGCCGCGCTCCACATGAATTTTTACGGAGCTCCTTTTTTTTTTTTTAATTGGGCCCAGCATTTCAATTAGGCACGCGTCTCGGACCTGTTCAGTTGAAATGTATAGATTTTTCTGGGGATAGAACGCGCGCAACGAATGAGAGACTGGGTAGCACTTCTCTAGTCGTAGAGGTATAAAAAGGGCACTGGCTGTGCTTTTTGTCCCAAGACATCGCCCAACTCTATTATACTCTCTTTACAACGTTCTGGTTCGAAGAATCAATTTCCTCTGCATCATTATGACTAGCCCCCCCAACTATCAAGACATCGAGAACTTCAAGATGGTCCAAGCTCAGTGGCACACCTTTCAAGCTCGTTTATCGATGGACACCCTTGTTGAACAAAGGGTCAGCGTCCGGAAGTTAGGCGAAACCGCAGTACACTTTTTACCAATTAACTTATATACGCCGTTATCGTAACAACTTTTACAATTTACAGCTACTCCTGACTGAGTCCAAAATGGTTTTGACGGAGCGGTCCTGGCAGAATGTTATCTTTGGCGTCCGTAAAGCATTCCAGGGACTACAACATGTATACCCCGAGTTACTTCAAGAGCCCGTCTACCGCAACATTGTGACTCTTACTGCTGCTATTCACCGTCACCGTGAAAAGGTCCGCACCGAGCACCTGTCTCAAACCGCGGTGCGTGCTTTTTACCTTATCTTGCACTGTACTGTTCTTAAACCATGATTTTCTGGTACTAGGTCCCTGCTACTGGTGGTGATGCGGATAGTCCCGCTATTCCAGGCGAGGTCATTGCTGGCGGTGAATATGACGGTGACATTGAAATGTCTGGTACTGACTCGGTATGTTTCTTTTTAGCTACCGCGCTGTCAGTGCGCGACATACTCAATGGCGTCTCTTCTTTACTCAAGAATATGGTCATTGATTCCGGCGCTACGGCTAGCGCTACTGTCTCAGGGCCAGTGACTAGTCGTCTCCTTAGTGAAGGACCAATCACCCGTAGTCGCAAGGAGAAGGAGAACATTAAGGTTCCCCGTGTCAAAAGGACTAAGGCTGAAAAGGCTGCCATCAAGGTACCCATTCTTGTTTTTGCTCTGTCTATTACTTTGTTTCTTATTCCTACAGGACGGTAAGCGTTCCGAGCTCAACCGCGGCAGCACTCTTCGTCCCAAAAAGCGTACGAGGCAGGACACCCCGGATGAAGATCCAAAGGCATCTGCTGAGGGTACGTTTTCTAATAATAGATGGTTCTATTTTTATACTGACTGTGTATCAGATACTCATGTCTTTATTGACTTCCGTCCCTCCAAGGAGCACGATGTAGTCTTAGCGCGGGCGCGCTTGATTGCTGACGCGGGCGATCCCTTGTCACACACCAAGCAAGCCCTTGGTAGGATGCTTTTAAACTACCGCGCTGAGTTGGAGGAGATCAGTCATACAGTGTCCTTCTTATTGAAGCGTCGTGACGCCACTATGGACGAGGTTACTTGCCTCAACGGTCTAATGAACGAGGCCGCTCTGGAGGGAGGCTCTGACGAGGCTGCCACTGCAAGCGCTACCGAAGTCTATGACCAGGATGACAATGATAAAGAGGAGGTAGCTCCGGCTGATGTGCCCTTGCCCGAGGTTGAAGACGACTTCATATCTGCTTGAGGGTAGTCCAATTAACTTCCTCCTTAGTTATGGTGTCCCTCCCCACGCTCCTTTGTATTACTGTCTTTACTCGGTTTAACACTGTCCTTACTACTTAGCTTCGTTGCTTACACTGTCTTTACTGCTTCTGTTTTTCATACTGATTTATCACTTATGCAACTTCCGGTGTGACATAGTAGTTTGTGGTAGCGCCGGCGCTATCCCCTCTTCAGTGTTTTCACTAGAGCTTGACTCTGAATCGGACTGATCCAATTGGACTCTGTCAAAGGTATAGTCACGCTCCTTATAAACTTGTCTATTAGCGGGATCTTTCGATTCCACTAAAGCATTTAATGTTTCGCTAGAGATGTCTATTAGATCTTGCAGATTATCCGGCAGTTCAATTGTACTCCTAGCAAAATAGGGAATAACCCTAAACGCCCCCACTTTATGTTGCCACACCGATCCATCCATTTCACAAACAATATAGGCTCCCCCGCGGTTTCGTCTCAGGACTATCATTGGTCCCAGGTACCGTGGCTTCAGCTTTTTATCGAGCGAACTTTCGACCTCGGTATTTCTAACTAGTACTAAACTTCCTGGTTTGAAATCATAGTCTCTGATGGTTGCGCTGTGATCCTTCTCATACTGTAATAGTCTCCTTCGTTTTTCTATATTGATATGTTTCCTCATATCGGCCACATGCTGGACGTGCTTAGCTAGAGCCTGCGCTCTAAACCCAATGAGTTCCTCTGTAGTCAATATTTTTCCTGGTAACTTTACTAACCAAGTGGCTTCAATGATATCTAACGGTAAGGTTGGGTGCGCGCCCGTAATCATAAAATAGGGGGAGCAACCCGTCCCTCTCCGTATAGTAATCCTGTCAGCCCACATTACATGGTGGAAGAAGTAGTACCACTTCTTTACATCACCACCTGTAGCTTTGAAGACAGCTTGACGCACATCCCAATGTGCGCGCTCGGCGATCCCATTTCCTTTGGAATTGTATGGTGATATACTTATTCCTGTAATACCATACTTGGATTCCAGCCACGCTTTGGCTGCGACAAAGGCAGGACCATTATCCGTTACAATTTCCGTTAGAGAACCCCATCTACAAATTACTTCTTCGAACAGCCACCTTCCCAAGGTCTTGCCGTCCTCAGATTTGAGGGGCGCGCCTTCCATCCATGAAGACAGCGCACATCTTCCTTGGACAATGTATTTATAACCGTTAGACGATGGGCTCATATACATGGTGTCCGCATGCAATACTTGGAATATAGACGGTGTGTGGGTTATAACAGGAGGGATTCTCAACAAAGTTAAAAGCCTTGTCTGACAGATGTGACATGACTTCACATACCATGATACATCGCGTTCCATTTCTGGCCACCAAAATCTTTTATCTATTAAAGATTTTGTTGCATAGAAACCCCTATGTCCAACAGAATCGTGAGACGCCTTCATCATATATGTTCGGTGATTTTTATCAACAACAAGCTGGTGCGCGCTATCGATATTTTTCCTATACATCCTGCCTTCTGGATCCAAAAAGAAATTAGACGCCTGCCTTGCAAACTTTAGGTAGGCGCGATCTGTCATTCCTTTTGGTCTCTTTTGTGGTCTTTTTAACCATTCTTTTATTAAAGGTAGGTTTTTATCCTGTTCCTGTGCCGTAGGTGTCCGTTTAGACTCATCATATACTTCCCTTACATTAGGGTCGTATTTAAACTTTTCATTGGGTATGACAGTAGTATTTACAAGTTGCTTTAGATAAGCTTCTCTTTGAATACCGAACCGTCCTAAACCTAAGTGCTGTTTTACTTCTCCGATAAATGCTGCTTCACCAGCCCAGGCATTGTTTACTTCCACTTCAAAATCAGAGATTTCCTTTGCAAGTTGGAATAGATATCCGCCGCGCGTGTCGATCTCCTCTTTAAAGTCTGACAGTTCCAAAGGGTCATCCAATCCTTCCGTTGGGTTGATAAACCTTAAAGGACCTGAGGGTTCGTCGTAACCATCGTCTGGGTCCGGGTAGACAGGATCCCCTAGCCGCGCGTCGCGTCTTGACAGACCGTCTGGGCCAAAGCCTTTACCAGCTTTATGAACCAAAGTAAAGTGGAACATAAGTATCCTATCGATCCACCTATTTACCGTTGCATTAGGTCCTAAACTTGGGTTTGATAACATCCCCTTAATGTACTTTGCATCCGTTTCCACTACCAAATTTCGTACTCCAATAAACCAATAATAACATGCCATTAGAACTCTCATTAATCCGAATAGCTCTCGTTTGGGTTGTGAGAAGCGCGCTTCGCGCTCATTCAGAGTTATCGAGTCAAATCTAGCATAGTGCTTTCTTCCAGGTATATCAGGGTCTTCCTGGTAGATATAGTAGCCTACGGCTTTCCATGACGTATCTACTGACAGTACTACTGGCGTATTCCAGGTGTAATTAATTGGACGGAGCGCGGGGCTATTTTTAAGTGCGTCTAATAATAGCTGCTGCGCTTCTTCTTGCTCAGGCCCCCATATCCAAGGTTCACTACTCCTAGTTAACTTTTGAATTGGTTGACCTATACGGGCGAAGTCTTTAATGAAATTCCTGCATACACCAATAGTTCCCATGTAAGCGCGTACTTCACTGACATCTTTGCATGGTCCCCATCTTTCAACTACACCGATTCTATCTGTAGTAGGTTTCCGTCCTTCATATGTACATCTATGTCCTACCACTAGAATTTCACTTGCGCATAACATAGACTTATATCCTGAAAATGTTCCTCCAGAATACTTCATTCTCTGTACGACGCGATTTACATTTTGCATATGTTCCCAGAAGAAGCGCCTAACACCTGGAGCACCAGGTAGCTCTTCTTCTGTTCCGTCCGGTAGTTCGTAACGCGTTGCTGGACCGCGCACGGGTACATCATCAATATAGGGTATTGTGACATGTGGTACCTCATCCTGTAGGATGTACGTGACATCGTCATGAAATATTGGAACAGAATTCGTCCATCCCATAGGGAGTGTTACTAATCTCAGCGCGCCAAATGGTGTTTGGAACGTGGTTAGATCGCGCGAGGTTTCTGCTAAAGGCCTCTCATCGTATCCTACATATAGATCCATCATTCCGCCACAAGCGCGCCCTGCGAAGTGTTCTGCTAGTTCTTCGGTAGCGGGTGGTAGACCCGAGTGCGCTATTGTGACTGCATTCAGTGGTTCTAGACTATGTACAATTCTAAGCTTCTTTCCTGGGCCTTTCTTTAATACGGTAAACCATCTAGACCTGTATGATGAATTGGATCTCTCATAGACTCCTGCATCAATTTTTGTCTTGATGATTTTACAAACATCTTCATAGATTCCTGGTGGGATTCTAATGTTCCTCTCTGTCCACGGCGTATGTGGGACTACTGGTATTTCGATGGGAGGAAAATATTCCTTCTTAAAACTACCGCGCTCACTATCATTCCAAGCAAAACCATCATTATGTTTGCACATAAAGTCGTGGATTATATCCATCTCTTTAGGTTTTAAGAAGCTTTCTTCTTCATGTACTCTTTGGAATTCCGCGCGCCTTTCCTCAGTGTACCTCCCAGTTGGTTTAAACGGAGGTGGGTTAGGCGTTAGAACTGGTAGGGCTGCTAAAGGGTCGCCCTTTATATCTCTGATAATTCTAAATTTATCAGGCAGGTCCGCCAGTGTTGGTTTTGTTTTCAAATGTACTGGTTTATACTTCTTTCCTACTAGCTGATCCATGGTCTCAATATTACACTTTTCACTTGTTGCCGTTCCAAGACCGCGCTCGTTTGTGCCAATTTGCCACTGCTTTAATTTACTTAAAGCTTTATTGATCATGGGCTGTTCTTGAGCGTATGTCAGCGGTCTAGTGGGTGTGCTTGCTGGGTCCCTACTGTTCTGCTCGTAGTTTATTACTGGTCCATCGCGCTCATCTACGGAAGCCAAGTACGTGGCTAGTAATTCGCGTTCAGGTACTGTACTATTCATGTTTACATCACTTCTAGACAAAAAGACATCTCTAAGTTCTTTGTGACCAAAATTCCGCTTATCAGTAGGGTGTCTATAACCCGTTATAATAAAGTTCCCGTCCTCATCTTCAGCAATTTCTACGGCTAGCTCTCCTTGATCACTTTGGATTAATTCATCGAAGGCCGAAAATCCTGCTCCGGTTGTCTTTTCAACAGCTTAGGCGGTGATCCCTTTGCATGGGTAGGAATAGTACACCTTCGTCCCGTGTTAGGGTCCGTGATAGTGACTACTTGTCCCCCGTCCCGAGCATTTTTGATCTGACTTTCCGTGAGCGTATCAAACGGTCTCCCGAGCAATACTTTGTATGCGGGTGAATTTATAATATGTACTTGGAGGTAGATGGCCATGTCATTAAACAAGAAAGGGACATTGCGCGCTAATCCCGCTGTTTTCTCCACTTGTTTATTAGCACTCTGCATGTGTATGACAACGTCCGGATCCCATGAAATATCTAAGTCTAAAGCCGTTTGTTTAGCCATTGATACTATTTGGGATCCCCCATCTAATAAAGATTCCTCCGTTCCTACCCCATTTATTACTGGATATACTGCGCGCAAAGAGGCCGATTCTTTTGCTACATACAACTGTTTGGGCTCTTCCCCGGCTGGTAAAGATTCTAAATACTGTAGGACTGGGTCCCCGCATATTATAGATCCCTTAGGTATTCCGCCGCGGTCATACTCTGAGATGAAGAAAGACTGGAATGGGATTGACTCTACTGGTAGCGCGTCATGCCGTAAGTAGTTATCATCAAGTTCCCAGTCCCCTCCAAAGGGTAAGACGTCTTCCTCATCTATTCCGTTTATTTGCAAGTTAGCGTCCCTTTGGGTAAGGGACTTACGTCTGGCAGTTACAATATTCTTTATTCCATCTCTAATGGTTTTTGACGAGCCCATTAACTCTCCCGTGGTCAATGTGATAGGGTTGTCTAACACTTTAGCAATTATATCACCACCTTTTAATTTTACTTCTATCGGGGACTTAGTTTCATAAGTCGGACCGCGCTTAGTGTTAAAATTAGGTAGCGGATCAACTGGTTCAGGGTTGCGTTCCGTTCTCCGGGGTATGTAGGGTACCACGGGCACATCGATGTAGGGTAATTCTTTTCGTACTGGGGACTTTACTGATGGTTCAACAAATTTTACTTTCTTTTTACTAGGAGACGGCGCTACCAACTCCTCTTCACTACTATCCTGACTACTCTCTAAATTGTTACTTTCTTGACGACTATTTCTATTTTTACTTCGGTCCTCTGGCTGTCTCTTGGAACGCGACCTAGTCGTAGGTCTAGCGTGTTCCTTAGCCTCCTTCATCGGACCTAATTGAAACCCGACTCTTTAACCTTGTTTTGGTTATTGAGTTCTGCTACCTGCCCTAATAAAGTACTCATTTGTGCTTGTAAGGCTACTATGTCAGGGTTCGGCGCGCTCTTTGCCGTAGGATTATAGTTATTATTTATATATTCCTGTTTCTGCATCTGAGGTGCTACTGGCAGCGCGGTTTGCGCGCTCTGTTGTCCTAACATTTGTTGCGCTTGAAATTGTGCCATTTGTGCCATTATGGCTTTCAAGGTTCCAATGTCGTTACTATTGTCTACTGCATTATGTGACTGCATAACGGACAATACTCCTGGAGCGGGTCCTTCTGTGACATCTCCGTAATAAAGGGCCGCTACCTTCTTTGAATGGAAGTGTTCCACTTTATCTTTCAATGATACCGTTTCTGGTTCTCTTGGAATATATGATCCGTCTGGTAAGCATACTCCTCCATTTGCGTTGGTTTTTATTTTCCCTTCCTCAAAATGTTTCTGTTTCTCGGGACAGGCCATTATGAAGTGTCCGGGTGTAAAACAGTAGTGACATTTATACGCATTTGGTCTTTGCGGTTGTCCTTCTTTAGGCTTTCCGTACTGATTCTGATACTGATGCTGCTGGGGTGTGCTATTCGTGGCATGGTTCTGAACAGTTGCTTGTTGAAGCGCTTTCATTACATCCTCGAATCCACTCCTCGTATTCTTCTCATTTACTTGGAGACGGTCTAACAAATTAACTATTTGTTGTTTTATTTCATCCATCTCTACTTTGATTTTGGGCGCTGCTGTTGCTGTTACGGACGTTATAAACGATCTATTTGTGTCTGGAATATTCATGTTGGCTACACCTTCAGAAATGCTGATTGCAGTTGCTATAACTTCCTCCAGATCGTACTGATCCCCTTTTCGTCGCGCGAGCGCGGCGGCTTCGGCAATAGTATTAGGATCTGCTCGGTTGTTTGTAGCAACGGCTTGTCCTGCCTGTGTAGCTTTAGACTGATTATTCCCTAGCAGGGTTAGCCTTCCTTGTACTTGGGATCTGAAGACTTCGTCTAGACATCCCAAGAACTTGGTAACTAATTCACGGTTAGAGATAATAGGTGGCCTAACTCCCAAGAGTTTAATAGATTCTGCTTTGAATTCACGCTTCAGCTTTTTCAGCGCGGCCTCATCGGTTACTCCAATACGTGGGTTGGCGCGACACACTGCCTCTAACTTGGCTACTGATCCTTCTACTTGATCGAGTGCTTCCGGATAACTAGAGATCAACTCTGTCTTGAAATCCGTCCAAGTGCCTGTCTTATAGTGGTCTAATGCCCTCCACTCATTCTCTGATTGTAGGTCTGCGTATTTTCCCAACATTAACTTCTTTTCTTCATCATTTGTAATGTTACACTCCTTCCATAGGACCTCCATTCGCTCCAGAAACCGGATTAAACCCGTGGGCTCTTTTCCTTTGAATACTGGTGCATCACGGACGCCTGGTTGGGGCATATATTTACGAGGGGGTTCAGTCATGATTACTGAACGGTTCTGAGTAGCTAACGAGTTCGGGTTTGCTACTGGGTTTACTACAGACGATCTTCCGCGCGCTACTGGTCTACTAGTAGTCGATATGTTTCCTAAGGGCTCTGGAGTTCTAAATACTTGCCTTGGTCCTGAAGATCCAAAGGCTGGTTGTGAAGATCCTCGTGTGCGCGCTCGCCTAGGAGGTGGTAACGACTCTGTTACTCCAGCGTTTTGCGAATTTTTAGTCTGCCGCGTTTTTGTAGCTACTTGTCTTGCAAGTGGCTGATTAGTTAGTCTGTTTGACGAGCTGGCTTGTGGGCGTGGCTCTTGAGACAGATTGACTAAACTTTCTCCGCTCTACTTCAATTTGTAGACGACGTTACTCGTCTTGGTATAATATTTTTCAAAGAAAGATGCTCTCTTTAGACTATTCAAAAACTCTGAACCCTCGCGGTGGGCTCCAGATGAAAGGGGGCTCCTGGGCTATAAGTGCGCTGATGCTATGAAATGTAATCTCTCTCACACACACACCAAACCTAACAATCAACACACGAACAGTAGGAATCGCCTGTTTTGAGTTCGGGTTCAAGTGCTTAGAAGCACTAAGCTTTGAATAGTACTAGCCAAAGCCCTTTCCAATGATCTCTCGACGGGTTCGATTTAGACAAAAGCTTCAACACAGGTTCAAAAACCTGCTAGGTATATTTATAATATCTCTCGATCCAATAGACTGAGTACCAAGTGTACGTTCAATTATTAGTGATCCCAAGCGGATCTATAAGTCCAAGTGACTTATCAAACAATACAGTGCCAAGTGCACTAAGGCCAAGTGCCTAGTAATTCCAACGGACAATACGGTACTAAGTTCCAAGTGAACTAAGTTTCTTTAATTCTGTGGTTCTCCAATCAATTCCAATCAAGACACGTTGAAGCAATCTGATCCTTAATTCGGGCACGCAATAGTGTTTTAACAAATGTGATTTGTATACTCTATAGTCGCGCGAAGTGGGGGCAAGATTCCTTGCCTTAGCGCTACTCATCTACAGTCTATTTATAATGTACAAACTAAATATCATATGGAATTGTAAATTTTACACGGAACCGCGCTCCCGCGCGCCAAGAATCTGTATTCAATACTGATGCGTCTACTACAACTTGGCGCGCGCGCCATGCGTGCCAATTATGTCGTTTACTGGTTACTTATCAAATATTGAAAGAGCTGGCTAAACTCTTATCAAGTCCCGACCGCGCGCTCTGTTATTTAAAACAGCGCGGCACTGTCGTTTACTCCTCCTGATTGTCCTGGTTGCTATTCACGGTGTCCCGTCACTTCCGGTAGTTAACACCAAGTACCCCTGACTAGGATCGGGTTGTGCAAGTCCCGAATTTACAATTACTTCTCCTATTAATGATGATCCCCGGACTAATGATATCATACTACAACGGTTACTTATGAACTAAGACACCGAGGTTGTAACCGGGCATGGTGAATAGGACTAATAATAGACCGTACTCATAGTCCTCTGTACTGATAGTGTATTATCCATTAGACTAGTTCACTCTGATTAGCCGTCTCGGAGCTCGACTCTAATCCTTTATTACTGCTTACTTGGTTATTAGAAATGACACTAATAGCCTTACTTGTTGACTTTATAAGTGCAAACAATTTCGGGCCCTATCAGCGTCTAGCTGAAAATGATCCTGGTCTCATAGAGCCTTATCTAAACACACTACGGAGAGTGAGTATCTCTGCATGTCATGCCAACGATACAGATGCCATTGAAATCCACGCAGTGGTCGTTCGAGCTTTCTGGGTCTTAGTTGTCAGCTACCCAGACCAGGTTAAATGGCGTTTGGTGGATGCTTTCCACAATCATAATTATATTTTGGCCAAGCACCAACGTACTCACAAAGCACGCGACAATACTGAAGAGCTTGTGAGCTACATTCGGGATATGCCACTCGAAGGCTGGGAAGTTCCCTCGAAATTTATCAATGCCTTGATAACGCTGAAAGGGGGCTCCTGGGCTATAAGTGCGCTGATGCTATGTAATGTAATCCCTCACACACACACACACCAAACCTAACAATCAACACACGAACAGTAGGAATCGCCTGTTTTGAGTTCGGGTTCAAGTGCTTAGAAGCACTAAGCTTTGAATAGTACTAGCCAAAGCCCTTTCCAATGATCTCTCAACAGGTTCGATTTAGACAAAAGCTTCAACACAGGTTCAAAAACCTGCTAGGTATATTTATAATATCTCTCGATCCAATAGACTGAGTACCAAGTGTACGTTCAATTATTAATGATCCCAAGCGGATCTATAAGTCCAAGCGACTTATCAAACAATACAGTGCCAAGTGCACTAAGGCCAAGTGCCTAGTAATTCCAATGGACAATACGGTACTAAGTTCCAAGTGAACTAAGTTTCTTTAATTCTGTAGTTCTTCAATCAATTCCAATCTAGACACGTTGAAGCAATCTGATCCTTAATTCGGGCACGCAATAGTGTTTTAACAAATGTGATTTGTATACTCTATAGTCGTGCGAAGTGGGGGCAAGATTCCTTGCCTTAGCGCTACTTATCTACAGTCTATTTATAGTGTACAAACTAAATATCATACGGAATTGTAAATTTTACACGGAACCGCGCTCCCGCGTGCCAAGGATCTGTATTCAATGCTGATGCGTCCTCTACAACTTGGCGCGCGCGCCATGCGTGCCAATTACGCCGTTTACTGGTTACTTATCAAATATTGAAAGAGCTGGCTAAACTCTTATCAAGTCGCGACCGCGCGCTCCGTTATTTAAAACAGCGCGGCACTGTCATTTACTCCTCCTGATTGTCCCAGTTGCTATTCACGGGGTCCCGTTGCTTCCAGTAGTTAACACCAAGTACCCCTGACTAGGATCGGGTTGTGCAAGTCCTGAATTTACAATTACTTCTCCTATTAATGATGATCCCCGGACTAATGATATCATACTACAACGGTTACTTATGAACTAAGACACCGAGGTTGTAACTGGGCATGGTGAATAGGACTAATAATAGACTGTACTCATAGTCCTCTGTACTGATAGTGTATTATCCATTAGACTAGTTCACTCTGATTAGCCGTCTTGGAGCTCGACTCTAATCCTTTATTACCGTTTACTTGGTTATTAGAAATGATACTAATAGCCTTACTTGTCGACTTTACAAGTGCAAACAATTTCGGGCCCTATCAACGCATGCTTCAAATTATACAGAGCTTGGCCGTTTTAACGAAGCTCTCCTCCTTTGCAAAGAAGCCATAGCCATTGGAGAGAGGTTTGCTACGGGAACCGACAACCTCGGGATTTCGCTAGGTCTAGCTGATGCCCTTTCTACATACTTGGAATGCCTGCGTGATACTGAAAAATATGACGAAGCTTTGTCCGCAAGTAAAGCCGCTGTGGATATCTACCGCCATTACCCTCGAGATGATACGACAATTTTGGCTTGCAAACTCCATGAATACGCTATCAACTTACGACATGCAAAACAGCTACCAGAGGCGATTGCTGCCGCAGAGGAGGCTCTTATGCTGTGTCGTTCTTCGTCTTTAACAACTATGTTTGTTAAGATCAGACTCCCCTATGTCCTTGAAATGCTGTCCACGACTGTAGCGGAAGCAGACGATGAAAATCGTGCCTTTGAAACCATTCTGGAGTCTGCAAACTTATTTGGCGGGATCAAGAGTAACCCTACCATTACCGAACCATGGACCTATGCTGAAACCCTGTATGCCAACACCCTCGTTAGCGTTTCATCTCAATATGTGGCAAGGGGCAACTGGCAAGACGCAGGAGCTGCCATCTCTGAAGCCACAAAAATATACAAAAAGCGTGTTGTCTCTGCTTCAGCCTATCACCCGCTTCTTGCAAGGGCTTTGTTTCTGACAGCTATTCAACTTTGTGCAGCTGGACGTCACGAAGAAGCTAAATTGGCCGCTAAAGATCTACGTGACAGAAGGCGCCTTCTGGAATCCGTAGATCCCGAGGTGGCCATGCTTGTCCGCGTTGCTTTGACTGAACTTGCAGGATGATCATCTCTGTCTGCCCTACAACAAACATATCTTCAATGTACCTGCTCCTCCTCTGCACAGGCATGACAGGCATACAAGATTTCAAGCAGTAAACAAAGCTGAGATAATACAAACATAACACAGTATATATAATGGAGCCTATATTCCCAGTATTAAGCTTCCCGGATTTATGAACATCAATATCATTTATATATTGTTCCTCACCAACGTCATGTACAACCCGCATGATGGTTGGAGAAACCTCATAGCTGTGGTGAGAAATTTGCAGACATTGATGTCGGCCTGTCTGAGTATAAGTATGTAGTGGTAAATCAGTCGGTCGGCGAGAAAATTTGTGCGCCCTCTGGCAGAGTAATGCATCAGCAAAAGGGCTCTGACTGGGTATTGGATTGTGGCTTGTGGGAAAGTCAGCCCAACATGGCGGGGCCTGGTATTCCAAGGTATGCGGGCAGCCATGTTTGTAGCAAACTGGGATGGCTAGTTCAATCTGGGGGCATAATGTAAGGTGGGGAGAACATTTGATTCACTTTTTATTGTACTCTCGATTATTGTGATAACTTTCCAAATTAATCATAATTTTTTCTGGTACATGGATTGCGTTGCAAACATGAGAGCGCGCAAAAAGGAGAAAAACAGAACATTAAAGTGGGGCATACCCCTTGGCATCCAAAACATCTTCCCAAGTCTCCTCGCCGTCCTTGGGACCCAAATCATCACCATTCGCTTCATCTTCATCCTCATCTTCGTCGGTTTCATTGTCATCATTCTCCTCCTGGCTATCCTCTCCCTCATCATCACTGTTGTCGTCTCCTGCTTTGTCACTGTGATCATTCAAGCCACTTCCACTGACCATCGGGTCATCTTCTCCATATTCCTTGAAGAGGCCATGAATTTCTTGGCTGATTTTCGCTAGTGTGTCCCACATTGTTTTATGTCCAATGCCTCCTCCACAAAATCGCATGAACATATCTCGATCGACGAACCTGTGAGGGCTCAATTTATGGAAAATTTGCAAAAGTGAAGATAAACTCACATTCCAACATAGTAAAATATCCAATCTTCATTGTTCTCAGCAGTCTGGTGTACACTGTCCAAGGTCCGGTCCAGCCCCGGTCCAGGCAAATTTTGCTGGACCTGGACCTGGACCTGAGGTCCGGTCCCATTTTCTTCGGACCTTGACCCTCAAGGTCCGGACCGTGTCCGGACCTGGTCTGACCCAGGTCTGACAGCCAAAAAGTTTTTTTTTCAAGAAAAAGAATGCTACATGTGTCGCTAATCATCCTCCTCACTCAAGCAGTCAAAATCTGCATCCAGAGCAACCCAGACTTCCTTTTGTACCTCTAGTCTTCCATCAGCATATGCGCCTCATAACCTTTGTAAACCACCAAATTTCTTCTTCTCCATATTTCCGCGACGTGCTGAATCTGTCCAAGCTGAAAGCGAAAATGCATGCTCCACAAGACAAGATGACCCCGGAATTGCAGTGGAAACCATGTTTGCACCATCTGGATCATGGAGGTGAGGATGGATTTGAATACATGAAATGTCAACTTACCTTCTTTTCCTCGAGTTTTTTTTACAATTGTCTTGGGGTAATCTAGCCCTTGCACCCGCTTTGAAGGCTGAATGTGTCGTCCTCCCTCAATAATCAGCCCTGTATCCACTTTGTCTCGCTCCCGACGCAACATTTCATGATGGAAGGGCCTCTGCACATTGCGTGGATTGACAGAAAAAAAAGGCGAGGGTCTTCTCAAGGTCCAAATATGGGCAAATGTTACCATTACATCATTTTACGTACTATCGATATTCTACCAGTCCTTGAACATGTGCATGATCATCGAAAACTTTGGTCATCTTTGTGGAGGTGCGTAATCTCTAATGTATACTCAGGTCCACGCGGTCCGGACCCGGTTCGCGGTACACTTCTCGACTGGACCTGGACCTGTGAGGGTGGTCCGGTCCAGTATTTTGCTGAACCTGGACTGGACCTGTGAGGGTCGGACCTGGGTCGGACCCGGTCCTGCAGGTCCTGACCCGGACCTTGGACAGTGTAGTCTGGTGTGATATTGAAGGGCCAAGTAAATTTGAAGTACGACCATGGGCAAAGGCAGGAATCATGTGGACTCCACCGGATCACCTCACTTGGGTCTAAAAATCCGAATGCTTGAGGATCGGCGCTATCCACAAATCCAATGCGATGAAGCCTCCGAGAAGTCCAACCAGCATGGTATCTCAAATCGCATCCGAACCAATGTACCCAGAGAAATACCATTTTCTGTGGGTCATCTGATTTGGATTCTGGTCCAACATGTCGAACCTGAGCATGGAAGATACCAATAATGCGTGCATACCAGTATGGATGGGAATCCCAGGTATTGGGATCTTCGTGTGACAGGACCATGACATCGGCATGAGTTCGGGGGTTGACAGAGTCTTGTGAGCGACGCATATCATATGTCGTATAGTTGAAACAGATCACCTTGTGTTTATATATCTTGTTGTTGACAAAACTGATTGTATTACGCTCCTCATCTGAAAAGGGTGTCTCGTCACCATCAAAAGAGTGACCAAGGATACAGCTGAGTAAGTGGTTCTTGAGCTGTGGAAGAAAATTCTGTATGCTATTGAGCAAAAGCTAGGGGAAATTGTAGTACCAACATACTGTCATTGCAGGGTCATTGCCATGCTTGGTGAGCCATTGTGTGATGTTCTCATAGTGCCTTGTTGACACTTCAAATGGAACAGCAGCAGTAGGCTTGATATTTGTCAATGCAGGCATGGGAGTAGGATGGTCCGTGGCATTATCAAGGATTTCGGTAGTTGCTAACTGGGCCTGTATGGTTTGTTCATGCCAAAGCCTCATATTACGAAGAATACGTTCGCGTTGTTGGTGTTTTGCTATTTGCCATGTGAATTGCTGGAGCTTGTTGGTGTGTGCATAAAAGCGCTTGACACGGTGGTGCTCGAGTTCACCCTAGAGAAGGGATGAGTTTCTGAATATTGTGGGTGGTAGATAGACTCACGACTTGGGTGGAATAATTGTCTGTCGTACCATATAGCCAGATATTCTTCACATAGTCCCCAAGTGCATGCAACTTGTAAGTGCAAAGATTGAAGACTTTGCGAAGTGCCCTGTCCTTTTTCTTTCCCTTCTGTTTTTTTTGGTCTGAGGGATCTTTCTCTTTGCCTTTGTCAGTAGGAGCTTGTTCCTTAGCCTTACGAGCAGCAGTTGCAGCTTTACGCCTCCCACGTGCTGCCTTGCGAGGGAGTTCCTTGGTGACAAATTCCTTGCAGGTGGTGTTGGCAAATCGTCGTAAGGCCTGGCCTAATGCAGTTGTTGTTGTTTCAAAAAATCAAAGTGAGGCTGTTGTATGTACCCGAAGTTTCGCATATGCATGCCATGTGGCCAGGACAAACAGTAGATCAAGGATGACTCCATTGTGAGGTTCTGGGAAAGAGTCTCAAAAACAGGGATGGCACACTAACAAGTTCTCAGTGATTCTGAGAGTTGTTATGATAGCTGATCAGTACCTGAAGCAAATCCTCAAAGTCTCGAGCAGCGAGTTTCTTCATCCCTGAAGCATTGCTGTTGAACCATCAGATTGTATCATGCCCAAATGTAGGTACCTGGCGGAAGCTACATGTAACAATTTAGCGAAAGTAAAATGTTATAAGTTCCAAAACTTACTGGCGATTTAATTCTTGAATTTTATGTCCACCTGCAGCATACAATACTCGTATGAGGTGGGTAAATACAGCTTTCCAAACTCCCAATTCAAACTCATGAAGCAGGTCTGGAACAAACATTGAATAGAAATTAAACCCGAATTTTGACAGCTGTATCGAAAAGGCATTCTGTTGAATGCAATTAGCTAGCACTGTTAGATTTTTTAGGGCTAAACTTACCCTTGTCGGCACCCAAGATTTCGGTTTGAGGACACCCTCAACCCAGGTGCTATTAACACGCATGCCGCGTTCAAAAATCCAGCCACGTGTCAACTCAATTTTTTCCTGTCGTCAAATATTGTCCTCATGGATATTTTCGCGTCGTTTGGTGTTGAATTTTGTGCCCATGAGAGGTATTTGATCTTTCTGAATAAAACATCTTGGGTAAGGGCATGTCGCAAGATACTTGATGGTGGCCAAAAGAATTCTAAAGAGGTAGAGATCAGTATCACATCTGTAAGCATAATGAGATACTTACTTCTCAGGGTAATCCACTGAGTAAGTAAAAAAATGAGGAAAGAGCCGTCTCATTATTCCATCTGCACATTCAATAACTATACCATGTTCATAAGCATGCATGAATTCGGGATCAAGCAAAAGCTCCCAGATTGCATGCATGAGTTCATGCTTGAGGTGCTTTAGAGTTGCCAATGATGCACTGATACCTTCAAATATTTCGGTGTATACATCTTGAAGAGTGTCTGGCAACTGTATGAAGGATTCAGTGCACTGTGGATGAAACAATACAAAGCAGCTTACTGATGGAATGTAAGCAAGATGATGAGCAGCAAAGGACGTTGGCTTGCCATGGGGATATTTTGATTGGTTACCAAAAAAAGCATAGATCGGCCAAAGTGACGCAGTACCAAAGTTGGCAAGGTGGGTGGAGTCCGACCAGAGCATTATTGCGGCCACTGCCATTTCAAGTGTACATCCAGATTCATGAGGCTGCTTCTGGATCTTCTTGTGCTCAGCCAGTAGTGCGTCCGAGTTGTAGATTTCACTAATGACATGTTGTGGAGGCTCACTTGGGGATGGTTTCCAGAAGAGTTGGGGGGGCGAAAAATGGAATGTTTTTGCAATGGGTTCCTGAAAGGCTGATTTAATAATGGAGAGAAGACTTCGATGGTAGACACCAGGAACTTCAAATTCGGGTGCATCATTTTCACTCTTGTGTTTAAACCTTTCCACTGGTAGTCGAAGCTTGACTGTTGACTCCTTCCAACCATCTTCAGGGTGTAGTCCTGGATTATCTGCATGGTTGTCGAGCTGATGAAGTTCCCAGGTGGCACTAAATCCCTTGAGGTGTTCCCGTTTGAAGTCATCAGCTAAGATCACATCTTGCACGAGAGAGTCAAGCTCAGCAAGAGACTTCATAGTCGAACCACCATAAAACCAGCTCATTAGTCGGAAGACAGTCATGTTGAAAAAAGGAGCAAAGAAATGTTCTTTTGGATCCTGGGCACCCAAACCAAGTCCTGACCACCAGTTATGACAAGCATCAGGAGACTGCAATGTGGCCAAACCAGGTGCATCACAAAAATTGTTGAGGTCAAGGGTCTCATCTGGATCATTTGTGGGAAATGTTGTATAGATGTGATATAGCCCGAATTCATTTGGTTCCGTTTCAAGAAGTACTTCTGCACCTTGAGGTGGTTCAGGTGATGAAGAGGGCTTGGAAATTACTTCAGGGATGTCCTTGTTGATGATTTTGGGTGGGCGATCAGGCATATGAGGGACTGAGGTAGCAGATGATGGCAAAAAATCTTTATATTGACGAGGAAATGCTTGAACATGGCCTGAAGTAGTTGGTGCTGGCTTAAAAGTAGGTTCGTCTTCTACATGAGATGGTCCAGCATCGTCTACCTCCATCTTATAAGATAATAAGAAAGGTTAGATATTGCTTGTGCTTGGACTGATTTACTACACACCTGGTCATTGGAATTACCCTCCGGAACCTCCATCTCATACCCATCCTGTTCTTGCTGTTCTATCCTCTCCATTCCCTCTCTCAGCTTCCTTTCTTGCAGCCTTTGGTCCCTCTTCTCAAACATCGCCTTTGCTGCTGGTACAACACTTTTGCACTTTCGCCGATGCCAGCCAAGTCCAGATTTACTCTTGAAATCATTTTGTTTACAGGCTGAGCATACAAGTACCATAAGAAAAAAAACCCAAGCAAGGCGCATAGGACTGAATGAGCTGGTGAATGTGGAAGAGCTTAGCCTGCCAACCTGGGGCTGGACTTCGTGGAATTACAACCAGGGATGACACGTGACCCAATCACATCGTCGTCTTGTGCACATCCTTTCATCCTCAACCTCCATCTTCCTTCCACTTTCTTCCTCTCCCAATTTCTCCCTCCCCACATTCACACCATTCCCATTCATGTCCAGTCAGGAATCTCAAGCCTCCAATATGTCTGATAACAGCCACACCAAGTCGCGTCCTAAAAAACATTGGCTGGTCGATGCATTTGATAACCCTTCTCAGAAGCGGGCCAAGTTAGTAACAAAAGCTTACCTATTGCTAATTGATGATTGAGTTTTTGCAGATCATCAATGCTTGGAGAATTTCAGAAGGCTGCATGTTGGCTTGGTAGAAGCCAGGATCCATTCATCAATTTTGCTTTTGTTTTTGATGTTGGTATTGAAGGGGAAGGATTGGAGCCAGGTGTTGAGAGTGCTCATTCCAAAATGTACGCATGTGTTTTGTATGGCCACCTCAAAGCTAACTATGGGCTAACATGTGTATGCATGCTTTCAGATCGGGTTACGAGTTTTATCTGCACCTATATGCACTCTTAAAAGGCCGCATCACCGGATTCTTGCACCATATGGCCCCATTCAAGAAACATCTAGATAAGTTGAACCCTCTGACACAAGAGGTAAGTGTGTCTCAATAACCCACACTCGAATCCACTAAATGTATGCTATCAAAGATGTTAAGAGCAATGGGAAGTGCTTGATCTGACGATTGCTCAAGTCTGAGGGATACAGGCTTGAGCTACATTGCAATGGACTTGCCAGCATGTTGCCTAGAACCACACATCCCCCCTCACGCTGATAAAGGATCTCATTGAGGCTTCCAACACCCAGACTTGGCGCGATTACTATGCCCCATGCAGATGCTCTCAGAATTTGATGCTAGCCCTGCTGAGTACTTTTTTTTTTCATAACACATGCATGACTTGATACTTATGTGACCCTAGAATGATGCCCAAACTTCAAGACGGACATATCCCTGTGTGTTCAATGGATTTTCCTTCTTTCCTGTATGACCACAACATAGAGTATGACCCAGAGAATATCCAAGAGGGACTTTGTTGGGGCCCACTCCTTGTAAAAGCACGTATTGTTCAAGTTCATATTAGCCATCTCATGAATTTTTGATGCATATAACTACAGGTTTGGAGGCATCTTTTCACGTCTCCATCATCAGCGACCTGGACCACTCCTGGCCCTGGGTGCACAAAAGGGTGTCAAGCAAAGATCAATGGACTGACCGAGGTGACCCCACGAACAATTGCATATGCCACGTTGCATGTGAGTGTCTCTTTAAAGCTGTCGGATGTCCAACATGATCTCAAATCTTCAAGGCACGGTGGCTCATGTGCATGCAAGATGACTGGAGAGCTGAGGATGGTGTTTTTGACAAAGAGAAGTTTTTTGTGGTGATAGCGTCTCTCTTTGAGGGTGACCCCGATGATGCTTGGTGTGTTGAGACCCTGGCATGGTGGAACGAGTACGTTTTCTTGCATTGTCATTAGCTGTTCTAAAAGTTTTACATACAGATGTGTTTTTAAACCACCTTTAGCACCCATTCTCATCAAACAAACAGGCCTGTCCGATCATGTGAAATTTATGGCACAACGGCTTGCTCAAAAAACAAAAGTCGCTGGCCATTCTTGCACTCCAAACAACCTCAAGGATTCTAGTCCACCTCCCTCAAGCCCACCTCGTTTGAGTCCCCCTCACTCAAGCCTGGCTTGCTCATGTCCACCTTGTTTAGGTCCACCTGCAGACTCGACCCCAGCATTTGTCCCTGCACATCACTCAAGAAAATCCCTGTCACCAGTGGCATCTGGCCCTTGTCTTCCTCATCCACACTGCCATAATCCTTGTCAGATACTAGATTCGGACGACGATTCAGTCCTAACGCCGCCTCCACCGAGCCCACCTCAAAAGCCGAAAGGGAGACAAGCCAAGGCCAAAGCACCAACTGCTGTGACGGCAAAAAAGGGTAAGCAGAAGGCGAAGCCCTAAAAGGCTATATATCTCTGTTTGCACCGCTACTTACGCACTCCTCATACTCATTCCTGGCCTTCAACACTCATTTCATTCTCAACGCTCACTCTTGGTTTTGATGCTACCCTTCAATTATGGACACTCTCAATTTCTGTCAGCCATTCTCAGTTCTCACTCACAAACCTCACTGCTGCTCTCTCATATTCATTGTAACTTTGTCTCTGCCTTGCATTACTGTTCTCGCCATGTAGCACCTGCACTTAAAATATTAATAATTTTTTCGGAATTGATTTGATGTGAGTGTGTATTGAAAGGACCCAACTAGTCTGGTAGGTGCTTGGATGACGTGGCCAAGCCTTACATGCCTCACAAGGTTTGTCGACCTTACCTGGCCTTGCATTGCTCACCAAACAGGGAGGCCATACAAGGTCCACCTGAATTGGAGCAGGCACAACCTTACATCAGAATTTGTGCTTATACATTCTTATACATTGGGGGTACCAGGTTGGCACCTGATAATTAAATGGTAGACCTTGTATTTGCAATGTATTCTGAGGTAAGGTCCTGGACCTTTTGCTGATGTGGAATTAGGACTCAGACAGAGATAGGCAGAGTTACAAATGGTCACGTTCCCTGTCGCGTCGTGTCATCTGTATGAATAGAATATCTCTGTGCGCTGTTAAGTTTCTCTGTGTCCTCAGTCCATAACTTCAAGTACGTCCCTGTCCCACTGCAAACCTAACACAGTTATGCCGAAAGATGGGTTCAGATGACCAACAGGGTAGGGACCTTGACAGCAGTGATCTTGAGTCAGATGACGAACTTGAATGTTTGAGTCACCTGCCACTTGGGCGGCAACTCCCTCTCCAATGACAAAACAAGGAACAATGCAAGGAATCTCATGGGATCTGGTAAATACTTGTAGTATTTATATTGCTATAGCAATTGTATTTGAGGTACAACTGGGTTAATGCACCTGAACAAGAAACAAGAATAAATGCTGCAGGCAAACACACCACCAACAAAAATCTAGAAATAATACAGTATATTTTCTGCCACACATAGATCATAGACAGAGCACAAACACATCAAACATAGTATATATTTGGTACAGAGATCTCGCACAGTCTTATAGGAATCTAGACACGAAGTGAGTCTCAGATGTGTGCGCAAGAGCAAAGGCAACAGCTCATATATTTACCTAGACACAAGTGAGTCTAGGATTGAGTCAAGTAAGTAACAAGAACTGTAAGTAATGTAAAGGGGAATATTCACCTCAGATGTGTGCGCAAGAGTGAAGGCAACAGCTGAGGTGAGAGGACAAAAACTAACAGGTATTTCTGTGAAAAGGAATAGGGGTCATAGGGAGATAATGGGACTAGCAGGGACTATGCAGAACAAGGGTAAAGGTTGTACAGTACAAATATGAAATAGAAAAGGTAACGCGTGCATGGTATGACCTTGTGCGTGGCTTGGCGTTTGGGCATCAGCACCCTTGCCAATCCAACACTCCCCCTCAAGGTGACAAGAGCCCGAGTTGTGACGCAAAGTGCTTGACTTTGGTGGACAGCAGGGCTTTGGTGAGAGTATCAGCCACCATGTCTTCAGTGGGGCAATAGACTAGACAAAGGGAGCCACGTTTGACAATCCAGCGGATGAAATGAAAACAAATGTCAATGTGTTTAGTGCAGGCATGGAATTGGTGATTGTGTGCCAGTGCAATGGCAGATTGATTGTCCAAAAATAGCATGGTAGGGTTGAGGTCAGATGGGAATAACTGGGTGATAAGGGAATGAAGCCACAAGGCTTCTTTGACAGCATGGGTGAGTGCAACATATTCGCTCTCTGTTGTTGACAACAAGACAATTTCCTGTCATTTAGCACTCCATGAAATGGCGCCACTGTGAAGCAAGAAAGCATACCCAGAGATGGCATGATGGTCTTTGGCCATGCTGCCATCAGCGTCAGCATAGCCAGTTAAGTCACGGTTCCCACATCCAAACAACAACCATAAGTTGATGGTGCCCTTCAGGTAGCAAAACATTCGCTTGACTGCTTCCCAGTGTGCAGGACCAGGTTTTGTTGCAAAATGTGAGACAGTCTGGACAGCAAATGAGATGTCCGGGTGCATGCCAAGGGAGGCGTACATGAGCAAGCCAACAGCCTCATGGTACGGGATGTCACACATCTGTGTGAATTTGGCAGTAGTGGATGGGGACTGGGACAAAGAAAGGCAGGTGGTGGTTTCCATGGGTGTGGACATGGGCTTCAGCTCATGGAGCCTGTAACAGCACAGTATAGAGTTGATATATGAGTGCTGGGAGAGGTGGATGGAATGGGCCTCATGATCACAGTGGATTTTGATGCCCAAGAGCCAGTGGAGCTCACCAAGGTCAGTAATTTTGATGTGCTCTTTCATGGACTCCTTGAAGTTGACAATGAGGTCCATAGACAACGCAGCAATTGTGCAGTCGTTGATGTGCACCAGTACAACAATTTTTGACTCCCCGTCATGGCAAAAAAACACGGCCTGGTTGACATTGCACTGGGAGAAGCCCATCTTGTCAACCATGATGTTGATGAGCTTCTGGTACCAATGACAGCCAGACTGCTTCAGTCTGTAGAGAGTTTTGACAAGGCCACAGACCTTGCTGGAGGAGTTGGGTGCATGATAGCCAGGGGGCTGGTGCATGTAGATCTTCTCATCAGAGGTGAGTTCTCTGTTGAGGTATGCACCCTTGATGTTGATCTGATGTATGTCCTAGTTAAGGGCAGTGGCTTCAGCGAGGGTGGTATGGATGGATGCAAGTTTGGCGACGGGTGCAAAGGTGTCGAAGTAGTTGACACCTGGGACCTGTGAGAAACCCTGTGTGATGAGGCGAGCCTTGTAGCACACAATGTTCCTGGCGGCGTCCTTCTTTGCTTGGAAAACCCACTTAGAACCAACAATGTTTGCATCTGTTGGTGGGTCAACAATTTGCCAGGTTCCAGCCTCCTTGAGTAGCACGAGCTCCTTGTGGATGGCTTTCTCCCACTACAGCCAATCTGGGTGGCACTTTGCCTCAGCCAATGACTGTGGCTCCAGGGCCTCAGCCTCACTGATCTCAGTGGCCATGGCATATTCCTCTACAAAGTTGGCGGTCATCATCCAATCTGCAGTACCCTCCCCCTCAAGTGAAGTACTCTCAGGGACAGTGGGCAGAGGTACACCACAGGTAAGGATAGGATCGGAAGGGCGCGCTGATGTGACACCATGTCCGTCAATGATGGCTTGGACACAGGTGCTAGGGCAGCGTTCTTGAGAGGAGCAGATGACTTCTTCAACAGGTTGAGCTGGTGAACGAGCTAGGGTTGGGGTGCCTGGGGTAGGAGTAGAAGCGGGAATGGGAGGGGCATTGGCAAACGGCACAATGTTATCAATATCCTCCCCCTCGGGGCATTCCACAGATGCCCTTGTCTTGTCATAGTAGACATTGTGTTCAACAGTGACAGACTTGGTGTCTGGCCAGTAGATCTGGAAGCCATTGCTCCAGTTGTCAACACCTATCCACCGACCTTCATGCACATGACCACCCAACTTATTGCCCTTCTCAACGCATACCCACACCTTCTTGCCCCACTCACGCACTTCACAGAGGTTGGGCTTGTGCCCAAACATGGCTTCGTAAGGAGTCATCCCAGGGACAGCCTTAGTTGGTGTGCAATTCATCAACCATACAACGTGCCACATGGCCTCGCCCCATAAGTTCTTAGGGAGGTTGCTAGCATGCAACAAGGCACAAATGTGCTCTACAATGGTGTGATTACGGCGCTCTACAACACCATTGTGCTGGGGGGTGTCATGAACGGTTAGCTTCTGAGTGGTGCCATGCTCCTTGAGGTGGAGAACAAAGGCCTTGCCAGTGTACTTGCTGCTGCAATCAGAGTGAAAGGTTTTGATGCGCACCCTGAGGGCAGTCTTGCACCACGCCTCGAAGTCTTTGTAGGACTGGAAGGTGTTGGACTTCTTGCAAAGAAGGTCGAGGTGAGTCCAGTGGGTTTTGTCATCCATGAAGGTTACATAGTAATGTTTTCCGCCTTTTGTAGCAACCGGTGCTGGTCCCCACAGATCAGAGTGAACCTTGCCTCCAAACTCTACTGCACGCTCACCAGCGCAAGTCTTGGAGACAGGCTTCCTGGTTGCCTTAGTGTAAACACATGACTCACAGAAGACAGGGTTACCAGTGGGAGAAGTTTTGAGATGCACGCCAGTCACGAATCCATTCTCCATGAGCTTTTTGGTGACTTCAGAGGTGATGTGACCCATGCGCCAATGGAGCTGGTCAAGGCTGACTGCCTCAACCATGGCGTTTGCCTCATCAGGTTCGTGACAAACCCAGTACAGGCCATGTTGAGTCTTCACGACCTCACCAACTTGGTGCCCATCAGAGCCATGGATTACACACTTGCTGCCTCCAAAGGTGGCTGAGAACCCGTTGTCGTCAAGGCAGCCAACTGATACAAGGGTGTAGCCCACCTCAGGGGAATACAACACCTCAGTGAGCCAGAGCTGGGAGACATTGGTGCCATTAGGGACGTTGACCACCATCTCCCCCTTGCCAATAGCATTAAACTTTTGCTTGTTGGCAGCTCTAAAAGGTCTTGGAGTAATTGTAGTGTAATTCTCGAAGGCATCTTGATATGGGGACATATGACAGTGAAAGGGGGCTCCTGGGCTATAAGTGTGCTGATGCTATGAAATGTAATCTCTTACACACACATACCAAATCTAACAATCAACACACAAATGGTAGGAATCACCTGTTTTGAGTTTGGGTTCAAGTGCTTGGAAGCACTAAGCTTTGAATAGTACTAGTCAAGGCCCTTTCCAATGATCTCTTGATGGGTTTGATTCAGACAAAGCTTTAACACAAGTTTAAAGCTTGCTAGGTATATTTATAATATCTCTTGATCCAATAGACTGAGTACCAAGTGTATGTTCAATTATTAATGATCCCAAGCAGATCTATAAGTCCAAGTGACTTATTAAACAAACAGTGCCAAGTGCACTAAAGGCCAAGTGCCTTGTAATTCCAATGGACAATGCGGTAACAAGTTCCAAGTGAACTAAGACTCTTCAATTCTGTGATCTCTTCCAACAATTCCAATCAAGACAACTTTGAAGCAATCTGAGCCCTAATTTGGGCACGCAATAGTGTTTTAACAAATGTGATTTGTATACTCTATAGTAGCGTGAAGTGGGGGCAAGATTCCAACGACAATGACAACGACGAAGACAGCAACAGCAACAGCAGCAACAGTGCCGATGAGGCCTGCGGCAACGACGGCAACAGCAGCGGCACTAACAACAGTGCGACGACGATGACGACAACTACAACAAAGACGACCACCACCACCACGAGGATGACGACGACTAAGGACAAGGACAACGACGACTAAGGACAATGGGGACAACAACAAGACAAGCGGCCAGTGCTGCTGCCGCTGAAACCCAGGCCGCTGACGACGTCGCGGGGGCCGACGAGGACAACGGGGGGGCGGGGGCCCCCGCCCCCGCCTATATTAAATTATTTTATCATATATGTATTATACTTAGTAATAATATATGTTATATTCTATTAATTATATAGATTGTTAGTAAGTAAAAGAGTAAGTAAGTGCTTCATAATAAAAGAAAGTAAGTGAGTCCGCGCGGAGTCCGTGCAGAGTCCGTGTGGACTTTGTGCTGTCCTTGCAGAGTCCGCAAGGACATGTGGGGGAGTGTAAAGTACAGATCCCAATCAGAATCCGATGTTGGTTCCAATTGTGGCATTAGCCCATTGGACTCCTGATACAGGCTGTAAATCAGGCATTGACCCATCCAAAAGCTAGCTGGATATGTCTGTCAACACCATCAACATGGATTCACAATCCAAGTCCAAGTCCATCATGAAAGCACAGTCTTCACTGTCAGAACCAGAGTCTTTGATGGTGGCGTTCACAGAGCCACTAGCTTTCAATGGGGTCTTCTTATCACCACCAGATAGCTTTGCAGGCTTGGGGCACTTGTCGCAGAAGTGTCCCTTGTCACCACAGTTCCAGCATTCTCCACACAGCTGCCTAGGGGAGTTTTGGCTCCTGCCTGATGAGACAGACAGAGCTTCATCATCTACCTTTGACTTTGAGCTCCCCCCACAATGGGATTTGCATTGTGTATTGACACACTCAGACTCTTCAACAATCAGGGTGATCAGAATGTTGGGGTTTATGGCTTTGATGGCCTTGCTTCCATCAAGGGGAATTTGGGAAACAGCTAAGAGTTGGGCAGCAAATCGGGAGAGGTGCAGGGGTAGGGAGTTGATGATAGTGGAGCAGTAGTCTTCAAGTGTAATGGTTACTCCATACATAGAGAGCTTCTCCTTCTCAGTGCATAGGGATTCCATGAAGGCACAAATGTTCCCCTTATCAGGGCATTTCATGTTCAGGAACTTCATCTTCAAGTCAGTCTGACTGTAGATGCCCTTCTCAGTGTACTCCATGATGATCATGTCCCAGTGCTCCTTGACAAGCACCTTGCTGTGGATGAGGATGAGGGTCGAGTCAGGGATCTTCTGAGTGAGGAGGGACTTCACGATGCACTCATTCTTGGTCCACAAAGCATGAGCAGCTGTCTCATCAGCCAACACATTTGGGCTCAACATGGGGCACACCAAGGTGCCGTCAAAGTGGCCCCAATATCCTTTCACCTTGAGAGCATCCTTGAACTGCATGTTGAACACCATCCAGTTCAAACCGGTGGCCTCAAGCTTTGGAACAGTAGAGGGAAGGATGTCGGTAGTGAGAGAATTCGAAGACATATTGGCAGTGGGATATATGTATGGAAGTAGGAGCAGTGTTGGGGCCCATAACCTATAGGAATCTAGACACGAAGTGAGTCTCAGATGTGTGCGTGAGAGCAAAGGCAACAGCTCATATATTTACCTAGACACAAAGTGAGTCTAGGATTGAGTCAAGTAAGTAACAAGAACTGTAAGTAATGTAAAGGGGAATATTCACCTCAGATGTGCACACGAGAGTGAAGGCAACAGCTGAGGTGAGAGGACGAAAACTAATGGGTATTTCTGTGAAAAGGAATAGGGGTCATAGGGAGATAATGGGACTAGCAGGGACTATGCGGAACAAGGGTAAAGGTTGTACAGTATGAATATGAAATAGAAAAGGTAACACACACATGGTATGACCTCACGTGCAGCTTGGTGTTCGGGTGTCGGCACCCTTGCCAATCCAACAAGTCTTTCCACATGAGACACGACACATGGAGAACAGACATATTATATGTAGTACCGAGATTTCGCACAGTTTTTCCACATGGCACATGGCACACAGGGATCTTCCACAGGGATCTTACACAGAGGACAGATATATGACAATTGAATATTACACGTGGCACAGAGATCAAGCACAGTCTTTCCACACAAAACACAGCCCACTGAGATCTTACCCAGAGCACTTGCCAGAGCACAGAGATATGTTTTTGGAAGGATTACATAATACATTACAAATCACATGACCGAAATTATCTCCATCCAGGTTGAACCTCCCACTCAGTAAAAAGCAGAAGTCAATCTGTGGTCAGTGAATGGTAGGCTTTTAGTCAGATTGGACCTGAGACCGACTAATATGCGTTTTTGAGACATTTGACTGACTAGCTTTAGTCAATTGATTGACATACTTAGTCAAGCCCTGGTCAATTGACATTCAATAGTCAGTTACAGGTCAGTCAATATGCATTGATTATTAAATGTGGTCCAATTTTCAGTCATCCACCAGTCAGTCCTGAGTCAGTGTTCCATCAATTAATGCTGGCCCATAGTTTTTATATTATATTATTTCTAGTACATGGAGTTGATCTAGCTACACCATTGCAAAGCCTCAAAATCATTTCTCTCTATCACAACCCTGTGTCTTGAATGGCATGGATAGCTTTATGGATGGAATGATGGAATGCCCACCATGCTGTGTGGTGCAGGGCACACAACAACACTGCCTAGAAGGCAGCAATGTCTTCATCAAGTCATAATATATATAATGAAATTTGAAGCTTACAATTTTCACCACACTTCATACCATCCCTACCAGGTCTTGGAGATAGCCATTCAAGGGGAATGCAGTGTTGTCAATGTTGATGGCAAAGTGAACTTGAGCAGTACAGTGTTTTTTTTGCAGTTGTGGGAAGGGATTAACAGAACTGTTGCAACGAAAGCTTTAGTGCCTGACCAATAAAATTGATCAGTCTAGAGACTCACAATTTACAAAAACTGTTGAAGGCCTGAACCTAAAGTGTTATCATCTCGATTAGTAGTGTGATTCAGGTATGGCTGCGCAACGGAGAGGAGCAAGGTGAGTAACACAGTTTGGTGTAACGACGCAGTGAAGGAAGCCACGACACAGCAGCCGGAGCTGTTCAGGGCAGGTCTTACAAACTTCAAAGAAATAACCTATTTTCGTAAGCCAGTTACCGAGAACACCCATTCAAGCAAGCTGAGAAACGAAAACAAAAGGAAGATTTCTCAAATCTCTTGGCAATTTATTTTGGCTTGGTAGGAACATAAGTTGGACTACTGCCTGACCACAGGACGACATCCAGACCAGGGTCAGACCTGTGCACCACCTAACACTGACTAGTCTTTTTACTGAGCCTCCCAGAGTAATATGTACAACACATCTGCTAAAAATGTATTAGTATTGTGGACACGGGGCGAGGTTTCCTAGTTCAGGTGCAAGTCACCGATTCCTCATCTAGTGCAGCTACTCATAACCTTATAATGACTATCGACTTGCCGCTACGTGAGATTCGCGCTCCAGAAATGCATGATCTTCCTAACTTTCCTTTCTTTGGCTTTTTCACTTTCGCATGCTCTTCTGTAAGCAACTATTGCGCCAGTTGGCAACGCGGTTTCATCTGGAGGAGGATCGTGCATGACGGGGAGAGGAGTAGGGCTTAGCGGCGTAAGTGTCGGATAAGATAACAAAGATTCCGATATTGCAGCGATGGACCCCGAGACTGGACAGCGGTTTCGCAAGGCCTTCCGCTTCCGTTCTTCGTTCGCATTGCAGTTACGAGTATTGTTTCCAAAACAGTATCCCAAATTCAGCAGCAATACTGGCGCCCTGTGAAAACCCGAATTGTTGAATGTTCCGGTTGCGAACCGCGTCGATGTTTTTTACCCCCTGATAATTCTATCTTATCGGCTCTGGTGACGGTAGCACAACCCAGATATCGCCTATTCAAGTAAGAAGAATCGCATTGTATTCATAGTTAGTAAGGAATTACGACTTCTGATTTTTTACGCCGGCGTTTGTACAGGGTTCGTCGAGTAAGTTTCTTGTAGGAAACGTTAAGTCTATGCCTATAATTACACCCAAGTCCCATCAGAATTTAAAAAAAATATAGATCTGATCACATCGCCCCCCACTGCTGTCCTCCATAATTGCCATGGGTAAATAGCTGCTGTCCTTGGCCTTGGAATCCGCCACCAAACTGGCTCTGAGGTTGTGACATCATTTGGGTAGTCTGCTGAGGTGTTCCGGCGAAATATGGCATCTGCATCTGCATCTGTGGCTGGGGTGTCGTCGAAAGGAACTGCCCTTGCGGAGTGCTTGACATCATGCCCATGCCCATGCCAGGCTGTGGGCTATGCGACATATACTGGCCCTGCTGCATGGACGTTTGCATTTGTGGTTGAGGTGTTGTCGACATCATCTGTACCTGAGGTTGGGGACTATGTGAAGGGAGTTGTTGACCGGGGCTTGAGGACATGAATTGGCCTTGGGCAGACATGTAAGCATTCTGTCCAATCGGTGATGGAAATGATGTCTGGGCGAGGGCAGGGACTTGAATTTGGAGGTGCCCTTGCTGAGGTTGGGGTTGGAAAAATTGGCCTTGTAGTGCAGACATCGGTGACTGTGCTTGAGTCTGATTTGGGAAGTATTGTTGCTGTTGGCCTAGCATTCCTGTTGTTGAAAACGATGGAATTCCTCCAGCAGAGAAAGGTTGCATGTTTGGCGTTGAGTACTGTTGCTGTTGTTGAGAGAAAGGGTTCGACACGAGCGTCTGTTGTTGAAAGGGGTTGACGCCCATGCCCATTCCAGTTTGATAATTGCCTAGACCAGCGGTATATGGTGCTTGTTGAGGCGTCTGGTTTGTCATGGGTTGCGAGGGCTGGAACTGGAGCGGAAGTGATGAGTTGGTTGCGGGGGCCTGAAGCGAAACAAGGTCTGCCCATACGCCTTCCGCGGGGACTCCTTTAGTTTGGGGTGTTGATTGCGTCTGTTGTGTCCGTGGTTGTAATTGCTGCATCTTTGACAATGGCTGAGACACGGAGCGTGGTTGTGACGCGGTTGTTTGAGCGACGGTAGAAGGGTGTGGCTTATTCTGAAGTTCTTTCGGGGCTGTGGAACTCAGAGAATGAGGTTTAGATGTGGAAGTCGTTAATGGTGTTGATACAGAACGTGAGCTGCCACCCGAGGTAACAGAGGATACCGAGCGTGATGGTCCCAACTTCGATGCAACTAGTGCAGACTTATTGAGGAACCGTTTGTACTCGTATTTGGCTGGATCAGCAGGTCAAGTTAAGTGAGCGTCCATGTAGGCATGTCGTAGTTACCCACATCGGATATACTGTTCCAATTCGCTATCTCGCTCTGCATCCATGAGATTAGGTGGTGGTGGATATCGTAGTTCATTTGGGTTAAATATTGCATTGGATTTCACGTTTCCCATAGATTTCATCGACTTCAAAGACGACGGTAAGCACACTTCCGTAGATGATAGATGATGAACCACGCCACACCTCGACTTGTTCCTTCGTCCAAGCATCCATTGTTATACTCTTTCTGCGCATATCCCAAAAAAGTTAAGCTTAAAACTGGAAAACCCTAGAAATGGCCATACACTTTGGTTACATGGGTCCCAATCTTGCGGTGTATACTGGCACAGCCCATACTAGACTCTAGTGTCAATCAATGAATTACTTCGTGAGATGGAGGGAACATACCAGATAAATATCCCCAAGTTATGAGAAGCCCATCGGGGGTTCCTTGCTTTGCAGTCGGCACATATATCTAAATTCTCTAGGTTAAATGACGTCGATCATCAGCGGAAGATGACTTTCCGTTCCCTGGCTTCACGACAAGCTCAAGAAGCGTCTTCTGGTTTCTTTCTATCGTGATTTTGTTGAGTCCTGACATAAGAAGTAAACAGAAAGAAAAATTCAGGTTCCTGGGGCAACAGCCTGTTGTCTGTCAGTCAGCCTGAGACTACCCAATGTTCGGCAGTGGGGTCACGTGATAGCATGCCTCCTGGACTCACATTGCCGAGCTTAACTCGTCTTGGAAAGGGATGTAGTAGTAGTAGTACTGCACACCATAAATGATATACACATGTATTGACAGTCATTTATCATTCAGCCTTGGCGTCCTTTGTATTTACAAAAAAAAAAAAGACTCAGCGTGATCAATGATCATCAGCTGGCGCGTCGCTTGACGTTATGAGTCTGCTTAGGTTTCATGTATAACTAACTCCCTTGTCTTTGTCCTTGGCCATTAATTGGTTCGGGCCAGCTATAGGCGATACCCCAGTTGATACGCCAACTTCTCCACCATTTCTAACATCTTCTCGGATGACCTCTAGAGGCACATCCATATCCCGAGTCGGTGATGTTGCACTGCTGCGAACGCTTGCTGGAAAACCGCGGCTAGCACACGAACACAAAAGATCACGACATGAACCACCTTGAAAAATAGCCCTATGGTGAATGTGACCAATTGGGCGATTGTCAACCCAGTGCGGACGACGGCAGTCGCGGTGTTGATGGATGTGAGTATCATGGAGTACATCCGGCCCCAGGGGACGGCATGCCACATTTGCAAGAGCTGAGTGCCCCACTCCCTAAAAGGTATTTTCGTTGCTTGTTCGCGAAACATTGAGGTCTGGTCAATGATGACATCCCGCCAATCTGGCACGCGCTCGGAGACACTAGTTGCTAGAGATTGGGCGGCCGCGACGCCTTCTGCTCCAGCCCCGAGAGATATGTCTCTTGTGTATTGTAGCGGCGGCGTGACGATGGCTACGGTCCACAATGTGGCATAGAAAAATGCAACGACGATGGCGGATAGGGCCGCAGATGATAGAACAGATAATGAAAGAGCGATAACTGGATTCGAAATTAAAGTACGAAAGTAGTCATAGAATGGGAATTATGCTCTTACGTAGGACCGATTGAATGGCCACAACTAGGATGACGCCAGTTGATGCAACTCCCAGGAGCACAAGAATAATGGAAGAAACAGACGTCGACCTGCATGAATCAATGAGATACTACAACCCAGTGATGATCATTTGATGCATACGTGAAAACTATCACTGGAATAGCAGTTAATAGCGCAAAGACCGCCAGAAAAACCTGTGCAGACGATGCGTAATTAAGTAGGGTTAGTAAACTGCAAGTTATGGCTGGACCAACAGTTGCTATAGGATTGGTAGCAAAACTCTCGCGAACAAAATGGGCCATCGGACGGGCATATTCTATCTCAACCCTACCATTATAACTCAATGATCTAGTTGCAACAGGAACGGATAAATCACGACCACTCACAGATCCATGTAAAATCGAAATCTTGTAATATTATCCTGGTGAAGAATCGAGGGACCTCTGTCTGCTGAAGTCTCACGAATGAAATCTGAGGTCACAAGGCGGATGTTTTCTGGAGTTGAAGTCATTGGGGAGCCCGGTGAGGTATATTGAAAAGTATTGCTAGTTTCTTATGCTTTTTAAGGCATGACTCAGAGCCGGGAATTGAGGATTCTGTAGACACGTAGTTCATACCATGCAACACGTCCTGACCCAGTTACCATCTTGATATCTAACTGCGGCGCAGACATCAGCGTTGGAATTACTGACTGACGTGGAAAGGAGCGCGTTGTTTGTTCTTGTGGCGGGAACGCTCCCTGATCTTATTTATGTACCTAACCGAATCTACCAGATTCCACCATGTCCACTTTACCAGAATCAACAGAATCATCTAGCCAAGCACAGAGCACCCCTCTGGAAATTTATGCAAGCTATCCTTTCGCCACCGACGAGACTTACCAGGTGCGGTGGTTCTAACCTCTAAGCGCTATTTCCCAAACCAAATTCCTGATGGCGTTATTCTGGAAGCAAGGTCTCGCGAGCCTTATAGCAGGGGGCGCACTAGATGGAAATCCTCCCCCTGACATAAAAGATGAGATACTACGTAGGACACGCGTGTTCTACTTCAACCGGTAGGCAGCTGGCTTCAATACATCGCATTCCTAAGCTCAGGATCGGCAAAGCGTGACAGGAAATTCGATCTCAATGGATGAAGCCCGCGACTACGAGCTCTCTCATCGTGAGGCAAACGATACAGAGCCCAACGCCGCATCACAGCCGACGGATAACTCAGCCCCAGACGAAACGCGTGTTCTGACCTTCGTTGAGCTTCAGGAGCTGATTGAGACAGGAAAAGTAGATCAGATACCGAATAATAAAGTCATACCAGAAGCAATAAATGTAGGTCTCATCAAGACAACAGCGTTCATATAAAATTTACATGATATTTTCAGGACGCTCCTCCCAGCGAGTCGAAGGCGCCCACACGAAAGAAACCATGGGAAATGGAAACTGTCGCATAGCGGAGTATCAGGCACGAAAGACGTTATTATAAAGCAACTGTAAGATATAGTCTTGATGTTTTTCGAGGGTCATTATTGGAGTCACGTTCACCCCATCCGATCTCTATTTGCCCGCATTAAAGCTTCAGAAGAGGACTCTAGATTCTGTCTCATCGGTATAGGTAGGTAGTGTCACTGTCAGATGTATGTTGAGAGTACGACGGGGACCTAACAGTGATACGAGCACTAGTGACAAACGGTCAGTGAGGTTCCAATCATAGTGAGCATCCAAACATATCTAGCACTGAAGTTCCAATCACGAACGCTATTAATTATCTTGCAAAAGTCAGTCACCTCCACCCCCTTCTACAAAGTCGGTACGGAGAAGAACTAATTGAAGCTCCGCTTCGCTATCCTACACTTTACTAACGCTTCAGACAGGCCGCTTCTCTCCAAGTTAATACCTAAAAGTGCAAGTCAGTTCACTACATTAATTATATGTACGACCCTAACCTTGTGATTCTGGTCGACAACCCCTTCGAGGACATATCTTTAATAGCTGCCTCCAGCACCTCCGCGTCAATGGTGTCACTCATAATGAAGCTCACTGCGTCTGTGATGGGGGATATTATTCCCGGGCATTCTTTTGCCCTTATCTGACGTGATATCATCATACTCGAGGCGACTTGTAAGTTCTGTTGGCCACATTCAATTTTTTCGATCTTGGGCAGAAGTTCTCCAGTCCCAATCTTCGCGAGAGTTGACTCATCGAAAGTATGTGTACTTGGAAGTATTAGAGTAATAGCGTTGGGGACGCAAGATAGAAAGCCGTCGCCGAGCACAACGAATGAAGTACGACGATCGTGGCGGAATAGATAGTGGCGAAGATTTGGAATATGTCGAAAAAATGGGATATGTCGCGGATCTGAAAAGTCAATGGGCGCTTTGAGCCACAAAAGGTTCGGCATTCGAAACGAGTACAGGAGGTGGGTCCAATTGAACGAGCCAACGCCAAACGCTAAGCTTTGGAGATGGGGTAAAGATATGACTTTATTCTCGAGGGAGGAAGGTAACATCCCCGTGTGTAGTGGGTCCAATACGAAAACGTTACAGAGACAGCACCGTTGAAGCCGGGCGCATTGCCCTAAAGTCCTAAATATCTGTGCAGCGTCTATACGTCCTACAAGTGAAAGCTGTGTTAATTGGGACAAAGGTAATTGCGATGACAAGCAATCCACTCCAGCCCGAATGTTTTTGATAGTTACACTTTGCAGAGAGGGCAAGGACCCACGAAAAGAAAGGTTGATTTTCTCTTTCTTGTCCATATCATAATAATTGAGGCGAAATACAGCCTCCTCAAGATTGTCGAATGGGAGTGTGAATAGTGAATTCAAGTAATCAGGTTGGATTTCCAAGGCTAGCGACTCGAAGCGGTGGGAATGAGGAGTTATCAAATCGAGGATTTTCGGCATGAAATGTTTTGGCGCGTCCGTCTTTGTTCGTGGATTATCAAGCCTTAGATGTAGCCTAGAACTGGAGCATTGGCGAATCCATGCATCAGCGAGATTGATGGTGTGGTCGTGGAGGGGGTAAGGAAGTATTACGGGCCATAATTTGGGTGTATCAAAAGCGACTGCTCGCCACCTGGCACAAATCTGTGTAAGTACGAGGTGTGCATTCCATCTACCAGGCTTCATGAGCGGAAGAGAATCCTCTGGAATGCAGAGTCGGATGATTTCTGTGATTAACTCGGCTGGCAACTTTTTGTAGGGTGCGATAGTTAAGCGACACTGATGGACATGAGTCATGATACTCGCTCTCTTTGCTAAGAGCAAAGCTAGTTCGAACTCTAATTTATGAATCTCTGCCTCTGCAATGTCGATATACGCGCGAACAGAGGAAACTTCGGCATCATCAGGGACCCAGGTGTTGGATGATGGCGTGAGACCAGGGTAGGGATTGAGCGGGAGCATATCAAGACTACTATCAATTCAGATGCCTCAGCATTTATATAGGAAAGGTAGGGGCAGAAAATAGTAACGCACGGGGAACCTGTGTATTGTAATCTGAGATGAAGAAAAAGGGCAAGACCCATATGCGTGCTACCATGCAATCTACACGCGTCGGACGCGTTCGTAGCTTAGGGCAGGTCCCGACACCAGAAGTCAATGGAAGCTGTTTTAGGATGATGGTCAGCGCAGTGCCAGGTCAACTTGAAATTCACTTTGTTGAGGGTACTTATCAGTCGTGAATTGCTCAAGTACGTAGATACAAAGGAATCGGACTTTGACGCGTAATCAAATGTAGCGATAGCTTTGGGTGGAAAAGAAGGAAACACAAGAACAATGGAAAAGAAAATTGCTACAAAGAAGGGGAAGTGGGCGTTGGTTGTTGCGGATTAGACCAAATGCAACACAGAAGCCACATAGGACTGCACGACATTGAGACATCTAATTGTCTGTCGATAGGCGTCAGGTGCAGAAATGCAACTCATTGCTGCACATCTACGATAGTCCGACATTCGCAGGCGCCATTGCAGTGATACATGACTCCATGACAAAGAATGGAAGGAAAAATTAGACGAAGTCGTCAAATGAGTGGAGTCGACACTCTTATGTCGCGGACATCCTGAGGCCTTAGTGGATAATATCGAGACCATTCGTTCGTCGAGTTATCCAGCGTTACCCCAGTGCTGTGACATAGGAGGGGCGAATGTCTGTCCAAGGCGAGGGTCATGTTGCGAGAGGTGCCGAGAGTGGTATTCAGGTGGATTTTCGTGGTACATCCCAGGTCCACCGTGTACCAGCGGCGAGTTCATATATGTTGGAGGGATAGGCTCATGAGGATCTGGCCGGTGAATTGGTTGCTGAGGAAAAGAAGCCGTATGAGTGAAAGGGTCGTGGTGGCTGGGATAGTAGTTTGAGAAGGCATGAGATGGTCCCGAAGGTAAAGACGAAAGACGCTGGTGACCTCCATGCGCCCCATTGCGCTGCTGTTGAAGGTAAGGCGAGGATGGGAGAGCACCAGCAATGTGATGTTGAGAATCTTGGGTGCTGGGTGTGTACGAAGATGACCAGATTGTCTGGGATGGGTCTGGAGCGATTGAGCCGTGATACTGCCTCATCCGATAGGTCTGGTTCGGTTGGCTCGTAAACTTCAGTGACTGTTCTTCGTGAGAGGCCGACCAGATGTTTTTCCCTTGGTGATGAGACGAGCCAAACAACAGTGCAGGAGGGGCGACAGAGGATTCCAAGTGGGAAAGGGCTCCGGTGATAGCTCTCCCACTCATAAGGTCATTTGTGAGATCTTCAGCTGTTGTATGTGCGTTATGTGTCATTGCCATCGTAGTCGGGGCACTGGGTGTATGGAAGGGGGATACGATTTTCGAGTGTGTGGGTGATTTGGCTGGGGACCGTACTGGGCTCGTAGTTATTTTGACAGGAGTTGAAGGAGTTGCATGCGAGATTGGGGTCGGGAGCGTCGGCGCCACGATAGGAGAAGCAGGGCCCCTATTCCATGTTAGGTAACAGAGTACGTATCAGCATCAAAAACCAACGCACCTTGGGTCCCAGACTATTTCATCATCCTCCTCAGCAAACATACGTGGGACATCAAAGACGTCAGGAAAAAAATCGTCATCGTCGGCAGGGGAAGTCACTCCCGTCGAGCTATTATCGTCCTGATCTTGTTTCTCCTGGGAATTTTGTATAGTAGTGAATAAGGAGTTTTGATAGGCTGGTAATATGGCTTCTTCATGTTCGGGAGCTGATGAACCACGAGGGTATGGCTCAACAGCGTCGCTGTCGAAAAGTATGTGTCCTTTGCTTTTATACTCGATAATGGGAGAGTCCTGAGGATGAGTTTCGAATCAGTCATAGTAAAATAACTGACTAGTTGTATGACATACTTTTAGGGACGCCAACGCCTTGGCATCGCCAATGAGGTCCCCAATTCTCATTAATTGCCAATCGTTGGGGTGAGCGGCTTGAGGTAAGCCAGGTGAAGATGCAGACTTTTCGCCAACGCTCTTTGTGTCACCCATCATATTTTTCAAAGGAAGGAAGCCTCTCATCTCAATGTCTTCATCCAAAGGTGCTGTCAATGGAGGTAATTTGTCGGCCGGAAAGGCAAGTGTTAATGCACGAATAAACTCTGTATATGTTTCCCAAAATTTCCGGGTATTGCGAGAGTGTCTGCTAATCTGGTATGAGGTATTCTTAGTGACTTCCTTGCCTTCATCGCGCTTGTTCTCTTGATAGGCGGTGAATTCAAGGTCTTGGGACATATACTTGTAGTTCGCCCTTAACCATTTACTAGCAAGTCGTAAGGCTGGCAGAGTTCGTCTGAAGGTAGCTGTGATTTGTTGAGCTAGATCATTTTTAGCAGCATCCACAGGCGGCGGCACCCTCAGTTCATCCTTGCCCACCTCAAGGAGTGAAAGATGAAGGTCGAATATATGGTCTAATATCCCCCATTCGATAATACTCGAGGTTCCTTCGGAAGGAATAACGCTCTCAGGTTTGCGGTTTTGCAAACTGGAAGTGTCACGAATCATGCGGTGCTTCCAGAGTGCGCCTTGGGAAAGAACGATAGTATTGGATATCATCTCAATCGGAAGATGGCGTCCCGACACAAGAGAGTAGAAATCACCATGAACTCCGCGAGGGTGGTCATGAGAAATCGAGTTCATTCTATAAATAGAATATGATGAGATATCGAACTATTGAATTTGACTAAAATACGTACTTTTTGACACCCTTCTCCATGCCAACTTTCCAAAGCGCATGCATTACAACAACCTTTTCCTTGAAATGCTCTATCCGGACTCTAGGAGGGAGAGAAGAGAGTTCCATTGCCCTCTCTCGCTCCCGTCTCGATCGGTTCCGCCACTGCTCCATTGCCTTGGCTAGGACATTTGCCAAATTTTCAGCAGCAGTTTCGTATGGCTGGCGAACACAAAGTGCTCGATAGTAATGAACGAGGGACTCAAATGAGTCCCTCTGATAAGAGGCAAGGATGGCAAGTTGGTGTGATGGGTTGCCTTCATGCGGCACCAAGAGTCTAGCTTGGACGTAACACTGATGCGCCCTGCTATAATCTCTCGGTCGTGGGATTGAATCGACGATCGTCTGACCACCCCTCCGATTGCGACCCCGTCGTGGGGGGCCAAGGTCTTCGTGACCAGCCCTGGATCTACCTCCACCCTCTTTGTAAAGCTCACGATAGCGTGCGATGTCGCCTAAACATATGAGTGCTTTGCTCACTATGGCAAGCCTACTTTCTCGCTCGGCAGCAGATGTAGGCAACACGGATATGGAGGCATCCTCGGGAGGGAATTGAAAATGATTTCGTCCGCTCGATTGCCCAGGCGGCTCGTCCCTGGAATCCGAGCTCACGGGGAGGTTGACTGCATTTTCCTCTGCATTAGACAAGATCTCTAGCGCGACAAGCGCTGGGGTCGCCTCGTCCAGGGAAAAGGATCGGCGGAGCCGAGCAAGGAGCTGAGACCAGAATTTCTCCTCATCAGCGAGAAACTGCTGAAACCGACTAACGAGTTTTCGACGCTCAACGATATGTGTGTCCGTCTGACGTTGACTTGGCGGTGGCTGTCGGTTCACTTTGTTCTGTATCAATCGATCGAGAGCAAGTATGCGTTGCCTGTATATGCTGATGAAGGCATGAGATGTTTGCATCCAAAGATGATTCTCAACATCCTTGGATTCCTTTGCGTAAGGGTGGGTGAGGAGTAGGTTTAGATACCGTCGTCGAAGGCTGTAGAGACAGAGGTTTAAGAAGCAGAAAATAAACTGGTTGCACACGCACTTCTTCCGTTGGAAGTCAACTTCTCTATCAAATGGCTCCTTTGTTTTCAACAATTCTTTCAAGGATTGGTGGAAAGTCTTCGCCTCGCTATGTTGTAAATTACAACCAGGGGGCGTGAGTGGCCACAAGATGATTTGGGAAAGAGTAACAAGTACCGGGCGAGGGTTGCAGGTTGGTCAGTCATATTGTGTCCCGTTGATGTTCGTCAATGTAAGCAAATCATCTCCACGAGACGTCTTAATGGGTGTGTGTATCCCTGAGACCTAAAGGTGTGCAGTGGATGGGAGGGGCAGTGACGGGATCAGTGACACGGATAGGTGATCATAGTACAGCGGACGTGGGAACATCTGTGGAATGTTGCAAGCGCTTTTACAGTTAATTATAATCCGCGGACCAAAACTCATGCATAATAGAAAGTATAGACAACATAATACGCGAAGATACAATAATTCCAAGATACAGCCAAGATAGTATAGAATATATGTAAAAGCTTTCCATGATCAGCGCTCAATTCTACTCATAGTCTTCTTCGTCATCGTCCTTTCCTCCAGGTCTAAACAGGGCAAGAAGGTCATCCATCCCGAGGCGCATATCTTTGACCTTATCTCCACTCAGGGCCGCCTTCGCAAGTTCTCGTTTCTTATCTTGCAACTAGAGATCAAGGGAATTGGTAACTTTCTCTGTAACAGACAAGATGACACTCACCGTCAAGATTCGGTCTTCAACGGTTGCATCAATCTTTAGTTTGAAGATATTGACATCACGGGTCTGTCCAAATCGATGAGAGCGATCAAAGGCTTGATCCTACAAACAGAACACGATCAGCTGAAATAAAATTCCTGGATGGTGCGACCGTCGTACTTCAAGGGCGGGATTCCACCATAGATCCACAAGGATTACATTATTGCATGCAGTCAAATTAAGTCCTAACGAAAATAAGGTAAGAAATGGGATAGTCCTGCGAAGTGACTTACCAGTGCTACCAGCCTTGAATGAAATTAGTATAACACGTGTGCTCCTGCTAGACTTAATTTTGTCGATCGAGGCCTCCCGATCCTTCGTAGTCATAGAGCCGTCGTCTGAGAAATACTGTTAGAGTTCTGGTTGATGTGATTGAAAGACCACCTTACATCGAACATATTTAATCCCTTTGTCACGTAAGAAGGGTTCAATGAGGTCGAGCATCTTCGTGAATTGTGAAAATATAATCGTCTTCTCTTCACCTCCAGAGCGTTTATCAACCTTCTCCAATAGCTGTAGAATCATTCTGATCTTAGCCGAGGATGGCCTTTCTTCCCGTGCACGCCTTGCTTGTTGAGCTAAAGAAACACAATCTACACAATGGGTGTCCCATTCCCCTTCACCGGTATTACGTGAGGTCAGCCTGTGAAAGGAAATAAATAATTAACCATGTATGAGTTGCAGTAATAATTACTCGGTCATGCAAACTTGACATTTGCGTATAACCCCAAGTTGGCCGAAAGCAGCGACAAGGTCGTCCCCATCATCATCTTGAGGATCAACACTTTTCTTGGATTTTGGTTCAACAGCATCCATGTCTGTTTTATAATCCTCTGCGACGAGAACAGGATGATTGCACGCTGAAAACCTTTTTTGTGAATCTCATAAGTAATAGAGAATCTGGGGTGTACAAACCTTGCCGGAGCCGCAGCAACAGAAGCAAGACAGAAATATAATTATTCTTGCCTTTGCTCTGAGCCATTAACTTCTCGATCACATCCTCCATCTTATTTTCAAGCCCGTCGTAGAAAGCTTGCTCCGAAGAGTCGAACGGACATGAGATGATGTTGATGAGACGTTTTGGTAGCTCGATGAGAGGCTTCCCATTCAAGAACTGGTCCTTTCGGCGTCGAAGCATGATTTGTTTCAACACCACCTAAAATAATGCTTAGGAACCTTTGGCTGGCACGAGATAGGGATGTCCTACCTGCAGCCTTTTCATTGCACGATTAGCGCCCTTTCCAGTCTTAACTGGTTTGGCAATTTGAATGTTAAATGTATCCCAATTTGACAGGGGCTTAATTCGGAGGAACTTGATTAACGAGTACAGCTCGACCACGCTATTTTGCCTTCAAAGAAGTGGTTGGTTAAGGTACTCATATACGAGGCCACGCTTACATAGGAGTACCGGTGAGGCACCAACGGAATTTACCTTGCAGCTCGCAGCATGCAATGGCGCCCTTGGTCTTTTCGTTCTTAATGTTATGAGCTTCATCTATGATAGATGCGTAAAGAACGAGGCATTTTGGAAAGTATAGGCAATAAATATACCAAGTACTATTCGCCACCATTTGACTTGGAACAGTGCGGATTTTTTCTGTGTCGTTGATTTCTTTACTTTAGATGCAAGAGTACGGCCAAAGTGTTCAACAGAATCGGCAGAGTCTTCATCATCACTCGAAGAGGGTTTCCCCTTCTTTGTTGAAGACTTGGACTCGTCTTTTGCCGACAAGGAACTATAGACTTCATACTCTGATTTGACTACATCGTATGTTGTCACGACCACGTGGACGCCCCGTAATGTCGCAGGGTCTGAGTAAATACTGAGTCGAAAATAAGGCTATGAAAGGTGGTATCTCTTACCCGATGTCCGGGAAGTCCCTTGGTGTTTGATAACCTTCAGGTTCACGGCCATCTTGGCTATCTCGTCCGCCCACTGTGCAACAAGAGCCAGAGGGCATACCACCCTATAATAGTCGTCTTAGTATGTTTGCTGCAAACTCGAAATGCACTGACAATGTAGTGGCCGCCCATCCATCGTCGCGATCGGATTTCCTGGCTCTCCCTTCCACAATTCGTGTAAGAGTCTGGATCGTCTTTCCGAGACTTCAAACAAAAGAAGTCAGACCCAAAGAAAGAACAAAAGTAGCTAAAAATTGAATTACATACCCCATGTCGTCTGCTAGGATACCTCCAGACCTCTTTTTCGAGATGTCTTCACGATCCCTCATCCAAGCACGCCCAAGGACCTGATGAGGCAGGAGTTCAGTGCCCTCTTTGAAGCCTTTTACGACTGCATCCTCCATGTCAATCTCAGTCTCAACATCCACATTCATCCCGCCACTCATTAGATCGCGTAGTGCCTTCTCAGCCTCTGCAGGCGATATATACTGGTTGTCATCTTGGAAATCAGGAACAGCAATGGTTTCGCCGCCTCCTGACTGATAGATCCATTAGAAAATGGATATCGTATATCATTAAAAAAAAGTGCTCACCGCAGGCCTTGCATGTGTTGGCATCGGGATATCCCTATTCGACGGGATATGTATTGGCTTCCCGTATGGCGCGGGGGGAGGAAGCCTAGTCGTATCAACTTCGGTTGGCCGAAACGTAGTTTTGACTTGGGCTTTAATATTGTGAATCATTTCTCGAACATTTAAGTGGTCCGCACGCGGTTGCAATGGCACTGGATTATTCTGCGCAGGTTTACTAGGAATCCGATGAGGTCACGTAACCGTTCCACACCGGTAAATTCATACCGCATAGGCGCTGCAGGTTGCTCGACGTCGTCTTCTTCCTCATCCGACGATATTATAATCGTACCCGGTTTGGCGGAAGGGCGCCGGTTGACCGAAGACACGGTGGATGACGAGCTTGAAGAAGCTATCGACTGAGTTTCCGCAGAGATTAGTCCATTCAAGACTCAGACACGAAAAAGTACTGACGATAGGTGATGAAGATTCTTTGGATTTGCGAAATCCCCCAAACTCAGGGAAAAGGTTGACATCTTGCATCATCCGCTGGCGTCTTTTAAGAATAACATGGTGAGAAATGAACAGTGAGTCTGAAGAGCTCTACTTACATGTGTTCGACGGGCATGTTTGGCTTGAGAGTTCTTTGTATCGAGGGCCTAAAATTCGGTCGCGTTCATTATAACTGGTCATGTGACCAAAGTTCAACATGGCACACGGCAGTGCCCTTGTGACGTATTTAACCGCCACGTGTTTGGTGCCCAGCCCGACTTTATCCAAATCTAATTAAATTTACGTGCCGAGGTGGCAAACCTTGGTATATCAGGGTAAAACTATTCAGAAACCCCCTTTCTGGTAGAAACCCGGGGTTTCTGAGGGGGTTTCCAGAAACCCCTGGCATATGGTCAAATTGAGTTTTCGGTGAGCGGTGATGATCACGGTGATGGTCCGGCGCTGATTAGTCACATGTGGTTCACTGTCAATGAAGCTTATGGATACCCGCATTCATCCCTTCTCGACCCTCATGACGATCCTCTACAAATGCTGGTGGGAACGAGCAAGCCGCAAAACGTGGGAGGCCACACCGATGCGGTGTCTGCCGACAGGAGGGTCCAATTGTCCATTCTTGCCTCACCAATCCTGAGTGGTTGTCGTAGAGGACATGAGCTGAAAGGGATAGCAATAAGGAATGTCTTGTAGTTGAGCTGAATGGTGAGAACGGAAGTTTGGTGTGGCAATGCGACATCACATGACATCGGCGAACCCATCAAATTCTCGGCGCAGGGTTTCTACTGGAAAGGGGGTTTCTGTATAAGCTTATGCCAGAAACGGGGGTTTCTACCAGAAAGGGGGGTTTCTACCAGAAAGGGGGGTTTCTGAATAGTTTTACCCGGTATATCACCCTCAGTAAGAAAAGAAGTCGTGTTTAGTCGGTTCATAGTCCGGAATTTCAACATAGTCAGGGAAAATTTATGTAAAAATCAACTTAGAATTAGCCGAAAATTGTATTCTTTTGACAAGTATCACCCGCGAGGTATATGTCATATAAATTACCCACCCCCGCGCTCGTTGTATTACCTACCAAGTGCTGTAGTGGAATAGCAGATACACGATCCATCCACGTTAACCCCGCTGCGACCGTAGACTGTTATGTATTTCCCAACAAATTTGAGGCTTTCTCTGTACAATTCCGTCTAGACTTTGTTCTCTGTAGACCTCAAAGTGATTTCATGCGTCACGATTCAATGCACAATTGGGCACGGAGTCCACGTGCCCCACATACCCAGCATTATTCGTGTAACTGGATATAGGTATAATACATGATTAACAGTTAAACTCACGGTATCGCGTCGCTTGTTCAGCCACTACATCCATGCTGGATGTCCGACTTTGGATCTGCGAATATGGAAACGATAAAGATGGTATGGACGAACTGCTGGAAATTGGGTTCATGTCGCTGTTATTTGGGTGTAGGAGAGAGAATAAGGTACTATTATGCTCCTCCACGCTATCCTGTATTTGGATATCCGTAAGAGCTCCGATTTGCTTGTCAGATTAAGAACGAACCGTGAAGACTTTTGGCCACACAACTGGTGCTGTTCTTTGTTCGTCGGTGATATGTCGACTGTAGATTAACAGATACGGTCCAGCAGACAAATGCAATCCCGTTGGGTCAGTCAGAACTGTTTCCTCGGGTACCTGACGACCATGAGTAACACTGTCAAGGCCAATGCAACGGCGTAACACCTACCTCGGTAACAGTATAATCCAAGGTCTTCCACCAAACATCATAAGTATCTCGAACATAAGAATATATCTGCTTGCGACCAGGAAGCCCAGTGTGCATTAAAACGCCACGTAGGTCATACTACGGGATCACAGAAGTTATGATATACTAGTCGGAGCATCTCGCGTATGACTCACTTGATGCTGTTGTAGTTCAGGACAATCAAAAATAACTGCAACTTCAGCTTGAAGAGCGGCAATCCTACGATCGATTTCTACACAAGGTGCCTTCAATCTAAGCATTCCTAAGAAGGGAAAAACAAACCCACCTTCTACTTTGTTCACCAGAATGCCCATCGTTTTCTTTAGCTCCGTCGCCGCGGAAACGATAGTCTCCTCACGATCCTCGTCACCTCTTGACTCAGCAATATGCTCATAATAATACACAGACGCTCGCAAATCCCTAAGGGTATCCCTGTTCTAAAAGAGGTGTTAACCTTAGACTGGAGAAGACACAGCCACAGCATACATTAAAATGGGTTATAAACGCCTTCTCCTTAGTAAGAGCTTCAATCTCCTCAAGCATCTGTCTTTCCTGCGCCCGTTTCTGGTTGGCCAGTGTGAGATTTCCGACAAGAAATTGGTCCAGATAAAACGATTTGGGATATAAGAAAGCGTCGGAGGATGATTTAGCAGAACCAGTCGACGCTGTCTGGTTCAGTGACCATTTAACGTGGAACATCACCAGCTGAGATGGTTCAAAGATGACTTCGTGAACTGAACCAGTTTCATTATAACGGGTCAAATTGGTAGAAAGACGGGACACCAGGTCGTTAGGCAATACTCCATCACCTATTTCAACGATGACAACGGATCCATCTTGGGTCTTCTTGTTGACTTTAGGCGAATGGCCACGTATTTCTGCAACTCCATGGAAGAAGTGGAACAGATGGACACTGCGAATAGAGGAGTCAATAGAGCAGCAGTAATCAATAGGAGCCTTAGTACTCGACATCCTCTTCGAACTTCTGTGCATTGAGGTGTGATTCAATTAGCCGTGCTATGTTCTTGACAAATTCTGTAACATTCATGGTAATGCATCTTGAGGAACAAAAAGAAAAGTGGTACCAGCAGTTAAGTCCCCCAGCGAATCAGTAGATCCAGTCCACGGCGCAGGAGTCAACGAAGATAACACCTCTTTATCAACGATTGAAGATAGTTGGGCAAGATCTAGATTTGTAAATAACTCGACGAGGTTCCATATTGCATGCTCTATATTAGCAGAAAGTCAAATCTCATACCCAGCCCTCACGAACCGAGGCCTACCAGGAGAATCGCGAGGAAGGTTAATGTCTATGTCTGGCAACCGAAGGTTGGCGACACTTTGTCGAACTTGAGGAACAAAAAAGAGTGCTTGAATAACCTTGTAAAGCGGGCAGACTTCAGCTACCTTCGAACAGGAAAAGTCTTGACAATCATACCAAAGCAGCATATGCAATCCCCGGAACTTCAGGGCGTAAAGCAATGGGGCTGCGTGCGTTCATCCAAAAGAGAGTGAGTCGTCATGATGTGACTCAAGGATGATTTTTTTGGGCTTTGCGTACCGGCCTCCTTCGCGTACTGTCTTTTCAACAGGAAATATCTCCAGTTCATCCGCGTTGAAATCATCCAGACTAGCTTGGATTGCGTCTTTCAAAGAGCGGTCATCCTGCGTTGTCCGGGTATCCACAGCTGCCTGAATTACAAGCATCTCATTAATCGAGTACACGAGTTATATGTTTACCTCTCACATTCGATGGTACCATCTGCCATGCTGGATCGGGCGCGCGGTCGCTCGGACCAAATGTAGTCTCATTTTGTGATGTTTCCAGAGACATTCGGAGTGCACGCGATATTTCCTCATCATCATTTGTGAGATCAATGACGGACGACGAGCCTTGGGGAACGTGAGGGGCGATAGCCGTTGACTTTGGCTCAACGAATGCAGTCTCTTGGTTGCCCTGTGAGAGATGGGACCATGTTGGATCAAGACCTTCTCCTCTGTCCCCTCCCAAGATGGCATCTGCTGCCTTCTGTACGTTTCCATTGTATTTTCTTAGCACCCTGAGGGCTTGATCTGCCGCAACGTCGCCACCCATCATCCCGAGCAAGAGATCGACACCCTCCATTTCCTGCTGCTGCTCCTGTGGAGTCAGTATTTGCATGACCGTATCAGAAACTAGTTTTCGGATTAACTGTATGGTTCGTCCTTGAGGAAACACTGACAAGATAACACTAAGCCTTTGGGTGTGGAAAAGTGCAGTGATGACCCTTATGATTCTGAAGCGAACTTTAGGACAAAGCCACGTGGCATCCTGATCTACTTTTCGTTATCTTATCTTACTATTAGTGGCCCATCATTGCCCATGGGCAGGGTAATGCTTATTTTCATTTTGGCCACTTTCACCGCTCCGTTGGCCGCAAAAAAAAACCATAGCTTGCTGCATGTTATCGAAATAAGATCCTCAACTCAGAACAATGAATACACATCCTGTGATTTATGGGGAGGCTCGAGAAGGTGGTTTCAATCAAGTGCATTGTCTTTTCATGGTCAGGCCTACACCTAGGGGAGAGGTCACAGGAAATCGGTTGGATACAAAACTTTCTATGTATCAATGACTCCTATTCTAGATATTTTATAAGGGTACAGAGCGCGAGATACCATGGCAGGCTCCAGTTTTGTTGTTCACAGAGGTGAAAGTGACAAGGACCCTTGTGTTCATCGTGACATTTTCAGATCCCGCTATAGCTCGGCACTTGACACCGCATGTTTCGGGGTATGAAATATACTTGATTTTTGATGTGACAACAGTGACAAAAATAAGCAGTACACGTCTCATTTGCTGAAATCGAGCACGTCGTCTCGGTCAACGCCCGCCACATTTTCTCCCCCAAAAAAAAACATTTGAGGCAGGGCAGTCTGTCCGTAAGAACCAGTTCTATATACTAGTAACTTCATGAATCCTCATTTTTCTAGTTCGTAGCGTTACGGGGGAGGGAGTCAAAAATCGGCATTAGTGGGCCACCCATAGTATGTATCTCGGATATTGCGACTTCTCAAATCAATCTATTACCCTTGACTCTCCTCGTTCCCGTGAGCGTTGCTCCTGTGCTTTGGTGTGAAGGTCCAGGATTCGGGAGCAGGGCCTAAAAACATCTCAGATATTTTTACCCAATCTTGGCTATCTCCACTAGCAAGCAGAGTTTCTTCACAACAATATTAGGCCCACCTATCCTCATCGTGGATCAAACAACACGTACCAAGTTCGTTCCGACCACGGAAGGCTGGCGCTCTATCATTGATCCGTCCTGGAAGACGTTCGAGGAGGCCGATTGGAACGTATCTATACTGGAAGGACAGTGCTTCACAAAGATAGCGCCGTGTTGCATTGACGCCCGTCGTGTCAGATCCAAAGTGACTTGAATGGCCCTGGAGTTAGGGAGATCGACCAGAGGAAGTCAAGCACTTACTTTATTCCATATTCCGCATACTAGAAAATATAGTTATAGATGAAATGGACTGTATGCAAAGAACCCACAGTTTTAATAAGATCCAAGCGTTCACGAGCACTAATGTCCCACTCTCGATGTTCTTTAATCTCTGTAAATATCCATGGCTTGATCAAAGCTCCCCTCCCAATCATGATTCCATCCACCCCGGTCTTTTCAACGTTTGTATAATAACCCTCTGATGAATAACAATCTCCTCCGCCGAAAATAGGAATTGGTGGTACTGGGATGTTATCTCAAAATGAGCCTCTTCGGGAGCAAAGCGGGCTTACGATCTTCGTCTGCTTCCCTGCTGCGGACAGCATCAACGCACTCCTTGATATAATCCCAATCAGCCAACCGGGTGTAACGTTGCTGTCGTGTACGGCCATGTAACTAGACCCATTCGTTCATGAGATTCTATTTGAGTCCAAAAACTATATACGAGAGAACTCACCGTGATGCATCCAGCACCCCATTCGGAAGTAGCACGAGGCATAAGCTTATGGGCTATGTTTTTGCCGTCCTTGATACCTGTCCGGAGCTTCACGGTCACTGGGATCTCTCCCAGCGCTCTGTTCATCCCAATGAGGATTTTTCCTAACTTCCCAGGCGCATCGAGAACTGCCATGACATGAGTATAGATACTGCGGGCAAAATACAGGAAAACGTACGGGCTGAACCGCTGCCGGTTTTGAAAACAAGATCAATAGGACAGCCACAATTGACATCCACAAAATCGAGGTTGCCCATACATTCCTTACTCAGTACCTCAGCTATGGGGACAAGATTTCCGGGTTTGTTTCCCGCAACCTGGACTCCAAAGGTTGTTTCTGAAGGGTGCCTCCTGACGAGGGACCATTCTTCTTTCGATCCTGAAAGGAAAGAATTTGCCAAACCCACTGTTTACTATATTACTTCCTTTTCACGCAGACTAGGTACAAACAGACTGACTTTCACCGCAAGTTATATCGGCACCATATGAAACACACAATCGACGGAACGGCTATAATGGGTGGCTGTATTAGATATATTGTTCCAAGTGGTATTATCTAACACACCAGGTTCCCAACGGTCGTAAGGGGAGCAAGATCTGAAGGTGCATACTCAGGAACTGGCAGTTATCGTGACTCTGAGGTTGCGCTCACATGTCTTCCCTGTCCAGTGTAGTCTTTTCTTCTCGCCGAAACGGATAGGAACATCAGGAGTATCTATCAAAGATGCCGATAATGGATCTCCAGTGCGCCTGAATATAATTTCTGATTTGGGAGGTTTGACGGGAGGTGATGTCGGTTTAGATTCCACTTCAACATCCATATTTTGTTCAGGTTCAGTCACAATAAGTGAGTTTGCATTTGGGGCCGGTTTTGGTTTGCTTTCCGCATCGCCAAGTTCTTGGAGTTCCTTTAAATATTCGGCTGTGATAGGGCAGGGGTACTGCAATTTGGTGAATAATTTCTCAAATGGAGGTAACATTTAAGTACCTTTTTCGTCTTTAATAGTTTCTGGGTTTCACTACCGACGAAATTAACCTCTGTAGCCGTTAACGCGGCGCGCGCTTTCTTGTCGTCGTCTCCAATCAATGCCAGGCTACCACCATCCCCGACGCGAATATGCGCTCCAAGGAATCGACATTTGAAACCGTATCTTACTGTACGCATTACTTTTGTCTGAATCCTGCAGTCCGACGGTTGCGTACCTGCATTCACCTGTTTCAGCAAACACGGGGCATGTAGTGCCTAGATCAATTGAAGGATATTCAAGGTGTGGGGTGATGATCTTTGCGAGATCGGGCGCGAAAGGTGGCGATAGTGCAAATTCAGAAGTTGTGGGAATGCGGATGTCCTTTGCTTTGGCAGCAAGGTAGGATGGGATATCATGGGTGAAACGGCATCTGTTTCCAGGTGGGTGAGGAATACCCTGCTCCGAGATAGTTGATCTTTCACTCACTCTTCGCCAAATTCACATGTAGCACCATTCGCGAGCCTCCAGCACAAATCAAGCTCGTCTCGTACCTTCCCAAACTTCCTGCCCTTATTTGCCCCCTGCCGTGCTTTCTTCTGCTCTTTAGACAACCTCCCCCAGTTAGGGCCCCTTGACGTGGCATCTCTATTGTCACCATCTCTGGAATATCCTCGCTCATTTCCAGTGTTCCCTTCAGCAGCATCGTCATCCGCGGCATTTCCAACCGTCGTCAGTGAAAGAAGGTATCTTGTATTGTATGTGAAATGCAATCTCTTGCTCTAAAGCTGAATCTCCACTTACTCTGTTTTGACCGGTGCTGTTCCAGGAGGATATTCCATAATTGCCGTATATTTTGGTCTCTTGCAGTGAGGAAACCAACTACTGCTATTGCAAGCCTGAACGAGGAGGTGATTCTGTGGAATTTGACTTTTTCACATCTAATCTGTGATTGCTATGTACGTGACACGTGACGCTCAGTAAAAAACATAGCCAAATACTTCGACGCTATCATAGTCAAAAAGGTACAATTTTCGGCTAATTCTCACACAACTTTCCCCCGAGTATGTCCAAATTTTGGATTAGGAACCGACTAAACACGACTTTTTTTATTGACTGAGCGTGACGCCAGCACGCGCGCTTGACTCGTTTGTGGAAACCACGAATTTTACATACGTAGAATGAACACTATACAAGCTACTTATATGTTTCTATGGTCCAAGATTTATATGATAGTTCGCCGTCTCGCTCCTACTGCGCTTTAGTATTGACGCGATATTGATCAGCGGGTCTGCGTATAGCTTGACCCTTCCTGTCACGATAGAAGATGACATCCCCTAGAGAGAGAAATTAAGTAGGTGTATGGAAGAAGCAATGAAACGTGTGGTACCTTCGTCTTCGACGAACTGGCATTTGTTATAATTATCCCAGAGAGCCTTGAATGCTGGAGTGTCCGAAGAGACATAATGATCACCGATGAAAGCCTTCAAATGTTGGGTGGCTTCGGGACCGTGATCTATAGGTGGAGGGATGAAAATACCGCCAAGAAAAATAGTCAAAGGCTGACTTACAGAAAGGCATCTTGGGGAAGAACTATTTTTTTTCGATCAGTTACGTCGGTAGGAAGGCAAATAAAAAAGGCATACATGATGAATAACATGATAGTGGGCAACATCGTGGAGGAAGAAGCGACCTTGCCAGCCCAAGAATGGTCGATCGACGGTAGCAGCAGCTCCTCTTTGGAAGTTCCACTCCTTACCACGGTAATGAGGCATGATGGGGTCGGTGTGGTGCAAGTATGTGATCATGATGACTGATAGCCCGTTGGTCAGTCTGTAAGAGAAGGCACTGTTTTCACGGCTTACACCAATGAGTGACCTCGAGCCATGGGATGGCGTAGTACTTGATGACCTCGGAGGCTCCCCAGACAGAGCTCGAGTAACTGACTCCCCATACCATAAAGGCGATGCCGATATTTGACATTATGACAGCATTACGCTGAGCCTTCGTGAACAGAATGGAGTTGGCTGTTGATTTATGTAAGAATTACCTAATTATGGGCAAGAAGTGCATTGTATACTTACGGTCGAAGTGATTGGTCCATTTAGGATATGTCTTCTGACCGGAAACATTGAATACTATAATCGAAATTTAGGATCGACAGATTATGTAAAGAATGAACTACTCACGAAGGTAAGCAGGGAAGGCGAGGACTTGTTGACGAATCAACATGTAGAGAGTGTAGATGGGGGTATCACCCAAGATCTCATCATAATCAAGCCTTGGGTCGCCTTCTTTCGGGAGACCAAGATCGGACCTCGTCTTGGGTACATATACTTCGTCACGTTCCATCGAAGCATGATTGCTGTGGTGACGGTGATGAGATATTTTCCAGCTAAAGAACGGGGTCCAAAGGAAGGAGTGGGTTATCTACAAAAGCTTTAGGAATAGGCCACAAAAAGCATAAGCCGAAACTTACGAAACCAATTACGTTATTGACGCTCTTGTGGTCGGAAAAGGCGCCATGTCCGCACTTACAGGATGAGATATGCGATTAAATTCAAGAATAATAACATGAGCTATTTTCTTTTACCTCATGTCCGATAACCCAGATGCCGGTAAAAATAAGACCTTGGAACCACCAACTGAGGACACGTGAGCATTGGTCTTTTTTTTTTTCATTAATATGACACTTACTACAAACACCATGCCGACCAGCGAGCGACTTCCGCACCCACAGGAGTAAGCATATCTGCAACCTCAGACTGCTTGAAATAAGGATCAATGTAGGTAGCAAGAGACCAAACAACTGCAGCCATCAAGAGATCACGAGCAAGGTAGAGTAGGCCTTTGCGCGTGTCCCTCACAAAGAATTGCGAGGGGATAGCGGCGCGAATTTCCTTAAGAGACCTAAGGCATTTATTAGTATGTTTGCACTTGACAAGAATGATGGATTCAAGCCGTTGCATACCATGGCATAGGCTCGTAAGCGGGAAGATCATCCTCGGAGTATTTTTCAGCTGTAGTAGATGCACCCATGTCTAACGGCGGGGGCACTGGGATTGATGAATCGAATGTCAAAAGCCAGTGCAGTATTTATGCCATGACCAGGGTAAGTATAGAATCTCTAGATTTATCAGGTGTAGAATAAACCCGAAAAGTGGATGTATCAATTATCACAGATAGGAGGAATCCATTGGCGAGAGGTTCTACGACTGCGCGCGACCCGATTGGATGGCTCAAACGCTTTCGGCGCCTCGGATGGCATATCTTTCAGTAACTGTCTTGTCAAGAACTTGAAAAAATTGATTTACGACCAGCAAAGACCCCATGCACCGCAGACTCAAAAGTAGATGATGTTGCCAAACGTGCACAAACTTTCACGCTTCCGACTCGGATTGTTGCAAGTTGTTGAACGTCGCAGTAGTACCTTCAAATCCAGCAGTTGGCCAGTCTCTCATCCAAGTGAACAAGGACATCCGAGAGTGTCCCTTTAAAGGCTCATTCAACTATTCGTTACTGCTCGAAACGTAACTCAGCCCGGATTATCAACTTTCACCCTCTCTTGAGTTGGAAAAGCTGAAGGGTTTGCCGACTCGGACTCGACACTTCAGAGACGACCAGTCAACGTTCAACGATTAGTTGTATATCCGAGTCCCGGCAAGTAGTCTTTGTGTATACCATGACGATAACAACTATTTTGTACAGTGTCACACAGGTAATCCACCACCATCCGATGATTCTTGAATTACCCTGATCCTGGTATACCCGCGGGTATGATACACATTGTCTCTGCGGGAAACCCAGTCATCAGTGTAACATACCGCGCAAAACATTTCTGGGCATGATCGTCTCCCGTGGATTGTGGTTCTCATTTATCATATGAGTTCATAAATTTAACTCGAAGGCTCTAGATTTATCGCTGGAAGAATCGCCCACGCGTCATCCTACATGTTCAGGCTTCTCAGAATTGCAACGTCTGACTCACCCCCCACTGTCCACGAAAGTCCAGACCTGATAAGAGGTTCGAAAGAGAGCGCCAAGCACTGTATCGCACCCGCGTCCGATGGCCTTCGTCTATTCCAGGAACGAGGTAGCGCGCGCGCTCCGCCAGTCTGGGCTACCGTCATACAAAGACATTTGAAAATGATTATTTGGTGGTGCTAATAGCTATGTTCACCACCGAAAGATTTCTTGGAAGCCCGCACATGCGTTACTGGAGGCCCACATATCTTATCTATTTTCATGGAGCTTTACCCGGTTCCTTTGAGTCAGGATTCGAATGGCTAAAAAAAGAACTCTGTTGGCGCAATGATTTTATTTCCGGCATCAGAGGCACCTCGACACTGATATGTGCACAGGTGATTGGGTTTGGGGCATTTTCTGTCGGGGAAATAGCGTTGCATCAACCACCATGCGTTTGCCTTCTGCTGATGAATATAGCAGAATAAGGCCGGCCAACTATCCACCACAATCCGCTCTTCCGGGGTCCAGCAAATTACCTCGTTCTTTTACAATCGGGGTTGTGAAAGATGAATGGTAGATGTTGGGTTAAATACTGCCGCCATAGAAATTGTATTATCCCGGCCCTGCGTTGTATATCGCAGTCTACAGTATGTTTGGCTATCTGGAAGATTCGCCAGAGTATGAACTGCGAAAGAAAACTCCCTTCAAGCCTCCCAATGTCCGTACACGCCTCGATCGCTAACTTAAATGAACTGACGCCCCTTTTGAATGCAGGTAACCTTCACAGAATTACGTGCCACTATTCCTAAGCGCTTGTATGAAAAGTCAACAGCTAAGGGACTGTTCTACTTTGCTCGAGACGTGATCTGTGCCTTTGCTGTATACAAGCTTGGGATATTTATCGACCCGTCTGCTGAGGTGGCTGTTAGCTATGGGCTTCACCCGACTGCCGCCCGTCTCGCAAAATGGGCTGCTTGGGCATTTTACTTCCATGCGCAAGGCGTTATCTTCGCCGGACTGTGGTGCTTGGGCCATGAAGCTGGCCATGGAACATTGTCACCTTTCAACTTCATTAACCACGCTTTAGGATTCGTGCTTCATACCGTAGGATTTTTCGCAAAAGAACGTTCTGCTATGCATTCTCACGATCCCACAGTTCCTTTTAATTCCATACTACTCCTGGCGGTCGACCCATCATGCGCACCACGTTCGTATTGCATCTTCATCTCTTCTGCACCGCCTATCCTTACTCTTTTTTCCAGAAAGCCACAATGTGCATGGAACGCGACGAGAACTACGTCCCACGCACACGCACAGACTACAAACTCCCACCCGCGTCCTCAGCTCTCGTCACTGATTACCACGAGATTTTCGAGGAAACCCCGATTTATACGCTCGTGCGGATGCTGTTTATGCAGGCACTTGGCATGCAATTCTACCTAGCACGGAACTCACTTGGGTCGCCGATGTACCCTGATGGAACAAACGTACAAGGTTCATCTCATTACATTGCGGCTCAATCATCTGACAATCGAATAATAGCATTTTAGTCCCTCATCCCCGCTGTTCAAACCACACGAAAGAAATGGAATCATTGCCTCAAATATTGGTCTCGTAGTAATGTCTTACATCCTGTGGGGATATGCGAAAGACGTCGGGGCCGCGGATTTCGTCAGATTGTATTTTGTTCCTTACATTGTACGGCTCCCACATTTTCGCTTCTACATAATTAGACTAACATGGATTATCACGGCTCCAGCTCGCTAATCATTGTTGGTACCCTGGCCCATAACCTCAGCAGATATTGACCGTTTAAAAATCTAGGGATTGTCATGCTAACTTACCTACACCACTCAGACCCTACTATCCCTCATTACCGAGGTAAAGAGTGGACTTTCCTCCGTGGAGCTCTAGCAACTGTGGATCGACCTCTCCTCGGTTGGGCTGGTCGATTCTTCCTCCATAACGTTTCCCATGACCACGTAAATACATTCAGAACATCTATAATCTTCCTTTCTAATCGGCATTTGATCATATTTCTCCTAGATTGCCCACCACATCAACTCCTCCATTCCCTTTTGTGAGCCCATCATTACTCCTAGTGCTATGACGATTATCTAAATGCGCGACGCCAACAGACAATCAGCCGTTGGTCACTGAGCATATCAAGAAAGTGCTGAAAGGCGACTATAACTACGATTCCACTGTGCGTAAAGTTTTCCGTACCAAGGGGCGGCCGTTGTTTAACCTCGCCGTACACCATCAGAACACATTTCGAGCATTGTACCGCACATTTACACAATGCTGTTTCATAGAAGATGATGGAGACATCGTATTCTACAAGAACAAAGACGGAGAGGCAGTGCGGTTCCTGGCTGAGGGCGATTCTAGCGATGGTATGAAGGCATCTTGAGTGGTATCGTATTTTGAAGACTTGCGACTCGTCTCTCAATCTCCACCATGCAGGGTCGAACGATAATAGCGAAATTATGACAGTTCTAGTGTACATGTCAAAGTGATAATTGTGTCGCTTGTCTTCCGGTTTAGCAGCCACGAAGTCCCACGAGGGATCTACGAGAACTCATTAAGGTAGGTTGCGATTCGAGTAAGTCGTAGGCAACAGCTTTTAATTACAATCCGGATGCTAAATGGTTGTTAACCTTCATCCTGGTACCTGAGGTTTGTTCCTACGACACCGACGCGAATGGGTGGTGTAGGTGGCGTTTAATCATGCTCGCTTGAGAGCCTGGCCGATCTGTGTGGATGATAATCGAGCCAAGGATTCTTTCTCAAACAAAGGAGATTCGTCAGCGATAACACTTCCCCAGGGATCTTGTGAGGACCTGTCATTCAGGATGACCATCCAGTTCTCTATGTAACCTGCATCTTTGCCTCGCTACATGTGGAGGTGTTGAATCATCAGGTTTGTAAGTTCTGTGGCATATGATTAAAATATAATTGTCCGGTCCGATGCAGTTCAACCAGTTTATTGCAGCTTCCCCCTTCGCACTCCATGCAACAAACGCGTCGTTCTCTTGGCAATTTATAGGACCGTGCAATTGTATTCTGGGACTTCAACAACAAGTGGAATATGGTCTACGTATCGCCTCCTGTGTAGTGTCTTGACGACCTTGCAAAAACACCCATCTCATTTTCTTTGTGGTATTCTTGTTAACAACCTCCCCTACCCCTTGGGATACAGTCTTACCGGAATGCACTATGTCGCATTTCCCTTTGATGTCTTCGAGAGCGACCGCGTCATGGATGGAAACGAGATGACTCGTTTCCAACTAACGGCCGCAGCCCAAAAGAATCTATTATAAAAAAGCTCTGAAGGAGGCGGACTGTGCACACATGCAAGTGCCACTTCTCCGCCCACTCCCGTCAAACGGTTGACCATCTCAAGAGTTGCTCGTTCGCGTGTTTGCGGTGAGTTGCAGTCATTGGACTGGTCAAAGTGTAAACGAGTCGTCCATAATTCAGCGACTTGTCTGCATTTTTGAGGTGGAGGAGCGGTTCAAAATCCTTCCGAGAATTGCGTCAAGTGGTGGATGTGTGTTAGGAGAGCTGTATAACTGATAACATCACCATGAGACATTGCAGAACATATCTTGAAAGATTTGAATTGAGAGGGTGAGACGCTGGAAGGGGTTAGGTCTTATTTTATTACGTGAACCGTAATTCGTGTTGAGAAATTTCCCGGAACGCTTCCATTGCTCTCGGCAACCGCGAATTTCACCTCTGCTCAACTCGACTTTTCCCTCGCGTCGTCGCCGTTGTCGAGCAGACTATCCACTGTCGTCCATAAAATGCCGGCCAGTAACCCATTGCCATCGCCCATGGCATTGAGCATAGCCTCACCGACACCGTCTATGTTCAAGAAACGGTCGAGCCAGTCCTTGGCCCCCATGGCCTCTGCTGCTTCATACCTCTCTGCGGTGTCCAAAGCAGATGCTCGAGCACGGAATGGGAATGCACGGCCCCCCACATCCACCCCAGCACTGTCACTTTCTTCGTCGATCACGTCCTCGTCGGAGGATACCGTGTTGCATGATGACGACCTCAACAACAACGATGGCCTGAGCTATCCAGTGCGCGCCCCGACTTCAGAAGAGGTCTTCACGACAGTTCATACCGAATTCGGTCATTGTTCCAACGACGAATATCGGTTCACGTCCCAACACACCCCTGGCACACCTGTTCCAGCCCATGTCGAACAAGACCCACCATATTACATCCTTCTATCCGTCTACATCAGCTTTCTCATTCTAATCTGTCTTGGCCATCTTCGTGATTTCTTTGGCAAAAGACTTTCACCATCATCCTACAAGCATCTTATACCCCGTGGCGTACGTGCTTCCTCTTTGACATATTTATTAAAACCAACGTCTTTTCCACAGGGATACGCCCCCCTCAATTCAGATTTTGACTCTTTTTATACCCGTCGCCTCAAAACCCGCATGGATGATTGTTTTTCACAACCTGTCACTGGTGTCGCTGGCCGTACCATCCTCCTCCTCGACCGCATCTCCCCTGACTACAACCGCACTCAAATCCTTACTGGAAATCGAACACGCGCCCTCAACATTTCCTCTTACAACTATCTCGGATTCGCTCAAGCTCGGGGTGGGTGTGCCGATGCTGTGGAAGAATCTATCAAGCGGTACGGCATTTCCACATGTGGTTCGCGGCTTGAAGGCGGCTCCAGCGATCTTCACACCATTAGCGAGGCTCTTGTCGCTAAATTCGTCGGAATGGAAGACGCGCTTATTAGTTCCATGGGATTCGCCACCAACTCCACCTATATCCCAGCGCTCGTCGGGAAAGGGTGCCTGGTCATTTCGGACGAGCTCAACCACGCGTCGATTCGATTTGGAGTGAGACTTAGCGGTGCTCATGTTAGGATGTTCAAGCACAACGACATGAATAACTTGGAGAACTTACTCCGAGAGGTTATCAGTCAGGGGCAACCGAAGACACACAGGCCATGGAAGAAGATCCTCATCATTGTTGAAGGACTGTACAGCATGGAAGGAACGCTCGTTAACCTCCCCGCCATCCTTGAGCTCAAGAAAAAGTACAAGGTATCGTCGTGCTATGCTCCCCGTATTCCGTATGCTTACCTGATCTTCTAGTTCTACCTCTTCGTTGATGAAGCCCATTCCATCGGTGCCCTCGGTCCTCACGGCAGGGGTGTAGCAGATTACTTCGGCATTCCCCCGCGTTCCATTGACATTCTCATGGGTACATTCACCAAGTCATTCGGTGCCGCAGGCGGATACATTGCAGGAGATAAATCCCTCATCGACAGACTCCGCCTCCGTGGGCACTCGGGTCCCTATGCGGAATCTATGACCCCTCCCGTACTCACCCAAGTCATCGCGAGCATGGCCAGTATCATGGGTATCTCACCGCAGTCGCTCATGTCTTCCACATCCTCCCGTGAAGAGTCAGAATACGCTCACCCGGGACCCGCCCCCTCCAGCGCCCTCCCCTCATGGCTGACACTACCGCCACATCTGGCTTCTGGTGCGGAGGGCCGCCTACGCCTCCGTCGGCTCGCGTTTAATTCTCGGTATCTCCATCGCGGGTTGCAAAAGCTCGGGTTCATCACTTACGGGCACCCAGCATCACCGATCGTGCCCCTTCTTCTGTTCAGCCCTGGAAAGATGTGCATGTTCCACCGCATGATGAAGGACCGCCGCACACCGATTGTCGTGGTTGTGGTCTCCTACCCTGCCACGCCACTTGTGATGAGCCGCGTGAGATTCTGTGTCAGCGCAGCGCATACGAAAGAGGACGTTGATACGGTACTAGCGGCGTGTGATGAAATTGGCGACATCCTGGACTTGAAACTTGGGATTGCTCGCAGGGAGAGGTGGTCGTTAGAAAAAGTTTTGGAGAATGCGGTGGAGCTGGCGAATGTGAATATGTGAATAAGGGCGTGGCGAGTGAGACACTGGGCAAGGATGCGCACCTGGAGATGTCTAAAACAAAAGTAATGTACACCTACTGCTTTGCCTCGCTCTCTCTCGCTTTGCCACTCCTACGTGCGTGCAAATGTCCCTTCTGCTCTTCACACCCACACATGTCGAACATAACCTTTTACTTATTTTTCCAGTATTTAGCATACTTTATATACTCCACACCGAACTAACGCCTTCGTTCACTGTCCTATGACCATGCACATGGCATATCTTGCTTCATGTCAATGGCGCGCTCCATCGATATATTTTGGTCATATGTTCTGTCACTGATATGTGTGTAGACCTTCCATTCACCTGTCAACCAGGACAGGTATCAATGAATTCCACGTTATATGTATAGTGCCTTTGTGGCGTTTGGAGTGCTGAATGATGTGGAAACTTGCGAAGGCTGTGCAGAAATGTATGTTTTGGTTCCAGGAACTGTCATCAGTGGGGTGGTGATCTAATCGGTGTCGAATTGTATCTTTGACGCCGGTGCCACCAACTTGAATCTACTTTTGCTGCGGGATTTGTGCCTGCAGCAACGCTCGGCGGATTTGTACTAGTGGCTAGCTGTAGCCCTGGGCCTACACGCTCGAAACCCCACAACGGTCTGCCTTTGTTCTCCCCATCAGTAAATCCTGGCCGAGCCCGAAAAACAAGCGCCAACCGCTATTAAGATCGCCGCGTTTTTTTAATCTTTCTGCCAACGCCGGCACGGCTTGGTACGGGTCACCATCTAGCATGTACATTTGGAGTTCACCTCACGGTCCTTTTAGTCGACTATGGCTATTCCCAACTTCTTCACACGCTAAACTACTGTACAACGCAGGACGACAGAAAGATCGAGGAACATCACAAGCGCCGCCCCCTCCTTATAATCACTGAATGCTTCAACTCACCCCTCCACTCCACTCTGCCAAAGTTATCGCTGTTCTTGTGTCCCTTTAATACTCAATAGGTATGTCACCTTCCACCAGCAACCGCTGTATCGGGAAGCTGACTGTCCTCTTGAAGCTATGAAATCTGCGTCCGTCGATTTGTTGAATAACACCAGTTTTAGTTTGGACTCGTCAGGTGTCGCCGGATTCTTTGGGGGTGAGGAAGCTGTGTCGGCGATGGGGACGGTCCACCTTTATCGGAAGCAGAAGTGGCTAGGGTGGTACAACTCACCAGGGAGTTATACAGTGGCGAAGCAGTACGGAAAACTCGCCAACAACAGATTCTGGGACGCCCTTTTCCCAGGCGAGGACGTCGAGCCCGCGGAGTTTTTCGGGCTTGATGGAAAGCTTGGGCCCCAGTTCATTGCCTGGAGTTCTGGAAACCGGCTTCCGAACACTGGGCACATCGCATATCTTTTCATGAAGGCAGCTCAAGCAGCCGAGAAAATTGGGATAAAACCGAAGTACCCGCTAGTCGACCGCAGTAGGCCCAGCTACGTGACGGTCGTCGAGCTGAAGGCTGTCAAAGAGCTATCCACCGAGCTGCTGCGGAAAACGTCTTATTGGGCGGCGGGCGCGACGATGTTTTTGAGCGTTGCACCGTGCATCGCCTGTGCGATCTTTGAAGATTGGTTTTGTTTTGCCATGATCCTTCTTGGGATCCTTTCTAATGGGCTGTCCTGCTTCGTCATTGGCTCCGGAGAGCTTCATTACGAGAAACCAAAACCATCTGCCAACAGCCCTTCCGGTGATGGAATCCTGATAGCTGGCCCCGAAGTCATTATTCTGCGTGGGAAGGAGAATATAGTGGGGGCGGTCACTACGGGAAAACTGAAGCTCATGTATAAAGATGGGGACGAGCATCCATACATAGGGATATGCTCGCTCTTCCAGTATGGCCAGTTCTTGGCGCAGCTTCTCCTCATCCCCCAAGGAACCCTTTTTGGCCAGCTCATGTTCCTCGCAACCTTCGTCGTGTCGTGGGTATACAATTGCTACCTATCGTCCATGGATAAAGAGAAGCTACAAGTTGAGTTGATGACGAAGACACTAGATAACCCTGAGATCAGAAGATTCAAATTAGAAACACGCACGACCATGGTCGTCCTTGCACTTCTAGTTCTTAGGCCGAGCGATCCGGAAGAATTTTTTGATAAATTGCTGCCGCGAGGTACTACTACATGGACGACTTGGAGAGCAAAGGTCCTCGAACAACTTAGATCAGGACAAGAATTCGATTTCAACACCTTCTATCTACCTAAAGCCACCGTTGATGACCGCTTGCTCATCGATTTGCTTGAGGACGCCGAAACTGCGTATATCGCCTACAAACAGCATTTCGCCAATAGGCCCATCTCCTCCGGGAGTATAGAAAAAGCTGAAGTTTAGCAGACAACCTTTCTCAAAGTTGGGTTGCGACGATGACGTAATGATCAACGGACGATATGATTTATTCACCACGAATTTTGGACTTCGAGTTATACTTGGGACTCTATATATAGGGGACATGATACCGCGAATCATCCAACCTGTCAATCATTGCCCGCGCCACCATCCAACGCCCCTCCACCCTATACCCCACGGCCCTTCAAGGCCGCCTGTCTCTTTGTCCACTCTAGCACTCATACAGGGGTGGAGGCCAACAGAAAGGGTACAAGGAATTTACAAACTATTGATATAGGCGGTGAAGAGGGGCGAGGATGTGTATGTAGTTCAAGAGTTTGGGGGAGTGATGCACAAGTTACCCCTTTCAACATCTGATCCAGCTCACGATGATCAGTTAGAACTTACGTTATTTACTATTGATGGAAACATCTAACTACTGATGTGTACGATTTGCCTTTAAACGTGGCGTTTCCGGACCGATGCTCATATTCTGCATATAGATCTTTCATTCGTCCTTAAGTTCAACTTTAGCGCTATACGGCATATACAGCCCATCAGCGCAGCGCGAAGAGCAAGATCTCAGAAGTGTTGGCTGACGCGGTCGACCCGGAATTTCATGACCAAGAGACAACTAATTGGGCTACTGACTCTCACGCACTGATTGTATCGATGCATTATATTTTTACTCAGATTGCGATAGTACAGAAACGGTCACCGGTTGCAGAATTGCTACTCTGGACCGCCCAGTTCAACACTAAGGTCCCAAGTCGAAACACCCTCAAATACGCATGCTAAATACAGTTTTCGGGGCCTACAATATCCTATCAATCTCTGATGATCGACTCATCCTTTAGTAACATGACATTTGGGGCGTCTGTAGTTTTTATTTAGACTGCTTCTCATGGCACCCTGGCGAACTTAAAGCTATGCACATGCTCCAGACAGAAGATCGATAACCACCACAGGCGTTTATGCTCTTTATAATCAGCCAAACCCTGAACCTCCCTTCTACACACGCTGCCTCAGGTGCTACCCAGGTATGTTCGCTCCAACACGTATCCCCTCATGTTGAGGCTAACCTTCCTCCAGGAAGGAAATAAAGCGGAGCTATGCCTCCCATTCCATTGAACAACACCGAGTTCAATCTAAACTCTTCAGGAGTGGCTGGATTCTTTGGAGGAGAAGAAGCGGTGTCGGCGATGGGCACTGTCCACTTTTATCGGGGGCAGAAGTGGTTAGGATGGTATAACTCACCCGGAAGTTATCACGTCGCAAAGCAGTACGGGAAGCTCGCCAACAACAGATTTTGGGACGGACTCTTCCCAGGCAAAGACGTCGATCCCGCCGAGTTTTTTGAGCTCACTGGACAAAAGGGTCCCGAGTTCATTTCCTGGGGCTCTGGGACCCGTTTGAAGACCACTGGGCATATTGCACACATTTTTACAAAGGCTGTCCGAAAAGTCGAGGAAATCCCAGTACAATCAACGGATGACAAACGTGCGAGGACCAGCTTCGTGACAGTCATTGACTTGGAAGGTGTCAAAACTTTCACTTCAGATTTGCTACAGAGAACATCTTTTTCAGCAGCATGTGCAACAATATTTCTAAACCTCGTACCATGCGTCGCCTGTGGGATATTTGAAGACTGGTACTGCTTTGCTATGATTGTCCTGGGCATCATTGCCAACTCGTTCTCTTGTTACGTGATTGGGTCTGGGAAATTGGAGTTTCATAAACCAACTCCCTCTTCGCACAGCCCTCCTGGCCACGGAATTCTACAATATGATTCCGAGGTCATCATACTGCGTGGGCCGGAAGAAGCAGTAGCCGCGGTGACCTCGGGCCATTTCACACTCACATATTCTGGGGGGGAAGAGCGTACAATCATAGGGTTATGCTCTCTGTTCCAGTACGCCCAGTTTTTGGCACAATTACTCCTTATACCCCAGGGAAAGCTCTTCGGCCAGATTATGTTCCTCACAACCTTCGTCGCATCCTGGATGTACAATTGCTACTTATCATCCAAGGATAAAGAAAAACTGCAATATGAATTGATGATGAAAATATTAGACAACCCTAAAATGAAGAGGTTCAAGTTGCAAACACGAACGACCATGGTCGTTTTCGCCCTTCTGGCCCTAAACCCGACCAATCCGAGTGAATTCCTCGACGCTCTACTGCCAAAAGGTACCCCTACATGGACAACTTGGAGAACCAAAGTCCTTGGACAATTTGAATCGGGACAAGAATTCAATTTCGATACCTCTGATCCGCTTAAAAACACCAAAAACGATCCCTTGCTTATCGACTTGCTTAAGGATGCCGAAACGGCTTATAAGGCGTACAAACACTATCTCGCCGACAAGCACACCCATCGGGCGGGTATTAAGGAAGGCTGAGGTATAGCACACCACTCATTTCATGGTTGGGTTACAACGTCGTGTCGATACAGAACGCATAATTAAATTTAACAGGGATTTTGGATTTGGATTTTCTCCAACCTCTCGCCTTGGTCCCCAAAGTGGTCACGGCACGCAAAGGAAGGCATTGAAATACTTGACAACATGAATGTCATCAAGGAGACCTTGGGACTAACTCACAAGGTTGTTGGTAGGGTATTATGGGTGCAGAACGGGTGTTAGGAACGCTGTTGGAATCGATCGAATTGCGGGGGATGAAGAATACCCTTCGACTGCTTTCGCCGAAGGTTGGCCTCCGTTAATACTGGCACTTCCCAACTGTCATACGTGTGGGTTTTTAACCCCGCTCGTCCGTGTGCGCTTATCACTACCCCCTTGTCCCCATTTTGTGACATTTACCGCGCTCTTTACGGATTCAGGGCAACGGGCTAGCATCTAATCTATGCTCCCATCCGTATTCGTTCGCCCTTGTCCGATAATTGTAAGATAGAGGTCTCTTGCTCTCCGACCTGTATTTGAAAGTGGTGGGCGTGCGGCCATGATCTATATAAGGTTCAATCAAGGGTATTCGCTCAAGCTCCTGTTCAATGTGTGCCTTGTGGGGACTGTATATTTTACGCACAGTTGGCTCTTCATAGGTTTCTGCGCCCTCGGGAGAAAGCGGTTTTAAAAAGAACAATTATATGTAGATTGTTTGAAAGGGATAGTTTAAGGAGTTCCGTAGTAATAACTGGCGAAAATGCCCATAAGATACATATATACGGTAGAGTGCGCTCCCTAGCGTTTGCTACGCTTACCGTGCTATACGAGTTCCGATCAGTTTCCAAGTAATACACCAGTCAGTGGACAACACCCACCCGAATCAGATCATTGAGGAAGGTCCTGGCTTTTTCCCATCTAATCACCGCTATCGCGGCCCGTGCAGGTATTGTCTTCCAATCATGTTCACCTGTACTATGTGTTCTGAACTCGCTTGACGCCAACAAGACATGCATGTGTAAGTGCCCGACACTAGCTTCCGGAGCGGCGTGGAATCCGAAAACAAAATCGCTGTGTTTGACATTCGAGAGCTTTAGAGCAAACGCGGCGGCGTCTTCACGGATAGTTGCCATGATTTTCTCAAACTCTTCGGTGCGCTTGTCGGCGGTGTCGGGGTCGGCTTCGTATCCCTCAAGGACCGCTTTTGCACGGCGATCAAGAGCTTCGTTTATTGCCTCAATAAATTTTGGTGCCCCTTGACCCTCATTCCAGGTTTCCTTGAAATGTGATATCATCTCTTGCACGACGCTGGTATCGTCAACAGATACGATATTGTACACTGGGTTTCTGGATCAGTCGACGCTTAGGGAACATGTATTTCTAGCGCACCTTTCCGCCTAGGAATGACGAGAAAATGGAAATACGACATTCCTGCCGTTCGTTGTTTGTCCTTGCCCTCGGGATCTACTTCTGGGGTATATTGGCGGATGTCGTGACTTGCCATATTACAGATAATCAGCGACTCTGCTGACTGAGATATGATACGGTGTTTGTACCACTTCTCATAGTCCTTGAAAATCACGCATGAGTGGCGACGTTAAGACGGACTTGTTTTTGGCGCTGACCGTGAAAAAGGTATCTGTCTTTTTCCAGATGCGCCCGGGGGCTGTTGGGTCTTCCTTTCCTACCATTGTCGATGGTATAAGTCCATTACTACGAAATGAAAGTGGTGAGGAGGCATCAGTTGTGTCATCCGGTGCCACACGAAATACAAAAAAACTCACAGAACGACAAACTCATGATCTTCCTCAGAATTCTCATACGCCTTCAAATCGCGGATCGCGTTAGGGTCATCCTTAAATTTCTTTCGCTGGTCCTCGAGTTTACGTTTTTGCGCACTGTACGTAGGCTCCTTCAGCAGCCGTGTCAACGATGGCGGGGTAGCTCCTTCTGTGCTCATCTGTCGGACCGGAATTTTCATCGGAACTGACGGCTGCATTTCGCGAGAAAAAGTCGGGGTATGTATTATGGGGTATAGGTATGCGATAGATAATAGGACCGATGATGCGTAAATCGCGGGAACGGTGGGGATCTGTGAACAATATCGAGGGTCAACGTGTAGTCAGTTGGTGATGGGAACAGAAAGGTGCCCACAAGGGTGAGTCTGCTTGTGTTTGGGGCTTTCAGGGAGATGAGAATGTCCAGTTTTATACCTTGATTCTTCCTGTGCTAGCTGCTGTTAAAATTGATGCTATCGTAGTATTTTGGTGCACGGTTTGGCGCCTTGAAGGATATTGGGAGGCTGTCCTGACCCTTGAAGCGTTGTATGTCCTTGAACAAGAGTTACTTGCGAAAACATGAAGGTTTCTGTATAAGGCTCAGACTTAGACCTGTCGAAGGATTGAGAACATTTCCAACGTGTATAACGCACGACGCCGAGCTGTTAAACTTGATGTTGCCACGAAGCCACTCGCTGGATCTACGGGCCGGAGCAGTTATTCACCATCGCGTCGTGCAGTGCGCGATGACTACTCATTCGTCATGAAGATACAACAGTCGTAGAGTGACATGATCCCAGTGCTACGTTGAATACCTGATTAAAGTGATGTAAATCGAGTCAGTCTATCACAAAGAGTAGTCCATCTGACATAAGGGTATCTATACAGTATCTATCCAGTCTATACGAGCCGTGAGTCTGGATCCAGGGGTAAATAAAGCTCAGACCTCAGGCCACTTCAGCACGTCCAATCGTTGTGACCTTAAAGCCGATCTTACGGAGCTTACTGGCATCAATGAGTAACCTTCCGTCAAAAACGAATGCAGGCTTGTTCATGCCAGCATAAACCGCCTCCCAATCGATTTCACGGAACTCCTTCCATTCTGTGGCGATGACAACTGCCTCGGCATTCTTGCATGCTTCGAGCGCAGAAGAGCAGATTGTGACTTGCTTCTTGACTAGAGGGAGCGTTAACAGGCTAGTTAGGGGTGAAGGACGGGTTGTGGAACTTACTTCCGTCCAGGGGGGTCTGGGGAATGGCATCAGCGAGGTCGGACCAGATCTGATTATGTTCGACTTGGGGGTCGTAAATGTTGACAAGTGCCCTCTCGGAGTGGAAGTCCTTGATGAGGGTGATAGCGGCAGACTCGCGTGTATCTCCAGTGTCGGCCTTGAATGCGAATCCCAATACCGCGATGCGCTGTTGATAAACATGAGATTAGCTATGTACCGATAGGATGTGACCACCCATGCGCACCTTGCCAGTAATGGTGTTGAACAGGGTATCCACAACACGCTTCGAGAACCTTCTCTTCTGATACTCGTTCATCTCCACTACCTGCCTCCAGTAGGCAGCCACTTCAGGGAGATGGCAACTCTCACTTAGATATACCAAGTTAAGGATATCCTTCTGGAAGCATGAGCCTCCGAACCCGACGCTGGCCTTAAGGAATTTCGGCCCAACACGCGAGTCATAGCCAATGGCGTGGGCGACCTCGTCAATGTTTGCCCCTGTGGCCTCGCAGATGGCAGATAGGGCGTTGATGGATGAGATGCGCTGCGCAAGCATGGCATTTGCTGCCAGTTTCGAAAGCTCTGATGACCAGAGACCGACTGTAAGAATGCGGTCCCGCCTGTAAAATGGATCAGAACAAACTTAAAGGCTGTACGCAATCGCTACTCACGGCACCCAGTTTGCATAGACGGCGGACAAAGAATCGCAGGCACTTAGACCTTCGGGGGTCTGGAGGGATCCAATGAGGACACGATCAGGGTTAAAGAGGTCCGTGATAGCAGTTCCCTCTGCAAGGAACTCAGGGTTTGATAGAATATCGAAGCGACAGTTGGGCTTGGAGTTTGCCTCAAGAATCGTGCGCATGGATTCAGCCGTGCGGCAGGGGACCGTGGACTTCTCGACTACAATTTTGCTGGAGTTAGCGACGGTTGCGATGCGTCTGGTAGCCAATTCTACATAGCTGTTGCAAAACAATCAGTGCGAGTGCATAGGACAAGAGTTATAGAAACTTTACTTAAGGTCAGCAGCAGATCCAGCACCAACACCGCTCTTCTTCGTCGGAGTATTAACGCTGACGAAGATGAGGTCGGCCTCCTCTATGGCAGCGTCTACATTTGTGGAGAAGAAGAGGTTGCGGCCACGTGCTTCACGAACAACATTTTCCAAACCAGGCTCGTAGATGGGCAGCTTGAATTCGGGGCTGTTCCAGGCATCGATTCGCGACTGGTTTAGGTCAACGATGGTGACTTTGATATGGGGACATTTGACCGCGATGACAGCGCAAGTGGGGCCACCTATACGCGTGGATGAGACCTAGGGCCGCATTGAGCATACTGAAAGGTACCCACCGACATATCCTGCACCGACTGGTGGTTGCGATGGGGGTTGAGTTTCTTCTTATATTGCAATAGGGGAGGTGTACGTACTGCAGCAAATTTTGGTAACTTTGACGGGGGCCATTTTATATCGAAGATGGGAAGGGGGGACGTCTAGGTGGGAGGAAGGAAGGATGGTGTGGTAAAGAAAGAAAAATTAAAGTGAGAGGTGGCGAGGTTTTGTTTATGCGAATTCGGACGAGTTGGCCGCTCGCTGATGTGATCCTCCGGGTTTACATTTGGCCCTGAATTATGCACCCCTCCGCACACCATTCCTTTTCCACCAACGTTGTTCATTTCGTTCTTCATCTCGTCTTGCGGGACCCTTTCCCGACACCAAGTCCACAAAAGTGCGAGATTTCCGGGGCAATTCTCACTCTTAATATGAATGCTGGCCCGGTTTTCCCGTCTTAGCATAAATTTTACGTGGAAACGAACATGGGCCGGACACGCGTTGCTTTCTTGACGTATCTTGACTTTCTTCAACATAGCGGATTCTGTCAGTCTGACGAGGTCTTATGACTCTCATCCATCAGTTACGTGCTTGATCGACGCGTATGTTGCGCGTTGTCTTTTCGTTTGTTGTTCTCCTTTAATCCCAATAGGAATTTAGGAGCACATCAAGTCACCAGCATTCATGGTATCCACGTTTCATCCATCACCGAAGCTTGGTTAACGTAAATTTGTTTGCCTCCCTAACGCGCCAAAATCCACACGTGGTCAGCATTGCCTGAAAACGATTTAAACGCGTCCCTAGCAGAATGGCACAGATGGGAGCTATGGGCTCATAAATCAGTACACAATGAGTCCGAGCCATATCAATCCAAATCTCAGGCGCCTCGCAGGGATGTTCACAATTCTCGAATGACACATACACGACACGCCTCACACTGGCATAAGTACATTATTCCTGTTAAATACCAGCTTCTGCTTTGGCTGATGTTGCCACAGCTAGTTACTCCTTAATTGCTCCTACTTCATAAAGGTAGGAGCCAAGTAACTTGGTCTACGAGCAAAGTCAGCTCTAACGATTCTTCGTATATAGAGATACTTACCCCTTCGATGAAGTTCGATCGGTCGAGTTTCTCGTTCGTCGAACTGTACATTGGTCAGCACATCAAGAAGAGCTAGACGCGTACCCGATAACTCACTGTGCTCCATCGTCGCCTCTGCCCATGGGCAACAACAGTACGTTAACTCCCAGCGACTCGGCAAAAGTCAGTGTCACGGGAATCGAGCCGCCCTCTCTCGTTAAGTCTGGTTCCTGTTTGTAAATAGCCTAAACCCAGGCGAAATTAGTATCTCTGCCCCCATTAAGAAATGGTGCAGCCTCACTCGTGTCGCCGCCTTGGCAGCCTCGAAATTCCAATGGTTCACGTCCGCGACCCAGGGTTTCCCACCATGAAGGAACTCTATGGTCAACTTGTTCTTGCTATTCAGCTTTGCGAATTCGCCTTCAAGATACGAGACCACCAGTGGGTTGACCTTGTCTGGTGTCTGCGGAGGTACCAAACTAGCAAGGCATTTCCACTTCAGTTGAATTTTCACCACAGGGGCACAGGGCTGATATGACATACCGAATGCTGAACTTACCCCCGACTTTTGCTGGGATGACTGTTTTCGCGCCAACTCCACTGAAAGCACCTTCGATGCCGTGCAACGACAAACTGGGGTACCTCATGCGTCCCATCAACACGTCAACCTTGCTCGCAGACAAAGCGATGGAAGCCCCCGCGGATTGCTCCACATCTGCAATTGAATAATCCAGACCCTCGTAAATGGATCTGCGGCACACAACTCACTCAACACCAAGCTATGGGTGGAGGAAGACACATACCGTTCGCTAGCAGTCGGCGGCTCTACCATTTCGTCGACGCCAGGGATCAAAATCTTTCCTGACCCGTCGACAAGTTTGCTCATGAGTATGATGAGATCAGTCATCGGTTCATGCACCGTTCGTCCAAACACGCCAGAATGGAGATCCCGTCCTGGGCCTGACACGGTTACTTTGAAGTATGTGAGGCCGCGAAGGCCGTATGTCAACGCAGGTGTGCGAGTATTTAACCAATAGTTATCCGACTACGCAACCATCTGGACTGAGCAAGCCATGAGGCGTTTAAAGGCGTAGGATACGCACAATACAAACACAATCAACACCGTCAAACCAACCTCCAGGTTGCGATTCCTTCTTGACTAGATCGTCGAGCCCTTCACTGCCACTTTCCTCCATTCCCTCGAAGCAACATCGCAAATTAACGGGGAGTTCCTTCTTGTTCTGGAAATGGTACTGCAGGACATTGAGCCAGCCAAGGACGGGACCTTTGTCATCGGATGATCCACGTCCGATCAGCCTACCATCCTCATGGATTTTGAGAGTGAACGGCTCAGTGTCCCAGCCATCGGATTTGTTTGCCTAGAGAAAAAGACCAGTTCAGATCAGGCTACCACGAGGGGCCTCAAGATAGATGTTATCAAGTAACCGGTATATACCCGGATTGATGGTGTGTCCACGGGAGAACCAATTAATACTCACGGGTTGTACATCGAAATGGCCATAAACCAGGACCGTCTTCTTCTTAGGGTCGTTACCGATGCGCCCAAGAATCGCGGGTGGCAGATCCAGTTCTTCACCGTCCATCGTATGTTTCCCGAGATCGACAAGTTGTGTTTCGACGCCAACAGCCTTGAGGTGATTCTCGAGCCACTTTGCCATCTCCACAACGTCACCACGGTGCGATGCGTCGCCACTTATACTGTGTTCGATAAAGTGATAGTGAGCTGTATTCGGAGGTATTTGGGCAATAAGACGTGCCTGGGAATGGCGACCGCGTCTGCAAGCCGTTGAATGAACCCGTCGGCATTTGCGTCGACGAATTTGAGGAATTCTGAAGGTGCAACCATGTTAATGTAAGATGAGAAGTTGGTGAGAACGTAGGCAAAGCTTGTTGGGCAGAGGAGACCGAGTTCCGAAAACCGATAAGATTAGCTGAATCTAATCTGCTTATGTTATCAGATCCGTTTGTCCGGGGCCGTCTCGTCCAGGATCCAACGCCGATTGTCCAGAGCCGCGACGTGGGTTCATCCAAGTCCTGTAAGTGGATGGCTGCAGCCTCCTCGTCGTCGTCTCAGGGACCCGCAGATCCATGGGATCAACCAGCTGCATCGGTAAGCGCTTGCATAAAAAAACGCAGACTCACTCTTTGACCATTTACACCGGCAGGGCTCATCTCGGCGGCGAGCCCCCCCACCTCTAGCTGCTACAATACCTGACGATTGGGAGAATGATGACGACGAAGAGCCACAAAAAGAACACGACAATCAGCGTATCTGGGACGATGCGTACGTCCGCTAATTTTTCTACTCGCACAAATTACCTCACATCTCTACGTTTCGTAGTAACAATAAAGACCCAAATCCAATGCCGTCTCTCGTAATCTCTTCGTCGTCGACGTCTACTCGGACTGTACTATCCCCTCCCCCTGGGGCTTTTGAACCGAAGATGCGTATCCTGAAGCGCCCTTCGGCCCCGAGCTCCAATGCCTCGACACCCCCGCCATCGTCGGCATCCGCCGAGTCACTGAAGGAACGCGAAGCTCGATATCAAGCGGCTAGAGAAAGAATTTTTGGAGAAGAAAACGATAAGGATGGAAGCATGTCGCCCAAATCTCCGAAAGAGAGGGGGGAGAGAAAATCTTCTGGCGCTCTGCATAATACGCCCAACGTCTCTATCGTGCGGAATCCGAGAGGACCAAGTGATAGTCCTGCAGACAGCACGAATGGGACGGTAGCTCGAGGGTTCGGAGGGCGGAGGGCTGTGCCGCCTCTCAATGCACAGGACGCTGTATGGGTATCACAAGAGGATCCTTCTACTTGACTTCATTGCGGCTGTATTTCCCCATTTTTGTTGCCTCGATATCATCTTTCTCTTGTTTTATTGGTGGGATTTCATGTCGGTCTTCGGATGAGAGTCCTCACTATGATCTGGTGGACCATACCCATACTCACCTCACTTTATGCCATTTTTACTGTATCTAGCAAACACTAGGCCTTGTACTGCCTTGTACAATACGCTAAGCCATACTCTCGGAAATCGAGCCAAATACTATGCATCTTACCAAGTAAGATATTTTCTTGGAGAAGATCTGGAGTTTCATAAAATGACCACTAGCAGGCTCATGATCAAGCCAAACATGGGCCATTTGCAGAATTTTTGACATGCAAATGATAGGAATATCACTGTAAAAGGGAAGTCATTTTTAACCATCAACAGTGGAGAGGCCTCAGCCTGAGAGCACTCTATCTGAGACGGCAAACCCCAAGAGTCCCAGTCCAAATCACCAAAATCAAACCTCACGCATTAAAAAAAAAGAAAAAAATTGAGATTATACAGATCGAACAGATAACAATACAGAGAGCAACGAAGAAACAACCAAAAAAGTGATAGAGGATGAAGCGGTACGAGAAGAGAAAAAGGAGAGGTATGTATGTGTTCCAGATTGGTTACGATTCGGTCCCATTCACACGGTCGTTTACACGTTGTCGGTGTTGCCGATTCTTCAAATGCACTTCATAGTTGGACAGAGTTTCGCCGGGGCCAGGGGTATATAACTGTCGCCATTGGGATGAGCCATCGTGTACATCGGGTGAAAAACAACACCATAGCGAGGGTTTCTCACCTTTCCGGGGCAATCTAAGCATTTAATACGCCATTCGGGCGAGCTGCTGGCATTAACTTTGCGTAAGATGATGTCAAATTTATCATTCGGGTATTTGCTTTTCATCGCCTCCTTGGCGCTCGAGAGCCACGACGGCGGCTGCAAAATCAGTCGATGATCATCAGCATCGTTGAACAGAACAGTCACCATATACCTACATATGACCGTGTCGGACTCGACAAGGGTGCCGAGGCCGATTCCGTGTTTTTCATTGTCTCTGCAGAGACTGGGGGAATAGCAGAGGAAGTTTTACTAGGCGAGCCGTCAAATTTAGTAGGACCCGAGGGCGTAGGTGTAGTCGGCGCGGGAACAGTCGAGGGTGCGGGGGTGGGACTTCCAGGCGTCGCAAGTTTCGCATGTGTACTCGTTCCATTAATCTTGATTCTTTGCGCGAGGGGAGGCTCAGAAGCACTCGAAGCGGTCGATACAGGCGACAGCGCCTTGTCGTCTTCCGAAGGGCCAGTCGCGGGGGCGGGCGACTGGCGCGCAGACATGTCGATGTCTCTAGTAGATTGCGACGGCGTTTGCGGCTCGGACGTCTCTGCCGGCGTATGTGGCAGCGTAGAGCTCTGCGCGCGCAATGCAGCGGCACCACCTTTCTTCTTGAGAGCCGCAGTCGTCTTGGCAAGCTCCGATTCGCGCTTCACGCCGTTGTGGAAGTCAGGATCAGAGTTATACTCGACAGGCCGGGGTCGTCGATGCCTATGCCAGTATTTGCCTTTTTTTCGAAGACGCGCGTATGAGTCATTACCCTTGACAGCAAAACAGCACGCAACAAGAAAAGAACCACATACCGCATGTTCCACACTGCGACTTATCACCCAGGGGGCCTTTCCTGCGTCCAATAGCGATGCTCTCGGGACACCCGCAATTCGAGCAGTGCCAAACGCCATTAATCAAATTGGGATGCTGTCCATCAGCAAACTCTTTTTCTTTCGCCTCTCTTTCCAACTCCTTGGCTCGCTTGGCTGTTATCACCCTGGTCGTCCTACTATCCGGCGGAGGCGCGCCCCCACTGTTATGAACCATCAACGGCGGCGGCGGAGGGTCGTTTTCCAGGGGCGCAGGCAGCGTGGACACATCCGCAGCAGTGGACGGTATCGGCGCGGTAACGTGTGCGCGGGGCCGCAGGACGTGCGGGGGGTACGCCGGGGCCTTGAAATGGCCCTTCGCCGTTTTCTTCTTCATCATCGGCGGGGGCGGGACGGCCGAGGGCGCAGATATCTGGGGCATGAACGGCGTTCCGTTCTCGGACGCCACCATGTTGGCGATGGTCAGCGACGCTGCTGCGGCAGCAGCTCTCCTCGACACGGGGGCATTAGCTGCCACAGAGAGCGCCAAGGTGGCAGGATCGAGCTCAGGGAAGCCAATAGCAGGGGTGCGATATGTCCTGATAGGTTCCCGGTCCGGCAGCGCGATCCCTCGTCGGCCGCGCGTGTTCCTCTTCCTGCGCTTCGTCATGTCCTTCTCCCTGTCCTTCTCGTTCTTTTCAATCTCGCCGTCGCTGAGGTAGTTCAGCAGGGGCGTGAAGGACTGGACCTGGTCGACTGGCCGGGTCGCCGACGTTAGGCTGGGGAGGAAGGAGAGGCGGAGGTCCTCGTCGAGCACGGCCGTCCCGTCAGACGGGTGGCCCACGAGGAACAGTGATTTTTGGTATGTCTGCACCTGCTCGCGAATGGAGTGTGCAATAGCGGTTCTAACCACACCAAACGGTGAGCATCCACCCCCCCCCAAAAAAAAAAAAAAACAAATGGCAAAACCCACCTGAACTCCCCATTCAGCCCCAATTCCTGTGCATAAACCTCGGCGAATTCCTCCGGCGAGGCGTTCTCATTTTCGAGGTCCCACTCGAACTGATCATCAAGCTTCATAGACCCAACAATAATGTCCAGCTAGATCATACCCGAACGCAATTCAGCCCTCGCCCATTCCACGGAAAGAACAGCAAAGCAGGTTTACCTTGATTAATATCCGCATATCCTCATGCATCACCTGCTCATCACCCTCCTCCACCACCTCGGGTTTATCCCGATTAACCGACCAGCTATCATCATCACACCCATCCCCCGCATCCTCGACATCTCCCTCCACACCGTCGTCCCCCTTACCACCCACAACCGCTTTCCGTTTTCTCCCCTTCTTCGCCTTCTTCCCGACATTTTGCTCAATGACCAATAAACGCCTCCGCCACCCAGCCCACCACCGCTCATCTTCGCTCTCCAGCGTACCCTTCCTTAGCGTATCCTCCTCGTCGCCGGCGAGTCCGAGGTTCACCAGGATGGGCGACCCCATGTCACCATCCCCGTCAAACTGCCCCGAGTGCGCGCGGAAGTCACTCAGCTGGTCCTGGATCGACTTGGTGATCACCCCGTGGTAACTCGGGGACAAATTATAGTCCTCCACCACGGTTTGCGCAAAGTGCTCGGGTGTCACAACCGGATCTAGAAGAAAGCATACAATTTCATAAATGTCAGAACCTCCACAGGCTGGGGGGGGGGGCTAAGATCTCCGAACGCACCATTGAGGTTCCACACAAACGTGTCGCGCATTTTGTGGTGCTCCACATCAAACTCGAGGCGGATGGGGACGAGCTGTTCAGGGCGGTTCACGTCCGCGGGGTGCAGTTTCCTAGGGCTGAAGGATCAAATATAAAAAAAACCAAAAAAAAAAACTCCAATCAGCCCAACAACGCAACCAAAAATAATATAGAAAGGAGCATATAAAGAAATCACTAACAGCTTCAGCCCCTCTCTCCTCACGCCCCTTCTCCCCCTCCCCTCCCGATCCCGGTCCTTCCTCGTTCGCGGGTACCTCACATCAAACGGCTCGCGCCCCCTTCTCCATCGATTCCCATTCCCCTCCGCCGCCGCCGCAGCCGCAGCAGGGCCCATACCCTCCCCGCCGCCCTTCTCCCACCACCCGCCCTTGCCCCAACCATACGACGCCTCGCGCGTCTCCTCCGACATGCGGTCCCGCATCGCGCGGAACCGCGCCTCGTACGCCCGATCCACCTCCATCCACTCCTGCACCGCCGCAATCTCGGACTCCTCCAAGGGCGGGATGCGCGCGACGGAGTCGATGAGCGGGACGACGGTCACACGTGTGACGGCTTGGTTGAGGTTGACATTAGCCGGGAGCGGCGGAAGCTGGGGTACGATTTGTGTAGGGGGCGGTGCGGCAGGGACGGCGGGTGTGGTTGGTGCAGGCGCTGTCGTTGGTGGTGGTGCTGCTGGCGTTGATGCGGGAGCAGGGGTTGGAGCGGGAGGTGCTGCTGATGTGGGTGCATTTGGCATGCTTGGGATATCCTGCGGAGCTGCACTGGCACTCTTCGGAGGAATTCCCCCCGCAGACAGCGGCACTGAACCCTGACGAGGCAACGATGGGTGCCTCTGCTGTTGCTGTTGCTGATGTGCTTGCGGCGACAACTGTGTTTGGGGTTGCGGCTGCATTGGCGTTTGCTGAAGCGGCTGTTGTGGTTGTTGCTGCTGCTGCTGCTGCTGGGGTACTTGTGGTTGAGATTGCGACGGATGCATAGGTCTCGACGGCAGCTCCGCCGTCATTCCGCCCATGCCCATGCCAAGCCCCATACTTCCCATCATGCCCATCGACCCCGATGTTCCCCCCATCCCCATCCCTATCCCGCCACTCGCCATCCCATTCACCCCGGGCCCGGAACCTATCCCCATCGACGAGGACGGTCGTGGGTACCCATTCAGCTCGCCTCCGCCCCCCGACGCAGCCGACAGTGTTCTTGGAATCCCAGGCGGGCCCATCGGGCCTCCAGACCCATGGGCCAGCGGCAGCCCTCCACCCATGCGTGGCGACCCTTCCATCCCACCCGCCTTGCGCTTCGACCCGCGGTATGGAGAGCCCGGGAGTGGTGGCGAAGACGATGATGGTATGCCCGCGCCGGGGGTTGATGGCTGATTGTGCTGGTGTTGCTGGTGTTGTGAGGGAGGGTACTGTTGCTGGGAGTGTTGCTGCTGAAGTTGCTGGGATTGTTGTTGTGGCTGTTGCTGAGGATACCCTGAGCTTCCGCCTGAGGGCTGCGGGTACGGGTTCGCCTGCTGCTGGGGTTGCTGTGGGGACATCCCCTGTGCGGCCTTTCCATATCCATTCATGCCCGCACCAGCAGCGCTGTCGAGAGGTGTCCTGCTCATCGCGCGGCTCGGTGGGCGCATGCCGATGTCGGGTATACCCCTACCACCCTGTATGTTCGCGTTCATATTGAGGGTGTTCGTGCGCGGGCGGTTAGCAGGAGGGGGCATCATCCCGCCTTGTGGTTGTTGTTGCTGCTGCTGGGCTGGGTTGAGGTCGCGGGGCTGGTTTTGGGAGATGTGAGAGGAGCCTGAGGCGGAGCTTAAGGGGCGGTCGTAGAACCCTCCGCCGCTGCCGCCGCCACCTGTGCTGCCAGAAGCGTTGCGGGCCATCATGCCCTGGATGAGTTCCTGCTGCTGCTGCTGTTGCGCGGACATACCCTGGCCCTGGCTCGGATACTGCTGCTGCTGTTGTTGAGGCATGCCCATCCCGAGGGCCATCATCTGCTGCTGTTGGGGCGTCATCCCGACGTTCGACATGGCGAGCATGCTATCGCGGAACTGCTGCTGGTGTGGTTGTTGCTGTTCGCGAAAATGCTGGAGCTGGGCTGGGTCGCGGAACTGTTGGCCGCCCATGCCCTGCATCGCACCCATACCTTGCATCCCTTGCATCGCGCCCATGTTCTGCATCGCGTTCATCCCCTGCTGTCCACCCATTCCCTGCTGTCCACCCATTCCCTGCTGTCCGCCCATCCCCTGCTGTCCACCCATTCCCTGCTGTCCACCCATTCCCTGCTGTCCGCCCATTCCTTGCTGACCACCGATGGCTTGCTGCCCAGCCATGCCGCCAATACTCTGCTGCGTGCTCATGCCCATCTGTGCCATCTGCTGCTGCTGCTTTTCGCGCATGATCTGGTTGCGCATATTAAACTGGTGGCGCTGCTGCATGGCCTGCATGACCTTTTGTTCGCGTTCCTGGGGGGAAAGGGCGCTAAACAGTGCTGGAGAGATGCCCAAGACGTCGGCGATGTTGCCATTGGGTTGCTGGGACATTGAGGTAGGGTTTGTGGGCATGGAGCCGAGGAGGCTGTTGCTGTTCATGTTGCTGATCGGAGAGGAGAGGGCGGCGGGGTTGATGCCCATGATGCCCCCGATGGCCATGCCGTTGAGCATCTGGTGTTGTTGGTGTTGTTGTTGGTGTTGTTGTTGGTGTTGTTGTTGCTGCTGCTGCTGCTGTTGGAGGAGCTGTGCTGGGTTGATGCCGGGCATGCCGTGAGAGTGCTGGATGTTCATGAGTTGTGCGGGGTTGACGGCAGAATTGAACTGGAGTTGTTTCTTGGGGGGGTTCAACCCCTGATTCTGGTGGTTGTGAAAGCCGGCGAGAAGGGCGGGATTGACGCCGTACGAGGCCGAGTAGTCCGAGGACGATGGATTTGGGTTGTTGTTGGTGTTCATCGTCGCCTGCGCGCAAGGGCGCGGGCGGGGGACGTGGGGGCTGTAGGGGGATGAGTCAGCAACAGGCAGGCGGGACGGGAGAGGGGGACGGCGGGACAGGGGAGGGCTGGACGGCGAGGGTACATGGGACACGGGACGGGGACGGGGAGTAGGAAGGGAGGGGGGAATGGGTGGGAGGAGGAGGGGGACGGGGGGGGGGACGGGGACGGGGGCGGGACCAATGGGACGGGACACACCTTGGGAGGGACAATGCCGGGGAGAAATGGATGGATTATTTGGAATTTATCGCCTGTCCAGAAGCGCACACGGCTCAGCTGCTCTCAAAAAATTCGAACGCTCTCAACGGGAGGCCCAAGGCTGAGATCAACAAGTCACACCGTCACGGGGCATAGGGTGGTTTTTCATGTCACGCTCATATCCCAGTAAACAAACACCCGACGTTGAACGAACTGTCCTCTACTCTACGTTATTACCTCCACGACATGATTCAGATGCATGATTACCGGCCCCTATCACACAACTCCTATTTCTTAGACTCCCTCAGGTGCCGCTCATTCACCGCAATAACATGGTACCCCACCGCAGTCACCATCGCCAGCACTCCCAGCGAGTTTGCCAGCGTGTACAAAGTATCGTGCGAGATCATTGGAGGTGTCGAAAACGAATGTGTTCAGTCCTAGCAACATAACACACGTCAATACAAATTAGATAAATAACAGAGACCAACGCAACTCGTTTCAATTCAGTGGTGACGTTGCAGTTTGCGTTGGCAATTCGTGATCCACGTCCAGGCGTTGTTTGGCCCAGGCGTCCTCTCTTTGCACCTGTGGATTTCACAAGCCACCGGACTAAAACGGCATCCCCCAGCACCTCCAACGTCGACTGCCACCACTCTTTCACTCCCCCCACCCACCAAAAGCCACAACCATGAGGCCCTCCATCGCCCGTTTCAGCGACATGCCCGGACGTACGTGTGCTCCCTTTTTCGAGTCACTCCATCCGCTGACCTCTTGCATTATTATTATTTTTTTTTTCATTCTGATCATGCCCTCCAGCCCGCGTCTATGTAAGTCCCCTACCCCCCGTATCCCATATCCCTCCTGACACTTGTCCCAACAGAACCTCTGGTGGGGTGACAATGGCACCATCCGCCAAAAGGGCATCGTGACCTACAGTACGTGCTTCCATTCCTCCCTGACCCCCACAAACTAACCCCACCGCAAGCCCTCTCCCCCTTCCAGTCCAAAGCCGCGCCCAACATGCTCCGCAACTACCTCTTCAACGGGTACCGCCGCCTCTCCGGCGAAGCCCTCTTCGTCCTCATCCCCTTCGGTGTCGGTGCGTTTACCCCCCCCCCCCATTCTACCCCCGCCACTAACCACCCCACTCCCCAGGATACGGCATCTACACCTGGGCCAAGAAATTTGACGAGCACCAGAACAGCAAAGCCGCGCACATCGCCGCTGCCGCACACCACGCCTAAGTCCGCCCGCACAACCCGCCCCGGGGGCGGAATACAGGCCACAGGACACGGAGCGTGAGCTTAGAATGGGACGCAGTAATACCTAGAGCGATACTAGCGGGAGTTGTGTACGTAGAGCACATACATGCTTTTCCTGCGTTCCGTCGTGAGTGTGAGCGCGAGCCTCCAAGCCCGGTGTCTGCAGCGACCATCCTACAATTACACCGAGCAAGCCAGCGCCAGTATTTAATATTTTCATCACGTCGACAACGGTGTTCAAGTGACGTGATGTCACACTTAGCACCTGACTTGCAGATATCTTGAACCTCATCGCCACTTATAAACACAGTTCAAAATAATGGCTCAGATGATGGCTCCCCCCCGCCGCCTTCGAATCCCGCAATTCAGACTCATCATATCCCCCTCACCCCACAGTGTCCAACAACAAGTTTGCCGACGGACAGCATCCCAACATGATTAACGGCCTCTGACACTACTCAAACTGCCAGTGCCCCAAGAGCATCGCAATCGGACGCAGGAAATGCCCCCCTGGGCGATACCTCACAGTGCGGAGCATGCAGTATGTGCTCTCTTTCTTATTCTGCGGCATCAAGGATAATGCACAATGACTCATACGCGACACCTTCGAAAAAGGCAAATACTGGCATAGGAATCGAAAACCCCGACCCCCCCGCCTTCCGCGACGCGCGAACCAGAGCTCGCCAGGGGGGGGGGGGGGGGGGAATTGCAAACTCTTCAGATCGACGCCGCCCCTACCACATCGGGCACCCCCCTCTCCCCCAGCGCGCGCAGTCGAAGCGGTCACGCACCACACAGGGCCGGCCCCCAACGCCCCCCCGCCGGGTCCGGCACAGCCACCCGTACGTGCAAGATGCCTTACCCTCGCTCCCCGCTGCTAACCCGTCGATTATTGACAGCCGCCGTCGTTGGCTCTCAAGTACCAGAGGCCATGCAGAGCACGTACCCAAACGACAGGTTTGACGTCATCGCACGCAACGTCCCCCCCCCCGACCCCTCGCCCGTATGGCGCGTCAAGTGCTTGGACTGCCCTCGAAAGGTACGATACACATCGTGGTGTTCATTTCATTTCATTTATTTTTATTTTTATTCCATTTTGGTGCGTTTGGTGCTGATGCGGTGGCGGTATGTATGTCACTGGTCCCGAGGAAACGCTGGCCAACTTTGAGGCGCATTTGAAGAACCCGGATCATCGCAGACGTGCGGATGGCCGTGTTGGGGTGGCTGGGGTTGGATCATAGTGGTCTCGGGTTTGTATGCGGTGCCTGCGTCTTCTGGCGTCTTCATCTTCTATCGCTTTTGGTTGTCCTCGTTTAGCCTATATATTACTATCTGTTCGATGTTAAAGCCCACATGTTGTGTATTCCGTTTTTGCAGAGGTGCTTGCTCGTACAATGAACATCCGTGCTTAATGAGCTTGACGCTGGCTACTAAATGTCTTGCCATCACGCCTCTTCGGCTTTTGCCACTATCGTGTCCCGGGTGTTATAAAAGAAGTTGCTTCTCCATCTTGAAGCAAGGACACTAGACTAGTGATGTCCTCCATGCTGACGGTCAACTGATTCTTCATTCCAGTCCTTCTGGGTCCGGTAAGTTTGTAGCGACGTTGGAGGAGAACTCCGAAAGGTTCCCATGAGTCAGCACGATGCAGCTTCGATATTGGCTTCTTTTGCACTGAAGCGAGTATTTTTCCGGGAAAGGTCGGTCGTGCATCGGCTAACATCTATTGTACAGTACCACTGAATATCTAGGTTTATAGTACATATACTGATGTATCTATTCGAAACTAATTGTACAAGCGTCGAGAAAGAGAGAACTCGAATCCAACTGTAGGGTGGTAATTTTAGGGGGGCGCATAGTCTGATTGAAGATGTCTACGCTTCACCCTTCTCCACGCTCCTTCAACTCAACTGCAGTGTAGAACACGCCACCCACTAATGTTAGGCCAATTCCAAAAGCATTTGTAGGGGTAATGGTAAGATTAAACATGATGACAGCACACAATATCGTGAGCACTTGTTTGACGTTGGCTGCAACCATGATAAGTGGATCTCCTGTGGCAAAAGTCTTAAAGTTTGTCACCCACCAGCAACAGTCATACTCAGCGCTCCCACTTTCCGATTCGCATTAAAGCTTACGACGTTGAGCGCGAATGCCATCACACCATTACTGATCAACAAAAAAAGCTGCAGGTTGGAAAGACCAGGCGTGAATGATGATTGCCCCCGCGTGTATCCGCTAGTAAGTGGGTGTCGTATTCCCGCAGCAGCGTATTCGCGCACACGGTCCAGCTCACCAGAAAAGTGTGCAAGAAGTGCGGTCTCAACGAATGCCAAGGGAGAAAGAAGGTATAAAAGATGGAGAGGTGTCAAGGGCGGTAGTGTCATACGGAAGGTTTGTGCATGTCGTTGAGATGAGGAAGAATTTGCCATAATCTTTGATCGGACTTTTGGGTTTGATTTGAGGGATGGCACGCGATACAGGGAGGGAGAGGCTTGGAGAATGTTTGTATAGAGTGTTTTTAGTGCTGCAAGAATCGTGCCAAAGAGGGTCAGGAAGAAACCCCATGGTGTAAAATAGTAGTCCCCGTATGTCCTACGGACGGAAATATGTAGGTTAGACTCGGAGGAGTTCGTTCTTCATGAGAATGGACGCACGCAAAGCCAACTCCAGTTACAACAGGTATGAGGGCTACCAGCTTTGCACGACTGCTTTTAGCTCCAAAGAGACTCGCGGAGAATAGTATCGTAAAAAGTGGTGTAGATGCCCGAACGACTTGATGAAACTGTCGGTAAATTAATGTTGAGAGTACCAAAATAGTATAACACCACCCACAGGAATGGTAACGAGGCCGAGGGATATGTTGCTGACAATTATGTTGATCGTATACAGGAAGCTGAAAGCAAGGAGAATCGATGTCTCCCGGACATTCAGCTTGGGAGGACGTGTCCTGCTGGTTTGGACAAGGACAAAAGTACCAATAGAGCCGCAGAGGGCATGGAGGGCCGAGAGTGTGTAGGGGAACGGGAAGTGGATAAGGACAGATTTGTTATAAAGTGTAAGCGCGAGGTTTAGAGTAAAGTAAAGCGCGAGGTAAAGAGAAGGGGGGGAACGCAAACGCGAGGCATTGACGCCAGAGCACAAGGCGTCAAACCAAGTGCGCCTCAGCGATCTAAACCGTCTGGGGCGAGTAGGCGACGTCGGTAGAGGCAGTTCGAGTGGTAGTTTAGGAGGTTTGGACGCCGGAGAAACCTGCAGATAGTTGTGCGGGTGGTCGTTGTGAGAAGCAAGTTGATAGACGCGTTTCGACCGAATGAGTCGGCTTCGGATTGCACCTGGTGCCAAGCTCGCCGCCCCATCAAGACCTAGTCCTTTTCGATGTTCCCTCCCTTTACCGCGCAATGTATTTCCAAAAGCTTCCCCGTGGCTGAAGGTTGCATGGACGTCGTTGTCAGTGACCACTACGACTGGTTGTTGAGAGCTCCATGCTGTCGACGCGTTTGACGCGAAGTCCTGGTTGCCACGGACGTGTGATTGATGGGACCGGGGATATTCTAAGGTAGATGGAATCGATACCATTGCTTGTCTGGAAGGAGGTACTTTGCAATTGAGAAACTTCGGAGATGAAGAAGAGGCAATGAGGTTTGACATAACGGACGTAAGGGCAAGTTGGCCGCCAACGAGCTGACAATACGAGAGATTTCGATCAGTGAATCAGAATCTATTGTCTATAGCGTTATAACCCTGCAAGCATTAAACGTATGGAGATGATGACCATTCATAAATGTGATTATTTGGTCTTATGGACGCGAGGAATCCCGATCCCAACAAGGTTATGGCGGCCTGCTCCCCGAATTTCGAGACGTAGGATTAACCCGGAGAACAAGAAAAATTTTCACTAAGAAGTGTCAAATTCGAGGGGTAATTTCCACGACTTGAAATAGAGGTCAACCGCCTTGTATGATACAAGGAAACTTCGTCCGGATTCCCTCACAAGTTAGGCATAACATTGACGCTGAAATTTACAGAAAATAGTCTATGATAATGTCGTTGCCAACGGAATACGTTAGCGCCCCACTATATGCAGAAACATGCACATTATTGAATGAATGCGGGATATCTACGAAGTTTCGATAATCGTCTTTTTTACTTGTTCGCTCCCCCCAATACACAATCCGGCGCTGGGTATTAGGGGGCGCGCCGCGTACCATACTGTGTCCAGTGTAAGATATGCCTGAGGTCAACAACGCACGGTGGACTGGATCAAAACTAATGCCGGTTGTGTCGACAACAAGCTGAGGGTTTATAGGGTCCAAGAATAAACGGTATCTGTGTATCACAGTAGCCGCATGGATTGAGGGGTCGGGAGATATACACGCCCATATTATGTACACGTTTCCTTCGCGCAGCGGGCATGCATGGGCTGATACACGGAGATGGGGGTTGTAAGAGGGGGAAATGATGTTCTCTAGTGAAAGAAGGGGCGGAAGGTTGACCAAGGAAATATTGTGCGGGTGTAACTCTGATGTCAAATAATCCGTTCGCCATACGTGGATGGAGGTGACTCGGGCGTTAGGCTGATGCCCGTCTCGGTAAACGATGAGGTGACCTGGGATAAGGTCCGTGTCAAAAGAACACTGTCAGTTGCGTTATTAACGGTCATCGCACCACAGCCAAGGTTCAATTGAGACATACTGCGGCGACATCCAACCATTTGGAGGATCCTGTTTCGACGTTGATCAGGACTACACGTTTAGGTCCCATGTGCATACCCACGCAGGCCATGCCATTACATATCCTTGCGCGAAGGAACGAATTGAAGTGGTCTGTATAAGGAGCCAAGACAAGTAGGCGAGAGTGAGAAATTCCTGTGGTTAGATCAAGATGCACGATATCTACGAAACTGAAATGGCGTGTCAGAAGTTGGAACGGGAGACATAAGGAAATGCACACACTTTTTATTATCGTTGTTGACACGTACAGCCAATACGATCATCATGGTCCTATCGCCATCTACAAGTTCTCCCGCAAAACTGAGCACCCACGTCGGGTTATTCCACCTTCCCTTGTATTCCCATACAGATCGTTTTTCGTGGACGTTCCAACACGTAAGTGTCGCATCCTTTTGACATAGAACATAGACACCACCTGGGATAAGCTTGATCTCGTGCGGCCATGGGGGAGGATATGCGCTTCTCTGAATTCCAAGGTGGAGAATCTCTCGACGAGCAACAATCGGAGGAGAGGAATACCAGCAAGACCAAGATATGGGTCCATGAATTGTTCGTTTGGCCAGGTCCACGAGTTCCGGAGTTGAATATTCTTTGATGTGTTCGTTGACAGCAAGATCGATCATGCGCCGGGTATTGAGGTCTTCGAGGAGCGTGAGCCACACTTGTTTCGAAAATGCTAGAGCTTGTAGATGCTTGGATGTCTAGAAAGCATCGTGAGGGGAGCTGAGCGTATAACAGCAAGTTTTTAGATATACCTGGCTGATAGTGACTACACCCATAATACCACAGTAACCAAGTATATTCAAGAGAACGTCCTCGACGATAATCAAGAGAGAGGATGTCATATTGGCCGAGGAATCGCGTGTCCGTTGTTGTATATTTTCCCTTTAATACCATGATCTAGAAGTACTTATAAGTGCCGAGCCTGATGTAGACGTAATGCCAGAAACTCGTGCCAGGTGGGACGTCAAGACAGCCTCCAGCGTGGTTGGCCATTCCTATTGAATAGTGGAGTGCTTCGCGGGTAGACCTGTTCGATCTATTTCTTTGAACTATCGTTATCACGCCAACGTGAGGGAAAAATCTTACATCGTTGTATCGTCGTTGAACTAAGGAACCTGGGCTCAACTGTTCACCAGTTCAACCGCATGGAGATAAGATAGTTTGAGGTCGCTCTAGAGCACGTCCTGGAGTAGGATCGCAGCATGTTAGGTCCTGTGAGATATTTTGGGGCTTCAGGAAGGTGTTAATATTTTCAACGTGTAGAGAAACAAACAGGAGGAACAACGCCCGAGTCAATCGGGACAAGTATAGATTGTTGTTTGGCACTGCTTGAATCTCAATGTATTTGTTTGGTGTTCGTGCCATCCGCGGCCTTTCGTGCTTGACAGTTCTTCGGATTCACGCTCGTCACCGAGGTATGTCGACGCGCCAAGCTACTCCTGGCCCCAGTAATGGGATCACTTTACACAACCAAAAACCCAATTCAAAGAAGAGAGCCATGTCAGAAGGGGACGTCGTCGGTGACAGCGCCACAAATCAGAAGAGGATGAAGAAAGACACCAGTGCAGCTGAAGTCGCATTTGGTCATGGGGGACCCCACAACAAAGACAAGAAGAAGAGGAAAAAGAAGAAAAGAAAACTCTCAGTCGTTTTGGCTGCAGCTATCGAGCCTGACATTCCTCGTGCCCGCTCAAAGTCGAGGCCCAGAAGTGTCACAGCTACAGGACAGCACCCAGCACGCGCATCGCCTTCCGACACGCAACCCAGCGCCAATATCCCCACACCAGAGGCGGTCGACGATGCACCTCGGATGGATGTTCAAGACGACGCGTCGCCAACCACGGTCAGACTATAATTTCGCTTTGCTTCCTTGATCTCATTGTTATCTCACATCAGGCATTCGTGGATAAAGGCAAGGGAAAAGCCATTGAATCGCGTGATGAATCGCAATCACCGATTCAATCATCATCCATCGAAGGTCCAGAAGTCCAGATCGTGCGCCTTACCAGAAAATTGGAGGCCCAAAGCCTTGTAGTTTATTTCGCTCGTTATACCGTAGCGACGCTGACGTAGTTCACCTGTCCAGTTACTTCAAAGGCATCAAACGCACTTAACCCACTTTCACCAGTCTCTCACATGCCAGATCTGTCTAGACCTCCTCCACAAACCCTTTGCCATGGCACCTTGCGGACACGTTGCCTGCCATGGTTGTCTCGTCCGATGGTTTACTGCCTCGGTTGGGGACAATCCAGTGTCACGTAGTGCAGGAAATGCAGAATTGTCACATACTAGTAAACGCAAGACATGTCCAATTTGCAGGACTGTTGTCTCGGAGAGACCCGTAGAGGTCTGGGGCATTAAAAGTATGGTTGGCAACATAGTGCGGAGTGGGTTGATTGAGTTAGTAGTTCCTCCCCCTACCACTGGCGACGATGTTCCTACCCAAGGACCCAATGGCAATCCTGATCCATGGCGCAACATATTTCGTCCTGCTAGTCGTCCCAGACACCATTTCGATTTCTTTGGTGCCCTTCCGCCAGTTAATGCAGACGAGAACGCGCCTCGCGGTGATCTCACAGAAATGGGCATGTATGACGCTGAGGATGGAGGAATCTATCGGTGCATTGACTGCATGAATGAAATCTGGGATGGTACTTGTACTGGATGTCGGAGAGTCTATGCCGGACACCGAGCTGCTGATGATGCAGACGACGCGCTCAGCGAGGGGGATGATGCAGGACACCGACATGTCTTCGGCGGTACGCACGGGAGGCAGAGGATGCTCAGGGACTTCATCAATATGCTCTCTCGCGGTGGACCGGGGGCATTCGATCCAGAAGAGGACGAGAGCGATTTGGAATTTGGTGACGGTGGTATGTTTGAAGATGAGGACGACGACAACGACGATGGTGACGACGATCCTGGCATTCCAGATGCCATTGCAGAGCGATATAGAGAGCTTGAGGCGGCTTTCGACGGTCCACCTGCAGCAGTGCCACCCCCACCAGCGTTCCCATACATGCCCGCCGGGTTTCGGGTGTTCGCTGATTTCACAGATGAAGAAAATGAAAGTCACGATGATTCGGATGAAGAGGCTGGTATTGCTGTTATAGATGACGAAGAGGAATACGAGAGTAGCTTTGTCGACGATGACGACGATGTTGATATCGACATGGATCAGCGTAGAATAGCGAGTCGCTCTCACCGACAAGAACGTCATTTAAATTCTGCAACAAGAAACGACCCCCCGGATTCGGGCCCGGGCCCAGATTCAATCGTTGTCAGCCATGGAGATGAAAATGGCGGGGGTATTGCTGTTGAGGACGTGATTAGGAACACTGGAAGAAACTTCAGGGTAGGAGCTGGTAGGGCCAGCAGACGAGATGCACCCAGAAGAGGTGGAAGTAGGGCCATCGTTCTTGACTCTTCTGATGAGAGTGACTCTTCAGGCATTGCGATAGTTGGAGGTCCAACTCGTAATAGGGTCCGCGGGGGTCAACGAAGACGACAAATATCGTAAGTAGTCCCTCTGATATGTATATGTGTGGGCCTAATAGACATATTTTGTCCTCGGTGGTCACAGGTTGGATCATTCGTGAGTGACCAATGACCGTTGCGATGCCTCTTATTTACTGTGACTCTACAGTGACGACGGTATAAACGCTGAAGATGTAGAGTGAGTAATCTTGTCTACATAGTTTGACTTTTGATTTGAGCGTCTTCTAGAGAAGGATCAGATGACGATGAACGGTCCGTGTAATTTCTCGATCAATTTAAAAATGGGCGGCTCACTAATCTAAAATACTCATACTTCCCCTTCAGGGGACTATATGGAGACGATGGGTCCATCCCAGGGCCAGCCTCAAGGCTACGACGGCTTATGGATGAGGAAGGGGAAGCCTGACTGTCGGTAATGGGTAAAGAACGAATTAATTTTAGTTAACTTACGTAATATTTGTGATTACCGTTGCCTCCTGAAGGCCTGAATCTTCAATCCTAGACCTTTCGACATTCTTGAATAAGTTTCGCGTCAGCCCTGGCCTTTCTGTCCCAGCAAGTGCTGCGTGAAACTCCGAAATCGGAAAACAACATATATAGGCCCACAAAAGCCACCACTGACCCAGACCCTGATCGACGGTATCACCTCAGTGAACTCGGAACGGTTACTCTGGGCAGCGTGGCTGTCCATAACTTTTAACGAAAAAGGCAAGGTTTAACACGCGTTGAAGCGCTAAGAAAGATGCAGCATGTTCTTGACACTACCTCGCGATCCTCGCGTATAAAACGTGTTCCTGCATCCTTCATGTACACGATGCAACGAAACGCGCCGTACATTCCAGGAAAACGCACTATATCACCCCACATGTACGCGCATGACTCGTTCTTTCTATCTCATAATTCACATCGATTGTATTCTCACCATCTCCGCCGTTTCCATCTGTAACCCGAATAATCAGTACTTCAAATTGTAATACAATCCGCAACGCTTCTTCATACGCACTGCGACCTATGGAACCAAGCACCGTCAGGCTACGAAAGTCGTCTCAACAATTGCCCCGTAGCCGCGTGCCCTCCATACATTGGTTGTTTCGAACCAACATACCTCGCCGCCGCAGCTCCTTCCTCCCACCTGAGATGCAGAAGAGAAACCTTTTCGGCATGGGTGAAATTGTGGGGGTACTCACCAATGTACGTTCTTCATCTCGGTGCCGTCGTGGAGCGCCTCATGATGATACCCTACCCCGATAGCCAGGAGAAACCGTCCGTTCGCTGACGGAATCCAAAAGACTTCTAGATGAAGCTCGACGGGAAATTTCGGAGAACAGGGAACGGTCGCAACTCCGTCCCAAGCACACTTTTTCTCGGCTTCCTGGTTTTTTCCCTCGGAAAGCAGAAATTCAAGCCGTCGAACGGGCACTGGAAGGCGACCCATCGTTCACTATTCTATTCGGGGCGAGCTCTACAGGAAAGGTATATAAATCTTGTGCTCTTCAAGTACCAGATTAACTAATTGCTACTTGTCTAGACTGCATTGTTGAGAGAAGTGCTCTCTCGGGAACAGTATCATGTTCTCCACTTTGACCTGCGGATAGCTGGGTTTGCGGACCTTGCAAGCCTCTACCTCAGTTTAAGCCAACAAATGGAACTATACTTTGAGGAGATTGCGAATAAGATGGAAGGTTTCGAAGATTTCGAGAAAGAGGCCTGGAGTTTCAAGGTGAGACACAATCAAAACCTCTACTTTTCAAGTATTGACTGAATCAGCATGACCGCTTAAATGTCGAACGGCGAGTGGCAGACGCTCCGAGCGACTCCAAATCTCGCAATGTTAAAACGAGTGATATTGCCCGATTGATGGAATTATTCCAGGTAAGCATTCTCTAATACCAATTTCCTTGTGCTCAACAAACCACTAGAGCTCTTTGTTGAAATACTGGGAGTTCCAGCCCGTTTTCGACCATGCCAACAGCCATGATCAGCAGCAGTCTCCTCACCGACAAGGATCAGACGCCTCAGACCAAACTCAAGTCAACGCTGCGTCGACCGCCAGACGCTCTTTTAGAGCTAAATGGTTCCAGAGAAATTTCAAAGGAAAGGATCGGGATACCTCAAACCCACCAAGGAATTTCCAGAACGGGGACGCAGCGAGGGCAAATAAAGAGAAGGAAAATCCGGTCAAAAAGATGCCTGTGAGTGCTCTGTGAAAGACGTCATTGACTATTTGATTCCTTATCGAGCCCTTTCAAGGTCATATTCTTCGATGAGGCTCATAAATTGTGAGTCTTGACGTATTCATGTAATGTAACTTGCGCTTACCTACTCACAGGCCCTCTCTCATCCAATCAACCGACGCAATGAAATGTCTACTCGACTCAATGCTGGTGTTAACAAAGCAGGACCGCCTCTGCCATGTTATTCACGCAACAAGCGATCCTTTCTACCAAACATGGTTAAGACAATTCAACGTCATGCAGCATTGCAAGGTGTGCTGCGTCCATGTTACTTGTGATACGTAACTCTGACCCTTTCACGAAATGTGTAGATCATTACCATCGGAGATTGTGCTAGGAGCGAAATAAAAGCATATTACCGAGATACCTTGCTACCACGTGTACCAGAGCGGCTGCGGATTGCACTGGACTTTGAGACCCTGTATGACGCCTTTGGGGGCAAGTTGGCACACTGGCATGACTACATTACTGACTATGGTGGGTCATTCCGCTTTGTTTACTTCTCCTGAAACTCAACTAGTTCAACAAGTCAACTCAAATGGGAAAATCGATAGTACGTCTGACAAGCTTGCTCGTCTGCTATGCCTGACACTCTTCGCATAGTTAAACAGAGTTCTCACTTCTTGCAAGCGCATGCTCTCTTGAATCTTCATATTATTCATTCCTCCCAGTCCCCCGGAGCACAAGAGGCTGCTGATACAGCGCACGCAGCCAATACAAGTAACCCAGAGACGCTTCACCCCGGACTTGGTCCTGCTGGCTTCAAAATATATTCATCCATAACGCACCCTCATAGTCCAACTTCGGCCCCGTCGCATGATGATGATCGATTGAACTCGATGATCCCAGGACAGTATGCTGCAGATTTCACAGCCATGCAACTCCTCAAAGTCATGAGCCGCCTTACCCAGCCCGACACACAGTATCTTCCGTACTTCCTCATGTGCCGAGAGCTCGGAGTGCGTGCTGTTGATGGCATGGTCAAGGGGCGCGTATTAGACCTAAGGTGGACCGAGACTGTGACCAGAGAGATCGGCGAGGAGATTAGAGTCCGAAGCACCGTCGGTTTGGGGGGCACACATTTTGGCCCTGGAAGCAGTGGTACAGCAGTCGAGATGCTCCCTCAACATTCAGAAGAGGGCATGGTCCCAGTCTCAGAATTTAGTCAGCCACGGGACATGTACGAGGAAGTCATGGAGGTGATTGGGCCAAAGTTGGTGCCCACTACGCCTATCATGAGGTTCGCGATGCGAGACGTGGTTGAAGAGTATGAGGACAACCAATCCGTTTCTGAATATGCTTCACTCGCAGATATCGATATTGACGAGTACTGATCTAGTGTTCGTGCAAGCACTAGTCGGACAATGTTGTACCAGTTCTTGATTTGGGTTCCCCTGCATGCTACCTTGTAATATTCATCTATGCTACTAGTAGGTGTATGTACATTTTTACTTTCTCCTCCAGTCATTCCATATGATCACATTGTACTACATTACATTCCACACCACCTTAACACCAGTCATTCACTCTAGGCCGACATATCTAACATCTGCGTTTGCTTCTAACCATGCCAGCCATTTCTTGAGGTAGCTTCCACCGTGGCATACCGTTGAAGAATCACCAACGATACACTGATACCAACTCTTGAGCTAACACCTCGGGCCAAGAGAACGAATACACTCACGAGATGACGTTTAGCACGGGTCATGGCCACTGAATAACTGTATAAGGTTACAAAGACAAAGAGAGGTAAAGAGGAAATACCATTTAGGCGTCTTTTCTCTTTCAAAAAACCAACTTCCCGCTGAAAAAAACCATGTAGGCCGAATTCGAGTCACAATAGAACATCGGTGCTTACTGTGTCATTGCTACGGACAAGGCTTATGATCACTGCCTCCTTTTCTCGTCCTTGCATCCCGTCTACGCTTCCTATTTCTAGGCTCGTTCCATATAATGGGCGAAGTAGAGAGGTCAACAGTGTTACTTGAGCTTGATACCTGACGGAGGGTTAGCCGACGCAACATAATTGAAAATATAAATTACGGTGTAATGACGGCGATCTGGTAAGGGGTGACGCCTACTTCAACCTGATATCAAATGTTATTTATACAAAAGGAAAATTACTTGCTTGGCAACAAACCAGCTGTTCGACCCAGTTCTTGACAACTGTGGCTTCGTTTTCATTGCATCTACTTCCTTCATCACCATCACCGTCCAGCCTCTCAAAATACTCACAACCTGCAGTATCGAAGAAGACAACTGGCGTTGCCAGTAATTCTTTCTCGTCTTCTTCTGATTTTGCATGAGTATTGGGCAAGTCCCGGAGCAAATGGCCCTTCACAGAAGAATGTGGTGAAAGTTTGGATGAATATAATGTCTTTGAAGGAAAATCACAAATTTGTGAGTGCATACTGCACAAACCAATGAAGTTATTGACCAGAACCCATTGGAAACAGACTAACCAATAACTAACCGATATTGGACCTGTAACATTCGTTTGATACTGGATCCATACATTTTCTCAAGACGTTCGAAGAGTGTCGTCTCCAAGGTGCAGGGTGGCTGAAGAGTTAGTCGCGCGTTGTTGTTTTTCAAGGATATATTCGCGATTCCTTCTGTTGTTAGTAAGTCTGCATCCTGATCGGAGGAATCTAAGTCTAATCCAGAGGACCCGCTTTCATCCATCATATCCCCTGAAACTTTGTGCGCAGGATGTGATTTGATTTCCTTCTTCTTATCCTTCGAGTCGATTTTTGAAGCACCTGTATCTTTCATCTTTTTAGAGCCTCCGTTGATCGAGAGAATCGTCGGCGGGAGTTGCATCGGGTCCCCAGCTAGGATCAGCTTCTTGGCTTTGAAGATCGGTATCCAGCACACCTGATGCCTCTGAGTTACAGTGATCTTGATCGACATGCGGCTGACCTACAGCTTCCAGTGCCTGCGTAGCTTCGTCTATGATAACCACATCAAAATCGTGGTTTCGGAGCTGCCTTCCGCCAGCGGAATGACAAGTCGCAAGTACGATCTATAACCCCGTGAAATTTCTGGCATGCACGGACCCACAGCAATGTTACCTGTGATTCCGCCAGGACCGATTTAACAACACTCCCCTCACGCTGTCTGTACCTACATGTTGTGGCACGTCAAAAACACGAGCCTCGATATTACCCAATTGATGCTTACTCTTTACGAAGGGCCTTGACATCATCCCAAAGTTTCTTACGTTCAGCCCCTCGTGGACCTTTGCCTTTGACACCCTTCCCCTTGCCAGAAAGGATTCCGAGAGTCGTTTCCAGCTCGTTTTTGACGTCCTTCGCTAGTGCGGCCTAGGCACAGATAAGCGAAGTAAAAGACACGGGAAGGACTTCGTACTTGTTCGGTACGCATGGCTTTAACCTCCAATGTGGAATCAAGAATACCCTCGTGGGTCATAACACGAGCTGGATGACCAATCCTTGTGACCTTGAGCTTTCCTCCTTTCTCTCCCGCTGGCAAAGCCAGCAAACGTTCAAGTATATTGTCCACAGATAAGTTGGAAGCCCCACAAACAAGCAGACGCAAATGTTTTGGGTTGGTAGATGAAACAGTGGTAAGTTGGCGGATTATTTCGATCAAAGTATGCGTTTTCCCGGTGCCTATAGGAGATTCATGGTTTATGTATATCGCAATAGACGCGCAAACGCACATACCTGGAGGACCGTGAATACAAGCTACCTCTGGGGATTCTAGGCAAAACCTGACTGCCTCTTTTTGGCTTGGGTTTAGAGTTTCGTCAAAGAATACAATGGACTCGAGAGGACATCTCGGGGAACGGGATATTTTCCCCAGAAGTACCTGAAGAAGAAGATCCGATTCGATAGAAGATTTATCCTCAATCTGGAAGAGATATGTAAAATAGTACTGCGTCCGGACAATCTAAGTGTAAAAATATATACCTTTCCTCCAATAGCTCTTCGTTCAAGCTGGTCCAAGGCTTTGTCCATCCTGGCCAGAGTGAGATTCCAGACTAATAAGTGCCTGGATCATAAATACCTGTCATAAGTAACACTATTCGCCAGTTTAAGTACCCTGCATCGTTCAGGTAAATCAATGTCCTCCGATGCTGATTCAGATGAATCGATGGCAATGACGATCTTGGTATCGGAAACCTAATACATATTAGCATGAGGTAACCAAAAGCTATGTAAAAAAACTGGAACCAACTTTGTAAACAACACCTTCAGGTTGAGCGCCTTTAATCTCCTCAGGCACATTCTTTTTGGTCTTTTTGGTCTTTTTCAAGTTGGTTCCAGACACGTTGGCTTCAATCCTTGCAAGGTCTCCGGGCCTTGTAGAGATAGGAGTTTGATATTAACTCATAACTACTCCATGGAAATATATTAGAATCACCTGAAGGTATGTGGGGGGAAAGTCAGGCTTGAGTGATACGCAGTTGGCCGTTCGAGTTCCACTAGACTGATCTTAGAATGACATGAGGGCCTCCCATTGAGAAGAAACAATTGTGCACTACGTTTTTCCACCTAAACCTATATTGATTCCGGTGATACTCAGGCTCCCAAGAGATAACCCTTTCTGTTCAAGAAGCTTGGGGCCACAGTTAGAAAGAAGAAGGGAGGTGCGTTCGATCTCTGCCTCTCGCTCTTCTGAGAGTAGGAGCCGGTGTCGGGCGATAAAGTCAATGATTTGAGTGTCTGAAGCCATGAAAAACGAGAGAAATGATATAGTGGGTCGAGTTAAATAAAGAAGAGCAAACTTAAGTTTCGGTTGTGGATCTCTCATCTTATCAGATAACAATGAAGTGGCCGTGGGACCGTCTGGTGACTGCAACTCATGGTCCGAAACCGACTCCATTTATGGGACAACTCCCTCATTCACCTTTCAGCTCGAACTAGCTTATCAATATTTGAACGATGTCGACCTGTTGCCATTTTACGCCCGCGAAGGGTGGTCGCGTTTGGAACCCAGAAGATAACACGCAGCCCACCCCGGCCACACCTGGCGCAACAGATATCTATAGGCCAGATATCCTGGAGAATATCGAGGCAACGATTAAGGGATTAGATCCAGAACTCCGAAAATTGAGCCTTAATATCCACGGTAAGCTCTTGTCAATGTCAGTACTGTCAATTCTATTACGACTCCGCGTCTTTCTTAGGTCAACCTGAAATTCGATTTGAAGAACGGTAATTGTCCCAAAGATTACTACAAATGCCTTTTACCAACATATATACAGCCATGCTCATGATGTTATGACTGCTTTTATGGAGAAGCACGGGTTTGCGGTGACGAAGCATTATCACTTAGAAACTGCATGGCTGGCAACTTTTTCTCATGGAACGGGTGGAAGGACGATCGGAATTAACTCTGAGGTGGGCTTTTCTGGATGTCCGAAGCGCATGCCGTATAATTTCTTCGTTCTAGATGGATGCTTTGCCAGGAATCGGGCACGCTTGTGGACACAACTTGATCGCTATCTCTGGTGGGTGGCTCCCATCATTGCTCCTTTCCCTGTCTAATCCTGTAATCCTCCCGGAAATACTGTTCAGGCATCGGTGTCGCGATAGCAATCAAGGAAGCACTGAAAAAATTTGATATCTCAGCCAAGATTGTCCTATTAGGCACACCAGGTTTGCCCCATTTTTTTGTTTTTCAAAATATGTCGGTATCTGAGAAACACGCAGCGGAGGAAGGAGGGTCTGGGAAGGTTATGCTACTCAAGGACGGTGCCTACAAGGGTATGGATGCTTGTTTGATGTAAGACACCCGATCTAGGAAGAATTTATTCTCTAATTCCTATCAGGTGCCACCCTGCTCCGGGGCCCATTGGTTCTGTCAGTCTTAGCAGCTGCCTTGCTCTCGAACGGATCACAGTTGAATACACTGGGCATACGTACGCTGTCATCTTGGTTGATTGTATTTTACTTATTCTGTTCCTTAGAGCGCATGCGGCTCTGTCTCCATGGGAAGGAAAGAATGCCCTGGATGCGGCTGTATTGGGATACAACAACATATCCGCTCTCCGTCAGCAAATCCGGCCCACTCATCGAGTGCATGGTATATTTGAAGGAAAGGATTGGGCGCCAAATAGTGAGATTACAACTTCGGACAGGCAATGACGTATTGATTGCTCCGCCAAAAGTTATTCCCGATTTCGCTAGGATGATGTCAGTTATGCTCCGCTATTTCCTAGCATATCATATACTAAACATCCTTCCATTCCAACAGTTGCTATGTTCGCGCTCCGACGCGGGCTGAATTGCAAGGTACCGTCAAGCGTGTTCTTCCTTGCTTCCAGTGGGTTATATGTGTTACAGTCATAAAATTTTGCTCAATTGGTCGATAGTGCTGCTGCACAGGCGACAGGTTGTGAGGTCAAGATCACGATTGAAACTGGCACTTATGACATTCGGCAAAATAAGGCGCTAGGTAAGCGAGTTTACTGCTCAATAAGTTATCTGGTTACTTAATCACCTATATCAGGCGATGAGGTTGCAAATATCGTGCTCAACAAATACGGAACCATTGATTATGAATGGGGAATCAGCAGCGCATCCACCGACTTCGTGAGTGGCTACTACTGCCCAGGGACCACTTCGCAACCACTGATAGTTGGGCCAGGGAAACGTTAGCTACGGTATGTAAACTCAAAAACCAGAAATCCGTAGCATAACACAGCACTTCCAGAACTTCCTTCCCTTCACCCGGGATTTGGTAAAAATACATTCCCCGAATCTGTTCCAATTCCCCTTATACTTCTCTGATAGCGATACCCACCATCAAGGACGGCGGGAATCACACTCCAGGGTTTGAAAAAGCCGCCGCGACTGTCGAAGCTCACAATGCTTGCTTAGATGTTACGAAAGCTTTGGCTGCAACCGGAATAAGGGTGCTGACCGATGATGAATTCATGGCTCGGGTTAGTATTCCGACCTGCTATCACACAGTTAGTCACTTATGTATTTTCCAGGTTAAAGAGACCTTTGAAGAAGATAAGAAAGCAAGAGATATTCTCGTTTAAGCAGAGATGCCTTGTATTTGTATGTGGAAGTCGATGCACATGTATTACCAACGACGCGGGCTCTGAACATCGAATATACTGGTGCTCCGGTTGTGATTGACCATGGTCATGATCTTCACTGCCGGTGGACATTAACTGTAATTCTTGGGTTGCTGGTCAATTTAAGGACAAGACTTACACATGCGCGAGCAGTTTTCTGCCATATATCTAGCTTGCAATTGGAGTATTCAATTTATTTTGCTTGCGCACGTGTTGGTGGAAATGTACCAGTCTCATCGGACCGGAACTTCATGGACCATCGGGGTACTTATTCAAATCGTGGCTCTCTCTAAGACAACGAGAATGACCAGCGAATTCAAAGTAAAGGATGTACTGGTCGTCGGATTTGGTGCTGTCGGGGCGATCTGTGAGTCTTTTGTGTTGATAAAATTTCACTAAGGAAATTCACCACTAGGATCGGTTCTCTTACAACTCTTGGCACAGACTCCTTGATTCTTCAAAGAAGCGGGCTCGCGCGTGTTACCGCTGTCGCGCGAAGTAATTTTCGTGCTGTCGATGGTAGGTGATTTGAAAGATATACATACAACACTCTTTGACGCTGGCTGGAAGAACACGGGTTACACTTTAAAAGCGGAAAATATGGGGAGATAAGAGGATGGAAGCCATATCGGTGTAGGTTCATTATTCTTGGCAGCTTATATCTTACTCATATTGTTATCTAGTGGTGCGATCTGTATCTGAGGCGACCGACCGCCCATATTCTTATGTGTTCGTGACGACTAAAGCTGTTCCCGAAAGATTGGCCACTTCAGCGATGCTGAACCCTCTGCTTTCCTCGCCGTATGCGGATATACATGTTCAACCTACATATTTTCTCCTACAGAACGGACTCAATGTCGAAGTTGATCTGTATCAGGCCCTGAAAAGCCTCGGTAAGGGGGAACCCAGTATTGTCAGCACGGCCCTCTGGATTGGCACCAACTTAGTTGAGGCGAATGTCGTAGAACATGGTCATTTTGTGAGCGAGCTATAGGCTTTGAATTCTAGTCCTGACCCAAATTATTCTGTAGGATAGAGTCACACTCGGAATGTACAGATATAATGATTTTACTACAAAGGTCAATACGCCACATGAGACCGCAGTTTTGGAAGATGTAGGGGGAATCCTCAGTACTGGTGGCAGTACCATCACAATTGTTCCCGACATCCAAAGAATGAAATATTCAAAAAACTTCTGGAATGTTGCCTTTTCAACTTACACGACACTTTCCGGGTATGAGTCAAATATATTTCTGTCCGCCATGGGGTGACTTATGAAAGGCACAAACAGCTACACAGTTCCCGCATTTTTCAGGCAGCCCCCATCAGACCCCTCTGTTTCGTACAGTCCCTACGTAGCACCGATAACAGCGAATCTCATTTCAGAATATACCCTTCCAGCCATTCGATCGACTTTAAAGGAACTTCTTCTTCTTGGTGAGTCGGTAGACGACGACCGAAAATATCACATTTGACCTAGGTTCGCATCAGCCCGTGCTATTGGATATCCAGATACAGAAGATGGAATACCATCATCAATTGTGGACCACCTCATGGAAGACGTCAGGAAACTCCACATCACTCCTGAGAGCTCTCATAAACCCAGCATGCTCCTTGATGTTGAGAAAGGACAACCTATCGAAGTCGAGGTTATTCTTGGTGAGGTGGTACGCATGGCAAGGGAACGTGGGATTGAGATCCCGGTGAGATCCCCTACAAGCGCTCTAAACTTGTCGAGGGCTAAAATAATCGCCGTGTTAAGCGCATTGAGACTTTGTACGCGCTCCTTCTCGTGGTACAAAACCAGATATTACGAAAGATCTCCGAGGACTCGGCCAAGTGAACCTTTGGGGGTAACCATGTTTTATTTAGACAAGACGCGGCATAAGCTTCTGTAATTAAACCATAATTGAGGATTTAGGCCAGGCGTCAATGCTCATGCGATTCGTGCGTGTATTTGTAACAAGCTGTTCTTGATGAACCGAGAAACGGTGCCGCGAATTGTATATCGGCAGATCAATTTTGATCACGATCCGAGTCAGACAACACGTGGCTCGCACCCATATCGGAAGCGCCCGCAAGTCATATTTAAGAGCCAACCAAACCCTTTCGTCATTGTTCAGCTCCTCCTACCATAACCAGTTCTTTACACGGTCTGGGTTTGGTTTGAAGCGCTTCTTCTCGTACCAATTATTCGCAACGTCACGAATTATTCTATATCGCTCGAGACTATTCTGTGTTACTATTAGGCGCTTCACCTGTGCTCACGTGAACACATGGCTTACCGAGGTTCTGAGAGAGGACGAGGATACTCCGGTTCCCCCGCCGGACGCGGAAGCTCGGACCCGAGAGGCAGGGGAGGGGGTCCGAGCCGTGGAGGCTACAGTGGGGACCGTGGTAGGGGTGGGGGCGGCTTCCACGACAGAGGTGGTGGCGGCGGCGGTTTCAGAGGTAGCCCTGGCGGCGGACGTGGTGGCCCCAGAGAAGCCGGCGGGTAATTTTTCTTAACTTGATATGTACATGGAGCTTTATACTGATCTGAATCCACTTTCCACAGAGTCTTCGCGCCATCTTCGGCTGCGAATATTGACACGCGCCTGACAGACAAATCTGATATCGCCCTCTTGCAGTCTTTTCGAAAAATAAAGCTAGGACCTGATGAACTGCCTTTGCGACCCGATTTTGGAGTTGAGGGGAAAGTAATCAAACTACGGGCCAACTTCTTCGCAGTTAAAGTTCCCAAAACCCCTTTTTTCGAATATGACGTCACGCTATCGCCAGCTATGGGCACAGCGAACCGTCGTGTAAAGCGGCGCATATTTCAGTTGGCCGAGCAAACTGGTGACTGGACACGAAACGGGCTCAGGGGTAATGTCGCCCACGACCATGCCAGTAAATTGATAGCTGCCAAACAGTTGCCTCAACCCCTAGCAATTCGGGTCCCTTATTTTGACGAGGATGAAGATGGTCCAAAACCGGGTGGTAAGGAGTACACACTCACAATTGAGTACGCCCGAAACGTAGATACGCAGAGCCTATTGAAGTACCCTTTATCTCGCCTTGTGCGAATTCCGTGTATTGACGTCTTCGGGTAGTCACCTGGCAGGGCAAGCACAGTATCGAGACTACGACCCGCTTCCAATCATCTCCGCTCTGAACGTCATCTTAGCGGCTCATCCAAACCGTTCTGGAGGCGCCGGTGTTATGGTAGGACGAAACCGGTTTTTCTTCCCTTCGGCAGGCGCTCCTACTAGCCTGGGTGGTGGTCTGGAAGCATGGAAAGGATTCTATTCCTCGGTACGCCCAACCCATAACCAGTTGATGGTGAATGTGAATGGTCGGTCAAATAACTCCTTCACAATTCTCCCGCTTGACTATTCTACAGTATGTACTACTGCTTTCTATACGCCTGGAAACCTGGCGCGCGCAATGATGGACTTTAGGGATTCAAGCTTTGGCGCCCGACCCAATGTCTTCGTCAAGGGAGTTCGAGTTAAAACCCAACATCTAGGCTACAGAAAGACCGTAAAATCCCTTTCAAGTGTCAATGCACGACAACACTCCTTTGAAGCCGCTGACCTTGGTGGAAGGGTTACCGTGGAGACCTATTTCAAGCGAAGTATGAACCTGACTGGACCTAATTATCCCCTTCCACTAACGGATTTCTTTTGGACATAGAGTATAATATCACCCTCAAATTTCCGGAGCTTCAGCTCGTTGATGTTGGTGGACAAAAATCAAATCTTCTTCCGCCGGAAGTTTGTGAGATTCTGCCGAACCAACCTTATAGAGGGAAGTTGACGGATGAGCACACGGCCCAAATGATTCTTGTAGCCGCCAAGCCCCCTAATGTCAACGCGACGGCAATCGTTGAACGAGGTTTGGGCGAACTAGGCTACAAGGAAGGAGCTCCGCCCCTCGGCGCATTCGGAATCAGCATCAGTTCAGAGATGACTGTTGTTCCTGGAAGGATTCTTGCCCCCCCTGGTATCAAGTACGCGGTTGGGGCCCCTTCTGTCGATGACAGGGCCAGCTGGAATTTGAAAAGCGTCAAGTTTGCGAAGGGGGCCCGCTTGGAGAACTGGGCTGTTCTTGTCATCAAAGATGGAAATGACCGTGATGAATTCAGCAATGCCACCGATTTGGCATTACTTCAAACCATCAAGGGATTCGCTGATATGTGCAGCAAAAGCGGGATGTCGGTCGATAAGAATAACCCTACGATTCTGGGTGCCAAATTGCCACCAAAAGACAAAACAGACCCGACTCGTGCAGCCGCCGTCCAAGTCATACGCGCCGTTCTCAAAAGTGCGAAAAAGAAGCCCACGTTAGTGATGGTGATACTTTCGAATGGCGATAAGCATGTATATTCAGGCATCAAGCATTTATGTGATTCATATCTCGATCTCGGTGAGCCAATTTTCCTTTTCATGTCTAAGCTCTTCGATAAATCGACTATACAGCCACTGTCTGTGTGCACTCTAGCAAAATCCGCAAGGAGAAAGGTACACACACGTGGCCATTGTATAGGACTTTGGAAGTTGAAACGTCACTTCATAGGTCAGATGCAGTATTTCGCCAATGTCGCCCTTAAAGTTAATATGAAGATGGGTGGAGTGAAGTAAGTGGGTTGTGACCTGTGTTGATTCCTTCGTTAAATATTTGATCTATTAAAGCCATCAACTTGCCGCCCATAACATGGCATGGTTGCAGAAATTACCAACGATGCTTGTTGGAATCGACGTGACTCATCCTGGCCCGGGCAGCGCCAAGGGAACACCTTCCATCGCAGCAGTTGTAGCTAGCGTCGATCAAATGTATGCGCAATACCCGGCGAGTATGGAAATACAAGAAACAAAGAAGGAGGTCCGTGTTTTAGAAAGGTTTAATACCACTTCGCTTATCACATTGTGCAGATGGTCACAAATCTCGCGAAGATGATGCACGAACGGCTCAGTCTCTTCAAAGCACGAAACAAAATATTACCACAAAGGGTACTAGTCTACCGTGATGGAGTATCCGAGGTTCGATTCGTCTACTTCTTTTTATGAAAGCGTGGTGTTCACATGGTGTCCCCAACCCAGGGTCAATTTGCTATCGTGGTTGGCGAAGAACTTCCGTCCATCAAGGCTGCTTTTAAAAAGTTTGATACGCCCCAGACACCCTACAAACCCAAGCTTACGATAGTCATTTGTGTAAGTTGTGTCACATATTGGCAGCCTGCTTTTTGGTCTGAATTTCATCCAGGGTAAACGACACCACACTCGATTCTATCCCACCGAGGCGCAAAATGCAGATCACAACGGCAATCCCAAAGCAGGAACCGTCGTTGATCGAGGCGTGACTGCAGTCTACAATTTTGATTTCTTTTTACAAGGTAGGCCGGCTTATGCCCCCTCTGCAATATTTTTTAATCAGCGCTCTCTAGCGCATGGTGGGCTGCAGGGCACGACCCGCCCTACACACTACTACGTGGTCCATGACGAGATTGGATTCAAAGCCGATGAATTGCAAGGCTTGACCAATTCTGTGTCCTATATGTTCGCACGCGCAACCAAGGCAGTTAGCTTGGTGTCACCTGCATATTATGCAGATCTCGCTTGTGAGCGAGGAAGGTGTTATTTGCACAAGCTTTTGCAAGGTCTCAGTTCGAGTGGCGGGTCGGCTACAAGTGGTTCGGAGGAGCAGGTCGTGCGTGAAGCCACTACCTTGTGGCACAACGGTGTTTCAGGTCAGGCGTTGAAGGACACGATGTATTATTTGTGAAGTTTGGTTTATGTATTCGGTATATACTGTATTCTTTAGACAGACTGGTCTACGTCTTTGGTTTAACGCAGTTCATCTCCATCATGTATGTATGTATGTATACAATTTGTAAAATTATTTATGGTAGAACCTCAAGGATGCATCTTCCATCCCTGCTCCCTACTACGTTCAATGATACTTTTCGCCGCATCGATTATGGTGTCTTTCCAATCACGATATTCGATACCTAGGACTTCTTGGCTAAGAGTCGCATCCATATCATACCACACCGAATCGTAGTTGGATGTGCCAGGTTCCCCCCAAGAAGCATTTGGGAATTGCTTTGCTAACTCCGGAACGCTGTGGATAACGTCAAGCAACTCCTGATATCGGTGTACACCATGAGTTACTGCTATTCTTCTGTTTCCGGCTTCGGGACGGAGAAGAGCCTCGACATGTGCCCATGCAACCTCGGATTGGACTGTCAAAAGTCGTAATGAAAATCAGTAATTGATACCTACATCGCGGACATCAACAATCGGCATTGTGGGATTGTTCCTCGCGAAAGCGGACGCGTCTTCCTTGACTCCGGTAAGTAGGTGCCACAATTCGAAGTTACTGGTGTTAAGAGTATTTGGAGAGGTGCCTGGCTGTAAGATTGGTCCACAGACTAATGGTGGGAGGATGGTGGTGATGTCGAACGAAGGGTTCTCGGCCTTCATAAACTCCCAAGCCTTTTAACGAAAATCAATTAGCAGATAGTCATCATAAATATGACTGATATTCAACGCACGACTTCCTCAGCGAAGGCTTTAGATGCTGCATAAGCTGCTATAGGATCTAAGTCTTTCCCCAATTTCAAAGCATACTCTTTTGCCCTTAAAAATAAATCAAGGTGAGATCCTTGCCACGGGATCTAAGCGACAGGTACATGCGGTGTGTTCCAATCTTTGTCACTAAATACCGTACCAGAATCAAGTGAGTAATTGGCGACAGCTAATGGAAAGGATGATGAGAGGAACGATGTGGGTATTCAGAACGGTGATTTACCTTGATATGAAGATGTGATGACAATCCGTTTGACGCCCGGATTGTGGTGCATCGCGGCATAAAGTACACTCGTTGTTCCCCGCTTAGCTGGCTCGATTATGTTCTCCCATACACCGGTGGGAGCTGTCCGATAGAGAGGAGACGCAACGTGCAAAATCCCATCGACACCTTGTACGGCATCGTTGAACCCGCCATTCTGCCAACAGCGAAGAGAAGTTATATGTCATGTTGGCCTTGGAAAGGTATCTGAGCCAACCTTTTGTAAATCTTCAACTATAACATACTCGAAACGATCTCCGTCTTCCTTGAAAATATTTTTGATGTATTCTCCCTTCTCTGTATTCCTGACTGTTCCTCGAACTCTGAATCCTCGACTCAAAAGTTCTCCAACAACATGAGTGGCGATATACCCAGTTCTGCCAGTTCCGATAAATCAAAATATTCTAAAGACGTTTCTTGAAAACATACGCTCCGGTAACAAGCACAGTTGCACCTGAGTGGGAATGACGTCAGAGGGTTCAATTATAGTACGAAATCGATGTTACCTTTGTTAATCACTGGCATCAGTATATTGTAGCGTGGAATAGCAATCGAGTCCAAATTTTAACCAGCAGTTGAGATGTTTTGTGGTTTCTAATCGTCATACAATGGGAAAAAACCACTACGTCACGCGTTGAGTTGGTCACGTTCTCTTACTCGTAATATATTGACCAAGTTTCAGCAATAAGTACCTGCCATCTAGCTAGAACTCGTCCCTACTTAAGCTGCTATGCAGCCTCAAAGTTTCGCTGATTGTCCATCCTTTTGCGCTGAAGTGACGTGCCAAATGTTGTAAAGGTGATGGTCCAGTGCCGCTTCGAACTTAGTCCTCCAGATCTCAATCATTTTGGGAGACAACCCACTGTTCAGCATGGGTATCACACCATTTTCGAAGAAATCCTGAAACATATAGCATCAGGACGACTCTCGCAAGGTGTTTTTATTTATCAAGCACTTACTCGCATATTCTTGTTCATTATTTTCCCTATTTCCTCACCATGCTCAATGCCATTCCCAGGCCAGTTAATGGGACTGAGGTAACTGCTGGACTGAATGTGAGAAAACCGGCCGCTTTTGCGCACAAGAGTATCCACAGGTTGGTATTTGGGACTTCTTGTAAGACGTTCAAACATTTCAAGCCATCCTGCGTACCATGACCGGTCCCGGTCATTGTTTACCTGCTCTATTTCATCGACATTTGGATCCCATCTAAATGGAACCAGAAGATTTCTATTCCCGTCGAATGCAACCCAATCACCATCAGAAAGGATAAGGAGTCCCCCTTCGGATTTTGTGAGAGACGACAGTGGGGTTATAGCAATGGAGAATTATACCTGGCTTCAGACAGTTGGCTATCTCTTCCACCAAGGCCTGAGGGTCAGAAACCTGAAGAGATATTGACCTTGCGGACTTTATCCATAACATTTGCTTACATGTTGCGCGACGCAGCGGCAATGTACAAGGCTAAACCTGCCTTTGAATGACTGGGGCAAGCCATGCGCCAGGTCGCCTTGAACAAACCTGAAAAGAAGAAATTCCAGAATAGGATCGAGAAATCTATTGTCGACTCACTCAAAGTTACGTAGGTCTCCCCTGCATCAATTCTTCAGCACATGAGCTAGCCCGAGAAAAGAATGATGGCGAACGTGTAATGTTGTTCCGTAAGGTCAAACCCCACAACTGCAGACCTCGGGAACCGCATTGCCATTTCAGTAGCCCTAGAGCCTGATCAATCGAGTGAAAAGGGATAATAAAGGTGAGATACCAAATTCCAGAACCACAACCAACATCAAGAATCGAAGACGACTCATCTGACAAGAGTAATTCTATTGGCGATTGTAGGCGCGGGGGATAAAGCCCTCCGATCAACAAGTACCACATGCGATGCTGGGTAGCAAGCCTCTATTGAGTTACATGAGTAACTATTTTGAGAGGAAGATAGGCATCTTACCTCCATTTCGTTCGCATCTGTGGAAAGCTTATAACTCTGAAAGTTTTTGAGTGATTCATGCAAACGGCCAAAATGATAAAATACCAACTGTACTCATGTTGCTTTCCATTGTGTTATTGTGTATGAAGGAGGAATAGTACGAATGGTTTGGGTGAGTACTGGGTCGTGATGGACGTAGCGTGTGAGTGAGCCGACAAGAAGTGGGAACAAAAGAAGCAAGTGTCAGAGTGGGAGGTGAATGCGAAACACACATATATGGCAAGTTCTCATAACTGGGGCGTATATCAATCGGCATAGGTTTGTCTATTGGCATGGACATAGCGTAAACATAAAATCGATTCTAGCCACAGCTAATCACAGGATAACAGATTAGACGACGGGAGGCTTAGTACCAGGTTGGAAAGTATAGGTCAAACCACACTTTCCGCAGTACTGGCGGTCCTTGTGGAAGGCCATCTTGATGGAATATGAGCAAAAGGCCGGCGAAGTGATTGGAGATATGCTCACGAAGATACCAGCACCGCACTCTGCTGTAGGGCATTCACGACGAAGACGTTTAATTTTTCCATCGGAATCCACCTTGTAGTACTTCAAGATAGCCATCTTGACCTTCTTGCGCTTGTGCTTGATCTTCTTGGGAGTCTATTTATGATATGATATCAGCCGCTTTGCCAATGTGGAATAATAACAAAACAGACGTTGTAAGTCTTCTTCTTTCGCTTCTTAGCACCTCCACGGAGGCGGAGAACTAGATGAAGGGTAGACTCCTTTTGAATATTGTAGTCGCTCAGAGTGCGACCATCCTCAAGCTGCTTGCCAGCGAAGATCAGGCGTTGCTGGTCAGGGGGGATTCTGGGTCCGGTTGAATATCGTTTGGGAGGTGAATAGCGGGGAGAGCTTACCCCTCCTTATCCTGGATCTTGGCCTTGACATTATCGATAGTATCAGAGGATTCAACCTCGAGAGTGATGGTTTTGCCCGTGAGGCTAATGGTCTATGGTGTTATTGGCGCCATAACAGAGGTAGATCAGATACGCACGTCTTTACGAAGATCTGCATTTTGATTCGGACGCTCCCGTCTGTCCAACGAATTCAACGATGGAGTCTTTGACAAAAGCAAGAGCCGTGGTAATGAAGAGATCCAAGCAAAAAGTAAAAGAGTATGAGTCCTTGCTTTGTCATCTGTTGATGGTCCGTGCATTAAAGTTCATGGCCTTATAATCTAATCTGATCTGATCTGACCCAAACAATGTAATCCGATAAATCCGCAACCGCTAGAATTCCGAAATTTACATGGGCAACCCAGGATATAAGTACGTTCTGTCATTGTTGGAATACATTTGAGACAGCAAGTACATGATATTTCCTAGATATAATTTGAGTCACTGCCAATTTTCAAGCTTTCCCTTGGCGATTTGCCATTCCTCCTCGATACAGTTCGCAATCTTCACGTTCCGACAAACAAACCTACACTCAAAACTGGCAGGTCGAGAATTGAACCCATCAGTCAGGTTATTGGGATCTTAAGGTGGGTTGAATGAACTGATGAAAGTGATCGTGCACAAGACTAAGGATTCACCTGGTAGCATTTCCTTTCCATCCTTATCCAAGGTTGGCAGGATATCAAATGCCCAGAGCAGACGTGCGACGTTGACAAACAAAGAATTCAACGCAAGGTGCATCCCTGGGCAAATCCTGCGACCGAATCCAAAGGGAAGTTCGAACGTCTTGAGACGTGGGTCGGATGTTTCCAAAAACCGCTCTGGCCTGAATATGTCAGGAGATGGAAACATCACTATAACGAGGAAATTGTTCAATATCTCGTAGTGGTGAGACGTCATAATACAAACCCGGATCCTGCATGATGCCGCTAAAATGAAGTAATTGGCATATACGTGTTAAAAGCTTGACGCCAAAACTCACAAGAAATTAGAGAAGATAGTCGATCCTTTGGGTATAAACCTGAATTTCCGTGAAAATCCGTCAGCTTCCATCTCAAATATTCTACCATAAAGCTGACATTCCGTGATACTCGTCATCTGCTGTAACTGCATGAGGGGTCCCGCCTAACACAGGTACAGGCCGCCATCTGAAGAGGTCATTTAAAGACGCCCTTGAGCGCAAATGAAATGCGTACCTGAGTGTCTCGTTTACGATAGCTACAATATAGGGGAGATTCTCTCTATCCCCGAATTCTGGCATCCTATCATAGCCTACAATGCGGTGTAAATCGGCCCGTGCTGCCCTCATGACCTCAGGAAAGTGTAGCATGGCAACTGCAATATTCGTTAGTGAACCAAGGGTTAGTCACTTTCTACAGCACTCACGAATGAAGACCGAGAGGGTACCAGCTGTCTATGACCAATCAATTAAACAGAGAACTATCAGTTTATATTAAGATGATTTACTGTTTCAATTCCAGCGCCGAAAGGGCTTGAAACCGCATATGCAACCTCTAGTTCAGACATTCCATTTTTATGCATATCTGATATGGTTTGAGCTGTGAGGCAGTCTGGGATAGTGCCACTTTGCATTCTCGTCTTTACATCGTTGAAAAGGTGCATTAAAAAGGTAATATCTCGCTGGCGGCGCTGTTCAGGTTCCCGTCGGAACCACTGAAGAGAGCGCTTGTGAACGAACGATTAATAAGCATTCTAAACACCATTATGGTTGATATACATACCGGTAACTTGAGAAGCCAAGGCCACGATTCGACCAGGAATTTCCCAGGAATACTGGAGCAAGCTTATTGGTATTGGGATATGCACGTAGAATGAACAATAATAACTTTACGCTACAAATACGACTTGAGTAAAGCTTGATCGCTGAAGATTAGTCCTGTCTTACCTGGTCAGATCTATCGACACAGGTGAACGATTAACAAAAAGGTACTAGACTTCACTAGCAGGGAACCTACAGTCCATAGCTTCCATGTTCTCCTTGACGATCCATTCGTCTACACTTTCAACGCGTCGCCCATATGTCACAGAGGTGACAACACTTGCAGCAAATCTGGAAAATATATGCTTTATGTGTAAAAGCAGAGGAGAGAGAGAGGGTAAGACCTTTGTAAATGGCGTTCATGATTCTTGGGATCAGATAGAATTTCAAAAATCATGACCTTGGATTCGAGAGACTGAATTTCCTTATATGTTTCTGCTTGCCGAGAGTGGAACCCAATATGGAGAACCTATCGTCGAGTTAGTCTTTTTTATAGATTGTTTCGTGACGTCTATAAACCTTGCGCCACTTGCGCCAGTGTTCGTTATTGGGCAACATCAACCCCCGTTTATTATCGGAGAGAATTTCACCACTTCAAGAATCTCATTGACTGTCGTCTTACATGTTCATGAGGTGACTCACGCAACGATAAAGCGAGGGCGGCTGGAGTAAATATCAGACCGCTTCTCTAACAGATCCCAGGCGGGTTGGGCTGTTCCGAGGACTGCATGCATTGTTATTAAAGTTGCGATGAAAATGATAATTGAGAATCTCACTCACCTATAACAGGTGTGGTACCCAGGAACAACGAAATAACCGAACCTGTTGCAATAGATACAGCTTACGTCCCTTCTAAATTGATTTACTCACCATACTGCCTATTCCACTCTGCAAACTTGCGCCACGGCTTTGCGGTAGGGAGCTGATGCCTGTTACCAATCAGCGGGATACCCAGGGGTCCTGGGGGCATGGCTTTGCGGCGAAACCACCATCTCATTATGCCAGATAGAATGACAGCGACCGAGAGTAGTGACTGTCCCCAGGGCACGGCCATGATGGCGTTAAAAGACAACTAAGATTGTACATTTGACTGACGATGTTTATAGGGAAAGAACCATGGGACATCGGAGCCAAACGCAGCTAACTTGGGCTTCTTTCGGGCGAGCTCCTTAATCCAGTCTGGCAGGAAAATTAGATCTTGCGATGCATAACAAGCAGCATTACCATCAGGTTCGTTGGCAGAGGTTGTACCAAAGTGCCGTGATACTCATGTCATTGTAGCCCTACAGGTGGGATATGTGAGACGATGCACCGAATTCGACAGCTACAAAGCAATAAACATTCCCGGATGGCCATTCGTGGGGTGAGGTTGAACTTTAAGGACGATTCAGAAAAGTTACCACGACCGGGCCGGTCATAATCTCTACCGGTCATCATTGGAATTGATCATTCACTATCTAATCTCTTCCAGTAGCCTGTATGGACGTTCTCGTATATTCCGGACCAGAAGTTTTGCCATCTTCGTTAAGCCACGTTCTCGCAGCCCTTCGTTCCGTCCTCCTCCCACACTACGCTATTCAAACGATTACGCAGAAAACATTGAAATCGCAGCCTTGGGCCGTTTCATGTGCTCTTCTGGTTTTCCCAGAATTACATGAACCCTTTCAATCTCCCTCGAGCCTCGTAATCAAAGAATACGTGGAATCCGGAGGCTCTTTCCTAGGGTTTGCATCTGGCGCCACTCACTCCTCTCGCGATTCAGGGGGTATTGGGGGGATTTCGAAAGATCTACAGCTTCGGTTCTATGATAAGTACACGGGGGCCTACATATACCCTACCTCCCGACTGGGAAGTGATCATCCAAGACTTGTGACTCTTCGAGCACACACGGGAAAAGTTATCGACGGGGTCTACGAGAATGGGTCCAATTCGTTTGTTGGATTCGAGAGTGGGAAGAAGATTACAATCTTGGCAAATTATTTCGAAAACGACACAGAGGGATTGATTGCGGGTTTGAAATGTGAGGTTGGCGGTGGCAATTTAGCGCTCTGGGCACCAAATCTTGAGAATTCCCTAGCAGAGGAGCCCGCAGCCTCTCTGATATTACCTGGGAAGGACATAGGTGTTGCCAACCGACGACGTTCCGATCTTTTAAAGGCCACTCTAACGGGCATAGGCTTACGGCTTCCTTCCGCAGAGCCAGAAACAGTCATCACAGGGCCTCTCCCTCAGTTCTTGACGTCCCATCCATCGAAACCTACCATTATCTCCACAATAACGGATCTTATTGCTGCGCCGTCTGCCGGCTCCCACTTAAATATTTTTGAAGACGGAAATGATACTTTCTGCTTTCACCGCCTGGAGGAAAGTGGTACTCTGGTACGGAACGTCCGCGAAAAATCTGTTCTTTCGAAAGATTTCAATCAGTTGAAGCACATTATCGTATGCACCAATAAACTTCCCAATCCAGAAGAGACTCCATTATTCGATCTGAGCTCGTACTATGATGCTCTGACGACTGCGCGTACAAAACAGGGGAGTTCTCTGGATACGGAGCCGTGGGGCTTTGGGGAAGCCCTTCTCTATGGTGAGGTGGTGACGAGTACGCAAACATTACTGGACAAGTAAGCATATTATATGGTGCTCTGATCCTTATTTTCATAAGCGTTGCTAGAAACCCTCGCTTCATGTCCCGACTCCCAACACCGCTGGTTTCGATCGCATCGTACCAGCTTGCGGGTCGTGGACGTGGTGGTAACGTTTGGCTTTCGCAATCTGGAGGTCTCCAATTCTCCACGTTGCTGCGGGTGTCCTTATCATCGTTTCCTGCAAGCAAGCTCGTATTTGTGCAATATATCTTTGCCTTGGCTGTCGTGGAAGCATGCCGAGATGAAAGCGTATTGGGGTCACGCGGGAGAGCTATTCGGCTGAAATGGCCAAACGATCTCTACGCAGTTTTTGGTCCTGGCGAAAACGCACGAAAAAAAATTGGTGGCATTCTGGTCAATACCAGTTTTTCTGGCAGTAATGTCGATATTGTCGTCGGTAAGTGTAGCGGTCAGCTTCCGAAACGTCGAATCAACCCTTTTATCCTCAGGGTGTGGTTTGAATGTCTTGAATGCTGCCCCAGTATTTTCCTTGGCACAACTACTTTCTCCTGAAGAAGCAAGCCATCTTAGTATCGAGCGGACCGTCGCTGCCATAATTACAACGTTCGAAAAGATGTGGAATACTTTTGTGAAGGAGCGTGGATCCTTCGACTCCTTTATGAACCTCTACTTGGAGAGATGGCTTCACTCGTTTGTCATATCCCGACTTCGTCAAGGTTGCCACTGCTGATGTTGTCATTTTATAGCGACCAGTTGGTTACACTCGCAACAAGTACCCCTCCCAAACTTGTGCGTATCACAGGAATCACCCCCGACCATGGGTTGTTGCGGACGATGCCTGAAAGGACCGGTTGGTCCTCTGAAGAACAAGGTTTCATCGACCTTCAACCTGACGGAAATAGCTTCGACTTAATGGCAGGGTTAATAAGGTCGAAAACATGAATAGTACATTTGGTGGTAACAAATACGTTTTCCAAAAGATACATGGTACGGATGTTTTGAATAGCCACAGTAACAACTGAAGAGGTTGTAAGAATCGAAGGATCGATGGTGATGTATAAGCACCTACAAAGCGATTTGTAATGTATGCTAAAATATCGATACGATCTTCCATATTTTTCGGAGGCGACTTCCAGGAAATTACTTGCTCCAATCCTTGGGAGCCTCGCCAATTGCAAATTCCGAATGATGTCAGTTTTGCACTCTCTCAAACTGTGCAACAGTCACCGACATAGATATACCCCCAGTGATATTATCCTAATAGATAACGACTTGGAGTGTACTGTTATGAATAATGAAAAACTTGAAGGTGGGTGGCGAACGAGAAGCTATGGGGTGAATGATGAAGTTATGGTCCGCTTTAAAACTTTGAGGGCACGGTGGCTGTGCAGCCTTACACTCTTTTCGAGTTCAGCGTTCTTCTTTGTTCAACCACCAACCACGACATTTCACGACCTGATCATGCCTCGAGGTAGAAGTCCCCATCCGCAAGGCGACGACGACGATAACGATCTTTATTCATACTTCAACAAGAGTGTTTCAGCGGTACAGGCGCATGCTGATTAGTAAGGTCTGACTTTTCGGCATTGGGCAAATGAAGTTGAACTTCGGGAAAGTTTCGAGGAAGATTATGCACGCCCTGCTCTCAGAACATCACAAGCATTCTTTGATGAGCGCCCAATAGCTGCTGTAAGAGCGAATCAAATAGTTTAACCGTTACAGCTCCCTAAATCGTGTATGTCCTGAACAGACTTTTATTGCCACTTTTTCTCTCCTCAGTTTTTTCCCCATTGTCTCATTTGTGTACGTGTTGCTGCCTATCTTCGCGCAGGTGGTTGACGTATTCGTGTGTTCCACTAGTGGGTTCTCGATTTTTGCTGTCGCGTCATTTACGGTCATCGCTTTAACTTGCGCGTTTCTCGCGTCTGTTACCGTTGTGCTGGCCTTCCGTACGTCTTGCATTCATTTCGAAACCAAATATCCTCAATGATCCTTCCACAGTTTCCATCCTTGTTCTCTTTCTGCTAGTAACTCTGTGCTCATCTGTCTTCCTCACTTGCTCTGTTGCCTTTATCTATACTTCAGTCCGTTTCGTGATACTAGTACGGGCCCATGGTCGAGCTGGCCTATCGGAATGGATCGACGAGACAAAAGCACGTATTTTCAACGCTCTTCCGGTTGTGCCTCCGGGGCCAGACAAGTATGAAACTTCGGACTACGATACTCTAGGAGAGCTCGAGTTTGCAAGTAAACACGATGATGCTATTAGCAATTTCTCAGAGCGAGAGGCGCAGCCGGATATCAAACAGGAAAACCCGTATGATGGTGACGAGGAAACCAGAACCATGGAGTAGATCGTTGGGTTGTGGGGACGTCGGTCGTGCGTGTCCTTTTCTGTTATCGTAATGGCTTCATACCTAGCTGGATATTTTACTCAGAATTCTGGCGTGAAGGAGGTCTTTAGTCTTCCCCTGGAAATATTCTTCCTTTGGGTAGCAAAGACACCCGCTCTTATTATATGTGTCTGCTAGTGATATGCTTGAGCTCTGGTGCCTTGTCTGACCTTGATTGATAGACGTTTATAACTTGACAGTTTTCATTTCGTAATTATGCTAGGTATCGCGCAATATTGTATCTCACGCCCTGATTATTCCACTATCTGTCTACCTGTAGAGTATTTACTGATTTCGTCTGCTCTTATGGGAAGTTCGGGATCCAAACAAGAACATCCAGGTATTGCCTCCTTCGATTTCAGAGATCGAATGTCGTTCAAAACCAGATTCACATTATGCAGCATCTCATCAAAGTTCATAATCATAGTCCAGACGAAAACCCTGGAGTGAAAAAATAATACATACAATACAACATCTTATTATGGTCGTTGCAAAGCCTTTCGTGCCTCCTCACTGGCTTTCCGGGCGCTGGCCACCGAAGGCCGGGTATCAACTGGTGTTACACTGACAGGGGACCCGCTTCCCATTTCATCTGTTGACGGCGATGTTGTAGCGCTGGCTACTCGTTTCCCCGCTGCATTGGCTGCAGCCACTGCACGGAGTGAATGCACGCTGCTTGGCCGCTTCTTGGCCCCTCGCATGGACACCGAACCCTTTGTCGTTGCTCGGTCAATATTCCGTTTCAAAAATGGACTCGGGAGATTTTCTTCATCAGCAAAGTCATAGTCGGGTGATGGATGTGATCGAGGTACAGGCAGAGGAAGAGTCACAGCGCGTGTTATATTCCCCTGGAGGTGTGGATGAGGGAGGGGTTTAGCTTGGATTTGTGATATTGACGATGAAGCATTAGAGGAGGCAGACAACCCGGTAGGATCAGAAACTGATGAAGGAATACTAACAGCTTTCTGTATAGGTGGTCGCTGTGAAGAGGTGCGGATTGATGGTCTGCGCAACCTCGTTGGAGGCGCTGTCGTCGATGTAGGTGTAGAAGCTGAAGAAGATGATGCTGAATCTGATTTAGACTCTCGCTCTTGGCCCCTAGCCTTCTCTCTCTCTCTGGTCTTTCTCGTGCTAGGACTTGGCGGTGGACTGCGTTCTGTCATTACATTGGAACTTGAAGGCCCACTCTTTGGGGTATGGTCATCTTCGTCATCTCCATCCTCGAAGTCAAAAATCTTTGTAAAGTTGAGCCCGACTTTTGGTGAGTTGCTGAAGAGATTCGCCAATTCTGCGGGCGTAGGTGTTGTGAGGGTTTCGCCGGTGGCGGTAAGGACAACTCCTTTCATCGCAGAGGGTATGTAATCGTTGCCGATGGGGCGTGTGATGGGCGTGGCAAGCGATGGGAAGGCTTGTGGTCTGGGCACTGGCTTTGGTGTCGGAAGGGGCTCTACCTTCCGGCGATGAGAAGGTTCGTCGGCAATTCTGGCGAGAGGTGCAAGCAGATTTTTGACCTCCTCAAGGGGTGTCTTTTCTTTTCGCCCTGTTAAGGGTATCAGCTTTATCTCATTGGGTGGGCGGCAGAAGGGCATACCTTTCGCAACGCTGTCTTCCCATTTTGCAATTTTCTCTTCCAGTTCTATTCGAACAGTTTCCAGTCGGGATTCTTCAGCTTTGAGCTCTTCTTCTTGAGTTTGTATCCAGTTGACTCGCTTTTCCACTTCCTTAATCCGTTCCTCCACTTCTCGTCGGATTTCTGTTTCACGTGCACCCCATGCGTCAAATACTTCCTGTTCTCTCTGTCTTACAGCTTCCATAATCTCGTCCTCTCTTCTCGAAATTGCCGCCGCAACTTCCTCCTCACGCTTCATGACCAACACCCTCAGTTCCTCTTCGCGCCTGGCGACAGCTTCTTTGATGGTTGCTTCCACATCTTGCTGTGAATGCTGGTCCTGTTGTTGTAGTTGAGACACCATGTGTTGCAATGTTGCAATTTCATTGTCTTTGCTAGAGATTATGGATGCTAATTCACGCTCCTTCTCGAGGATAGCTGCTTCCCGTGCAAGAACTTCACGTTCTCGAGCAGTCACTGTCGCTTTATGGGATTTAACCGCCGATAACCTAGTTCCACTATACATCAACGGAATCTATGCCCATGTAGTGAGGGGGGCTCACATCTTTTCCGTTTCAGCAACTTTGAACACGAGCTCTATTCGTTCATGTTGAAGTAGCTGAGCTGCAGAAGGGCGCATTGCAGGCTGTGCGAAGTTAAGTTGTGCTCCAAAATGTGACCGAGCGACTTACATTCAAATTCAGCATGGCCTTAATAACTCCTGACAACGCTTGCGAATATCCCCGTGGTAGTGGCGGGATACGACCGTTTCTTCATGCCTCAAGTAAGTGCGTAAGAATTGAACTTTATCAGGAGATTGCCTACCGTATACATATGCTGAGTTCTGAATGAGTTTTTGCCTCATGGAATGGCGGTTTAAGAGCACATAGCTCATAGATCAGACACCCAAGCGACCAAATGTCAGACTTGGAATCGTAGGACTTCTCCTGCATGAGTTCGGGGGACATATAATACGGCGTCTAAAAATATGGGGCCTTGAGTAACAAATGACATAGGGGAGGAAACCACACACTCCAACATAAGTATTTGCGAAACTAGTCTGCGCCAGCGCTTTTGACAAACCGAAATCACCGAGTTTGACGGTGTTTGCCTCATCAAGGAATACTATTCCACGACGTAAACTTTTTCAATTCTTGAGTGCATCAGAGGAGACACACCATTGTCTGGCTTCAAATCACGATGAAGAATCTGCGGCCGCCTCTCGCTCCCATCGGTCTCAAGAGTTCCACAACCCACGCTAGTCCCACTGCCACTCCTCCCGTGACCATTTGGATGGTGACAATGATGAAGTGCTTGTAGGATCTGCAAGAAATAATTCCAGATGGTGTCTTCACTGATTGGACGATTGTGTTTCATGGCTTGTTTGATGACTGTTGACAGATCGCCCCCACCGCAGTACTCCATGAGAATGTAGAGAATTCCAGCTTCCCTGTCAACATAACGGTCATGATATCGTACAATGTTGTCGTGGTGAAGGTCTTTGAGAATGTTCCTGAGTGAACGGTAGGTTGATATAAAAAAAAAAAATCACAAGGCACGTGGTGACTCCAACATACACTTCTGCAACAATCTGCTTTCTATCCCGCTCGCTCATGCGCTCAAAATTGAGTTCTTTGCGTGCGAACACCTGTCCAGGCTAGAGTTACAATCGCGACTAGTTGAAAGTGGCACATTCCTCACCAAGCCGTCCGCTTTTCGCCTGACTTTTCGAATAATACCAAAAGAACCGTTTCCTATAATATCTAGAGGATCATACTGATCCAGAAATGGAGTCGACATGGTGTATATGAGGGGGAGATGGATGGAGGAGTAGACGAAAAATGGAATAGATGGCCAATTAAGAAAGTGAACCTAAGTCACACGTGATCGCGACGTGGGTCAGGACAATTAATTATGTAATTTTATGCCAAGGGTCTGAAAGCACTTTTAAGTTGATCAATTATCCGGTTCTACACATGGTAAGAACATTGTTGTGCAATAGAACCTCGATGTTTAACGCTTTCAATCACAACGAAACAAAAAAGAGATACCCTTCCGACTTGCGAGTCACAGAGGTTGACGAGATGCTGAAGCAAATCAGTGGCACTATTCACTCGCAGTAGCATCTGGTGGCGAAGCCATCATCAACAAACTCTCCATTGGCCCGGACATGATTGATTTGAGTCGTGCTTTCGTAGCAATACTCGACTGAATCCTGTGTACTGTGTGGTGCCATATTATTACAAACCAAACCCAAAAAGAATTCTCTACGAACGAACCTAATATTTCACCCGAAGAATCAGTTTCAGATGGCCCATATAGTGTCTCCATCCGCGTCTTTATGTTGTTTATTATCCTACATACTTTATTACTTCTAGCATCGACAGAGAAATTGCACGTGGGGAGACACACATTGGGTTAGCCATACGGGTATCACCACATGAGCTCAGAATATCGAGGACAGCGCGCCATCCAATGGGTTCAATGCGATTTTGCTGACTCTGAGGCCGGTTCGGTGTGTGCGCGACAAGAAGTGTCAGGATTGTGGAGAGATAGTTTGTCGCTGCGTTGGTGAGGTACGGGAGATATGTTGACGGGTCACTGTCAGCATCGTCTGAGTCAGAATTGTCTGATGTGAGAGACATATTTGGGTGAGCAGGGGTGAATGGTGGGTGGTTCTGATTTTTGAGCGCGGTTGCTGCGAGCAGTCCAAGCTCATCTTCTAGTCCCCATTCGGGGATATGAACATCGTCGGCGAGAAGTGGCCAGCGAGTCCATATGTCGCGTCGCCTAGACCCAGCGGGAGATGGTGACTTGCGTTTTCGTTTGCGGGAGACCGAGGGGGAACTTCCGCTTGAGGTAGGGGATGTGTTGCGAGATTGGGATGTACTTGGGGAAATCCCTAGAGGCTCAAGGAAGTCATCGTTATCCTCGCTGCGGCCGGTGTTTACTTCAAGGACCTCCTCCCCTTCTGAATCGTTGTCATTTGAGTTGAGGCTTTCTGAAGGCTCGCGGGGTCGCAGTGGCGGCCTTGCGTGAGGTTTTGCGATAAGAGAGGTCACATCTAGGGTATTGTTTGTGCGCAGAGCCCGAATAAGAGAGGAATATTCAGTAAGTTCTGAATGGAGGGCGGTAGGCACGAGTTTGCGTTTTGGCATTGGTGAGCAAAATCGAAGCAGCTCAGTGAGCAAGTGCAAGCGTGGTAATGATGACGTAATAACTGTACAGTTCTACTTGAGTTACCTTGTCTCACGTCCCCACAATCTGTTTCCCCCGGTTCTTCCATTAACTTCAATGTAAGCGCACCCATCCCATTGACATTCCTTGCCATCGAGTAACCTATATGATATCTCTTGCAGTATGAGAGAGAAGTGGAAGAAAAAGAGATCCCGCAGACTCAGACGCAAACGCAGAAAGATGAGAGCCCGTTCCAGTACGTATTACATGTTTACCACTGCTCAGATCGATTGGTTGCTCAACGATGATCAATAGAGTAATCGCCCCATCTTGCGATGGCTGATAATTTCTCGAATGCCTAGTCAAGCAATCCGCGGAAGGACGATGGCGAGCGCAACGCGCCACACACGTCCCTCTGCTCGTCGTTCGGGTGGTTGTCAGAGCCGTTTGCAATACGTCTTCAGTTCTGGGAGACATGGACAGTTCCATCTCGGTCAATATGATGTTGGGGCTGTCGTGGGTCGTACAAACAATGTCTTGAAGAAATAGTTTCAAAACAAAAAGTTGTCCGAAGCGCTGTTTGACTAGCTTTGAGAGATGCTACTTGCGATTGCGCGTATGCTTTTGCGCTCGTTGACACTGCTGTCTTGGGGTTAGGGATTTGAGCGTGATCTCGGCTACTTGAGGGTGTTTGTTATCTACCAGTGTTGACAAATATCGCGTCTTTTGATTGAACTTCAAGGTTTTTCACCTCCCGTAGCGTGAACTACCCGATCTCCTTTTTATCTTGGGGGTAAGAAGGGGCGTTACCCGTTCTCTTGTTGTTTTCCGAGTAAACAATTCGTTTGCTCTTGAGAAAATCCCCAAACCATGAAACCTTCCGTTCCGAGGATTATAATCAAGCCACGACCACCTCCCGCGGCCCAGCCAGTACCAGGAACGTCGTCCCGTCTAATCGCAGCAGCACCTCCCACCCCAGAAGCGAACACGCCACAGGAAGAATATGGTACGGAGGGAGAGGGAGAGGATTCCCAGTCTATGGATGTCGATGGGGTGGACGAGAGCCCGCGGATAGGTGATGAGGAGGGCGGGAGCAGAGTCGGAACTCCAAGGCCGAAGGGCCGCCCACGGGGTCGAGGGAGAGGCACAGGCACAGGGTCCAGCACTCCAAAGGTTCGTGGAAGAGGTCGGGGAAGGGGCCGGGGGCGTGGAAGAGGCGCACTGACCATTCGACTTCCAAAACGCGGTGATGAGGATGGGGACGCCGGAGCTGATGGTGACATGGAAAGGGAGGGGACGACGGAGGCTGAGGCTGTTGAAACAGAGGCGGTGCAGGAGGAGGGCGAGGAACCCAAGGAGAAGGAGGCACCTCTCGGTGGCGGCAAACCTTTTAGGAAGATTCAAGGCAAAGTGTATATTATTGAGGGCGACGAATTCATCACAGACGACGACCCCAAAGGAGATGAGAAGATTGATAATTCGGGGAACCTGCTGGGTGGTATGTGTTATCTGTCTACGGTACCAGGTGTATGTTTATCGTTCGCCCCTAGGTCGTCGTTTCAAGGCATCGACGTTTGTCCTGCCCACACGCCATCCCACGAGACAGTACATGCTCGCAATCGACGCAGCTCGGACCTCTGGCTTCCGCGATTCGCTGTACTATTTCCGACGCAACCTTCTCGCATTCAAACTTAATGCGACACAACCCGAGAAAGACTACCTCATTGCTGAGGGAAAACTCGGTTCTCACCTTCGGACGCGCAGCGTCACGCTCATTACCGCACGCAGTGCGTTCAAACTTCATGGGAGCAAAATGGTCATTGGTACGCCACAGACGCTCTCTTTCAGTTCATATTTATAATGGTGACCTCTAGACGGCAAATGGGTCGTAGACGACTACTATGAAGAAAAAACGATCGACGAGATCGCGCCCCTTGGCTTGAAAGCAGGAGACCCTGTTGGAGAGCTCCCCGATCCGAATGCTCCGAGCCACGGGAACGAGCTCTCCCAGGCTGCCAACGCCAATGCCAACGCGTCGAACAAAGCCGATCGGGGCGGTACCGGCGGTGGTGGGATATATCGCGCAGGTGGGCCCACTACAATATTCGGCGGCAGCGGGTGGGGGCCCTATAGTGACGGACCGCTGAACGCTGTCCGAAAGAGTATTCTTTCCAGAGACGGTGTCGCCGAGGAGAACTGGATGTACATGATGGCTAGCCGCGTCGCTGATGCTGGCGACGAGTGGGCAAAATGGAGAAAGGAGGGTTTGAAAGTTGGCGGGGGAGGGGAGGGTCTGATTCCGACTGTGATTGAAGACTTCCCGGATGTTACGCCGAAGAAGACAAAAGAGCGCGGATCGGAGGACTATGAGTACGAAGAGGAGGAAGACGATGAGGAGGAGGGTGTAAAGTCTGTCGAGCCTGTCGCCAAGCGCAGAAGGGTCGGTTTTGAGGGAGATGAGCTTCCTTTGGGTGTGTATGAGGCACACACAGGCATTGTACATTGTCAGTATCATTCTAAACGTTCTGATCACGATCACCCCAACTGATATTCCCTGGGTGCAGACAGAGCCGATACACAGCCAACGCGTAGTCGATGGGAGGCGTTACCTGACCTGGACAAACATGTACTCGGGGGGTCGAAGGCTGGTAACGGTGCTTGGGCGCTTGCCTGGATCGACACCGTTGTGGAGCTGCCACAGTCTGGGGAAACGAACAGTCCCGGGGCGGAGGCGCGGGCGAAGTTGCTGAAGGTGGTCACTGACCATGAGGAGCCCATTGTGGACTTAACCCTAGACTCATAAGTCCTACATTACCATACTAGTGTTACATCATACATTGCGTTCAATATCACATCGTTATCTGTATTATATGCCTACCGACTCACGCTCGTTGCCACAAAACCCGGGGTGATTGTGCAGCGCACCATGGCTTAAACATTGTCTTCAGCACCTGACCCCAGACTCTCCAGTGCTTCAATTCTGTTGTGACCAGGGCTTTCTCCCTCCCCTTTCCTTTGCCCTTGCCCTTCGCGCCTTGGCCTTCCCGCAGTGACGTCAACTTCCAAAGCGGTCAGTAAAGCACAAAAAACGGCTACGGAAATCAACCGGGTATACGGTGTTCAAAAAATGTAACTTCAGAGTCATCGAGTAATAACAAAAAGATATCTTCCAGCAGCCCCTCGTAGTCTCCAGAGTCCCTCCTGATATACATACACATTCGAGAAATATCGTTCAGTCGGCAGAAGCTTTTTGACGACAGATGAACTCAGGAAACGTGGCCTAGTCTGAACTATTGGGGGTTCACTAACAAAAACATGCCCCAACCTGCACTCATAACTGACTGCAGTCATGTCTCTGAGAAGGTACAAGAACCAGAATCAGATGGAGAGCATGGGTGAAAGGTAGTCGCGCTAAGGCGGGCGAAGTAATGGTACGTGCATAGACTCCCTTTCACGACTGATATCCCTCCAAAACCCGTTATGGATTTAGTTGAATTTCTTCCGCTCCGAAACTGTCGGCGAGTAGTATGGAATATGTATTCCGGTACACGCAAGACCAATGGTCGCTGAACCCTTAAAGAAGTGGCTTTGTTGTTTTTATGAACTTTCCAAGACCGTTGTGCGTTGTCCAATCTTGCATTCTTATGCTTCCACATAAGAAACTTGATGTAGGATTACAACGTAATATATTTTTGAGTGTGTACTTGTGCAGGACTCAGGAGTTTGCTCTAGGATGGAGGTGGGTGGTTTGGGTACTCGCGTATTTGTTTAAATTGATTTATCCGGCCTACTTGGTAGTTTTTGCTTCCGCACGCTGCGTCTCCATCAGGATTTCCTGGAGCTTTTTCGCCACACTGGGCGTAAGCTGGATAATGCCATCGGCGGTGCACAACCGGTACGAGGGCATAGGCGCATATGTGTCAGGGTCAATTTTGCTGTCTCGGACAAGCACGGAGGCCAAAATATCGTCGGGATCGCCTATTCGGTGTAAAGCTGGGACGTTTCTCTCGTCTTCGTGTCAAGATATTAAGTGAGGTACATTCGACCTTGGAAGTGTAATATTACATACCGTGAATATGCATCCAGCCCTGCTGCAACTGAAGGGCTCCATTGATTTGAATCTCATCTGAGCCATCACGTAGAGTACTAAGTATAGCTTTATGCAACAGGTCGCGGAATTTCGCTAAATAAAAATTATAGAAAATAAAATCGGACGCAGGGGTCGGGGCTGCTTACGATTTTCCTTGAAGTCATTCAGCCCAGCCCCCTCGTGACTTCTCTTTGACTGGGCCGGTAACCACCCGATGATAGTACGCGAATCCGATATGATAGGTGGTGAGGAGAGAAAGGACAGCGCAAAAGATGGTGTGGAAGATGACACGGGAGTCGGGGGGTTAACAAGGTGATAGAAGAGGTCTGGTCGACTTGGGTCAGCGAATGAAGTGCTCTGAGAGGACAAAGGCGCTGTCAGGATAGGGTGGAGAGTCGTTCGCCGTCGTGTGTCATTGCGGGGGAAGGAGGGAGTGACAGCGGGCCCTATCCGTGAAGCCTTCCAAGAAAAGTGAGAGGACGGAACGCGGAGCCAGTAAGGGGTTGACCGTTGGGGCCTGGTGCGTAGAGCTGCAACTCGTACAACACTTTCAATGTTCTTGGTCAACATTGGAACTTCGGCAATTTCGTTCCCGATCCGTTATTTTGGGCGTTGATGGGCAGTAGTGGCTTTCAAGATAAAGTGTTTTTATAACTGAGAATATACATATGTGGATAAAAGATCTGTACATATATCATATCCATAAGATAAAGCATAAGGAGAGTGTGATGCAAGATAATTAGGAAAACTGTCGTGATTGGGCGTAAATTCGTTAGATCATCATTAGTTACTAGTAGCATTCAAGAAACCATGAGCATTCTTTTAGCTTTCAAGCATTGAACTAGTCGGCGTCCTGGGTCCAAACAACCCTTGCCTTTGCCCTTCACGCAAGCCCGGGCTGTGGCTGTCTGGTATAATGAGATTCGGCTCCAACGACACGGTACTGGGAGCCAAGTCCGAACGTGCTATACCAGTCATTGTGAGCACACTAAACACAAAAGACGATTGATCAATAACTTACGACGCCAAGTCGCCCATGACGTAGTGCGTGTGGGTTGATGAGGGTGGTGATATTGTGCTTGTGGGGGATGCTGGCCAAGATGAGCAGATGGTGCGGGGGGAGGAGCTGATTCCTGCTGTTTCTTCTTTTTCTTTGGCTTGGCTCCCGGGGGGCGAACGCTTCGCCAAGCAGGCTTGTGAGGCAGATCGGGCATAGGCATTTCTGGGGGTGGGCCCTCAGGTGGTGGAGGACCTTCGGGGCCTCCCGGAGCTCCAGGAGTTGGTTTCCTTTTAATTAAGATATATCAGCTTACTGAACTGATCCCAAAGTCACACTACACTGACCACTCCGGATCGAACTCTCCTCCTGGCCCATATTTCGATTTCATGCATAACAGATAACCAAGTTCGCTGGGGAGAAAAAGTCAAATTGTGTTTATGTGCAATTTAAAGGAAGGACGCATACTGTTGAAGGGCACGACGTTCTTCACGCAGCTTCCCGACTTCACCAAGCAACATCCGGACTTCAGTGGCCAGTGCTTTGCTAAACTCATCAAGATACTAATTTCCACATGAGATGGTGTCGGAGTATCAGAAAATGAAGGCTCACTCCTTGAACATTGAAAGGGACTTGCTCCTGAGCAGTTGACCGCACATTCTCGAGAGTCTCTTGATGTTGACGGGTGCAGTCCGCACGCCAAGCTGTAAAGAGTAGAACAAAGATATTAGATGATATTTCAGTAACTCAAAGTATCGGCGCACTCTCAGAGAATTGAGCCAAAAGTTCCTTCAGCTCGTCGTTTTGCTTCTTGAGCTCTTCAATCACCTCCTCGACACCTAGGGTATAATTCAGCTTTAGAAACCGTTTATACTGACATTGGTAAACGTACCTGGCTTCTGTGCCGCTATAATCCGTTCTTCCTCTGCCTTCTCTCTGTCGATAGTCAATTCTTCCTGGATTCCCTTGATCATCTCGTGAAGTTCATTCCATTTATCCTCCTTGTCGTTTCGGCGATTCTCCTTGTCTGCCCAGCGGGATTCCATCAATGCTCTCTTTTCCTCGATCATGTTACGCTGGTCCTGCACCAAGTTCGTGATGTCGCCAAGTTGGTTCCGAATGGCCTCATCCCGCTCCAGCAATGCTCGACTTTCTTGTTCTCGAGCCTCAGCCTCCATTGATGCCTTTTGCTCTCTTTCAGCCGCCAAATCATTCTTAACCGCCGCGAGCTCCTCTTCAAGAGCTCTAATTCGTTCATCCCGCTCTTCCGCCGCTTGCACTCTTGCTCCTTCCGCTTCTGCCAGAAGTCGTTCACGCTCCAGTGCGGCCTCCTCGCGTTCTCGTGCAAATTCTTCTCTCTCTGCTTTGATCGTTTCCAGGATATCCGCCGCATGCTGCGACGCGGCTTGTTGAGCAGCGGTCCTTATCGAATGAATCGATGCTTGGTCGCTACCACCAAGGCTATGGTGAACAACGTCGGGCGCCTCGCTGCCAGGCGGCGGGGCAGGAGGTGGAGGTCCGAGGGCCGCCAGACGAGTGTCCAAGTCATGCCAAACCCCATCGGCGCGTTCTCTTGCTTCTTGATCCCGACGTGCTTGTGTCTCAATAAAGTGGCGTTCCCTGTCTTCTTCATGCTGGCGAAATTCAGCTTCACGCATATCCTCTGCTTCTTCCACAGCGACGACGGCATTATGAAGACGAGCTTCAGTTTCAGCAAGACGTTCAAGGCGTTCGTGTTCGCGTTGAGCATCCTGTACGTCAAAGGGAGTGACAGTCTCGCGCCGCGGAATCTCGCTGACGGGATATCTCCCTTCTACCAAAGGGGGTGGGCGCACGGGAAGGGGTCGTGCCTCTCCATGGCGAACCGATAGGGGTGAGTGATCGCGATCTGGAGATGGGGTCCGTGCGGTCCGGACTGTCCTTCGGTCGCTTGCAGGGATACCGTGGTGAGTCGTCGCCGGTATATATGGATCGTGTTCGGGAGCTCTGTGAATACCTTGCGCTGGGCTACGACGATCAAGGCCGCCGTCATACTCTGATGGTGTAAAACGATAATGACCTGCGACATTGCACGTTAGATGGAATGAGGATGATATGTAAGCTTAATCTCTTACCACTCCCAGAACGACGATGGGAAGGGACACGGCCGATGCTAGGGTCATGGGGGTGAATTGGCTCAGGGTGTACAGAGAGGCTACTAGGAGGACGGCTAGGGGCAGGCCGCGGGGATGGAACGACCACAGTAACGGGGATATTATCGGATTCAGTTTCGCGTGAACGGCCAGAGGGGTGTCGACCCAATAAGGTATGGCGCCTAGAAGGTACCTCGGAATCTGGATGGTCACCGTATCGCTCAGGAGATCCATAGCGGCTTTCTGGTCGAGTAGTGCCAGGACGAGAGGTACCAGGACGAGAGGTACTTGGTCGATGTGTGTCATGGCGATGTACAGGGTGTCGGCGTTCGGGAGATGAGCTCGAATAACGCGGGCGATCGCGTTCCGACACAGGACTGCGGCGTCTCCGGGGTCTGTTGGTGACAAAGTAAGGGGCTGGGGATCGACTACGGGGAGATGAGTAATCGCGACCACGCGATGGCGAGCGGCGACGCAAGTGAGCACGTTCGCGCAACGGCGAACGTGCTCTATGTGACGGTGAGGCATGCCGACGCGGAGAATCATGGGCGTACGAAGGTGAGTCACGACGACGTGAAGGCGAGTAACGTCGACGGGGAGAGCGGTCGCGGTCGCGGTATCCACGAGGAGAGTAACTTCGAGATCTCGTATACGAACGATGGTGAGGTCGGCGATGTCTTGGTGGAGAGTGGCTTCTCGAACGAGGTGATGAGTAACGATCTCTGTAGTGGCGACGTCGATCACGGGAGTAAGACGGAGAACGATGCCTTGAAAATGTATGAGGGGGTGGGTATCCCGGGAGATATGGGCCACGTGGGGGGGACGGTCTCCGTCCACCCTGATCTCCAAGTATCACTACTGGTGGAGAACGAGGTCGAGTACCACTAGGATCAGTCTGAGTGCGATGAGGAGAACGGGATCTGTGGCTTCGACTTCGACCACTGAAAGGCATACCTGTAGGTTGCTGAATGACGACCGGCTGAACTGGGCGAGGTGGGGAGCGAGAACGTGATGAGTGTGACGAACGAGATCGGCTTTGAACAATCATTGGTTGAGTACCAGGATAACCCACGGGAGGGAACCCCACTGAAGGCCCGCCCGCAGGGGGGAATATGGTTGGCCCCAATGGCGGCGGTTGAGGTTGTATGACGACAGCGGGCGGGGTGCGACTCCTCCGACTCCGACTTCGACTTCGACTTCGGCTGTGGTAGCGATGGCGGCGACCGCGACTACTACTGCGACTACGACTACGACCGCTGTACGACCTCCGAGGAACAATCACCGTTGGCATCGGAGCAGGAATACCCACGTTTGGCTGTAGTGGTTGTGATAGCACAATTGGAACTCCCGGTTGTGTCTGCATGATCGGCGTATGGTGACGGGGAGAGCGCGAACGTGATCTAGAGCGTGAGGGCCGTGAATGTGTGACAATAATTGGAGGTGGTGCAACAGAAGGGATATCCTGTCGATGTGAGCGCGAACGTGAGCTAGAGCGAGATCGACGGTGGTGATGACGGCTGCGACTGCGACTGGATCCACTAGAGGATCGACTCTCTCGAATCACGACAGTCTGTGGAGGTCCTGATGGTACTACCATGGGAGGGCCGGCCTGTGATCCAGGCATTCCCATGGGATAAGGTCCAGGGGGAACCATCATGGGAGGTCCTTGTGGTATATGTTGATTTGGGTGTTGAATGATGATCGGCTGTGGTTGTTGTTGCGACCCGCCGTCGGGGCGGTGGTCACCCTGAGTAGAAGGTGGAACAACAACTACTTGTGGTGCTGGCGCTGGGTGGTGCGGGTCTGGGATAAACTGAGGCGCTTGCTGCGATGGTTGCATTATGATACGAGTGGGAGAATGGCTTCTCGAACGGCTCGAGGTGCTCCGACTACGACTATCGGTTGTGGGCCTCCTATGACCCCGTCGGAATCCATGACGACTTCGGGAATCACGACTGCTTCGAGTCCTACGACTGCTCCGACGCTCGGGACTCCTTCGTGGGTCGTGGTGGTCGTGACGGTCGCGATGATCACGATGATCGCTGCTACTACTACTACTGCTATCACCGCTACTGCTGCTCACATTTGATGGGGGTACGACAACAATATTACCGGCGGTTGGATGGTGGAGCGGGTGGTGTAGAGTTGGGGACTCCCCCATACCAGGTGGGATAAATGGAATTTGTGGCTCTTGCGCCACTGGCGCCGAAGGCGGCCTTGGCATCGGCCCTGGTAGGCCAGAAAAACCATCGAGCGGCACAGGTGGGGCGCCTTGGCCCGTGTATCTTGGCTGCAGATTCGGAATGACAGGTGTGAAATCTGGTACGGGTGTTGCTTGTCCAGGAATCACAGGTGGAATCACAGGACCTTGGAACTGCTGGTGATGCTGTGGGAATGGTTGGAATCCAGGAGGAAACACTGGCCCATGGTGCTGTGGTTGAGGCATTGCTGGCCCGGGTCCAGGTGGGATGAAGCCTGGCACTGGCATGTCCATACGCGTCCTTGGCTCGTCACCTCCCGACGAGCTGCTTGAATCACTTTCGGCTGGTCGACCTAATATTGTGCACGAGTTAGAACCAACTAGTCGAGTACGTTAATGTTCATACCATGCATCTGCACATTGCGAATGTCGTCCCGTAGTTGGTCAACTCGAGCAACAACTCCTCTCAGCTCGGACTGGCGATCGTGGACGTCACGTTCTAACCATTCGTTGAGACCTCTCATATACCTCATCAATTCACGCTGTTGATCAACGGTGGCAAGTTGGGCAAGTCGATTTTCCTAAAAACAAATATTAGGGCGTAAGTTCACACAGCTACATATCTCGAATAAAAGGATATACAAACCCTGAGGATTGCCATTAACGAGTCAAAGACAGGTGGTAGTTGAACATTAACCTAACGGAAAGTCAGACAACAGGTATACAAAAATGTCAGAAATACCCCACAGGTGCAGCAGGCATTGGAAGGTAGGAAGTTCTTGGGGCTGGTTGTGGCTGTGGCGGAGGAGGGACACCCTGTGCAAAATTATGGTTAATAACACCAACGATTTAAAATTAATAAGCAACAGACAGCAGGTCCATGCCCGGGCGGATGCGCTGTGCCGGAAGGTGGAGGTTGATACCAGCTACCATGCGGCCCCTGCCTTCCATTTCCTAAATCAACGGGCGCCGTTTGCGCCCGCGGTGGTCGCATAGGATCTTGCAAAGATATAGGAGGCTGCAAAGAATCGTCAGTCGAAGAAAGACGTAATGACCATGGGACGTACAGCGGGAATTGGAGGTGTGCGTCGAAATCTATATGTTCCATCGGTTCCTGGGTGACGCCCCATACGTTGGTTTCGGAGCTCGCGCTCAAAATCGACGTCAGGTCCGGACGGGGCCCCATGCGTACCTTGAGGCGGGATGGGTATTACAGGTGGTGCATATGTTGTACCACCATCTGAAGGTTCTTCCCTGGATCTTAGAGGTCGTCGTGGCCCTTGACGGCGCCGTACATTTCTGACATTACCGAAATGAGCTTGAGGAAGCGGAGGCTCAGTTTCCGCTCTTGGTGGAAGGTCATTAAGTGAAACTGGACTTGCGCTTCTTGGTCGGGTACCCCTTTGCATGAGGTTGTCATTGAAACGAACCAGTGACGGAGGTCGCTGCACCTCAACAAATGGAAGGCCAGTCCCAGAAAATAAGATTTCATCCAGTTGCTGCGCAAGAGAGGGCCCAGTGCCACGTGCGACAACTGGGACAGGCATGTTGGGTATGTTGGGCCCGTCGGGCTGGGGCGTTAAACGACTACGAATATAATCCCAATCTAAGCTGCTGATGCTTGATTCCATCGGTTGTGATATGCTCCTGCCATCTGTTGGCTGTGCAATGGGTGGACCTTGCGCAAGTAATGATTGAAGGATATCTTCAATACGGTGGAGTCGATCATTTAACTCTGTATTGTCTTGTAGTTGTGCAGGCGGTCGACCCCGTAGGTTATCGAGCATGTGATTCGTAGATGTTTGTCCATCCCACAGCGCATTTAACTGATCCCTGATAGCATTTATTGGACCCAAAAGATCCGGGGTAGGAAGGGGGCGAACCGTCACCGTAGATGTTGAAGAAGAAGGAGAAGAAGAGGGCGGTGGATAAGGTAGGCCTGAGGACTGGGAACTCTCTGTGTAGGGTCCAGAGCCATTAGGTGAGCTAGATTGGGAGGACATGGAAGATGAAAGCTCGGAGTCTGTGAGTAAAGGGGAGTTCCATGGCAGAGGTGAATCAGGATAGATTTCGTCTTGTGTCATAAGATCATCGTCGGAGTGGTGGGACGAAAGGAACGATCCAATGCTACTGGCCGAACTTGACGCCCGAGTCAGTTGACCAGATGTGACTGTCAACCTACGACGATCTCCTGGTAACAAAGAAGAGACAACACTACTCCCGCCGACGTGCTGATCAACGTATTGGGCTCGTGGGGCAGGTGACTGTGGTTGCAGGAACTGTGCTGCGGGGCGTTGAGGCACTTGCACCACAGGTTGCATGTGGATGGGTGCGGCATGTGGGGATGGTGTACGGTGAAGGAACTCCGAAAGATCTCGCAGCTCATTTCGAAGCGCCCTGACATTATCCACGATATCCCTATTCTCGTCTCCTCGAGTATCGTCGTACCTACGGAGATCTTCAGCAAGGCGATCAATATCCCGCGAAATATCTCTTTCGGTGATGGTGCTTTCAGATACTTCCGTTCTAAGGCTCTGTCGCTCCGAATGAGCAGAACCGCGAGGAGTTGACAATGTGACAATGATTGATCCCTCTGGAGTTGCAATTGGGATGCTAGACTGAGGTGTCGGCGATTGCTACAGGTTATAGATTATTAGCAATATGTGGCAAAAGAATTACTAATACATACCAATTCACGCGACAGTTGTGATGGCGTTGTCAACAGCGACGGCACAGTTGAAACTTCATCTATTGGCCCGAGATCAGGCTCCTCCAGGAGAGATCTTGAATCAAATATCGAGGAACTCATCGAGGATTGTGACATGAATGACGCTGTTGATGCGCTAGAAGGAGTCCGCGTAAGCGACACCGATGAGGATATATCCGACGTAAACGATGAGATGCTCGTCGGCGTCACTGTATCACTTGCTGAGGATGCTGATGATGATAATGGAGGCACAGGCGTCAAGGGAGGTAACGGTGAAGGTGGGAGTAATGAAGTCGACGGAGTCGGTGTTTCTGGAATTGTACTCAAACGATCTACTGAGGAAGGGGTTGATCCACTTGGCCTCAGGAATGATGTCTCAAATGACGTGTCAAGACCCTCAGGGATGGCAAGTGACCTAACAGAAGGAGACGGCTCGAGCTGCGACGACTCATAAGAATCATCAGTTTCCTGTGCCCAGGTCTGCGGGCTTGGGGGAGGTCGAGACGAGAATGATGGAGTGAAGGGTGTTAAATCACCAATTGTTGATACTGATGTGCTAGTTGGGCTAGAAACAGAGGCCAGCTGTGGAGCAGGAGTGGAAGGATGTTCCGTTTGTACTGGGGAGCTAGATAGGATGAAGGTAGAGGGTGTCATGTCCGACGTCGAGGACGAAATCGAAACAGCAATGGGCCCGATTGAACTCGACTCATCAGAAGACAGCAGCAAAGATCCATCTGTTGACGAGCGGAAAGACGTTGGGGTCACTGCGTCGAGAGATTCTACCGTTGTTGTTGGTGGAGAAGCAGGAGGCGACAGTGATGGAAGAGAGGGGGGCAGCGGGGGCAGCGGCGGAGAAGGAGTTGGAGAGGGTGGGAGAGAGGATACCGAAGTCGGAACGGACGGGGGAAGCTCAGGGTAAACATCGGAGAGCAGGGAAGGAGACCTTATTGATGGAATAACAGAAGGCGGGGCCGACGGTGGGACGGGCGGAAGGTTGAGCACACTTCTGCTGTCCTCCGAATCAGAACCCAATCTAACTGAAGATAGGGTAGGAGTGTTCTGTTCTGAGGGAATCTCTTCAGGTTCTGTGGGACAGATTTCAGCGGTAATGTATTCCGAGCCAAGGGAAGGCTCAGAGATCGACTTATAGTGAGATAGCCCTGTATCCGCAGTGCCGTACCCGGATTCGGATGGTATAGTGGGGAAGGACGCAAAAGATGTCTCGGAACCTTGGAACGAAGCTATGGAACCTTTTAATGAGGGACTCCTTGCTGAAAGGTATTCCGAGCTTCCTTGTGAAGGAGTTAAAAACTTGTCCGAATGGGTTTCCGATGCATGCTCAGACGGGGGCGATGATGATGACGGTGTCATTGAATCATCTTCACTCGAAGAGGTTGGGCGAAGAGTAAGGTCAGTGAGGTCTGATGAAGGGCAAACATCATAACCCGTCTCGCTTGAATCCCCTGGAGTAAATGTTTCGCTGCCTGTGTAACTATCGCCTGGCGTGTAACTGCCGCTCGCTGTATAACTTCCACTCGGTGTGTAACTGCCGCTTGCAGTATAGCTCCCGCTCGCAGTGTAACTCCCACTGGGAGTATAGCTGCTACTGTTCGTGTAACTTTGACTGCCAGGTGTATAGCTCCCACTGCCATAACTCCCAGAGTCAACCGTATAGCTACCACTATCAGGCGTATAGGTCCCGGCAGTATTCTCTTTATCCGAAGATCCTTCCGTTGGGGTCGCCGACGTGAGTGATCCCGAATTACCACGTCCATGTCTCCTCCGCACCTCCCGTGTCCTAGATAGTGGAGCTCTGGAAGGGGATGTAGCAGTATAAGAGACTGAATCCTGCGAACCACCGAGATATGACGTCGATTCAGTCCCTCTATACGACACTGTCGAAGGAACAAGATATGTGCTGGTGCCCGATGTCGAATCTAAGCCATAGAGTGTATCGTCTGTCCTGAGCCCTGATGAGGTGCGAAGATCAGAATAGGACGTCTGTGAGTAGAAAGATGACACATTGGAACGGGTGCCGTTGGTGCCAGAGCCAGAACCGGCCGAGAAAAATGCTTCATCTGAAACCGACACATCGGAACGAGCTCGATCACTTCCTTTTCCAACGCTTGGTGGTGGTGTCACAATAACATGCCTGCCAAGGTTTGGTCCACTAGAGATAGTGACAGGGGATCCCCCCAGAACAAGAGCGGGGAAACCAAGTCCAGGCTTTGCACCCCGTGCACGGGTCAGAGCAGACGCAAACTCTTCATCAAGGTCCGTCATCGAACCACTCCGTCTCAGTAATGAGTTACCCCTGCTAGGCTGAATGGCACGTGGATCCCCTGGATAGACGTATCCCTGGTTTGAAATAACCATGTCATCGACCGTTCGCGTGTGATGTGAAGATACCAGCGAAGAGCGACGAGATACACCGGACTTGTACGACGAAGAAGATGAATTTGATCGAAAGTCAGATATTGACGGTAGAGAGTGCATTGGAGGTACAAAGATGGTTGAGCGAGATCCAGTGCTCGTACTGCTGCTGCGGCTGTCAATGGAGAGGATTGTGCGGATAGAACCCGTAATTGAACCAGTTGGGGAACGCGTGACCGACGAGGAATCAGGCATGGAGATAGGACGATTAACAGCCTCCCTGAAGAAACAACATACTTGTTAACCAAGAAAATCATCTGGCAAGAAAGGGCTCACCAAAGTCTATTGACCCACTTCTGTCTCTCCAACAAGCTCTCCGCGGCCAATCTCTCTATACCATCTGCATAGAACATATGAAAGGGAACTAACATGTCCATCAGAGGCTGGGCATCCCTCTCATTGCTTTGCTGCCTTGCAGCAATTGTCCCAACATCGTCCCTCGCGCTTGGATGAGTGGGTGATGGGGCAGACTGTACGCTGGTGCAATTGAGTAAGTCGAGCGCAACTATGCCTCTTCCTCCTCCTGGAGCCAACCAAGAGAGAAGGAGCATGTGTGGGTAAAGCAGTGCTTGACATCTTTGCCAACGATAAGGAGGTGCAGCGTGAACGTTGAGATACCACAGTAAACCGATGTGAAGGGGCTGTTGCCAAACATGGCCAAATTAAACAGATGTCAAAATGGGCAAAATGGGGGCACAAAACTTACTCACCGCTTCATTGCTCTGCGTATATGGAGTCAACTCTTCGACGTCGAAACCTGGGGGCAGTTGGCCGCTCCGCATACTCGCGGTATCCATGTCTCTAGGTCTGGTGGGGGTAACCGGGTCGTGAACTTCACGTCCACTTTCTCTCTCACGGAGTCCCTCCATAGATCGCTGCGCTCTTCTTCTAATTCCGAAGAGTCCCTCATTTTCTATGGCAGGTGAAGATACGCTACTAGCGGATCCTGGACCAGTTTTCCCAGGCGAACGGCTCATGGATGGTGTTCTCTCCTTCCATAGAGCTACAATGTTCCGCACTGACGCCAAGGGAGACCTTGGAGATGTTTGGGGACGACGAAGAGTTGATGTCGGAGTGATCGACGTCCCGGTAAACGTATTAGTTCCAGTATAGGTGTCAGTATGTGAGCGGTCTCCAGCGCCAGTGCCGGTGTTGGAGTTGGTGTACGTGTGGGTCAGTGTGTCCGTAAATGTGCTAGGTGTTTGGGTATACGTACTGGGAGTCAGATACGACCCCGTTCCGCGGTATGTACCTCCCGGCGTAGTCGATCGAAAGTTGGTATCCCCAGACATAGATGTTGGCGGCGGAGACAGAAATGACGACATTGTGGGACGAGTCTCCGTTGCTGTATACGATCCATATGACTTCGACGGCGACGACGGTCTTGAGCCATAGCCATAACTGCTCCCATATCCATATCCTGTGGTGCTACCGTGGTAACCAGTGGCACTTTGCAAATTGGACGTCGATTGACTACGTGCATAATAAGGGCTGGGTGACCGAGCACCTGGTGCAGAAGCGGTCCGAGAGTGTGCACCCCCTGGACTATTAGTCTCGAAAACTGCGATGAGCTCAGTCGCGCGACCACGAGGTGGCAAATCCTTGTCAGAACCTGGGTCGGTCGAGGAACGAGAGTGTGATATAGAAGGCGAGGCCCTGCCTCCAAGAAACACGGAACGACGGAAGGTATCGGGCGTCGGATTCGTAGGTCGGGGAGCTCCACTCGTGGAAAATGCGCCTGAATTAGGGCGAGACTCCTCTGTTCTTTCTGTAATCTTGCTAAGACGCGCGCGAGGATCGGACATGGGTGGCATCGCTGTTCGCGGACCAAGTGATGGAAGAGAGACGTAAGACGGGGAGCCCGTATAACCCGAGTAGGAGGGAGTGAAAGTTCCAGTTGCTGACGTATAGGTTGGTCCCGTTGACGAGCTCTGCGACCATTCGGTTAAGGCTTGCTCCGTATCATCGAATTCATCGTCAAGATTATTGAGAGTAGCTTCAACTTCTTCGATGGAATTGTCGTCGGTATACGAGTCCGAGTCAGAGTTTTGTTGTGACGGGGAGGGAGAGACTGTGATTCGTCTCATCTGGCCAGCTGAAGTGTGGTCATCCCCGTCGGAAGAAGGACGCTGGGAATCTGTTTCTCAAGATCTTTAGAGACCAAGAAAGGGGTGAGTAAACTGTTAAAATGTTGCGCACCTGAACGGGAAGTGTATGAGTATCTCGAGGGCGAAAGAGGTGTCTGAGTTTCCGATAGAGTGGTATAGGTTCCCGTCCCATACTGGGGGGACCACGGATCTGTAGAGTTGCTCGTCATTGCAAGCGACGACGAGCGTTGTCAGTGAGCATCAAATTGAAAGACTGTCACGGTTGAACAGTTTGATTGTTCAACACGATCACGCACAGTCACGTGAATATTCAGGGCAGGCGGTCCCGCGACCGCGTTCCTCACGTGCCACTCGTACCCAACTCTAATTTATTTACATAGGCCCTCAGGATTATCCGTTCCTCGAAATTGTTGCTTGGTCTATTTTATTACTCGTGTTGAGCGAATCGAAGGCAACCATCAAGTTACTCTTTCTCCCAGAAAGTGCATTGCAATGACGCACCAAGATGAACGGAAGAACGAATGAATACTTAAACCCAATAAGCATGTACGTACTGCACTTATCTAAACAATTTCCAAGGGCTATTTCCTTTACCCAGGCGTACGATGCTAGCCTCGATAGTTCAGCCGTTCTAACTTACCATGCCCCAGTGGATAACACTCTTTTGGGCTTTTTATCAACCCCCAGAATATTATACCTGGATCAATGAGGTTTGAAGAGTCTTATCTCCCTCAGGCTTGTGCCCCCACTGGACCTGCGCTTCGCTCCCCCTCATCAGCGCTATTGTGCGCCGACCTAATAATCACTTGGAAAATTTGTGACCACATGCATGTAGCTAAAGCGCCATCGATGCAACAGAGAGTCTTCCCATGAATGGATGGTACACCCGGTAGACCCAAACTTCAAACACATCCGCCTCAATGCATTATATATACCTGGCGGCTGATTATAACTTTGAGCAGTGTCTGCGATAACGGTGCGAACACGTCGGAACCAAAGCAAGTGACCGATTACATAATGGGCTGTGGTCGACCTCCATTCAAACGACCACATCCGCAACTGCCGCAAAACAAAACCTCTCCTGAACGCCAACCCTCTAGCAAACGACCCCAATGGCAGATATGGACATTGACCCCCCCGCACCCAAATTGAAGAAGGAGGCCAAAGAGAGCAAGGAGAGCAAACAAAGATTCGAAGTGAAGAAGGTGCGAAGTCCGACCACAGCATCGTCGACCTTGAGAACTGAAATCAACACCGTCCGTACGATCTAGTGGAACGCTGTGTCTCTATGGGCATGGGGTGAGTCGCGATAATGTAACCCTTGGTATGCATGGCGCTAACAACGTTATCTTCATACGACAGATATCGTTGTAGATAACTGCGCTATTTGCAGGAATCACATCATGGACCTATGTAAGTTGCGCCTCCGCTAATGCGCTCACAATCAATGTTGGAACCCTTATTCCTGCGGATCACTTGCTGACACACCGAACAAAGGCATCGATTGTCAAGCTAATCAAGTTTCAGCGACTAGCGAAGAGTGTAACGCAGCCTGGGGTATTTGTAACGTGTGTTGGACCAGTCTGTGTCCCGCTACTTCATCTGCTAACATTCGTGGATCGGTTTGCTAGCATGCCTTTCACTTCCATTGCATCTCGCGATGGTTGAAGACGAGGAATGTATGCCCCTTGGATAATCGTGAATGGGAGTTGCAGAAGTGGGTCTCGGATGAACCTTGTGTCACCTATGTGATGCTGACTTGTCGTTTCCTCGCAGATATGGCCGTTAGACGGTCTGGACCAATTGTGTACCCTACTACTCAGATGACTTTCCAGTGTTTTAGATCCATTTGTACTTACCACACCTGCCTCATAACGCCTTATCAACGCTCATCACTTCTAACACTATTAATCGTGGAATCATTTTGATCCTTAACAAGTGCAGCCACCAGGTCAAGAGCGTCTATTCACATCTCCGCGTACATAGTACAACGCTCGCAGACTCTAACATTTTCTTGTCCCTTCACAGCCTTTTTCCACGCCTTGATTTGTCACTTTAGAAGCTCACCGCGATGCAATTGGTGATATCTTTAATAATGTTTTCCTCGTCCCGATTATATGAGTATTTATTTTGCAACTGAGATTAGTATGTAGGACAAACAATGGTATATAAGCGGTTTGGACTCCTCCAGTATGTCGTCATGGACTTTCTCTCAAGATTTTGGGAACCAGTTCAAAGCTTCCCGTTCTGGTCTGCCCTCAACATCTCTTGTTAATATGTTACTCTAAAGCCGCATCAAGACTTAGAATCTCGCGTCGCCTCTCTGAAATTATCGTCCCTGGTGGATCAGGAATTACTTCGAGAAGTCAATGTGGAATTGGCCAAACTTACAAAGAGCCTTGCTGATGCGACCGGATCTCTACCTAGTTATGATCAGCGACAATACGAGCAGGTGAGTCTTTACCAGCAAGAAATGATCCCGCATGACATATATCCTTGACAGCAATTGAAAGCTTTTCAGAGCGCCGTACTTGAGCTCCAAGCCGCATCAAAGCCCCGATCGAAATTTGCATTCAAGCGGAAGCCCCAAGTGGCCACGCCACTCACCCTCAAGGAAGACGAGACAGAGAATATACGCTCATTTTTACCCACTAGTCACATACCAACGACGAATCTCACCCTGTCGTCGCGGTCCTATGAATACGTAACCTTCGATGCATTTCCCCAGTCCCCTCTTCAACACGACCTTACTATATCTGATTTGGATCACTGCATCGTGAACCTCATCCCGCATCCTCGTCAGCCTAGTGACATTCAAGACGAAACGCCCCATACTCGGCTTGACATATCTGCACTTCACGCTCACAATATTACAAACACGATATTGCTTCTTCCCGTCATTGACGGTAGTGTGTTGTTACACAGTCTATCACACTGCATACTTGTAGTCGGATGCCGTCAGGTAATCTTTCATCCTATCTCCGTACACAAGTAATAAACTTCTTTCTGTTTTGCAGTTTAGGATGCATACTTCTCGCAAAGTTGATGTGTACTTGTCAATCTCATCCACCCCAATCATTGAGCATTGCTTAGACATACGTTTTGCCGCGTATCCCAAGTCTCTAGTACCTTCTCTAAATCTTGAGGTCTGACGATCTCTATTTCGCTTGCACCGGAACCTAACCGCATATCTCCATAGGAAAGCCAGCATCTTTCGGTTCAAGACTTTTCACATATCCGTTCGACACCATCACCACATTGGTCAGTTTTAGACAGTGACAGGCGCGAAACGGATTCGTGGCCCCTATGCTTGATCAGTACACGCGAGGAGCTTCAGGGCACGTTGGCAGGAAATTTACCTCAATAGCCAATGCTTGATATATTGTACATGTTGAGGTGGCCCTTTTATCTTGTCTACTTGTGTAACGAACTCAGACAAGGGAGCAACGCCGCCTCAGATTGTTATGACTAGTGTGCGAGGGCCGTATCTTTAGCTCATAATGTAGTGCATTAGCGTACTCTGCTTCCCACACTAAGAGCCTTATAGAAAGGGGGCACGACGTTTAACAAAGAAGCCTACAGGTGGTCTGACAAGAGGGGTATTCTGGGACGATCGATGATCCCGTTATGGCAGGGCTCACACCGCTTTTATCTCGGTTTAGGTGGGTTGTCTGCCATAGATGTATAAGTACTAGTGTGCTTTTCTGCCCACTACTGCTTTAGCTACCTCATACAGTTCCTGCCGTTCGAGTTTGAAACTAGTGACTTGTAATGTCTGGCTCAGCATGTGACGACATCTGCGCCAGCTGCTGTGGACTCTGCTGTCAGTCTCTCTCTTTTGCTTGTGCAGCCCAAGATATAACGCTACCCCTGCAGGCATCTCGGTATTTTCCTCTCTTCAAAGCTGGTGTAACTTGAGTATGACATGAATAATTATGGCTCTGCATGATGCTGACTCTCGTTGCAGACCCATGGGGTGAAGATGGATGCTGTAACTCGAGCCGCACCAGTGGTTGTTGTGGATCCTGTTGTGACAAATCATTCGACGAGGATGGGTTTGATGGCGCAACAGAAGTTCCAGCGACCTCCCAACCCACGGCGGGAAAGGAAATGACGACTCAGCCGAACACAACATAAGCCCGGCGGCTACAGCTGCCCTACCCTACACTCAAGTGAGTTACCATGGTATCTGAATCTCGATTAACCTGTCTGATTTACATGACTCGTATCGATAACGATTCTTCCGACTTTCCAGGAACTATTCTAGGAACTGATATAATATTCAATCCAATTGTCATGCGCGTATCCTCAGAGCCTGTTGAAGGAGAGAACTAGGGAAGGTGTTGAAAAAAGTCAGGAGGAGACTTACCGTATGGACCCTATCAGCAATGCTGAGTGCACCTCGACTCCAGTTCACAGGTCGTTCGCCCCAGCTGAAATTAGAACAACCCCCTACCTATAGTTCTCGAACCCTAGAAACAATTATATTGATATTATCGAAAACTCCTCGGGATGTGAAGTCCATCAAGGTACCATAATATTGGGAGTGACGGCCGTAACCTGCTGCCGCCCTTGCCGTCCCTCTTTCTCGTTGATTTGTTAACGGGAGCTTTTATATATTCATGACCATAATCCTGATGGAGTTTGACTCAGAAGCTCTCAATCTAACCACCATCTTTCCAACCTCAACACCCGCGCTCAAATTTCATATCTGACGCAACCCTGTGTTTAAATTGACAGCACAGACTCCGAGCTTATAATGTGCGATGATATATGTGGTACTTGTTGTGGGATTTGTTGTGAGTGCGGGTTCGCCTTAAATAAGTCACTCCTTGTTCAATATACCGTCCAGGTGTATCTGGGTTCGTGGGACTCCAGAACTGGTCTAACCTGAGTATGTCGAATTCTACATGTATCGCAAAGGAGAGTACTCATGATACCATACCGAGCAGACCCATGGGGTGGAAACGGGTGCCATTGCTGTAACTCGAACAGCACCTCCACTGGATGCTGCGGAGCGTGCTTTGACGATCCATTTGACAAAGACGTACTTGATGATATGAAGGGAACCGCAGCAAATGAGTCCCAGCCCATTGCTGGACAAGAGATGACAATTCCAACAAACAAGACATGAGGGGCTGTTGATCTATTGTCTACAGGTACGACATTCTAGCTCGGACTGTATTTAATCTAAATAGCGGTATTACCTCAAACCTTGTAGTCAACAGCTTTCCATCTCTGGGATGTGTCATTGGGTCCTGAGGTGTTGCTGTGTCCTCTGGCGTTTTTCAAGTACAATTTCAACGAAGAACGGTTTGGCGAAAAATATGGCCACCTTAAAGTGACTACATAGTCGGATGATGGCGTTGGTTGGTAGGGTGTCCGGATTCTGCCAGGATGCTATAATTGTGCATAAACGAGGACCAACGGTCATCGAGCATTATGCCGTCGTCAGATTGTTGAGCAGGATAGGTATTTGTTGCGAGACCATATAATGGCCCAGGAACTTCGTGAAATAGTCCATCCCAACCCCCAGATAAGTCAGCGAAGGTTGCCTGAAGATTGTCGAGATAACTGTTTGAATTTCCTGCCTGGTTGCCAGACGTCGTGGCTTGTTGTGGAAGTTCTGTAAACCGTCCTCGGTCGAAGGCGGTTTGGTTCCTCATTGATCGAACAGACTTCAATTGTGACGTCGCTGGCGCAATAGCGGGTGAAGCCGGAAGTTGTTGAGGGTTGACGAGTCTAGTCTTCCCCCCAAATATGGAGAGTTCGTCGTCATGTTGAGTCTCCGAGGGTACCGGTTCGCGACGCTCATGAAAGTGTTCACGAGCACGGAACGCTTTCTGTAGCATGATCTCGAGTATGGGCTGTGAAGTAATCAGCGTGAAATCATCACTATGCTGAAGGGAAATACCATCGCCCTTGCTGCTCGGCTGCTGGTTTCCGCAGCGTTACGAAACATAGCACAAGACGACTCAAACTCTTCAAAGGCCGGTGGATTCAACCCAAGGTGTATTCCTCGAGTAGCAACGGTGCCTACGATGACCTGATATCCTTCGTTACGAACCGCACATTGTAAGAAAAAGTGACCTACAGCAGCTGAGAACGCCAGGGACCAGATTCTCCAGACACGGGCGCAAAGGAGAGGTTTTTTAAGGAACTGCATTTTTGTATCTTCGAGAACGACACAGGCACTTGAGTATGCAGCTAGAACCGATTGTCCACAGACAGCTTCTAATGGATTGCGTGGATTTTCGGACATCGCTTGGGCAAAGAAGCCTCTATGAAGAAATAGTAACACTTGTCGCGACGTTGTTGGTACTCGGACTACTGTGCGAATTACGGCACTCACGCAAGTCTTGATAATGGGAACGAACAAATATTCTCATGGATATTGCTGTTCTATCATCAAGTGGATCGTCGGACTGCGGTAGAGCTAAATTTCGAACCTGGCGGTCAAGGTCCAAAATTGCCTGGTAGGATGGAGGTTTTACCCCCAAAGTAGTTTTAACAAGGGGAATTAAACATTCCACGCTGGCTCTGAAACCCCAAATCCCAACTAGAATCTCATATGATAGTGGGCGATTTGTTACTCATCGGAAAGTAATTGACTCACATCCAAGAGGGACCTCTCCCTGCTGATATAATTGCTCATCCTCCGCGGTCGGAATGCGACAATCTATATATGTTGTCAACAATGAAGGAGGCCGCCCAGTCACTAAGCTCTACAATGTGAAGATATAGATTGATCGACCTTGTATCACCGAAGCCCTTACCTGCCAAAGCACACCCGCCATTAAATTCCAGAAATAGACTCGACGTTCATAAGCTTCCTTTCCTTCAAAACCCCACAGTGACGGGTCAATATCTACAAGTGTTCAGAGAGGGATGTATGGTGGTTGTAAAGACCACCCACGGAATCCAATCTAATTTAGGTCAGCGTTGGGTCAAAGAGGTATAAATAACACTACAGACCCTCAAAGCAACCTGGCTAGCGAGATCGAGCAGGGCATATGATTGCTCCAGATTACTCTCCTTGCCACTCATCCCGTTATAAATACTCATCAAGTGCAGTACCTGTCGTCTGGCATCAACTCGACGCCCATACTCGACGAAAAAATGATGATCACCTTAATTGTTACAACGGACTGTTCTCCAAGAACCGGTTGAAGGGAAAGAGTGGCTCGAGCTAACCTATAATAATGCTGGGCCTCAAGATTGTATGGCTGGAGATTTAGGTCTACGAGGGAACCTATGCCTAACACGATTAGCATCAGGGCCAAATCGTGTGGGCCGTACGTAACGTTGATATTGATATGTTTGTAGACCACAGGGATCAGTTCATTGACCAATTGTTGACGAGACACGATATGAAACATCCATGACAAGTGCTCCAGAAATGTGTCGCAAAGGGCTATTGCACGTTCTATAGGAGGTAGAAATGATTCTATCATCGACTGGACAGGCGTAGAAAGAATTCCTGGAGGAAAAGGAAAGCATTGGTAGCAGTGATTGATTTCCGAAGGAAGGTAGGAGGGGTCGAGTTCTTCCAATAAGGGTCTGCTGGATTTCCATGGTGATTGTGCTTCTATATCCTTGGCTTTCTGACTTATATTTCAGTCTCTATATTGGCCATGAAGACCTTAATGCTCACAAGCAACAGACTCTGGTGAAACCAAGTCTTCAGCGTGAAGTTCTGACCAATCGAACAAGACACGTACCTCCGATCCACCAGACGGACCAAAGAAACGGGAGGTACCATGGTCGCCCATATGTAGCGTACCAAGCGCGTCTGACAACACTGTAGATTCGCAATCTTCGACAACAGGCTTGAGTATGGGTTCCTCATCTTCGTCATCCTCGTCATCGTCATGGGCACTAAGTAAAGGATGAGGTCGACTAGAACTATTAGCTTGAACGATTGCCAATGCATCTTCCAAGGAATGCACGCGTGCTTCCATTTTTGTCAGTTTTCGGCGGAGGTGGTCGGTAGCTGCCAGTACAAACCTGTTAAGCATATAAGAACCTCAACGAGAGAACCCAAATGACACCACCCACCGACTTCCTTCTCCAGGTGGTATTGTACCTTGAAAAGTTCAGTCACTCAAACCTGTTCGGCTCAATATCGGAGATGCGAACCATTCGGACAAAGTGCGGCGCAACCACGCTTCACACAGGTCGAGCATGGAACAGTTTTGTCACACCTTATCTTCAGTCTTCGACATTCTGCACAGGCTATTTCGCCTCTGCAATGCTCGCTTAGTATTGAATTGGCAACCATGATCTGATCACATACCGTATCCGTCGAGCCGCTTTATTGGGAGCTCTTTTGGAAGGAACTTCTTCATTGCTAGTAACAGTGGAGTATAACGAAGAGTTCCCAGTGAATGTTCCGGACGATTCACCCAAAGGTGATCGTTTATATGGATTTACACCAGACATGCTCTTGGCAAGAAAATACAAAAAGAAAGATAAGAGGTGGAGCGAACTGGGATTTTTGCTGCCTCTGGATCGGAATGTCTAGATAGATATACTCTTTTGAAGGTAACAATGGCGATCGGAAGAATTTGATTAGGTGGTGGTAACCGTATGTGCAAGGCTTTCGGATTCCATGGAATTGGTTTTTGCTACTATCACGTGCCGTGCCGATGGCTAGGTAACAAAAACCGTAGCGACATCCGTAGAGTGGCGCCTGCTTGCTTTCCAGTGTGTGGGTTTGATGTTTTGGGAAGAAAAAAGACTCTCAATAACTAACAGATAGCAATTGAATGGACATTGGACAAGACATCATCATTTTGTTCCTGGGTCAAAATGTTTGGCTTACTTTGGCCTATGCTTGTCACGATTTGCTTCTAGCGCTGAGGACGGATAGGCGCAAATAAGTCGTTGTATCCGAGGGCTTCCGATTCACTCGGAGCCGCCGAACCACCACTAACTCAGGCTGCTGCAGGTGTTTGCGGGCTGGCTAGCCTAACCTCTATCCTATGTAAGGCGCCCGGACACTGCTGCCGTGTACTCTTTATCTGAGGAGGTTGCTGAACCTCTGATCAAATGTTTTCTGTCGAGCCATGATACCTCCATCTAGCGACTAAGTAGACACTAGTCTCTTATTCGCTATGGCAGTCATGTACGCTACGCGGGATTCTTCGTGACTACGTCACTTGCGAAGCCCGTGCAGAGACTGCGCGCCTTTCCATGGATAGTTAGAGCAATCCGACCGCGAAACTCCCCCGGACCCGCAGACGTCTGCAGCACAATAAGATCATCTTGAAGCACGATATGTCCGGCCCAATTTCATTCATACGTGTACGATGGGGTTTGGTACAATGCTGGGCAAGGAGGCGTTTCCCAACCTTGCATTAGGGTCACGATTGCTCAAATTTATTTTGCTTTCTTCCGTCCATGCGAGGAATGATCAATGTCGCTCGGAAGTTACTTAACTTCGTCTACCACAGTAACAGGACCCGCGTCCTACCCCTGCCTCAATACGATATACTGGTCTCGGCACTGAGCGCTCCACTGAATGCGTTTCTCTATGAGCTCTTTCGTTCTGCACCCTCAGCCTCAGTCGAACCCCTTTTTCTCTTTTGCGGGCTGAAAATTTGGGGTGGTAAGCTGGCTTACATAGGAATCCCACATAGCCGATCTATCTTGTTTTCCTTCCCGCTCTTCACCGTATTTATGTCCATTCAGCCTTTTCTTTGACCCACAGCACGCATTACCTGCGATATCGCTTGGAGCTATCGGGAATCCCACATGAAGCTGAAACTTATGACAGGACACGGCGGCATACGCCACAACGTTACTTCTCTCGCGTCCGGGGAACTTTATCGTTGAGATAGATGGTGTTCTTTGCTTACTTACATCTATCTTTGCAGATACTGTACTACGGGGAGCGCTCGGCAAACGTTCTATTGGGTACAACGACTGACTCGCAAATCACATCCTTCAAGTCCACGCCATCTTTATTTCTCTCGCCTATCTACCTCTCCCCCCCTAGCCAATGTAGCACGTTCAAATCTCGTGGTTGGAGTTAATGTCGTCTGTAGCTCAACTCTCAACCGGCATACCCCATACTCTTAACAAGCTGTCTGTCGCATAAAGGCAGAATCCTCTGTGTGGGTCTCGTCTGTCCCTGCAGTTACATCCGTCACCACGCACCCTAGACCCTGCCCTCGTCCCAGATAGTGTTACCAACCCCGGTGAGCTGTCCTCGGCACCCCCGGACCATGTCTCCATGCTGGAACACACACAAAGTCCACAACCCATCTTGCATGACTGGTCATCATCTTTATGGTGATGAAGTCTACCTAGCCTTCTCTTCCATGTCCTGATCATGACATTACCAGGTCTGGCCTACAGGCATTGGAACTTGAAGCTAAGCTAGATGCACAGGGCCGAAACATGCTTGTTAGGGCCAAATGAGGTTGATGCTGCTATGTTTGGCAAAAAGGTTGGTTTACCTTGACCTCTGGTCCGATACTTGCGCATTCCTCAATAACGCCGTATGAAAAGATTACACTTTTTTGTCCGTGGCGCTTCAAAACAGTTGCTCTCACCTGTCGGTCAAATGTGGTACCTCCCTCAGGTCATTACCATGTCTGTTAAGTGTAGAACCCAAATATCACACAGGATTCTATGCTAATTAAAGAAACCTTGTTGGTGTTTTTGAGAAATCATTAACTCTGGATATTGGATATTTAATCAAGATGTAATGTTCATGCGACGTCCCAAAGATTCGAGAATGGTCGATGATGGAACTGGGCAGATAGACACATGTCAAAGTGCGCTGTGGTCGGCGCTGGTCTCAATCACCCTTCCAAACATCCCAGAGTAACCATTGGCAGACAGAGAACCTGTCAAGGGAACACCCATGCCAGGGTCACAAATAACTGGTACGGGACTGGCTGATTAGCTATTGGTCATCTATTTTATCCCCAAATACTCTATTCCGTGGACTTATGAGCCGTTGTTCCAGATATCAGGTTATCTGACGCTGGTAGGATAGCTGCAGAAGAGCTCTAGTGGAACGATGTGGAACAAGGGAAAAAAGTAGATAGCTCAGCATGAGGCGAACGATCATCAACAACAGATCGATGATAGTATGGTACCGTCCAATCATTGGATGAGGCACAGTAGCATTTGGATGACACAGCAGCATAAGCTGAGGTATACTGAAGTATAAAACTTTCATGAATTTCTAGATTATTCAGCTCATCGCCGCGGGTATGCGAGGGCCAAATATAATTGTGGATGGATATTCCTCATTGGTAGCATACTAGTCATAATGTCTCGACAGCCACTCTCCCAGTGTCCCTGCACTTATGCCGAGCCCTCTAAGAAACAGAGCTTACATATCACATCGAGGTTTCGGCTCTGTATAACGGACAGTAATGAGTCTAAAAAATGCCAATCAAGGTTGAAAGCGCAGTTTGTAATTTAGCAGCTCTAGGTCAACCTCCACGGTCTGTATCAAGGTTGGCAAGGAAAAGCTTCATATCAATGGAGATCATTTGGATGGATAAATGATACGATAGGTTCTGCATGCGTGGGAAACCTACAAAACTCCAGCGTCACATTGCACAGCCTCGGGGGGGCGTTTTGACTCAGTCCGCAACTAACTATCTTAAGGCCTGGGACTCAAGTTAGAAGTTATGGAAGGCGTTCAAAGCTCAATAAAGTTCATCGGCGGTACCTCCATTGGAGTTCAAGGTCAAGTAAACTTATGTAAGGCGTGCGATATAAATTCCTGTTATTAGCGGTTTGATATTTTTGATCCTCATGTATAGCTTGAAGAGCCCCCAGATACGAGCGTCACAATACTCTAGGTATCCATCCCACGAGTATTTGGAAAATATTCTCGGGTGTCATGCACCGACGAACAGAACTTGATTCGGTTTCACAGGAGCCACCGCCCATAACATGCTATCACCATACACTGGGGACTTCTGCTGCTGCGCATACCCGTGTCGGTCTATCACAGCCGTATGGTCTATCCAATGTGCAACACCTCGGGTGGTCATATGAGAGTTCTCAATTTTTGATCCAAGGCGGAATCATAGGTGTTCGATGATTGTCGTCAGTATGTGGCTTGTTATTTAATTGAGTTCTACATTTAAAATCAAAGCCAGATGGTTAGGCGCTAGAATTAATCATGCCACTAACAATACACGTATTACAACTCAGCTTCAAGATGCACAAACCCTCCTTGCCGAGGTTCTGTCCGTTGGGATTGCCTTCCAAAGCAAAGAAGTAATTAGAAAGGAGGTTATATTTGACAAGATCAAGATTACGCGCTTATGGATTCCACGACAGCTGGCGCTCCAACTACAAAACTCTCATACCATATGAAGCCTGCCACGGTAGTATATCCCGCGCCGGGTGACTTCCTGTGGGTGAGTCAGGCGTTCCAAAACAAGTATTTCAAGTTTGTTTCTACGGTACCGATATCTGGAAATGTTGATCTTTCGATCGCTGCTTCGATCTTATGGATTTGCTTTATGTAGGATCCTTGGTGTTCTCTACTCCCAAACCTATCCGTCGCGGGAATGTGTCCCTTTCGGGCCCAGTGCGGCGTTTTGCATGATATCAATGGTACTAGTGTGAATGATTCATAGCCTACTCTAGCTTGGGATATCTCCGCCCTAGAAGTCAGTACAGCGGGGTTTGTTGGCCTTCTACTCTGCCTCCCGCAGTTTGGTGTGCGTGTGCCGCGTGTGTATGTATCAAAACGAGGTGAGTGCTTTTGTTCAAGCATGGCTCAATCAATGCCTTACGCAGTGGCCACTACGGTGTCCCATCTTGAGTCACCAGATATGGTACTTTTGTGTAAGTCCATGATCCATTAGCGGGGGTGGCTATACCTCTTCTGTTAATATGAAACACTTCCTTGTCGTATGATGGCCGTGTGTGATTCCGAGCCGCATTTCTCGTTCACTAACCTACTAACATAGAATAATCTAGATGGTTTGCGAACCTATGTCTCGATTTTCCTCATGACAGTGTTGCCCGATCTTCCCAACTATACCAACTTGGCACTGGGTCATATTGTCAGTAATTGATCTCAGTCCATATGCGCGACATAAAAGACACATACTGGTAAACGCGTCTAAAGCTCATTCAAATCTTCTTTCAGCCTCAAAGCTGTTGAATACGCTGATAATGGTAACTTGGTGGCCCCTGTTTTTCGCAGCCTCGCGGACTTCGGCCCTAAGGGATGTGAAATACAGGTGCCTAGCATAATTCTCTTATCAACTCAACTCGGGGGTTATTAGAACCCTGGTATGATGGTGTGTATCCTGTATTTGATGGTAATTCCTGATAATCCAAGGTCCGCAGATATCAGTCAGCCTTGTGTGCGCTTGCTGCAGTATATGGTTACCCGTTACCCATGCAAATTTGCCGAGTGCGAGAGCGGCTATCTATCAGCTGCAACCCAGGACTGGGAACAATGTAATCATGATGCGTAGACCGTAATGCATTTTTCAAAGCGCTCTCGTGATGTGTACCAGGCGGTCAGGGATATAATTGAGTCGCTTTACGACAATCGTCGTGTTTGTCGGCAATATTCGAGTCTACACGTTTGTACCGGTAGCGAAAGACACAGCTCTGGAAGGGGTGAATGAAACATAGGACTACATCTTTTATGGAAAAAGTAAACATATTAGGATATCGTATACGGTAAAGCGTTTATGGAGTAAGGGTGTCATTTTGTGATGAGCTGTGGTGGTTACATGTGCATGAAGTCCGTTTGGCAGAAGTAACAAATTCCAAGAGAGAACATAAAAATAATGTCAGAACGAGATGAGATTATATCCAAAACATTCAATTTATCCCTACAAATAGTCGATTTGATTTAATATATGTTGTCCCGAAATAAATCCCTTTGTAGTACCCACATAGTACTGGAAGGGGAGAGCGATCTCTAATTCAAGATAGTCAATAGCGCCGGTGATCATATACGGGCGATCTGCTATTAGGTAGTTTCTTGCTTGACGCTTGATGAAGGCACGGTGATAGGAGCGTTATTCGAGTCAGGCAGAGGCACGGGTGCCATTTCCACGTCTGTATCGGAGACCGGTGATCGTGGCCAAGTCACAATGAGCATTCCATCCTGGAACCGCGCCACGATATCTGGCGACTGTAATGTTTGAGTGGGTAAGAGCGTTCCGTTACAAAGATGATTCGAGTGGAACAAACCTTGGTGCCAGGAGGGAGACCAACGAGGCGACGAAACCTGCCATATCGTAATTCTTGAATAGGTATTTTCACTTTGTGATTGGGTGAGGCGCGCTGGGTGGAGGTTTCGTTGTCTGAAGACCGTGGAGTGCCCGATTGAGACCTAATACGCAGACGACGTTCTCCGTCAACCACCAGCGAACCCTCTTGTATTTGCAACGTTACTTCGTCGTGTCTCACGCCGGGTAATTCAAATGTAGCGATGAACCTAGGACATGAGGGATCATCAACAATGTCCATCCTTGTAAGCTAGAAGTTAGTCAAGAATAATACAGGAAAGATACTACGTCATACCTTGGAATAAAAACCGGGGTGGGATTCTGACGAATAACGCGAATTCTACCGGATTTAACAGCTTGTTTACAGACTAAGTCCACCTGTTGTGCAACGAGTCGTTTAAAATCTGGGTGATTGAGGAAGGGTAGCATTGAGGCTGGGGTCTGTGGAACACTAGGAACGCGAATTCGCGGCTGGCCTTCTTGTGGGCTGGATATGGTTGGTGAGGTATCCTGGAATGACATTGTTTCAGGGGACGCTTGGATGACTGAGTGGCTTAGAGAGGTCTGTGGTTAAACTGGATGCTTTATATATATATGAATCGTCGGCGTTTGCCGGGCCGACTCCAGACTGGCTGATTCGAGTCATATTGGGATTGTAATGGAATGACTCTCGGGGCTGGATGATTTCCTGATCCGCCCGTTTTCCCGCGAGTGTCGATGTAGGCGAACCGCGCGCACGACTTGAGCTTGAGGATTCCGTGTCGATAATTCGAGAAGGGCGACCACGTCATGATTCGGGGTAGTGTGGCGTGAGTTAACCATTGTGGCTATGTGCAATATCACGGGCTTGCGTGGAGTATAACCCGGCCAAGCAATTGAGCCGCAGTAAGGGGAATAGTAAGCTTTCGAGAATTTGTATTCGAGAGTAGGGGGCAGAGGGTGGCGGCTGTGCTCGCTTGAGGCTCGGAATGCTCTCGCGACCGGAATGAAACTCATCCGATCTAAATGTGAACAAACAGAATGCGGAAAATGCCGAACCACGTGGAAGATTGTCGAACAACCGCGCAAAGCCTTGCAAAGGCCACTGGAATCGAGCCCACTGGCACGGCACCTTTTTATAACATGAGCAAGGTCGTATTCGGTATGTGCATTTTTACGGGTTCAACCTCCGGCTTTCTGATCATGGCGTCGTGCAGTGGGCAATGTCCCATACAACATGGGTGAAGACCAATTGATTGATGTGTTCAAGTCCGTGGGCCAGGTTATTGGATTTAGGTACCGTCTTCTAGTGTGATTATTGCCCCGCCAACGCTCAAACTTTCTTACTTTATTCAGGCTAGTATTTGACAGAGATACAGGGAAACCTAGAGGTTATGGTTTCTGTGAATTTGCGGGTACATCAATTTATCCTTGTGTGCAACCTCGTGAATTTGTCTGACTTGAAGTATGTCTTCTACTCAAAAACCCTCAAACTCTAACATCGAACGTCTTCAAACACCTTTAACTGCAAACTTTCTCTGTCAACCGCGCAATATGCCCTTCGGCAACATTGTGATCACTCAACATCGTGTCCAATTGCAACCCCTCATCAACTATGACCATACATTCAATTTGTCTCATGTCTGAAAATACACGTGTATCCGGAATCATCAAACGCGTTATGTCAAACCGCTGCAAACCACACCCACAACACATGAACAGATCACGAGACAGCGGCATCTGCTGTTCGAAATTTAAACAATACCGACGTGGGAGGTCGTCCTCTCAGAATCGACCTTGCAGACTCGGACCCGTTCCTTGAAGGAAAAACGACCGTTCGTGGGGAGCTCCTTGATGGAGGGGTCCCTGGTCCGTCAGAGCCTCGTTCCCAATGGCGCACGAGCGGTTCTGGTGATACACGAGGTCATGACGGGAATTTGCTCTTAGCGGGCTTGCCTACCGGTATCCAGATTCCAAAAGGGTCCTCATCTCTGGATTACATTAGTCAGACGTTGGCAAGCATGCAACCAAGCCAGCTAATGGAAGTTTTGGCTCAAATGAAGGTAAACCTAGTGCCACATCGGCAATGTTATGATAATGGAAACTAATTTCGGCGACAAGGCATTTGTCATTACCCACCCCGATCAGGCAAGGACGTTATTGGTGGCACATCCCCAACTTGCATATGCACTCTTTCAAGCTCTACTACTCAACAAAATCGTGGATTCAGCTATTTTGCAGCGCATGCTCGAAGCCACATCGGCGGGTGCTGGTCCATCTGTGCCTCCTCCACCACAAAGGCCACCCATTCCCCCTCAACATCATCATCATCAACAGCCGCCTCCCCATTACCCCCCACACGCGCATCCAGGCTATCCGCCACAGCCCATACAGCAGCCGCAACCTGTCCCAGGAATGCCACCTCCCATGTCAGCACCCCCCCAATCGGCGATGTTCGCGCACCACCAGCACCCACACCATCCTCCAGGCATGCCACCAATGCCACCGTACTACAGGCCACCTCCACCTTCACAGTCGGGGCCCCCTCCACAACAGCAACCGCCGCCTCCAATGCAACAGCAAGCACCTCAGCCAGCCCCGGAGATCAGCGAGCCCCAGCGGGTAAGTTGTAATCAGCAATCATGGTGTTTGAGTTCATCTTCGAGGCTTTAATCCGTCTTTTACAGGCAATGTTGATGCAAGTCCTGAGTATGACGCAGGAGCAGATCAATGGGCTCCCAGATACAGAACGCGCTGCTATCTTGCAACTGGTTTGTGTATTTTTATTCACTATGGAGCCCTTTGTATTCATCATTACATCATTTATCTAGCGCACGCAATTTATGGGAACCCTCGGCGCCTAGTTGGGCTGTGTCTCCAAACACGGGAATTGCGCGCTTTTCACTTCAAAACTCAATATCACATCTTACATTCCCTTAATGAGATGACTAGAAATATCCATAACCATTTACGATCGTACATCGCTTTCATTCATAACTAGACCTTACGATAACTCAAGATAGCAGAAACGTTGTGCAGCTCTTCATTTCTTGGTACCTTTGCTTACATCCATTCCCCGCCTTATCGCTGTGACTGCGTAAGGTCCCTCATTCTACACCATCATTTACCAGAATACACGAAAAATATATAATTTGGTCTACGTCACATTTTTACCCGAGTCTGTTGTGCAAGCTCTTGGAAGCCTTCAGCGCCACAAGCTTATTGGTAATGTCGTCGAGCGGGACCATCTCCGTTTTAGCCTTACTTCCAACGTCATCACGGTTACGTACGTTCACAGAACGCGCGTCCAACTCTTCTTGTCCAACAACTACGTGAAAATAATGAGTCATGCCCGAGAAGAGAGCTGGTACAGAGATAACTTACCAAGGATGAAATTGTATTGTGCGATTTCGCCATTACGAATCTTCTTCGGAAGAGTATTCTCGCCGTTGTCTACGTCAGCATAGAGGCCGAGCGATGAGAGGCGGTCTGCTACTTCAGATGCATACTCTTTCTGTGAAATGAAATGCACATTGGGTCAGCACTATCCCTGCCCACGGGCGTAGTTAATGAAAATTTAAACCCACATAAGGGGCAGCTACAGGGATGACAAGGACTTGACGGGGTGACAGCCAGAAGGGCCTACAGGACAGTTCTTGTGTGATCTTCTCTTCATCCTTCCTTATCAGAATTGAGGCACATACCATTTTCCAGCAAAATGTTCCGTGATAATCGCGATAAAACGCTCCATACTCCCAAGGATGGCGCGATGGATGATAACTGGTCGTGTTGGAGGCTTATCCGCTGCACCGCCTGTCGTGTCTTCAGCTGAACGGTACTTGAGATTGAACCTCTCAGGCAGCTGGAAGTCAAGCTGAATAGTCGCGCATTGGAACGATCTGCGGAGGGCATCGCGAATGGTGATGTCGATTTTGGGTCCGTAGAATGCCCCATCACCAGGGTTGATATCCCATTTGCCCGGGTGGTGTTTCTCTAATGCCAATTTGAGTTGCTGTGCCGAACGTGAGATGGTGCCAGATATTACATTATATCGAGGAGATTCGTACCTCTTCAGCTTCGTTCCAGGTCTCGATAGTTCCCAGGTAGTTGTCAGGTCGCGTGGAGAGCTCTAACCGGAACTCAAAGCCAAAGAGGCCATAAACATGTTCCATGAAGTCGAAGAGGGCGCTAATTTCGTCTTCCAGCTGCGAGGGCATGCAGAAAACGTGCGTATCGTCTTGCACAAAGCGCCGGACACGAGTCAGACCTGTCAAAGCTCCCGATGCTTCATTACGGTGTATAATACCGAATTCCGCCATTCGGATGGGTAGTTCTTTGTAACTGCGGTCCCGAGAATCGAAGATCAAACAGTGACCTGGACAATTCATGGGCTTGAGAGCCCATTTCTCCTTTTCGACGTCAAGAACAAACATGTCATCCTTGTAATTCTGCCAATGGCCTGATGTCTCCCAAAGTTTGCTGTTGTACATATTAGGCGAAATGACTGTGTATGGGTAAGTGAATGTGATATGTCCTTCATGATAGGGTTACCAACCTTCTTGATATCCTCGTTTGAAGTATTCGGACTACGCGATCTATCAGCGGCTATACTGTACGTGGAACTCCCAACATACCCGCATAAGCTCAATCAGGGCGTTGTAGATACGTGTGCCATGTGGGAGGAAGAAACAGCTTCCAGGGCTCAGATCGTTGAAGAAAAAAAGCTCTTGTTCCTGGATCCAGTTTAATAATGGGCCGAGGAGTTATAGACTTGAACTTGCCTTTCCGATCTTTCTATGGTCTCGCTTGGCAGCCTCAGCCAAGAAGACTTTATACTCTGCGAGTTGTTTTTTGTCTGGGAAGGAGATACCGTAGATACGTTGGAGAGATTCTTTGGTAGGATCGCCAAGGAAATACGACGCAGAGTTCTGGATTCGAAATCAGGGAAATAAATCTAGGCGCGCAAGATTGTCCAACCTTGGTAATCATAAATGCCTTGATCTTGCCCGTGTGGGGGATATGGGGCCCGACGCACAGATCAATCATAGGACCACATCGATAAACTGTTGTAGACGTCCCATCAGGGATCTTCGACTCTATGAGATATTGCTTATATTTGTTGTACTAGACGGGCTATCGGTCAAAAAGGTTTGATGTGGTAATGGGAGCTCAACCCACATTGAACATTTCGAGTAGCTTCTCTTTGGAAACCACAAGACGTTCGAACTTCTGTTTCTCCTTGATTGCGCTTTCCGAAACTTTTTCTAATGCAGGATAGTCTGTATTCGATACAGGCCTGCAGAAAGTGTTAGTGATGGAATGTGTGGAGTCGGCCGTCGCTCACCGATCGTCAATGCCCATCTCATAGAAGAACCCGTCGTCTGTGGGGGGGCCAAGGCATAAATGGCAACCGTAATGCCTTTCAGCGGCTTCGCCGAGGACGTGCGCAGAGGAATGCCAGAAAACCTTTTTGCCTGCGGAATTGAATGTCAAGCCGGAAGCGAGGAGGAAAGGTCCAACGGACCTTCTGGATGTTCGAAATCAAGCAGTTCTAATTTGCATGACTTTTCTAAAGGTCTCCCCAAGTCCCATAGGTCTCCGTCTACCTAAGCCATGATCTAAGTCCTGGGATAAGCTTAAATCGTTGGCAGCCGTACGCACTTTAGCGATGACGATGCGTTCAGATAAACTTTTCGACACCTCTTTAGCAACATCCATGGGGCTCGTCTCCCATCTTTTGCCCTTCCGCTCTGACCCGTCTGGCATAGTGACGATGATTTCATCGCGAGGTTGAGCTACAGCATTATTAACGCTATGCCACCAACTAATCTATGAACAAGACTAACCCTTGATAAACTCATCATACTCCGCCTTCAGCTCGTCGAAAATCTTGATACGATGATCGAAGAATGCTGGTCGAGGTTGCAGCTGCCCAAATGTCAGTCGTGACGATCTGCAAGTTTCGACAAGGGATGCGAACCTCAAGTGGAAATGCACTAGTCTCTGGAACCTTGGGCTTCTTGTCCTTGGCTTCCTTTGGTTTCTTCGCGCCGTTATCAGCGTGGGGGCTATCGAGAGCCGGGATTTGGGCCGGGTGGGACGTTGATGCAATCGGGTGGGCCATCGCAAAGGGCCTTGCTAATGGCGACTGGAAAAGCTTGCAAACTCGGTAGGGAGCGACGTGGCAGGAAGATAATCTGTACCGGCGAAATGGAGAGAGAAGCGGCTGAACTCGAATCAGCTTTTGGGCAAGCATCCAAAGATCGATCAAGTCACGTTCTCCTCAAAAATTCCACAAGAGAGCGGGTCACAAGGACGAGTTTTACTGACATGTCAGGGGCGCGTCCACAATCTAATCGCGAATGATCCTGATTCGATTATGTAGTATATGTAGCTACATCTCCAGCTGTAATATTACTCTCCCTGCTCTACTCTCCACACCTTTACTACTCCTGCACGGTCGCCACTGATAATTCCTCCTCGGAACGGTGAATCGATGGATGCAAGGGCCGTTATGACATCCTGATGCGACTTGAGCAGAGTTTGCTGATTATGTGTGATCAGTGACATTCGTTGAGGTGGGCGATTATTCTGGCTGCCACCACTAGGTGGTATGGGGAAGTTCTCCACATATGTAGCCGCTGCACCGGCGCTCGATACACTACCCAACCATGTTTAGTTTGGTACAATAAAGAATCAAGAAAGAGGACATACTGATAGGAGGGTTTCTCCGTCTCCGTTTCCAGGCCACTAAGCACCGTCGTCCGCTCCAGCTTATTCAAATCCCACAGACGGATCTTTCGGTCTTCCGACCCACTAATCATAAATCCCCGCCCCGTCGAACGTGTAATATTGCCTGAATCCACCCCTTTGTTGATCTCAGACCGATGAGCAGCTGAATGTCCACCAAAATCAAGCCCAGTGACGAGCGCTCTGACATCAGGAACTGGAGTTGGGAGGAGCTCATCTTGGGACGAAGTACTTCTCGACGACATGCGAGGAGATGACAATCGAGGGCCCCTATCGGAGTGGTCGGTCCCAGATTGTCGCGAACGCACAAGAGCGGAAATTGCGGCTGCTGGGCTGGTATCTGCGTCCACACCGGTGAGCTCATATGGCTCTGGAATTGGCTCAGACATATTGCCTGTCCGGGTAATAAATGTTTCCATCAGGGCAGATTTCTCAATGTCCCAGACTTCTACAAGATTGGTGAAAGATCGATCGGCAGCCCGTCTTGAGGCCTCGACTGATACCATTACCCATTTCCCTCGACCTTTCGACGGGTGTACAACACATTGGTGTATCCGCACCGATCTGCCAGTTGAGGCGACCCCAACATGCCAACTCTTTAGAAGTAGCCCAAAGCGCCGGTCCCAAAGGGTCAACACGCCCGTCGAAGTCCCAACGACGATCCAAGAGCGTTTGCGGTCAATGCACAGGCAAGTGATGGGTCCATAATGTCGAGGATTTTCCATAGTCTGCAGAATTTGCATCGTCCGGAGGTCTAATATTGTTATAACCGAGTGTGTCGTAGCATAAATAAGATTTGAGGCGGCGTCTAATGAAACCGAAGATTCGGTTCGTGTTAAGGCGGTCACGATAGATGAAACATACCTGTATTATAGTGTGTCATGCAAGTGATATACTCGCCTGGAATATCCACCCGGTGTTCTCGAATGACTTGCAGCTTGTTGTACTTAGGCAATGCTCCACCCTGTGTAATATGAACTCGAACAACATGCAGACTCCCATCGTCTGCAGCACTGGCGAAACAGTGGACGCCTTCGATAATACATACACATTTAATTCTTGCATGATGTTGTCCGTATGTGTGGCGAGGTTTACTTGTAACATTGCGTTCAAGCCGAGCGGTGTCCCACACTTTCACTGTCTTGTCGTCCGAGGCGGTCACAAAGAACATATGGTCAGGTGAGGCAGCAATTCCAGTTATACACTCAGAGTGCGATGTGAGATGGGATATCAATATGGCCTCTGTATGTCGCGTCGCGCCATCACGAGAAGCATAGGTGTGTCGAACTGCGTTGCGCCGCCGAATAGGTCCTTCATGGACTTTGGGCCCAAAGTCATGTTGGTGTTCACGGTTATTATCTAGATATAATTTTTCAAGCAAATTGCTGATTCCAGGTTCTTGTCCATCTAATTGACGACGGTGAGCGGGTGTCAGTATGGCGAGGAGAGGAGCATACCATATGTAGAAATAGGTAATAGGGAGGGTATTCTTTGGCGTTGAACTGGTCGCAGAGTCATTGATATTGACATGGGTGATGACCTTCCAGAGAGATCAGGGGAATCTTCCGACAATAACTTAGAATGGGCCTCAAGAACGCCGGTTGCATTGGTCCTTGAAGAACCGACAGCAGGCGCAGCCTTTTGACCGTCAGTACTCCCCACTTGCAAGCGACTCAGCGGCCGGAAACCCTGAGAGTTGGCTGCAGAAACCACCGACTCTGTGGGACTTCCAGGTCGCTCAAGTGTTGTAGGGAGACCTGAGATACCAAGCGCAGAGGGGACCCCACCAGTCGATAAGAAAGTGTTTCGAGGGGCATGGCTAGTACCGACCGAGGAGGCCGATCCGTTGATAGCTGCAAGTCTACGGCGGAGATCTTCAAAAGGGCTCCCGGCGGAGCTATGATCGGCGCTTGCCGTTCTATTCGTCCACGTTGGACTGTGTATGGGTGTGCGGTTAGCACTATCAAAGGTTGACCGTCGGGAAGAGGAAGGGATCCGTGAGGAGCGGGATGAGAATTCGGAGGCGCGCGCTTTTAAAAAAACGGTCTGGGGAACGACACCCAATTTCTGAAGTTCGACGTCTGCAACGACTTTCAAGTTTGTCCCAAGTTCAGGTTCATTACTTAATCGCGATGCGAAGCTTTACTAGAAATTAGCATTGTTCAAATGTTATCTCATCCACACACCTCGAGGTGGCATTGGCTAGTTTGAGTATATAATCGCGCATAGCCAGAAGTTTGCTTTCTTCACTGGGAGTCATTCCCAGTTGCTGAAGCTTGTTCAAATGAAACTCATCCCTGCATAAAATTTCGGTTACTGAAACTCAACCAAGAAAGAAGTAACTAACTCTTCCGACTTATTGCGGGCAATTGTGCTGCCAGATTTGCGGATAGAAACTACGCTCTCACGTGGGGATTCAACTTTATTACCTGCTCTCCGCGGTCCGCGCCAGAAGCTGGCCTTGTCGGCTTTCATTGCCCATTGAACGGAGGCATCTAAAATTTGCCTAAGAAGCTGGTGACATAGGGTCATGCATTGATAAGTCACGCGTATTGGGAATGCCTACTGGAGGTTTCATTGCAACAAGTAAACTTCGTTCATCAATTATTGCAACATCTGATTTGAGGAAATGGCGGAGGGAAGGATACAAGATGCACCAGACATCGCTTGGTGGGAGATGTTGAGCTGAAGATGCTATGAATGCGGCCGCACCTGCAAATACAACTGATATTAACACGAAGCTCCAGATAATTTGGATATCGATATTCGTACCCTGTCGTATCCACATGTTTGGATGGTACAAGAAGCCCAACGTTGCACTCATCAATTCCCATATCCGCATCTTTTGGAACAAACCAAGTTCACACAGGCTAGTTAAAGCTGCGAGGACTTTAGCAACAACTGTTTCTTCGACATCTGGTGCAGAGGTCACTTTTGGCAAAATTCGAAGCACAACACCGCCTCGTACCTGAGAGTGCCTGTATCATTAATGGCAGAATGTACTCTTCTAAACTTCTTCCTCCCGCACATGCAGCAACATCGACTATACTCTCAAAGAACGCATGGCGTAAAAGCCAATCACGATCGTTCAAATACGTGATCATGTGGCTCAGCAGAACGTCATTGGTTTTTTGCCTACCAAGAAAGATACAGAGCGAAGATATGTCATGTAAAACAGCTCGCTTGACAATGCTTGATGGATCCATTAACAGCGCTGAGAGATGCTCCTGGATACTATTTTGTAGGTCCTGCATACTGACGTCGTAAGACACCTTGCGAGAGTTAATATCAGTACGTTGTACAGGAAAATCCAAAGATATATTAACCTCAAAATGACCTTGGTCATACTCATGGGCATCACTTGATAATTTGAATGTACCGTGTGCCTTCAGTGCCTGTCCCATTTCAAGATACCTGACAGCTGTATCAGCAAGCTGCACAATGCATTGTGCATATGTACATCTGACAGAGACTTCGGGGTCTTGTACCACATGCTTGATGTTCGGGATGATATATTCAGGAAAAATAGCAGCATTCGAAGGAGTGATGACGGTCACAAGCATAAGCTAAAGAAGTACTTAGTTCTGACTCCAAGACGGAAAGGAGACGGCTTACCACTTGCATCAGGGTCCGTAGCGCAGCAGATCGCACAGTTGCAGCATCATCATGAAGGAGGTCAACAATGTAGGGTATCATACGATCCAGTTTGGCTTCGTCTGTGAGATGTCCTGAAAGAGCCAAAAACACATCCAAAGCCCGTACTTTAGAACTCGGTAGGGCACAGTTGCGAATATTGGCCGTAACAAGGGCTAAAATGATGAGGGCAGAACCATCTGCAACACTCGATTAGCGACTCAAAGAATCGAATAAGATAAAAAACGTGTACCTTCAGCAGCGCGAGATCTTCCAAGTGCAGTAGCTTGCAGTTTGGAGTCCCGATTGGGAATGCATAGTTCGACGGGCAGAATATCCTGCAAAAATGAATAACTATCGTATCCCAAGATCGAGGAAGCTCACTTGAAATGGTTTCGATGCGACAGTGGTTGTATACTCGAGCTTCACCGCCATAACGGGTTCTTCGACCGTATCAGATATGAAGTATGGTTCTATACTCTCATAATCTGCCCACAGTTTCCCAAGTCTATGATCTGAACCGTTAGGGAGAGTTTCTGCCGCAGGATTAGCGGTCGGGGTAGCACCCGAAGTGTGACCCAAAGACGAGCTAGGCCTAAGAGTGGAGCCTGAAGCCGATGACGCAATACTTGTCTGGGTAGTGATAGACGTCGCTGTAGGAGGTGAAGCTGCCTGCATAGGCGTGTTGTGAGGAAGGTCATTGATAGAAGAGACATAATTATGGAGGAAAGAATAGAATGATTCAGGGAAAACAGAGCCCCTTGAAGTATGCAATAGCGTATCGAATGATGGTCGCACCAAAGGATCGATGTCAATCATTTGCTTTATGAGGCTCTACTACCCAAGATAAGGTGATATAATGCCATCAGGAATAACACCACTCACTCGTACGCCGTCATCCTCAATAGCAGAAAGGTGGGTATCGACATTAAACTCCCCCTCACGGTACTTGAACAGCTGACTGAGGGTGAACAATGGAGCGCCCTCGAGAAAGAGCTCAGCAATAACGCATCCCACACTAAAACAATCCATCGCCTCCGTCACCTTTCCATCTCGTTTGCCTTCGGTCTCTTCCATTGCCATCTTGGATTTCTTAGCACTGATTTCAGGATTAGTTGCCGCGGTGTAGAATCGTTCAGGCGCGATGTAGCAGGTGCGTCGTCCAGAAGTATCGAAGAAGAACGAGAAATCAGAGGGGTCATCTAGGGGGAGATATGTCGGTTTATAGGATGCAAAGTCAGACAAATAAACCCAGTTCCACGAAGTAACCAAGATATTTTCCGATTTGATATCGCCATGGGACACCTTACGGTTGCGTGCATCCCTGAGAGCATTGAGAAGCTGGAACGCTATCCATCTCTTCTCGATCATGCTGAGGAAAGGCCGAGTACTGGGAACAGTATTAACGGATGGAACTAGGCCAGAAGCAGCAACGCACCTGATGCGGTCATACAGGTTACTGGCTATCCATTGTCGGATGATATACCCAGCTTTATCAGTCTCGACAAACGCCTGATAATTGTATATATTAGCGATATCAGCCAATGCCTCCCTGTCAACTTGAAATGCACGACTGCAGTGAGAAGCATACATATTAGACTTCAAAGCCACTCACCCTTGAGCCTCCGATGGTAATTACGCAGAGATAGTCCAGGATCAGGTTTGATGAAAACCTTGATGACCATAGACCCATTGTGATGACGGCATTTCACTGTTTTGAGAAAGCGTGCGGATCCAAGACTGTAGCAAGTGTGGTGAGTGCAACCAAGTAAGATGAAAGACCAATTGTCTACCTCTTCTCATAGATAACATCTCCTCCAAGTTCCGCGACAAAAGAATCAAGTGCTCCAGTAGTGCGCGTCAAAGTCGATCCTGAGTGCGCATTGCCCATCTCCGTCGCGAAGTATGTACCAGGTTTCGAGGGCGCGTCTGGGCGAATCCGCTTCTGGGAGTTTACGAGAGCGTTATTGTATGACTATACTGGCCCGTTATGGAGTTGGCAAGCTATGTCATTAAGAGAGTTGAGAATATGAAGATGGTGCCCTATGTAAACGATGACAGTCAAGCGAAGAGGCCGACTCGAAACAGCACTTATTCCGAACCCGAATTCCGACACATGATCACCAAACCAGGACCTATTTTAGTCTCCGCGATTAAGTCATCCCCTGGCACGCCGAAGAAATTTAGTTTGGAACTTTCTCACAACCCCAAGTCAACAGAGCCACATCATCCCTATAAGAGGTTCGAAGCTCAGCTTGGCATAACCCAACAGGTGGTGTCCGAATGGCAAATGCTCCTACAACATACCACTGGGGTTGCTGTTCGATATGCTCCTTGAACACTAGTAAGGTAGGCCGGACTCGTGTGGACACATCTGCGCACGCACTTGTGAGTATTTATGGATACAAGAGTATAAAAAATATACATACAGTGACCTGCAGCTCACCATGTGGAACGATTAGTCGTACCACGATTGTACCTTCGTTCTATTTTGACGCGAGGAAGAAGCAAATTGATCATTACCCAAGCTAGACCTCAAGTTATCGAAACTACGTCTCAGATACTCCTACCATTATGCTTCGTACCTATAGGAGCCACCGCCGATATCCCTTAGATCTACGACGACATTACCACCTGGGAACCACTATATGAACATCGCTCTCAAAAAGATTCCTTCGCGAGGCATAAAGTAGTTTTGACTCCAACCGCCCGGTATTCTAGAACACCTTAACGTGAATACCCAAAGATTCAAAATCATAGGGAGATCAAGACGGCGTCAGGGATCAGACTGAAGATAACAACATATATCAAATACCTATTGACACTACTGCGACTCCTGCTCCAGGTAACAATCGAGGAGACAAAGGATTCTCTGAAAGTATCTATATTTATTACTGATCTCCTGGCTCTTTTGCGACTCTTCTCCCAAACAACTCGCCGCAGAGTATTGACGTCAATTTTTCTCGCTGGGATTAATAGGCAGCTATCTTTGGCGACTCCATAAGGACGAATCAAGGCAAACTTGGGATGATATCAAGTCAATCTCCTTTTTCTCACCTACATGCCTCGGATATCGGCTTCCAAGTTCTTGTGGTACATGATATACGACCCCCCTGTATCGGGGGACACCGCCAAAACAAACGGCGTGATACTCAACAACCATACCAATTTTAGCAGCATAGATATGTTGATCACCTTGCAGGTTTTCACGCCTGATAAAGGTTTGGAGGTATGTTAAACATCAGGGGGGGGGGGGCTCTAGTTATCGATGTTGGGGATAAATTCTCATCTATAAGCAGCGTAATACTCAAAGGTTCTATGCATACTCGGAGTAGAGGTATACCCGCAGTTTCTGTCTATTTCTTGTGGTCTGACTTCCGTACATCCTAAAGTAATCTGCCTGCCTCGTGACCAAAGGTATCTCCGTCGGTTTGGTGTCTGCCGTTTTGCCACTCTATACGTGGTAATCACCTGAATCTTAAACCGAAGGACATCGAGTACTTGATAGTTATGCCCCAACAACAGGCAAGTTTCATGATTTTAACACAGAAGTTTAGTGACCGATCCGAGCCCCCAAAGTGGAAATCAATGGGGATCAAAAAAGGATAAAAAGCTACGGCACATGCCCGTTTATCAAAGGCGAGGGAAATGACATTGACGTTATCGTAGGTGTCCACGTTTGCGCCGTCTTCGCGTCGAACATTATCGTCTTGCTGAATTTTCTACACATATTCGATATTACCAATAGGTAACTGTCTCCCTCTCAACAAGATAACCAATCTCCTTGACTCTCAATTTACGCAACCTGAATGAAACCGGGATGACAGCGCAAGGCAGGCCGTTCGGCTGTATCTAATCTTGGTCGTCCTTAACAAAAAGATGACCTAGAAAGGGTAAAGACAGGAAATTCTTCAGAAGTCAATTGAACACAAACTCTGCTTATTCACTTATCAATCTCCTTTCAACGCCTTCTTACACATGCGATCAGAAATCCATCCAACCACAAGCCATTAATTGCCGAGGATTTCAATGTTAACAATTCAGCGATGGAAACTCCGTACCACAGTTAGGAATTTCTCTCTCCCAAAAATATCTAAGTGACCGAGGTTGTATGACTCGACACGCCCTCTGCTAAACTCCTAGGATCCACGATCCATATAGCCGCCTTGCTATCTTCCACGACTCCATCTGCATGGTGTGTTTCTTCTTCAAGCCTCCCGGACACCCTTGCAATCTTGATTTCCCTTAGCATGGCTTTGACACTCGTCTTGTTTGCAGTCAGCGTTGTCCACCCAAGCTCTGCACCCCATAATAAGCTCTGCACCGTATGTGCTGTTAATCGGGGGTTCGCCTTGGTAACAATGGCACGCTGAATTTCGCCCTTATGTTCATGAGATTCGCTGTGAATGATGTCCTCAGGAAAAGAGCGAGGATGAGGGATTGTTTCCTGAGCCAGTATGTCCTGACATGTTTTCCTCAGAGACCTGAAAAAGGGTGGTAGAGGGGGACTACGTGCTTCAGAAATCAATGAGGCATCGGGGGCTGGTGACAGTGGGTAAATATTGATCGGAAATAGGGCGATGAACTTGGGAGGATAACGTGAATCTTGCCAATAAGCGTCTTCCGCTTGCGATGGGGATAACGCCTGGTCGGATATTTTTGATATAGCGGAAAACATAGCGTGTGCCCGACGTTTCTCGCTTGGTCCTCCGATCTTAGAAATAATTCGAAGACACCGCTCTCTCGCCTCAGGTGTTGTCCAAAACTCGACGTTAGCAGTAGAAGATTCTGAAGAGATCGTTGAGATCCTGTCATGAATTTCTTGGAGTAGACCTTTGCCCATCTCTTGCAATAATTGGTTGGTCAATGCCCGTGAATGTTTTACCATATCCTTCGGTATATCGTTCCCGTCAGTGCCTTCCCCTTCGATCGCCTCTTCGGCGACCGAGGTAATACCTCGTGATCTGGGCTTCCTCTTTGCCAATAATCCATTCTTTTTCTTCTTCCATTCACGATATTCTTGCGGTGGGATAAATCTTATACTTGCTTCTTCAATTGTCTTTGGTAATGGTGAATGCGTAAGGTCTGATATCAGTGCAATCAGAACCGAGAGGTCCAGATTGATGTGAAGTGTGGGTTCAAGAGGGGTCGGCGGAGTCAGTGACTGAGGTTTCGGATTTTCTTTGACTGGTAACTCTTCTTCCTTCCTTTCACCCAATTCGACATCAATACCCATATCTTCTAGACACCGCACCGTCTGCGCTATTCGAGGGTCATTTTTCTCTCCACTCTCTCTAAACGGTGATGGGTTCAGACGGGTAAGACGCAGAGTGATTCGGGGTATTTCTGTAGTGCCTTCGATGGGGTTAGATCTGGCGGCTGCGAGGAGAGATCTCCCCATTCGAAGGACCGAATTGTCAAATTCAGTCTGAGCGAGAGTTGGCCGAGCATCCTCCAATTCCTCATATAACCCATCGTCAGAATCTGTCAAGTAGGAGTCAATTTCACGAAACTCGGCAAGCATGCGCGCGTTTTTAATACTGAATGCCCAGAGAACGTATGATTAATTTAACGGTTCGGTGGATTGCAATCTTTCTCACGTATTGACCCTAATCCAGCGTTTTCCGTGATCAGCAACAACATCAACCTTGGCGGCTGGTGGTCGTTGGCCGCCACGCTGTCGTGACTCCGCCAAGGGATCAATAGGTGACAAGGGCATCGACTTGAACACAGAATCTATGGGGGAGGGACCACATAAGACTTCATTCCACACTGCAATGAGATAAGGCGCATTTGTCGAGAGTGGAGGGAGGTGGGCCGAGTTGGGATCGTTGAGAAACTACTGCCAGAGTCCCGATGTGAGTTTGGTAGGTTCTGGGGCTAGCGAAGACCGAACAAACCTTTTCTAATACATCTAAATCAATTTTTACTGAGTCCCGAAGTTTCTTCAATCCAGGAATATGTTCTTGCTGCAGCCATTGCCCGTCCTCTGATGGGTCTCCTCCGACGTCAAGCGAAGAATCAAGGATAGGCGGTTTGGCGGTTAAGGGTTGAAAGTTTGCGATCGCATCATAGATGCTCTGCAGTTGAGTTCGTAGTTGTTGGAGTCCAGAGTGAGGTTCGATATCGTCGAGATCTTTTGCCATTCAGAGAAATCGATAAGTATCAGATATCGATGGTGATCAAAACAAAAACTTAAAAATAGGTCACACACGTCCCTGAAATCAAACTCACACAATGTGAGCCAAATAAGCTTTCCCCAGATACTATGTATGTATAATTTGTATTGGCAGTTATATTAAGGTACATAATTTTGGCGATGGTTGGTTGGTAGATAATCCAATATAACGTCTAAGCACTACTATGATAGAGCACTATTAAAGGTAACTAGGGTCCAATAATTTATGATAAATCAGATACTATAGTACAGGTGGTATATGCATGGTATTACATCATTGCCGCATCGTCTTGAAATTTTCGAGGGAGGTTCTTGTTGTTGAATGAGGCCATGGAGGAAGAAGGGATATCGTGCAGAGGGACGCTATGGGTTGAAGCGACTTGCCAGTCAAGCACTCCACGATCTGTGGCTGCTACGAGGTCCTTCGACCAGGCCCGATTCTCAGCCATCCGAAGGACGATAAGTATTCGAGTTATACTCTTATCAAAATGGCGTCAGGGGCAAGAGGAATATTAATAACCAAGTACGAACCAGAATGTGGGTATAGGGCAAGAGGAATACTTCTCCAACGACGGTTCCACGGCTCCGCAAGGCCAAGTAGGCCGTTGCCCACACAGTAAAGAAACCACCAGACTCGACAAACATTGTTACTGTAGAAGTGTAAAATGCAGCGTGAAGTCCTCCCATTACTGTCTCGAGTTTCCGGCGCATCATGTAGAACCGTGCACAGATCATGAAAGCAACGAATATGTTAAAAGCGACAGTGAGGGAATAATAGGCAGCGGCGTAGTCATCAGTCACTGCCTTCCACTTAGGATCAAGTGGTCTTATGTAGGCGATGAGCAACGGAATCGATATCGCTAGAATCGAGGATGTTTGATACCAAGCTGAAAGGGGATATCATGAAAAAAAGGTCTACCTGATTTTGCAAGGTGAACCAATATCGGAACAAAAGATACCCAGCATTTGCAATTCCAAACGACCAGTAAACGATAGAGCTAAAAGATGATATCAGCAGGGTAGATAGTTCCCGTTATGAAAATGGATAGTACCATCAATAAATCCCCAGCCCAGGGGAGAATGGTGCCGCTAATCAGATTGAATGATGTGACCTTTAAGAGTGGAAATGTTGGTAACCCACCTGACTAGGCCCATTACATTGACTGCCTCGGAAGAGCGGTCTTTGTGGAAGGCTGCTGGCCCTCCTGAATAGTTACGATTGTCAATGTACGACATCTCACTGAACTTGAACATCCCCGCAATATCTAGGGTTGCCAATGGAAACATGAAAGCCGAATAAGCTATAATTGCCCAGAAGGTTCGTCCTCGTTTCGGCCGCATAAGCAGGACTTGAATGAGCTGCATGTAGAGCATAAGGAGAGCACCTTTTCAAGAAACATTTTATTCACGTTCCGGGTGGCGGGGATAGGTACTTACCATATGCGAGCGCTGCCAACAGGGTACCATCGAAACAGGCGCGCTCTGCCCGCCGCAGTTGTGCCGCTGATGGAGAGGGCGGCATGTCCATCGCGTTCATAGGCGGAGGCACTTAGGCGCGGAGTGGAATAACCAAGAGCGTTCCCTAGATAAAACACGCTGGCATTATATAGATGAACGTTTGATATGTGATGGCTTTATTTAACAGTCGATAACCATCACGGTGTTGGCACCATATCAATGATCGAATGTGTGAGTTGATCAATCGGTGTAAAGAATGATCTGGATTTATCACCCATTCGCAGTTTGTGTTGACGCTTACTGGTATGCTACTATGGCATCTTCTTCGGGGTATAAATACCCACGAAGATCAGTTACCCATGGCCGAGACTGAAGAAGATAAAGGCAGAAATACATACATATTATAAGTTGCTGGGCAAATGAATGCGAGACAATTGTCCGTCGGTCCTTGTCATTAGTACCTTGTTTCATTGACCTATATGGGGTCCGACTCTCCCGGAACAAGGCGGTATGCATGAAGATGTCCCTTCACACCCAGACGCTTGTCCAACAGATCGGCTGGGATTCGGAAGAGTCTCGAAACATGCGGCAAAAGTCGGCTATGGGCCGAGCCTACAGATATCGATTCAGCGGTCAGCAGACAGGGAAAATATATCTCCATTCGTAACTGCAGGGCCCAATGAAGTGTAGCGCGTGTCAGATGCCCGCCGATAAAGGAAGAAATCAAGAATTTCTAGATGTGTAGTAACAAGAGTTTATGCATGATGTGAGTAGCTTGAGATGATGTGAATGCAAGATGAACGAGGTAACGCGAGAGGGAGACGTTAGAGTGTTAGGGCTTCCAGATCCGACTGTTCGGTGTAAAATGTTTGTAAGTATAACGATAAAAGTAAGGAGGTTGCGCGGTGAGTCAGAAATCGTGCAAGAAGTAAATCATAGGGTACAGTTGTTAGTGTGTCGTCCCTGTCCCGGTTGGTGTTTGTGTGATTGTAGCATCGGTTGGCTCAAGCATGTGCTGCCCGCTTTGTCTAGGTGTGGTTGGTCGCGATGATACGTCCTCCGGATCCCTAGTGGTATGCAACATCATCACAGATTCAGCAGCAGTCGCGTATGATTGCATTGAGCTTGCCCTCGACTCCGACCGTTCAAAGGAGCTTGGGGCTCTGAATGACGTTGGAGGGGCCTCATGCCCCGAAGATTCCAGGGATGGCGTTTGCGGGTCTAGACTAGGAGGCAGCGTTGTGGAGGTCAGCAGTGGGTTCTCGCTGGAATGCGTTATGTCGTTATTTAATTCAGTGGGCTCTGCTTCGCTTTCCGAAGAAGAGCCTGAATCATCAGCTGCTGTTCGTCGAATATCTGCGGCGTTGCTGGTTGTGCGAAGTCTGGAGGGGCCGGCAGACCCGGGGATTTGTTGGATATCCGAGCTCGACATATCAAAATCAGGGGGAGGACCGTCTAAATCCTGACGTGACGCGGATGCAGCGTATGCGATGGCATCTGCGCCATAAGGCTTGCCGAATCTTGCGAATGACTCTCGCGACGATATCAATTTGAGCTGTTCGGGTGTCGGGCCTGCTTTGGGGTAAGTAAATTCTGTCCTGACGACGGTATGAGTGAGAGGCGCCGAGATAGAATTAAGTGATATGAGCGATGGAGAGTTGAGGTTGACATTGTTGAGGGATTTCTGGCGGGAGAGGGTGCGGAATGGAGAGAGGCTCATGAGAGAACCCGAGCCAGAAGGTGTGGCACGATGAAACGCTTGGCTTCGTGAAGCTTCATGTCCATGTGAGATGTTGGAAGAATTCATAGATAAGCTAGATTCTGCGCGTATGTGAGAAGAGTTAGATGCGGATGCTCCATGCATGGAAATGCGGTTCGGCAATGAGCTGAGTAACGTTCGGAAACCAGAGCGTCGTGGAGGAGCCACACTTGGAGACGTCAGTGGAGATGCTGGCAGAGGTGAAGATGCAGGGGTCGTTCCAGATTGGAGGGCCTCCTCACTCATAGCTACTGCTTCAAAGTATGCTGGGGCGTCTCCTCTAGGATCTGTATATTCGGGCGCATTGGTATCGGTTCGCACAAGAGAGCTGGCGTCTTCCGAACTGTTGAGAGTTTCCGTGCTTTGCCTGGGTCTTTCATCAGCTGATGACTGTATGTGTTCATGCTGATCATGACTTGAATTATCCTCTTCAAGCAGAGGCTGATTATTTGGCGACGTCGGCATAGGAGCATATCTATCGGACTCTAGATTGTCACGGGAGTGCATCGAGTCTTCCCCATCTTCCGAAAGAGGTGGCATCACGACTGCAGTGGGCATTCCCGCATCCTCCATATCTTGTGGGCCACTAAAAAGAGTGTGAAGCAGGTAACTAGAATCGAAGTGTGGTAAGACTCACCGGAAGATCACGAGCTCTTCCTCTCCGGGCTCTTTGTTGTAGGCAGGCAAAGATGTTGTTGAGATCTGCGACGGCGTCCTCCGAGGTCTGCGACTTCGTCTAGTTCGGTTGGCTGTCGTAGCAGCTGGCGCTACAGTTCCATTAATGGTGCCTGCCAGCTGTTCCGCTGTTATTTCTCTCGTCCCTGGAGCTCCTGCCGCGGCTGTATCTACCCCACGAGTCCTCCATCGTGTGATTCGTCTACGAATAGTGTCCCTCTGACAACTCAAGAGAGACAGCACAGCGAGCACAGCTGTGATAACGAGGATAGGAACCTGCAAAATCAATTAAAGAGAGGCAGAGGAGAGGAGAGAGAGCTGGTACATGCCCATATTTTGGGCGCAACATCGGTAGCAGAATCACGAATTTCAAGCAGCATTGCACGGCTATCAAGATGATTTGACGGCAACGGTAGTGCCGCAACACGTCCAAAGAGTAATTGGGGTGCGACTAGAAGCACGAGGCCGAGTTGTCTGGTCCTGGATAACACGCACTGTCGTGCCGGGGTGGGTCGCTTGTAGGCCATGACGGTGTCATACGAATCAAGCCGTTGGTGAGGAATGGGATAAATCATAATTATAAGCCGTAAGGCAGGTCGTGAATCGTAAAAAGAGCGAAACTATCAACAAGGAATGCTAGGAAATGAACAATGGACCAGAGCTTGTGCTGGGACGCAAAGGCGGTGAAACAAGTCCGCTGTCCACCCACTTTCGGTTTTACGCGCCGGATTGGTAAGCAACTTGTCAAAAAAATATCCGGTTTCTCCTTTCCTTTCCTCTTTCAAAACTTCACTCGTCCAAATTAATAGCACATAGGCTATGTTCGCTGCACCCAAAGCTCCATCTCAACGTTTCCCACTTTGGAAAAGCTCCTGGTTTAACTTTTCATGAAAACACAGTGACAATCCAGACCAACTGCTATCGCCCCCAATGGATAAATATATGGTACGCGATCGTTATAACAACACCACAAGCACCCGAAGTCCAGACCCAGGCTATTCGCCTTTTTGCATTGCCCGGAGGATGGACATGACAATCCCTCATAAATAGGTAAAGCGCTGACGATTATATGACAATACAGTGATGACTCAAACTATCAAATCAGCACTATTAATGGCAAGTGGGTCACCGACTGTCGTTACACGACAAGTTGCGTTAGGCCGCTATAACTACTCGGGGAGAGATTAGGCGGGTATAATACATCCACGAGGGCCCAAATTTTACCCATAGTCCCACCAGACGCGGTGTTTCCTGCACTGACACGTCTGTCAAATCACAGCCATATGGCCGGAGTTTGGGAGCCCCACTCAAGTTCGACATAGTGCTCACATAGTTTGGAACAAGATCAGAATCAGGATCCACATGTAAACGTTGGGAACTTCATAGGACCATTACAAGAAAAATGGGCTCTAGAAAAATGTACATTTCACAAAAGGCCAAGTGAAATCTAAAATGGGTTTTCGGTCAGATGGGGTATAGCTATCTGTTATCTACATAAAAGCACGACACAGACTGCTATGGTCTGGAGCGCCTTCATATTGTTTACGCTGGGTTCTTCGGTCTTCGGGCACAGGGCACCCCCGTTGCAGGGAATTATAAGGCTTAGGAAGTCCCTGAAACGCGTCTGTGATGAAAGACCATACGGGAAACTCGCTGAATGAATAGTTTCGTGGTTCTACAATATATATGCTCTTAGGGCAAGGATCGAACGCCCGAGGGGCGCGCTTCGTTGTTGGGTATTGTAACGCCGTTTCAAAAGACGAGCAATTGAGCAGGCGCCCAGGTAAAGAGGGACAATCAACAAATTGATCCGTTTTACAGGACTCGGAGCTTGCGCTGCGAGCCACGCCCTACCCTTCCCACCCCCCCCCCTTCGTAGGCCCCAGTTCATCAGTCGTAAGCCCCACAGCTCTTATCACGCAACACCATAAATGAAAATGGTTCAAGCCCTCAGATAACACTCACAATTGTGTGCTGAGTAGTTGTATCGGACGGTGCCCTTGCAGGTTTGATCCACGTGAATATCGCCTTTCACGGACCTCACATTACCGAATCCTAGTCTATAATCTAAAAAAGAAGACCAAAGTCACGACGGGTCGCCTTTCCGCCCATTGTCAAGATGCTGCCGTCGTATCCCCGACCTCCACCCTTTACCTGGCCGCGTATTGTGCCGCGTACTTTGTTGCCTGTACAGCCTTCGGAACCACTGTCTTTACCAGCTCTACCATCTCAGCCACGCCGCCCCTCATTCGATGCGCAATACACGTTAACAACGCACCTCTTTCCTGCAACACAGCTACGGACTACGCAACATGCTCCGGTCCCTGCACCACCACCCGAAACATACACCAGAGCAGAAAGGCAGGCGTTTTTCAATAAGACCAGGCAACAGCTTCGTGATTTGCGTGTATCCACGGAACCACAAGGTATTCCTGAGGTTCTGTGGAATTGTGCAAATCGATATGTGAGGAAGGATCTGCATAATCGACATTCAACGGGCTTGACCCTCTTCTTCGCGCATGCAAACGGGTTTCCAAAGGAGGTAAGTAGACGTTTGTCATCGGGTTCACGATTTAACTCACAAATTCAGATTTGGGAACCAACTTTGCAACATCTGCTCCAATCTGATGCGGAACCTCTGATTGACGAAGTGTGGACCTGGGAATCAGTGCAGCACGGCGACGCATGTTTGATTAATGCTGAGTCTCTGTCGGGCATCTGTGAGCAAGAACTGGCCTGCGCCTTGGGTTGAATTTATTGGCTAACATCATGAATAGTTGACTGGATGGACAACACGCGAGACATCCTAAACTTCCTCCTCCATTTCTTGCCCTCCTCCGCGGCTGCGCCCTCCCTCCCTACTCATCTGAAACGCATATCACCTACTGAATCGGAGGGTCGTAAATTCCGCGGCTTCCAACACCGGACATTCATAGCAGTTGGTCATTCTTATGGGGGATGCACATCGTATGCCTTCCTCTGACGTGCTCAATTCATCTGCTCACGGATCCTGTATAAGCACTTTGGCTGCATTAACCCATCCGGCCTTATTCTCTTCGTTGGTATTGATCGACCCCGTGATTGTCAAACCCAAGCCTGATATTTCGGTTGAGAGTGTCGCCGCTGCCCAACTCGTCCTTGGCGCTCTCATGCGCCGTGATTCGTGGCCTTCTCAGTACGATTTTTCTCTCTACAGCACCTATTCCATCGACTACCCTGCTCTTCTCTAGGGACGAAGCACTTCAGACACTTAGCAAAAACTCTTTTTTCAACGCGTGGGATCCGGAAGTACTGAAATTATACGTTCAGTGTGGAACATACCCCTCCACTGATTCGGATGGAAAGCCTATTGTAAGGCTAAAAATGCCGGGCATACAAGAAGCTATTGTGTTTTCCGAAACTCATACAGAGTATGAAGTATACGACCGCCTGCCGGAACTAGATGAGCGGATAAAGTTGAAGTGGATCATGCCAGGGAAACCTGGAGCCGGAGAGTGAGCTATTGACTTCGATCTTTTCTGAAAAGTATTTTAACTGTGTTCATGGGTTGGTTGCGGCAGGTTTGGTCCACCTGGCTCAACTCAAGAGCGTGTGTGGGTGCGCCCGAAGAATTCTTCCAACGTCCGGATCCCTAATGCAGGTCATTTGGTAAGTCTCGGCAGCTTGGATCTATGCTTTTTCAAGACATGAATGGGGATGATATATAGATACCTCAAGAGGAACCTAAAGTATTGGGTGCGTGGCTTTCTCAACACGTGGCTGTGTGTTGCCTTATCGCTTTTTATGCAGCCCGCGAGATTAGGAATTTCCTGCAATTAGAATATGCAGTGTTAAGAGCTAATCTATAGAAGATATATCGCCATCTTTGGCAAATCTATCCAGATAATACAACGATTCATGGGAATGTCAACAGGCGATTGTCGACAGTACAAGCTAAGAATATTTTTACTTATGCCTGTTTCTATAACCCAAAGTACTATCAACGGGATTTTTGGAGTCTTTATGAAGCAGCGTTTCTCCGACAGGTAGGCCCGCCAGTAAATACTTAAGCATCCTTTGGCAAAAGCTGGGCTCGGACGCACCTCGCGGAAAGCGTGCTGTCGCATCTTTAAGGTCATGCGACGTGGTTCTGTTCCATTACTTTGGATCGATTATATTCCAGCCGGTTTCTTGCTCGCCTATCAACAATGTTCGGGTTGTCAACAATTTCAAATCTTCAACGCCGAAATCACACACCATATGCATTCACCTACGCGTCATAAAGCCTACCAGTATGTGCATGAAATTCACCGCACATAATCACCGCGTAATAACAACTCTTACACGTAGAGCTCACAACTCGAAAATTACATCTATGAGTTATCGCTAATGTTGCGTATCCCAGGCCCCTCAATGTACCACATGTGTGTCTAGGTCATACTCTCTGTGCAGCCATGCTGGGTTCGTGGGCAGAAAGTATAAATATCCTAAGTGCTCCCCGTTATTCTCACCAGCGTACTAGTGCATGTGCTCACAGCCGCCTTTGCACCCATGTCATCAAATACACAGAAGCTAGTAGAAGTGCGCTTTAAAGCCTTGAGAGATGTAGAAACCCCCCCTGTTCACTCTGTCACTGGGTACCCTCAGCGATGGCGTCTCTTTCGCGTCTCCTTGTTGCGACGCTTATATTTCCCCTACATGGCTTGGCTGTTCCCACTGCTACCGACCCATGTGTCAAGATAGCAGGGAAGACGTTTGTACCTCCGGCTGATGCCCTAGCGTGCGAGAAATCCTTCCCTTTTAACGAGACTCTGCGCCAGAATGTTCTCACCAACATCGCGCGCGTCTTCGACTTTTTCACATTCGAGGACTATTATCTCAAGTCGCCTGCTCCATTCCAAGAGTCCACTGTCAACATAAGAGCGGTGCTTGCTAAGATCAACAGCACAACATACAGTGTATTGAATGACCCTTTCAACCAATACCCATATCGAAGGCTGACGACAGCGATTTTATAGACAGATTATGACTTTAACAAAGATTTGTACGATTTTACGACACAGCTGAACGACGGCCATACCAGTACGCACACACCCCAAACCAAACCTGACCAACATCCAACTCCTCTAACTATTTCCGTCAGGATGGTTCCCGGACTGCTATACTTTATTCCAGAACATCTTACCTGCGCCTGTCATAACCATCGAAGAAGGTGGAAGTCAAGGAGTTTATGTTGCTTTTGATTCAGTCGAGTTCCTTTCCCAACTGGGACCAGACTTTACTGGCTACTTCGATAGCATTGGCTTTAACTGGAAGCGGCTTGCAGGTGCCAAGGTTATTCGGATAGAAGGCCAGGATCCCTACGACTATGTTGACCACATCGCGACTACAGTCTCTGGAAACTACTTAGATCATGGAGTTCGCGTGAATTCGGTGTTTACGAGTTACCGAATCTCTGGAACTACGTTCTCTCAGCGGTTAGGCGACCTCGCTGGGCCGACTGGTGTTGCTCAAACCTCATTAACTCTCAAATTAATACCCGTCAATTCGACCCGAGTAGAAACCGTCACTATTCCGTACCTCGCCAACTACTTAGGACTTCCTTTCACTGACGGGGCTTCGTTGTATGTCGCCATCACACCCCCATTCATTTAAACAAAGTGATCTAATAATAACACATAAACAGCTGGGCAAGCAACTGTGCTGTCAATGAATTCACCAATGGTGTGGACTTGAAATCCTTCGTTAAACCAGCTCGACGACTCGCGAAAGCCGATATCATCGACAAATCCAATAACAGTGCAATCGACCTCCCTCCTCGTTTCCAGCCCAACCTCCCTCCTGTCGCTGGAAGCGGCGGAGTTATTAAGTCGTTCATACTCCCTGACAAGAAGGCTGGAGTAGTGGGTGTCTGACTCCCACACCAGTGATGCTTACCTTAACGACCACGCTAGATGTTTGTTGGTTCATTTGGAGGGGATTTTGACGGCTTCCAAGCTGACACCGTCGCTGCCATCAATTCATTCAAAGCTGCGGGAGTTACCCAACTTCTGATTGATCTAACAAATAATGGAGGTTTGTTGTCGTCACAAGCGAAGATCCCCGTTTTAGTTCATGTGGGTTTGAAATAGGTGGTTTTGTATGCCTCGGCCAGTTCCTCCATCAATACCTCTCCGGATCGAATTTTGGTTACCCGTGAGTGCTTCCCTTGGTCGTACATACAGTTTATTTCATATTGATGTAGAGGATTTGTTTCAACCGTCCGAGCTAATCCATTGGCTCAGAAAATCGTAGCGGCCGATATCGAACTCGGGTTGAATGATTTCTTTACATTCTACACCGGCGATAATTGTTAAGTTTACAATTTCAGGATAAGCATCGGACTCTCACTTGTTGTCCTAGACGCCTTTTTGAACGGGACTCAGATAGCTGCGGATTTCAACTATATTGATCCCTCGGCACCATTTACTGTCAATGGGCGTAGTGACCCCACTTCCCAGCGATTCCACGTATACTTCTTTTCCTCCGAAAATAAGCATCGTCGTAGTACTGATCTACCACTTGTAGGACACGTGTGATCTGTTTTTCTCGCAACCAGTTCCCGCCACACCGCCGTTTGATCTCAAGTATGTCAAATCCCGTTCACAATCTTTACACGGCTGAATGCACGTTTTTAGCAAAGTTGCCATTGGTTTGTTCTGGCTTTCGGATTTTTCCTCGTCCTGCTGAAACGATACGACTTTCGTTCATAGTCAATAATGGAAACTGCGCCTCGACGTGTGCTATGTTCAGCACATTGATGAATGAACAACACAAGACCAAGATTGCTGTCTTCGGGGGGAAGCCAGGAGGAAAGATGGAATTCAAGGGTGCATACAACTATCACTACTAGATCATGGGGCGTTTTTTTTTTGACTTCAGAATGAACAGGAATGGCGGGAAATCAGGTCCTCGAATGGGCAGACCTTGATACTGAGATTAAGACTGCAGGTGTGAAAGGGGTAATTGTCCGATTTTATCACTTGGAGCAATTGATTGACATCCACTTGCAGGATCCTCTGGCGCCTCCCGACCTGTGAGTAGTTGAGTTGATCGATAAATATCAAGTAACTGCTCATGACGACATGTGTTAGATTGGTCTCAGGAAATTTTCGGTGAGATAACTTCGAATCAACCTCAACTAGAGTTGGTGAACTAAACGCCATTCTAGGCATAACTGGAGAACGGGTATGTTTCTGTAAACACACCGTCAATGATCCTGCTGATTGTGTGGTCTGACCAGCTTGGAGTTTCTTTGACGAGAATGTTCCCATTGGTGAGATAGTAAGGATTATCCCTGAGTGACATCCACATTAATATTCGCACCAAGCATACTTGTCTGAGTTACCTCTGTGTGAGTAATAATTGTGACAACTCTCTGGTTTGATGTGACACAAGAGGCGTTACAGTCCGGTTCCCTTACACCAAGGATACCTACAACAATCCTCAGAACTTGTGGTCATTTGCGTAAGTTTAAGGACCTCGCAGTGAAGACCCATTAACTTGACGCATTCATCTCAGTGCGAGCAAATTATTTGCTTAATGGGCGTATTTCGGTTTTGGAGAACATATAGTTCAGTTATCCCTGTACACCAGTCAGATCAAATCCCACCCCGCAATTTTGTCTGTGATACCGTAGGTGTGATCCATATGTTGTTACTGGGATGCAACAGGTGCCGCGGATCTACGGAGATGGATTCGGGAATGTTATTTCTTTTTTTCCTCAATGTGATGCCTCTGCTGTATACAAAATGAATTTGTCCCCGAGTCATGGATTTATCGTAACACAATCGTGTGTGCGAGGATGGCCGTTTTTTCTCCAAGGCTATATATATATATCTCCCCTTTATATGTACGACATGGTGATAAAGATCATCGACGGCGATCACGAGCTGCAAACTTTATATAACACGCTCGTCGGTTTCATTTCTGACAGGCTATCGCATGGAAGTCGACCTTTTGAATGAATCTTGGTGCTTCTCTAATCCATGGATTCTCATACAAATCTTTATCTCTTGGGTTTGAATTAAAATTCTAGTCTGTCTTCGTCGTTGGTAACCAAGGACTGACAACTTGACATGTTGACATTTCAGGGTCGGTGGTCATTTAGCACGTTATGTCGAGAGGTCCGTCCTCAACTGGGCTATTTAATTTTTTCCCGTTACGTTCTTGACCCTTCGTGACGCAGCCTCGAGTCGGCGGACACGCACCGACACGAGGTATTCATTTTCTCATAAGACCAACTTTAATATGTCGTGCCTTGCCTTTCCTCCGCTCAAACTCCTCGATTTAAGACGATAAGGCTTGCGATGCCTACCTTCCACACACGCTCAGATATCGCGACACTGAGCCCACTGCATCGACAACGCTCCGTGCGAGGGTTGCGCGATCCATCACCCACTTCGCGCTCGTCAGTGAAGCTAGTGAAGGGTCACACCATACAATCCAACGACTGTCTGGTTTCTTCATCCCGGGATCTACGGCGCTCTGCATCTAACCTTGACCTGGGGTCGGTGCGCACAGGCATCGAAGCTACTACAGTCATGAATACGCGTCCGAAAGGTGTGAGGCCATTACCCCCGATCCCAACTACAACGCCGCCTTGTTACACTGAATTTTGCCCTCACAATTATCCAACTCTTCGGGTGATTCGTCCCCTCCCATCGCCTCCTGCTGGTCCTTCACAACCTGATGTCACCGACGTTCCTCTGTTTTCAGTACAACATCAAAACGTGGTGGCAACGACAATTTCCACCACACCGGTACTCAGTGTCGCAGCAGTCCCGAGTGTCAGGCTTGTGTCGCCTTCTAACGCGCCACCCACTAGACCCACGTTGCCTCGACTTGTCACAGATGCGGAAGTGTTAAAACCGCCACCACCCGATGAGGTGGAAGCAGATACAGGGTCACCCGCGACACCCCAGCCCCCCACGCCCTATACCGCCAAGCAAAAGCGGATGTCCAAGCTCCGGCGCCACCTTGGCGAGTGCATCCCTGACGAAGCGGTCCCCATAATCCAGGTCACCTCGCGACACCAGAGTTTGGAGCGACTCCAGAAGCTCGGCGTCGACTCGATATACCTGCGCGCCGCGATTACTGTTGGAAAAATTCTTAGTATTCCTGATGATGCGGCCAGTGACCGGAGCAGTGTTGTGAGCGAGGAGGACGAGGTGTATGAGTGGGATTTCGTGGACGGTGGAGAGTGTCGAACGATGAATCGCCGAGAGAGCCGGAGGTGGGTACGCGAAAAAGGGGGCCGGCGCTGGGAGGAATCGAATTACGAGAATATTCTTCAGGCACTGCGGGCTTTGTGAATCTTGTTTTGGGGCGCTCTCTTGCCCTTCTTCACGACCCCGTCACGTCCTTTGCATCGTCTTGCTGTCCATTTCGCGCCCCTGCACGTTGCTATCATGTCCTGCTCCTCTCCCATTCATTTGCATCATTTTCACGAACTCCCCACGCGCTGTTCATGTCTAGTTGGCACCGGGTTCCCTTGCATTCATCATACATTGAACCCTGGTTACGTCCTTCCCTCGTCGCATTACTTACTCTCTTGCTATAGATTCTCCAGCACATTTCAACATCTCGTCATCCATGCACATCATAGACATTTACCACATCTTGTACCTACCTACATCAGAACAAATTCATGGCCGAGCTGGTCCACTTGGTCTCCCCACTAGATACCAATTGTATATTCACCATTCCAACGCCTTACGTAGTCCGAGCATGTTCTCAATGTGTTCGTGGTTCCTACAGCGAGTTTTTTCCCCATGTTTGAATTCCTGAATGGCAGCCGGTACACAAGGCGAGATGGGCCAGCCCAATCATCGAATCGCAATGAATGAAGACGTGTGCTCACATAGTATGTATGGTACTTTGTACAGCTGGAAACAAAGATATATACGGGATCGAGTCCTCGGGCCGAGGGAGTCGAAGCCATCAATCCGATCCGAAACCAACACCAGCCAACAGCGCAGAGCCCTTTCATAAACGGGCTTTTTCATTCTTTAAACGAAAGCGCTTGGTATGAGGACATTTGGCAGAATCTGGGGCAATCGGGCAATCGTTAATGAGTCCTGATGTGGGGGGAGAAAGCAAGGCTGGGGGCGGCAGGGTCGTCTTGGGGTCCGTGGTGTGGTATTGAGGCTGTGCGAGTATCGTGTCTGGAAGGTTAAAAAGGATGGAGGATAGCAGCAACTTGTTTCGATCAAGTGACCTCGGGGTAGCACAAGACTATGGGCCCCGCGCGCTTCCAACTGCGCCATGCTGCTTGTGATTTGGATGACGGTGTCGGTCGTGTATACGGGCTGAGGCAGGTTGAGGGTGGAAGGGGGTCGTAAAAAGAAAGAAAGAAAAAGGAAAAGGATTGAGAATATGTGGTATAATAGCAGGAGAATGAAGAAGAGAGTAAAGAGGACAATGGGATGGAAGGAATGTAGCGTGAGAGCGTTTTGGTTTGGCGGAGGATTGTGCCACGCCGTGATCAGTCGACCATTTCAGTCCCTGAATCCCAGCCACTGCTCTTTTCCTTTTCCCCACTTCCCCTTCCTCTTCCTCCCTGCTCGACTTGAATGTCGGGCAAGGCCCCTCCAAGAGGCCCGAGAGCTCTTCTGGGCTCTCTGCCACCATCTGCGCCCCATGTCAACCATCAGCACCTCCAACAACCACAACAGCAGCAGCAGATTCACCCACCTTCCTCTTCCTCCTCCTCGTCTGTTCAACAACAACGAGTTTCCCCAACATCTCTCACTTCTCCTTCTAACAGTCGGATAGGTGCTGCCCCACCAACAGGACCCCGTAGCTTGAACGGCCGACAACCACCTCCAGGCCCGAAACACTTGGTAAACGGACATGGCAACTTGGGTCCTGGTATACCAAGTGGTCCTCACGGCCTCCAAAGTAATCGACACCCAATCTCGATCAAGGGAAAAAACCCGGACAAGGGCCCCGTGGCTGGGCGTTCTGGTCCTTCGGTATGGAAATCATTCATCTGTGGAAATCGAAGACGTGTATTCAATTTCCTCTTTCGTGTTTTATTTTCTAGGCGTGGCCATCATCACATTCTCAACCGAATGGTTGGCATGATTCGAACGCGAACGGGAATGCAAGCAGCAGCAGCAGCAACAGCGCTAGTCCTGTCGTAACTACGAGCATCGCGAGTAGCAGCAGTGCAGGGGGGAGTAGGGCAGCAATATCCATACCGATAGCATCTGCCAAATCTGCAGCAGCTTTGGCTCGAGAAAAACCCACCTTTCAATCGCCATTTCAACCCCGTACAATTCCTAGGGATCACCCAGCGCCTCTAGCGCCACCACCCGTACCTTCCCCTACTGATCCTCCCCCACCGCCTCCACCACCAAACTATGATCCACCACCCCCACCACCTCCATCCCAACCACCACCACCCATGCCTCCGCCACCTACAGCGGACGAGATTCCACCACCCCCAGCAGTACCACCTCCACCGGTGGAAAAACCGCCACCACCACCACCACCACCTAGCAGTCCACCTCCGTGTCCCCCGCCTCCATCTTCGCCTATATCTATCACCATGCCACCCCGACGACCGCATCTAACTCCGCGTCCACTGTCTCCGCCCCCTGCATCCTTCAGTCAGCCCTCGCCTCCGCCTCCATCTCCTTTGAAATCACCACCTCCTCCGCCTTCAGATAATCTACCTCCGCCTCCGCCGCCGCCATCATCAACGCCGCCACCACCACCGCCGCCCCTAGATGAAGCGTCCCCTCCTCCACCACCGCCTTCGAGTACGCTCCCCCCCACACCAGTCGATCACCCACGACCCAAAAGCCCCCGCCTATCAATACCAGACCCTCTTGCAAGGTCGCGGCCAACGACACCTGCTCTGCCTTCCCCCTTACCCCCACCACCTAAAACACAACCACTGCTGCCACCTCCACCACCCACCCCTACTGTCACTGTATCTCCTCCACAGCAGCCTTCTCAAGAACAGGAAAAGCTTCCGACCCCACGGCCGCCCTCTCCGGCCAAGCTTTATTCTCTTCCGCCGTTACCAGCATGGCCGCCCCCGCGCTCCGCTTACCCATCACAGCGTCCGTTCAAGCTCCTCTACGATCATGCCGTCGACGGAGCGCTGACACCCTCTCCTCTATCTTCCATGCCCACTGATAAGCATTCGCACTCGTATAATCACTACACGCAGAATACGATCAATGGCCGGACGCCAGCATATTATCGTGGCTTGATTGAGCACGTGCGGAAACACGCGCCGAGTGCAGCGGTGGTGCAGGAGCGGATAAAGGGGAAGGGCGAGGGGAAGGAACAGTTGTTTAGGTTTGAGGGCGAGGTTGTGGGACGCGGGACGGAGAGTCACGAGGCGGCCAAGGAACCGGGAGTGGTACGGGATGAAGAGCCGCTGATTATTAGGGATCCGAGGAAGGTGCCGGGTTTTAAGAAAATGCAGAGTCTGAGGCCGGGACGGTCGGAGTTTCATGAGGTCAAATACGAGGTGCGTCTCGTTGAAATTCTCCTACAGTCGTCCTTGGATCTTTTTCTCGTGGTCTATCGAATCTTCCTTCACCAAACTCCTTTGCATTCCTGCACTGACTTGTTTTTTTTTCATTGTTTTAGTATGATGAAAACTCGACAGGCCCTCCGCCCCCGACCGCCGTGCTGATCACCAACATTCCACCCTTGACACCGACACATGCGATTCGCCGGCACTTCTCGTCATACGGTACCTTGTCCCAATTCGAGCCCCAGATCGATAAGGCGAATGGCAGCGCGCTCGGAATCGTGTTCATCCGCTTTGGGACGCATGAGGAAGCGAAGAAGTGTGTGGAGAGGGCGAACGGACGAAAAAGCGGCGGGTTCGGTATCGGGGGTGCTGGGACCACAGATGGGGAGGAGCTACGGTGTGTCTTTGATGGTGAAGGGACGAGGCTCAAGGCGGTACTGAAGGAGCTGGAGGAGAGGAAAAAGCGGGAGAAAGAAGAGAAGCAGAGGAGGAAGAAAGGAATCACCATCCCGGTAGGTCCTGTCAATGGCGCGGCGGCAACCCCAACACCACAGACACCCGTAGGCCAGACTCCGAGTCAGAACAAGGCGCAGTGGGCTGGACGCGCCAGCCAGAGTCAGTCAGGTCCCCAAGGCCAGCAACAGCCAAGGCGCCCACCGGCTGCCCCACACCCAACCCTCCCAGCTAACCCGATGGTAGCCGCCGCCGCCGCAGCGGCGGGCTCGTCCTCCAGTCCGGTTTCTAGCACACCCAAACATCATCCTGCGTCCATACCCGCCAAACCCGTGAACGGCGTCGTAAATAAGAACATTGAACCTATTAGACCTATGCGCCGTCCCCCTGCAGCATTGCTGAAAGCAAGACTGGAGACCGCTAGGGCTGTTCCCATGAGTTCGCATCCAAGGTATGGTGCACGTGAGGGTGACGGAAGAAGGGATGATCGGGAGCGCGACAGGGATCGGGACAGAGATTGGGATAGAGATAGGGATGTGCGGGACAGAGAGAGGGATCGCGATCGTGACCGCTCCAGGGATAGGGATAGGGATGGTAGAGCTGGGTCATCGTCATCGACGCCTATGCACCACGAGAAAGATTGGAGGGGGCGACTAGGGCGAGATCGCTACAGCTATCGAGCAACTTCCGACCGGTATCAGCCTTCGCCAATAAGTCGCGACCGTGACAGGGATCGGTACGACCGGTACCCCTCGGATCGATATCAACCATCGCCGATGGACGCATCGCGGTCCCCTTCACCAACCTCAAGGTATGGAATGGGTGACAGAGATCGAGATGAGCGGGACTCTGTGAGGGGCCGAGAGAAGGGCAAGACGGAGAAGGAGGAAGATCATGTCAGTGTTCTGAAGCAGCTTGCGGAGAACGGAAAGGATCACGTCAGACTGCCTTTGGTGGGAGGGTCGGTGAGGGAGCAGGATGTGAGAGACTTTTTTGAGGGCTTCAAGGTTAACAAGGTCCGTCTCCCTATGCTTTGACCTCGTGTCGTGTAATAAATTTCGCTTTGTCCGGTTTTCCAGATCCTGAAAGACCATTTGGGATGGTATGTGACCTTTGAAACCAATGACGCGGCGCGGCGCGCGTCCATGGTCCTTAGCAATTCTTCCAGCAAGATGCTCGCGTACCAATCTGTCAGCGTGGCCATTCATCCCGCGCCCCCTGCCCCTTCTCAGGCCCCGAAGAAAACACAGTGGGAAGAGCACGAAATGGTCGAACAGGCCCAGCAAATCATTATCAAGGAGCTCAAAGGGCTCCTGGAGAAGGATATAACCGCCGGGGTTGTTGTGCCTGATATACGGGCGCTGATCATGAAGGAGAAAAGCGGCGGAAGTCTTGACTTGTCGACCGGGGTGAAGCCTGTAGAGAAAAGAGGGTTGAAGGGATTGTCTTTTAAGAAGCAGAAGAAGGACATTGTGGAAGAGGTTAAGGTGACGGAGGTGGAGGTTGCTGGAGTGGTCACTGATGAGATGGAGGCAGATCAAGGTCAGGATGTGGAAGAAGAGGATGAGCTTGTGGTCGAGAGGCCGAAAAAGAAAAGAAAGAAGGAGTTGGTAAAGAAGGCTAGCCGAAAAGTTGTGGAAGAAGAGGATGTAGAGTCTGAGGAAGAAGATCTTGTGGACCCCGTGCGGGCTGCAGACATAATACGGAAGAGAGCTTCGTCGGAAGATCTTGAGGATGACGAAACTGAGCATGTGAGAAAGAAGTTGAAGCTTGAGGTTTCTGCAGAGATTGTAACAAAACCGAAGAAGACAACGTCGAAGAAAAAGAAACCGACAAAGAAAGGCGTGGAAGAACCCGTTGACGATGTTGTCTTTCCCGACATGGACTTCGAGGTCCCTGCTGTTGCCCATGTTCACATCACATCTGGTTTCGATTCTTCTCTTTCTCCTTCTCCAGTTCCAGAACCGGTTCGCGTCGTAACACCACCCCCCACGCCTCCCCCTGATGCGCTGAATATTGGTCTCTGTGAGGATGATGAAGATCTATATTATCTAAAGCTCGTCCTATCTGGGTACAAGCCGCCTGCCCCCGAACCAGAATCAGAGGCTCCTCCACCGCCTTCGTCAGATGCCCCATCATTCCGAAAACATGTTACGGGATCCGCCCGCACTGAAGGGTACTATAAGATCACCCATGCTGAGAAGGCCGCATATGTTGCTCAGTATCAAGCGCGTGCCACTGCAGTTGAGACCATCGCACCAGCCGACGAACCTCAGCCACAACATATCACATCTTCTAGGTCAAATCGCGCTAACGCCCGACGCCGTGCCCAGGGCTTGGAGGAAATTAATCAAGTCCAACGAGCTGTTGCACTGTCCAAGGGCGAGACTGCTGCGAATGAGTTAAGCTTCAAATTCAACCAACTTCAGACCAGGAAGAAACATCTTCGCTTCGCCCGCTCACCTATCCACGACTGGGGTTTGTATGCGATGGAGAAGATCTCACGTGGCGAAATGGTGATTGAATATGTTGGTGAGGTCATCAGAGCACAGGTCGCGGATAAGCGAGAAAAGGCATACGAAAGGCAAGGGATCGGCAGCAGCTACCTTTTCCGTATTGATGAGGATCTCGTGGTGGATGCCACGAAGAAGGGTAATCTTGGGTCAGTACACACTTTTGCGACAGGAAACGTTGAGACTTAATCCAGAAAACAGGCGCTTAATCAATCACTCCTGCGATCCTAACTGTACAGCCAAAATCATTACAATCAACGGGGAGAAGAAGATTGTCATATACGCAAAGCAAGACATCGAACTCGGCGATGAAATTACTTATGGTACGTTCTTACTGATAGCCCAGTAGAATTCCGTCTGACAAAACCCTCAGATTATCACTTTCCTTTTGAGCAAGACAAAATACCTTGCCTCTGTGGCTCTGCCAAATGTCGCGGCTATCTCAATTAGAACCATTATAATTCATCTTACAGGCTTTCCATTGTTTTTACTTATACCCCTCCTTGCTACTCCCCAACCATCGTCTCGTCCCCCATCACACATCGATTTTGTATTGTTTATCTGTTTTCAAACATCAGTTGTTTTTCCTAGGACTCAGGGGGCCGTTAAATATGCACAAATAGAGCTCTTTTCCGACATCTAGAATTCCTTGAGCCTCATAGTGCCGCCTCAATGTCTAGCTTGTCCAAGGAGGTTATGGAGGTAACCTCTGGCACAGCAATACCGTCTGATCGAAAAATGTTCGGAACAAATTCAGCACCGCCATAGAACCACCCGCGACGTGGGTGCACTCACCCAGGTCCTATATAGCATTGTTTTCAGAAGAGAAGTAAACGTAGGCTTTGCTTGGGATACTCGTTGACCACCATGGAATCTAGATAACCTTAACTCGGATCCGCGCGTGACCACCAGGGCGATGGAACATTAATTGTTGATATATGCAGTATGTATATGTGCTCTCATACGCCCCGCAAGAGGACTCTTGAGCAGCTTTACTGAAAGTGCAAGGAAAAAATGGACTGGATATTGAGGGGCAGAAGTGGTTGAGACGTCACAGCCTTGGGACGCTTGAGGCCTGGCGCACCATAACCCAGGCTTTAGTCCCATGCTGTCGAATCATATGGTGGAGAGAAATGAAGCTCCAGTATTCTAATTCGGAATGTGGCGTAAGATCGAGACTCACCACGGAGTCTGCTAATTACTGATCACAGGAAAGCCATGATCAGGTCATCAACTTGTCGATATCATGTAGATTGTATGTCGTTCACTAAGTTCGGGTTGACCGGAAAACCTTGTGGGTCCAATAATTTTCTATATCTCCAAAATATACATTGAAAATTCTGTGACCTATCCCTATCGGGATTTGAGAAGGACACATTTGGATTCCGCGAAATGACTTGGTCCAGCGAAACCGGGTAAATCAAAGTCTTCTTCCAAAGTTGAGATCCAACAGACTGATATCTATGGTAGCTAGTGGAGTTACTTTCCATGAGCCTTCGAATGGTGAACAGCCTCAAAACTACTTCGCTCCAGGACGACGTGTCGAACAAGAGGGAGAATCATTGGTGAGAGTACATGATTTTCCATGTGCAGTGGGATTTGTTAAGAATTTCAAGAGGGATTCGGGACTTCATGAGCGGTGATTCAGAGGAGTTCATGCAATCAACAGTCCGGCCCAAGCTTGGAACCCATATATTCTTCCACTCTCAATATATGCTTCTACTTCCTAAACTGGTGCCATCATTAGTATTATTTACCCAGAAATATGTTGTTGAAAAGTTGAGGGGGATCTGATGAGAGCATGAACACACACCGTGCGATAGAATAAGTATTTGAGAAACACTGAGGATCCGATATTTATACATCACATGGGGAATGGAAGCATTGAGCGTTAATATTGAGCGCTGAGCTATGGAGCACTATTGGGTGCAGTCTATTTACATAATACGTGAAATCTTATTGATCATTTTAGGCAGTGTGAATGTTATCAACCTAAAGCCTTTCGGTATGCCGTTCCCACTAGAAAATTAACGCCGTTAATAAAAGAACCCTGAGCAATGGATTAGATCTATACCCCATAGTTCTGTGATGGTGAACGATTCATCATTGCCGCAATGTTCTTTCCCAATCACCTGGCTGCCTTTGAACGCAACGCTGAATCTTCGAGTATGGCCGTGCTGTCGTGTTATTTGAGGGGAGGTGGGCCTCTGATCGTTCAGCGTATCGTGTTCGCAACTGTTGATGCATACAGAAATATCTTTGTTTTCAGGGTGTTCTTCGCCGAAGACGGGGCTGGGAGGTGGTGGCGGGGGCGGCATGGAGATTGTATTAGTGTGGTCATCACAGGATTGTTTATCTTGAGATGAGGTTGTGGGCCTGGATGCAAGGCTGTAATTGTATGATGTGACTTGTCCCATTAAATCGAAATAGGTTGTCCCATTTGCTTCAAATGAGGGATAACAAATAGTTGGAATTGACTTTGAAACTTGGGATGGGCCTAGCGTCGTTGCCTCAGGGATTTTGGCGGGATGTTTAAACGGGCATTTCATTTTATCAGCGCAATCAAGCCAATAGAGACATGGGGTATATTTCATGTCTACCGAAGGCTATGAGGTGAGCGAGAATATAACATGTTCAAGTACAGGGAACGCACAAGGCCGAATATCTTTAGGGTGGAAATATCGACAGTGTAGGACATCGCAATAGCCTTGGATGTGAGACCAACAATGCGACTTGGGTAGCCTCGTCTTGCCTCCCCTGGGTGCTGCTGACAGTTGTGCTGTGCCACTAATTTTGTCTATGTCACTGTCAGGCCAGCGCGAACCCCGAGATTCATTGATATATCCCGATGGTTGGAGAGTAAGATCGTGGATACTAGTATGCGTCAGCGAGGGTTGGGAACAGTATATGATGAGACTAATATTGGCTTACAATTGGCATCTTTCACCGACTGGGCACCAGCCCTGTGTTCGGGTATAATGTTTACAGGGTATTGTTTTCCACGTAAGAGCTTCTCTTGAAGCTGAGTCGGTTACACTCGGATCGAAATGATCAATAGATACGCCATGGTAAGGCTTAAACGAGGTGCGAGCGTCTGGTGCGCCATAGATCTCCTTGAAGGGCGAAAGCACCGCCTCATCTGAATCGAAGATGGTAGTATAGATAGGAGGCGAAAGGCTTTTCACTGAGTGCCCGAATCCGAGCTCTTTGCCGTACGTCCAATTCTGGCGTAAATTTTGAACACAAATGCCATCTGATTAAGCATATTGATCAACAACACAATTTGATATATGATAGGAACCTTACTAGGCATCGTTATACTGGGGTTCGTTCTGGTCATGACGTCGGAACACAAACCAAAAGATGTTGAGGGTCTAGTTATGGTGAGACTGTCAATGACTTGGGGGCACACGTGTACCGAGCTCTCCAAGCAATGTAGTCCTTATATATGGAAACAGTGTCGCCCACGGTGGCCATGGCCATGGTTAGAGCCACTAGACAAAAAACCTACGTTTAGATACCGCGTTAACCAAATCCATTATGCACCGATCGGGTAGGGTACGGGGTCATTAATTATTGGTCACCGGGTCTAGCGAGTTGACCCATTGTCCTGAAAGGTCGCAACTGCCACAGAGAAGCGGCAAATAAATTGACAGCCTCGTAGGTGGTTTGTAAATTTGTCAATAACTGCGAAACCTAAGCAAACTAGTATATCAAAGAGTGCACTGTTTCGCGAGATGAGCGGAAACCGGAACAATGGGCCAACGGTAGTTACCTTGATTGGCCATCAGGAGATGATAAAAATATATTGGGGCACCGCCGAAATAAAATAGTAGGTCAAACCCACTTTCCCTTGTGTAGTAATAGTTGTGTGACGCAGCGTCTCACGACAGAGCTCGTAACTTGTCAGTTTGAAGTAGAAGCCGCCAGTATAGGCAATCGCAACCAACAAGACGAGCTGCCTGGAGCTGCGATGAAACAATGAATTGATGCCCGAATTGCCGTATGATGTTTTGATGTTATGGCTGGTTCACAACTGTTGCGATGATGAATTAGCCGTCTATTCTGACTCTGCCTCTTTATCGTATAGAACCAGGAACGTCGAATCCGACTGATCCTGATTTGAAGTTCTTTAGGGGGAGGGGTTTGATCGTCAAATGTCAGATGTATACACAAGTGGATTGTTTCTATGGACAAACTATTTATGTAGTAGATGATCAGCACAAGTTTCAGGCTGGCTGGAAAGAATAAGAAATCTATGGTGTAGGAATAATATACATCCAGTTTCCCTCGCAATGTCCATGATAAATAATAAAAAATAAAGATAGTGTGTACAATGGGCATAAGATCGACGTGGCGTGGCGTGACATGAAATCTCGGCATGTTGATCTATCATGATTGGAGGCCAAGGTTTTGGGCTTGAAGTGCAGGGTTATTCATGACTTCAAAACCTGGTATCATATGATGGATACGTTTCCGGGGTGGAAGGGATGTGATATCCTGAACAGGGGAGAATCGCGCCGTCAGCAAAGGAGCTGGGTAGGTATTGTATTGTGTTGGTGGTACCTCGCATGTATACTGGTTGTCTATGGAAGCCAGTTAGCCAAAAGGGAATCCAACCCAGATCATGGAAACATGCCTGGTAATTGGGGGTTTTGTTCCCACGTGCGTTGGTGTTTCCTCGACTGCCTAGAATGGTCCTATTATTTACAAATGAATACCCTGAAACAGTACGGAAAACGGACTACGAACCGCGAGCGATACTGGATCACTTCCATAAACACCTTGCGCATCGGCATCCCAGTCCATCGTCTTTAAGGTTACACGTGAGTGATTGAAGGCATCCTGCGACTTAAGTTCCAGCAGTAGTGAGTATGATAGTGATGTTGGAATCAGAAGAACATTACATCTGTGTTGTATCTTGATGGACTCCGGCGCTCGTCCGCCGAGAAGGACGAATGTCTTGATCGCGCCTCTAAGTTTAGATTTCGCTTAAATTAATCATGGGATATCAGCGAAATGCGCTACATACCACCTGGCTGATTTTGTGAAAGGAGAACGCCCACTATTTGAGAAGCGATGAGAATCTTCGAACAGATATAAGAATTAGGAGATCGCTTACTGATATCGTCGCGGCGTTTTTCCGCTGCTGTTACCGCCTGCCGGGCTTGACGTTCAACATCAAGACAAGAAGTGTATCTCATAAAGGCATCTTGAGTGTCTTTCTGTGCCCGCATGAGGGCGTTACGGGCAGCTTGGAGACCGTGTTCTATTCCCTATGTGAGAAAGGTTTTATACGTGAACAAAATACGAGCATACTGGATGAGCTCGCCTCTTGTGATAGAGATTCGGCTTTATGCAGGGAAGGTGATCCCGAGTTTCGGGAGGAGTGTAAGTGGGACCCTGAGCCGTCCGATTGGCGGTCTGTTAAGGCCATTTGAAAATGATAGTGGGGCGGCAAAAAAAATGTCCCATACCATGTACTAAATGGTGATGCTGGTCAGGGAACGCCAAATCTGAGGGCTCAGGAGTCAAGGAATTTCCGGTGGAATGGTCACGGGGCGGATAGGCGTGTTCGCCTGGTGAGTTCCGAAGCCGAGGGTTGTGAGCGATACCAGCAGCTTGCCTTTCGATGAATTTGCGAAGGAAGGAAAGTTCAATATCATCTGGCATTGCATATGGAGGACCTTGTATATCGCCTTTCTGCATCAGGAGCTCTAGATGGGACATTGTTTTATCTTTTAGCTGCTGCAGCCATTCATGTAATTCCATGTGATCTTGATCAGCGCGCGCGTCGTAATCCTGACGCCTGCGAGCCTTCCTCCAATACGTTTTAGTCAGTTTGAGAGCCCGGTTCACTTCGTTGTCGAGCGTCCTATACCAGTCGCTGGCTTGACGGTTTAATCGCACGGCCAAGACACCTGGCTGGACGCGAAGTTGGAGAATGCATCGGCCCTCGCGGTCGGGAGGGCCGAGGACGCCTTTCTGTCCCTGGTTTCCTCGAGTGGCACCCCGGGATACATTCCCAAGTTCAGGCCAGGGCAGATCGTCGGTGGTCGTCATGTCGAGATGTTTGAAGTGATTGTGAGAGTGGCGAGTTGTGCCAAGTGGTGGTTTCAAAGGCGGGAAAACTGACTCGGCGTGAGGGCCATCTTCTGGGTATTTAAACTCTCGGAAATTTGACTGGGACCACTACGGGCTTATTTACGAGTCTCGCAGTGGTGCTAGGCATAGCACTTGATGGAATCATGTCGAACTGCCGATATTCCACATGTACATGGACTGAGAGCCCTTAGTTACCCTGAAATCATTATCTCCAAATAGAAGAATGTGGCTATATTTTTCTTCTCACGCTAATGCTTTAAAATGATGTCTATTGAGGTGTACGTCACGTCACGGTTGTTTCATATTTATAGCAGATCATTGCGTTTCGGTGTCGACCTTTAGAACGACAACAGTGGACAGCCTGATTCAACGTGATACCTACAGACGCATCTACAGATTTCCCCTCAAGCTGGGAAATTAACTCCCTGTGCAAGTGGCGCATTATCCGAGAAGTTGACTATAAACAGATCAGCTCGGGCTTCAAGGTTTAGAGTTGTGAGACGGGAGCGCACTTGTGCAAGAACTCCAGCGGACATACTGCTTCCAAGCATCACCGCCGGACTCACGTCCCCTAGAAATAGAATTGTTATTAGTAAGATTCATGCGAACAGTACATTTATGACTTGCCAGCCAGTGCTCTGTTATGAGATCAGAAGTGTAAGTAGTTGTTGTTAGCATGACAAGGAGGTGTACGAAAATGGGGAACGCACCTTATTGCCTCCGAAGGCAGCTCCAATTTCTGCACCGCTGGTACCCACGTTGACCTGCGTCAAGTTTTGTGAGTGGGCAATGTGAAAGTGAGGTGAGCGGCTGAGGATGTGAGACTTACGTTGACTATACCCGTATCTGATCCGCTGGGCCCGATCCATTTCCCCAGATTTCGCATATCTCGGGTCCATAGGCTGCTAGACAATCCCTGATTGGAGTTAGGCTATGCCACCCATCATCAATCTTAGAAGTTGACTGACCTGAGGAACGGCGTTATTCCATTCGATAGCTTGCTCTAGATCGTTAAAAACAGCAGCATTCAAGATCGGGGCAAATGTCTCCGTTTTCCAGATATAATCGGTAGGGTCTGCAGATTTGGGGATTGCGATGGTGGGTTGTACAAAATTACCTCCATTCAAGGGTGCTTCATTGTATATATTGCCGCCGGTAAGGATTTCAGCATCGATGGATTTCAAATGTTCAACGGCGTTAGTGTATGTTTTCAGCGCCCCCTTTGAGTGCAGGGGCCCGAGAAGGGTATTTTCAGCCAACGGATCCGCAGGTTTGACTGTAGCATAAAGTTTCCGGAGTCGGTCAAGGAATTGAGTTGCGATATCACGATGAAGGTAGAGTCTCCTGGTCGAGGTACATCTCTGTCCTGCAGTGCCTACTGCGCCGAAAAACACCGAGGGCACCGCAAGTGAAAGGTCGGCATCAGGCATCACGATCGAAGCTTTGATGATATTTATGATGAGTGGGCTTGAAGCGAATCACCTGAACTAAATATACTTACCGTTGTTACCACCCAACTCAAGGATGGATTTACCAAACCTGGACATTACGGCTTTCCCCACGATACGTCCAACACGTTCGCTCCCTGTGAAAGACACTGAAAATGATGTATGTCAGATTTAGCCCTCAATCTAAAAGGTCCCAAAATATTCACCTAATTCCACATCACGACTCTCAACAATAGCTTCCCCGGCGTCCTTTCCGCCAGTCACCAGACCTGCAACAGCGCCTGGTATCCCGTTACTTTCTAAAACGCGAGCGACTATACTAGTAACCGCTATTGAACACAAAGGAGTAGTGGGCGACGGTTTCCAAATGGTCGCGTTTCCAGCAGCGAATGACAAAGCGAGATTCCTGTGCTCATTTCAGTTAATACTTGCGACCATACATGCTGAGATCATTTAAAAATTTACCATCCGTACACCGCCACGGGAAAGTTAAAGGCTGATAACACGGCAACGACTCCCAAGGGATTGGGCACTGGGTAAAAGTGTCAAAGCAAATCAAAGAGAGTACATTGGGCGCAAACCTTCTAAGATAGAATGGCCTGGTCTTTCTGATGCGATCAAATTTCCGTTCATCATTCTTGACAAACCAACTGCGTAATCACACTACATTGGATCTTTAATGACAAGACCTGGTTGAGAGTAATTTTTAACGTACAATATCAATAAATTCTTGAACCTCTCCGACACCTTCTGTTCTAATTTTTCCCATTTCAAGAGAAACAAGAGCACCAAGTTCATTACGCTAAGGATTGGAACTTAATTACTTCTTGATGGACGGTCCGAGAATTTGGCAAACCTTGGTTGCCAGAGCCTCTCGTATTTGCCGCAGAATTTCACCTCTGCGTGGAGCAGGAACGTCTAAACCCACCCATCAAAACGTTTAAAAAGGAATCAAAAGTGTTTGCACACACTGCGGAAGATAGTGTATGCCTCGCGTGTCCTACCGAGAGCATCATGGAGTTCTTGAGGAGTGGCAGTCTTCACACGGGCGAGAGTTTCCCCAGTAGTCGGACAGACAGATTTGAGGATTTCCCCAGAACCTCGCCATTCCCCATCATATACTCCTGAGAGCTCGTCTGTGGTGGAAATACCGAGCGAGGAGAGCACGGTCGAGGCGCGACTAGATAAACCACGCGTCAAATGAGTGGATTTGATTCTTGAAATGGCATGCTTCGCTACTATCATGTTGTTGCGTTATTTTTGTGGTTGCAGTCGTCTCCAAGAGCGTGTAGTGGAGCAAGAGGCGCCAAGTTGACTATTCCAGGGTCCGTGCACGAATGGAGGGATGCATGATCCGCCCTAAGACCACGTGACTCCGTTCCCAACGTACGTGACGCGTAACTCATCACACCCATGTTCCGAACTCGGCCTGATGGGATTAAAGTTCTACTAGTTTTGATGGAATTCATACTACTGATGTATTCGGCGCAGGGAAAACAAGAGGAGCCCGCGATGCGCGAACATAAGCATGAAGCGATGTTTACGGATGCCTGATGTAAATATCGGATTTCAGTGGCTACCTACAACATAGCCGACCCCCTTTTCGGGAAACCTTTCTTTGCAGTTTCATCCACCAATAGAATTTCAAAACCAATGGTCCGTTCGATTATCCAGCCTGATGCCCAGGTGTTACCAAGATTTCGGAATGCCTCCATTAAGTTCTTCTCGACCTTATTCGTCAATTCTTGACTCCGCCGGTATCACATACGGCCATCGGCTGCGTATACGCACATTTATCTTTCACCTACGTCCGGAGGTATATCATCTCTTGCTTGGAAAGCCAACCTCGGGGAGCGCACGTGGACGAGTACTCGACATAGCCTTGGGAAGAGATCTCGCCTAAATACCTCGCGTAGCTTCCCTATTCCGCCTTGTTACAATGATGGTCTTGCATTATTCCCCGCGAGCCCTGGTGACAAGTAAATTACCCCAAAATCTGCCCGAGAATTCCTTGGTGATCGTAGGTATGAAGGTTATTCGCGTAAAGCTGTTCTGCACTTGCACATGGGCCAGGCTTTAGTTGCCATCTTGTCAAGAATTATGTGGGATATAGCAGATGGACCTCAATTGAAGTGGTTGACTTATTGATGTCACTCGTCATCACATTGACATTTGAGCAGTTGCTATATGTCGTATTGACGAGTCTTGACACGCAGTGGCTACTTTGTTCCTCACGCTCTCGCTAGATACTTGCGGCGATCAACAACTTAACAATTGTAGCAACATTGAAGACGCGTTGCGGTTAGATTAAGGCAACGTGGTTCAAAATAAGCGAGAGTCGGTGAATCTAGAGGTACAGAGTACATCTTGTGACGGAATTAAAGCGGGGTCCTACAAAGGGAATCCACCTATCTATAGCTCATCAAAAAACGTCGGTTCAGCTTCGACAGTGTTTTTCCCTTTTTTCTTCTTGACAGCTAGAGGGTCTTTTTCGGGTTTGCGCTTGCGTTTTTTGACCTTGGGCGCGTCTGATTCGTCGCCTGAATCTGAGCTCGCCTCTGGAATTTCTGGTTCTGCATGCTCCTCGTCTGAAATTTCGTCGGTATCGATGTGTTCCCTACTATCGCCTTCTGCATCTTCTACTCCACCCTGTTGTTGTTCATGGAAGAACGCCTCCAAATCCGTCAAGCGCAATACTTCTTCATGGCCTACGCTTCCGACCCACCAGCGGCCCCGATGTTCCGGATGCGCTTCCTCTTCGTCGCTATGCTCATCCTTCCAGTTGTCTACCTTGCCTCGGGCCCTACTCAAGGAGCTATCGTCCTCCAAGGTTAGTTGACCACCAGCACCGCCTCCGATTGCGATGCGCTCAACAGGCCATTCACCATGATCTGCGACGACTCCCAATAGTTTGGTGGGTAAGACCTTCATGGCCCGTACAAATCCATCGGATGAACCAGTGAGAATCGTATTTGATGTGTCCACATTTGGCAGTACAGATGGCAGTGCGCACAAAGCATCTACGGAGTGCGGGTGACTAAGAAATTGGAAATAAGTCGGCCGGACACAGGTTGCGTAAGCTAAGACACATGTGGACCCACCCAGGTATTCTGTCAACACAATCTCCCCAACCACTACTGCGGTTAAAGACGGAGAGGATCCCAATTTGGGTTCCAACCACCACTTTAGCTCCCCTAATAAGGGGTAGGAGTGCATCAGCATCGAGGGAAATGATAGGTTAAAACCGAATTGTTGTGCAATTGGCGGTAGTGCCGTGTAGACCGTGACGAGTGCAAGGGGCTGCAATTTCGTCTGAACACAATCCCACATGATGTTTAAAGCCAACAGGAAGGAAGCGAGAGATTTAACGTAAACGAGAACATACCCTCTGATAGCAACAATGGATAGAAGCTCATCTTCCTGATCCTCGGACTGGGCGAAGGGTTCCGGCTTCTTTGAGCGAACATCCATGACTGATAACGTTCCATCCCCACTGAAGAAGTTGTTTCTAAACTGTAAACTCTATCACAATATCTTGTGTGATTGTACTTACCTTGTTGCAACAAGTTGCTTTTTGTCATCTAACCATAAGAAGTCCGTAATATAATCGAAATGTTGGTTGTATGTTCGTATACATTCTTTCTGCCGAGGGTCCCACAACTAAATATGCAAGATCTAGATTTGCTGAATTTCCGGAATGAGACACAAAACACACACCTTGATCACTCCGTCGTCATCTCCAGTGGACAGGAGCCACGGCATCAGATATTTGATACGATTGATTGGTGCACTTGAGGTTACTAACTGTATCAATCCGTGTGGTCGTGGAACCTAGAAATATTAGCGAGAACTCACTTGTGTGCTCCAACTCTTATTTCAAGGGCCTCGGTCACTGTATCAATAATACTACAATGTCCATCAGTGTGATGAGAAGGGCTATATATGATTGGTTACTCACCTCAATGCCTTTGACTTTCCAACTGCGTACAGGTGTGAGCCGTCTTCGTCGATCGTCAGGCTTCGACATGAGCGTTTTGATGGACGGAGCGAAAACGTCCGTTTGTGATTTCCTTGTTCGTTATATGCATATGCTCTTACGTGACCTGTAAGGAGACCCGTATAGAGAGTTGAATGGGTTGGATGGAAGACGAGGTCGAAAATTTGCGCGCCAACAGAAATTTCCGGCATGGAGGTCGGATTCAACCTGGGATTAACCTTGCGGGATTTGCCGATCAGCACTCGAGATCAATTTGATCAGTGATTCGCACACACGCCGCGGAAATCCCGATCGAATTTTCGAAACACTACCTTAGAAGGGTAATCGTATTCTACAAGAACATATCCACGACGAAAAAAAAAACTGCTATCATGTGTCAGACGATCAAACCGCCGGTATTTGCGGTGCCCTTATGCCAGGCTGTCTGTTTCCATCTAAAAGCAGATGTGCACAGCATACAATGTCCAGACACTCGAGCGTTGTTTCTAAGTTTGGATGTGTGTTTTGGTGGAGTCGTTGGCGAGTCAACGGTTACGATGTCTGTCAATGGTTGGACAGGATCAGTTTCTCATGCGCCCCTATGAAGGCACACTCTGGCACTCGTTGCTGAGAATCAACTCAGATCCACGTGGATAAACATCACTCTGATTTGATTGTGACATGCATAGAATTAATTGCATTTAAACCAGGATTTGTGAGAGAGATGCTTGTGTCGCGATGTATTTCTAATAGCCATAAACACTAACCGCCCCATGTGTTTGTGTTTTTCTGCCAGTGCGTTCTGGTCATTCCATGTGTAATAAGGTCTTTAACCTGTAAAAGTGGCGTCGATCTGGGTGCGCCAAAGGCCAGAGCCCGCGATAGGTTGCAGGACTTTCCGAATCGAGCTCTTCTCCCTCATAGCGCCCGTGATTGTCCCACCACAAATGTGAAACGCACTCCCTCAGTTCCTCTATGGTCTCTGGGGCCACGCGTATACATCGCGATAAACATAAGCTTCGAACCCCGAAACCGCATCTGTGTCGATCCT